>CM035132.1:47559156-50094156 GCA_020205605.1 Panax ginseng
GATTTAGCATAATATAGTCCCATAATGAACATATATTTTTCTCGGAATTTTTAAAATTTATTTACTATTTTTCAAAAATCAATTTCTAATTAATTCCTTAAGAATTTAGCTACCTCAAGGTTAACTCCAAAAATTCCCAAATCTTGGCAGAATCTTACACATGTTAACGTGAGCTTCTAGTTTAAATTTCATGGTCATCGGTGTTATAGAACTCCGGTTATAGCATTTTTCGTTGGAAAAACCTAAATATTGAAATGGTCATAACTTGTTCATTTTAAGTCAGAATGAGCTCATTTTTGGACAGGAGGTACTTTATACCATATACTTTCATGTCCCGAAAGGCCAGAATTTTTCTCATAAATTAATTGGCAAAAAATGCCCTTTTAAAAATAAGATCAGTAGCTTTTAGGTAATTTCCAGCTTTGCACTCCTTTGCTAAAATTAGTCCACACGAAAATTTACAACACCTTTTCAGTGATTCCACTTGGAGATGCTACAAAACTCATAGATCTAACTCTAGAACTTGACCTCACTCAAAAATTCAAAATATACTAGGAGATATGGTCAATTGAATTTCATGTTCCGTTTTCACTAAAATCTGATTTTTCAACCCTTTGTGATTTCTAAAAAACTTTCATGTTTTCTCATAATAACCAATATAACTCATCAAAACCCTTACTAATACCACATATACCCATGATTTTCATTAGTCCAACACTTTTATTATGACTCTCATCATAATCAACGTAACCAGATCATTTCTACAATTTTAATAAGGAATGAATATAAAGGATCATTCACCATGCATGTAGTAATCCACATAGATAGTTTATTCCAACAAAATAATAAAGAATGAAATAATAGAAGGATTCACCATGCATGCAATAGAGACCGCATGATAAAAGTTATTCTCAATGTAATAATAAATGGAACCGTGTCGTGAAATTCACAATCGACAGATATTCCAAATGTAATAGTAAAGAATAGAATAATAGAAGAATTTCACCATGTATGCGGTACTTTGCATTTACTGAGTTATTCCAACATATAATAAAGATGTAATAATAAAATTTTAACCAGTGTCCGTGTAAAACACACGCATGTGATATTCCAACGTAATATTAAAGAATGGAATAACAACAAACATCACCAAGTATACGGTAATCCACGTATACAGGTTATTCCAACAGAATAATAAATGGAGCCAGGTCGGGTGAAATTCACACCGACAGGATATTCCGACAGAATAATAAAGAACGGAATAATAGCAGATCTCACCATGTATGCGGTACTTTGCATAAACAGGTTATTCCAACATAATAATATAGAATGGAATAACAGAGGGATTTCACCAAGTATAGGGTATGCCACTTATACAGGTTATGTATAGGGTATGCCGTGTATACAGGTTATTCCAATAGAATAATAAAGAATGGAATAACAGAAGTTCTCTTCATGAATAAGAAAGAAATAATACCCCTTACAAGTACAACAAATAATATCACTTACCACAATAATGATATCCCTTACCTTAGAAAGAAACTGAATACTGGAGTAGGGAGGTAGCAGACTTCTCTTCTTCTTTCTCTCTATAGCTTCTCCCTCTATAATTTCTCTCTATAATAATTGCTCTATAGCTTTAGTGAATTGGTGAGAAATGAAGAAGAATGAGCTTCTATTTATAGAAAAACATAGTTTCGATAATTGCACGTTTTGGGGCTCGAAATATAACAGTACCTTACCTCCAACTTTTTTTTTATTTTTAATTCAGTCATCCAAGTATTATCAAACTTGCACCAACTCCCCTAATAGTAAATCATGTGAATCAATAGTAAAATCATGTGACTCAATAGTAAATCATGTGACTCAATAGTTCTAAACATGTGAAAAATTAATTACAGTATAGTACCTCCATCTATACCTCCATTTTTAACTTAGTCATGCAAGTATTATCAATCATGCACCAACTTCCCTAATAGTAACAAGAATGTGAATCAATAGTACACACATGTGAAAAAAATATTTATAATCATGTGAATCAGTAGCAATCAATTGCTCATTTATCCGGTTAAATACCCGATTGGTCAATATAACCTCCAGACATCAATTATTATCGAAATAAATGTCGATTTTCACTAACACAACAATTCCAACATAATGAAACTATTTTTATCAAAAATAAAAATTTTGAAATTTTGAAGTTTGACTTTTTCCAAAAAAGTCAACTGTTGACTTTTTGACCAAATAGTGAATTCCAGAAAATTTTGTGTTTATAGACTATTTTTACTAATTTCGTCGTTCCGGACTCAAATATCACATCCGCGTCTTCAAATTCAACTCTGAACAACATTCATCATTAATATTATAACTCACAATATTTATCAACCAAGTCGTTCCCAGGAAAGAGAGGGCTTTCCGATAAGGATTTCTCCCTATTGGCGCGCAATTAGATTATCTAACCTCTCCTTGAACGAACTTCTAGACATTGTAAATATTGCAATTTATAATATGAATAACTTTGTCATCTCAATTATTGATTTAATAAAATAACATTTTATGCAGATAATACTGTGACAATAACTGAATCAATAATATGAGAGATATGATGCAGCAATTACTGTAGCAATAATTGAGTATAACTGAGTAACTTCTCACGTAAGCATCAATAACCAATACCGTGTGCTACTATGCAACCACGCATATTAATGTACTTTTACTACCGGGTAGTTTAACAGTTTTAACGATAACACTTCCGTCGTTATTTTATAAAAAGATAATTCTGTCGTTTTACGACAATACCTCCGTTGTGGGGTCCACCAATGATTATGCCGTCGTACGAATATTCCCTGTTAAAACGAATATTCCCTGACCAATTGAATATTATATAACCACTTGCATACTTTGCAAAATTTTTAAATACTACCCACAACTATAACATTATATCAATTCCACACCATAATATTTAAAAAAATATTTCGAGAAAATTAAATATTTATTCATAAAATCTGGGTTCTCACAATAGATATTTCAAAAGCTTCAAAAAAATTATTACATCACGTTGATTATCATCTTCTAGTCCTATGAAACTTAGTTGGACAGTTTCTTCTTGTTCTGTTTTGAACTTGCTCACTGGAGTTTAGCTACTTTTTTTATTTTTCCTTTGTTTCTTCCTTTGAAGTAGTCTCTCGAGTTTTCTTGAGAGCATTTTAATTTCTTCATCAAAATCTTTGTAATCATCTTCATTGTTGCTCTCGGCTTGAAGTGCAAATTCTATTGGTGCTTCATCTTCTTCATCATACCTTCTTAGTTGATTTTTAAATTCTTTAAGCTCTCCAAATAAAGTAAGAGTTTCAATAGTGCTAATTGTTGGTGAGTCTTGAAGAGTTGTAACTTTTGATGTGAATCGTTTAAGCATGATTCTCAACAACTTTCTATTGATTTTCATTTGTTCAACTTTTCTCCCTAGCATGTTGAGTGAGTTCATTAGCGTGAGGAACCTCGCTTGAGATTCATTTATTGTTTCATCCTTTTCTAACTTGAATAGCTCATAGTCTTACATAAGCATACTCAACTTCAACTCCTTGACTTTGGAAGTACCTTTGTAGCATGTCAAGATAGTATCTCACATCTCTTTTGGTGTGTTGCACGATGATACTTTATCAATTTCGGCTTGAACCATTTCGTTTAAAAAGGTGTTCATGGCTCTTGAGTTGTAGGAAAATATATAGCTTTCATTTGTATCCATTTCCATGAGAGTCGTGGGTCTACCATCATCATGTCTAGGAATGACGGGTCCATTATCAACCACCCACCATTCCCATGGGTCTCTCTTGAGATGAATCTTCATTCTGAATTTTCAAAAGTTGAAGTTCTCGCTTTCTAACAACAGAGGTGGCCGGGTTATGGATTGACCTTCTTGAAAATTAAGCTGTGCTATAGGATCTTTCCCTACGACCTGCAAAGATCAATATTAGTAGAGTCTTTTTCTGATACCAAATGTAATTTCGTATATGTGCACACCTAAAGGGGGGTGAATAGGTGTCTAAACTAAAACGTAACTAATAATGGCCAACTTTTAATTTATGCAGTTACAGGCTTAAAGCAAACACCTTTATATATAATGCAGACAGGTAACACGAGGTGTTTGGATTAGTTCAATACGAGATCCAGCAAAATAGTGATATGCATAATAGTTTAAAAACATAATGAAATACTTAAATTAACAAAGCATACACATTAGCAAACCATAGTCACCAAGATTTTTACGTGGTTCTGCCCTTAACCTCTAATGGCTTAATCTACGTCCAATATCAACTGATATTGGAGACTCTTTTTATTAAATTTAAGACTCGATTAAATATAATAAAAAAAACTCAATATTCAAATAAGCTTTCCACTGAGATGGACACCACTGCCCCTTTTGCTTTTCTGCAACCTTTCTCACCAATGAGACTTTGCACCTCTGTAACCTTAAAAGCTTCCTTTGAACAAAACATATCCACCACTGGATCGATCAAGTCACACTATGCTTGAACTCAGAACTTATTACAAAGAATTTGGATTACAATGAACTTCTTATTTTCCAGCCACAAAGAATTAAATTCAATACAAAGAATATCTGGAAAATAAACTATGAAGGCTCTTAATAATATTTTCTCTGTATAACCACTGATATATCCTTCAAGTGTGTCGCATACCTGTTTAGCCAAGAGAATATATATATATATATATATATATATATATATATATATATATATATATATATATATGGTCCGGATCTTAAGCTTACCCTTATCTAACATACCTTGCATACCCCCTTTAGTGACGAATGAAGCGACGATTCACCTGTCATATATATATAAACCGTTGTCTTAGCTTTTAGCGACGGACAACATATAATGATCGATCGAACCTATAGTAGCGGACCAAATAAATCACACGAATTCCGTCGCTAAAGGGGTATGCAAGGTATGTTAGTTAAGGGTAAGCTTAAGATCCGAATAATATATATATATATATATATATATATATATATATATATATTGCATTGCTAATGGCTAAAAAAAAGAAGTTATTAGTATTAGAGATTTAGTGATATTGAAATATCACTTGCTTTTAGCAACTAATCAGTCCAACGAATATAATATACTATCAAGGATATGATATCAAGTCAAATTGAGATAACTACAATAAAGGAGAAAGAGTCCACCTGATTTGCTTTAGTCATTATAGTTCCCTTTAAAAAGTACTCCAAATCACATAACATTTATAACAGAAATTCCCAGCAATAATAATACTTTAAAGAAAGGAGTAAAAGAGTCTGACTTAATAATATACTGTTATACAGTCCATTTCAAGGGCTCACCCCTTTATTTTACATATCATGCTCACTCCTTTGGCAGCAGATCGGGCGACGATTCAATCCGTCGCTATATATATCAGAGAACTGTCATCTTAACTTTTAGCGACGGAAAACATATAGCAATGGACAACCTATAGCGATGGACCGAACCGTCGCCCGATCAATCACTAAAGGGGGTATGCAATGTATGTAAGATCAAAGGGTAAGCCCTTGATCCTTTCCGTACTATTATATGCCAACAATTTACTCGATCACCAAAGTTTAAAAGATTCCTAATTAAAATAAAATATCTAAGGAAGATATATATAAGGGAATCCTCAATAATAATTAATATCCATTAAACTGAATATAAATCCAATAATAATACAAACATTCAATGGACTGATAAATCACTTTTGGGCCAACCAAAAAATCATCATATAAATTAAATTAATTTTAGGGTTCTTTACATTACTATACAACAATTAGAAAGTAATTACAAGATTAGTGCATTCACAAAATAATTAAAAAAAAGTGCAATACAATAACCAAACATATTAAACCTTACACCTCTCATCCGTCATTCTCTCACCGCCTCCTCTCTCCTCCCCTTTATTCTCCTCTGCCGCTGCCTAATGAAGACATTGCAACGAGTCGAGTCGTCAAGATATCATCATAATTAGATCTATTTGCATAATAGATTCAAAATTTAGCTTTGTATTGGATAATATGTCGAGAATCAATTGTTAATTTGGTTGGTATGAAATTTGGCATGGATTTGAATTGTAGATGATCAAGGAAGCTGTATTGGCATTAAAGGAGAAAGGTTGTTCAAGTCCTTATGTGATCGCCAAGTACGTGGAAGAGAAGCACAAGGCGGTGCTACCAGCGAATTTCAAGAAAATTTTAGATCTCCAGTTGAAGAAATCTGCTTCTAAGGGAAAACTTGTCAAAGTAATGGCTTCGTACAAGTTGTAACCATCGGGAACAGTTATTTGTGCATGCCTTCTAGCTTCAATATCCTCTCGACGACTCTTCGTTCAACCAAGACTAAACTTTTTTTATGACTATTTGGTTACCCACAAAAACTTAAATGGTTACATTTGTATGAAGGTTTGGCTACCAACTGCACCTTTTTATTGATGTAAGGTAACCGAGATTGTGTTACACAATATTGAATAATATTTTGTATTTTTTTCTTCTTATATTAAGTAAGAGGAAAATCAAACGACTACTCTCTGATTTCATCATGGTTTAACAAGATAAAGAAAACAAATACATGTAACACTTGTAATTGTTCTGAATTTTTTTTATAACTATTTGGTTACCCATAAAAATTAAAATGGTTACCTTTGTATGAAGGTTTGGCTACCAACTGCATCTTTTTGTTGATGTAAGGTAACCGAAATTGTATTACACAATATTGAATAATATTTTTTATTTTTTTCTTCTTACATTAAGTAAGAGGAAAACCACGCGACTACTCTCTGTTTTTATCATATTTTAACAAGATAAAGAAAATACATGTAACACTTGGTAACTGTTCTGAATTTTTTTATGACTATTTGGTTACCCACATAAACTAAAATGGTTACCTTTGTATGAAGATTTGCTTACTAACTGCACCATATACAGAATACACGACTTCTCGGGTTTGACATGCAATTGAAATTGTCACAGAACAGAACCAATCGGGAACAGTTACATAATTACAAAACTGATTTGCCAAATCAGCAACCCATTAAAACACCAACTAAATTAAAGGGATACTAATGGACTAAATTTGTAAATTAAATATTAAAAATGTATTAATTTTATAAATATTTTCTGGATGCACTTTTGTTGTAATTTTTTCTAAAAATGTACTAGAAAGTGTAAATGTTCCTTAATTTTAAACAGCCGAAACAATTAAAATAAAATTTATTTTTAAATACAAACCCAATAATATTGTCATCATTAAAATCACAAAAAATTATAAACCAACATTAACAAAACTTATAACTTCAAAATATCCCATTGAACTTAAAACTTTCCAACAAACAGCAAACCATCAACATAGCAACACCAGAAACCAAAAAAAATAATCTGAATTACATCCCCAGGTAGCCTTAACACTACCCACCAAATAAATTAGGCCAAATCCAATATACAAAAACACTACTGAAATATAGAACCCATAAAAAACACCCAGATGCTTCAACAAATGGATCAATAAACAACCAAAAGTCATTGAATCAATCAATCTTATCCACCAACAACCAAAACTGAGAAATT
The DNA here is from genome assembly GCA_020205605.1 of Panax ginseng. Classification (NCBI taxonomy): domain Eukaryota; kingdom Viridiplantae; phylum Streptophyta; class Magnoliopsida; order Apiales; family Araliaceae; genus Panax; species Panax ginseng. The sequence continues at coordinate 47,566,772 of CM035132.1, forward strand.
AAGTTCATAAGCCAAGAGACTAACAACGAAATCAAATAACTAATCTCACAAGGCCCAAGGGCAAGACCATTTACCTTTTTAAAACAAAGGCATTATAATAATCAATCTGCAGCCGCAAAACGATAGAGATATATCAAAAATTTGCTTAACTCTTTACTGGAGAAACAATATCTTTTATAAAGTTATTGAAACTGACCCGAACTCGAATTTGTATTTTTCATTTGATCTCTAGTTTTACGAATGTTCTTTCCTTTTCTTTTCCTAATATGATTTCTCATCTTATGTACTGTTTCACTTTCTTGTATTATTGTCTCATAATTTTTATCTATTATATCCATGCTTAACTTTGTAAATGAATAAAGACTATGCGAAAAGTAATACAACAGTTGTGATGATAAATGGGATAAAAAATGGGACAACAAATTTGAGTTCATATACATGTGTTTGTGTATATATATATATATAGAAGGTATCAACTACGGTATTAAAACTTTTGAATTGACCTATGGTGAGCTTAAATAACCCTATAGACTTGAGAATAGTGGATTGAGACTTGGTTCGGGCCCAAACTCGGCTAGGTTGTTGCATGTGAGGATTAGAGTAACTTGATGAAGGATACCCACGGGTGATCTATTTTTTGGGCTTGTCAGCTCATGCAGTCATGGTGATACTTTGTTTGAATGGCAGAGAAAGTTACTCTAGTATTTAAGCAACTCGGTTGACAGAGTAAGAAGCAAGCCTGTTGTCGCTGTCAATTACTTGTCCTATAGGTCATGTTGCATGTATTATTATAAGTTCTAATTTGTACACATTATATATGATGTACCATATCACAAAGGGATTCATTAAATGAGATTTAACAAACTAGTATGACGATCATTCTGTTGTTGAAATTTGCCTTTGTAGTAAGATATAGAACAACAATATTTACATGCAATCGAATTGGTTGACCACTCTTTCCTTAAGACTATATTAAGCCCCATACTACTGCACAAGTTCTATCGCGAATTAGTCTCCCAAGATAAGACAGGCCCAGATTTTACTCTGTACTAGAATTTGTTGTGTTGGAACAAATCTAGTGCTAAACTATAAATGAAAGAAGAAAAATTATAATAAGGAAAATATTCAGAATGATAATTTTCCTAACTTGAGAAGGATTGAAAATTTGAAGTCTTGAATTTGGTGGATTTCTAATCTATTTATAGGTTACCGTTGGCTCATATCCTTTTATAATTTTATTAAAAATAAATAAATATATATATATATAAGAAATGTTGTTCTCATGACTTGAACCCAAGTCCTTAATATCAACACATCTCTCTTATCCAACTAAACCAATATTATTATTGGTTATATAGATAACATATAATATATTTATTATATACTTTTAGATAATAAAAATATCTAACAATCCTCCCCTATTTTCATAATCCTCCAATCCTTTTCATTTGACATTCTTCTTTCTCTTATTAAATATAGTATACATAAGTAATAGGTGTCTTTCGACTTGAACCTTTACATAGTCTATTTCACAAAATATCTGAATGTTTTTAGTAGCATTAGCTTTGAACTAAAAAATCTTAAAGTTATATCTTGCTCTATAGACATATGCTATATCTCTTATAGTTTAAGGAAACCCAACACATTTATGGCCTTGTATTTACCTCTTGGATTTTGTAAGTGACTTAGAGATAAGCCTTATGTCTCGCAGAAGCGGTCCACTTCCTTCACTTACATAGGTGAATCTAATTAGATGCATTTGTATGACCTGCATCCTCTAAATCGGACATAGATTCATTAAAGGTTTACCCTACCCTCTTTGTTCTCCATACAAGCATACACTATCTTTGAGATGGTTTTGAAGAATTTCTTCTTCATACTTGTCTAGTGTATAACTAGTTATTACTATAAGTATTTTTCCATTGAACTAATATACCAGATGTTACTCTAATATTTAGTTGGGTTCCACTTATAGATTACCTCTCATTTAAAGGCTTTAAACCCATCTCCCTGGAAGACTTACATATTACATCCTTGCCTAGGCCTTTTGTAAAAGGATTTGCCAAATTTCCCTTTGATTTAACATAGTTAAAGGTAACAACCCCTTTATTGATTTGCTCCCTTACATAACTATGTCTTAAACTTATATGTCTAGACTTTCCGTTATAAACCTTGTTATAAGACCGTGATAATGCTGCCTCATTATCACAATATATTGAGATAACTGTCATTGGTTTGGGCCAAAATGGTATCTCAAATAATAAATCCTTAAGCCATTCGGCTTCTTTTACAGCAGTTGATAATGCAACAAACTCAAATTCCATAGTTGAATGTGTTATCAAGGTTTGTTTCTTGGAACCCCAAGAAATTGTCCCTCCTCCTAAAGTGAATATCCATCCACTTGTAGACTTTATTTCATCCGAATCTGTTATCCAGTTTGCATTCGTGTACCCTTCTACCACAGCTGGGTATCCTGTATAGCATAATGCATAGTTCATTGCGCCTTTAAGATATTTAAGTATCCTTGATACTGCATCCCCGTAAAATCCCAGATTTTATGAATAAAGATTTAAATTTCTCAAAATAATTTTTTTATATTATGGTGTGGATTTGATATAATTTTATAGTTGTGGGTAGTATTTATAAATTTTGCAAAGTATGCAAGTTGTCATATTATATTCGATTGGTCGGGAAATATTCTTTTTGTCAGGGAATATCCGTACAACGGTACAATCATTGGTGGACCCCACAACTGAATTATTGTCGGATTGAGAAAATGACAAAAATATATTATTGAAAATAACGGCGGAAGTTTTACCGTTAATACTGTTGAACTACTCGGTAGTAAAAGTACATCAATATGCTTGGTTGCATAGTAGCACACGGTATTGATTATTGATATTTATGTAAGAAGTCACTCAATTTTGTTCAATTATTGCTACAATAGTTGCTGCATAGTATCTCACATAATTTATTCAATTATTGTTGATTTATAAGTTTTGTTTTATTAGTATTATTAACGTAATAAAACGTAAATATCTTTTATATAAAATGAAATACTTTTATAAAGTTATTCGTTTTATTTGATAATAATTAGATTATATTATATTTTATTATGCATTGTGTTGCATAGTGTTTGCATAGTAAAAATCTTTTTATATAAAATAAAATATATTTTATTTTATTTAAAAGAATTTGCTTTAAATATGGACCGTCAGATTAAAGTAAATCAATCTGGACCGTTCATGGATTAGTTGCTATGCATTCCATTTTCCTATAAATAGGAAGCTTAGTTAGAATTGAAATCACACCAGAAGTTCAGAGAATTCTCCTTCTATAATCTTGAGCGTATTTCCTTAAGAGTTTTAAGAAACTTTGAGCGAAGAACATAGTATAAGTTTTCTTTAAAAAAATCCTCACCCTATCAGTCGAAATATTCTTCTTTTACGGTAAGGGATATTATTCTTTTGTATTCATGAAGAGAACTTCTGTTATTCCATTTCTTATTATTCTATTGGAATAACCTGTATACGCGGAATACCCTATACTTGGTGACATTCTTCTATTATTCTGTCTTTATTATTCCGTTGGAACATCCTCGTTCAGTCTCATGCTTTACACCTGACTGGTTCCGCTCTTTATTATTTTGTCTTTATTATTACATTTGGAACATCCTCGTCTGCATGCTTTTACGCCTTTAACCTGGTTTCGCTCTTTATTATTCTGTCTTTATTATTCTGTTGGAATATCCTGTCATACATGTGTTTTACAGGACTGGTTCCGCCTTTTATTATTCTCATTGGAATATCCATCTACATGTGTTTTACACCGGACACGGTTCCGCTTTTTATTATTCTCAGTATTTATTATTCATTGGAATAACTTGTCTATCTGCCAAGTACCATATGTATAGTGATTTACATTGTTATTCCATTCTTTATTATTCTCGCTGAACATCCCGCATGCGGTGTGATTTTCACCGACCGGTTCCGTTATTATTATTCTGTTGGAATAACCTGTCTATGCGAAGTACCGCATGCATGGTGATTTCTGTTGTTATTCCATTCCTTATTATTCTCAGTTGGTTAAAATTTTGGCTAATATACTCCATGAAATTAGTGGAATATCCTTGATATTTGCGCTTCATCCACTATCTTTTCATGGAAATATTCTCTTGAGCATTCTTGAATTTTACTCTACAAAGCAGTATCATGTTGACAATTTGGACATTATTGGTTCTTGGATAAATTAATTCTTGAACTTGTTTTATTGAATTATTATGTCATTGTCATCATCCTCATGTTTATATTATGTTGAAAGTCATCTGTGGCCTGTAGTGCATAGATGGACTTGGTATGATTATGACCAGGGATTATTCGGTATAATCATGACTGTAATGTTATGAATGATGTGATAAAAAGTCTTCATTGGCCCGTAGTGCATTGATGGACAGTTTTTGGTATGATTATGGCTATGGATTCTCTTCGGCCAAGGGAGCAAAGATGAATTGTTTTATGGCATGATCAGGACCATTAATGAAAACACGATTATCTTTGGCCCGTAGTGCATGGATAATTCGTGGTCGTGATACTAAAGAATATCCTTGGCCTATAGTGTAGGGATGATTTAATGATGTGGATTATTTATTGAGCTGAGTCTCAGCGATAAAAGTGATGACAAACTTTTTAAATCATAAAAGATAGTAGATTTTATTCTCTACTTGACTCTTTTAATGGATTGCTTGTTCCGTTGCAGTTAAACTTGATGTCTATTGTATTTTATCAGTTTAACATTGTTGAAGACTAACGATAATTTATTCTGCATTATCTTAGTCATAATATTTCTTACTGGTCTAGTTGAGCTCACCCTTTCTTTTTCACCGTTCTCTTGTGAAATGAGAACGAAATAAATGAGACGAGTCGGGGAATGGAGTAATGGTCCGGATGATAGTGTTAGCTAGTAGTCCTCACTATTCTGTTAAATAGTGTGACAATAAATGTAACGAGGACTCTATTTGAGAATGGATATTATCTAGAAGGCAATATCCCTGTTTAAAACTCAGTTATGTTGTGTCGTATTTTACACGACAGTTGTATAATTAAGCTTGTATTTTATATTTTTATACCATGTATTTGGCGACTCAAGATCGGTGATGTATACCTAATTTTGGGGGAGTCACAGTTGGTATCAAAGCTTAGGGATATGATCCCTGGCTGAGATGTGAGACAAAAACTAGGAGGGGAGAGACATGGAATTCCTTCGCTAGTATGACCTACCTAAGTTTATTTGGTATTTAATTGGTCGGTCAGAGTATAGGGATAATATGTGATATGTTAATTAACCCTTGTTTTGTGACAGTGTTTGAAAATGGCATCTGCAAATGTTGAGATAAGCAATGCAGCAAAATAATATGACCGTGTCGCAGTACGAGGCTAAATTTGTGGAGTTATCCTGGTTTGCATACCATTTGGTCGATAATGAGGAGCGAATGACGCGAATGTTTCTAAGAGGTTTGAAACCCAATATACGTCAATACCTCATTTCTCACAAACTTTGTTTATATTCAGATGTTGTGAATAGGGCTCAGTTATTGGAGCGCGATAATGAGTCAGCACAATCAAAAGGCAACGACCAACAACACGATAATAATCATACCGGTGGCAACGGTCATCGGAACAATGATAACCATCGTGGGGGAAATTATCATGCCAAGACTGGTAACCACTTCGGTGGTAATCATGGCCAAAACAATAAGAATGGACATTTCAAGAAGAGAAGGTTCAACAATGACGTGAAGACGTCGGCACCAGCACCCGTTTCAAAAGAAGAAGAACGACCACCAGTCGTATGTTTCAAATGCGGAGGGGAGGGACATATCAGTCCAAACTGTACGCAGCAATCCAAAGCGTGTTTTAATTGCGGAAGAGAAGGTCACCTAGCTCAATTTTGTCGTATGGTGAAGTCAAGTCCAGCTGGGATAGTGATGCCAAAGGATGTCCCAGATAAGTTAAAGCCGGCAGTTTAAGTGAGAGCTTTTATTGAGGAACCCAAACGAGGTTATTACGGGTAAGTTAATCATAAATTCTTGCAAAGTCTATACCGTGTTAGATACCGATTCTACCCATTCTTTTATCTCTCTTGCTTGCGTTCAACGTTTAAATTTGACTCCGGAGAAGTTAGACTTTGACTTATTGGTTGAAACTTCGTTAGTAGAAACCTTCGTTACCTCTACTATTTATAAATCTTGTTTGATTCAAATCAACACCCTCACGTTACCTGTCGATCTTATCTCTTTGAAAATACTTGCCTTTGAGGTGATTTTAAAAATCGATTGGTTAACTACTTATCATGCTTTTCGTAAGGTTGTTAGCTTTTATATGCCTAACCAACCTGTTATGCGAATTCAAGCAAACAAATCCTAAAGTCAATCATTGTCATATCAAGCCAAAAGTAAAGAGCCCCGATCCTTTTGTTGTTGACTTTCTTGTGTGGAATGCACCGAAGCCAGACTTTCTGTAGGCGACATCGTGAATGAAGATGGCAAGTTGATAGGTATCATTGTGAGGTGCTATCCAGGTTAAGGGATAGAAGTCACAGTTGGTATCGTTAATAAATTTCCTGACGTATTCCTGAATACTTCCTAGCCTACCCTAGAGCGTGAAATCGAATTTTGTATTGACCCCAGTACAAAACCCATTTCTTAAACCCTCAAATATTTTTTCAACTAAAATGAACATATCATGCGCCAAAGATGTTGGCTCAAGCTGTTGAAGATTACGATCGTACCATTCAATATCATCGTGGAAGAGCGAACGTGGTAGCTGACATGTTGAGTAGAAGATCGTATGCGTTTACGAGTGCGGTGATGTTAACATAAAGATTCATTTCGTATAACTTACAAGTGATGAAGATAGAGTTAAAGACTCTAGGGACCCACGTGAAGATAACGAATATACGAGTAGAATCGACTTTAATCGATAAAGTTAAAGCCACTCAAGTTACACACCCGGAGCTGATGAAAGTGAAGAAGAAGAAGGTTCAAGAGGGCATTATTCTAGAAGCAAGAATCGACGAAGAGAGAAAATCTCAACCCTCAATTTAATTGGCCCATTTGAAATCCTCGATCAAGTAGGAACTGTGGCTTATAGACTCGTTTTACCGCCAAGTATGTCGCGTGTTCATAACGTTTTTAACGTATCGATGTTACGTAAATATGTGGACGACCCGAACCACATTATTAATTTAGAACCGGACGAGATAGCGGATGATTTAACGTTTGAGGAGATACGTGTTAAAATCTTGGATAAGAAGAATCGTATTCTACACTCAAGGGTTATACCTCAAGAGTTAGAATTTGAAATGAGGTCGAGGTGTCCTCACTTGTTCGGCATACCAGGTACGTACGTAAATTTTGAGGGTGAAATTTCATAAGGAGGGGAGATTGTAAAATCCCAGATTTTATGAATAAAGATTTAAATTTCTCGAAATAATTTTTTTTATATTATGGTGTGGATTTGATATAATTTTATAGTTGTGGGTAGTATTTATAAATTTTGCTAAGTACGCAAGTTGTCATATTATATTCTATTGGTCGAAAAATATTCTTTTTGTCAGGGAATATCCGTACAACGGTACAATCATTGGTGGACCCCACAACTGAATTATTGTCGGATTGAGAAAATGACAAAAATATTTTATTGAAAATAACGGCGGAAGTTTTACCGTTAATACTGTTGAACTACTCGGTAGTAAAAGTACAGTAATACGCGTGGTTGCATAGTAGCACATGGTATTGATTATTGATATTTATGTAAGAAGTCACTCAATTTTGTTCAATTATTGCTACAATAGTTGTTGCATAGTATCTCACATTATTTGATTCAATTATTATTGATTTATAAGTTTTTTTTATTAGTATTATTAACGTAATAAAACAGAAACATCTTTTTATATAAAACAGAATACTTTTATAAAGTTATTCGTTTTATTTGATAATAATTAGATTATATTATATTTTATTATACATAGTGTTGCATAGTATTTGCATAGTGCATGCATAATGTTTGCATAGTAAAAATCTTTTTATATAAAATAAAATATATTATATTTTATTTAAAAGATTTTGCTTTAAATATGGACTGTCAGATTAAAGTAAATCAATCTGGACCGTTCATGGATTAGTTGATATGCATTCCATTTTCTTATAAATAGGAAGCTTAGTTAGAATTGAAATCACACTAGAAGTTCAGAGAATTCTCCTTCTATAATCTTTAGCGTATTTCCTTAAGAGTTTTAAGAAACTTTGAGCGAAGAACATAGTATAAGTTTTCTTTAAGAAAATCTTCACCCTATCAGTCAGAATATTCTTCTTTTACGGTAAGGGATATTATTTTTTTGTATTCATGAAGAGAACTTCTGTTATTCCATTTCTTATTATTCTGTTGGAATAACCTGTATACGCGGAATACCCTATACTTGGTGACATTCTTCTATTATTCTGTCTTTATTATTCCGTTGGAACATCATGTATACATGCTTTTACGCCGGACTCGGTTCCGCCTTTTTATTATTTTCTTTATTATTCCGCTGGAACATCCTCGTTCATGCTTTTTACGCCCAACTCGGGTTCCGCCTCTTTATTATTCTCGCTTTTATTATTCTGCTGAAATATCCACATGCATGTGTTTTACAGGACCTGACGGTTCCGCTTTATTATTACTCGTTGGAATATCCTATCTCGTGTATTTTACACCGGACCTGGTTCCATCTTTATTATTCTGTATTTATTATTCTGTTGGAATAACTTGTCTATGCGAAGTACCATATGTATAGTGATTTCTGTTGTTATTCCATTCTTTATTATTCTGTTGGAACATCCTGTCGGTGTGATTTTCACCTGACCTGGTTCCGTTATTATTATTCTATTGGAATAACCTGTCTATAAGTACCGCATGCATGGTGATTTCTGTTGTTATTCCATTCCTTATTATTCTCAGTTGGTTAAAATTTTGACTAATAGACTCCATGAAATTAGTTGAATATCCTTGATATTTGCGCTTCATCCACTATCTTTTCATGGAAATATTCTCCTGAGCATTCTTGAATTTTACTCTACAAAGCAGTATCATGTTGACAATTTGGACATTATTGGTTCTTGGATAAATTAATTCTTGAACTTGTTTTATTGAATTATTATGTCATTGTCATCATCCTCATGTTTATATTATGTTGAAAGTCATCTGTGGCCTATAGTGCATAGATGGACTTGGTATGATTATGACCAGGGATTATTCAGTATAATCATGGTCGTAATGTTATGAATGATGTGATAAAAAGTCCTCATTGGCCCGTAGTGCATTGATGGACAGTTTTTGGTATGATTATGGCTATGAATTCTCTTGGCCAAGGGAGCAAAGATGAATTGTTTTATGGCATGATCAGGACCCGTTAATGAAAACACGATTATCTTTGGCCCGTAGTGCATGGATAATTCGTGGTCGTGATACTAAAAAATATCCTCGGCCCAGTAGTGTGGTGGATGATTTAATGATGTGGATTATTTATTAAGCTGAGTCTCAGCGATAAAAGTGATGACAAACTTTTTAAATCATAAAAGATAGTAGATTTTATTCTCTACTTGACTCTTTTAATGGATTGCTTGTTCCGTTGTAGTTAAACTTGTTGTCTATTGTATTTTATCAGTTTAACATTGTTGAAGACTAACGATAATTTATTCTGCATTATCTTAGTCATAATATTTTTTACTGGGCTAGTTGAGCTCACCCTTTATTTCACTGTTCTCTTCAGGAAATGAGAACATAGCCGGGACGAGTCGGGGAATGGAGTAATGGTCCGGATGATAGTGTTAGCCAGTAGTCCTCACTATTCTGTTAAATAGTGTGACAATAAATGTAACGAGGACTCTATTTGAGAATGGATATTGTCTAGAAGGCAATATCCCTGTTTAAAACTCAGTTATGTTGTGTCGTATTTTACACGACAGTTGTATAATTAAGCTTGTATTTTGTATTTTTGTACCATGTATTTGGCGACTCAAGATGGGTGATGTATACCTAATTTTGGGGGCGTCACAATCCCAATGAACCTGACCTGGATTTTGAGTAAACCTACTCAATACTCCTACTGCAAATGCTATATCAGGTCTAGTACACTGCATTGCATACATTAGACTAGCAATTATACTTTCATACTCTAATTGAGATATGCTATTTCCTTTATTTGGATATAACTTAACAGAATGATTATATGGGGTAGAGGCTATCTTGCAATTCTCGTGATTAAACTTCTTTAATAATTTCTCGATATAATGAGACTGAGTTAAAGAAATAGTATCTTGAGACCGCACAATTTTAATACCTAAATTTACATCAGCCTCCCCCATATCTTTCATATCAAAAGTAGCAGAAAAAAATGTTTTAGTTTCTAATACTACTTTTTTCACTAGTACCAAATATAAGCATATCATCAACATATAAACAAATTATAACTCCAAAACTTTTATTAAACTTAGAATAAACACATTTATCCGATTCATTTATTTTAAATCCATTTGAAACAATTATTTGGTCAAATTTTTCATGCCACTGCTTAGGTGCTTGTTTTAGGCCATATAAAGATTTAATAAGTTTACAAACTTTACTTTCATGGCCTTTCAAAACAAATAAAATTTATCTAGGCACACTTAGAAGGGGGGTTGAATAAGTGTGGAGGTAATCTATGACCAACTTTTAAAAACTATTAATTTCAGGCTATATAATGATTGAAATCAGCTTACTTAATTAATATAGTCTATTTGGAAAATATCCTGCTGAATGTATAACTTGGATAAAATACTTGGTGTTAAATAATTATCTTAATATAATGCAAGTATTCAAATTTTAATTATTAAGATAATTAAAATAACTTATGTGATTTTAAAGTAAAGCAAATAATAAAATCAACACCAAGATTTTTTACGTGGTTCAGCTATTACCCTCTATAATAATAGCCTAGTCCACGTCCAATACCAACTAGTATTGGAGACTCACTTTATTTATTTCTTTATAAATAAATACAGATTACAAAATAGATTCCAACAAAAAATTAATTAACAATTAATTTCCGTTGAGCTCTCTAGCTCCTTGTGCACCTATGCACTCTTCAAGCACCTTTACTTCCTTGAACCTGTTTGTAAACCTTTTCTCTAATCCACTAGGATTAAAACCTTTAGACTACACTTAGTCTATAACAGAAAACTTAATACAATATAGAGGTCTATGATCAATGCAAGAATAATCAATTTAACAATTAAAGGCTCAACTATATGCAATGATCAATTAGCACAAAAATAAATAAGCAATTAATTCTCACCAAATATCAGTTAATAAATATCAGAAAATTAAAGACTTAGCTGATCAACCGTTGCAACTGTTAACAATATATTGCTCAATAATATAAATATGGTGCAAGAATTACTTCGTAAGTTCTGTGTTCTTTAAACATGCAAACACTGATTTATAGTCCATATAATGTTACCGTTAAAAAGATAAGATCTATTTTAATCAAACGGCAATATTCACAACAGTAAAGCTTAGATACTAAGTCCACCAAATCTGGCTTGGTTACCATATCTCCAACGGTAAGGCTTGACTAGTCCATAACGTTAAACAACTTCCTATTGGTTACAAAATTTGGATAAATTAAAAGTCCTCATAAAGATAACTCCTTAATCAGCAGACTTTCTCTTACTAAGCCTTAAGTACATGACGTATAGAAGTGGAGTACTGAATAGTCAATTATCTTTCCAAGACTCAAGCTTTTCAAAGTAATCATAATTACCTTTCCTTGAAATACGTATCCATCAAATTATCAAGAGATACAGCTGCTAGATATTTATAGATCTCCATGAAGCACATATCACCTACCAAGGCTAGCATGCTTATAATATAATTAATGCATGAAATAATTACACCTCAAAAACCGCACATGCAACAACTTAAAGAAAACTAGCTACTATCATGCATATCCACGTGTAGTATTATTTCAAATACATATATCAAATTGCAAAAGGTATGGCTATTATGCACAAGATATTAAATATATGTATTACTCCAAAAAAAAACTTTTTCATAAGATTTTAAAAACATTTTTCATTTAAGACATATAATAAGAATGCAAATAATAATATGTCCTAGAGCCTTTAAATGAAAAATCAATTACTATGCGATCAACCTTACATTTGTCTCCTAGAAATAAGAAACACTTGCTTCCTTCACTTGAAAATCTCACCAACATTCTTTTATCAACAAATACCTGAAACACCATAAAACAATTTAGTACTTGAACATTTTATCATCAAAACTTAAGGATTGAATATGACAAAGTCAACAACAAACCCTTCTGGTTGTTCCATATAGACTTCCTCTTCTAAATCACCATTTAGAAAAGCAGTTTTAACATCCATTTGGTGTATAACAAGTTTATAAATTGATGCTAATACAATTAATAACCTAATGGTACTAATTCTTGCTACTGGAGCATATGTATCAAAATAATCAATTCCTTCTTTTTGCTTAAAACCTTTGGCTACCAGTCTAGCTTTATACTTATCAATGGATCCATCTGATTTTCTTTTCTTTTTAAAGATCCATTTACAGCCAATGGGTTTACTACCAGGAGGTAAATCCACCAAGACCCAAGTCTTGTTACCCATGATAGAATTCATTTCATCATTTATGGCTTCTTGCCAAAAACCTGAATCTTGAGAAGACATAGCTTCTCTAAAAGTCAATGGATCTCTAGAATCATGTTCAGTCACAAAAACACTAGAAGAAACAATAACATCCCTGTTTCCTTCTACTGGGTACATGTAGAAATCAGGGCCATAGGATTTTTCTAACCTTGTTCTTTTACTTCTTCTTGGTTCTATTTCTTCAATAGATGTAATAAGTTTCATTTCATCATTTGTTCCATGATGAACAATTTCTTGATCCTCTTTATCAGTGTCTTCTCTTGACCTTTTCCTAAAGAAAGAATTCTCAAAGAACTCAACATCTCTAGATTCCAAAATTATATTTTGGCTAACAGAATCTGTGGATTCTATGGTCAAAAATTTATAGGCTTTGCTATTTTGTGCATAGCCTATAAAAGCACACTCGATTGCTTTAGCACCAAGTTTAGACCTTTTAGGATCAATTAACCTTACTAATGTTCTACATCCCCACACCCTTAAATGGTCAAGAGAGGGTTTTCTCTTTTTCCACAATTCATAAGGTGTAATATTAGTTTTCTTATGGGGTATACGATTAAGTATATAACAAACAGTCATTAATGCTTCCCCCCATAAATTTTTAGGCAACCCAGAAGTAAGAAGTATTGTATTAATCATTTCTCCAAGTGTTCTATTTTTTTCGTTCTGCCACTCCATTTTGTTGAGGACTATAAGGGGCTGTAGTTTGATGAATTATACCATAATTCTCACAAAAATCATTATAAGAGAAGTATTCCCCTCCTCTATCCGATCTAAGAATTTTAATTCTTTGATCTAATTGATTTTCAACTTCACCTTTTTGTAGATTTTAAATTTTCTAAAGCCTCATCTTTAGTGCTTAACAAATAAACTTGAGTGTATCTAGAACAATCATCTATAAATGTTATAAAATATCTTTTACCTCCCCTAGTTAATATGCCCTCAAATTCACAAATATCGGAATGAATTAATTCTAATAATTGTGAATTTCTTCTACTTTTTTAAAAAGCTTCTTGGCAATTTTAGATTTAACACATATAACACATTTTTCGAAGTCAGAAAAATTAATCTTAGGAATTAAACTAAGATTACTCATGCTACACATACTTTTATAATTTACATGTCCTAATCTAGCATGCCAAATATTAAAAGTAGAAATCATATAAGCAAAAGATGAATTTTCATTAATAATATTTAGTTTGTACATGCCATTAGATTCATATCCTTTTCCGACATACATACCACCCTTAGACAATACAATACAATTAGTGTCAAACAAGACTTTTATGCCATGTTTGTTTAAAAGACTAACAGATACAAGATTTTTCCTAATTTTTGGAACATGAAGAACATCATTAAGAGTAATTGTCTTCCCGGATGACAGCTTGAGAACCACCTTGCCTTTGCCCATCACTTTTGCAGTTGATGAATTTCCCATGAATAGTTCTTGACTATCCTTCATAGGTTCATAAGCTTGAAATATTGCTTTATTCTTGGCAATATGCTTGGTTGCTCCAGAATCAATCCACCATTTCATGTCATTTCCAACCCTGTTAGTCTCCATGATCATAGCAGCAATATCCTCATTGTCTACCATATTTGCTTGGTCATTCTTTTGTTGCCTTTGTTTCAAGTACAAAGTACATTGTTTCTTGAAATGTCCTGGCTTACCACACTTCCAACAAGTACCTTTCGGTTTTTTATTTTCAGAAGTGCTATGTTGACCACCACGCTTTCTTTTATTGTTGCCCCTTGGTTTAAATGCATTTTCTATGACAAGAGCTTTAACACTTTTATTTTCTATTTCCAATTTATCCAAGTTTCGAGAATTTTCTTCAACTTGGAGAAATTTAATAAGTTCTTACATAGTCATTGCATCTTTCTTTTGTTTCAATTCTTTTCGACAATCTTTCCATGAAAATGGTAATTTTGAAATGATTGTCGATACTTGAAACCCTTTGTCAAGGCTATGGCCTTCCGACACAATTTGATTCATAATAATTTGAAGTTCATATACTTGCAGCATAACAGATTTGTTATCTATCATTTGATAATCAAATAATGAACTTACTAGAAATTTTTTATTTCCGGCGTCCTCAATTTTGTATTTGTTGTCGAGATCCTCCCATAATTTTCTTGTCGTCTTTTCCATGAATTTGGCTTCATATACATCATACAACAAACTGGATAGGGCATTTAGAATGTACCCTTTACACATGAAGTTATCTTGTTCCCATTTTATTCGATTTTTCATTTCTGCCCGTGTCTCATTTTCTTTTTCTTCATTTTTCTCTTCATTTAGCACATGAGAGGTTTTTAATGCTGTTAAGCAAAAATACATTTTGCTTTTTCAACGTCTGAAGAATAAACCATCAAACTTTTCAAGTTTGTTAATTTGATTCAAGCTATTTTTTGAATTGTTGTCCTCCATGGTAAAATATAGTCTTAAGATTGTTGTTGAAATTTGCCTTTGTAGTAAGATATAGAACAACAATATTTCTGCCTGAATCGAATGGTTGACCACTCTTTCCTTAAGACTATATTCGCTCTTTACTCTTGCTACACAGGGTTACTGCGAATTAGTCTCCCAAGATAAGACAGACCCAGATTTTACTCTGTACTAAAATTTGTTGTGTAGGAACAAATCTAGTGCTAAACTATAAATGAAAGAAGAAAAATTATAATAAGAAAAATATTCAGAATGATAATTTTCCTAACTTGAGAAGGATTGAATAACTTGAAGTGTTGAATTTGGTGAATTTCTAATCTATTTATAGGTTTGTCGTATCCTAATTTTTGATGGGTCGTATCCCAATTAATTTGATCGTATTCTAATCTATGGGTCGTATCGTATCCCAATTTATGGGTCAGCTCCAACTTCCAATCAACTTCCAATACCTTTGGCTCATATCCTTTTATAATTTTATTAAAATATATATATATATATATATATATATATATATATATATAAGAAATGTTATTCCCATGACTTGAACCCAAGTCCTAAATATCAACACATCTCTTTTATCTAACTAAACCAATATTATTATTGATTACATGGATAACATATAATATATTTATTATATACTTTTAGATAATAAAAATATCTAACACATTCTCTCTGTGTTTTTGTGTTGAGGTATATCTCTAGTGTTCTTCGAGACACAAAACTAAATATACTTGTATTCTGATTTGTCTTCGATTTACTTCCTACCTTATATAAAACATTTTCCTATATTGTAAATTTAAGGAAAATAATATATATTATGAATGTTTACATCGACTTTTTAAATGTCAGTTAATTACGTAAATAAGTATTAGTGATAATTTTTTTCGAGATATGTTTAATAAATGAGACCCTTTATAATTTTTACCAATCTGAATTTAATGATATTTTTCTACCTTTTATACACTACAAGAAAGAACTCCATGAACGACCAAGTACATCATCGACCGCTCAAATTGATAGTTGAAAGAGGCATTAGCCGCGACACCTCTGATCGCTAGTTGTCGCTGGCCGCCGTCACTGCTAGCTCCGTCGCTAAACAATGTTCCTATTCTATCATAAGCGATCAGTTTATCAGCGTCGGCTTTCAGCCACCGCAGTTGGTCTCTGGTACCCATGTAGCGACCATTTGCAATCATTGACAACCAGCCGCTAATGGGTCTGTACATTGATATTAAATGAAAGTTAGGGTTAATCAGTTTTAGTGACGACAAATTTAAAATATCATGTAAATTTTTAATACTTTAGTTTTAGATATGCAATGAGACTCGTATCTCGAGACAAAACCAGAATCTCATCCTGTAAATATCATTATGGATAAAAGAAGAAAGGGGTACAAGACGAACATTAATTAATTCCATAGCATCACCAACAAAGTCTATAACAGAATTGGTTGCAAACTTGCCATACAATAATCACCAACAAAGTAGCATATGATTAATACGGTTTTTGAGGGACAAGCTCTGCAATGTTTCAAGGATATATTTAAATATTATGCTTAATTTTGAGTGTTTTGTAATTGGCTAGGCTGCAAAGTTTAAATTTTGCCCACATAATTTCTTTTGTAAATATAATTCAACACTTACTAAACTCCCTCCTCAGGCAAGATACTAGATCTGATGTCATATTTTTTAAATATTAGATGATGTTTGGATAGGACAGTACTGATGTAAATTAAATAAAAAAACTAATAATTTTTTTGGCTAGGATACATATTTTTAAATATTTAAATTTTATGACCATACGATCTTCAACTTTTGTTTGGGTCATTTTAAATAAGTTGGTACAAATAACCAATGCATCACTACCCAACTATGAATTTTTCGATGATATCTTTTTTTCTCATAATCAAGTACATATTTATGGCTAATATAAGAAAGATCCACTATACTTTTCTAATATTTGATAACAAATAAGTTGGTACAAATAACAACCAAATCATTACCCAACTATTAATTTTTCGATGATATGTTTTTTTTCTCATAATCAAGTACATATTTATAGCTAAATAAATGAAAGATCCACTATACTTTTTTAATATTTGACAACAAATAAGTTGGTACAAATAAGTATAACCACTAAATCACAACCCAACATTTAATTTTTCAATGATATTTTTCTTCTTAATAATCAAGTACATATTTATAGCTAAACATAAGAAAGATCCACCATACTTTTTTAAAATTTGATAACAAATAACACTACAAGAAAACCGGCTAATTCCGACGGAATATTCTGTCGTACATAAGACTATTCAGTCGAAACTATTTTATTTTCGACGAAAATATTCGTCAGAGATTCCGTCGTAACTATTCATTCGCTACGAAAATAAGTTCCGTCAAAAATTTCGTTTGGATGATTATTATCTCATGAATTTAACTTATCTCCAATTTCACCGCTCGTCGAACCTAAACTATCTTCGAATCAAATATATAGATTTGAACTTTTCTATCGAATATATCAAGAATTATATATTTACGGACTACTTCCCTCGAACATAAGATATTTTCGACGAAAAACTGAAATAAGTTGATATTTATATAAATTGTTTATTTATTAACTTCGATGGACTTTACGTCGGAGATATAATTGGTACGACGGATACATTCCGTCGAAGTTATCTTATGTTCGACTGAAACCTAGGCCATCTCGGTCTTTATTAAAAACTGGTTATTTATTATCTCCGAGGGACTATCAAAATCGAACATACCCTATTCAATTTAAGTAATCGATTTTTTTTACCGCAGATTTTAAAAGTTCAGTTTCGAGATGTTTAAACCCATTAATGTACATGTAACCTGTCACAACCCAATACACAATAATATAAACCTGTATCTCACATTCAAATATGCAACGTAACACTAAAACGTAATCTTCAACTCATTATCATTCACATTCACATTCACATTCACATTCAAATATCCACCAAAACGTATTATAAGCTAACCAATTACAAATATAAGCTTATGTTCCATAAATGTTAAACAATATAATTTACAATAGTTGTACAGACGCAATTAGACAATACAATATATACAAAAGTTCTACAAACTATACAAATGAACTATAAACTAGTAAAAAAGTCATCATCGGTAGGAGGTGAACGACGCCGCTAGCTCTAGTGTATGGAAATCACCTACGTCTCTCGTCATTATCGCCAAATTTGCTTCCATATCGCCACCCCACGCTGATAGAATCAAAATATAAAATCATTAGTCCGTAGATATATATGTGAGAATTAACAAACTAGCCTTAATTGAAAAACATAAACAATAAGAATACCGAGTAGGGTGGGGGCGATGAAAAGCCTCCTCCAAGAGGTAATCACCATCCGGAGCATCTCTAAAGCGCTCAAGCGTCGAATCCGTCCCGTGGTAATCCCATACTCTATAGAGGCCCTCGCTATAATATCCTCGAGCAATCTGGTGAAGACGAGAACTGAAGGCAATCACGACGCCGAAAGACCGAATCAGTATGGAACCTATCCGACACGGCCCCTATCAGCCGTCGTCATTCAAGCCAGTTCCCGTATGAGATGGTCCGACATGTGCTCTCAGACGTTGGCACTGGCTGGAACCTATAAAGAGATACAAATTCGATCACTAATAATAATTTATATAATGTGATAAATTCGGATAATTTCGTGAAATATAAAAAATATTACCTCCAGGAAGTGTATATATTTGGTATCCTCGGCAGACCCAACACTCAATATCTCGCCGAAGTCATCGCTAGTAGGGGATCCCGAGACGCGATCCATAGTCTCGACTCCTCATTCGATCTAAAAACAATATCGGGAAGAGGGTGGCGAAATCTAACTACTCGTAACCCTCCTAATAGTCTCTAGCTCAGCTATATGCTCGTCCCGAAGCTTCTAAAATCGGTCCTATAATGTATTCCGTATACGTATGTTAATTATATCATTTTATTTACGATTGAATATTATTAAAAGCTAAATAGTAAGATGAGTTTTACCCGTATAGCTAAAGCTGCCTGAGATAAAGCACGCTCGTCCTTAGGCGTGTGAGCTCGATCCCAAAACTCTAGCATGGTAGGATCTCTCCCCAAGGTCCTCCCCAATGCCTAATACAAACATTCATAAAACTAGTCTTAAGTATTTGTGTGAGAACTTGACACATAAATAACTAAATACAATGCACTTACCGTCTTTGCCTCCTCGAACGACTGAGAACCAGTGGTGTGTACTATCCGGAACTAACCACGGTTCTTCTTCGCCTGCTCGGACTTTTTTTTGAAGTCATCAGCCTCCTAGTTGGCACACATAGCCTCCCAGGCTAAATCGGAGACTATGCGGGGCTAATGATCTCTGATGGTGGTCCCGGGCTGGTCCACAACTGCCCGGACTGCCTTTTGTCGCATCTCATACAGCCATCACTATAAGAAATCACACATTTTATGACGAAAATTTTTGCCACGCATAAAATTTTGTCACAATTTGTTAATTAATAATTACGAAATTCATAATCGTCACTAAAACTTTTGTTTTTGTGACGACCTTTAATTTTGTTACTATTAATCATTTATATCGTCACTAATTTACACATTTGATGACGATTAAGAAAATTTCGTCACAAGTTATTTTGGAGGTAGAATTTCGCACCAAAAATTTGGAGGGAAACATTTTAGTAATATTTTGTAATAATTGATGACAATATTTATTGTCACCAAATATTTCTTTCGATGACAACATAATAGTTTGTCATTAATTATTTGTAAAATTTAGTGACAATGTGCTTTCGTCACTAATGTTCACATTTAGTGACGCCAAATACAAATTTATCACAATTTTATTTGGAGACAAAATATTTTTGGAGGGAAATTTTTTAAAGACAGAAAAATAATAATTTATGACAAATTGTATTGTCATAAATACCAATTTTATATGATGAGATAATAGTTCGTCACTAATTAGATGATCGAATAAGTGACAAAAATGGTTCGTCATGTAATCTTATATTTAGTGACAAAGTACTTAATATCATCACAATTTTATTTGGAGGCAAATTTTGTAAAGATGAAAAATTAATAAATTATGACAATTTTTATTGTCACAAATACCAATTTTATATGACGAGATAATAGTGCGTCACTAATGAGATGAGTGGATAAGTGACAAAAATGGTTCGTCATATATTCTTATATTTAGTGACAAAGTACTTAATATCGTCACAATTTTATTTGGAGGCAAAAATTTTTAAGAAATCTTGGAGGCAAATTTTGTAAAGATGAAAAATTAATAAATTATGACAATTTTTATTGTCACAAATACCAATTTTATATGACGAGATAATAATGCGTCACTAATTAGATGAGTGAATAAGTGACAACATTAGTTCGTCATATATTCTTATATTTATTGACAAAGTATGCAATGACGTCACATTTTTATATGGAGGCAAAAAAATTTCCAAACAAACTACAATTTTAAAATGATTTCATG
The DNA here is from genome assembly GCA_020205605.1 of Panax ginseng. Lineage (NCBI taxonomy): Eukaryota > Viridiplantae > Streptophyta > Magnoliopsida > Apiales > Araliaceae > Panax > Panax ginseng. The sequence continues at coordinate 47,587,487 of CM035132.1, forward strand.
TCATTGTTGTTGATGATTGCAATTGTTGTTGATGAACTTGTATAATTTTGATAAGCCAAATCACTATTTGGTTTTATTTTTTGACGAAACAACTTCATAGATTTGATTAGTAAGTGTGCTGAATCGACATCATAGAATGATTATGCTTTCTTGAAAAAAATTAGAGTAGTGATTTCGCGTATCAGGAGACTTTATTAGTTATGTATGCATTTGTAGTGTTGAAAAAAGATAATTTAATAGTCCAAATTTTCAGTATATATTAAAATAAGAATTTTCTAAAATATTGTTTTTTATTTTAATATATACTAAGAAATTAGGGATGTAGTGAAGGAAATTTTGTGAAGGAATTCATTCCTTCACATGAGGAGTTTTCTAGCGAAGGAACAGTGAAGAAAAAAAAATGTAGTGACAATATAGTTATTTGCGAAATAATTATCCTTCACAATTTATATTTTTTCTTTCGCAAAATTGAGGTGGTAGAAATATATTTGGCGCTAATTTATGATGCAAATTTACGAGGAAAAAATCTTGTAATGAATGAATTATTATTCACTATATATTATTGTTCACACGTTTTTTGCGAGACATAAAATTTGTCACTGTATTATTCTATATAATTTTTTAAGAATTAATTGAGGCAAATATAACTAATTTATGACATTCTAAGATTTTAATTTCAATTTAAATTTAAATTTAATTAAGTTTATAAAATAATAATTTTATTTATAATATTATTTTTTAAAGAGTACAGTTAAAATCAAACTCTCGTTTTTTAAAACAGTCCCTAATTTAGTAGTAATTTAGGAGTTGTGTACTTAGTCAGGAAAAAGAAAAGGACTTAGACGAGAACCAGTCCAACTAACAAAACCCTACTGGAGATTTACCAAAAATGACTTTTTCTGAGAACCCTCGTTTCAATCCCTCTCCACCTACAAATAAGCACTCTCCCAAACCCACTACCGCCTCAAGGATCATCTATTTGGCCGCTCCTCCTACGCCACCGAGCTCTTCACCCTCCAAAAATAGAGCGAAAACCCCGTGAACCTCTGCCTCACCTGTTGGGACCTCATCTGGCTCGATTTTGGCTCCGTTGTTGGTTCCGAAATTTTTTCAATTATTGGCCAAGAAGCTCGTCTCCATGCCGGTCCGTCCATTGTCCTCTCATGCGCTGCCTCCGGCCTCTCGGCGCTCCTCTCCGTTTTCTGTACACAGAATTCTCCGTCGAAATTCCTGTCGCCGGTGGGTCTTTCTCTTTCCTCCGAATTGAATTAGGCGACTTTATTGCTTTCATTGCCGCCGCTAACATTCTTTTTGAAGCTATTATCGGTGCCGCCGTCTCGGCCGTTCTTGGTCTTCCTATTTTGCCACCATGATTAAACCGAAATCTGACTTTCTTCGTATAAGAGTAAATTAATTACCAGGCGGATTTAATCTTTTAGACCCAATTGCTGTTTTAGTTCTAGTTGTTGCCAGCACTATAGCAATGAGTGGCACAAAGAGGACATCTTTTTTAAATTGAGCCAGCTCAATATTCAGTGATGGGGTGATTCTTTTTATAATTATTGTTGGGGTTTTTCATGCTAGTAGTTCGAATTTGAAACCTTTTTTCCCATTTGGGGTGGAGGGAGTATTGTGGTGTGGTGTACTGTTTGATGGCACTGGCACTTACCATGATGGTGAATTATACTAAAATAGGTATAAATGCTGCCTACTCGGTTGCATTTGAGAGAATTGGGATGAAATTGGCCAAATATTTAGTGAGCATTGTTGCGCTCAAGGGAATGACTGCGAGTTTGCTTGTTGGGTCAATGGGACAAGTTCGATACACTACTCAGATTGCTAGATCACATATGATTCCTCCTTGGTTTGCTCTGGTTCACCCGAAAACTGGAACCCCCATATATGCTACTCTTGTTTAATAGTTTTTACTTCTGCAAGAAATATGTGCTATGGTGAGCATCATATATCCTTAGTTTATTTCTCATGTTTTATTTTTCTTCTTCTCCTTCAGTCAGCATGAAGTTGTTTTCTATTTCAAGCCATGCATGCTGCTTGATAATATTTTTAATCCTCTGTAATGATTTAGTTACCATTATCTGGTCACAAGTGCTTGCTGTTTCACGTGTCATGTTCGCCTGGCAAGCTATTGGCATTTCAATGGGTGTCTACGATATGAGTCATAGGTATTGTAAATTTGTAACTGATTTTTTTCTTGAAATTACTGAGTAAAGTTTATTGATGATATATTAATTCTGCTATCTAAAACTAAAATTATGGTTTTAGAGGAAAGATAAATAACAACTGATTGTTGATAATAATTTTACAAAATCTGTCACACTACAGTAGCGGTACGGACAATTATCATGTTGGCTGGACTACTGATTTTCCTTCCTGATAACTACACTTTTGTCCCATTTATTGTTGTTCATGTAACAAATTCCTACTACTATGAAAAATAAAATCAGAAGTACAACTGACAGTTACCCTTTTTGTTAAAGTGAATATTATGTTTGTTACTGTGTTTGTTGTGATTATTCAAGCTTTCAAGCCTTGTAATTCACTATTATCTCTCTCAAAAAGAAAAAAATAGAAATGAATCAGAGAACTGTGCATAACAACAAATATATTGATTATTATTGAGAACTATGCGTAATGACAATTTTTTACAGGCAGTAATAGAGAAAACAAATGTGAACCCAAGTGAAGTTAGGGACATTGTTGTGGGCACAGTGTTGGCGCCTGGCTCCCAAAGAGCTAGTGAATGTAGGATGGCTGCATTCTATGCTGGTTTTCCTGGTATACTTATTGGCATGCATACTTTATAATTTATAAGTAGTTAGCAATAAATACTCATGAATATAATAACTGTATTGCCAGAAACGGTGCCAATTAGAATTCTGAACATGCAATGTTCATCAGGTCTCCAAGCAGTAGCTGATGTAGCTGCAGCTATCAAAGCGGGATTTTATGATATTGGTATGTGTGAGATCTATTTTATGCCTTGATTAGATATATCTCTGCAGCTGTGTATTATGTGCTCCCTATACTTCGAAAATTCTAAAATTATTTATTCATTCATTTTATAAATAGGGATTGGTGTTGAAATCCATGACTGCCAACCCTATGGCTTGGGAGGGATCAGTCAATCCAAGAGTATAATATCTTTATCTCTATTCCTATATAGTAAGTACCAACTTTTCTTTCAAAGCACGATCACGCTGACATGTTCTTCCATCAATTGTACCAGGTACAAAGTATGGAACACGCCCAAAATTGTCTTTTCCCCATGGGTATAACTTCAGAAAATGTTGCAAATCGTTATGGCGTAACAAGGCAGGAGCAGGACCAGGTTGCGGTGAGCTATTTGGATCTGTCAGTTTGATGTTTTTTCATTGTTGTTACATCATTAATTTTTTCTTGAATTTACTTTATTAGGTTGATTCACATAGAAACGCTGCTGCTGTTACTGCTTCTAGAAAATTTAAGGAGGAGATAGTACCCGTGCACACTAAGGTGACCCTTTTCATTCTGTAATTTCTACACCTTTGCAGTACTACGTAGGTTAGGAGTTGTATTGTTTTGACTCGAATAAAATTTCATTGGAAAAGATTGTGGACCCAAAAACATGAGAAACCTGTTACAATCTTTGTTGATGATGGAATTCGGGCAAGCACAACAGTGGCAGATCTTGCGAAACTGAGGCCTGCATTTAAAAAAGATGGGACAACAACTGCTGGTATTCAATAATTTTCTTTTTGATTGTATTTGAGAAATTGTAAGATCTGTTTTACCAATTTTTGTTGATATGTTACAGGAAATTCTAGCCAAGTGAGTGATTGTGCTGGAGCTGTTCTCGTGATGAAAAGGAGTGTTGCAGTGCAGAAAGGATTACCAATTCTTGGTATATTTAGGTATGTTACTCCAGGTTAAAAACTAGTATTAGCAAAATAATCACTTGGAGTTATCCTTTATTTAAAACCAGTATTTGCAAGGAAATGTCCATGTGAAAGAACTACTTTCTCTAAACTGAGGTGTGTAAGCCTTGTTGTGTATAATTGTTCTTACATTCTCTATTTTCTCTAAACTGAGGTGTATATGTTGCTGAGGTTAATTTCAGTCTAAATTATATTTGTTATTGTAGAAATTGTTATTTGCCAAGTGCAACCCATTTACACAATACATTACTAGAATATGTAATAAATTATAAAAGAATGGAGAATGATCCATTTCTTATTGGCTTATGCGCAAACTTGTGAACATTCTGACTTCTCTTTCACCCTTTCCGGAATCTGAATATAGAATTTGAAGGGCTTTTGGCCACCAATTCAGCCCCTAGTTAAGTGAAAACTTAAAAAGTTATAATAGTAAAGCTGTATGGAGTTTTGCTTTCTTTTACTACGTTTCTTTCCCTTTTGATTTTCATGATTTGTACATATGTAAACAGGAGCCCGGTGTGTTGCCACATTGTTGCATGAGATGAAGCGTCGCGACAGAGACTATCTCTTCGGTGTTGTGTCACTGTGCATAGGTGTGCCTCTCTCTCTGTCCCTGTGTTTGTGTGTGTATTTATTTGCAGGCACGGGGATAGGGGTTGCTACTGTTTTTGAAAGAGGGGACGTATGTGATGAAACTTGCAATTCTCGTAAAATTGAGTCCAGCAACTTCCTCTCCAAGGATACTAGATAGAATTCATATGTTTCATACATTACCCTTCTGCAGTGTAACCAATAATATCACAGTTTGGGTTAGAATTCTAATAAAGCCGTCATAGAAAATAAATCTTTGGTGACAAATTATATCGTCAATATTATATATTTATTTAGTCACAACAATTAATTTTGTCACTATTAATAACTCTTTCTGTGACGAGATGTATCGTCACCATAAGTATTCAATTAGTGACATTGTAAAATGTGTCTCAAAAAGTAACTCTTTGGTGACAAATTATTTTGTAATATTTTTTAAAATATAAAATGACGACATAATTGTCATGTTAAATATATTATTAGGTGATGAATTGTTCTGTCGTCATTTATTTTCTTATTTTTGATGACGATAAACACAATAACATGACAAAAGAATAATCATAAATATGACAATATTGTCGTCATTAAAATTAGATGATTTAAATAGAGTAACATATTTTTGTCACTAAAACAATATCATTTAATGAGGAAAAATGATTTTTGTCATTTAATGCACCAATTTTTGATGACGAAACATAATATAGAGTGACGAAAGTTTCATTCAAATAGTGACGTTATTAACGTCACTAAAAGTAATTAATTATGGTGACAATGATGTAGATCGTCACCATAAGTTAAAACATTTAGTGATTTACATCAAATAGTGTCAAATATACCTAATACCACGCTTTCATACGGTGACGGTCTCGCGATTAACGATTAACAATCGTCACCAAATGTTTTAGTGACGAAAAATGAATTTTATGTGACAAATTTTAGCATCATTTTTTGTCTGATTTCTTGTAGTGCATCCAGAGTAATTCGCAGTGACGTGATGCTTAATCACAGCATCGCCAGCTGACTGAGAAATGCTCGGGTCAAATTGATAATAAACCTATAACAAAAGATTATTTAAAATTAAGAACATTTGATTTCCTCATCCCAATACAATTATGTGGTGATAATATGCTTAACTTACGTGGAACTCCCACAAGACGGTTTGCATAAAAGTGGCATCGTCTCACAGATATCGATCGAACCGCATGCACCTCTCGGAGATCGCCAAATAAATCACATGTAGGTGTGTGCTTAGCCACCGGGTCTAGTATACTACGTAAAAAGTATAACAATATGTGTTATGTGAATTGTGTTTTGCAATAACTGATAGAAATAAATACGAATATAATAACACTTATCTATCATGGGAAACGACATCCACCCCAGATTCGTAAGTGGCACTGCCGGCGGATGACCAAAGATACCGAGGTTCGTCCCTCGGTGTCGTCGACGAGGTGCATCTGTAATAATTGTATTTAACATAGTACTTCAATAATCATTGTAATTAATGCAGCTTGAGATATATTTAAATCCTAGTTAAGATAACTTACTCGCGCCTGAAGACGAGCCTCCATCGTGGCTACCGTCTCCAGTACCGGATCACCCACCACCTCGACGATCTCTATCGCTATGTCTAGCCATGAATATCCTACTGCAATAACAAAATTGGTAGATTACAAATATGTAAGGTTTAACAATATGTGGTAAGGACTAATATAAAAGCTCATTTTCAATTACGCACGTCATCAAACCCATCAGAATCAACGTGTATATCATTCTCGGATTTGGTATCTTCCTCATCCTCAGTTTCGAGATCAGTTTAGTCATCGATATCATCCTCAACGACTACATAATCATTCATGTGTACGGTGGCCTCGACATCCTCATCGTTAGGTATGTCAATGAGATCAGTATTCACCACATCTTCAGCATGAAACACTATGGCCAATGGGTTGCTCACATCTTCTTGCAACGCCTCATCCATACCAAACATGTTATCAGCATTAAATGAGCGTATTTTAGTAATGACTACTGTGTACCAGGGGCTTCGAGTATTTACGACATTAGGAGCGTAATACACTTGAGTCACTTAACTTGCTAACACGTACACGTCATCAGAATTTAACACCGACTTGATATCCACTGTTGTGATTCTATTACGATCAACTTTAACCCCCTTTTCAGTATCAAACCAACTATACTTAAATGTAACTATCTTTTTGCCGCCGTGATACTTGAGCACAACTACATCCTGTAAACGACCATAGTAATTGGACTCAGAATCTTGATAGCAGCTTCCTAACACCACAACCCCAGAATTGACTGATGTGAGTTCATGCAAGTCATCGACTCTAAATCTATACCCATTCACTATGCAACCAGGAAAAGAACTAACAACTTTGTAAGGTTCTTGGATGACATCTATAAAACGCTCAGAAATACTCTCTGCTTCAACCCTTTTCTTAAACCACTGTCGGAAATTAGCATTAGTGAATGTTTCCAATTCTGCTGCAATAAAAGTTGGGTTAGAAGCATACGCTTCCTCTTCGAATGAACTGCGATATTAGTAAAATGTCTTTAACATATATAGAGATGACTACACTTGTAAATTGTACTAACTGGAGTAAATAAGCTTAGACTTACGTGATGTATGATGATACTTCGGGCATATTTAGAAGCACGTATGTAGATACAATCTTCAACTCTTTGTCGCTTAAGTAAGTCAGAGTTTCAAGGCCAAATGGTTTAGCCGGATATGTGAATACAAATTTAACTCATCATTAAGCATGAGTCATTGGACCAACAACCTCATTCCTTCCTAAACGGTTATGCTTCGTTGAGACAACATCGTCAAAATACAATGAGCAGAAGTTGACAAGCTCTTCCTCTGTATATCGTTCAATAATAGAACCCTCTACACGAGCTTTGTTCTTGACCTTTTGTTTTAATCGGTAGCATATACCTACGATAAATAATATGCGCACTTAGTGAAGTATTATTAATATGAGCAGGATAGAGCAATTATAGCAGTTTATATATTACCTCTCAAAAGGATACATCCATCGATATTGCACCGGTCCTCCAAGTTTGAGTTCATACGGCAGATGAATAGGCAGATGTTCCATCGAGTCAAAAAATCTGGAGGAAGATCATTTCAAGCTTGCACATAGTAGTAAGCACAATATTCTTCTCCATCCGCCGACATCACATGCGGCTTAATTATAGTTGAGCAAATATCACGAAAAGAAATTTGACGATTCGGCCAATGCATCCGTAATTTTTCCGGTAACATCTCACGAAAATGCAATTGAATCAACTTCGCATGAATACATGACAATCGTGATTCTTGAATCCAGAAATTTTCAATTGCTCAACCTTACAACAACATGTTATGTTCGACGCATATCCATCTGGGAGCTTCAACCCACTAACCCACTTACAGACGTCTTCAACTTGTTGCTTAATAAGACTAAATGGAGCTTTAGGTTTCATAGTGTTAGGGCGAAGCCACAATTCTGGCCTAATGTTCAATGCCTCCAAATCTTTTCGAGCATTGTCATTGTCTTTAGTTTTACCACTCGCATCTAACACGGTGTAAAACAAGTTCTTGAAAACATTCTTTTTGGTGATGTATGCATGACATCTATACAATGATTTAACCGAAGTGTGCCCCAATATGACAACTCAAACCATATAGGCAAGTGTGTCCAATTATGAGTCTTCTCGTACCCAGCTGCTCTCAATTTACTGTGTTCCTTTCCCGACAAAGGAAAATCAAGTTGATTCAACCACTCCAAGACCTCACCGCCTCGACAAATGACCAATAACCCCTTCTTCTCTATATTTCATTGAACCTGTGTAGACATCTTTCTGTAATTGTGATTAAGAGGCAAGAATCTACGAAGCGGTTCCAAATAAACTACATTTCCACCCATGCTTTTAATTGGTTTTTGTTGTATCCCCCCATACACACCGGACAGACAGAATGACTTCCCTTGAGTTGACCAACCACTAACCATCCCAAGAGCCGAAAAGTCAGTGATAGTTCATAACAGGGCTGCCTTCATCACAAAATTCTCGCATATCGATTTATCATACGTCGAACCCATGTCTCCCACATCATCTTCGGGCGACCACTAACGGTCAAGGTACACATTAAGATCTTTTGTAGGACTTTTATCCCGGAATGAGTAAAGTCAAAAACAATACGGATCCTCATGCACATTCTGCCGGTGGAAGATTATAAGCGACCATAATGACCGCCAAACTTAGTACGACTGGCTAAAATTATTAAAAGGGCAAAAGCCATCAAGAGCCATGCCAAGCCTAACATTCCTAACTTCTTCCGCAAACTCGGGATAATTTACATCAAATCTCTTTCATTCATCTCCATCCATTTGGGTGAGTCACCACCGAGCACGACATCCCTTGTTCGATGCAAACTCATATGTTGAGCCAGATGAGATGACATGAATAATAAATTTATGAAGTCTCTTGCATAGTGGAAAGTCTTAGTAAGATTTTCCCGGGAACATGTTTTTCCTTCCCCACGTTTTTAACCTCAGTAGCGCGATAAAGTTTATATATCACACCTTCGTCCCCTTATCTCTGTCCTCCCCATAGTATAACATGCAATCCTCGCTTTCACAAGCATCGATTTTTGATACCCATATATTAACCCTCGACCATCTTCTTCACTTCGTAATAATTCGCAGAAGACTATGATCCTTGGGTAAGAATCATCCAATTATAGTGAGCAAATCTTTGAAACCTCTCTCTACTACTACAAATCGTGCTCATTCTTGAAGTGTAAGAGCTTCAATCACTTCAGAAAGCTTGGTGTTCAGATTATTTCCGGATACAACGCTGCGACCCCAAATTCGAGATAATGAACTTGTAAAAAAAGCAAGAATTGTATCATTTTGGCACTTGCTTCAAGACTTTGCTTGAAGAAGGTTCATATTCAAATTTCGATCGATAGTAGTAGGGCCATAAGCATCAACCAACATCTCAACTGGATCATAGTTTTCGACGTATGAACCCCGTGGAATTGGTTGTTCCACAATATTTTCAATCATTTCTGATTCCCCGTGATGAGTCCATACGAAGTACCCATCTACAAATCCACGAGAAAATAAGTCGAATTTAATCTCGTCGACTTTCTTCCAAATCAGATTTTTACACTTGACACACGGCATCGCATCTTCCCCGTCAAGGATCATCCGTATGTTCTAGTGCTTTGTTCAAGAAATCTAAAACCCTAACATGATAAGCTGAGACTAATCCCCTCCCATCACTAGGTATCCTACGGTACATCCAACTGGCCTACCGGTGACATTTTTAACTACACGTAAATGCAATTAAGTTAATTTGGATATTCATGCGTGAATTAGATTTACCTAGTATCTCTACAGGACAGGGGTAAGGCTTCTATCCCATTATTGGATGTGTCTCGTCACTAGTGTAAACACGTTGAGTACATTTCATGAGTTTCAAGAAAATTTCGGCATCACCTCCCCATGGTCTCCAAGCACACGAAATAGACTAAGATAACTTAATCTAAGTATGCACTCGGAGAACATATAGAGATAACAGTCGATTAATCCTCAAAATAACAAAAAATGTATCGTTTCGTATTTGCACCGGCCTAAGTGAGAGACATAACATCCAATAACAGTCCCAAATTGGGGACTGTTCGACATTCACCCCTATTGAGTGTATGTCAAATGGGTTTTTAAGTTTCAAATTATAGTACATATATAATTGAAAATGGTACTTAGTTTATTCAAAATTGTGGCAAACTACACAAAAGCTACTTAGTTTATGAGAATTTATGTGGAATCTCTACTTGAGTCGGCAACCGAAAAAAAAAGGTCGTAGTTCCTGTTGTGTCATATACTCGAATAATAAAGTTAATTCAATTACTGCAAACATTCCTCATTGTTCCATCATAATAGATGACAACATCCCGAAGGAGTTCCATTAAGCTATTGAACAAAGTTTCAACTTAAGCAACCCTCTAGATAAACAAACGATCACTTCTCTGCTAGGAATGAATCATCTCCCCATATGGGTCCTATCCATGATATAGACAACTTCTCACCACTCCGAATTCCTCAAATGGATAGTTCTCATTCAAGAGGTGATCGAGACGTTCTGTGAGAACTACCCATCTGAGGAATTCGGAGTGGTGAGAAGTTGTTTATATCATGGATTGGACCTATATGGGGAGATGATTCAATCCTATGAGAGAAGTGATCGTCCGCACATTTAGAGGGTTGCTTAACCTAGAACTTTGTTCAACAACTTACTGGCACTCCTTCCGGATGTTGCCATCTATTATGATGGAACAGTGAGGAATGTCTGCAGTAATTCAAATACCTTTATTATTCGAGTATAGGACACAAACAGGAACTACGACCCTTTTTTTTTATTGTTGTCGAGGAACCGATTGGAGTACTATTAGCTGCAATTGCTATGTCGAAACCTACATACAAGAAAGAGTACATATATGTAGGGAGAGTATTATTGTATTTATAAATTGAAAATTGTGGCAAACTAAGCAAATGCTACTTAGTTTATTTTGTCAATGATAATAAACTAAGTAAGTGGTACTTAGTTTATAAGAATTGTTATTTGGAATCTATAGAGACTACTGTTCGACATTCACTCCTACTTAGTTTATTTTGCCAATGATAAACTAAGTAAGTGGTACTTAGTTTATGAGAATTGTTATTTGGAATCTATAAAGACTACTGTTCGACATTCACTCCTACTTAGTTTATTATTATATTTTCTTTTATTTTAATTTGTAGTATATTATATTATAGTATATAATTGGTTTATTTATTAAAATCGAATTAAATTTATTATTATTATTATTATTTATTTTATATTGTATTATATTGTATAAGTTCAAATTTAATTTAATTTAATCTATTTAATTTAATTTAATTTAGCCTTAATTTAATTTAGCCTTAATTTATTTTATATTATTTTAATTAAATTAAATTAAATTAAATTGCAATTATTTGATTAAATTTTATTTTATTCTTTATTGAATTGAATTCTATTTGTATTATATTATATATTTGTAAATATTTTTTATTAAATTTAATTTATTTATTAAATTAAATAAAATTTATTTGATTTTATTTAATTTACTTCAAATTAGTTTATATTTTAATATTGGGACTAATTATTAATCTTATCAAAATAATTCTGATTAAATCTTGCAAATGCATACCTCTGACAGAATTTCTGTCACAAATTCAGTCAGAAATTTCAAATATATTAAAATTAAAAACAGTCCTAAAATCAGTTAAATTCAATATTGAAAACTAATTAAATTACATACAATGCAAACAATATATGCTGCATAATTATCCATTCTCAATCAAAATATATACCAAATTTTAGCCCCAAATTTCAGCCTAAAATCCAAATTTCAATCAAATATATAACAAAATTTTAACCCTATACCAATTTTCAAATTTCAAATCCAATTGCCAAAGCCAAATTGATGCACATACAAGAACCAATTAAGGAATTTACCAATTTCAGACTCAAATCAATATATACATACAATATAAAAATTATTCAATCTACTGATTTTGTACATCATCATCAAAATGAAACAACATTTGAACTCATACCTTTTGGAGCTAATAAACTGTCCGGTGTGTGGTGGTGGTAGTGGTCGGCGGCTGGAATTGGAAATGGGTGGCAGCTGGAGGTGGCTCTTGGTGGTGGTGGTGGTGGTGGTGGTTGGCGGCTGGAGGAAGAAGGCAAAGAACTAAGATGGTGGTGGTGGTGGTCGGCGGCTAGAGGCGCTTTGGCGGTGGGGAGAAGAGGCGCTGTGGTGGGTCGGTGGTGGAGGTGTTGGTGGCGGTGAATGACGGAGATGAGAGTGAGAGAGGAGAGACTGAGATGAGAGAGCGAGAGAGGTCAAAGGAGAGACTGAGAGAGTGAGAGAGTGAGAGAGGAGAGATATAATTAAAAGTGGGAGAATACGAGGAGACGCTGGCCTGAGTCAGTCGAATAAGTTTTATAAGATATTTTCGACGGAATTTTCGTCGGATCTACGTCCCTCGGAATTACCTTATCTTCGACGTAACATCCCTCGGAAATAACTATAATTTCGTCGAACTTAAGTTTCGCGTTGGCGGGAAAGTTGGCGCAATATGAGGCCTTATATTCCCGACGGACTTTCCTCGAAAATAAATTATTTTGGATGGAATTAATTTCGACCTAATATTTCGTCAAAATTATATTAACGGAATACTTTTCGTCGAACGTAGTTCCGTCGGGATTAGCCGGTTTTCTTGTGGTGTAAGTTGGATCCGGTTACCATGAAATTAACTTCATGGTAAGCTGATCATGTGACTAATACACTGCTGACATGCAAAGAGAGAGACCACCTCCCACTTGCGTGTCGACACTGTATTAGTCAATTGACCTAAGTTAACTTGATGTTAACTACTCCTAAATAAGATCACTACCCATCTATTAGACCCACTACTATTTCCTCAATTGCATGGTACTACTTTGGACGGATCTGCAACTTCTTATAGTCCAAAGTGCAGTTGTGAGGTTATATGCTAATGGGTTTACTAGATCATCATTCAATTTTTTTTATTTCTTTTCATTTTTTGTTTTTGAGAACACTAGACCATCATTCTTAATAATTTGTACTATTGTGATTTAAATTCTTATAGTCATCACATTCTTAATTACATTCGGCCTCGACTGTGATAGCTCTTTATAAAGGTTAGCTTTAGCTTCAGCAGTATATCGTAGCTTTATAGCAACATATCATAGCTTTATTTTGTGCGGCAATCCGGAAAAAAAAAATGATAATATTCGGCGGTAGTAGTGGAGGACTGAAATCGATAAGCCGGTATGAAGCTGTTATGTTATTTATACCTATTATATTATTGTAACTAGGATTTCAATATATTTTTTTCTCAGTTTTAGCTTCCTTCAAAACTTGTACACTTTGATTTAGTAATATTTTTTTAACTCTCGCCCGTAATTTTTCTCAATTTAATTTTTCATGTAGATTTTGAGATCTTGTCTTTTATTTCCTTAATTGATTTATCATAGTTTGTTGTAACACTTTAGCAGTATGCCAGTATCCTAAAACTAAAGCTTTAACTGTTAGATTGCTAGTCTCTACTTTCCCTGGGCTGATATGTTTTCCTTAGTTTTCACAATAAACCTACATTTTGCACTAAAAAAGTAGGCAATTATCTAGCAATTTTTGACTGTCCCATATATTCAAGTAAACAACAATCTTCACTCTCTCTTCTCTCCCCATTGAAATAAAGTTTACATTAAATGAGCCTCAATCAAACCTTATTTTATACTCGATAAATTTTGTAAATTAAATCTGAACAACTCAATACTCGGATCGACTCGGTTCGTTCGCACCTTTAACCAAAGTTATGACTTTTTGAGTGTATTAAACTCTTTCTGATGCCTTAATTACAAGGATGAATTACATATTCTATTACATTTTTAAAAATAATTACAATAATAGTGCACTCATAAAATCTTTGCACAACTAATACACTTCCATATTTATTTATAATAGTAATGCAATTAGGATTCCTTAATTTAAGGAATTAGTATGCAATTAGGATTCTATCTCTCATCTTCCAATTAATAAATTCAACACACCCAAGTCCTATATTCCTTGTGCTACTGTTGCCGACGGTGATGGCGGTTATGGTGATTGGAGCGGAGGAGGAGGCGGTGGAGGCACACAACAAACGAGTTGGTTTCCGACCACGGCTATGTCGTCGATAGAGTAGCAAGCGCTGATAAGGAATGCCTTATTAAATCTTTTCAGAAAAATGGTGCCTCCAGCGAAGCTACCGTTCGGAACATCATTGGTTGGCGGCCCATTGGAAGGAACATGACCACCGGGAGAAGGTGCTGACGGAGAATCTGCGCTGGGTGAAGGAGATGGGGGCAATAGTGCTGATGGAGATGGAGATGGGGACGAAGTTGCCGAAGAGGGAGTGGGTGTGGGTGGCGCAACCGCGGGAGAAGGTGTAGGTGTGGCGGTCTGTGACGCCCCCAAAATTAGGTATTCATCACCCAATTTTGAGTCGCCAAAAACATGGTACATAAATCAAATACAACTTCATTTATAAAATTGTTGAACGGTCGTATAGAATACGACCACAGTTAACTGTGAGTTTTAATACAATGTATGTAACTCTCATGGTGCCTCGACCATAACCTTACAATGGTATTTTACATAAAAGTATAGTCAAAAACTGTTTTTGGAATTAAAATCTTTGGGAAGTGCTCAATGAAACCTTCCGTACATGGAGGCCATAAATGTCTAGGTTATGGTAGATATCATATGTCCACAAATTATCCTTGGTTGACCTAATAGACCCCAAAGAAAAACGAGAAGATTACTATCATCTTCTTTTCAATGGTGAGTCTTCTCTTGGCATATAACTATCTCCACTTTGTCTCCAAGTGGAAATTATGTTTCAAATAAACTCCAAGATCATATAGGTAGTGCTCGTAGATATACTCTAAAGAAGTGGATGTGCACAACCACATGTCTTTATGATAACACGAGGTTGTATGTCATTAGACATCTTGTATGATAGTGACAAAACACCCTTCCAAAGTTGAGTTCGCTTTCACCCTATTTAGTTCACCAAAATTAAATATCAAATGACGATACAATACGACACACTTATCTAAAGTTCTCAATAAAATTATTTCCATACTATTTAGGAGAACCTCAATAGCTATAGACTCACCGCTCTATTCCCTGTTATCCCCGCCCGACCCAAATTACACTCTTATTACCTGAAAGGAATTGTGAAACAAAAGGGTGAGCACAACTAGCCCAGTAAAGAATATCATAACTAAAGATAATTAAATTATCAATAGTTTTTTTTTGTCAATAATAAATAAGAGATTTAGAACATATGGTAGATGATTAAACTTTTCAACCATAGTTGCAGCGGAACGAGCAATCCATTAAAAGAGTCAAATAGACCATCAGGTCTATTATCTTCTCCATGTTAAAAGTCCACCAATAATGTTTTATCCCTGTAACATCAATCAACAATTCCTGTCCACAATCATATAAATAACTCATAATCATAATTGTGATTCTGAATTCCTTTTCACACCCAGGACGAAGATAATTTTCATCACCTATCATCACCTGAAACATCAAAAATCATGGTTATACTAAATCACAATTTCTGCTCATAATCATACTAATTAAATCATCTTTGCACTACGGCCAAAGATATTCATTATTATCACATCCATGGATTAATATTTCATTACTGAGACTCAGCTCAATAATTAATCCACGTCATCGAACCATCCCTGCACTACGGCCAAGGATATTCGTTAATATCACATCCATGAATTAATATTTCATTGCTGGGACTCAGCTCAATAATTAATCCACATCATCGAATCATCCCTGCACTACAAGCCAAGGATATTCTTTAGTATCACGACCACGAATTATCCATGCACTACGGGCCAAAGATAATCGTGTTTTCATCAATGGTCCTGATCATGCTATAAAATAATTCATCTTTGCACCCTTGGCCGAAGAGAATCCATAGCCATAATCATACCAAAAACTGTCCATCAATGCACTACGGCCAATGAGGACTTTTTTCACATTATTTGTAACATTACGGTCATGATTACAAGAATATTCCACAATTGTCATAATCATACCAAGTTCATCTATGCATTACAGAATACGATGACTTTCAACATAATATAAATATGAGGATGATGACAATATTATAAGCATTTCATCAACTAAATCAAATTACTCATCAAAAATATGCACATACTTTATATAGGATTTTCAAGCCCTAAAATCATATTTACCAATTCTTCAACTTCACATAACATATTTGACTCATATGCTCGTAACTAAACTATTTTCATCAAAAATACCAAATCAGTTCCCAAAATTATTCTTTTCTGGGATTAAGCATAATATAGTCCCATATTGAACATATATTTTTCTCGGAATTTTTAAAATTTATTTACTATTTTTTAAAAATCAATTTCTAATTAATTCCTTAAGAAATTAGCTACCTCAAGCTTAACTCCAGAAATTCCCAAATCTTGGCAAGATCTTACACATGTTAACTTGAGCCTCCAGTTTAAATTTCATGGTCATCGGAGTTATAGAACTCCAGTTATAGCATTTTTCGTCGAAAAAACTTAAATATTGAAATGGTAATAACTTGCTCATTTTAAGTCAGAATGAGCTCATTTTTGGACAGGAAGTTCTTTATACCATATAATTTCATGTCCCAAAGGGCCAGGATTTTTCTCATAAATTAAGTGGCCAAAAATGCACTTTTAAAAATAAGATCAGTAGCTTTTTGGTAATTTCCAGCTTTTGACTCCTTTGCTAAAATCAGTCCACACGAAAATCTACAACTCCTTTTCCAGTGATTCCACTTGGAGATGCTACAAAACTCATAGATCTAACTCTAAGACTTGACCACACTCAAAAATTCGGAATATAATAGGAGATATGGTCAATTTAATTTCATGTTACGTTTTTACCAAAATCTGATTTTTTAACCCTTTGTGATTTCTAAGAAACTTTCATGTTTTCACATAATAACCAACATAACTCATCATAACACTTACTAATACTTCATATACCCATGATTTTCATCAGTCCAATACTTTTGTTATAACTCTCATCATAATCAACGTAAACAGATCATTTTCACAATTTAATAAGGAATGAATATAAAGGATCATTCACCATTCATGTGGTAACCCACATAGACAGGTTATTCCAACAGAATAATAAATAACGGAACCAGGTCAGGTGAAATTCACACCGACAGGATGTTCCAATAGAATAATAAATACTGAGAATAATAAAGATTTTAACCAGTCCTGGTGTAAAAACACACGATACATGATATTCCAACAAAATAATAAATACTGTAATAATAAAGATTTAACCCGAGTCCTGTGTAAAACACGCACATGATATTCCAATGAATAATAAAGAATGTAATAACATAAGGATTTCACCAAGTATAGGTATGCTGCGTGTATACAAAGTTATGTATAGGGTATGCCTCAGATACTGAGTTATTCAAATGTAATAATAAAGAATGGAATAACATAAGTTCTCTTTATGAATACAAAAGAAATAATACCCCTTACCCAATAATGATAACCCTTACCTTTGAAAGAAACTGGATATAGGAGTAGTGAGGTAGAAGGCTTCTCTTCTTCTATAGATTTTCTCTCTACAATTTCTCTCTATAATAATTGCTCTATAGCTTTAGTGAATTGGTCAAAATGAAGGAAGAATGAACTTCTATTTATAGGAAAATATAGTTTCGATAATTGCACGTTTTGGGGCTCAAAATATTACAAGGACAATACCTCCAACTTTTCTTTCATTTTTAATTCACCATCTAAGTATTATCAAACTTGCACTCTCCCTAATAGTAAATCATGTGAATCAATAGTAAAATCATGTGACTCAATAGTAAATCATGTGACAAAAATAATTACCATATAGTACCTCCATCTATACCTATATTTTTAACTTAGTCATGCAAGTATTATCAATCTTGCATCAACTCCCCTAATAGTAACAAGAATGTGAATCAATAGTACACACATGTGAATAAATAGTTATAATCATGTGAATTAATAGAAATCAATTGCTCATTTATCCGGTTAATTACCCGACTGGTCAATATAACCTCCAGACATCAATTTTTATCGAAATAAATGTTGATTTTCACTAACACAAACAATTCCAACACAATGAAACTATTTTTATCAAAAATATAAATTTTGAAATTTTGAAGTTTGAATTTTCCCAAAAAAGTCAACTGTTGACTTTTTGACCAAATAGTGAATCCCGGAAAATTTTGTGTTTATAGACTATTTTTACTAATTTCGACGTTTCGGACTCAAATATCACATCCGCGTCTCCAAATTCAACTCTGAGCATAACTTCAATTTCAATAACATTCATCATTAATATCATAACTCACAATATTTATCAACCAGGTCGTTCCCAGGAAAGAGGGGGCTTTCCAATAAGGATTTCTCCCTATTGGCGCGCAATTAGGTGACCAAACCTCTCCTTGACAGAACTTCTAGACATTGTAAATATTGAAATTTAATAATATGAATAACTTTATCATTTCTCAATCTGACAATAATTCCGTTGTGGGGTCCACTAATGATTGTGTCGTCATACAAATATTCCCTGACAAAAAGAATATTCCTCGACCAATCGAATATTTATAACAACTTGCACACTTCGAAAAATTTTCAAATACTACCCACAACTATAATACTATCTCAAATCCATACCATAATATTAAAAAATATTTTGAGAAAATTAAATATTTATTCATAAAAATCTGGGGTCTCACACGGTCGGTGAGACCGTTGGTGCTCCTCGGGAGGCTTGTGCTATACATGAGGTGGCGAAAAGAGCCATTAGCATGAAAAGCTGGAAAATTACAACTTTAGTCAACAGAAAAAAAGAAGAAGAAAAGGAAATGATGCCTATGACAGAAGAGAAAGAAAGCAGAAAAAGAAGCCCTAATAGAGGAGAATTGAAGAAGAAAGAACTCATCCCATCTCTCAGTCCACGCAACTATCCTCCAAAGTCCACCATATTCGGATGATGGTAACCAAACCTTCATACCAATGTAACCAAACTGTCATATCAAAGTAACCAATTAACCTCCACACTTTAAATTTTTTCTTAGTACAGTTGGTTACCAAACCTTCAGATCAAGGTAAGCAAACCTTTGTACCAAGGTAACAAAACCTTCATACCAAAGTAACTAATTCACATCCACACCTGCAGTGCAGTTGGTAGCCAAACTTTCAGACCAAGGTAACCAATTCAATTTTATTAAGTTACTAATTTCGTTGAATGTGATGCAGTTGGTAGCCAACCATTCATACAAAGGTAACCATTTTATTATTTATGAGTAACAAAATAGTTATAAAAAATTTTTCAGAACATTAAAAGTTACATCTATTTATTTTTAAACTTTTTGTAGGGCGAATCTTCTTCTTATTCTCATTGGCAACGGAGATTCGCGGCGGTGTAGCGGCGGACTATTATTTCAAAGTATATGTGAGGGAGATGAAGATTTGAATTTGAATTATTATTTTGAATTTGAATTTGTTTTTGTTGTTAGATCCAAATATATGAATTTGAATTATTAATTATGGCAGTTATTTATCCTTGATTTTAGGTTTCCTTATTAATGTGAATTGTAGTACTATTTTTGTAATAATTACATTCTTTTTGTAATTATTTGGTTGATGCACTTTTCTTGTAATTACTTTCTATTTATTGTATATTTATTTAAAGGACCCTAGTTACAATGCTTATTGATGTGATAAAATTATGTATACTACATGTGCACAACGTCTATTGTAAATTTGGCAAGTGCATGTCGAACCACAGAGACTAGATCAATTCTTAAATATATCCTTAATTAATATTTTAGGCAAATTAGAAACAAAAATGGTGAAGATGATTTATGAACTAAATTATGCCAACTATTAATTAATAACGAAAACTATTAATGAGAAAAGATACTTATGAATTAGAATCCACCAAATATTAACATAGTAAATAATTTCTTATTTCGATCCTAAATTAATTCTCAAATTATTTTTCCTTCCCTTTAAAAATAATGATTCATATAATTAATGTGGGCAAACATAAGTTATGAAAAATTCACAGATTAACTATAACTTATCAAAACCTAGCAATCAATATAAGAATCATATGCAATTTATGCGTAGGAAAACATGAAGGCGAAAATAATTAGACATTAATTTCGGAACGAAAAGAGAATATTATTATGAAATACATAATTTCATCATCATCATAGGTATTAGAAATTTAGCTAGCCATGGAATTAAAAACAAAAATAAATTATATTAGTACTACTATTTGCATGAAATAAGAACAATAATTAAAAGAGAATTTCTATTATAGAAATAAAAGAAATTTACAAATACTCCCTGACAGTAGTACCACACATGATTGGAATAAGAAAAAAGCTCTAAATATCTTACTCCCTTCTACACCATCGAAAAAATTATAAGGAAAAGAAAATAACAAGTGGTGTCCTTCTCTCTAAAACAAGAGGCGTCCTTCTCTCTAAAACAAGAGGCCCATTTATATGGAGAATACATTTGTGCCCTAATTTAGGTTCATTGAACTCGGACAGTTTTGTTCCCTCTTTTCCTCTTCTTTCCTTCTTGACTTCCATCTTTATGTAGTAATCCTCTAAGAGACCTTTTTCATCTTTAAAGGTTAGATATAAATCCTTTATTTGCTACCCAATAAAAATAAATGTTATCTTACAAAACAAAATAAAATATATTAGTTAAATAAAATAAGCATATAAAATAATAAATATGGGAATATTAAAATGTATAAAAAAAATGTGTATATCAAATAGCCACATACCTATCTTTTGCGCGTCCTCGAGTAAAATAAAAAGAAAATAAAATAAAACAAAAAACTATACTACCCCATTGTCGTAGGAAACACAATTGCACTTAACATGTGCAACAAGCCTTTAAACACCAAGGTTGCCCCAAGTGGACGAGTTGTGTCTCGTGAGGGTTTGCAGTGAATATACCCACAAAATTCAAAAATATTTTTAGATTCAACAAATTATGAAATTGAAAGAAAACTTCAAAATATCCATGGACATTATACATAAGCAAGATTAAATTCAAAATCACACTTTCACTTTATCAAAAATACTCAATCTTTATTTTCGACACCATCCTTCAAAAAATTAATTCCATGTAATGCATGCATGTACATATAATCTAACTCTTAGTAGGGATTTTTACCATGAAAATCAAAATCAAGAAAGCTCATTTTTCTTTTTCTTTCTTTTTTTCCTTCTTTTTTTTCCATTTTTTTTTCAATTTTGTGCAATGTCTCGTTTTCTTAGGCTTTTCAGAGTTACTCATGAAGTGAGCGTTGGACCAATGACTCCCAAACTAATTGGCTTTAGGGCACTAAATGTAGAGACACCCCCCTAAGGACTTATTAACTCGAGTAACAAAGGCCACAAAATTAGACTAGTCAAACTACTTTTATCCATCGCACTTTTCAACGTGAATATCGATGCTTCCTGAGGCTTGGATACCCAGTTATTTTGTTCAATGGACATTGAAGCAGTTATTTATTTCTTTTTTTCTTGAAATTTCTCGAATCATGGTTTATACCCCACAACTAAGAATTAGTGCAAACGTGAACTGTAAAAATGCTCGTGAAATCAATTTTAATCCAGATGGTGTTTCAAACTAAGATTTTGTACCTTATCAAAGGTTCAAGAATTCTAAATCTTTTAATCTTACTCATGATTTTTGCTCCATAAACACTTATTAGAATTAATTCAATCCATAAAAAGTCAAACAAAATTTTTAATTTTTAATTTTTTTTTATGATTTTTACTATTTTTTCCTAAAAAGAAAAAAAAAAATCTAATACAATAATACAAACAAACTCCCCTCATACCTAAATCATGCATTGTCCTCAATATATGCAAATGAAGAAAAGAGAACAAAGATGTGAAAAATTGTACCTTGTATGTGGGGCATTTGTTCTGCAAGAAAATATGGTGAGAAAGAAAACAAATGTACATATCTACAAATTTTATGCATCCTAAAAACTATGTGACTGTAAAGGATCAGTTGTACAAACAGACAACCTAGAGTGGATTTCGTATGATTTTCAGGAGGTCTGGGTAATTGGAAATAGTTAGAATTTGCAACAGAAGAACAATTGTGAGCATACCCGACTGATTCTTTTAAAATTAAGTCAGGGAATGATAACGAAAAATGATAGTTCCTTTTGAAAAATTCTAACTTCATAAAATCTATCCAAATTTGCCATCCATATTCGTTACCAAGGGGCACTAAAACATTTTCATCATTTTGAATAACTGTTATACCAAGATGTTTAGGCACCACTGGATTAACACATGCATTATCTAAAATGGGAGATATGATCTCATTATCTAAACAAGGAAGATTATCATTGTCGGTTCATTTGTTAAATCACATTCAGTATTTCTAGAAGGCGCTTTGGATGGACTCAAGGTATACTTAAAATGATCATAAGAGGATTTAAGGTCAATTTGATTCTCTTGAAAATGCTCAAAATGTGTCAAACTTGATTCAACTATAGGTCCCAATCTAGACTATAAGATTTTTGGGTTGTGGAGTCCAACATCTTATTGACCTCATTCAAGTATTCAGTTTCATCCCAATTTTGACCAAAATGATTTAGACAAAAGTTAATAATTTCATCTTCCCCCGTAAGTTCATTTCCCGACATTTTCTGAATTATGTTCACTTCAACGGACTGGTCAAACAAATCACTAGGTTGTTCTCCCACATTAAACACATTTAAGTCAATTGTCATATTTCCAAATGTCAATTTCATTAGTCCATTTCTACAATTAATTAATGCATTAGAGGTTGCTAGAAATGGTCTACCTAAAATGACAAGAATTTGACCCTTGGGATTGACAACAGGCTGGGTTTCAAGAACATTAACAAAGTCAACAGGGAATACAAAATTGTTAATCTTAATGAGTACATGTAAGACCCCGAATCTTATGAAATAAAAGTATTTAATTTTCTTATAATTATTATTTTATTTAGTAAATGGTTAAATTTATAAAAGGTTAAAGTTAAGGGGGATATGTGAAAATTATGCAAAGTAAGCAAGTTGTCATAAAATTTTTGTTTGGTCGGGGAATATTCTTTTTGTCGAGGAATATCTGTACGACGACACAATCATTAGTGGACCCCACAACAAAAGTATTGTCGTAGTTAGAAAACGATAGAAATATCTTTTTATAAAAATAACAGCGAAAGTTTTACCGTTAAACTGTTGAAATACACGGTGATAAAAATACATTAATACGTGTGGTTGCATATAGCATGCGATATTGATTATTGATGCTTACGTGAGAAGTCACTCAGTTATACTCAATTATTGCTACAATAATTGCATAGTATCTCACGTTATATGATTCAATTATTGTCACAGTATCATCTGCATAATATTTTATATTATTAAATCAATAATTGAGACGACAAAGTTATTCATATTATTATTTGCATTATTGACGATGTCTAGAAAGTTCTGTAGAGTAAAAGGGGTTTGGTCACCCAATTTCGCGCCAATAGGGAGAAATCTTTATCGAAAATCCCCTATTTCCTGGGAATGATCTGATTGTTAAATATTGTGATTTATAATATTAATGATGAATAAGTTCGTGTTGATTAAAGATGAAATTAATATTTCCATTATGTTGAGATTATTAGTGTTAGTGGAAATCGACATTTATTTCGATAATAATTGATTTCTGGAGGTTATATTGACCAATCAGGTAATTAATCGGATAAATAAGCAATTAATTACTATTGGTTCACATGCAAATTACTGTTGGTTCACATGTATGGAACTATTAATTCACATTCATGTACTATTGATTCACATGCATGTACTATTAGGGGTGGTGGTGCAAGATTGATAATACTCGAAGGACTAAATTAAAAATGGAGGTATAGATGAAGGTACTATACTGTAATAATTCGAGCCCCTAATCGTGCAATTATCGAAACTATATTTTTCTATAAATAGAAGCTCATTCTTTTTTCATTCTCACCAATTCACTAAGATTCTATAAGAGCAATTATAGAGAGAGAAGTTATAGAGAGAAAGAAGAAGAGTATTCTGTTACTTCACTATTGCAATATCCAGCCTTCTACTAAGGTAAGGGATATTATTTTTGTTCAGTATTCGTAAGAAATAATATTTTCTTCTATACTCTATAGTATGTGAGTAATATTATTTCGTTTTGTATTCCTAATTCTACACTCATTTTGTTAAAGTATTGCTTCTATACTCCGTGAAATTAGTAGAATATCCTGAAAATTTACGCTTCATCCAGTATCGATACAACAAGATATTTTTTGAACATTCTTGTAAAATTTAAGCTTTTCATGTCGGAGTACTGTTCACGGGGTACTATTCATAAAGTACTATTCACGGGGTACTATTCATAAAGTACTATTCACAAAGTACTATTCTTGGGTACTATTCATGGGGTACTATTCACTTAGGTACTATTCACCTGGGGTACTATTCATGACAAAAATTAGTTTTTTTTTTGTCCAAATTATTTTTGATAAAATATTATTCTTGAATTTTACTCCACAAAGCAGTATCATGTTGACAATTTGGACAATATTAAATTCTGGATAAATTAAATTATAAATCTTTAAAATTTATCCTTGCTCTTATTTAAATGAATTCTTATATCATTGTCATCATCCTCATGTTTATATTGTGATAAAAGTCATCTTTGGCCGTAGTGCATAGATGGACTGTTGATTCGTATTATTATGACCAGGGATCATTTGGTATAATCATGACCTGTAATGTTACAAATGATGTGGTAAAAGTCCTCATTAGCCCGTAGTGCATTGATGGACAGTTGTTGGTATGATTATGACCAGAGATTATTCGGTATGATCATGACCATTGGTGAAAACACGAATATCCTTGGCCCGTAGTACATGGATAATTCATAGTCGTGATACTAATGAATATCCTTGGCCCGTAGCGCATGGATAATTTAGTGATGTGGATTATTTATTAAGCTGAATCTCAGCGATAACATTGATGACAAACTTTTTAAATCATAAAAGATAGTAGATATCATGCTCTACTTGACTCTTCTAACGGATTTCTTGTTCCGCTGTAGTTAAACTTGTTGTTTATTATCAGTTTAACACTGTTGAAGGCAAACAATAATTTATTTTGCATTATCTTAGTCATAATATTTCTTACTGTGCTAGTTGAGCTCACCCTTTTGCTTTTATTGTTCTCTTCAGAAAATGAGAACGTGGCCGAGACTAGTCACGGAACGGAGTGATGGTCCGAGATGGTGCATTAGTAGTCCTCACTATTATGTGAAATAGTATTATAATAAATGTTATGAGGACTCCATCTGAGTTTGAATACTGTCTAGAAGACAATATTCGTGTTAAAACTCTCAGCTATGTTTTGTCATATTTTACACGACAGTTGTATAAATAAAGTTATAGTTGTATTCTGTACCATGTATTTGGCAACTCAGAATGGGTGATGTATACCTATTTTGGGGGTGTCATAGTTGGTATCAAAGCTTAGGGATATGATCCCTGGCTGAGATTTGAGACTAGAACTAGGAGGAGAGAGACGGGTAATTCCTTCGCTAGTATGTCCTAGCTAAGTTTTTTTGTTATTTAATTGGTCGGTCAGAATATAGGGATAATATGTGGCGTATCAATTAACCCTTGTTTTGTGACAGTATTTGAAAATGGCATCTGAAAATGTTGAGATAAGCAATGGAGCAAAGGAGACCGTTGAGTCACCGACGATCAATAACCAGGATAATGTGCATCAGGAAGGCAATGATCCTCCTGTAAACAACAACACTGACCAAATGACGAACGATGGTACGTTTATGAGCTTTTTAGGATTTATGCAACACCAAAAGAGAGAGACTCCTATTCATAATGCAGGTAGAGTCACTGGTAACTCACGACTGGTCACCGCTAAGCTGTTCAAGAAGCTGGGACCACCGAAGTTTTTGGAAAAGCCAGAACCACTTAAGGCAGAGACGTGGATTAAGCAGATCACCAAGATATTTGATGTCTTGGGATGCTCAGAGGAGCAAAAGGTTCCCTTCGCCACCTTTATGTTATGTGAAGAAGCAGATAACTGGTGGGAATCTGTAACATTTACTCAACCTATCGCACTAAAGATATCTTGGGAGAAGTTTCAAAAACTGTTCAACGATAAGTACTTTCTCGAAAGTATTCGTCACATGAAGGAGGTGGAATTCATCAAGCTGGAGCAAAACAATATGATCGTGTCGCAGTACGAGGCTAAGTTTGCTAAGTTGTCCCAGTTTGCATCCCATTTGGTAGATAATGAGAAGAGAATGACGCGAATGTTTCTGTGAGGTTTGAAACTCGAAATACGTCAATACCTCATTTCTCACAAACTTTGTTTATATTCAGATGTTGTGAATAGGGCTCAGTTATTAGAACGTGATTATGAGTCAGCCCAACCAAAAGGCAACGACCAACAACACGATAATAATTGTACCGGTGGAAACGACCATCGGAACAATGATAACCATTATGGAGGAAATTATCATGCTAAATATGGCAACCACTTCGGTGGTAATCATGGCCAAGATAATAGGAAAGGTGAACTAAGTGAGAACAACTTTAAGAAGAGAAGGTTCAATAATGATGGAAAGACAGCGGCACCCGTTTCTAAGGAAGAAGAACGACCACCGGTCATATGTTTCAAATGTGGACAGGAGGGACACATCTGTCCAAACTGTACGCAGCAACCCAAAGCATGTTTCAATTGTGGAAGATAAGGTCGCCTAGCTCGATTTTGTCATGTAGTGAAGTCAAGTCCAGCTGGGATAGTGACGCTAAAGGATGTCCCAGACAAGTCAAAGCCAGTAGTTTAAGTGAGAGCGTTTGTCGAGGAACCCGAACGAAGTTATCACGGGTAAGTTAATCATAAACTTTTGTGAAATCTATACCTTATTCGATACCGGTTCTACCCACTCTTTTATTTCTGCTACTTGCGCTCAACATTTAAATTTAACTCCGGAGAAATTAAACCTTGACTTATCTGTTGAAACTCCGTTAAGAGAAACCTTCATTACATCCACTATTTATAAGTCTTATTTGATTCAAATCAGTACCCTCACGTTACCTGTCAATCTTATCTCTTTAAAAATACTTGCCTTTGATGTGATTTTAGGAATCGACTGGTTAACTATTCATCATCCTAAAATTGATTGTTTTCGTAAGGTTGTTAGTTTTTATATTCCTAACCAACCTGTTATGCGAATTCAAGTAACCAAACCACTAAAGTCAATCACTGTCATATCAAGCCATAAAGCTATTCATTTATTGAAAAATGGATGTCAATCTTTCTTAGCCCATGTCACAGATTTAAACAAAAATATGTCAGTTTTGAATGATATTTCTATTGATAATAAATTTCCTGACGTATTCTTGAAGACTTCCTAGCCTACCCCTAGAGCGTGAAATTGAATTTTGTATTGACCCCAATACAAAACTAATTTCTAAAACCCTCAAATATTTTTCTTTACCCAAAATGAACATAACATGCGCCAAAGACATTGGCTCAAGCTGTTGAAGGTTCCGACTAAACCATTCGGTATCATCATGGAAGAGCGAACGTGGTAGCTGACGCGTTGACTAGAAGATCGTATGCGGTTACGAGTGTGATGTTGTTAACACAAAGACCAATTTCGTACGACTTACGAAAGATGGACATAGAGTTAAAGACTCCAAGAACCTACGTGAGGATAGGAAATATACGAGTAGAATCGACTTTAATCGACAAAGTTAAAGCCGCTCAAGCTATAGACTCAGAGCTGATGAATGTGAAGAAGAAGGTGTAAGAAGGAGTTAAAGCCGCTCAAGCTATAGTCTCATCTCTTTGACATACCAGGTACGTACGTAAATTTCAAGGGTGAAATTTCATAAGAAGGGGAGATTGTAAGACCCAAAATTTTATGAAATTGAAAGTGCTTATAATTATTATTTTATTTAGTAATTGGTTAAATTGATAAAAGGTTAAAGTTAAAGGGGGATATGTGAAAACTTTGCAAAGTAAGCAAGTTGTCATGCATAAAATATTCATTTGGTCGGAGAATATTCTTTTTTTCAGGGAATATTCGTACAACGACACGATCATTAGTGGACCCCACAACGAAAGTATTGTCGTAGTTAGAAAATTATAGAAATATCTTTTTATAAAAATAACGGCGAAAGTTTTACCGTTACACTGTTGAATTACACGGTGGTAAAAATACAGTAATACGCGTGGTTGCATAGTAGCACACGGTATTGATTATTAATGCTTACGTGAGAAGTCACTCAGTTATACTCAATTATTGCTATAATAATTATTGCATAGTATCTCATGTTATTTGATTCAATTATTGTCACAGTATCATCTGCATAATATTTTATATTATTAAATCAATAATTGAGACGACAAAATTATTCATATTATTATTTGCATTATTGACGATGTCTAGAAAGTTCTGTCGAGGAAAGGGGTTTTTGGTCACCTAATTGCGCATCAATAGGGAGAAATTCTTATCGGAAAGCCCCCTCTTTCCTAGGAATAATCTGGTTGTTAAATATTGTGAGTTATAATATTAATGATAAATAAGTTCGTATTGATTAAAGATGAAATTAATATTTTCATTGTGTTGAAATTATTAGTGTTAGTGAAAATCGACATTTATTTCGATAATAATTGATTTCTGGAGTTATATTGACCAACCGGGTAATTAATCGGATAAATAAGCAATTAATTACTATTGATTCACATGCAAATTACTGTTGGTTCACATGTATAGAACTATTAATTCACATGCATGTACTATTAGGGGAGGTGGTGCAAGATTGATAATACTTGAAGGACTAAATTAAAAATGGAGGTATAGATGAATGTACTATACTGTAATAATTCGAGCCCCTAATTGTGCAATTATTGAAACTATGTTTTCCTATAAATAGAAGCTCATTCTTCTTTCATTCTCACCAATTCACTAAGACTCACAAGAGCAATTATAGAGAGAGAAGCTATAGAGAGAAAGAAGAAAAGTATTACATTTTCACTATTACGATATCCAAATTTTCTACTAAGGTAAGAGATATTATTTTTGCTCAATATTCGTAAGAAATAATATTTTCTTCCATACTCTGTAGTATGTGAGTAATATTATTTCGTTTCGTATTCCTAATTCTACACTCATTCTGTTAAAGTATTGCTTCTATACTCCGTGAAAATTAGTAAAATATCCTTAAAATTTGCGCTTCATCCAGTATCATTTCACAAATATATTTTTTGAACATTCTTGTTAAATTTTAAACTTTTCATGCCGGAGTAATGTTCACGGGGTACTATTCACAAAGTACTATTCACGGGGTACTATTCATAAAGTACTATTCATGAGTACTATTCCCTGGTACTATTCATGGGTACTATTCAAGAAGTACTATGACGCCCCCAAAAATAGGTATACATCACCCATCTTGAGTCGCCAAAAACATCGTACATAAATTCAAATACAACTTAATTATACAGCAGTCGTGTAAAATACGACAAAACATAGCTAAGAGTTTAAACAATAATATTGCCTTTTAGACAATATCCACTCTCAATGGAGTCCTTATTACATTTATTATCACACTATTTCACAGAATAGTGAGGACTATTAATGCTATCATCTGGACCGTCACTCCATTCCCCGACTAGTCCCAACTATATTCTCATTTCCTGAAAAGAAAAATGAAAGAAAGGGTGAGCTCAACTAGCCCAGTAAGAAATATTATGTCTAAGATAATGCAGAATAAATTATCATTAGCCTTCAACAATGTTAAACTGATAAAATACAACAAACATCAAGTTTAACTGCAGCGGAACAAGCAATCCATTAGAAGAATCAAGTAGAGAATAAAATCTACTATCTTCTATGATTTAAAAGATTTTTCATCACTTTTATCGCTGAGACTCAGCTCAATAAATAATCCACATCATCAATTCATCCCTGCACTACAGGCCAAGGATATTATTTAGTATCACGACCACGAATTATCCATGCACTACGGGCCAAAGATAATTGTGTTTTCATTAATGGTCATGATCATGCCAACAACTCTCCATCAATGCACTACGGGCCAATGAGGACTTTTACCACATCATTTGTAACATTACAGTCATGATTACACCGAATAATCCCTGGTCATAATCATACCAAGTCCATCTATGCACTACAGGCCACAGATAATTTTCAACATAATATAAACATGAGGGTGATGACAATGATATAAGAATTCAATAAAATAAGTTCACGAATTAAATTATCCAAGAATTAATAACGTCCAAATTGTCAACAAGATACTTCTTTGTAGAGTAAAATTCAAGAATAATATTCATGCACCAAAAATAAATCGGACAGAAAAGAATCAATTTTTTATCGTGAATAGTACCCCGTGAATAGTACTTTAGGAATAGTACCTCGTGAATAGTACCCCGACATGAAAAGTACTCCAAATACCCGAATGAATAATATTTGGGTGAATAGTAATTTCGGTGAATAGTAACCCGTAAATAGTATTCTGGCATGTAAAGTGCCCCAAATACCCGAGGGAATAATACAAGAGTGAATAGTAAGGGGGTGAATAGTAACCCGTGAATAGTAACTCGTAACAGAAAATACCAAATAAAATAATATTTCATGACGAGTATAGAAGTCAAAACTTTAACCAACTGAGTATAATAAATAATGGAATAACAAAAGAAATCACCATGCATGCGGTACTTCGCATAGACATGTTATTCCAACAGAATAATAAATAACGGAACCAGGTCAGGCGTAATACGCGCAAGCCGGGATATTCCAATGTAGAATAATAAACACGGAACCGAATCCGTAAAAAAGCACATATGAGATATTCAACGAATAATAATAAAGCGAAACTAGGTCCCATGAAAAACGCATGCATGATATTCCAATGTAATAATAAAGAATCGGAACCAGTCCCAAAGTAAAAGCGATATAAACGGGATATTCAAATGTAATAATAAAGAATGGAATGACAACAGAATTTCACCATGTATGTGATACTTCGCATAGACAGGTTATTCAAGCAGAATAATAAATAATGGAATAATAGAAAAAATCACCAAGTATAGGGTGATCATGCGTACATCTGATTATTCAATGTAATAATAAAGAATGGAATAACGAAGTTCTCTTCATGAATACAAAAGAAATAATACCCTTACGAGTACAACAAATAATATCCCTTACCTTAAGAAGAAGAGTCTTGGATATATGAGTAGTAGCGAATAATACTTTTCTTCTTTCTCTACGGTTTATCTCTCTGAGTTTCAAAGAATTTGTAAGAAATAATGAAGGAATGAGCTTCTATTTATAGAAGAATGGACTGCATAAGAACTAATTCATGAAACGATCCGTATTGATTTACTTTAATCGATGGTCCATATTTAAAGTAAAATCTTTTAAATAAAATATAATATATTCTATTTATAATCTAATAAAACGAATAACTTTATAAAAGATTTTACTATGCAAATACTATGCGAGTACACTATGCAAAACACTATGCATAATAAAATATAATATATTCTAATTATTGTCTAATAAAGCAGATAACTTTATAAAAGTATTTTGTTTTATATAAAAAGATTTTACTATTAGCCTAATAAAGCGAATAACTTTATAAAGTATTTTGTTTTATATAAAAAAGTTTTTCATTTTATTACATTAATAATACTAATAAAACAAAACTTATATAATATATATATATATATATATATATATAACAATAAAAAATAATTGAATCAAATAACGTTGAGATCTTGTGCAACAACTCATCATAGCAATAATTGAACAAAAGCGGTGACTTCTCACATAAAACATTAATAATTAATCTGCGTATGTATGCAACCCGCAGCGTATTCTTGTACTTTTACTACTGAGTAGTTCAACGATATCAACGGTAAAACTTCATTTATTATTTTCATAAAAAATATTTTTGTCGCTTTCTCAATCGACAATAATAATTACATTGT
Organism: Panax ginseng; assembly: GCA_020205605.1. Classification (NCBI taxonomy): domain Eukaryota; kingdom Viridiplantae; phylum Streptophyta; class Magnoliopsida; order Apiales; family Araliaceae; genus Panax; species Panax ginseng. The sequence continues at coordinate 47,619,815 of CM035132.1, forward strand.
AGGGGTCCACCAATGATTGTACCATCGTCGGATACTCCTTGACAAAAAAGAATATTCCCAGACCAATCGAATATAATATGACAACTTGCATACTTTGCAAAATTTATAAATACTACCCACAACTATAACATTATATCAAATCCACACCATAATATTCAAAAAAAAATTATTTCGAGAAAATTAAATTTTTATTCATAAAATCTGGGTTCTCACAAGTACTATTTACCGGGTACTATTCACCCGAGGTACTATTTATGACAAAAATTGGTTTCTTTCGGTCCAAATTATTTTTGATAAAATATTATTCTTGAATTTTACTCCATAAAGCAGTATCATGTTGACAATTTATACATTATTGAATTCTGGATAAATTAAATTATAAATCTTTAAAATTTATCCTTGCTCTTATTTAAATGAATTCTTATATCATCGTTATCATCCTCATGCTTATATTATGATAAAAGTCATCTTTGGTCGTAGTGCATAGATGGACTGTTGATTGGTATTGTAAGACCCCAACTTTTATGAATAATGATTTAATTTTCTCAAAATATTTTTTTGAATATTATGGTGTGGATTTGATATAATGTTATAGTTGTGAGTAATATTTATAAATTTTGTAAAGTATGCAAGTTCTTATAAAATATTCGATTGGTCAGGGAATATTCTTTTGGTCAGGGAATATTCGTACCATGACACAATCATTGGTGGACCCCACAATGGAACTACTGTTGGAGTAAGAAAACGACATAAATATTTTTTATAAAAATAACGGTGAAAGTTTTACCGTTAACTGTTCAAATACCCGGTGGTAAAAGTACAATAATACGCGTGGTTGCATAGTAGTACACGGTATTGATTCTTGATGCTTACGTGAGAAATCACTTAGTTATACTCAATTATTGCTACAGTAATTGCTGCATAGTATCTCATGTTATTTGATTCAACTATTGTCACAATATTTTATATTATTCAATAATTGAGACGACAAAGTTATTCATATTATTATTTGCATTATTGACGATGTCTAGAAAGTTCTGTCGAGAAAAGGGGTTAGGTTATTTAATTGCGCGCCAATAGGAGAAATCCTTATCGGAAAGCCTCATCTTTCCTGGGAATGATCTGGTTGTTAATATTGCAAGTTATAATATTAATGATGAATAAGTGTTGTTAAAAATATTGATGGGATTTTTATGAAGTATTTGTTATAAATTTAGCTTATTATTTGGATCCCCCATTTACCAAATTTCCAAAATAATCGGTATAAAGTTATTTAGTAATAAAGGTGGGGCCCACGTGTGGAAGAAAAATAAGGGAGGGAGTTCACGACTCTTTTGATATTATATATATATATATATATATATATATATATATATATATATATATAAGTTTTGTTTTTTATGAAAAATAGAATATATTATATTTTTTTTTTTATGCATAGTATTTGTATAGTGCCTGCATAGTGTTTGCATAGTAAAAATTATAAAAAAATTTGAAATTTTTTTGGCGTCTGTGATTTTATTCCTGTGCAGTTCATGAGAAACAAATTCAAATAGTATCCTTTCCATTCTCCTATAAATAGGATGATCAGTTTAGAATTAAAAATCACACCAGAATTAAGGAATTCTTCTTCTGTAATATTGAGCATATTTCTTTAGAGTTTAAGGAAGATTTGAGTGTAGAAAACAGTGAAAGTTTTCTTCAAGAATATATCCACTATACCAGTTAGAATTGCTCTCTTTTTGAGGTAAGGGGTATTATTTATTTCATATTCACTTACGATATTATTTTTTGTATTCGTAAGAAATTTTATTTCGTTCAATATTCTTAAGAAATATTATCTTCGTTTAATATTCGTAAGGAATATTATCTTCGTTCAATATTCGTAAGGAATATTATTTTCGTTCAACAGTAGTAAGGGATGTTATTTTTGTTCAGTATTCGTAAGAAATAATATTTTCTTCCATACTCTGTAGTATGTAAGCAATATTATTTCGTTTTAGATTCTGAATTCTATACTCATTTTGTTAAAGTTTTGGCTTCTATACTCCATGAAATTAGTATAATATCCTTAAAATTTGCGTTTCATCCAGTATCTTTTCATGGAAATATTATTCTGAATATTCTTGATAAATTTTAACTTTTTCATGCCGGGGTACTATTTACGGGGTAATATTCCTGAATTACTATTCACAAAGTACTATTTATTAGAATACTATTCACCCGGGGCACTATTCATGACAAAAATTGATTTTTTTTCGGTCCAAATCATTTTTGATACAATATTATTCTTGAATTTTACTCCACAAATCAGTATCACCCGGGGAGTTGGTGTCAGATTGATAATACTTGCATGACTAAATTAAAAATAGAGGTATAGATGAAGGTACTATACTATAATTAGTTTTTTCATATGATTATACTATTGAGTCATACGAATGAACTATTAATTCACATGATTTACTATTAGGGGAGGTGGTGCAAGTCTGATAATACTTGCAGGACTAAATTAAAAATGAAGGATAAGATGAAGTTATTATACTGTAATATTTTGAGCCCCAAAACGTGCAATTATCGAAACTATATTTTTCTATAAATAGAAGCTCATTCTTCCTTTATTTCTCACCAATTCACTAAGTTTCACAAGAGCAATTATTATGGAGAGAAATTATAGAGAGAAAGAAGAAGAGAAGTCTGCTACCTCACTATTCCAGTATCCAGTTTTCTTCTAAGGTAAGGGGTATTATTTATTTTATATCCTGAAGAGATATTATTTTTCGTATTCGTTTGAATATTATTTTCGTTCAATATTCGTAAGGAATATCATCTTCGTTTAATATTCGTAGAAATGTTATTTTCGTTCAACAGTCGTAAGGGGTATTATTTCTTTCGTATTCATGAAGAGAGTTATTTTCTTTCAATACTCGTAAGGGTTGTTATTCCATTCTTTATTATTTTGTTGGAATAACTTTGCTCACGCTGACTACTGCATGCATGGTGAATTCTTACATTATTCCATTCTTTATTATTACATTGGAATAACTTTGTCTCACGCTGGACTCTGCATGCACAGTGAATTCTTACATTATTCCATTCATTATTATTACATTGGAATAACTTTGCTCTACGCTGACTCACCGCATACATGGAGAATTCTTTTGTTATTCCATTCTTTATTATTCTATTGGAATAACCTATCTATGCGGACTACAGCATGCCTGGTGAATTTTTTTGTTATTCCATTCTTTAATATTCTGTTGGAATAACCTGTCTATGCGGACTACCGCATGCATGATGAATTCATCTGTTATTTCATTCTTTATTATTCTGTTGGAATAACATGTCTACGCAGACTACCGCATGCATGGTGAATTCTTCTGTTATTCTATTCTTTATTATTTTGTTGTAATAACCTGTCTACGCGGACTACTACATGCATGGTGAATGACCCTTCGTATTTATTCCTTATTAAATTGTAGAAATGACCTGTCTACGTGGATTACCGTATGGCGGGTGAAAATCTATTTGCAGTTTCATATATTCTATTATAATCATTTGGTTAAAGTTTTGGCTTCTATACTCCATGAAATTAGTAGAATATCTTTGATATTTGCGCTTCATCCAGTATCTTTTCATGGAAATATTTTTCTGAGCATTCTTGAATTTTACTCCACAAAGTAGTATCATGTTGACAATTTGAACGCTATTGAATTCTGGATATATTAAATTATAAATCTTTTTATTGAATTATTATGTCATTGTCATCATCCCCATGCTTATATTGTGATGAAAGTCATCTTTGGCTTACGTGCATAGATGGACTTGGTATGATTATGACCAGGGATTATTCGGTATAATCATAACCATAATGTAACAAATGATGTGGTAAAAGTCCTCATTGGCCTGTAGTTCATGATGGATAGTTGTTGGTATGATTATGACCAGGGATTTTTCGGTATAATCATGACCATTGATGAATACATGAATATCCTTGGTCGTGGTGCAGGGATGATTCGATTTTATTTATTAAGCTGAGTCTCAGCGATAAAATTGATGAATTTTTTTTAAAATTATAGAAGATAATAGATTTTATGCTCTACTTGACTCTTCTAATGGATTACTTATTCCGCTGCAGTTGTTGATCTAAAACTTATTGTCTGTTGTATTCTATCAGTTGTTATACTGTTGAAGGCTAAGGATAATTTATTCTGCATTATCTTAGTCATAATATTTCTTCTTGAGCTAGTTGAGCTCACCCTTTCCTTTCAACGTTTCTCTTGAGAAATGAGAATATAGTTGAAATTTGGTGGAAAGCGGATTGATGGTCCAGATGGTTGTTTTAGTAGTCCTCACCATTCTGTAAAATAATGTGACGATAAATGTAATCAGGACTCCATTGAGTGTGGATATTATCTAGATGACAATATTCTTGTTAAAACTTTTAGATTATATTTTGTCGTATTTTACACGACTGTTGTATAATTAAGTTGTATTTGAATTTTATACCATGTATTTGGCGACTCAAGATGGGTGATGTATACATATTTTAGGGGCGTCACAAAAGTCATATGTGGCCCGTAGTGTATAGATGGATTGTTGATTGGTATGATTATGACCAGGGATTATTCGGTATAATCATGACCGTAATGTTACAAGTGATGTAGATTATTTATTGAGTTGAGTCTCAGCTACAGTTGTTGGTGTGATCATGACCATGGGTTCTCTTCGGCCAAGGGCGCAAAGATGAATTATTTTATGGCATAATTATGACCATTGATGAAAACATGAATATCCTTGGCCCGTAGTGCATGGATAATTCATGGTTGTGATACTAATGAATATCCTTGGCCTGTAGTGCATGGATAATTCAGTGATGTTGATTATTTATTAAGCTGAGTTTCAGCGATAAAATTGATGATAAACTTTTAAATCATAGAAGATAGTAGATATCACACTCTACTTGACTCTTCTAATGGATTACTTATTTCACTGCAGTTGTTGATCTAAAACTTGTTGTCTATTGTATTCTATCAGTTGTTATACTGTTGAAGGCTAAGTATAATATATTCTGCATTATCTTAGTCATAATATTTTTTACTGGGCTACTTGAGCTCACCCTTTTTATTTCATTATTCTCTTCAGGAAATGAGAATATAGTTGGGACTAGTCGGGGAATGGATTGACGGTCCAGATGGTTGTTTTAGTAGTCATCACTATTCTGTGAAATAGTGTGATAATAATTATAATGAGATTGAATTTGAGTTTGGATATTGTCTAGGAGACAATATTTGTATTAAAACTCACAGCTTATGTTTTGTCATATTCAGCACGACACTTAACAGTTGTATAAGTTAAGTTTGTATTTGAATTCTATACCATGTATTTGGCGACTCAGAATGGGTGATGTATACCTATTTTGGGGGCGTCACAGGTATGATTATGACCAGGGATAATTCGGTATAATCATGACCCGTAATGTTACAAATGATGTGGTAAAAGTCCTCATGGCCCGTAGTGCATTGATGGACAGTTGTTGGTATGATTATGACCAAGGATTATTCGGTATGATAATGACCATTGGTGAAAACACGAATATCCTTGGCCCATAGTGCATGAATAATTCATGGTTGTGATACTAATGAATATCCTTGGCCCGTAGAGCATGGATAATTCAGTGATGTGGATTATTTATTAAGCCGAGTCTCAGCAATAACATTGATGATAAACTTTTTAAATCATAGAAGATAGTAGATATCATGCTCTACTTGACTCTTCTAATGGATTGCTTGTTCCGCTGTAGTTAAATTTGTTGTTTATTATCATTTTAACACTGTTGAAGGCTAACGATACTTATTTTGCATTATTTTAGTCATAATATTTCTTAATGGGCTAGTTGAGCTCACCCTTTTGCTTTCATTATTCTATTAGGAAATGAGAACGTAGTCGGGACTAGTCGGAGAACGGAGTGATGGTCCGAGATGGTGCATTAGTAGTCCTCACTATTCTGTGAAATAGTGTGATAATAAATGTTATGTGAACTCCATTTGAGTTTGAATACTGTCTAGAAGACAATATTCGTGTCAAAACTCTCAGCTATGTTTTGTCGTATTTTACACGACAGTTGTATAAATAAAGTTATAGTTGTATTCTGTACCATGTATTTGGCGACTCAGAATGGGTGATGTATACCTATTTTGGGGGCGTCACAGTACATCCTCAACTATTCCCTTTGGTACTTTAATAAAACGATCAGCTAGTTGGAGTGTGACACTTGTCTTTTTTTAGCTCCTCTAAGCCCAATGTTTGGTACATAGAAAATGGTAAAAGGTTCACACTAGCTCCTAAATCAAGTAAAGCTTTTTCAATTAAGGTGCACCTAGCTATGATGCATGAAATAGTAGGACAACTGGGGTCCTTATATTTCACAGAGACTTGGCATGACAAGATAGAACTAACATGGGTTGTTAGAAAAGTTATCTTAGGAACATGAGTGGTTCTTTTGTGTGTGCACAAATCTTTTAGACATTTAGCATATGAGGGAATTTGTTGAATGACATCTAGAAGGGGAGTATTAATTATCACTTGTTTGAACACTTCTAGAATTTCGTCCAACTAGGATGACTGCTTGTTTGAAATAAGTCTTTGAGGGAACGGGGATTTTGGTTTAAAGACTTTTTCATTTGATTTAGAAGATGTGGTATGATCATTTTTTGACACAGGCTTAGTAGATGGACCTACTGACTCAGAGTTTATGGGCTTTTCAGGCTGGACTGACTTTGAAGATGGATTGTTATATTCAACATTTAAATTTTTCTCTTCTTTATTATCAATGCCAGCATGATTATTAAAATAATTTCCAGACCTTAAAGAAATTATAGAATTCACATGATTAACTTGGTTGTTTTCAAGTGAATTAGCATGATAAGGTTTTTGATTAGGGACTGGAAATTTTGGATTGGTCTCGGGTTGACTAGGAAGCTTACCTTTCTCTCTTTCACTAACTATAGTGGCCAGTTGACTCATTTGAATCTCTAGACGAGATAAGGCTTGGTTAGTGTTTTGCATGAAATTATTGAAATTATTATGAGATTTCATTAAAGTATTTATGATCTTCTCTAAAGCGTTAAGTCTCTTCTCACTTTCATTAGAAAAACCTGGTGGATATTGGGTTGTTGAACTTAAATTTTGGTACAAACCAGGAATTGGCTTTTGGTAAGGTTAAAAAGATTGATTTAGAGACTGATTGACCTGATTTGAAGAATTATTTGGGTAAGGTCCTTGGTTCCATGCAAAATTAGGATGATTTCTCCAACCTGGATTATAAGTGGGCGCAAATGGGTCATTCCCAGGTCTTTAAAACATTGCATTTACTTGTTCATATTCTTCAGGTTGGGGCATGACTCTAGAACATTCCTCAATCACATGGCTTGGTGAATTACACCTTAGACACAAAGGTGCTAGTGTTGAGACTTGGTTCACGTGTGATTGTCCCCTAGTTTCTAAAGCTTCAAGTCTTTTAAGTACACCAGCCAACTTAGCTTCGGTAGCAATTGAATTGTCAATTGTATTAACACCCCTAGATGAACTAGGTTTATCGGTCTCTTGGGTGGTTTGACATTTCATGGTTTTTTCTGCTATGTCTTCTAAAAACTCCCAAGTCTTTTCCTCATAATTATTCAGAAAATCCTCTTGACACATTGACTGTGACATTATTTTAGTGGGATAGTCTAAACCTTTGTAGGCAATTTGACACAATCTCCATTTCTCAATTCCATGGTGTGGGCACTAGGATAACAATTTTTTAAATCTATCAAAATATTTCCAAAATGACGCTTTTTCAAGTTGGCAAAATAGATGAATTGCGGTCCTAATTTTAGCTATTTTATGATTTGGAAAATATTTTTTTTAGAAATGTAACAACAAATCCCTCCCAGGTTGATATGGAATTATTTGGTAGGCTATATAACCACTTTTTATCATTATCTTTTAAAGCAAATGTGATAAATCTTAGCCTAATTGAGTCATCAGAAAATTGTTGAATTTTCATTAAGGCACAAACTTCCTCAAATTCCTGAATAAATAAGTATGGATCTTCTATACCAGTGAACCTTGGTAACATATTTATGAAATGCGGTTTAAGTTCAAAATTATCACCATTTACTGGTGGTAGACTTATGCATGAAGGTTGGGCAGAGCTGGAAGGATCATAACATCGATCCCTTAAAGAAACAGTTTGTGCACTCTCCATTTTTCTTAAAGTGGGATCTTTTAAAGTGAAATCTGAAAAATCAATCTTTCTCACTAATCGAGATGTTTCGTCCCTAGTCCACACTTTTTGCATACACTACTTAGTAAATAAGCAGATAAGAAAAAAAAACAAATAATAATATTTAAAAAAATAACAAAAATTACTTCTAAGGTCAACCTTAATAAAATCTAGATAGCTCCTAACCGTTCCAAGTTACACCGCAAGGTCCACCAAATTTGAAATTAATCACACCACTAGCCAAGTAAGTGTAACAAAGGTGGAAGTCTTTCCGTAGATACGGTGACTAATTGAATAACCACACAATCTTTAGGCATTTACCTCTGGAACCACTTGCCTAAACACCAGTAGTTTGATTAATTTAAAATTCAGCCTCCTCTTGGAGTTTCTTGTCCTAATTGAGCTCGAAAGTCCTAGGGGCCAATGTCTACTTGATTTTATTAGGTCATGGTTATGCAAAATGAAAATTGGGTTGTTTGTGGGCCAAGGAAGGGTGATGAAATCCCCACCTTATCTTGTTACAGGTTGTGCCTTTAATGTTAGATTAAATATGAAAATGCACAAATAAAAAAAAACTATTAACAAATAAAATGTCCTAAAACTATGTGAATTACAAAAGAAGGAGAAATTTTGACATACCTCAATCCTCCGGCAATCATCACAGTTTATATTTGACAAAAAAATTAAAATAAAATAAAAACCTAACAGGATATGTGTTGACACTCAAAATTTCAATTTCCTATTACTAACTATGCAGGAGGACAAAAAACATCTTTTTCACATTCCAGAGATAACCCTATAGGACCACAACATCAATTCTAACCCCAAAGATAGCCCGGGAGATCCATTTTCCAACCCCGGAGATAACCCCAGGAAATCAGTTTTCAAACCCGGAGATAACCTAGGGAAAGTCGGTTCCAACCCGGAGATAACCCCAGGAGATCAAGTCTAATGCCCGGAGTCAACCCCGGGAGGTCAAGCCAACTTCAGAGATAACGCTGAGGACATTCAGAGTCAAAAGCATGACAATCTCAAAGATAACCTTGGGAAAAGACTGCCACAACTATGACAAAGTCAGAAACAACCCCGGGAGGGGCAAAATGGTCATTTTGCCAAATTGAACTCAACTCAACTCAAATCAAATCATTTCAACTCAAACTTCTTCAAAAGAAGTTCCACAAGAACCATATCTTAACTTCCAAGCGCAAACTACGCAAAGCAACTCAACGGACTGCCTGACGAAGACCGGGAAATGCTATTTCGATCATGGACCCATCTTCCCAGAATTAAAAAAGGTCAAATCCTATGTCATTGCGTAGCTCTTAGAAAGAGCTTTTCGGAGTGGTATGGCACGCATCCATCAAACTCCCGGATTGAAAGTTCTGAAGGTTCGAGCAAACAACGCGTTATTTAAGTGCACGTACTTCGAGACGATGGGACCCACATTGCCCAAGGTACCTCGGACAGCCGCAAGTACACCTGCAGCAGCCGCAGGTACCTGCGGCTCCCTCCCTCTATAAATAAAGGGCTTGGGGTGGCCATTTTTAATAGAGAAAAGACGAGAATGCTGTGAGAACCCAGATTTTATGAATAAATATTTAATTTTCTCGAAATATTTTTTTTAATATTATAGTGTGGAATTGATATAATGTTATAATTGTGGGTAGCATTTATAAATTTTGCAAAGTATGCAAGTTGTCAGATTATATTCGATTGGTCGGGGAATATTCTTTTTGTCGGGAATATCTGTACGATGGCACAATCATTGGTGGACCCCACAACAGAAGTACTGTCGTAGTTAGAAAACGACAAAAATATTTTATAGAAATAACGGCAGAGGTTTTACCATTAATACTATTGAACTACCCATTAGTAAAAAACAAAGATGTCGCATGGTTGAATAGTAGCACCACGTATTGATTATTGATGCTTACGTGAAGTCACTCGGTTATCTTTGCATTATTGCTACTGATAATTTACGCATCATCATATCTCTCATATTATTGCTTCGATTATTATCACATAGATCATCTCGCATAATATGATATTATTAAATCAATAGTTGAGATGACAAAGTTATTCATATTATTAAATTGCAATATTTACAATGTCTAGAAGTTACATCGAGGAGAGGTTTGGTCATCTAATTAACGCTATGATAGGGAGAAATCCTTATTGAAAGCCCCTCTTTCCACAGGAACGACACGGTTGATAAATATTGTGAGTTATAATATTAATGATGAATGTTGTTCGGAGTTGAATTTGGAGACGCGGACGTGATATTTGAGTCCGGAATGATGAAATTAGTAAAAATAGACTATAAACACAAAATTTACCGGTTTTTACTATTTGGTCAAAAAGTCAACAGTTGACTTTTTCGGGAAAAGTCAAACTTTGAAATTTCAAAATTTATATTTTTGATAAAAATAGTTTCATTGTGTTGGAATTATTTGTGTTAGTGAAAATCGACATTTATTTCGATAAAAATTGATGTCTGAAGGTTATATTGACCAATCAGGTATTTAACCGGATAAATGAGCAATTGATTGCTATTATTTCACATGATTATAACTATTTGTTCACATGTGATACTATTGATTCACATTCTTGTTACTATTAGGGGAGTTGGTGCAAGATTGATAATACTTGCATGACTAAGTTAAAAATGGAGGTATAGATGGAGGTACTATACTGTAATTCATATTTTCACATGTCTAGAACTATTTGTTCACATGATTTACTATTAAATCACATGATTTACTATTAGGGGAGTTGGTGCAAGTTTGATAATACTTGGATGACTGAATTAAAAATGAAAGAAAAGTTGGAGGTATTGTACTGTAATTTTTCGAGCCCCAAAACGTGTAATTATTGAAACTATATTTTTCTATAAATAGAAGCTCATTCTTCTTCATTTCTCACCAATTCACTAAAGCTCTAGAGCATTTATTATAGAGAGAAATTATAGAGAAAAGCTATAGAGAGAAAATCTATAGAGAAGAAGAAGAAGAGAAGTCTACTACCTCACTACTCCTTTATCCAGTTTCTTTCAAAGGTAAGGGGTGTTATTCTTTCTTATTCATGAAGAGAACTTCTGTTATTCTATTCTTTATTGTTCTGTTGGAATAACCTGTAAAAGTGGCATACCCTATACATAACATGTTTACGCGGCATACCCTATACTTGGTGAAATCCTTATGTTATTCCATTCTTTATTATTACATTGGAATAACTTTGATGTCTGTGTTTACCCTATACTTGGTGGAATGACTTTGTATATGCGGTTTACCCAATACTTGGTGATCTTCTTACATTATTCCATTCTTTATTATTATGTTGGAATAACTTTGTTTATCTGATACCGCATACTTGGTGAAATTCTTTTATTATTACATTCTTTAATATTACATCGAAATATCATATCTGTGCTTTCTGTAGGACTGGTTCCATTACTTATTATTACGCATTTAATATTACATTTAAATATCATGTATACATGCTTTACGCTGGGACTGGTTCCATTACTTATTATTACAGTATTTATTATTTTGTCGAGAATATCACAGCCGGGTGTAATTTCACGACACGGTTCCATATTTATTATTCTCGCATTTATTATTACATTTGGGAATAACTTTGCATGCATGGGTCTCTATCGCATGCATGGTGAATCCTTCTATTATTCCATTCTTTATTATTCTATTGGAATAACCTGTCTATGTGGATTGCCACATACACGGTGAATGATCCTTTGTATTCATTCCTTATTAAATTGTGGAAATGATCTGTATACGTGAATTTCCGCATTGCGGGTGAAAATCCATTTGCAGTTTCATATATTCTTTATTATACTCAGTTGGTTAAATTTTTGACTTCTATACTCCATGAAATTAATGAAATATCTTTGATATTTGCGCTTCATCCAGTATCTTTTCATGGAAACATTCTTCTGAGCATTCTTCAATTTTACTCTACAAAGAAGTATCTTGTTGACAATTTGGACATTATTGAGTTCAGGATAAATTAACTCAAAAACCTTTAAAATTTATTCTTGAACTTGTTTTATTAAGTTATATGTCATTGTCATGTTGAGTTATGTTGGTTATTATGTGAAAACATGAAAGTTTCTTAGAAATCACAAAGAGTTGAAAAATCAGATTTTGGTAAAAACGGAACACGAAATTCAATTGACCATATCTCCTATTATATTTTGAATTTTTGAGTGTGGTCAAGTCCTAGAGTTAGATCTATGAGTTACCTAACTAATCCAAGTGGAATCACTGGAAAAGATGTTGTATATTTTTGTGTGGACTGATTTTAGTAATGGATGTAAAAGCTGGAAATTGCCAAAAAGTTGCTGTCCAAAATTTGAAGGGGCTGTTTTGGCCACTAAAATTGTGAGAAAATTTCTGGCCTTTTGGGACATGAAAGTATATGGTGTAAAGAACCTCCTGTCCAAAAATGAGCTCATTCCGACTTAAAATGACCGAGTTATGACCATTTCAATATTTAGGTTTTTCTGACGAAAAATGCTATAACCGGAGTTCTACAACTCCGATGACCATGAAATTTAAACTGGAGGCTCACATTAACATGTGTAAGGTCCTGCTAAGATTTGGGGATTTTTGGAGTTAAACTTGAGGTAGCTAATTTCTTAGGGAATTAATTAGAAATTAATTTTTGAAAAATAGTAAAAGAATTTTAAAAATTCCAAGAAAAATATATTTTCATTATGAGACTATATTATGCTAAATCCCAGAAAAGAAATATTTTTGGGACTGATTTGATATTTTTCATGAAAATGGTTTAGTTACGAATATATGAGTTAAATATGTTATGTGAAGTAACAAAGTTGGAAAATAGGATTTTATGGCTTGGAAATCCTATATAAGGTATATGTATATTGTTGATGAGGAATTTGATCATTGGTGATGAAATCTTATGAGTATGGCATTCTTGAATGATTAAATGTATTAATTGGTAAAGTGTAAACATTGTTATGATATTAACAATAGTAGATTATGAATTTATTATGTGATTGATAATATTTAGATAAATTTAAAGTCTTTAATATTTATCCTTGTTTCCAGTTGATTAATGTTTATATCATTGTCATCATCCTCATGCTTATATGGTGATAAAAGTTATCTTTGGCTTACGTGCGAAGATGGACTGGTGATTATCTTTGGCTTATGTGCAAAGATGGGTTGTTGATTATTAGTTTTATTGTACATATCTTTGGCTTACGTGCGAAGATGGACAGATGATTATTGAATTGTATATCTTTGGCTTATGTGCAAAGATGGGTTGTTGATTATTGGTTTTATTGTTACATATCTTTGGCTTATGTGCAGAGATGAACTGGGTATGATTATGATTAGGGATTATTCGATATAGACATGACCATTGATGATTTAATGAATATCCTTGGCCCATAGTGCAGGGATGGTTCGATGATGCGGTTCATTTATTTTGATAACAGTGATGAAAAACTTTTTAAATCATAGAAGATAGTAGATTTTATTCTCTACTTGACTCTTCTAATGGATTGCTTATTCCGCTGCAGTTAAACTTGATGTCTATTGTATCAGTTTAACATTGTTAGAGACTAATGATAATTTATTTTGCATTATCTTAGTCATAATATTTCTTACTGGGCTAGTTGAGTTCACCCTTTCTTTCACTGTTCTCTTCAGGAAATGATAATATAGTTGGGACGAGTCAGGGAAAGGAGTGAAGGTCCAGATGATAGCATTAGTAGTCCTCACTATTCTGTTAAATAGTGTGACAATAAATGTAACGAGGGATGAATTTGAGTTTGTATACTGTCTATGAGGACTCCATTGAGAATGGATATTGTCTAGAAGGCAGTATTCTTGTTTAAACTCTCAGCTTATGTTTTGTCGTATTTTACACGACAGCTGTATAGTTAAATTTGTATTTGTATTGTGTACCATGTATTTGGCGACTCAAGATGGGTAATGAACACCTGATTTTGGGGGCGTCACAGATGCCCTATCCAATTTGATCTGTACACACTATAAACTGAGTGTTTTCTCATTTCAAACACTTGTGAGCTTATATTTTGTCATATTTTACCTGTGGAAACCGAGTGTTCATCCATTTAAAACTATTGAAGTCTTCTTTGGCATTCCACCGTAAGCCTTCTTACTTTTCTTAACGCCTTTCTCTACTACTGTGCACACACAATTATTCACGTTGAGAGTCGTGATGCGTGTGTATGCCCGGACTTCGGTCCGTGGCCTTTTATTTCTTTTTTGTATATTTATATATATATATATATATATATATATATATATATATATATATATATATGGACTAACATTATCGAGTTATGCCTCGATTGAGCCTGGATTTTATATCCAGAGCATTTATTGCTTTTATATATATACTTATATATAAACTGTTATCGAACTCTGTTCGATGAGCCTGGATTTTATATTCGGAGCGTTTACTGCTTATATATATATAATACTTATATATAAATTGTTGTCAAACTCTATTCGATGAGCCTGGATTTTATATCCGGAGCGTTTACTATATATATATATATATATTTAAATTTCTGTCAGGCCTGGAGTTTACTTCGTAGCCTTTTACTGCTTTATTTATATTTAGTCCCGCTTAGAGTTTACTTCGTGGCGGTTGATCGCTATATATATATATATATATATATATATATATATATATATATATATATATATATTTACCGCTTTTATATATTTACATTTCCAATCCCCCATGAAGTTCGCTTTGTGGTGGTTGATCGCACACACACACACACACACACACATATATATATATATATATATATATATATAGCTTTTATATATATAACTGCTTACAACTTTAATACAAATTGCTACATCATGTGAGCCTAAAAATCATATGATCACAGATTCAGTTTCCTGAATCTAGATTCGGTTCCCGTGATGGACATTTTCGGCTGTAATCAGCTTGTAAATTATTCACGGTGTTTGAATTTTCTTAGATAGCTCTCATGCCCACAAGGAGTTCGGCACTACTTTGTACATTATTTTCTCGAAGATGCTTCGCATCTCGAAAATAAAAGCAATCAAGCCGAACATATAATTAAATGGAAGTATCAAAGGCCTCAATTACTATTGAGCATAAGGGTTTGAAAAACCTCTTTTACAAAACATCACTGCTATATCTTGTTAAAACTGAACTTTTATACAAAATTCAAACCCTTTGCATATAAGTGCAAACGAGGCATAGCACTACTTCCAGATAATTGCACATTGACACATACACACACTCATTCATATAACAGTTTAATTGAAAAGTGGCGGTCACCATGGTAACACGGATGTTGGGGGGTGCCTAGCACCTTCCCTCCGCATAATCAAGCTCCCGGACCGTAACGAATCTCGGTTTCATAGACCTATTAAGCATAGTGTCACATCACTGGGTCAATGTGCAAATCTTTTCTCGGTTGAGTTGGTGCAACCATTTAAAAATACCAACTGGCGACTCTTACAGTCCAATCGTCAACATATACATGTCGGACCTTTTCACAACTTGTTTTTTCAAACAAATCTCACCTAACATGAGAACACCAAAAGACAAGAACAGAAGAGGGACAAATAAAAATCCCGACGTCGACAGGTGGCGACTCTGCTGGGGACTTCCAGTAAGAGGGCTTAAGCCGCTACTAAAAACTTTTCAAAACTGTTATATGCTTGAGTGTGTATGTTGCATTTATATTTAAATGGATGTGTACGAATGTATTTACTTACTGAACTTAGTGCTTCGCACTATATCTGCCTGTGATATTAGTGCTTCGCACATGTCATCATTTCCATAACGGTGAGACACGTTTTATGTGAATGTATGTTGTGTGGTCCCTCCATTAGGAGGCTATCTTGTCGGTGTTTGATTACTGGACTCGTAGGGAGACTAATTCCAATGAGGCTCAGGAAAGGCACAACCCAGATTCGCTCCAATTGAAAGAACGGATTAACTTCCCATCAAGTAAATTGCGATGATCTGGGAACCTTCATGCCAAAAAGCCGCGAGAGTAACCTAAGATAGGTCAGCCTCTGATAAACCAAATGCGGAGGGAAGTCTCTTCATACTTTCCCATTTCAATTACTTGTAAATGCAAATTACTTGTAATTTCATTCCATGTCAATCTCATTATAACGGAAAATATGAAGGTATATATGTACATAGATATTAAAACCTGACATGCTTACAAACAGCTAACATTCGTTTCGTAGGATAATACTCCTATAACGGACATATCACATAGCATGTAAATCATTTATACATTCCCTAAGACTAAACTACATAAGTCTTTTTGTAGGGAAGCAATTGGCCCCATTGCCCATTCAAAATCCAAAAAGGCATTAAGCCCAATTCCAAACATGGCTACAAGTGCCCAGCCTGATCCTACTCCTGTTTCCAGAGAGGAGTTCAAAGGATTAAGGAATCAGATAGCAGAATTGGCTGTTTTTCTAAAAGAACAAAGTAAAAACACTCAGGGCCAGACAATACCAGGGGGGCAGTCAGGGTATTGACAAAAAGATGGAAACCCAGATACCTGAACCCCATTCCAATAAAGGAACCAACAAAACCCCTAAAATCACCAAACTCAGGGATGATCGAGCAAGTGGGGATATAAGAAAGAAAGTCCAACAAATGGAGGAAACCATCCGGTCAATCAAAGGGACTAGAAACTATGGAAGTGTCACCTATTCAGATCTCTGCATATTCCCATGGGCTCGATATCCTGACAAATTCAAAATCCTCGAATTTAAAAAGTACAATGGGGCAGGCGATCCCTATACGCACCTAAAAGTGTACATTGGCGAACTAGGGTCTTATGCTGAAGATGAAAGCCACAGAATGCAACTTTTTCAAAAAAGTCTCACTGGAGAGGCTAAAGCCTGGTGTGCCCAACTTGACAATGCCAAAATCCACAACTGCCAAGAATTGGCCCACGCCTTTCTAAATCAGTATAATTTTTAGCCACAAATGGCATCGGATCGATACCAAGTGACTAAAGTCAAAAAGTAAAGTACTGAACCTTTCCAAGAATATGCCCAAAGGTGGAGACATCTAGCAGTGCAAGTCATTCCATCAATGACAGAAACTTAGATGGTAATGACGTTTATTGATATCCAATAGGCTCCTTACTATGAGAGAATCCTAGCAGGCATAGGAAAGTCATTCTGAGAAATGATCAAACACAGAGAAATGGCAGAGATGGGCCTGAAGGCAAGCAAGATTAAAGACTTCACTGCCTTGGAAGCAGTCGCCAAGCATATACAGACTGGCAAGTATGCGAGTGATCCCAAGGGGATACCCGATAAAGGCAATGAAGATGTATCCCTTGTTGTACAGGGGCAAGCTAGGAGACCAACATACAGTCCCCCCATTTGGAAAAAGTAAGACAATCTGCCATTTCAACAACAGGATGCATTCAACCAATGCCAAGATAGAAAAAGAAAATTTGAAGGAATAGAAAATCGGGTGTTCACTCCACTAGGCGATTCCCTTGAAAATGTATTGGAGATATTAATGGATCACAAGAAAATTACAGAACTGGATCCATCTTTGGAACCAGGGAGCAAAAGATACAATCCGAGCCAGAGATGTGCTTACCATTCACGGTCTCCAAGACACGATACACAAGATTGTTGGTCCTTAAAGCATAGAATTCAAAATTTGATCGAAAGTGGCAGTATTGTGGTCCAACAACCTGGCCAACAAAATGTCAACACCAACCTTCCATTGAAGCATAATATGAAAGAGGTAAACATGATCGGGTCAGGAAGCGCTGAAATGTATCCAAATCGTAAGTACATACGAAGGATGGAGGAATACCCCCAAAGGCACAAAATAAATGTCCCAGAATGGGAAAACTCGGAGGAAGGTATGACAATAATGCAAAAATTAAAGACGATCCAGAATCAAGTAAATCTGTTAGCTAAGCTGATAGTGCGACAACATCAAGAAACAAGGCAGTTTTTCACTCAACTATCAGAAAGCCAAGAGAAAAAAGAGTTTAATCATAATGCAAGCCCATATCTCTCCATGATGAGCCAGCTAAATGAAGAAGATCAAAGCAGACTGAAAGAAAAAGAAAAAGGGGAAGATGAAATTGCTAGAAAATTCTCAAAGAAGAAAGATCAAACAACCTCCACAAGAGTCCAAAAATTCACCCCTCTGAACAAATCAAAAGAAGAAATGCTACACTTTCTGATAAGCGAAGGAAGGATTACTGAGTTGCTACCTCCTATAAATCCCAAGATAAAGAGTTATGATTCCACCAAGACGTGTCTCTATCATTCTAACTCACTTGGACATACGACTGAGGAATGCTGGTCTTTGTGACATAAAATCCAGGATCTCATTGAAAAGGAAGAGCTAAAGATAGAATTCCGCATGACCAGAAAAGGTGGAAAGGAAATAAAAAGCTTAAGCTATCCACTCGAGACAGGCAGTTCAAAGGAGTTGAAGGCTATGAGAACCAATTCTGGCAAAACACAAAGTGGACTGATCTTAATGCAAGGAATGGCAGAGGAGACAATGGAATCCCCAACGGAGATTCCTCCGCCAACATCAAACATCTTGTGGTCCAAAGATAGCAACTACGTTCTTGATTTTATCACCTTGGATGATGCGGAGGAAATACTAATCCTTTTCGAGGAAGAAAAAGCCAAAAAAGAAAGTTCCTTACAAGAAATGCAACAACAGTTCGAGGGAGATTTCATAGTCGAATCCTCTCATGCACGGAAAAAAGGCGAAGGAGCAGATGAAGAAAAAGGTGGTGATGTTGTCGGGGAAGCCAACCCATTGAAGAATCCAGAGTTCATCCCTTTTTGCGAGGGGTCCAGTTTAAGCGTCCCTGAGGAATGTACTTAATCAGGAAGCGATCAAGTTATGGCCATAAGTGAAGATATTCATAATCAAGAGGTAACCTCTATCGCGAGCCTTGAAGGCAACATAACCACTGACAACTGGACTATCAGGCCTCAACTATCCAAGAAGATGTAGATCCAGAGGATAAACTGGGGAGTTCCAGGAGATATTGGGACGGTATCACTTTCTTCACAGTATGCCTTTTATTTCCCCTGCATGTAAATATTGAAAAAAAACAAAAAAAACAAAACAAAATGAAAAAAAACAAAACAATATCTCTACACCCTCTTTGCCACATACAACTTTGAACCTTTCCACGTCAAGCTTGAACTACGAAAGACATGATCTCCCCTCATCAATGGGAGTACGTAGGCAGCCATTTATGATGTGGTCAAACCAAACAAAAACCCAAACAAACACTTCTAAGACCGTTCAGCTCATCAAATAGGAACTACGCAGACCTAATCTCCCACATACACAGGAGTACGTAGGCAGCCATCAGTGGTGCAATCTGACCCTCAAAAGAAATATCCAAACCCAAACATCAATCCCAAGTCTACGCCAAAGAAAAACCCTCCAAGTCAGCAACCCATGTTAAGAAAACCCAACAACACTTCAATGTTATTCCATAAAATCTGGCACATATCCCAGAAAGGAAGAAACAGTGATACGCCAAGACAACCAGCAGCAAGGACCTTCAAAGAGTCGATACCCTCAATCACAAGTCTTCATGAAATCAGAAGAAAATTGTCAAGGCCGATTGCACAAACAAGTCAGGAACAATGATTGAGGGCATTAAAGCCCAAGTCCACTACCTGTTCACCATCTAGTACAGAAGTAAAAGCTTCTTCCGATCTCGCCATCTTATCAACCTATCTGTCAAAGCAACGATCCCAGACAATAAACAAGGCTGGGGCAATTTCAAAATTGGCGATAACCCGATATTGGAACCCTTACAACAAGATTGGGGCCATCTCGAAAACAGTAAAAACTCAACCCTGGGGCATTTATCAACCATCCTAAAGAGGAAAATGCTCCAGACAGCACCATCAGCATAGTACATCATCATCAGAGCTTCCCTCACATTATCTCACTGGCGATTCGGTATGATCATTTGGTCTTTTCCAATCATACTATTCTCATAATGAATAATCCATATGTGAGAATATTACTCACTCGCGACTTGGTCAACAAAGAGAGTTTCTCATATGAATCCCCAGCAATAACATGCGAAAGGACTGGAGCATTTTTTCGATTCCAGGAAAGGGAAGGAGTTTAAGGCGGAATCAAGCTTCTCATCAAAAGAAAGGGGAGAACTCCTTAAAGAAATCATGGCGACATTAGCTTGCCCCTACAAAAGAAGGGGAAAATTCTCAAGAAAGTCCTTAACCCAAAAGCAGAAGCCCAATGATAAAAGGTCTAGCGAATAAAATCCTCATCATCAAATGTGCCAACCGGCATCGAGTCCTCACAAGTCGAGGCCTCTACACCGAAGTTCAAATCTAGGCAGCGAAAGAATGAGCTGCACCCTCCAGGGATGTCAGCAGCATTCATGTCATCAGTTCAGTCGGGTTGTGAATCAAATGCTCAAGGAAAATGGGGCACAAGCACCCAATAGAGAAAGGAAACTCCAAATGACCTCAAAAAGGGTGAGAAAAAATTCTACTCCAGACAATTTAAAATATGCATCAACCTAGAACAATAGACTCCTAAGGATAAATCTAGATCATCACATCATGCATGATCTGCACATGTTCAAATGCGCTACATCAACGTACATCTCTATCAAGATTTAGCATGCATCTCCAGTAGATTTAAATATGTGTGCAAGTTAAATGCCTAGATTAGAGGAAAATTTTGTCGTAGACATTTGGTGGTTGTCATCAATCCAGCGTAACACCAGGAAGAGTTTGGTGAAGTAAACCTTTAAATATTACTTCAGCGAAGGTATCAGAAGATCCAGTATTCAAAACCATTGGCATCAATTCAGCGCAACATCAAGACAGTTCAGCAATGAAAGCTTTGTATACCACCGTTTGAGTGGGAACTGAAATAGTTTGGCGATGTCAGCGTATTCAACTACCAGCAGGGTAGGATCCATTGTCAAACTACCATCAAGGTAGGCACCATTGTAAACTACCAGGCGTATACATCGGGAAGGTCCGATGATTTCAGTAGTAGAGATGTAGAAAACATCTCAATTTCTCTTCATCAAACAGGCATCGGCGACACCGACAAAAAGCCAAACCATGGTAGTCAACACCAGCATAGGCATCAGTAATAACTGGTAAAGGTAAAGTAATTTGTGATATGTGAAATGCGATGTACGAGTTGCGAAGGGCGATTGGCCAAATGTGAAAAGCGAAGTGCGAAATACGATGTGTGATTTACGAACTACAATTTGCTAAAACATTTTAACATTCATCATAACATTCATTACATTTCGATTTACATCGTTAGAAATACCTTGTCATATTTCAAGTGTCTAGTAATCTTTATCATGTCCATTCCATTACATTGCATGAACATGATAAAGAGGGGCATCTGTAGACACTCAAAATTTTGTTTTCCTATTACTAACTATGCAGGAGGACAAAAGTGTCTTTTTCACATTCCAGAGATAACCCTGGAGAACCACAACATCAATTCCAACCCCGGAGATAGCCCTGAAAGATTCAGTTTCTAACCCCGAAGATAACCCCGGGAAATATATTTCCAACCCCGGGAAAGTCAGTTCCAACTCAGAGATAACCCCGGGAGATCAATCCTAATGCCCAGAGTCAACCACGGGAGGTCAAGCCAACCTTAGAGATAACCCTGAGGACATTCAGAGTCAACAACATGAAAATCTCAGAGATAACCCTGGGAAAAGACTGCCATAACTGCGATAAAGTCAGAAATAACCCCAGGAAGGGCAAAATAGTCATTTTGCTAAATCAAACTCAACTCATATAAAATGAACTAATTTCAACTCAAAATTTTTCAAAAGAAGTTCCATAAGAACCATATTTTAACTTCCAAGCGCAAACTATGCAAAACAGTTCAACGAATTGCCTGACGAAGACCCATAAATGCTATTTCGGTCATGGACCCATCTTTTCGGAATCAAAAAAGGGCAAATCTTATGTCATTGCGTAGCTCTCGGAAAGAGATTTCTGGAATGGTATGGCACACTTCCATCGGACACCCGGATTGAAAGTTATGAAGGTTTGAGTGAACAGCGCATTGTCGGAGTGAACATACTTCTAGACGGTGGGACCCACATTGCTCGAGGCACCCCGGGTAGCCGCAGGTACACCTGGTGCTGCTGAAGGTACACCTGCGGCTCCCTCCTCTATAAATAGAGGGCTTGGGGTGGCCATTTTCAATAGAGAAAAGGCGAGGAAGCCTTGTCCAATTTGTTCTGTACACACTATAAACTGAGTGCTTTCTCATTTCAAACACTTGTGAGCTTATATTTTGTCATATTTTATCGGTGGGAACCGAGTGTTCATCCATTTAAAGCTATTGAAGTCTTCTTTGGCATATATATATATATGGACTAACATTATCGAGTTATGCCTCAATTGAGCCTGGATTTTATATCCGAAGGCGTTTCTTCGCTTTATATACTTATATATATATATATATATATATATATAAGTATATAAAAGCGATAACGCTTCCTGATATATAAATCGAGCTCATCAATGTAGTTCGACAAAAGAATTTATATATATATATATATATATATATATATATATATATATATATATATCACACTGAAATTTACTTACGTGGCCTTTTATTGCTTTTATTTACATTTAGTCCCGCTGGAGTTTACTTAAGTGGCGGTTGATCGTCTTTACTGCTTTATTTACATTTAGTCTCGCCTGGAGTTACTTCGTGGGGGTTGATCGTCTCTCTATATATATTTACCGCTTTTATATATTTACATTTCCAATCCCCCATGAAGTTAAACCGTATAATGGTCGTCGTTGTCGTACATATACAATGCACACACACACACACACACACACACACACACACACACACACACACATATATATATATATATATATATATATACAGCTTTTATATATATATAACTGCTTACAACTTTCATACAAATTGCTACATCATGTGAGACTAAGAATCATGTGATCACAGATTCAGTTTCCTAAATCTAGATTCAGTTTTCGTGATGGCCATTTTCGGCTGTAATCAGCTTGTAAATTATTCACGGTGTTTGAATTTCCTTAGATGGCTCTTATGCCCACAAGGAGTTCGGCAGTGCTTTGTACATTATTTTCTCGAAGATGCTTCGCATCTCGAAAATAAAAGCAATCAAGCCGAACATATAATAAAATGGAAATATTAAAGGCCTCAATTACTATTAAGCATAAGGATTTGAAAAACCTCTTTTACAAAACATCACTGCTATATCTTGTTAAAACTGAACTTTTATACAAAATTCAAACCCTTTGTATATAGGTGAAAACGAGGCATAACACTACTTCCAGATAATTGCACATTGACCCACACACACAGTCATTCATATAACAGTTTAATTGAAAAGTGGCAGTCACCGTGGTAACACGGATGTTGGGGGGGTGCCTAACACCTTCCCTGTGCATAATCAAGCTCCCGGACCCTAACGAATCTGGGTTACACAGACCTGTTAAGCAGTGTCACATCACTGGGTCAATGTGCAAACCTTTTCTCGGTTGAGTTGGTGCAACCGTTTAAAAATATCAACTGGTGACTCTTACAGTCCAATCATCGACATATACATGTCGGACCTTTTCACAACTTATTTTTTCAAACAAATCTCACCTAACATGAGAACACCAAAAGACAAGACAGAAGAGGGACAAATAAAAATCTTGACGTCGACAATGTGCTCTACGTGAGTGAATGCATGAATGTGACAATTAGTTTTCTAACTAACAAAAGAAAAACTAAGCTACTAATTTTTTTATTTTTATGAGTTAAGATACAAAATACCAGGAAAAGCGTAGCAATAATCTTGTTTTTCCGCAACGTTGATCCGCTTCGATAATCCTGAAAAATAAAAAAAAATATTAGAAGAGAAAAAAAACTAATTCGAATAAATAAAAATTAAGAAATATAAAATTAAGTAGTCCCCGGCAATGGCGCCAAAAACTTGATGTGATAAAATTATGTACTGCAAGTGCACAACGTCTATTGTAGATTTTGCAAGTGCATGTCGAACCACAGAGACTAGATCCATTCTTTAATATATCCTTAATTAATATTTTAGGCAAATTAGAAACAAAAATGGTGGAGAAGATTTATTAACTAAATTATGGAAACTATTAATTAATAACGGAAACTATTAATGAGAAAAGATACCTAGGAATTAGAATCCACCAAATATTAACATAATAAATAATTTCTTATTTCCTAAATTAATTCCCAAATTATTTTTCCTTCCCTTTAAAAATAATGATTCATATAATTAATATGGGCAAACATAAGTTATGAAAAATTCACAGATTAACTATAACTTATCAAAATCTCGCAATCAATATAAGAATCATATGCAATTTATGCGGAAGAAAACATGAAGGTGAAAATAATTAGACATTAATTTCGGAACGAAAAGAGAATATTATTATGAAATACCTAATTTCATCATCATCCTAGGTATTAGAAATTTAGCTAGCCATGGAATTAAAAACAAAAACAAATAATATTAGTACTACTATTTACATGAAATAAGAACAATAATTAAAAGAGAATTTCTATTATATCAATAAAAGAAATTTACAAATACTCCCTGATAGTAGTATCACACATGATTGGAATAAGAGAAAAGGCAAAAGCTTTAAATATCTTACTCCCTTCTACACCAGGTAAAAAACTAAAGAAAAGAAAATAACAAGTGGTGTCATTCTCTCTAAAACAAGAGACCTATTTGTGCCCTAATTTAGGTTCATTGAACTCGGACAGTTTCGTTCCCTCTTTTCCTCTTCTTTCCTTCTTGACTTCCATGTTTATATAGTAATCCTCTAAGAGTCCTTTTTCATCTTTAAAGGTTAGATATAAATCCTTTATTTGCTACCCAAGAAAAACAAATGTTATCTCCTACAAAAAAAAATAAAATATATTAGTTAAATAAAATAAGTATATAATAATAAATATGGGAATATTAAAATGTATAAAAAATGTATATCTCACTTATCATTTCATATGTGATATACATGGATTATTAATTCAATCCAAGAACTTTGCTCTCTTTCAACATCCTCCAGTGAGTGAGACACTTTCGACATATTCTTTTTGCACTTGCTGTAGGAGCTGCTCAGGCTCTTTTGGCAACCGACAACAAGTTTAAGTGCATGTTTGGTTACTATTAACGCCAAGTTTTGTCGGCGCGTCCAATCACAAAATCCACGCTATGAATCCTGAACAATAACAGATCACACGCGAAGCTTGACGACTTGTGCCGCCGGGGGATAGCTCCGATGTGAGAATAAGTACAGGTCGTTCACGAGGTTTAACAATGGAGGCTTAAGTATTTAATTCTCAATGAAGTATTAACTGTTAATTGAAACCCAAGCCTTGTATTTATAGTACTCTCACTACCTTAGAACCCATCTCCGAGTTGGTTTAGGACTCCTAAACATGGCAGTTACCATAATTCGGGTCCAACATAATCTCCTTAAAAGGTGGAAGTGGAATTTCATCCAAACACTACCTTTGGAGTTACCTTATTCAAATATGGTTAAGACTCCAGACTCTGTACACAAGATAGCCCACTGTACAGGCCAATTCAACCGAACTCACAATCTGGTCTGAGCTTCGGCCCAAAGAACTCGAAGGTCCAACCTCGAACACCATACGCCAAATTAGGGTTTCGGCCCAAGGGACTCGAATACCCGAACTCGAACGTCACCAATCTGGATAGGGCTCCGGCCCAGAGGACTCGAATGACCGAACCCGAACACCTTCATCATCTCCAAGGGCTTCGGCCCATTGGGCTTATAATCCCCTTCATGTGTAAGGCCTTTGGCCCACATGAAGGTCGGGAAAATGCTCCCGAACATTGCCCCCCAGTCTCTTGTTATAATTGATTTATAATTAGAGACTCGAAAAGACATGAACTCAAAAAGTCATGACAGCCAATGATGAGTTATCTGGGGAACTCCAACGGTCTTTCTTCGTTTTTGGAAACATCACACACATTCTCTTAGGAGCGGGTCCCACCTGCCATAAATAGCCGCCCTAGGAATTCGTGTCGACTGACTATAAAAACCCCTATCTATCCAACTCTGTCCCCTTTCCCAGTCTTTCTTATTTCAAATTCTTCTCTCAAGTTTTTCGGCGAAGGGGATTTCCGATGAGGACTCCATCTCTCATTTTTCCTCTAGCTCGAGCTTATTTCTGTTCATTTTTTCTTCCCAATCTCTACATTTCCAACTTCCTCCTCCTCAATGGTTGATTCTGGCATTCCTCCCACCTCTGAGCAGGTTCCTCCAATTGTCACCATCGGTGATCTGGTTCCGATCGAGTTACCGGTGGCTCCTATAGATACTTCCTCTGACAATGTCGAAACAAAGATCTGAAAGCTTTACTCCTCAGTGATCGATTTCTCACATGTCAATACCCAGTCCACCATCACCGCATCCCAACTTTTCGATATCAAAACTTTATTTTTCATCCCCAAAGAGTATAAACTTCGGGTTCCTGAACCCTCCGAAAGGATGTTCTGGCATTCCGAAGGCGAATGGGTAGCCGTCCCCCTCTAGGCCCTGAAGTATGGGGTTCGGTTCCCCCTTCATGAGTTCATCTCTTATTTCCTCTGCTTTGTGGGAATCAGGTTCGTACAACTTGTGCCGAACTCGTATATCCACTTAATTTCCTTTATTACTCTATGTCAGGAGGTCGGGATCACTCCTGACCTCGATTTCTTTTTTGTCTTATTCTCTGTCGGGAAATCGAAGGAGCTCGGATTTCAAAAGTTGAACCGTGTGGCCGGCCAAGCCACATTTATCATGACGCCTTCTAGTAACAAGGGTTGGCATCCGCAATGGTTCTTCATGAGAGGGACCGACCTCAAGCTCCTGCCAAACTGGTCCGCTCCTGAAGATCCCATAACCAAGATAACCAAATTTCTGAAGGACCGATCTGCCGACTTCAAGGCATTCTACAAATGTCTTTGCAAGACCGAGTGGGGTCTGGGAGTTCTATCTGACGAAGTCTGGTTGTACAAACATGGATGTAAGTATCTTCTCCCGAACCGCTCCGTACCTCCATTAATTTCAATTATCTTCCAGTCGTTTTGTACTAACTATTTTGTTTGCTACGTAGTAACCATCTTCAAACCCGAGGGAGCTGCCAAATCTCTAGCCCCCTTGCCGATCAAATCCAAGCCAATCCGTCTTTTCATCATTGACGAGACGGCCAAGGGGGAAACCATACCGATTACGGAGCTCTCAATTGGTTCGGCATCAGGTCCTGCCCCTCCGAACACCACTACTGACCCATCCACCAAGACTGTGCTGAAGATTAACCGATCGGAGAAGATGGCTTTGCTCAAGCAGAGTAAGAAGAAGCCTTCTACCAAGGGGCCCCCCCAAGCCATCTCCTTCGGTGGTTCTGAAGCCATCTCCTTTGGTGGTTCTGCAACCATTTCCTACCCCTCCTCCAGTTATCATCCGCGAGGATTCGGAGGAAACCGAAGAGGTTCCTCTTGATCATCGCGCAAAGAGGCCTCGTTTGACCGAGAATCTGGATCTTCAAACGGCGGATGCCGATCCTCATCCCAGTTCAACGCCAACATCTCGATCCGTTGCTGAAGTTAGTTCTTCTCACGGGACGCCGACCACCTTTTTTCCGAGGAACCCTTCCGAGGTATTTCCTTTCACCATGCTCGACCATTTCAAGTTACGAGGGGATGACGAGCGGTTCAAGGGATTTTCTTTCGAGGAACTCTTCGTGGCCTATATCAAGGCCCAATGTCAGGTAAACCTGAGGTCCTAATGTACTTGTCCACTTCGACCCTTTGTTTCTCGTAACTTATATATTTCCTCGGATATTTGTAGGCCAACTCTATCCTCGCTCGAACCATTCTGTCAATGGCTCATGCTACTAAGAATGAGTCTCTGGTTATGACCGACATGGAACTGCTCAGGGTTGAGGTTCGACGTCTTCGGTCGGACTTGGAAAAAGAAAAGGAGCTTCAGGTCGAGGCTCAAAATAAAGTGATCGAGGCTGATCGTCGGCTTGCCGAACTCGAGGAACAATACTCCTTACTATAGCAGGAGTTCGTCGGCCTCGATAATCATGCCAAAAAACTTGTTCAAGAGCGAGATCTCGTGTTAGAAGAAAATAAGGACCGGCTGCAAGCACTCCATGTCGTTAAGGAGAAGTTCGATGAGATGCACACCAAGTTGATGCAGGTGATCTAGGACAACAAATCTTTGAGGGATGAGTGTGTCAAACCCATTCGACGAGCAATAAAAGAGTATAAAGAATCCCCTGCTTTAACCGAGAAGATCATGTCACACTTTACTAACGGATGTGAAGCTTATCGAGAAAAGGCACGGGAGAAGCTGAAGGCCGTCGGGTATGATACTTCGATTCTCAATTCTTCGGACGAAGAATCTAAAGCCGGAGATGATGGTCCACCAAAGAGCTTCTTTTAGGACTTTGTAAAATTTTCCTTTCTTTTCTTTATGTGTAATAGTCTCGATCAGTAATGTATGTAGCTTTATAGATTAGTTCTGTTGTGTAAAACTTTCTGATCGGTTTTTTTTGAAGCCTGTCTGATCGGGTTTTGTAAGAACTAGTAAATTTGAATGAAGTATACAATTTCTATTAGTAGTTTTCTTAATCAGTTATACTTGTGACTTTTACCGATCAGTTATGCCATCTTGAACTTGCTGATCGGCTGATGCCCGAAGTTTTTCTGATTCAATTTGCCCTTTTCTCGATAAATTATACTTGTGGCTTTTACCAATCAGTTATGTCCTTCCTGACTTTCTGATTGGTTTTAAGCCCAAAGCTTGTCTAATCGAATTTGTAAAAGCTTATGAATATAAATGAAGTACAAAAATTTTCCGAAAAGAAATCTCATTTATTTCATTGATAAATAGAATGGCTTACATAAATAAAGGAAAGAATGACATAACTTTTACTGGTAATATTTTCTAAGTCTTCCAGCATGCCATGTATTCTTTACTTTCGAACCATCCATTTCTCAAAGCCGGTATGTACCTGGCTTCAGCACTTCTACCACTTCATAAGGTCCCTCCCAGTTAGGCATCAGCTTACCTGTGTTCTGGGGTTTTGATGCCTCCAACTCCCGAAGGACCAAATCTCCAACCTCAAATCTCCTCTGCTTCACCTTCTGATTATAACGTCGGGCTGTTCACTTCTGGTAAATTGCCAACCTTATCAGAGCTGAATCCCGAACTTCTTCCAAAAGATCCAGATTTAACCGTAGTCCCTGGTCATTCTACAACTCCTTAAATTGGCTGACCCGAAGAGTAGGAGATCCGATCTCAACATGTATGAGTGCATCGGTACCATATGCCAATCGAAACGGTGAATCCCCAGTTGTTGTTCTCGAAGTAGTCTGATACACCCACAAAACACTGAGAATTCTTTTGGCCACCAACCCTTTAGTTCATCCAGTTGCCTTTTAATTCCGTTAAGCAGGGTTCGGTTAGTGACTTCTACTTGGTCGTTTGACTAGGGGTGGGCAACTGAAGTTTTTCGGTGCTGAATTCCCAATTCTTTCAGAAAATCCTCAAATTTTGACCCCACAAATTGCCTGCCATTGTCCAAGACTACTGCCATCGGGATACCGAATCGATAAATAACACCCTCCTTAAAAAACTTTAAACATTCTTGTTTGGTGATCTTTTGTAGCGGTTTGGCTTTGACCCACTTGGTCATGTAGTCGATGGCTACGATTACAAAACATACTTACACCTTGGCCTTTGGCAGAGGACCCAAGATGTCGATCCTCCATACAACAAATGGAATCAGGGATAAGACCGAACACAGTTCTTCGGGAGGCTGGTGAGGGTTGACGCTGTTCAGCTGGCATTTGGGACATTTTTTGACAAAGTCTTTGGCCTCCTAGTAGATGGTCGGCCAATAGTATCCCTGTCTCAGAATCTTGTATGCCAGTGACTTGGCCCCCATGTGATCCCCACAAATTCCTTCATGCAGTTCCCGGAGTGCATAATCATCTTCTGAGGGTGTCAAACACTTGAGCAGTGGAGAACTAAAAGCCCTTCGGTATAGCTCTCCATCAATAAGGATGACGTTTGTGCTCTTGTGCTTGATCTTTCTTGCCAATATGCGATCCAAAGGTAAAACCCCATCGGCTAAGTAAGATATGTATGGTGTAAGCCAGCAATCGAGTCGATCCAGAGCTAACACATCCGCCTTTGGAACGCTTGGTTGCTCCAACACCTCTAAGTACACCGATCCGTTGAATGAACTCGCTTCGGTAGTTGCCAATCTAGCCAAAGCATCTGCTACCGTGTTGTCTGACCGATCGATCCCTTGACAACTATGTGAGCTAAAGTACATGAGTTTATCTTTCACTTCGGACAGATACTTTAACATCCTTGCCCCCGAGCCTCATACTCCCCGGATATCTGCTTGACCACCAGCTGCAAATCACTGTAGATGACTAACTTCTGCACTTCCAAGCTACGGGCCAACCGAAGTCCAGCTAGTATGGCTTCATATTCTACTTCATTGTTGGTGGCTTTAAATTGAAACCGAATGGCTTGCTGGACTTTAAAACCTTCGAGACTTGTCAGGATGACCCCTGCTCCGCTGATGTCCGAAGTTGACGACCCATCAACATAGAGAGTCCATGACGTCTGTCCCTGTTGCGTATAAGTAACCAACCCTACATCCGGTTCTGTGAATGAACATTCTACTACGAAGTTTGCTAGAGCCTGTCCTTTGATTGTCGTTCGGGGATGGTATTCCAAAGAAAACTGAGTTAATTCCATCGCCCACGCAGCCAGCCGACCCGAGACTTCTGGCCTATGTAAAACCTTCTTTAACGGTTGATCCGTATACACCACCACCAATCGGCCCTGGAAATAATGCCAAAGTTTCCTGCTTGTAATGATCAAGGCATAAGAAAACTTTTCCAGGTTCGGGTATCTTGTTTCTGCATCCCGAAGAACGTGGCTGACGTAGTATACCTGGAACTGTCTTCCCCCCTTGTCCCTTACCAGTGCTGCCCCCACTACCATCGAACTTGCAGCCAAGTACAAGTATAAGGGTTCCGAAGGGATTAGCTTCATCAACAATGGTGTTGAAGACAGATATTTCTTAATCCCTTGGAACGCATCTTCACACTCTGAAGTCCATTGAAAACTCTTCTCATTCTTTGGTCCTTTGAGAATGTCAAAAAATGGTAAACACCTTTCAACTGATCTTGACACGAATCTCCGAAGGGCCGCAATCCGACCCGTCAACCTCTGAACATCCTTGTATGTCTTCGGTGTTTTCATATCTAGAATCGCCTAAATCTTCTCCGGATTTGCTTCAATACCCCTTTTACTGATTAGATATCCCAAAAATTTTCCTGACCCTAATTCGAAGGTACATTTAGTCGGATTCAATTGCAGCTTGTGTCTTTGTACCATTTCAAAATAGCTCTCTAGGTCTTCCAGATGATCCTGAACTGACATGCTTTTCACAATCATGTCGTCCACATATACTTCTATGCTTTGGCCTAGTTGCTTTCTAAATACAAAGTTCAGTTACCCCAGCGTTAAGTAGCCCAAAGGTCATCTTCCGATAAGCATATATGGCCCGATGCATGATGAAACTCGTCTTCGGGATATCTTCCTTGCTCATCGAAATCTGGTGGTATCCTGAGAAGGCATCCATGAAGCTCAACATGCCATACCTCGATGTGGCATCAATCAACTGATCTATGTTAGGCAAAGGATAGAAATCTTTCGGGCATGCCTTGTTCAGGTCCCTGTAATCTATGCATAATCTCCACTTCCCGTTTTGTTTCTTAACTAGAACCACATTTGTCAGCCATTCAGGGTAGTCGATTTCGAATATGAATTTCGCTTCCAGAAGTTTGGCGATTTCTTTGTCTATGATCCTCTGCCTCTCTAGAGAAAAAATCCTTCTTTTTTGTATCATCGGTTTCCTCTTTAGGTCTACATACAAATTGTGTAGGGCCACCGACTCACTTACCCCAGGCATGTCACTAGGCTCCCATGCAAAGATGTCGGCATATACCCGAAGTAGATCCACTAGCCCAGTCCATAACGGTTCTGTCAGCCCCGACCCAATCTTGATCAACTTCTCTGTATTCCCAGGGACTAACTCCACATCTTTAGTCTCTTCGGCAGGCAGGGCCATCGGTTATGTGCTGCTCTCAGTGAATGGCTCTATTTTGATGGCCATTGTCTGTTTCTGCTTGCTGACCCTAACCCCCAAAGAAATCAAAGTATTCCGGTAGCACCTTCGGGCAATGTCAAGATTGCCTTTTACTTCCCCAATTCCATTCGATGTCGGAAACTTTATTTTAAAGTGTGGTATGGATGTTACCGCTTGCAAGGCTGCTAATGTCGGTCTTCCCAGAATAGCATTATATGCCGAATCCACCTGTACCACAAAGAACGTGACCATTATTTATGCATATTGGGGTGTTGTGCCGAACTTGATAGGCAACTCGATGGTTCCTGACACATGCACCGGGTCGCCACTAAAACCATACAACGGGCCTTCTCCACCCAACTCCATCTTCTTTCCTTCCAGATCCATCCTCTGATAGACGTGCGTATACAGTATGTCGACCAAGGACCCATTGTCAATCATCATCCTATTTATGTCCACTGGCCCGACTTGAGCAGTTATTACTAACGCCCCATCGTATGGTTCTATAAGATCCATAGGATAGTCTTCGTCTAAGAAAGAGATGGATACCGGGTAGGCTCGATCTTTTCTAGGTGAGGAACCTGCTACTGACAATATGGCCTCGAGATGTCCGCTTTTCTTCTTCTCAATTACACGTCCTACTGAACCACCTGAAATTACATCGATCATGCCTCGTGGTGGCTGGTTCGATTTTGACTGTGTATCTCGAGTCGGCCCTCTACTTTCCTCCCGTGGTGCCTCTGAACTCTCCCGACCGACCACATACTGAACTAGATGGCCATTCTGGACGTTCTTCTCTATCAGATCCTTCAGATCATTGCACATCTCCGTCGTATGTCCGCGACTTTGATGGTATTCACAATATTTGTCCCGTCCTCTCTTGCCAGGCTTCGGATGCGTCGAACATGGCTCGAAAAATGGTTTGTTCCGTATCTCCTCCAATATCTTCGCCCGATCTGTGTTGAGGGCGGTGTAGACTTTATTGACATTTCTTCTCGGGAAAGGTGGCCACTTCCCGAACCCCCTCCGTTATGGTTTTTCCTTCTATAATTATCCGATCTCCCCTGATTGTCCAACCGTTGATAGCTCTACTTGTCACGATCCTTAGACTTGTCATAAGACTGGGAGTGCGGTTTAAAATTTACCATAGCCTCCTCTATC
This sequence comes from Panax ginseng, assembly GCA_020205605.1. Lineage (NCBI taxonomy): Eukaryota > Viridiplantae > Streptophyta > Magnoliopsida > Apiales > Araliaceae > Panax > Panax ginseng. The sequence continues at coordinate 47,653,539 of CM035132.1, forward strand.
GTTATAAATCCCTCAGCTCGATGGAAGGCTTCGGTCAAATTTGTCAGAGGATTGATCACTAGATCCTTCATCAGTTTCTTCGACTTTCCTATATCTAGACAAGTCGTGAAAAATCCCAAGGCTTGAGGGGAATTCAATTCTGCTATCGATCCAACAGCATCCCTAAATCTGTTAATGTACTAACCTAGGCTTTCATCCGATCTCTGTCTCACCTGCATGAGGGAAGCCGTGATCTTTCCTCGTCTCCTGTTACTTCCAAATCGAGCATGAAACTTCTCCCGAAGATCGTTCCACGAATTAATCGATCCTGCTGCTAAGGTTCCCATCCATTCTCGGGCACTCTTTTTTAACGTTGTAGCGAACATGTGGGACTCAGCAGTGTCTGAATGTCTGTAATACGTCATCAACTTGTCATACCCATCGGAATGATCGTAGGGATCTCCTAACCCATCGTACATCTCCATCGGGGGCATTTTCTTTTTGGGATCAGCAGTGACATGATTAATTTCTAGTGAAAAGGGTGAGCCTAGGCAGGTCGAGGGTGTTCCCACTGAACTCTTCGCCGCGAGCAGTTTCTCCAACTCCGCCACTCTTCGAGCAAAGGGGTCGAACTCCTCTTTATGAGGGGACGATCTATGTCTGTCCCTCTCAAATTCGGGAGAAGCAATCCTCCTCCTTTGTCCCGATCTGCTTGGATGTTCTGATTTTCGATCTGCTGAATGGCTCCTTCTTCGACTTCTGCCGTCTCGAGAGCGGCTTCTGGGCCTACTCTTTTCTCTTTCCACCTCTCCCCGTCGAGGTGACCGGGATCGGCTCCGATGCCTACGCCTTTTTGAGGATGCTTCCTATTCTCCAGCCATCTTTGTCATCTGCTCCTCAAGCTCTTCCTGCTGAAGACGCAAGGCCATCATGGCGTCTTTATTTTTCTGCATTTTCTTCTTCAGAATAAACTCCCGCTCATCTCGACTTCCTTCACCTCGATCATTTCCTTACCCCTCATGTGCCCGAGAGTGGTTTTCATCGGCAAAACTAACCTGATTGGGCGTGTGTTGGCTGTCATGGAAGAGTTTTCGCCGGAGGGAAGGGGCCGGTTCCTCCTGACCCCCATGAATTTCGGAACCCAGTCTATCTTTCACCGACCCCCTCACCTGGATGGTCTGGTGGGTCTTCGCCTTCTTCTGGGCAGAGGCACTATTCTCCTTGCTCGCCATGGCCAGCTACCGGAAAAGTTGGTTATGATTGTAAAAGCACTAAAGCCCTCCTTTTAGCGCCAATGTTAACGCCAAGTTTCGCCGACGCGTCCAATCACCAAATCCACGCTCTGAATCCTACACAATAACAGATCACACGCGAAGCTTGACGGCTTGTGCCGCCAGGGGATAGCTCCGGTGTGAGAATAAGTACAGGCCGTTCACAAGGTTTAACAATGGAGGCTTAAGTGTTTAATGCTCAATGAAGTATTAACTGTTAATTGAAATCCAAGCCTTGTATTTATAGTACTCTCACTACCTTAGAATCCATCTCCGAGTTGGTTTAGGACTCCTAAACATGGCAGTTACCATAATTCGGGTCCAACATAATCTCCTTAAAAGGTAGAAGTGGAATCCAATCCAAACACTACCTTTGGAGTTACCTTATTCAAATATGGTTAAGACTCCAGACTCTATACGCAAGATAGCCCACTGTACAGGCCCAATTCAACTAAACTCACAATCTGATCTGAGCTTCGGCCCAAAGGACTCGAAGGTCCAACCCCGAACACCATACGCCAGATTAGGGTTCCGGCCCAAGGGACTCGGATACCCGAACTCGAACGTCACCGATCTGGATAGGGCTCCGGCCCAGAGGACTCGGATGACCGAACCTGAACACCTTCATCATCTCCAAGGACTTCGACCCATTGGGCTTATAATCCCCTTCAGGTGTCAGGCCTTTGGCCCACATGAAGGTCAGAAAAATGCTCCCGAACAGTTAGACAGCGTTTAAATCGTTTAGTGCATGCATTTGGAGTATTTTAAAGTCCAAACGCACTTGAAAATCTTGTTCGTCTAGAAACAAGTTATGTAAAATGAACTTATTTAACTCACAAACGCAAGAGGTCCAAATGCTGCAAATGCTAATAACCAAAAAAGATACATAAGGAGGCCTTTGTTGCAAATGCAGACAAAGAAAAGGAAATTAACCTTCTTCTGAGCCAGAGAACCTCTTCCTAACGTCTGAAAATGTCCAATATTATTAGTTGAAATTTGTTCCTTGCTTAAATATATACCTCCTAAACAGAAGTTGTTGCACTTGTCAATTTATGGAAGTTCAAAAGGGAGCTGGCTGGAATTTATAACACATTCTACTTCCATCATTGAACATAGCATAATAAGGGTCTAAATCGATGTAGTGAAAATGGGTTATGCCAAAAGTAAACTAAGAAAAACAACCGACTTATTCTGAAGAAATATAAAGTATTAACCGGTAACCAGTACAGTAATGAAGAACTTCAATCGTTGCAACCCCTCAAATTCCAATTGATTTTTCCATATATGACAATAACTGTATAATCAACCTTTCCAGTCACTCCGAAGTCCAAACTAGGTGATGGCTCTGTGGCTTGAAAATCCAGGAAGAGATACTCCTATTATCCCTTGCATTTCCAAGTGACAGGAAGACAAACACTATTTAGAAGCTTCGAATACCCAGTACTTGTTTTGAGGAACCTAGCCATACATGTTATGGATTTTTTATAAGATTGCAGAAAACAAAGTAACAATAAAAAACTTTTCACTCTTCATACTTTCTTTTGCAAACTTATCTTGATATATCAACTGCAAAATACAGTCACTTATGCTTGATGTCCAACCCACTGCGCATAACAAGTTTCCCTTTCTTGGTCCTAGAAAGTATCCACGTGCTACATATAGATCTGTCCCAAAGTAATGCAAGTACTTTCCACTTCACCAGTTCATATATATGGTATATTCAGTCCTCAATAACTTTCACCAATCTAGCTCTCAACCACCATTTTGGGGGTTCTTGTTTATCCTTTCACACGACCAACCAAAAGAGAATGGCCTCTCCCTTGGAGATAGGAATGGCTAGAAGAGCAGAGTGATGGCTATAAAACTTAGAAAATAGTTGGACCAAGAGGCTCTCCTCCATTACACCATCTGGATTATCTATGGAAGAGAATCAAGTTGGCCCTTTTGAACCAGTTAATGAACTATTTCCTTTCAACCCTAAAATCCATGAAATTGGCACTTTGTCATTTTCCTTGAGAGCATTGTCTAGAGATGATGGTGTTGTGTGATATTTCCCATTGGAATATTTTTACAGCCCATCGCATGCTGCCCTTAAGTGTCCATTTAAACAATTTAAAGCTTGGTAGATTTCTTTCCTGTGCCCATGCTTGGTATCTTTAGACATAAACTCATGTACGCTGTTACCTATTTGGATTGAACTACAACCTGGTTCCTTTTCAATTCCCTGATGTCTCATTGCCATCCGAACGTCCAAAGCATCTTGCCACCTTCCAACTGATGAATTTGAATTTGTAATCAGTGTCAAATAGCTAGGATTTGAAGGCTCCTGATCTAATATTTTTCTTGATACAGACTCTAATAACTCTGCATTACCATGAATTTTACAAGCACCGAGTAGTGTGGCCCAAATTATGACGTTTGGCTCCAAGTGCATTCCTTCCACGAACCTAACTGCTTCCTCTAGCTTCCCTGCCCGACTGAGAAGATCAACCATGCAGCCATAATGCTTGATTTGGGGTTTAATGTCATGTTCATGTATCATCTGATCAAATACTCTTTTACCCTCGTCCACAAGCCCACCATGGGTACAAGCTGTCAGAACAGCAATGAAGATAACATCATCTGGTTTTAGTCCTTCTAAACACATCATATCAAAGAGTTTTAAGGCTTCTCTGCACTGACCATTAACGGCTAGCCCTGTAACCATTGTAGTCCATGTAATTATACATCTTTTAGCCATCTTATGAAAAACTACTCTCGCATTTTCCAAATCCCCGCATTTTGCAAATATATCTATTAAAGCATTGCCTAGTTGATTTGACAACTCAACCTTGTTTTTCTTTATGTAGGAATGGATCCATTTTCCATGTTCGAGAGAACCCAAGTGAGTGCAAGCAGATAAAACACTGACCAAAGTGAATTGATCAGGTCTGCACTTACCATCAATCAGCATATGTTGAAACACAGAAAGAGCTTCATCAAACATGTGGTTACGTACATAACCTGCAATCATAGCATTCCACGAAACCTCATTTTTATGTGGCATCTGATCAAACAATTTTTTCGCTGATTCCAGATTTCCAATCATGGTGTATCCCGTGATAATTGCAGTGCAGGAAACTAAATTTTTACTGGCATCTTATCAAATATACACACAGCAGCTTTCACATCACCAGCCTTTACATATCCCGAAACCATAGCATTCCAAGAAACCTCATTCCTCTCCGGCATTTTCTCAAAAAGTAACAGAGCTAATTCCATATTCCCAGCCTTCGACATCCCAGTAATAAAAGAATTCCATGTCACAATGCTCCTTTCAGGCACCACTTCAAACAACCAAACGGCAGACTCAATCTCCCCACGATCCATATACGCCCCAATCATAGTATTCCATGAAACAACATCTCTTTCAGGCATTTCCTCAAACACCTGACGACCCAAATCCAAATTCCTGCAACATTTAGCATAAAAATCCAAAAGGGTATTCTGAACAAACACACTTGAACTAAACCCCAATTTCACAATATGACCATGTAACAATCTACCATCCAATAAAGCCTCAAATGATTCAAAACATCTCAACAGAAAAGTAAAAGTGAAACTGTTTGGTGATACTGAAGACAGAATCATTCGGCTATAAATGCGCAATGCATCTTTATGGGATTTCCTTATGAAGCATTTCATCATGGTATTGTAGGCAACAAAGTTGGGATTGCGCGAAGTTCGAAAAACATTAATGGCGTAATCGAGTGAAATGAGATTAAAGGAGAGATTCATGAGCTTCGGTACAAGAAAGTTGCTATGTTCGAGACCATTGGTGATAATCTGGAGATGGGTTTGCTTTAAGTGTTTGATGCTTTTGCAGTTCTCTAGGAATTGGAGCAATCTAGGCTTCATTGCTGTTGAGGGTTGGTTACAAAGGGTCCAATTGTATATGGAAAATGAAAATCAAACACCTAGTGTTCTTGGTGAGATGGATGCAAAATTATAATTTGTACACATTAAAAAATATATAAGAGAAATATTTTTTCAAATTTACTTTATATACATATTAAGAAAAGTACAAATAAAAGAAGGAAAATTAAAAAAAAAAATTATCTTTAGCGACCCATAAAATTATTATATATTTTTTTACCTTTTATTTTATCTATTTTATCTCATTTTTAGAAACAAAAAATTTGCACTTTTAATCATCATTTTGAGCACGGAGTAATTTTTAGGATTAATTACATATTTTAGTATATTTTTAAAAATAATTATAACAATAGTGCATAGATAAAATAATTATAAAAATAATATATTTTTTATATTTATTTACAAAATTAATGAATTTGGATATCCTTTAATCGTCTTTGTTGAATAGTAAATATATATCATCTATAAATTAAAAATTAAAAATTAAAAAGAGAATACAAAGAAGTCACTATATATATATATATATATATATATATATATATATATATAGTGAGAGAAAGAGAGATGAAGGTTGCTTCAAAACCCATTTTGAGTCCTGGCAGGACAGAGAAGTTTTCGCCGCCATTGATGATGAGGTTTTTGACGACCAATGTGGGGAGCAAAAGCAAAGGAAGTGTAGACATTAGAAATTTTATTTTTTTATTATTAACTATGCAGGAGGACAAAAGCATCTTTTTCATATTCCAGAGATAACCCTTGAGGATCACAACATCAATTCTAACCCCGGAGATATACCCGGGAGATCTAGTTTCCAACCCCAGAGATAACCCCAAGAAATCAGTTTCCAACCTTGGAGATAACCCCGAGAAAGTCAGTTCCAACCCCGGAGATAACCCCGGGAGATCAAGTTCAATGCCCGGAGTCAACCCCGGATAGGCAAGCCAACCTCAGAGATAACTTTGAGGACATTCAGAGTCAACAAAATGACAATCTCAGAGATAACCCTGGGAAAAACCCGCTACAAATATGAGAAAATCGGAAATAACCCCAGGAGGGGTAAAATGGTCATTTTGCCAACTCAACTTCAATTCAAATCAAATACACTCATTTCTACTCAAATTGCTTCAAAAGAAGTCCCACAAGAACCATATCTTAACTTTCGAGCGCAAACTACGCAAAACAGCTTAGTGGACTACCTGACGCAGACCCAGAAATGCTATTTTGGTAATGGACCCATCTTTCCGAAATCAAAAAAGGGCAAATTCTATGTCATTGCATGGCTCTTGGAAAGAGCTTTCCGGAATGGTATGACACGCTTCCATCGGACTCCCGGATTGAAAGTTATGAAGGTTCAAGCGAACAGCGCGTTGTCCGAGTGCACATACTTCGAGACGGTGGGACCCACACTGCCCGGGGCACCCCGTGTGATGCCCCCAAAATAGGTATACATCACCCATTTTGAGTTGTCAATAACATGGTACAGAAACAACTACAACTTTATTAATACAACACATAAACTGTGAGTTTAAATACAAATATTGTCATTTAGACAATATTCACACCCAAATAAGTTCTCAATACAATTATTGGTATATTATTTTACAAAAATGGTGAGGACTACTAAAACAACTTTCTAGAACCATCATTCCACACACCGACTAGAACTAGCTACATTCTCGCCTCTTGAGAAGAAAAATGGAACAAAAAGGAAAAAGGTGAGCTCAACTAGCCCAGTAAAAAATATTATGACTAAGATATTATAGAACAAATTATCGTTAATCTTCAACAGGAAAAAAATCTGAGAGAATATAATAAACAACAAGTTTCAGATCAATATTCGCAGCGAAAATAATAATTCATAGAAGAGTTACGTAGATAATGAAATCTACTATTATCTATGAATTTAAAAGTCCATCATCAATATTTTATCCCCGTAACATCATTCAATATACATCTTGAATCAAATATTCATCTTTTGCACTACAGCCAAAGATATTCATCGATTAGTCATGTTCATCTCAATCAGCTTGTTCATCTTTTGCACTACTGACCAAAGATATTTATAAGAAAATCAACCATCTTTGCACTACAGACCAAAGATATTCAGTAATATCATCGTTTAGGACTGAGGATGATGAAAAATATTTTAAAGAAAATGATTCCAGTGAAACAAAAGAATAAATATTAAGGATTCGTATTTCGTTTTATTCATGTCCAAAAATACCTCATAAATAATCATAGTGGAGTAAAATTCAAGAATAATCAAAACATGGATACAATCAAAGCTAGTATCCATAATGGATATTTTGGACGAAAAACGAAAATTTAATTTTTACGTGAATAAGTGTAAGTATTCGTGAATAATGTCGATACGTGAATAGTCTTGAGATATCGTGAATAAGAACCCCGACACTAAAAGACAAGAATTTCACAAGAAAAATCTTACTAATATTTCGGCAGATAATGATATTGAAAGAAATAATATCATTTATAAAAAAAATAACATCCACTTACCTCGAAAAAGACAAGATTTCTAGTTGGAATTCGGATTTAGTCTTTGAAGGAACTTGCAGCATCAGATAAAGAACACTCAAAGTATCAAAATACTCATAAGAATACACTCAATAATATAGAGAGAGAAATCTTTAATTTCTGGTGTGATTTTCAATTCTAACCTAAGCACCCTATTTATAGGAAAATGCTTAGAACACCAAAGCAGAAAATTTAATAAAATATTAATATATTTTTTATAAATTCCTACGCACACCAAAGACATCTGATTTCAGCCATTAACATGTGCAAGTGATGCCCACCAAATGGAAAAAACGTTTAACAAGGAATGAAATATAAAAGATCGTTCACCATGCATGTGGTAATCCATATAGACAGGTTATTCCAACATAATAATAAAGAATGGAATAACAGAAGGATTCACTATGCATGCAATAGAGACCGCATGCATAAAGTTATTCCCAATGTAATAATAAAGACGAAACCGGTCCCACAAAAGCGATAGACATGATATTTCAAAGAGAATAGTAAAGATTTTAATTCAGGTCCCAAGTAAAAGCGCATGCATGTGATATTCCAACAAAATAGTAAAGATTTTAACCAAGTCCGGCAGAAAAACGCACAAACAGGATATTCCAATGAATAATAAAGAATGGAATAACAACAGTAAATCACCATGCATGCGATAGATCGCAGCATGCATGGGTTATTCCAATGTAATGATTAATGGAACCGGTTCGCTCATGCATACACACCGAGCGGGATATTACGATAGAATCATAAAGAACGGAATAATAGAAGAATTTCACCATGTATGCGGTGATTGCCATAAACAAAGTTATTCAACATAATAACAAAGAATGGAATAATGAAGTTTTTTCATGAATAAAAAGAATAATACCCCTTACGAGTACAACAAATAATATCCCTTACCTTTGAAAGAAGAGTATTCCGACTGGTAGGGCGAGGATATACTCGAAGAAAACTTGTACTACGCTCAAAGCTTTCTTAACCTCTAAAGAAATACGCTCAAGATTATAGAAGAAGAAATCTCTCTATAGTTTCTCTCTCTAGAGTTTCAGTGAATTCGTAAGAAATAATGAAGGAATGGACTTCTATTTATAGAAGAATGGACTGCATAGTAACTAATTCATGAACGGTCCAGATTGATTTACTTTAAACGGACGGTCCAGATTTAAAGCAAAATCTTTTAAATTAAATATAATATATTCTAATTATTGTCTAATAAAACAAATAACTTTATAAAAGTATTCTGTTTTATATGAAAAGATTTTACTATGCAAAATACTATGCAGGCACTATGCAACACTATGCATAATAAAATATAATATATTCTAATTATTATCTAATAAAACAAACAACTTTATAAAAGTATTATGTTTTATATAAAAAGATATTATTATGCAAAATACTATGCATAATAGAATATAATATATTCTATTTATAGAATAACTTTATAAAAGTATTATGTTTTATATAAAAAGCTTTTCTGTTTTATTACATTAATAATACTAATAAAACAAAACTTCATCATCACTTACTTTGAAAAATTTTCAAATGTCACCCTTAACTTTAAGCTTTTATCAATTTAACTATTCACCAAAATAGAAAAATTGAACACTTTTATTTCATAAAATTTGGGGTCACACATTTCTCATGTTGCATGAGAACACATCCTAACCCTTTGCCTGAAGCATCGTTGTAGACAACAAATCCATCCGAACCAGATGGTATTGTCAGAACAGGTGCCAAAATGAGTCTCATCTTAAGCTCTTGGAAACTCTTCTCGCATTCCTTGCTCCATACGAATTTTATATCTTTCTGAGTTAACTAAGTTAACGGAGTAGCAATTTGAGAAAATCCTTCCACGAATCTTCGATAATAACCGACTAAACCCGAAGCTACGTCTTTTTCCATCAGACTTGTTGCTCCCAACTTTGTATTGCTTCAATCTTCGTCGGGTCAATAGATACTCCATGTTTTGACACCACGTGCCCAAGGAATGCTACTTCCTCAGGCCAGAACTCGCATTTCTTTAACTTGGCATATAACTTATTTTCACGAAGCCTTTGGAGTACCAAATTTTCAAATGGTGCTCATGATCTTCACGACTTTTGGAATATATGAGGATGTCATCAATAAAGACAACAACGAATCGATCCAAATATTCCTTGAATACTCGGTTCATCATATCCATGAAAGCCAGCGAAGCATTAGTCAATCCAAAAGACATGACTAAAAATTTATAATGCCCGTCACGAAGTTCTAAAGCGCCTTTGGAATATCCTCGATTCTAATCTTCACCGATGATATCCGAATGAAGATCGATCGTTGAAAAGAATTATGCTCCTTACAAATCGTCAAACAGTCATCAATACGAGGTAAATAATACCTATTCTTGATAGTGACATGATTTAATTCCGTTAGTCAATACAAAGTCGCATACTCCCGTCTTTTCTTCTTTACAAATAAAACAGGGAGCACCCGAGGAGATGTACTAAGATGAATGAAAAACCGATGTCCAACAACTCCACGAAGTTGGACCTTTAAATCTGAAGTTCAATAGAGCCATTCGATATGGGGTTTTAGAAATGGGATTTGTACCAGGTTCAAGATTAATAAAGAATTCAACTTAATGTTCCGGGGGTAGACCGGGAAGTTCTTCAGGAAATACTTCAGGAAAGTCACTAACAACAGGAATATTATTCAAATCTGATGTGTCTTTATTCAAATTCATAACATGGGCTAAGAAAGCTTGACATCCATTTTTTAATAAACGAATAGCTTTATGACTTGATATGACAGTGATTGATTTTAGTGGTTTAGTTGCTTAAATTAAATATAAATGAGTTGGTTAGGAATATGAAAACTAACAACCTTACGAAAATAATCAATTTTGGCATGATGAGTAGTTAACCAATCAATCCTAAAATCACATCAAAAGCAAGTATCTTTAAAGAGATAAGGTCAACGGGTAATGTGATGGTGCTAACTTGGATCAAACAAGATTTATAAACGATGGGATGTAATGAAAGTTTTTCCTAATCTGAGTCTCCACGAGATAAATCAAAGCCTAATTTCTCCTGAGTCAAGTTTAAAAGTTGAGCACAAGCAGGAGAGATAAATCAATGGGTAGCACCGGTATCTAGTAAGGTATAAACATCACAAGAATTTATGATTAGCTTACCCGTGATCACCTCATTTGGGTTCCTCGTATTTTGACCGATCCACGACAAACGCTTCTTCCGGAACCATTGACTTTGACTTTTTGGGATGACCTTTTGAGTCACCATCCCCATTGGACTTGGATTGATTCGCCACCGCATAATCTCGGCGATATGTCCTTCCTTTCCACAATTATAGCATACCTTGAACTGTTATGGACAGTTTGGGCTGATATGTCCTTCTTTTCCGCATTTATAGCATACAACCGGTGGTCGTTCTCCTTCTTTAGAACCAGTTGCGGCTGGTGCTGACGTCTTCACATTGTTACTGTTGAATCTCCTCTTTTTAAAATCTTCCCCTGACTCACTTCTTCTATTTTCATGGCCTCGATTACCACCAGAGTGGTTACCATTTTTGTCCATATTTTTCTTTCTCTGCTAGTTATCGTTGTTCTGATGAATGTTGTCACTGGTATGATCCTGGTTGTGGTCCCTTGGTTGAACGTACTCGTTATCTCACTCTAATAATTGAGCCCTGTTGACAACATCTGAATAGAGAGAAAATTTATGAGAAATGAGATATTGACGTATGCCGGGTCTTAAACCTCTCAAGAACATCCGCGTCATACGTTCCTCATTCTCCACCAAATGAGGTGCAAACCTGGATAACTCTGCAAACTTCGCCTCGTACTGGGACACCGTCATGTTGTTTTGTTCCAGTCTAATAAACTCTACTTCCTTCATATGACGAATACTTTCAGGAAAGTACTTGTCATTGAACAATTCTGAAACGTCTCCCAAGACATGCCGAGTCTACCGGATAGATGCAGCTTCACGATTCCCACTAATAATCTCGCCTCATTACTTAACATAAAGTGGCGAATGGAACCTTCGTTCCTCCGTGCATCCCAAGACATCGAATATCTTGGTAATTTGCTTGACCCACGTCTTCGCCTTTAATCGGATCCGGCTTTCCCAAAATTTCGGCGGTCCCAACTCCTTGAATCTGTTTGGGTAGAACAAACCGTGCGTTCTTTATCATTTTCTCTCAGTATTTTGAACACGAGTCTCCTCGTCGATTTTGCATGAACGCAAAAAGCTTCTAAACATTTCGCTGCTTCATCATCTGATCAATGATGTTGTTTACAGGAGGAACATTGCTCGACTGTTGCACGTTCTCCTCATTGGTGAGTACAGGCGTCTCCACGGTCTCATTTACTCCACTGTTAACATTCTCAGTTGTCATTCTCAAATACTGCCATAAAATAAGGGTTAATTAAACAAATTAACATATCACATAATATCCCTATATACTGACCAACCAATAAATAAGCTTAGGTAAGACACACTAGCGAAGGTTTTACTCGTCTCTCCCCTCCTAGTTCTATTCCCCGATCTCCGCCAGAGATCATATCCCTAAGCTCGATACTTAATCGTGGCGCCCCAAAAATAGGTATACATCACCCATTTTGAGTTGTCAATAACATGGTATGAAACAACTACAACTTTATTAATACAACATATAAATCATGAGTTTAAATACAAATATTGTCATCTAGACAATATTCACACCCAAATAAGTCCTCAATACAATTATTGGTACATTATTTTATAAAAATGGTGAGGACTACTAAAATAACTTTCTAGAACCATCATTCCACACCCCGACTAGAACTCGCTACATTTTCGCCTCTTGAGAAAAAAATGAAACAAAAAGGAAAAGAGTGAGCTCAACTAGCCTAGGGAAAAATCTGAGAGAATATAATAAACAATAAGTTTCAGATCAATATTCGCAGCGAAAATAATAATTCATAGAAGAGTTATGTAGAGAATGAAATCTACTATTATCTATGAATTTAAAAGTCCATCATCAATATTTTATCCCTGTAACATCATTCAATATACATCTTGAATCAAATATTTATCTTTCCACTACAGGTCAAAGATATTCATCAGTTGGTCGTGTTCATCTTAACACCTGTTCATCTTTGCACTACGAGCCAAAGATATTCATAAGAAAATCAACCATCTTTACACTACAGGCCAAAGATATTCAGTAATATCATCGTTTAGGACTGAGGATGATGAAAAATATTTTAAAGAAAACGAATCCAGTGAAACAAAAGAATAAATATTAGGATTCGTATTTCGGTTTATCAATGTCCAAAAATACCTCATAAATAATCATAGTGGAGTAAAATTCAAGAATAATCAAAATATGGATACAATCAAAGCTAGTATCCATAATGGATATTTTGGACGAAAAACGAAAATTTAATTTTCTATGAATAGTCTTAGTATTAAGTGAATAGTCTCAGATACGTGAATAATGTCGATACGTCGAATAAGAACCACGACACTAAAAGACAAGAATTTCACAAGAAAAATCTTACCAATATTTCGGCATAATGATATTGAAAGAAATAATATCATTTATAAAAAAATTAACATCCCTTACCTCGAAAAGACAGTACTTCTAGCTGAAATATCGGATATAGTGCTAAAGGAACTTGCACCATATAGCAACACTCAAAGTATCAAAATACTCATAAGAATACACTCAATAATATAGAGAGAGAAATCTTCAGTTTCTGGTGTGATTTTTAATTCTAACCTAAGCACCCTATTTATAGGAAAATGCTTAGAACACCAAAGCAGAAAATTTAATAAAATATTAATATATTTTTTATAAATTCCTACACACACCAAAGACATCTGATTTCAGCCATTAACATGTACAAGTGATGCCCACCAAATGGAAAAAACGTTTTTATGAAAAAAAATATTTAAAACTTAAAAAATTAATTATTCCGAAACTTCAATAATTCATAATAAATAGCCCTTTTATCAGAAAAATTCGAATCTTATGTCTTTTCCATAGAAAATTCCATTCTCTACAACTTTGTAAGTTTAAGTTTTTCCAAATTTCAAACAGAAATTGACCGAAATCCATAAACAAGCAATTTTACAGGCTATAATCAAATTTCAGTCAGAAATGGGGTCCAAAAACATGAAAAACATGTTTTAAATATTTTTAGTAACAAAAATACTCTTTCAATCAAATTTAGTGGTTTGGTTGCTTGAATTTGTATAAAAGGTTGGTTAGAAATATGAAAGCTAACAACCTTACTAAAAGCATGATGAGTAGTTAACCAGTTGATTCTTAAAATTACATCAAAGACAAGTATTTTCAAAGAGATAAGATCGACAGGTAACGTGAAAGTGTTGATTTGAATCAAACAAGATTTATAAATAGTGGAGGTAATGAAGGTTTCTCCCAACTGAGTTTCAATAGATAAATCAAAGTCTAACTTCTCCAGAGTTAAATTCAAACATTAAACACAACTAGGTGAAATGAAAGAGTGAGTAGAACCAGTATCTAACATGGTATAGACTTCACAAGAGTTTATGATTAACTTACCCATGATAATTTTATTCAGGTTCCTCGTCACAAAAAAAAATGCTCTCTCTTAAACTACCGGTTTTAGCTTGTCTGGGACATCCTTTGGCATCACCATCCCAGTTGGACTTGACTTCACCATACGATAAAATTGAGGTAGGTGACCTTCTCTTCCGTAATTAAAACACGCTTTGGATTGCTGTGTATAGTTTGGACAGATGTGTCCCTCCTGTCCGCATTTGAAACATACGACCGGTGGTCGTTCTTCTTCCTTTGAAACGGGTGCTGGTGCTGCTGTCTTTCCATCATTATTGAACCTTCTGTTCTTGAAATTTACACTTCTATTATCTTGGCCATGATTACCACCGAAGTGGTTATCATTCTTGGCATGATAATTTCCCCCACGATGGTTATCATTGTTCCGATGACCGTTGCCACCGGTATGATTATTATCGTGTTGTTGGTTGTTGCCTTTTGGTTGTGCTGACTCATTATCGCGCTCCAATAACTGAGCCCTATTCACAATATCTGAATATAAGCAAAGTTTGTGAGAAATGAGGTATGGACGTATATTGGGTTTCAAACCTCTTAGAAACATTCGCGTCATTCGCTCCTCATTATCGACCAAATGGGATGCAAACCGAGACAACTCAGCAAACTTAGCCTCGTATTGCGACACGGTCATGTTTTTTTGCTCCAGTTTAATGAACTCTACCTCCTTCATGTGACGAATACTTTCGAGAAAGTACTTGTCGTTGAACAGTTCTTGAAACTTCTCCCAAGACATCTTCGATCAAGGCCAGTCGAGTCGCTTCTGATTCCCACCAAGAATCTTCCTCCGCACTGCAACATGAAGGTGGCAAAGGAACCTTTTGCTCTCGGAGAAACCCAAGACATCAAATATCTTGTTGATCTATTTTATCCACGTCTCCGCCTTAAGTGGTTTTGGCTCTCCAAAAAAGTCCGGTGGTCCCAGCTCCTTGAACTACTTAGCGGTGACCGTCCGGGAATTGCCAGTGTTTCCACCTGTATTTTGGACAGGAGCCGCTCTTGTCTGATGTTGCATGAATTGCATGAAGCCTCAGAACATTCCATCGTTCATCATTTGGTCAGTGTTGTTATTTGCATGAGGATTGTCGCCTTCCTGATGCACATTATCCTGATTATTGATCTGTGGTGACTCAACGGTCTCCTGTGCTCCATTGTTATTCTCAACATTCTCGGATGTCATTTTCAAATACTGCCACAAAATAATGGTTAATTAACATATCACATATTATCCCTATACTTTGACCGACCAATTAAATACCAAATAAACTTAGGTAGATCATACTAGCGAAAGAATTCTCCGTCTCTCCCCTCCTAGTTCTTATCTCACATTTCAGCCAGGGATCATATCCCCAAGCTTTGATACCAACTGTGACGCCCCCAAAATAGGTATACATCACTCATCTTAAGTCACCAAATACATGGTACAAAATTCAAATACAAACTTAAATATACAACATGAGATGTGAGTTTTAATACAATCATTGTCTTCTAGACAGTACACAAACTCAAAATAAGTCCTCAATACATTTATTATCACACTATTTCACAGAATAGTGAGGACTACTAATAATATCATCTGGACCATCACTCCGTTTCCCGACTAGTCCCGGCTACGTTCTCATTCCCTGAAGAGAACAGTGAAAGAAAGGGTGAGCTCAACTAACCCAGTAAGAAATATTATGACTAAGATAATGCAGAATAAATTATCATTAGTCTTTAACAATGTTAAACTGATAAAATATAATAGACATCAAGTTTAACTGCAGCGGAACAAGCAATCCATTAAAAGAGTCAAGTAGAGAATAAAATCTACTATCTTTTATGATTTAAAAGGTTTTTCATCACTTTTATCGCTGAGAATCAGCTCAATTAATAATCCACATCATCAAATCATCCCTGCACTACAGGCCAAGGATATTCTTTAGTATCACGACCATGAATTATCCATGCACTACGGGCCAAAGATAATCATGTTTTCATCAACGGTCCTAATCATGCCATAAAACAATTCATTTTTGCACCCTTGGCCGAAGAGAATCCATAGCCATAATCATACCAAAAACTGTCCATCAATGCATTACGGGCCAATGAGGACTTTCTCCACATCATTTGTAACATTACGGTCATGATTATACCGAATAATCCCTGGTCATAATCCTACCAAGTCCATCTATGCACTACAGGCCACAAATGACTTTCAACATAATATAAACATGAGGATGATGACAATGATATAAGAATTCAATAAAACAAGTTCAAGAATTAAATTATCCAAGAACTAATAACGTCCAAATTGTCAACATGATACTTCTTTGTAGAGTAAAATTCAAGAATGCTCAGAAGAATATTTCCATGAAAAGATACTGGATGAAGCGCAAATATCAAGGATATTCCACTAATTTCATGGAGTATAGAAGTCAAAACTTTAACAACGGAGTATAATAAAGAATGGAATAACAAAAAAAATCATCATGCATGCGGTACTTCGCATAGAAAGGTTATTCCAACAGAATAATAAATAACAGAACCAGGTCAGGCGTAAACGCACAGACAGGATGTTCCAACAGAATAATAAAGAATGGAATGACAGAAGAATTTCACCAAGTATAGGGTAGACCGCGTATACATGTTATTTCAACAGAATAATAAAGAATGGAATAACAGAAGTTCTCTTCGTGAATATGAAAAAAAAATACCCCTTACCTTATAAAGAAGAATACTCCGACGGTAGGGTGGGAATGTACTTGAAGAAAACTTGCACTACGCTCAAAGCTTTCTTAAACTTTAAAGAAATACGCTCAAGATTATAGAAGAAGAATTCTCTCTCTAGAGTTTCAGTGAATTCGTAAGAAATAATGAAGGAATGAACTTCTATTTATAGAAGAATGGATGAATAATAATTAATCCATGAACGGTCCAGTTGATTTACTTTTAAGCAGACGGTCAGATTGATTTAATAAAATATTCTAATAAAATAAAAATATTTTAAATAAAATATAATATATTCTATTTATTGTCTAATAAAACAAATAACTTTATAAAAGTATTACATTTTATATAAAAAGATTTTACTATCTGAAAACACTATATCGAGCTCTATGCAACACTATGCATAATAAAATATAATATATTCTAATTATTGTCTAATAAAATAAATAACTTTATAAAAGTATTACATTTTTATATAAAAAGATTTTACTATGCAAAACACTATGCATAATAGAATATTATATATTCTAATTATTGCCTAATAAAACGAATAACTTTATAAAAGTATTCTATTTTATATAAAAAGTTTTTCTGTTTTATTACACTAATAATAATAATAAAACAAAACTTATATATATAATATAACAATCGACAATAATTGAATCAAATAACGTGAGATACTATGCAACAACTATTGTAGCAATAATTGAACAAAACTGAGTGTTTTCTCACGTAAGCATCAATAATCAATACCGTGTGCTACTATGCAACCACACATATTACTTCGTACTTTTACTACCGAGTAGTTCAACAAGATTAACTTCAGTAAAACTTCCGCAGTTATTTTCATAAAACTATTTTTGTCGTTTTTTTCAATCCGATAATAATTCCGTTAATGGGTCCACCAATGATTGTGTTGTCGTCATTTAATATTCCCCTGTTAAAACTAATATTCCCCACCAAATCGAATATTATATAACAACTTGCATACTTTGCAAAATTTATAAATATTACCTACAACTATAACATTATCTTAAATTCACACCATAATATTAAAAAAATATTTAGAGAAAATTAAATCTTTATTCATAAAATTTGAGATTTTACACTCATATATCCTACATTCATTGTAAAAATATCACCATTATTATATTATTAAAATATAATAATATATTTAAATGAATTATTTATCAAAAAAGATAAAATATCAATTTTTCAACAATTGTCACTTTAAAATTTTCTCCATCTATATCCACATAAAATGAATATTTTTCTTATCATATAAATCAATAATTAATTATTCACAAATAATATTACAGAATTTCAATACTGGCAACCAGGCTGTTCCCAGGAAAGAGGGGGCTTTCCAATAAGGATTTCTCCTTTCTTGGCAGCGCAATTAGGGTGACCAAACTTCTCCTTGAAGCGTAACTTTCTAGACATTGCCAATAATGTTATCTAATAATATTATTCAGATAATATGAATTATTGTCTGATAATGAAAAATACCGTGTAGTGACAATTATTAAAACAATAATAATATAAAATATCAACGTAGCAATTATTGAATCAATAAAGTAAAATATTGAACAATAATTACTGTAACAATTATTGAGTAGTGCATTCCTACGTAAGAATCAATAATTGGTGCAATGCTGCAAATGTCTTCTTGTGTTTTAACCAAAGGAGTATTTCAACAAGATAATTGTGAATAACTACGCCAGTTATTTATAAACAACTTATACTTGTCGTTTTCTTCATCCAATAGCTTTCAGTTATGGGGCCCACACAATTTGAGTAGTCGTTGCATTTAATATTCCCAACAAAGTAAGAATATTCCACGACCAAACGAATATTCCCCGACAACAATGAATATTTTATAACCACTAGCTTATTTAAAATATTTGTGTATGTTACCCATAACTAACCACATTAATCAAATAAACCCTTACTATTTCCAAATAATAAATAGAGAAAATTTAATTTCATTTATAATAAGTTGGGGTCTTACACCCTGGGCAGCTACAGGTACACCTGCGGCACCCCCCTTTTATAAATAGAGGGCTTGGGGTGGCCATATTTACAAGAAAAAAGGCGAGGAAACCCTGTCCAATTTGCTCTGTACACACCCCATATTAAGTGATTTCTCATTTTAAACACTTGTAAGCTCACATATAGCTATATTTTTACCGGCGGGAGCCGAGTTTTCATCCACTTAAAGTTATAGAAGTCTTCTTTGGCAGCCCACTATAAGCCTTCTTACACACTACAAAGCATTTCTCTTCATCTTTGCACACACTCTTCTTCACGTTGAGAGTCGTGTTGTGTGTGTATGCCCAGACTTTGGTCTAAGGTTTTCATTTCTGTCTGTAAAGCGATTTTCAAAAACATTTTAACATTCATCATAGCATTCATTACATTGTGATTTGGGATATGCAAAATGCGATGTGCGATTGGCCAAATGCGAAAAGCGAAGTGCGAAATGCGATGTGCAATTTGCGAAAATATTTTAACATTCATTACATAGCGATTTGCATCATTAAAAATACTTTGTCATATTTCAAGTGTCTACTAATCTTTATCATGTCCATTCCATTGCATTGTATGAACATAATAAAGAGGGGCATCTGTAGACACTTGAAATTTTATTTTCCTATTACTAACTATGCAGGAGGACAAAAATGTCTTTTTCATATTCCAGAGATACCCTTGAGGATCAAAAAATTAATTTCAGCCCCGGAGATATCCCCGGGAGATCCAGTTTCCAACCCCGGAGATAACCCCGAGAAATCAATTTTCAACCCTGGAGATAACCCCGAGAAAGTCAGTTCCAACCCCGGAGATAACCCCGGGAGATCAAATTCAATGTCCGGAGTCAACCTCGGATGGGCAAGCCAACCTCAGAGATAACCCTGAGGACATTCAGAGTAAAAAAATGACAATCTCAAAGATAACCCTGGGAAAAACCCGCTATAAATATGCAAAAACTAGAAATAACCCCAGGAGGGGCAAAAATGGTCATTTTGCCAGCTCAACTTCAATTCAAATCAAATAAACTCATTTTAACTCAAATTGCTTCAAAAGAAGTCCCACAAGAACCATATCTTAACTTTCGAGCGCAAATTACGCAAAACAACTCAGTGGACTACCTGACGGAGACCTAGAAATGTTATTTTGGTCATGGACCCATCTTCTCAAAATCAAGAAAGGGTAAATCCTATGTCATTGCATGGCTCTCGGAAAGAGCTTTTTGGAATGGTATGGCACGCTTCCACCGGACTCCCGGATTGAAAGTTATGAAGGTTCGAGCGAATAGCGCGTTGTTCGAGTGCACGTACTTTGAGACGGCGAGACCCACACCTTTGCCGGGGCACCCCGGCAGCAGTAAATACACTGTTCTTCAGCCAGCAGTACACCTGTTCTTTGCAGATGGGGTACACTGCGACACCCCCCTCTATAAATAGAGGTCTTGGGGTGGCCATATTTGCAAGAAAAAAGGCGAGGAAGCCCTGTCCAATTTGCTCTGTACACACCCCATATTGAGTGCTTTCTCATTTTAAACACTTGAAAGCTCACATATAGCTATATTTTTACCGGCGGGAGCTGAGTGTTCATCTACTTACAGTCATAGAAGTCTTTTTTGGCAGCCCACTGTAAGCCTTCTTACACACACTATAAAGCCTTTCTCTTCATCTTTGCTCACACTCTTCTTCACGTTGAGAGTCGTGTTGTGTGTGTATGCTCGGACTTCGGTCCGTGATTTTCATTTCTGTCTGTATATATATAATTATATATATATACATATACATATATATATTTATATATATGGACTAACATTATCGAGTTATGCCTCGATTGAGCCTAGACTTATGTCTGGAGCGTTTACTTACTTATATATATATATATATATATATATATATATATATATATTTGTCAGGCCTGAAGTTTACTTCGTGGTCTTTTACTGCTTTATTTATATTTCATCCCGCCTGGAGTTTACTTCGTGGCGGTTGATTGCATTTACTACTTTATTTACATTTCTGATCCCCCATGGAGGTGCTTCGTGGTGGTTGATCATGTCTTTATATATATATTTACCGCTTTTATATATTTATATTTTTGATCCCCCATGGAGGTGCTTCGTGGTGGTTGATCATGTCTATATATATATATATATATATATATATATATATATATATATATATATATATAATTGCTTACTGCTTTTCATATAAACTACGGCATCGTGTGAGCTTAGGAATCATGTGATCACAGATTCAGTCCACTGAATCTAGATTTGGTTCTCGTGATGGACATTTTCAGCTGTAAATATCTTGTAAATTATTCACGGTGTTTAAATTTCCTTAGATGACTTTCATGCCCATGAAGAGTTCGGCACTGCTATATATTACTTTCTCGAAGATGCTTCACATCTCAAAAAATAAAAGCAATCAAGCCGAACATTTAATAATAAAATAGAAGTATGAAAAGGTCTCAATTACTATTGAGCACATGGTTTGAAAAACCTCTTTTACAAAACCTCACTGCTATATTATGTTTAAAACTGATTTTTTCATACAAATTCAAACCCTTTGTATATAGGTGCGAACAAGGCCTCGCACTACTTCCAAATAAATGACATTGATTTCCCCCCCACACACACGCATTCATATAACAGTTTCTTGAAAAGTGGCGGTCACCGTGGTAACACGGAGGTCGGGGGGTGCCTAACACCTTCCTTCCGCATAACCAAGCCCCCGAACCCAAATGAATCTTGGTTTCACAGACCCGTTTAGCAGTGTCACATCACTAGGTCAATGTGAAAATCTTTTCTCGATTGCGTTGGTGCAACCAGTTAAAAACACCAACTGGCGACTCTTACATTCTAATCGTCGACATATACATGTTGGACCTTTTTCACTTATTTTTTCAAACAAATCTCACATAACATGAGAACACCAAAGAACAAGAACAGAAAAGGGAC
The DNA here is from genome assembly GCA_020205605.1 of Panax ginseng. Taxonomy (NCBI): domain Eukaryota; kingdom Viridiplantae; phylum Streptophyta; class Magnoliopsida; order Apiales; family Araliaceae; genus Panax; species Panax ginseng. The sequence goes on from CM035132.1 coordinate 47,675,544, forward strand.
AAATAAAAAATCCCGACGTCGACAGGAAGATCATGTTCAAGCTCTATGTTTGTACGCAAAAAGAATGCTGTGATTGAGAACCATCTTCCCCTAAAGTCACTTGCATCGGCCAAGTTCGAGTCCGACGTTCCTCCAAGCATTTCTCCGGTTCAAATTTTGGCCGGTCAAGAACTCTTCTGGCCAAATGCCCCTCTTATAATATGCCTCGTGGTTCTCTGATGACTATAACATATACTAATAATTATTATTATCTTGGTCTTAAAATGAGAGTTTCAAATTTTCTATATATTAGTATATGTTATATTTGTTTGAAATAAGTTTAGACATATCAATCAGGTTACCAACATGTTTGGTCAGAAATCAAATTTAATTGGCAAATTGTTGTCGGTTCCGTAATTGGATTCTGTGGAGCTGCATTTGGAAGTGTAGGCGGTGTTGGTGGTGGTGGCATATTCGTCCCAATGCTTACCTTGATTATTGGATTTGATCCAAAATCAGCAACTGATAGAAGAGATTGGTAACCAAACATTCATACCAAGGTAACCAAAACTTCATACCAAGGTTACCAAACCTTCATACCAAGGTTACCAATCCACCTCCACACCTGCAGTTTTTTCATAGTGCAATTAATAACCAAACCTTCATACCAAGGTAACCAAATTGTCATACCAAGGTAACCAATCCACCTCCACACCTTCAGTTTTTTCATAGTGCAGTTAGTAACCAAACATTCACACCAAGGTAACAAAACCTTCATACCAAGGTAACCAATCCACATCCACACCTGCAGTTTTTTCATAGTGCTGTTGGTAGCCAAACATTCATACCAAGGTAACCAATTCAGTGTTATTAGGTTACCAATTTATTTTGAATGTGATGCAGTTGGTAGCCAAACCTTCATACTAAGGTAACGAATTCAATTTTATTAAGTTACCAATTTATTTTGAATGTGATGCAGTTGGTAGCCAAACCTTCATGCAGTTGGTTGCCAAATTTTCAGACCAAGTTAACCAATTCATACTACAGGTGTGGAGGTAGATTGGTTACCTTGGTATAAAGGTTTTGTTACCTTGGTATAAAAGTTTGGTTACCTTGGTACGAAGGTTTGGTTATCAACATTACATTACACATCACTCTCTTATCTCTCTCTTTCCTATGCAGTGTTCTTATTTTCCTTCGGACTTGAAATTAGAATTAAAATTTCCAGACATGAAGAAATTGTGAAAAATCAAATATCCACCCCCTTTCTCCATCCCACCGACCATTTTGTGGTTAACTCTTGCTCTATCTCACCGGTGAAGGGGGAGGAGGAAGATGACGTTGTCAAACCTTCAGATCAAGGTAACCAATTCAGTTTTATTAAGTTACCAATTTAGTTTGAATGTGATGCAGTTGGTAGCCAACCATTCATACAAAGGTAACCATTTTAGTTTTTGTGGATAACCAAATAGTCATAAAAAAAATTCAGAACAGTAAGAGTTACATCTATTTATTTTTAAACTTTTTGTAGGGCGAATCTTCTTCTTCTTCTCATTGGCGTTTTGGACAACGGGGATTAGCGGCGGAGTAGCGGAGGAGAGGGCTACTGTGAGAGAGCTACTGTGAGGGAGATGAAGTTTTGAATTTGAATATTTGAATTATTATTTTGAATTTGAATTTATTTTTGTTGTTAGATCCTAAATATTTAAATTTGAATTATTAATTATGACAGTTATTTCTCTTTGATTTTAGGTTTCCTTATTAATGTGAATTGCATTATTTTTATAATTATTTTGTGGATGTACTAATAGTATAATTACTTTTTAATTATTATATATTAGTGTTAAGGACCCTAATTTTTTTAATATAAAAATTGTAAAATAAATTGGGTCGAAATTTTGGTCCATGCGATAGCTTTATTGAAATAAAAATACTATGCGCATAAGATTTTATACTGTCCGAAATGGAGTACTCTACTTTTGAGAATAACGGGACGTTTACACTGGAAAAGTCTTCTCTTTTTTTTAGTTAACATTTTCTTTTGAAGAATATTGAAATTTGTTTAACACACTAAATTTTGAATTTGCTATTGAATTTTAAAATTTATATTTTTATTATTGAAAAAAATAATAAAAAAAAATATCTGCCTTATCATGCAAACATTAATATTCGCAAAAATAATTTAACTAGAGAAATAGGTATCTTTTCGAGAGAGCTTTAACTAATCCGTATTACACTAGCAGTTTTTTTTTATTGTACAACATGAATATATGCATTGGTGAAATTAAAAAACTAAAAAAGAAAAATTAAAACAATAGCGAACCAACACGTGGCACTTTATGAGCCAGAATGTGATGTGCATTAGATAAGTGGTATCCAAATATGTTAAGGTATGATGCTACATCCACAAAAATTAAAAATAAAATAAAATAAAATGATGTCACAAGCTAAGGACCTCTTCATTTTACACTACTTGTCCAGCCAAAAATTCAAAAGACTACAATTTAATTGATGTTCTTCTAGGTTTCTCCATAGAACCAAAACAAGAACCTTACTATAATCCTATCTGAATTTCTAAGCACTAAGCTCAACACTTTTTGATAATTTTTTACAGGAGAAGAAGAAGTTTACATTTCCCTCTGCCTAAATAAGAGAGGAAATGGGTACAATTGTGTTCAATATCTTTTGTTTTTCCTCAAAATATAATCAGCAAATGGTTCATTCTCACTGTGTAGGAAAAGGGTTGTCAAGAACAAGAGTTAGTGCTGCAATTTCAAGAGAAAATGGAGAGCTTCTTCATGAAGAAAGTGATGGGAGTTTTTGGATTTTGAGGAGAAGATCAGCTTTGTTTTCTGGGGTTTCTTTGATTTCTTCTGCAGTGTTGGGTTTCCCAGGAGAAAGTCTGGCAGTTGTGAAACAAGGCCTTCTAGCTGGGAGGATTCCTGGACTCTCTGAACCAGATGAGCAAGGTTAGTTTACATGGTCTCTTCTTGCATTAATTTACATGCTTTGTTAATACTAGCATTATTTCAAAAAAAAAATTCAATGCTAATTTATGAAAGAATCAGAGTGAAACATAAAAGAATGATTTTTTTTTTTTGAGAAATTATATTATTACAATTCAGTTCTATGGATAGAATTCAAACTTAAGGCCTAGGGGAACCTAGAAAAGGGGCCAAGAGAACTAGGGGAAACCAAGGAAAAAGGGAGCTAGGCAGAACCTAGGAAAACTTACCTTCAATAAGCAGCGCATGTTGATTCTAACTTTGCTGAGGGATATACTCAAACATGAGATGTTACACAATAAAGGAGAGGCCTTATATTAGGGCATCACCTTTAGTGTGCACATTTCTGCATTAAAATGTCATATAGTGAAATGCTTTCAGCTGCTTTGCTTTCTATACTTTTCGCTATATAAGCACCATAATTAGCAAAGAAAGTGCTCAGACAGGTTGGAGGACTTACCGCAGACCGGATGAGAAGTCTGGAGGACATGGTGTTGGATGGAGTCCTATAATCCCATATCTCTTTTCAGTGCCTCAAGAATGGGAAGAGGTAAAATTCTACCCTAAAAGTCTTTATCTTAACAACTTTGAAATGCCTTTATAATCTTTACTCAGATATCCCAATATTCTTGACCTCAAGTTTTTGCTGAAGCACCTGCACAATAACAGAAAAATAAAAGTTTTCTTCTTTCCTAACACTTACCTCCAAGTTGTATCTATCTTTGCTACAGGTACCAGTATCAATTGCAGATCTAGGAGGAACAGAGATTGATTTGAGATTTGGTAACCCTAAAGAAGGACGTCTATTTGTCATTGTAGCTCCTGTTCTCAGATTCGCAGACAGTGAGTTAGAATATATTGTTTCATGGTGTAAAATTAATTAGTATCCATTAATAGTTTAACGAGTAAAAAACGTAACAGCTGAAAATTAGATCCATTTTAACTCGCTCCAACTTCCCTCAAATTTTAATAAATACTGTTGTCCAATACTGTTCAGATCTTGGCGAAAATGCAACAATAGAAAAAGTTGGAACTCCAGAAAAAGTAATAAATGCATTTGGACCAGAAGTGATTGGGGAAAATGTAGAAGATAAAGTATTAAGTATGGAAGTAAAAGAATACTCGGGAAGAAAATATTACCAATTTGAGTTGGAGCCACCTCATGCTCTGATCACTGCAACTGCGGCTGGGAATCGCTTGTACTTGTTCAATGTAACTGCAAATGGTAAATGTGTTACCTACTCTCACAAGCTTTATGTCAATATTAGCTACCACCAATATTAAGATGACTAGTTTTGCTTTCTGCAGGTCTTCAATGGAAGAGGTATTACAAAGACTTGAAAAGGATAGCTGATTCTTTCAGGGTTGTGTGATTAATGGGTTATCGCAGAATTGAGAAAATCTACAGCAGAATATACAACCAAAAATGGTAGACAGCATGCATAAACAAACAGCATAAAATTTATATGCATATTATTGGCTTAAATTTAATCATATTGATAAATTATAAGATATTAGAGGTTTAACCTCTAGTTTTGTACATCATTGGAATTGTCTGTTTATCTCCAATACAAAGTGATTTTGTATCATAGTCTAATCAATGCATATAGTTTACATGAATGATACCTAATTCACATTAAATAGCAAACAGAGAACTGTACTCATTCTTCATAGGGTCTATTAAAATAAATGTATTTACATAGTATATAATACCTGGTGGAGTTTATACACTACATATTGCATGTAGAGAAGAATTTGGTAGACATAATTAAACTATTAGAAGAATTCTTCCACAAAACTTAGTTTAAGGGCTGTTTAGCATAACTGAACTGCATCCAGGCGTCTTCTCAAATCCTTTGCTCGATATGACCATCCTCACTCTTTCAGCATTCTCCCATCTTTCAGCAGCTGCATAAATATTTGATAGCAGCACATAATGTGAATTATCACTTGAACTTACATCAGAATCTGTCTTGCGGACCTCTTCTAGAACACAATCTGCCATATCCATGTCCGAGTGAATGCGGCATGCTCCAAGTATAGACCCCCAGACTATCATTTGGTTTCACCGGCATCCCCTTGATCAAATCATAAGCCTCTTTCAATCTCCCAGCCCGACCCAGAAGGTCAATCAAGCAACCATAGTGCTTAATACTGGCTGATAAACCATACTTCTCCAACTTAGAGAAAGTTTCTAAACCTTCCCTCACATACCCCCCATGTGCACAAGCAGATAGAACAGATAGAAAGGTTATGTCATTAGGCTTCTCACTAGATTTCTCCATTCTGGCAAAGAACTCAATAGCCTCCTTGCACTGTCCATGAATGGCCAAACCTGAGATCATCGCATTCCAACAGGCATCATTCCTTTGCAACATGCTTTCAAAGATTGATCTTGCACTTGTTAAATCCCCACATTTTGCATACATGTCCACCAACCCATTTAAAATAAATTGATTAGCCTTAATTCCTTTCCGGCTTATAATTTGATGGACTTCTTTACCAGCATCTTGCAAACCTAACTGAGCGCAAGCAGATAAAACACTCGCTAATGTTACTTCATCTGGCTCAAACCCCTCAGCTTGCATTTTGGTGAACGCATCTAAGGCTTCCTCGCAATGCCCATTTTGAGCATACCCCGAAATTAAAGAGTTCCAATTGACCAAATTCCGGACTGGTATTCTATTAAAAATGGCCTTGGCCTGCTCAACATCATCCTTCTTGAAATACCCAGAAATTAAAGATGACCAAACGAAAAAATTCCTTGTTGGCATTGCCTCAAAAACTTTCATGGCAGAATCTATATCTCCATTGCTAGCATACCCATCAACCATCACAGTCCAAGTCACCACATTCCTCAGCTCCTGTGGAACCAGATTGAAAAACCGCCTAGCAATTACCATATCTCCTTTCCTGGCATACCCCTCAATCATCTCAATCCACGACACAGCCGTTCTTGTAGGCATTTTCTCAAACAAAAACAATCCAGATTCTGTATCACCATGTCTCATTAACCCTCCTATCATTGCGTTCCATGTTACCACATTTCTTTCAGGCATAAAATCAAACACCTTACGTGCATCACCAATATGACCACATTTTGCATACATGTGAACCAATGAGGTGCCCACCATTACATCAAACATTGCCCCAGCCTTGACTGATTCAGCATGCAAAACCTTTCCACAATTAATCACGGAAAGGGAAGCACAAGCTTTTAAAAGTAACGGAATCACACCCAATATTACACTTTCTTTACATCTAATGTGGGTATAAACTTGAAGGGCTTCTCTTGGTGCCCCTTGGGAGATGAAATTTCTTATATAAGAGGACCAGCTTGATGGGTTTGGTATGCCCTTCGTAGAGAAAAATACAGAGGTTTTCTTGAGGAAATTTTGGGGGGTTTTAGGGGTGCCTGATTGAGTACAGGTGGTTAATTTTCTTGCATTTGCATAAAAATTTATTGTATTCATCTCAATGATCTCATAATTAATAATGTTATTTCTTTGAACAGTAAAATGGAGGCAGTTTGTGCTGGTTTTATAGTAGAGGGTAGTAACAGCATATGGTGCAATGTACCAGCAATAGTGCACTCTTCATTAATCATCAACATATATTGCTTCCATAAGTTCTCAGAAAAATCTATACAACATATAAAGGTAATAAGAGAGAAGTTCTCCACGCAAAATAAAATATTCTCAGACTCCAATATTTTTATCAATAATAATAATAATAATAATAATAATAATAATAATAATAAAATACATAAATTTGATAAACTGTCTTCATTTTCATCTTTATCTTTCAATATTAGGTGGAGTCCAAAGTTATTAATATTATAACCATCATTACTATGAGTTTAGATCATAATTTTAAAATTCAAATTAACATGGGAATATTAGTATCTTTCTAAATATATTAATCTAATATGAAAATTAAATTCTAAATTCATCTATATTTCTCTATTTTAATATTATGAGTCCAGATCATAATATTAAAATGGAATAACATGTGTATATTAATATATTTTTTTCAAAAATCTTAATCTAGTTTAGAAAAAAAAATTCAAATCCATCTTCTTCTTCTTCATCATCATCTTCTATTTTTTTTTTACTTTTTTATAATGCGACTTAATATTATGAGTAGAGATCAATTCAACTTAAAGCCAATAGTTGTTTAGTTGTGTTGGGATGTGATTATTTGGGTCTAGTCAAGGTGTAGCCCAATTTATTTACTGGTCCGAATCTGGTGTTGACCCATATATATTTATTTTGATAGCTTGCTCAAATAGTGGAACAGTCCTTATTAAAGTAAGATTGTGTTTTCTTATTTGAAAGAAATAAGGAAATCTAATTTGGGAAGGAACCGATTAGTCATTAATTGAAGTTATAAGATGATTCTAAAAGGACTCCTTCTCCTAATTGGATTCGGGTGGACATCACAGCTATAATACAAATAATCAATTTGTACTCTCCATATATTTTTTAATTTTTTTTATAGTGGATTTCTTATCTCTCTGTGTGGTTTTTTCTCAATTGGGCTTTCATGTAAATTCTTGTGTTCATTTTTTATATCTTTGTATGCTTATCTGAGTGTATTCCGTGAGTTTGACTTCACCACAACACAATCAACTATTTCAGTAATTGTTAGCGTTGTTCTAACCTGCTTTTTTGGTGATTTCATCAGGTATCAGGTGTACAAAATTTGGCGTTAATATTGATGCCGTTTGTGGGAAAGCGAAATTTCGTTTGAAAAATCACCAACACAATTAATTTATCTCCGTGTCGACTTACTAATATAAGAAGAAGATCCTACACATCAAAGATAAGTTACTCTTTTTTAATTTATGAAATTAACATGATTATTGCTACCACTTTACCTCTAATTTAAATTTCGTATAACATATCCTTGACTAGGTGGGTTTTTTATTTACAATATGATGTTATGCTTATAAAGTATAAAGTTTACTGTTGCATTAGGTGTTGCTTATATAACTATTTTTCTTTATTCAAAGCAATGCATCATACCATGTGATTCCTATTAGTTAATACATCATACCTAGTACGAATGTATTTAATAATGGAGTACTGTATCTAAAACGTTGTGGGAAAGTCTTCTCGGGATGATGGCTGGAAGTCAACAAGTTAATGCAATGGCTACTTTTGTGGTGTTTGTTGGTCTTTGTTTTGGTGGGGTTTGTATTCTGATGTCAATATCTGTAGTTCAGGTTCAAAATACAGAGTTGTCTTGTGACACTTTCAAAATAGGTTTCCACAACTCATTTTGAGTCGTCAAAATATATGGTACAAAATTTAAATACAACTTCATTTATACAACTATTAATTATCGTGTAAAATATGACAAAATATAAATTGTGAGTTTCAAAATAAAAAGTATCTCGTAGATAATATCCAAACTCAAAATAAGTCCTCATTACAACTATTGTCATACTATTTTACAAAATAGTGAGAGCTACTATAATAACAATCTTGGACCATTACTTTCATCTCAAAATTAGTTAAACTACATTCTCACCTCCTGAGAAGAACAATGGAACCAAAAGGAAAAGGGTGAGCTCAACTAGCCCAGTAAAGAATATTATAACTAAGATAATGTAGAACAAATTATCCTTAGTCCTCAATAGAAAAAAATCTGATAGAATAAAATAGACAACAAGTTTTAGATCAACAACTGTAGCGAAAATAACAATCCATTAGAAGAGTCAAGTATAGCATGATATGGCTACTATCTTCTATGATTTAAAAGTCCATCAATATTTTATCCCTGTAACACCAATCAATAATTATTTTCAATCAACGAATTATTTATGCATTACGGCCCAAAGATAATTGTTTGTATCACCAGTGGTCATAATCATATCATACATCTGTCCATCTATGCACTACGGGCCAAAGAGGACTTTCACAAATCTTTTTTTGTAACATTAAATGTCATGATTATACTAATACACAATTCATGGTCATAATCATATCAATCAACAGTCCATCTTTGCACTACGAACAAAAGATAACTTTCACCACAATATAAGCACGAGGATGATGACAATGATATAAAGAATCAATCAAGTGAGATCAAAGATAAATATTAGAGATTTATAATTCAATTTATCCAGAGTTTAAGAATGTCCAAATTGTCAACATGATAACTAATTATGGAGTAAAATTCAAAAATGATATTCATGTATCAAAAAGAATTTGGACAGAAAAGAAACCGATTTTGTCATGAATAGTACCCCGTGAATAGTACTCCATGAATACTACTCCATAAATAGTACCCCATGAATAATACCCCAAATGAAAATATTAAAATTTAATAAGAAGGTTCAGACAATTATTTCAGTGAAACGATACTAGATGAAATGCAAAACACAAGTATATTCTACTAATTTCAGGGATTATAGAAGCAATACTTATCAAAGTAAGTGTATATTTAGGAATATGAAATGAAATAATATCACTTACATACTATAGAGTATGGAAGAAAATAATATTCTTTACGAATATTAAACGGAAATAATATCCCTTACCTTAGTAGGAGACTAAATCTGACTAGTATAACAGAGATATTATTGAGGAAATTTTGCACGATTAGTAACCCTCAAAGTATTCTTATACTAGAAAGAAATACGCACAATATTATAGATGAAGAATTCTTTGATTCTGGTGTGATTTTCATTTCTTAACTAAAGAAATTTTGTTTGTTTAAAGTAGAATGGAGTTTGAATGAAATTTGAATCTGAATATATTTGAATCGGTTAGTCGTTTGTTTTTGATGCGAATAAATTTGAATCGAGAAGATGGACGAAATTTGAATGACTAAGTCAGATTTTTTGAGCTGAATGACTGAATGAAGTAAAAGAAATTAAAAAAATTAAAAAAAATTAAAAAAAATATTAACTATTATATTAAGTAATATTAAATACATTTACAACAATTTTGATTTTTTTTTGGAAGGGTAAAATAATAAAATTTTGTCATTCGGATGTTTTGAAGACATGTCAATTTTCAAACAGTTTTTTTCATTCAGATTCAGATTCAGCTCATTCAGATTCAGATTTAGATTCAGATTCATTCAATTTTTATCAAACACCCCCTAAGCAACCTATTTATAGGATAATGACAGGGCACTATTTAAGAAAATAATCACAGATGAACAGAAAGTTTTTCAAGGACGAATTCGGCTGATTTTTCTGATTTTTACTATTTATCACTATGCAATAAAATATTCTAATAAAACAAAAATTTTATATATAATATAATATATTCTAATTATAATCTAATAAAACAAATAACTTTATATATATTATAAAAAGTATTCTGTTTTATATAAAAAGTTTTCTATTTTATTACTATTATAATAATAATAAAACAAAACTGAGATAACTTTCTATTGGCGATTTTGAAAAATGAGTAAGTGAAGGTCCATGTAATAAGCCAAACTTACAATAAATACTTCATGACAAACCCCTCTATTTATATCAAAAATTAAATAAATATTTACCACAAATCACTTATCTTCAATCAACACATTTTTAATCTTTCAACAATTATTCATCATTAATATTATAACTCACAATATTGACAATCAGATCATTCTCAGGAAAGAGGGGGCTTTCCGATAAGGATTTCTTCTTATTGGCGCGCAATTAAATAACCTAATCCCTTTCATCGACAGAACTTTCTAGACATTGTCAATAATACAAATAATAATATGAATAATTGTGTCGTCTCAATTATTAATTTAATAATATAAAATATTATGCAGATGATACTGTGACAATAATTGAAGCAATAATATGAGATACTATGTAGCAACTACTGTTGCAATAATTGAATAAAATTGAGTGACTTCTTACGTAAGCATCAATAACCAGAGATACTGTGCAACAATGCGTATTACTGTGCTTTATATCAAATCAACACCATATTATTCAAAATAATATTTAGAGAAAATTAAATTTTTATTCATAAAAAGTCGGGGTCTTATATGTCTTCTTAATATTCTAAAGTAGATATTAAAGATAAGGTAATTGATAAATTTTCTAAGCTTTTTGAAAGAAACACAGGTGGACGAACCAAAGAAGTGGAAGATCAGGTGCAGGAGGGGTTTCCTATTGAGTCCCAGTCTAAGATTTTAAAAGAAACTACCACCGAGAGTGGGGCTTGGCCAACTCAAGAAGTAGAGACAAAAAGTGAAAAGGAATTATAAACATCTAAAGTTTCCAAGGATACAACTTCTACATAGGAACCACTATCAACATCAAGAAAGCCACTGTCCAGATGGAGCCCCAACCTGCCTTGTTTCTCTTACTGAACGTTATAGAAAGTCAGTCTATGTGGCGTCAGCGTCTATTTGAGTTGCAAATTTTAAAGAGGGATTCTAATAAAATTAAAAAAGAAGTTTATAAACTCTAAAAAGCAGGTGAAGATGCAAGCATCATGATGAAAAGGGCTAAGGAAGGCAGAGGAGAGAAATGGAATAGAAAAAAAGAGGGAGAAGAACTTTTGACGTCGATTATATTTCTACCGCTAAGGGGCGTAACATAGCAATATGGAGGTAGCCTTGTCACCTTCGGCAGGCACCACCACTTCAATGACTTTGTGGAATTTAATCATAGCGATCCAAACATGTCAACACGTTAAACCATTGCAATACAACATGTTCAGCCATGACACTTCGGGCAACAACGGTCCACTTTGGATAATAGCAGTTTTCTTTAGACTATATCACATTGGATTCACTATATCTTTAACTATCTACATTCGGTAGTTATAAGGTCGAATGGTTCTCTGAAATCTCTAGTCGAAGCCTCCCAACGAGTTGGGAAGACAATTTCGATGTTATAAGGTCAGATGGTGTTATAAGGTAGGACAAAAGCCTCCCAATGAGTCGATGAGATAATATTGGCATTATAAGGTCATATAGTGTTATAAGGTCGAACAGAAACCTCCCAACGGATTGGAAAGACAATTTTGACGTTATAAGGTCGAATGATGTTATAAGGTAGGATCAATGCCTCCTATAGGGGTCGGGAAAGGATTTTATGGTGTTATAAGGTATGCTTAATGCCTCCCACGGGAGTCGGGAATGCTATTATAAGGGTATAAGGTTGGCTCAACGTCTCCCACAAGGGTTGGGAAGGCTATTGTGGGGTTATAAGGTCAGATCAAAGCCTCTTAACGGGATGGGAATGCAATTTTGGCATTATAAGGATGAACGGTGTTATAAGATCGGACAAAAGCTTCTCAACAGGATGGGAAGGCAATTTTGACATTATAAGGTCGAACGAAAGCCTCCCACCGGGTTGGAAAGACAATTTTGGAGTTATAAGGACGAATGGTGTTAATTATAAGGTCGAACAGTTCTTCGGAGTGAATACATTCAGTTCTTCAGAATGAATATTTTTATTATTCGGTTCTTCGGAACGAATATTTTTATTATTATTCAGTTCTTCGTAACTAATGTTTTATTATTCAATTCTTCGGAACGTATATTTTTATTATTCAGTTCTTTAGAACGTATATTTTTATTATTCAGTTTGAAATGAATATTTTTATTATTTAATTCTTCTGAACGAATAAATTTATTATTCAGTTCTTCGGAACAAATATTTTCATTATTTAGTTTTTCAGAACGAATACGTTCAGTTCTTCGGAACGAAAACATTTAGTTCTTCGGAACGAATATTTTCATCATTCGTTAAATTCAGTTCTCCGGAATCTCTATCTAATACCTCCCACAGGGGTCGGAAAAGATATTATGGCGGGATAAGGTTGGTTATTTATATATTCGGTTGTGATAAGGTTGATTATCTATATCTTTGGTCATGATAAGGTTGGTTATCTATATCTTCGATTGTGATAAATGATAGAACATAATTAATACATTTTAATATTCCCATATTTATTATTTTATATGCTTATTTTATTTAATTAATAAATTTTATTTTATTTTGTAGGAAATAACATTTATTTTTCTTAGGGAGCAAATAAATGATTTATATCCAACTTTTAAAGATGGAAAAGGACTTTTGGAGGATTAACATATAGAGATTGAACTTAAGAAGGAATGAAGAGGAAAAAAGGAACAAAAGTGTCTAAGTTCAAGGAACCTAAATTAGGGCACAAATTTATCGTTCTTATAAATAGGCCTCTTGTTTTAGAGAGAAAATGCACCACTTCTTATTTTCTTTTCTTTAGTTTTTCTCTTATACAAAAAGAAGTGAGATACTTAGAGCTTTTGTCTTTTCTTTTAATCATTTATTGTACTACTGTCAGGGAGTATTTGTAACTTTCTTTTATTAATATAATAGAAATTCTCTTTTTAATTGTTGTTCTTAATTCATGCAGATAATAATACTAATATTATTTGTTTTTATTTTTAATTCTATGACTAGTTAAATTTCTAATACCTAGGAGGATGATGAAATTAGGTATTTCACAATAATATTTTTTTTCCATTTCGAAATTAATGCCTAATTATTTTCTCCTTCATATTTTCTTTCGCATAAATTGATTATGATTCTTATATTGATTGCGAGGTTTTGATAAGTTATATTTAATCTGTGAATTTTTCATAAATTATACCTACCCATATTATTTATATGAGTAATTATTTTTAAAGGGAAGGGAAAATAATTTGGGAATTCATTTAGAAAAAAAGAAATTATTTATTATGTTAATATTTGGTGGATTCTGATTCCTATGTATCTTTTCTCATTAATAATTTTCGTTATTAATTAATAATTTGCATAATTTAGTTTAAAAATCTTCTCAACCATCTTTGTTTCTAATTTGCCTAAAATATTAATTAAGGATATATTGAAAAATTAAGATAGTCTCTGTCTGTTCGACCTGTACTTGCCAATTCTTTAATTTGACACTGTGCAGTTGCAGTTACATAATTTTATCACATCAAGTTTTTGGCGCCATTGTCGGGGACTAGAATTAATTTTTTATTCCTTAATTTTTTTTTATTTGAATTATTTTTTAACTCTAATATTTTTTATTCTATTTTTTTAGGATTATTGAAGGGGATCGAAGGAGCGAAAAGATAAATACTTTGTTACTGCGCTTTCTTTGGTAATTCGCATCTCCATATATTTTTTAATTTTGATTTTTTAAAAAAAAAACAAAAAAAATAATAGTTTAATTTTTTTTATTTGTTTTTCTAGTTGCCGCATTCATGCATTCTGTGAGACCCCAGATTTTATGAATAAAGATTTAATTTTCTCGAAATATTTTTTTTAATATTATGGTGTGGATTTGATATAATGTTATAGTTGTGGGTAATATTTATAAATTTTGCAAAATATGCAAGTTGTCATATTATATTCGTTGTGTCGGAGAATATTCGATATTCGGTATAATCATGTCGATTAATAGCACTACAAAAAAATGGGCCTTTATCAACGATTTTTCGGGCAACGACTTTATAAGTCGTTGCTAAAAGTATATGTTTAGCAACGAAATTTGTCATTCGTTGCAGATTGTGTTAGACTTTCACTTTTTGTAACGAAATTCATAAGTCATTGCAAAATTTTGTTACTAATTCATTGGCGTGAAATTTTTTTGTTAGAAATTCGTTGCAAACTTTTCGGCCACATGTTTTCCCGTCATCGTGGGCAACAAAAGTTTTTTTGTTCTTAAAAATGGGGCTTTAGTAACGATTTTTCAGGTAACGATTTATAAAGTCGTTGCTAAAAGTGTATGTTTAGCAACGAAACTTGTCCTTTGTTGCAGATTGTGTCAACCTTTCACTTTTTGTAACGAAATTCATAAGTAGTTGCAAAATTTGAAAACAAAATTCACTAGAAATTCGTTACAAAATTTCTAACCACTTGATTTCTCCTCATCGTGGGCAACAAAAATTTTTTGTTGCTATATTTCGTTGACTAATATGGACTACATTCATTTGCAATAATTTTTATTTTCATTGCATATTTTATACAACTTTTTGCAACGACTATTAAAATGTTGCCTTAAATTAAGATAATAATAATAATAATAATAATAATAATTTTTATTTTATTTTATTTTACATGTGGACGGGCTGACGTGGCGAATACTAAACTCTATCCCAAAAAATATGTTAATGCATAGATTCGAACCCAAGACCTCCGGTTTGTAAAATTGATCCAATGACCACCCACATACATGGACCTAGTTGCTACTTCCTCCGTCCCAAATTAATTGCTCAGTTTTGACTTTTTAAAGTCAAATTGACCGTTTTTAAAACTAATCTTTTTACTATTTTTGCTAAAATATAGGTGAAGAGATTATAACCAAAAGAAAGTATATACAATTTATTACTAACCCCAATTTTTATAATTTTAGAAATATATTTATATATGGTTAATTATTAATTCTAAAAATAGTCAATTTGACTTAAAAAAATTAAAATTGAGCAATTAATTTGGGACAGAGGGAGTTTTATTTTACAAGGAATAGTATTTATAACTGAACAAATCATTTCTCCGAAATAAAAATAAATCCCCTTTTCTTAGATTTGTTACGTACATGCATAAATGTACATAACTAATTACGTGATAATAATAATAATAATAATAATAATAATAATAATAATAATAATAATAATAATAATAATAATAATAATAATAATAATAATAATAATAATAATAATAATCATAATAATAATAATAATAATAATAATAATAATAATAATAACAACAACAACAACAACAATCATAATAATAATAATACTAATAATAATAATAGTATTACTAATAATAATAATATATAAATAAATAACAATAACAATAATAAAATAAAAATAAAATAGACCGTGGCTATTTACAACAATCTCAAGTCGCATGTAATTTGTAAACAAATATTCATATAAATATTTATAAATTTATCTCTAAATATTCATATAAATATTTATAAATTTATAAATAAATATTTGTTTATAAATTTTAAAGATAAATTTATATGAATATTTGTTTATAATAATAATAATAATAATAATAATAATAATAGTACTAATAATAATAATAAAAATAACAATAATAATAATAATAATAATAATAATAATAATAATAATAATAATAATAATAATAATAATAATAATAAGGCTTAAATATGAATTATTATCTTAAACTATAGGTCATATTCCACTTCGGGGATCAAAGTTTCAATTTTTTCAATTAGATGATTGAACTATCAATTTTTTTTCAATTGCAACAAATTGAATTACCACGTCGAAATTACGACGTGGCCCTCGAAAGTGGAGCCATTCTCTGATGATGTAAAAAAAAAAAATTATTTTAATATCTATTTACACATTTATTATACATTTAGGACAAATTCATCAAATCACTTATATTAATCATATAAACTAAATAAAAACAATAAAACTATCTAAAATCTATATCATCTCATATCAAAAACAACAAAATTTTACCCAATTTTTTAGAAATTTCCTCCCATAAATCCCAATTCGTCCCCATATATTTATTTATTTATTTATATATACCCTCTTCCCACCGTCCCCATTATCATATCATACACCAATTCCCTCTCCTTCGTCTCTAAATCTCCATACATATACATATATTACATATATTTTGTTCAGGAAAATAATTAAGATTGATTTTTTTCAGATGGAGAATAACAATCAGTCTTCTTTCTGGCAATTCAGTGATCAGCTTCATGTACAGACCAATAATAATCTAGCCAATCTCTCTCTCAACGACTCAGTCTGGAGACTGGAGCACCTCCTACGGCGGCGCCAAAAGGCTGGAAGAACGGCGCAACGTCGATATTCGGGTTGGCGGCGGCCTCAACTCGGTTGACTCACTGAGTGGTAATAATAATGGTACCAAAAGTAATTTGAAGACAGATTTTAATGGGTTTAATCATAGCTGGAAGATTGATTCCTCCGATATCGGCTCAATCAGTGGCTCCGTCGGTGGTCAGAATTTGAATGGGATCGGCTTAAATGGTGGGTTTAAAAGGGATTTATTCTAAACCCTCGTTTTAGATTTTTTGATAATTATTTCCTCTTTTTCGTAGATTTTGGGCTGAATGAGTTTCTCCCTCTTCTCCTCTTCATGTTGTGGGTGATTTTGTTGAATCTTGTGAATGGCAAGTAGAGGAACATGAGACTAAGCTATGAAGGTCGGTGGAAAAGAAAACGAAGAGGATGAGATGAATTAAATTTGAGAAAGAGAAAATGAAGAGGATTTCAAAGTAATTTTTGTTAGGTTTTAAAGTGATTTGACAAATTTGCCCTTACAATATAATAAATGTTTAAATAAATATTAAAATAATCTTTTTTATTTACACATTTGCTGCTTTAAGACCCACTCAGATGGTCACGCCAACAATTTTTGACGTGGCAGTTCAATTTGGTGCAATTGAAAAAAATTGATAGTTTAATCACCTGATTGAAAAAATTGATACTTTGATCCCCGGAGTGGAATATAACTTATAGTTTAGGATAGTAATTCATATTTAAACAATAACAACAACAACAATAGACAAGAAAGGGACCAACAAAACAATAAACGAACGGAATGTTGACTGTGCATATTGGCCCGTTATTTTTGCTGGAGGACAAAAATGCTTGGCTTAAAATTTTCCTTAAAGAAAATGTTGCTCACAAGTATCAAACTCCAGACCTCTCCAAACTAAAAACCTTATATTCCAACAAAAGCCACTAAACCAACTACTTATTATGCTAAAATTTATGTAACACTAATATTTAAACCATCTAACATCGTTTCTATGCATGTGAAGATGAGATAATACACTTTTTGGTCACTGTACTAGGAATTGTAATAATAATAATAAATTTTAAATAATTAAAATAATAATAATTTTAAAATTTATTATTATTAATATAATAATTATTATTACAATTATTATTATTATAATTATAATTCCTAGTACAGTGGCCAAAAAGTGTATTATCTCATCTTCACATGCATAGAAACGATGCTAGGTGGTTTAAATATTAGTGTTACATAAATTTTAGCGTGATAAGTAGTTGGTCAAGTGGCTTTTCTTGAAATATAAGGTTTTTAGTGTGGAGAGGTCTGGAGTTCAACACACAAGAGCAACATTTTCTTTAAATAATTTTTAAGCATGGCAAGCCCAGCTCCACGTCAGCAAAAAAAATATGCGATAATCAAGATTTAAATCTGCTTTTTTCGAATTTAAAATTAAAAATAATGACCATTTTGTAATTTTTGAGAGTACAGTTATTCGATTGTAACAAAAAAAAGTTTCGGTAACCTCAAATACTAAAAATACTAATTAAAAAAATACTAAAATACTAAAAAAAAATCAAATTAAAAAATACTAAAATTCATCATTTAAAAAATACTAATTAATGTAATATCAATTTTATCCCTATTTTATTTAATTTTTTTTGAAAAAAAATGAATTTATAAAAAAGAAGAGTAAGATGCAACGTCACTTTAACTGACGTTAGATTTTTTTTTTTATTATTGTTGAAGTCTTATATACTCCTTCATTTCCAACGCCGGTGACAGAGAATAAACATAAAAAATATTGATGTTTGTAAACAAGTACAAGAGATCAAAGAATTAAAAAAATAGAGAGA
Organism: Panax ginseng; assembly: GCA_020205605.1. Taxonomy (NCBI): domain Eukaryota; kingdom Viridiplantae; phylum Streptophyta; class Magnoliopsida; order Apiales; family Araliaceae; genus Panax; species Panax ginseng. The sequence continues at coordinate 47,694,137 of CM035132.1, forward strand.
TTCCAACGTCAGTTAAAGTGATGTTACATCTTACTCTTTTTTTTTACAAGTTTCCTTTATAAATTTTTTTTAAAAAGTTACAATGCCGGTTAGTTTGGCATTAGATCACATTTTTATTTTTTTCAAATTTCTTTAATAAAATAAAATTATTTTTAAAAAATTAAGATAATATTTTTTTTAAAATTCGTTTTTTAAAAAAATATTTTTTAAAGTGACGTTGGTTGCCTTTCTGATTTTTAGCCAAAAAAAATCCAAAAATTCAACACTATTTCAAATGGCGTTCAATAGTTTTTCCCAAATTAGATGTGAAAGCCTTTACTCCCAACGACAGTCGTTGAAATTTTTATTTTTTAAAAAATATTCGTTTAAAAATAAAATCTTTTTAACACACCAAGGATTGATCCATCGAATTATTATATTGGGGTTCTATCTATATATTAACTTTATCTAACAAACTCATTCTTGATAACTTTGTAGTGCAAACTTTGATTCAACACCATACCAATTTTACAAAAAACAAATTCTAATTTTTAAGTAACTTACAATATCGACTATTTCTTTAATCAAAGTAAATAAATTTACAATAATTAAACTTTAAAATTTCATACATTGACCTTGAAAAAAAAGATTAGGCTCTTTTGTGGAGTAGACCACAAATTTTAAACTCATCTATTCTACAGAAAGAGTTAACTTTGAGTTTATATTTTGTTAATTTATGGTACCCGACAACTCAAATTGTAATATAATTAAAATTTTAAAATATGATTTTATTATTAATAATATTTTTAAATAATTTATAATATTAAATGTTTTATTTATTAAAATATTAAGTTATAATAATTTAAATTGACAATAAAAAATTACAATAATTAAGACTCTTTTTGTAGAACAAATCACAAATCATTAATTATTATTACTATTCGCATTTTACAAAAAAGTTATATTTTAGTTTGTTATTAACTAATTTATGACATCCTAAAATTAAAATTTAAATCAATTTAAGTTTTTGAAATAATAATTTTATTTATAATATTACTTTTTAAAGAGTTTATATTATTAATTTTTTTTATAAGTTAAAATGAAACTCTCTTTTTTGAAACAAGTCCTTAATTTAGGAGCCAAAATTCATGTACAGATGTTTTAATAAGAGAGCTACATGAGCGTGGGCTTGGTCTGCATAAACAAATGGTTCAATCAAGAGCTCTACGGCCTAGCTCTCTCACTCTTATTTTTAAAATTAATTGTGGAGAATATAAATTATAATATAAATACATTAATTTTTTTTTATAGTAGTAAAATGGACAGAAAAGAAAAGAAATGGACAGAAAAGTTAAGTTTTCTTTCCAATTCTTATGTTTCTGAGTTTTTTAATAAATGGAAAAGAAAAGAAATGGATAAAAAACTTGACCACTTTTCCTGTCAAAGTTTTTTGTCCAAAATTAGCTTGATTTAGACGGAAAAGAAATTAGAATAAGTAATATTTTTATAATTCCCATATTATCCTCAACTTTTAATATAATAAATTTTAAATTACAACTCATGTCCTCAATTTTAAATTTTCTATCATTTTCTTTTAAAAACTCATAAACAACACAAATGAAAACTTCAAGTTTTCTATTCTTTTCTTTTCTGTTCTAATTTAAGTTTTTTATTCTTTTCTTTTCTGTTCAAAATTCAGAAACAGAGTGTTAATAACACTTTTTAATAAATTACAATATCAACCATTTCTTTTAAAACTTTAAAATTTTATACGAAGATCGCTCTCTCTAGTATTTTCGCTATGCCTTCTCTCTACTTTTTTCCCTAGATGATCATCCGTCTTTTTCGTTTTTTTCCTTCTTCTGATTCTGATTCTGATTCTTCTCTTCTTTTCTCGCATCCGTTTCTCTGATCTCAGTTCATATGGTGAGCCCTGTTGGAAATGAGATTTGAATTGAATGAGAAGATTGACTTCAAAGTCCCATTGGGTTGGTCGTAGGTAGTGATGATCGTGACCAGGCGTTTTGTGATACTATGTCGTTTGACGACCGATTTACACGCCAACGATTCTATAAATAAATCTGTGGGGAAGCTTTTAAGAAAAAAATAATTTTTACATCCCGTCTCGTTCTAGAATTTTCGCTTACGAATTTTTTTCTCGTCTCCGTCCCGCTTCTAGAATTTCCGTTCGCATTTTTTCTCGTCTCTGCTCGAAAATCTATTCTAAAAATTTCCGTCCCGATTCTCAGAAAATTTCCGCCCTGCCCGCTTCAGAGTAAACTTTCCGCTTCTACACTTCAATAATTTTCCGTTCCCGCTCATTAATATTTTACATTTCCTGCTCGTGACAATAAAATTCTCGTTTTCCGTTCTTCGCAACAAATATTGTGCAAAGAAGATTTATTTTAATCCGTTATTGTGCATTAAGATTTATTTCCAATGTTTTTCCATGCATGCATCATTAACATTCATATTAAGTTCAGTACATAAACATTGAATTTGGTTCGATGAATTCTTAATTTTGTAATGCTACTAATTAAGAATTGAAATCCGTTTTATCTTGGAAAGCAATTATTCAATTAACCCTTAGCATCCGTGGGGGAATAAATTTGCTTTAAGGAGACTTTGTGAATTCAAAGGACTCGGATTTATATTTTTTCATTTTACAAATTGTTTCTGTTTTGCATAATTTATTATTATTATATTTATATGCATTATTAAATAATACTATATATTACAGATAACAAGCCCCTCTCTCCTCTCGGAGGGGTTACCTTATTCTTCTGTTCCTCTGGTTGGTATGCCATTTATTGGGTTTTCTAACCCCTCGGATTCGACTATTCCCCTTACTGGTTCTGGCGAATCTATGGTTGGGATGGCGGAATCTGATGTTTTGGATGCAAATGTTAGGGTTTGCTCGGATGATTCTGACTTTGAAGGGCTTCCGAGTTTGAAAGTAAAGATTTGGTTATAATACCAAATAAGAGGTATAATATGTTCTCTTGCTTAGTTTATAGAAATTTTCTATTTGGAGCATTATAAAAGTTGTGATTTTTAATTGCCCAAATCATTGTCGGGCAATTGGAAACATAAAGATTGAATTTGCATAGTATATTTAGAAGGACTGAAGATCAATTAAGAGCACATTTTCATTTGGGTTTTGATATGGTTGTGAGTAGAGTATTAGAGCAGGTTGGTTAGTGCTTTTTCGGTGCCATTTAGTACTCCAGTAATGGTGTTTACGATACCATGAAAATCATGAACACATTTTTTAAAAAATTAGTTTTTGGGAAAAAAGGTAGTGCGTGTCTGTTTTTTTACAAAATTTAAAAAGGATGATGCCTTTTACTATTTTGGAATCCAACAATTTTGAGGCAGTAATCAATTTATATTCCTATATGCAATAATGAAAGACAATTGGGAAGTTTGTGGCTCTGAAATGTAGGATATGGAATGTTTGTCATACAATTTAACTTATTTGAGATGGCTCCGAAAGTTTAAATCATGGTTGACAAGCATTAGTTGTATGCTGCGATGGTGTGTTTTTCATAAATTACAGGGCCTTTATCTGCAGCTGATCTTTCTTCTTCTCCTAATGAGCATCTTCTTCTGTTTTTGTCACAAGCAACAACAATGCTGCAACATAATTTAAACCCTGGATCGAAATGCTTCAAGGTTGGTATAAAACAATTAAAAAAATTCAAACTTGGAAAGTTGACATCATTTACCTTTAAGTTTTTACTTTTATGTTATTTTTAGAGTCATGAAGTCAAAATCTGTGCATGCCTTTTTGATACATCAAAGTAATTATATACAAGGAGGAACCAAGTAACTACCAAGACACTATATCTCATACAAGAAATAAGATCTAATTACTAATGATTAACTACTGTTTTAACTTTCAGGTTATTAACATAGAATGGGGAAATTTCAAATCTCAGCAATCACAGCAAAAAGGCACAGGGCAAGGTTACAACCTATAAATACTACAATTATATTTCTCGGTACATCCATCACTGCACCATTAATAATTTGAAGGTAAATTTATGTTATTTTGGATGTTCTGGCTTTCCCGTGATTTCCTTATATTCATGGTTCATTTTAATGATTCGAATCAGACACTTAACCATGGTCAGAGTTATGATTCGAATCAGACACTTAACTATTATGAACTAAATTCAACGAAAGGAGATAACTACCCTAATCATGACAATACAAGTAACTTTATTTATTTACAATAGTTTTTAATTTCGTGCAGTCTACAATAAATTTTCAAAAGTTTGTTTGTTTCTTAGCATAAATTCATCTTTGTTTAATCTACTACATGTGGTAGAGTAAGTCAGTATTTGACATGTGTGCTTGTGCTACATCTCTATATAATCTTAAATAAAATTACGAAAAAAATTTCAAACTTTATTTGAAAAGTTCAATTTGTAACAGTTATAGTGTGACAAAGATTTTGATGTGGAGTCTGAGGTTAAGTTGGTTTGTCTTCACTAAAGTCGTATATAAATAAAATTATCAACCAAAAATTGATTGCTTCCTGATATATATTAGGGCAGTTGTTGCAAACTCATACACAATTGTCTAGCTCGTTATGTTGCAAAAGTATATGTATATGTCAACATTTATAATGAATTTGAAGGTTCATGAAATGGCCGAATAAGATTCCAATTTTTTCTTGTAACAGAGCAATCATATAGTCGCACTGAAGGTTCTTTTTCTATTTGAATTTGTAGCAAATGATATTGTGATTGCCTATTTTTCTTTTTCTACTTATGAGCAATACGGTGTACATTAGTACCACGTAGTAACTCTATTGTCTTTTTGTGTATTGATTTTGGCACTAAGTGCATCTGGTGACCTATTTGCTTCATTTTTCTGGCTTGCTATTATTTTTAAATATGTGCAGGAAGACTGCTTCTACGACCTGCCTTACAATAATGGGTATCAAATTTCCGTGCTATATTTACGGAAGACAAGGGACAAAATTATGAAGTGTACTCTCTTTATATATGTAGATATATACTTTGATTGAAGAACTGTGGTAGATTTAGATGGTTAATTGTAAAGATAATGAATGATTATGTAGTGGATGATTTTATTAAGTTAATAATATTTTTGTTTTTTGTTCTTGTCATTATTTGCTATGGGGACATTGAGCCAGCCAGGTATAAAAAAGAATGTCAAATTTTGATTTGGCAACAATATAATTCGTTACCAAAACATTGAACAAGTTTTAATATAGCAACAATTTTTTATACATTTAGCAACAAATTTTCGTTGCTAATGGCATTAAAAATATAATATTTGGCAACAAAAAATTAACCTAATAACAACGGAGAGGATATTGTTGCTAATAATAACATAAAATACAGCATTTTTTATCGTTGCAAATCATATCAATTTTCGTTGCACATATAAAGAAACGGTAATATATAATGTCGTTGCTAATCGACGACTTTCGTTGCTATTGAAAAATAACCAAGAATAAATATTTTTCGTTCTTTGATTCAAAGATAATGTTGTTGCCAAATAATATAATCAAGAATTTAAAAATCATTGCTAAAAAGTTTACATTTCGCAATGAAAGCAAGCTTAGGCAACAATTTTCATAATTTACTGCAACGAAAAATGTCGTTGCAAAATGGTGTCAATTGCAACGAAAAAGCATGGTCGTTGCAAAAAAAAAAAAGAGTTCATTTCGTTGCCAATTAGTAGGCTTTTGCAACGAAATGGGGTTTTTAGCAACAAAATTTTAATTATTCTGCAACAATACATTTTGTTGCTAAAGGATCGATGTCTCTGTACGAAAGCCAAATTTCGTTGTAAAATGTATTACTTTTGGCAATGAAAAAAAAATGTTTGTTGCGGAACAATTAGTAACGCTCATTCACAAGAACGAAAACGTTGAACGACAAAAAGAAAGTCGTTGCCAAAACCCTTTTGCAACTAAATTTGGCACCTTTAGCAACGAAAATCGGTTGTTGCTAAAGCCCCATTTTTTTGTAGTGTAGTGTAATGATGATAAGTTTTGTTTTATTAGTATTATTAATGTAATAAAACAGAAAAGCTTTTTATATAAAACATAATACTTTTATAAAGTTATTCTATAAATAGAATATATTATATTCTATTATGCATAGTATTTTGCATAGTAAAATATTTTTATATAAAATAGAATACTTTTATAAAGTTATTCTATAAATAGAATATATTATATTTTATTATGCATAGTGTTGCATAGTGCTGCATAGTGTTTTTGTATAGTAAAATCTTTTTATATAAAATGCAATACTTTTATAAAGTTATTCATTTTATTAGATTATAAATAGAATATATTATATTATATTTAAAAGATTTTGCTTTAAATATAAATAATCATCTGCTTAAAGTAAATCAATCTGGACCGTTCATGAATTAGTTACTATGCGGTCCATTCTTCTATAAATAGAAGCTCATTCCTTCATTATTTCTTACGAATTCACTTTGAACTCTGAGAGAGAAAACTATAGAGAGAGTTCTTCTTCTATAATCTTGAGCGTATTTCTTTAGAGTTTAAGAAAACTTTGAGCGTAGTACAAGTTTTCTTCGAGTATATATCTTTCATACTACCGGTTCGGAATACTTTTCTTTCAAAGGTAAGGGATATTATTTATTGTACTCGTAAGGAGTATTATTTCTTTCGTATTCATGAAGAGAACTTCATTATTCCATTCTTTATTATTACATTGGAATAACTTTTGTATATCTGGACTACCCTATACTTGGTGAAATTCTTCATTATTCCATTCTTTATTATTATGTTGGAATAACTTTGTTTATCGCCAAGCACCGCATACATGGTGAAATTCTTCTATTATTCCGTTCTTTATTATTCTGTCAAAATATCTTGTCTGTGCGTTTACGCCGGACCTGGTTCTATTATTTATTATTCTGTTGGAATAACATGTCGGTGTGATCTCTCGCATGCATGGTGATTTCTGTTGTTATTCCATTCTTTATTATTCTGTTGGAATAACCTGTCTGTGCGATCTATCGCATGCATGGTGATTTCGTTGTTATTCCATTCTTTATTATTACGCCGGAATATCCCATGCGTGCGCTTCTGCCGGACCGGTTCCATTATTTATTATTCATTGGAATAACTTTTGTCGGTGCGATCTCTTGCATGCATGGTGATTTACATTGTTTTTCCATTCTTTATTATTACATTGGAATAACTCATCGTGCGATCTATCGCATGCATGGTGATTTCGTTGTTATTCCATTCTTTATTATTCCATTGGAATATCCTGCTTGGTGCGATTATTACTCGACCGGTTCCATTATTTATTATTCATTGGGAATAACTCGTTCGCATGCGATCTATCCATCGCACGGTGAATCCTTCTGTTATTCCATTCTTTATTATTCTGTTGGAATAACCCGTCTATGTGGATTATCACATGCATGGTGAATGATCCTTTGTATTCATTCCTTTTAAATTGTGGACATGATCTGTCTAAGTGGATTACCGCATGGCGGCGAAAATCCATTTGCAGTTTCATATATTCTATTACACTCAGTTGGTTAAAGTTTTGGCTTCTATACCCCATGAAATTAGTGGAATATCCTTGATATTTGCGCTTCATCCAGTATCTTTTCATGGAAATATTATTTTGAGCATTCTTGAATTTACTCTACAAAGAAGTATCATGTTGACAATTTGGACGTTATTGGTTCCTGGATAAATTAATTCTTGAACTTGTTTTATTGAATTATTATGTCATTGTTATCATCCTCATGTTTATATTATGTTGAAAGTCATCTGTGGCCTGTAGTGCATAGATGGACTTGGTATGATTATGACCAAGGATTATTCGATATAATCATGACCGTAATGTTATAAATGATGTGGAAAAAGTCCTCATTGGCCCGTAATGCATTGATGGACAGTTTTTGGTATGATTATGGCTATGGATTCTCTTCGGCCAAGGGTGCAAAGATGAATTATTTTATGGCATGATCAGGACCGTTGATGAAAACATGATTATCTTTGGCCCGTAGTGCATGGATAATTTGTGGTCGTGATATTAAAGAATATCCTTGGCCTGTAGTGCAGGGATGATTCGATGATGTGGATTAATCATTGAGCTGAGTCACAGCAATGAAATATTAATTAATGGATGTGATAATAATGAATATCCTTAGCCCGTAGTGCATGGATAATTTATGGATGTGATATTAACAAATATCCTTGGCCATAGTGCAGGGGTGATTCGATGATGAGGATTATTTATTAAGCTGAGTCTCAGCGATAAAATATTGATAATAAATTTTTAATTCATAAAAGATAGTAGATATCATGTTCTACTTGACTCTTCTAAAAATATAGTTGTATGTCTTTGGCCTGTAGTGCAAAGATGAAGTGTTAATGAATATCTTTTGCCGTAGTGCAAAGATGAATTTATTAGTATGATTATGAGCAAAAATTGTGATTTGGTATAACCATGATTTTTGATGTTTCAGGTGAAGATAGGTGATGAAAATTATCTTTGTTCTGGGTGCGAAGAGGAATTTAGAATCACAATTATGATTATGAATTATTCATATGATTGTGGACATGAATTGTTGATTGATGTTATAGGGATAAAACATTGTTGGTGGACTTTTAACATAGAGAAGATAATAGACATTATGGTCTATTTGACTCTTCTAATGGATTGTTCGTTCCGCTGTAACTATGATTGAAAAGTTTTATCATCTATCATATGTTCTAAATCTCTGATTTATTATTGACGAAGGCTATTGATAATTTAATTATCTTTAGTCATGATATTCTTTACTGGGCTAGTTGTGCTCACCCTTTTTGCTTCACAATTCCTTTCAGGTAATAAGAGTGTAGCTAGGTCGAGCGGGGATAACAGGGAAATAGTGTGATGGTCCGAGACTATCAAAGTTTCTCAATACATTATAAAACGGCATGACATGCAACAGATAATTGTATTGAAGACCTAAGATGTATGTGTCGTATTTTATACGTCACTTAATAATTGATTTTAGCGAACAAAAATAGGGTGATGAGAACCTGACTTTGAAAGCGTCAAAAGTGCACCTCATTAGATTGAATATGATTGTAATATTCTCGTTCTTCTTTGGGGTCTTAAAATATTTGCTGCTGTATTTTTATATGGCATTGTAACAATTTGAGTTTGGATACTGTCTATGAGATAATATTGTATTAAAACTCACAGTTAACTGTGGTCGTATTCTATTTCGACAGTTCAACAGTTGTATAAATAAAGTTTGTATTTGATTTTTATAATGTGATATCTGGCGACTCAGAATGGGTCGTGTGAACCTATTTTGGGGGCATCATAAATGGTATCAGAGCTTAGGGATATGGTCGCTGGCGGAGATAAGAGTCTAGAACTAGGAGGAGAGAGACGAGTTATATACTTCGCTAGTGTGTGACTTACCTAAGCTGAAATTGTTTACTTGATAAGTTGACAAATTATGATATGTCAATTAACCTTTGTTTTGAAGCTATATTCTAGAATGATATCTGAAATACAGGAGATGAGAAATAGAAAAATCATGATAGCGAGGAAATTACCGGGAAGGTATAATCTGAAAAGAAAGCAAGGTATTCTCATCCCTTCAAATATTAGGTACGTACGTAAATTTTGAGGGCGAAATTTCATAAGGAGGGGAGATTGTGAGACCCCAGATTTTATGAATAAAAATTTAAATTTCTCGAAATATTTTTTTTAATATTATGGTGTGAATTTGATATAATGTTATAGTTGTGGGTAATATTTATAAATTTTGCAAAATATGCAAGTTGTCATATTATATTCGTTGTGTCGGGGAATATTCGATATTCGGTATAATCATGTCGATTAATAGTGTAATGATGATAAATTTTGTTTTATTAGTATTATTAATGTAATAAAACAGAAAAACTTTTTATATAAAACATAATACTTTTATAAAGTTATTCTATAAATAGAATATATTATATTCTATTATGCATAGTATTTTTGCATAGTAAAATTTTTTTATATAAAAGAGAATACTTTTATAAAGTTATTCTATAAATAGAATATATTATATTTTATTATGCATAGTGTTGCGTAGTGCACGATATAGTGTTTTGCATAGTAAAAAAATCTTTTTATATAAAACATAATACTTTTATAAAGTTATTCATATTATTAGATTATAAATAGAATATATTATATTTTATTTAAAAGATTTTGCTTAAAATATGGACCGTCCGTTTAAAGTAAATCAATCTGGACCGTTCATGAATTAGTTACTATGTAGTCCATTCTTCTATAAATAGAAGCTCATTCCTTCATTATTTCTTAAAAATTCACTGAAACTCTAGAGAGAGAAACTATAGAGAGAGATCTTCTTCTATAATCTTGAGCGTATTTCTTTAGAGTTTAAGAAAGCTTTGAGCGTAGTACAAGTTTTCTTCGAGTATATCCTCGCCCTACCAGTTGGAATACTCTTCTTTCAAAGGTAAGTGATATTATTTGTTGTACTCGTAAGGGGTATTATTTCTTTCGTATTCATGAAGAGAACTTCATTATTCCATTCTTTATTATTCTGTGGAATAACTTTGAGTATATCTGACTACCCTATACTTGGTGAAATTCTTCCATATTCCATTCTTTACTATTATGTTGAATAACTTTTATTTGTCAAGTCTGCATACATGGTGAAATTCTTCTAGTATTCCGTTCTTTATTATTACGTCGTAATATCCTATCTCGTATGTTTACGTCGATAAGGTTTCATTATTTATTATTACATTGGAATAACTCCGTCGGTCGATCTCTCGCATGCATGGTGATTTCGTTGTTATTCCATTCTTTATTATTCTCGCTGAATAACTCATGCTGCAATGCGATCTATCGCATGCATGGTGATTTCTGTTGTTATTCCATTCTTTATTATTTTGTTAGAATATCCGGGCTGTGCGTTTACGCCGGACCAGGTTCCATTATTTATTATTATGTTGGAATAACCTGTCGGTACGATCTCTCGCATGCATGGTGATTTTTGTTGTTATTCCATTCTTTATTATTCTGTTGGAATAACCTGTCTGTGCGATCTATCGCATGCATGGTGATTTTTGTTGTTATTCCATTCTTTATTATTCTCATTGGAATATCCTCGCTTGCATGCGTATTATGCTTGACCGGTTCCATTATTTATTATTCTGCTGGGAATAACTCGTCATGCAGCCTATCGCATCGCATGGTGAATCCTTCCATTATTCCATTCTTTATTATTCATTGGAATAACTTTTGCCTATGTGGATTATCACATGTATGGTGAATGATCCTTTGTATTCATTCCTTATTAAATTGTTGACATGATCTGTCTAAGTGGATTACCGCATGGCGGCGAAAATCCATTTGCAATTTCATATATTCTATTACACTCAGTTGGTTAAAGTTTTGGCTTCTATACCCCATGAAATTAGTGGAATATCCTTGATATTGCGCTTCATCCAGTATATTTTCATGGAAATATGCTTCTGAGCATTCTTGAATTTTACTCTACAAAGAAGTATCATATTGACAATTTGGACGTTATTGGTTCCTGGATAAATTAATTCTTGAACTTATTTTATTGAATTATTATGTCATTGTTATCATCCTCATGTTTATATTATGTTGAAAGTCATATGTGGCCTGTAGTGCATAGATGGACTTGGTATGATTATGACCAGGGATTATTCGATATAATCATGACCGTAATGTTATAAATGATGTGGAAAAAGTCCTCATTGGCCCGTAATGCATTGATGGATAGTTTTTGGTATGATTATGGCTATGGATTCTCTTCGGCCAAGGGTACAAAGATGAATTATTTTATGGCATGATCAGGACCGTTGATGAAAACACGATTATCTTTGTCCCGTAGTGCATGGATAATTCGTGGTCGTGATATTAAAGAATATCCTTGGCCTGTAGTGCAGGGATGATTCGATGATGTGGATTAATCATTGAGCTGAGTCTCAGCAATGAAATATTAATTCATGGATATGATAATAATGAATATCCTTGGCCCGTAGTGCATGGATAATTTATGGATGTGATATTAACGAATATCTTTGGCCGTAGTGCAGGGGTGATTCGATGATGTGGATTATTTATTAAGCTGAGTCTCAGCGATAAAATATTGATAATAAATTTTTAATTCATAAAAGATAGTAGATATCATGCTCTACTTGACTCTTCTAAAAATAAAGTTGTATGTCTTTGGCCTGTAGTGCAAAGATGAAGTGTTAATGAATATCTTTTGCCGTAGTGCAAAGATGAATTTATTAGTATGATTATGAGCAGAAATTGTGATTTGGTATAACTATGATTTTTGATGTTTCAGGAGAAGATAAGTGATGAAAATTATCTTCGTCCTGGGTGCGAAGAGGAATTTAGAATCACTATTATGATTATGAGTTATTCATATGATTGTGGACAGGAATTTTTGATTGATGTTACAGGGATAAAACATTGTTGGTGGACTTTTAACATAGAGAAGATAATAAACATTATGGTCTATTTGACTCTTCTAATGGATTGCTCGTTCCGTTGCAACTATGGTTGAAAAGTTTTATCATCTACCATATGTTCTAAATCTCTGATTTATTATTGACGAAGGCTATTGATAATTTAATTATCTTTAGTCATGATATTCTTTATCGGGCTAGTTGTGCTCACCCTTTTTTTTTCACAATTCCTTTCGTGTAATAAGAGTGCAAATTGGGTCGAAATGCGGATAACAGGGAAATAGTGTGATTGTCCGAGACTGTCGAAGTTTCTCAATACATTATAAAATGGCATGACATGCAACAAATAATTGTATTGAAGACCTAAGATGTGTGTGTCATATTTTATATGTCACTTAATAATTGATTTTAGCGAACAACAATAGGGTGATGAGAACCCGACTTTGAAAGCGTCAAAAGTGCACCTCATTAGAATGAATATGATAGTAATCTTCTCGTTCTTCTTTGGGGTCTTAAAACATTTGCTGCTGTATTTTTATATAGCATTGTAACAATTTGAGTTTGGATACTGTCTATGAGATAATATTGTATTAAAACTCACGAGTTAATCGTGGGTCGATTCTATACTGACGCTTCAACAAATAGATAAATGAAGTTTGTATTTGATTTTTATAATGTGATATCTGGCGACTCTCGAATGGGTGGGTCGTGTGGACCTATTTTGGGGGCGTCACACATTCACTCATGTAGAGCACATCCTGTTTAGGTTTTTATTTTATGTATTTTGTGTCAAATATAAACTCTGGTAATTGTTGGAGGACTGATTTACATCCAAATCTGTTCTTCTTTCATAATTCACATAGTTTTAGGACACTTTATTTGTTTATAGTTTTTTTTATTTGTGCATTTTCATCTTTATTATAACATTAAGGGCAAAAACCTATAAAAAGATAAGGTGGAGATTTCATCACCCTTCCTTGGCCCACAAAAAACCCAACTTGCATTTTGCATAACCTTGACCTAATAAAATCAAGTAGACATTGGCCCCTAGGACTCTCGAGCTCAATTAGGATAAAAAACTAAGAGGAGGCTAAATTTTAAAGTAATCAAACTATTGGTGTCTAGGCAAGTGGTTCAAAAGGTAAACGCCTAAAGAATGTGTGATTATTCAATTAGTCACCGTATCTATAGAGAGACTCCCACCTTTCTTACACTTACCTGGCTAGTGGTGTGATGAATTTCGAATTTAGTGGACCTTGCGATGTAACTTGGAACAGTTAGAAGCTTTCTAAATTTTATTTAAGTTGACCTTAGAAGTAGTTTTTTTTAATTAATATTTTTTTCTTTTCTTATTTGTTTTGTTGGTGCTTATCTACTTATTTACTAAGTACTGTATGCAAAAAGTGTGAATTAGGGACAAAATATTCCGATTAGTGAGAAAACTTGATTTTTTGGATTTCACTTTAAAAGATCTCAATTTAAGAAAAATGGAGGCCGCACAAATCGTTTCTCTAAGGGATCGATGCTATCCTTCTCTCTCTGCCCAGCCTAGCTTTATGTATAAGTCTACCACCGGTAACTGGTAATAATTTTGAACTTAAACCTCATTTTATAAATGTTACCAAGATTCAGTGGTATAGAAGATCCATACTTATTCATTCTGGAGTTTGAGGAAGTTTGTGCTTTAATGAAAATTCAACAATTGTCTGATGACTCAATTAGGCTAAGATTTATCACATTTGCTTTAAAAGATAATGCTAAAAAGTGGTTATATAGTCTACCAAATAATTCCATATCAACCTGGGAGGGATTCGTTATTACATTTCTTAACAAAATATTTTCCAAATCATAAAACTGCTAAAATTAGGACTGCAATTCATCAATTTTGCCAACTTGAAAAAGAGTCCTTTTGAAAATATTTTGATAGATTCAAAATTTTTTTATCCCAGAGCCCACACCATGGAATTGATAAATGGTGATTATGTTAAATTGCCTACGAAGGCTTAGACTATCCCACTAAAATAATGTTGGAGTCAATGTGTCAAGAGGATTTTCTAAATAATGATGAGGAAAAGGCTTGGGAGTTTTTAGAAGACTTAGCAAAAAAACCATGCTATGGGAAACCACCAGAGAGACCGATAGACCTAGCTCATCTAGGGGTGTTCATAAAATTGACAAATCAATTGCTACCGAAGCTAAGTTGGCTGGTGTACTTAAAAGACTTGAAATTTTAGAAACTAGGGGACCATCACATGAGAACCAAGTTTTCACACCAACACCTTTGTTTCTAAGGTGTAATTCACTAAGTCACGTGATAGAGGAATATCCTAGAGTCATGGCCCAATCTGAAGAATATGAACAAGTCAATGCAATGTTTTAAGGACCTAGGAATGACCCATTGCGCCCACTTATAATCCAGGTTGGAGAAATCATCCTAATTTTGCATGGAACCAAGGACCCTAACGAAATAATTCTTCAAATCAAGTCAATTAGTCTCTAAATCAATCTTTTTAACCTTACCAAAATACGAATCCTGGTATATACCTAAATGCAAATTTAGCAACTCAATATCCAACATGTTTTTCTAATGAAAGTAAGAAGAGACTCAACACTTTAGAGAAGAGAATGAAAACTTTAATGAAATCTCATAATAATTTCATGCAAAACACTAACCAAGCCTTATCTCGTCTAGAGATCCAAATGATTCAATTGGCCACTACAGTTAGTGAAAGAGAGAAGGGTAAGCTTCTTAGTAAACCCGAGACCAATCCAAAATTTTAAGTCCCTAATAAAAAACCTTATCATGCTAACTCACTTGAAAATAACCAAGTCAATCATGTGAATTATATAATCTCTTTAAGTTCTGGAAATTATTTTAACAATAAATCATGTTGACATTGATAATGAAGAAGAGAAAATTTTTAATATTAAATTTAACAATCCATCTTCAAAGTCAGCCTAGCCTGAAAAACCCACAAACTCTAAGTCAGTAGGCCCATCCACTAAGCATGATCAAACCACATCTTCTGTGTCAAATGAAAAAGTCTTTAAACCAAAAGCTCCATTCCCTCAAAGACTTATTCCAAACAAGTACACAATCAAGTTAGAGAAAATTCTAGAAGTGTTTAAAAAAGTGAAAATTAACATTCCTCTTCTAGATGCCATTGAACAAGTTCCCTCATATGCTAAATGTCTAAAAGATTTGTGCACACACAAAAGAACCACTCATGTTCCTAAGAAAGCTTTTCTAACAGCTCATGTTAGTTCTATCTTATCATGTCAAGTTTCTGTGAAGTATAAGGACCCCGATTGTCCTACTATTTATGCATCATAGGTGACACATTAATCAAAAAAACTTTGCTTGATTTAGGAGCTAGTGTAAACCTGTTACCATTTTCAGTGTATCAAACCTTGGGTTTAGGGGAGTTGAAAAGGACAAATGTCACACTCCAACTAGCTGACCGTTCCGTTAAAGTGCCAAAGGTAATAGTTGAGGATGTACTCATTAAGGTTGGCAATTTTGTGTTCCTTGTTGACTTTGTTATCCTTGAAACCCAGCTTGTTGCCAATCCCAAAGGTCAAATTCCTGTCATTTTAGGTAGCCCATTTCTAGCAACCTCTAATGCATTAATCAATTGTAGAAATGGACTAATGAAATTGACATTTAGAAACATGCCAATTGACTTAAATGTGTTTTGTTGGTCGATTTCGCAATCAATGAATACGTGCAAGTATACACGGTCAACAAGTAATAAAGTGAAAGTAGAGTATCGTTCCCACGAGGAATTATTTAATAAAAATTACCAAGTGCTAACTCTTAATCAAATCAATTTTATTTAAACAATTGCAAAGTGTGATTTTTCTAATTAAGAAAACTAAATTAACTAATTAAACCAAATTGCTTTATAAATGAATTCAAATAAATAAAGATTAAGATTTCAATATCCCCAATTATGAACTATAAATCAATTATCCAATTATCCCAATTATTATGCCTACTGAATTGTTAACATGAATTCTCAAATGCCAAAAGTCCTTTTTCAAGTGATCAATTGACTTCTATCTAATCTATATTAATCTTGCTATATTCCAATGCAAAATAATTGAATTAAACTCCTTCAATTCCAATTCCTTATGCGTTACATGCGGTGAACATATATTTCCATTTAATTCACGAACCTAATTACTCGCCATGCAAATAACTAAGTCACATGTTATCATGCCCAGTTCTAACCCTAGAATTCCTCTTTCAATTCCTTCTAGAGTAACAAGGTAATTACTGATCAAAAAATTAGTCAATAAGCATAAAGCAAGATAAACAATTCACTTTGACACAAATAATTGGAATAAATCAAATAACTAATTTATAGCCATAAAAAGTTCAATTGAAATCTTAATAAAAGAAATTTAGTTCATTGTTAATGAATTAAAACCAAGAATCCACAATTGAATAGACATTAAAAGATAAAAGTAAGAGAAGAGAAGAGAATAAAATCTATTGTCAGTAGTCTTGAGACTCCTCTTTCGCTCCTACTTTGAATCTTCAATGATCCTCAAGTTGCTTCAATCTCCAAAACTAATAAGAGCTAGGGTTTATGTTCTAGTCTAATGGAGTGTATCTCTAATCTAATCTAATTTATATAATCTCTCTTTATTCTATGCCTTACATCATGTATTTATAGGTTACAAGTCCAATTTTTAGTTTGGAACAAACCCAATCCAATTTGTAGTAAAAAAGGTGTCAAAATTCGCCCCAAAACGCGGGCCCAAGCCTAACTGCACCTTTCCCCAAGACCTCAAATACAAGCACGACTCGAACACTTTGCATTATAGTGCCTCGACGCTGCAAATAGCCTTGGTTTGGGCGCCCCGACGCTGGCCCCATTTTTGGAAATTTTCTGCTCCGAATTTCTTTGGTAAAATGGCCATAACTTCTTCGTTCGAACTCCGATTTCGATGATTCAAGATGTTCCGAAAAGAGGAGACGTAGATCTATAACTTTCATTCTTTAAGTTTTTCGAAATAAGGTCCAAAGCAGTACTCAAATTGGCTCCGAAGTGACTGTTGTGTAAGTGGCAGGCCGAAAACGCAAATCTAGACACCCCAAACGTTGATCCAAGTAACTTTTGCCCCAATTCCTATAAAAAAATGTAAAACATGCATGAATAGACACAAACACTTAAAAACATCCAAAAGATTAAGCTCAAACGTACTCAATTCATGTGTATAAAACTCACTCATCAAATACCCCCAAACTTAAACATTTGCTTGTCCTCAAGCAAAAATACAAAAGAACTAAAAATAAACAACCGAACTACACTACATGAATGCATATGCATGATCTACTTCCTAATATACCTATGAACCCAAAGAATAAATCAAGATGATATATAAAGCATGAGCCTCAAAGATACCTTTGATACTCAAACAATATATCCAATCAAGTCAAAATCCATAACTATAACCAATTAGTCAATCCAAACCAGTCATCACCCATGTTGTGTGTGTGTGTGCTTGTTAACCATTCTAACCAACCACAGTTCAAGATAATCACATAACAAACTTCTTAGAAGGAAAATTTTACTTCTAATTTAATTACTTTTGTGAAAATGACAACTCCAGTTAAAACTAAGCAATTACCAAGTCTAAGGGTAAATACAAGATTTATTTATACTTTTATTCAATCACGAGGGCATTTTTGCTCTTTCTCGTGTTTTATTTAAATTTTTTTTCTCATGGCTGTGCAATGTCTTATTCCCTTAGGCTTTTCAGTGCTACCTTAACGAGCTTTCGACTAGCAACTCCCAAGCCATTAAGACCTTAGGGCGCTAGGTGTAAAGACAATCCCCTCGGGCTTACATACTCAAGTAGCAAAGGCCACAAAACTAGACAAGCATGCCACGGTGTTTATTCATTTTTTTTTCTTTTTCTGGATTTTCTATTTTTTTTCTTTTCATCATTTCTTTTTTTCTTTTTTTTTCTCTTTGTAATATATGTATCCTATAGATTCCCCCAAACTCAAGATTTTGCGTCATTCTAACCTTTACCGCCAATTCACTAATTTCTTTAAATTTTACCCAAGATTTTCCCTCAAAAATAAATTATGAAACCCTTGAACCAAGTGGATTAAAACAGTTAAACTTTAAGTGGTAACCGGTTACATAAGTTTAAGACAGGCTCAGATTATCATCATGATTAAAATTAGAACTCATCATCAATTATCAACACTGTTCAAGTTAACATGCAAAACCCATCTAATCATATGCCGAGCTAAGACCACACCAACCTATCGCACAGATTCATGCAAAAAGATAAATAAAATAAAAATGCAATTATACTACATGAACACATACTAATGCAACACATATATGAATATGCCAATAACTACCATGTATTATATGCAACCTAAAAAAATAGTGCTAACACAAAAAAATAACGAACTACCATACAGATAACTAACTATATTCAATACGACACTAAAGTGCCCCCAAACTTAAACTAGACATTGTCCTCAATGGATGAAATAGAAAAAAGTAGAGCAGAGGACTTCCCTGAAAATATAACAATCTTCCTCCTTGTCTACTAAGTTTGGAGACTAGGCTAAGCACATGGAACAAATTGGGCACCACACTTGAATTTGACTTGAATAACCTGTAAACCATGATAAAAACAATTTTATTAAATTCTAAATAAATACAAATTCAAAACTACTAATATGAAAACTAAAACTAAAAATTAAACTTGGGTTGCCACCCAATAAGCGCTTATTTTATAGTCTTAGCCTGACTTCTTCAATTCTCTATCCAATTCCCTTACGAAAATTGAGGAACCCTCCATCCATCAGTAATAATGTCTCTTTTGGGAGGTTCCCATTAGCAAAGACCCTTAAATTAAAGTCACCTAGCATGCTCTTTGTAGATAGGTTCCCTATTAAGAACGACAAACCACTAGGTGCTTTCCCCATTGTGTTTGTGATCAAATTATGGCATGGAAGCTTGTCAAACACAATGGGCTCTTCTCTATCTTCTCCTTTTTAACCCACCATGACTCCAAAGTTGTACTAGCTCTTATGTCACAAAGAGCTTTGCCTATGACATGACTGCCAATTGGGCATGGTTTTGCAAAACTGCCCGGATTCTTGAACTTTGGTGGAGGAGGCACATGGGATACTAATGAAATCGGCTCATCTTCGTTGAACTCCTTTTTTTGGTTCCCAATTGTTTCCTCTCTTTCAACGTCTTGTGGCTTATCTACTTGCAGATTTTGTTCGGGCTCTCCATCGGTCTTGGAATCCATGTCATAGGGCCAAGTGTATTGAGGACAAATGTTCGAGGAATTGATTAGTTTTTCCTTTGTTGCGTTGTCCCTTTTTTCCCTATCCTTGACTGTCTCTTGCAAATCCTTTCCACTTCGTAGAGTTACAGCCTTACAATGCTCATCTCCGCCTCGGATTTTTCTCTCATGTCACTTTCGGGAGTGTTCCAAGTGGTCGGTTATTCAAATTTCTGTAAGTATCCGCCCCCCACTTGATTTTCTAGATTCTTTATCGATGCACCTTGGCTTTTCATATTCAACTCTAATTGATTCAATATTTTGTCTTGTTCATCGTTCCTTTTGTTAGTAGCTCTAATGAATTTTTCCAAGGCTTCTTCCAGACTTGATTTCCTCTCTGGTTGTTGTTGAGTCTGATTTTGAAATCCGGATGTGTTTTGCTGTCTAGGCGCTTGAGCTTGATTGTTACTCCAAGAAAATCCCGGATGATTTATCCAACCTGGATTATATGCATTTTGATTCAGATACGGTTGGGTTGATCGACTGTAGCTCCCTACGAACTGAACTGATTCAGCGTTTATGGCACATTGATCTGTAGCATGACTCCCAACACATAACTCACAAACCATAACTACTTGATGGGTGGATGGTGGTCTCCATGTTTCCATTTTTCTTAGCTATTACGGACACCTGTGCTGCCAATTCTAAAAGTGTCGTGAGTCCGTCAATCTCTGTTTCCATTGGTTGAGTCATGTTTACCATCCTTCGCCTCCGTTGGGCTGCGATAACCTCCAACGTCTTCGAATTTGCCTCAATTTGTATTGGCTCTACAGAAAGTCCATCAATCCCTGTTTCCCTTGGTTGAGTCATGTTCATGTGTGGCCTTTGATACGCAAAGTCATCCATGGTACCTGAAAAGAGAGAAATATAGGAAGAGAATTAAAAATAAAAATAAAAATATTTAAATTAAGACTAATTTGATTGAAATTAATATTGGTAAAAAATTATTAAATTAATTCCCCGGCAACGGTGCCAAAAACTTGTTGGTCGATTTCATGAATCAATGAATACGCAAAGTATATACACGGTTCGACTAGTAATAAAGTGAAAGTAGAGTATCGTTCCCACGAGGAATTATTTAATAAAAATTACCAAGTACTAACTCTTAACCAAATCAATTTTATTTAAACAATTGCAAAGTGTGATTTTTCTACTTAAGAAAACTAAATTAACTAATTAAACCAAATTGCTTTATAAATGAATTCAAATAAATAAAGATTAAGACTTCAATATCCCCAATTATGAACTATAAATCAATTATCCAATTATTATGCCTACTGAATTATTAACAGGAATTCTCAAATGCCAAAAGTCCTTTTCCAAGTGATCAATTGACTTCTATCTAATCCAGATTAATCTTGCTATATTCCTATGTAAAACAATTGAATTAAATTCCTTCAATTCCAATTCCTTATGTGTTACATGCGGTGAACAGATATTTCCATTCAATTCACGAACCTAATTACTCGCCATGCAAATAACTAAGTCACATGTTGTCATGCTCAGTTCTAACCCTAGAATTCCTCTTTAATTTCCTTCTAGAGTAACAAGGTAATTACTGATCAAAAAATTAGTCAATAAGCATAAAGCAAGATAAACAATTCACTTTGACACAAATAATTGGAATAAATTAAATAACTAATTTATAGCCATAAAAAGTTCAATTGAAATCTTAATAAAAGAAATTTAGTTCATTGTTAATGAATTAAAACCAAGAATCTACAATTGAATAGACATTAAAAGATAAAAGTAAGAGAAGAGAAGAGAATAGAATCTATTGTCAGTAGTCTTGAGACTCCTTTTTTGCTCCTACTTTGAATCTTCAATGATCCTCAAGTTGCTTCAATCTCCAAAACTAATAAGAACTAGGGTTTATGTTCTAATCTAATGGAGTGTATCTCTAATCTAATCTATGTAATCTCTCTTTATTCTATGCCTTACATCATGTATTTATAGGTTACAAGTCCAATTTTTTAGCTTAGGAACAAACTCAATCCAATTTGTAGTAAAAAAGGTGTCAAAATTTGCCCCAAAACACGTCCAAGCCTAACCAGACTCTTCCCCAGTGCCCCAGCACTGGGCACGGCGCTGGAACAGTGCATTATAGTGCCCCGGCGCTGCAAATAGCCTTGGTTTGGGCGCCCCGACGCTGGCCCCATTTTTGGAAATTTTCTGCTCCGACGTTTTTTGGGAAATTGGCCATAACGTCTTCATCCGAACTCCGATTTCGATGATTCAAGATGTTCCAGAAAGAGGAGACGTAGATCTACAACTTTCATTCTGTAAATAAGGTCCAGAGCAATACTCAAATTGGCTTTAAAGTGACTGTTGTATAAATGGCAAGCCAAAAACGCGAATCTAGCCACCCCAAACATCGATTCAAGTAACTTTTGCCCTAATTCCTACAAAACAATGTAAACAATGCATGAATAGACACAAACACTTAAAAACATCCAAAAGATTAAGCTCAAACGTACTCAATTCATGTGTATAAAACTCACTCATCATGTTTAATGTGGGAGAGGAACCTAGTGATTTTTCTGACCAGTCCGTTGAAGTGAACATGATTCAGGAAATATTGGGAAATGAACTTATGGGAGAAAATGAAATTCTTAACTTTTGTCTAAATCATTTTTATTTAAATTAGGATGAAATTGAATACCTGAATGAGGTCAATGAGATGTTGGACACTACAGTCCAAAAATCTTACTCTAGATTGGAACCTATAATTGATTCAAGTTTGACACATTTTTAGCATTTTCAAGAGAATCACATTGACTTTGAATTAAAAACCTTATGTGATCATTCTAAGTTTACCTTAGGTCCATCCAAAGCACTTTCCAGAATCACTAAATGTGATTTAACAAATGAACCAAAGGTTGTGGACAATGAGAATCTTCCATGTTTAGATAATGAGATCATATATTCCGTTTCAGATAATGCATGTGTCAATCCAGTGGTGTTTAAAAATCTTGGTATAACAGTTATTCAACATGATGAAAATGTTTTAGTGCCCCTTTGTAGTGAATATGGATGGCAAGTTTGGATAGATTTTATGAAGTTAGATTTTTTCAAAAGGAACTATTATTTTTCTTTGTCATTCCCTGACTCAATTTTAAAAGAATCAGTCCTGTATGCTCACAATTTTTCTTCTAATGCAAATTTTGACTATTTCCAATTATCCAGACCTCTTGAAAATCCTACGAAATTCACTTTGAGTTGTCTGTTTGCATCACTCATTTACGTTCGCATAGATTTTAGGATGTATAAAATTTATAGATATTTACATTTGTTTTCCTTCTCACCACATTTTTTTGTAGAACAAATGTCCCACCATACAAGGTACAATTCTTTCACATCTTTGTTCTCTTTTTTATTTTCTTCATTTGCATATATTGAGGACAATGCATGATTTAGGTATGGGGGAGTTTTGCATTTTTATTATTAGATTATTTATTTATTTATTTATATTCTTTTAAGAAAATTAATTTTTTTTAAAAAAATTGAAAAAATAACAAATTTGTTTGACTTTTATGGATTGAATTTATTCTAATAAGTGTCCGTGGAGTTAAAACTTATGAGTAAGATTGAAAGATTTAGAAGTACTTTTGAAACTTTAATAAGATACAAAATCTTAGTTGTAACACCATCTTGAGTAAAATCTTAGTTGTGGGGTATAAACTATGATTCATGCAGTTTCAAGAAAAAAAGGATGAAATTGAAAAAAATAAGGAAAAGAAAAAGTTGAAAGAAATAAATAACTGCTTCAATGACCATTGAAGGAAATAACTAGTTATCCAAGCCTCAGGAAACATCGATATTCACGCTAAAAAGTGCGATGGATATAAGCAACTTGACTAGTCTAATTTTGTGATCTTTGTTACTTGAGTTAGTAAGCCCTTAGGGGTGTCTTTACACCTAATTGTTGCCACCTTTTTAGTTTAACAAAAAGGACTCTAGCTCATGCAAGTATACATGGGTCAACAAATAGTAAAGAGTAAGAAAAGTATCGATCCACGGAGAAAAGGTGTTAAATCTAATTTATCATGCAACAACTTAATCACTATTTTTATATGCTTAAATGATCAACTCACAATTAAATTGAATTCTAAATTAATTAATAAAACAAAAATTATAATTACTAAGGTGATGTAATCAAATTGGAGAAAATGGGATTCTAATATCATTTAATGTTTCATCTAAACTACAACCCTCATGTAATGTTTAATTATTTATCATGGAAAGCTAGTCAAGAGCACAAAACTGGAACATAACCATTTTTCAATGAACTATGACCAATTTACATAAAATCCACATTTGATAGAAATCATATAAGCATCACAATTACCAAACTCACTATATGTCTATGTGAATTTGCAGCAAAAATGATTTAAAGTGAAAGCTCTCTTAATGACTACATATGGTAAATCGGTATATGCCTATCTGGGTCAAAAATCACAAAGCCTAATACACGTAAGCTTCATGAACATATGCCATCATGGTCTAATCTATACTTATATTTCATTTTCCAAATCCATACAAGCAATTAGTGTGAATGGTGATCAAGCATTCAAATATTAAGCATAACCATAATGGGCATTCCAATGATAAATATACAATAATACAATCAGATACACATATTTAAACTACGCATTAAAATCCATTAGAATCCCATAATGGAATTTAGTTCATTTATGAACCAAAAGCCATTATGGGATTGAAGAAAAACATGGAATTAAGAAATGCAATCAATAGATGTAATAGAAATGACAGAGCAAATATGTTAATCTCTGTTGCAGAGTCTATTCCAAGCTTGTTCCAAATCACCAAAATCTCCAGAGTTGCAAACTAATAATTATTTAATAATCTAGATAAAGAGAGGAATTAAAAATGTATCATCCAATGCTCAAACCCTCTCTTGAGTAGCTAAAAACTAAGAATAATAATGATGATAATTCCAAAAAACCACGTCTGGTACCAACCATATCGTCTCAGTTGAGCAAAACACGCTCAAATTCAAATTAAAAAAAGTTAGCAAAATTAATTAAAGAAGACTCGCGTGGCCGCGCGACTTTATAGTGTAACTCGGGCGCGGGCGCGCTATGAGGTTATCTGCCGAGTGCTTGGCGCGGGCGCACCATGGTCCTTCCTTGTTGAAGCACGGCCGCGCGATAGTGTAATTCTGCCTCTGTATTCCTATGACGCGGGCGTTCTGTGTAAAGCTTGAATAATAGAGCGGCCGCACTGCTGCTGCACTCTGTCTTTTGCTGTCTTTTTGCTTACTGTTGCTGCTTTTTGTTGCCACTAACTTGCTTTTCATTTCCTCTCTTCTGCACTTCACCATTTCATTGATCATCCTCACTTGCTCAGGTCCAGCTGTAATCTTCATTGTTGCTCAAGTCCACCATGCCTTGTTCTTGTTATCTTCATGCCATTACATATCATTCCACGCCTTAAGTTGCTATGGGAGTTCCAGCTATGGATACTACAAAATAAACACAAAAAGCGAATAAAACATACTAAAACTACTTGAGATGAGCATAATTCCAGTGAGTTGGAAACCAATAAGTAGGTATTAAACCTACTTACCAAATACCCCCAAACTTGAACTATTTCTTTCCCTCAAGCAATGCATACAGAAATAAAATAAAGATGCAACTACATGCTATGCAAAGTACACTATGATGCAAATGAGTCCCAAGTTTTCCAGCCAAATTGAAATTTCAATCAAGTATGCCTCAGAGAATTATCCGGATTCAAGAATAAAGTTTCAACCCAAACTACAGACATAATATCATACAATCAAATCATCCATACTCACTATAAAGATGTTGTGTGTGTGTTGTGTTCATAAATAAACTTGACCAAGGCAAAGATTACACATATTATACTGCTAAAGACAGAAAATTGAAGTTTAAATCAAGAATCACATATACTAATGAAATAAAAATTATTACAACACTTCAATACAAACTGAGGTTTAACAATGGGTTTAATCTGCTTTATTTTTACTCACGAGAGTGATTTTCGCACTTTCCCGCGGTGTTTATTGATTTTTTTTATACAGCGAGTGCGTTTTATGCTCCATCTCGCCCCTGCACAAGATTCAACAATTCAACTCGGGAAGGTTCCAAGATGTATTTATCTCTTTTTCTTTTTATACAGTAAACATACCCATGTGTTCCCAAAGTTTGATTATTGATGTTTTCATAGTTCATGTTCACTTTCTAAACAATTCCATCTTTAAAACAACATTTTTCTACTTAGCAATTAAACACAATATTCTTATACCAACAAGCATATATGAACACTTACGTGATAACCGAAAGCATCTAAACAACAAGCATGAATTAAATCATGTAAACATTATAGATGAGCTAATGTTATCCACTAAATTTAAAAATCCATCAAAATTCTAATTCATCATTGGCTAGATTAGAATTCCACAAAACTAGATACTTAGGATATACAACTAAACATATAACTAAAACACATATTAATCACTAAAATGCAAACAATTTACTGCATAAATAAACTAAACATATAAGCATGCAAAATTATACTAAACATGTTAAAATTATGCAAAATTAAACTACATGCAATTAACTACATGCTCTATGCTGCTAAACACCCAATACTCCCAAACTTAAAATATTCATTGTCCTAATGAATGAAGGTAAAGGGTTTTAAGGAACTCCCCTAGTTATCAATTTATACCACCCTCCTCCTCGTGGTGAGTCTCCAGCGGTGAAATGGCATTCTTTATCATCTCCAATTGTGGCAACTCAAGCATGGTTCCCTACTACACGAAAGCCTCAGCTAGGGACCTCGTCAATCCATTGGCAAATGCTGAAAAGCTATTATACATTCGTCGACCTTCCTCTCCAACCTTCGGAGATGTCGATCGTCATTTGCAGCGATGGCTTGAGTTGACGTGCCTGCATCAGTTATTTACGCAGGCTGTGATGATGGCATAGATGATGCAGGTGGAAAGATGAAACCCTTGCCCCTTGGATGCAGGGTACCTCCTACCCAATCCTCAAACTTGGAAATTATGGCGTGAGTAATATCCTGACTTGGGTACTGTAATTGTTCATTGGACCATGTTACCCCTTGTCGTGCACACAGACTAGCCACAACGGACGCATGTGGGATGCTTCCTGTGGTACTCCCCCTCATGTATCGTAACATATTCTGATTAATAAGGTGACCCACATCAATGAACTTTCCTGTCATTATTCCCCACAAAATAATTGCCCCCTCAGTTGTAATCTCATGTTGATGTGATGATAACATAAGTTTTGCACAGATGAATAAATTCCAAGCCTTAGCATAGCGATTGAGGGTTGAGGCTTGAAAAGTTCTAGGCTAATTCGTGTAAACTTGTAAGTCCATGTGTGTTCTGTACACACAAGTTAGTAATAACCCCATCGAGATCGGGCCTCAAACCATGCACCTTGACCCAATTTGCACGTCCAGTTGGTGGTGGGTCGAGTATCTTGAAAACTTCTCTAATTTCTTGTGGACGATAGTCGACTTGAACTCCTCTGACATAGAAAAACCCGCTCATAGTCTCTTTGGCATTAGCATAAAATTCCCAAACAATCCCCATGGGAACAGGCATAGGAGTAGCAGTCACTTCAACCCATCCTCGTTCTCTAATCATTTCCCATAACTGGCCATCCTGTCTCTCAGGCTTGAAACCACGCTCCCTCACAAAGGTCTTTGCCACTATTCTGTAGTACTTTGTCTGCGCCTCAAGGCTAACAAACTTGGAGAAATCAACAGTGTCCTCACACTGTCTGCTTGAGGAAGATGACTCTGGAGTACGAGAACGTGCTCTTTTTGGCCCCATTGCACTTGATGAAGAAAACCCTAACTGAAGAGAAGAATTTTAGTGAAGAAAATATGCCCAATATAGTACCACCCCCAAACTACTGTCTTTGCAATTCTCTTGAACCCTAGTTTATCTTTGTAACTGAATGGAAGATAAGGTGAAGAGTTTGAACATGGGTAAGAGAATAAAATGCGTAGAATGCGTAGTGGGTTGAGGAGTTAGGAATTTGAAATGGAAATGGTTTGGAGAGGAGAAGAGATGCGCTTTTTTTGAAAAGAAATGGAGAGATGCGACGTTTACAAAGTAATGTGATATATCTGAAGTTGGAATGAGACACGTCTGTAAAAAAACTAAAATTTTTCTCGACTTTGGTCTTGGCGTGCGCCACCGATGATTTTATAATCGCTAATGGCGCATTGATTGATGTCTGGTGTGGTGCACTAATTTTAAACTTGGAAAGAGCTCGGGCACGCTAATGACCAGACTGGAAAGAAACATGGCAGCGCGTGGCGACTTTTGAATCATAAAATGCGCTACCACGCGCCTCATATCCCTGAACAAAAATCGAATGAATCTTGAAGTAGAAATAAATGGTTACTAATAATCTGCAAACCACTTACACATACAACAAGTACCAGTATGAGATATACCCATTCTCCAAAATCAAAACATGAACTAATTAACATACATGAATGAATATCCCAAAAGAATACTCGATATTGTAATCCTAACCAATATAATATGCACATTCAACTCCTTCAAAACTTATATCAACAATTGTTAAACTATCAAAAATTAAACAAAAACATAAGAAATAAATATGATCCAAACAGAATTAAACAAGATGTAAGGATAGAAATGATGGGGTGCCTCACATCGAGCGCTAAGTTATAGTCAATTAGCTTGACTATCTCTGAATTGATCATGTAGTAGAAAGAATCGAGGTGACCTTTTGCCTGTCAACCTCACCACCATAATAGTGCTTTAGCCGCTGTCCATTAACCTTGAAAGTCTTTTCCGGGAACTTATCAAATATCTCGACTGCACCATGTGGCTAAACTGTCTTCACAGTAAATGGCCCTGACCAC
The DNA here is from genome assembly GCA_020205605.1 of Panax ginseng. NCBI lineage: Eukaryota > Viridiplantae > Streptophyta > Magnoliopsida > Apiales > Araliaceae > Panax > Panax ginseng. The sequence goes on from CM035132.1 coordinate 47,722,884, forward strand.
CTTGATTTGAGCTTCCCAGGAAAAAGTTTAAGTCTTGAATTAAACAACAGAACTCTTTGCCCCGGTTCAAACACTCTTTCTATAATCCTGAGGTCATGTCATCTTTTTACCTTTTCCTTGTATAGCTTAGAGTTCTCATAGGCTTGCAATCTGAATTCATCCAACTCATTGAGTTAGAGTATGCATTTTTCTCTTGTAGCCTTCAAGTCAAAGTTGAGCTTCCTAATTACCCAATATGCCTTGTGCTCGAGCTCCATGGGAAGGTGACAAGCCTTTCCATATACAAGTTGAAACTATGACATTCCCAACGGTGTTTTATACGCAGTCCTGTAAGCCCATACAACATCATTAAGCTTCAATGACCAGTCCTTTCTTGCGGGGTTCAGGATTTTCTCCAAAATTCTCTTAACCTCACAATTCGAAACCTCCACTTGGCCATTAGTCTGGGGATGGTAAGTTGTAGCAATACGATGACTCACCCCATATTTAGCCAACAGAGTTGTGAACTGACGATTACAGAAATGGCTGCCCTCATCACTAATAATGGCCCGTGGAGTCCCAAATCTTGTAAAAATACTTCTTTGTAAAAATCTTAAGACCACCTTAGCATCATTTGTTGGAAGAGCTGCCACTTTCACCCACTTAAAAACATAGTTAACAACCAATAAGATGTATAAATTCTGACATGAAGAAATGAAAGGGCCCATGAAGTCTATCCCCCACACATAAAAAATTTCAACCTCGAGGATTGTGTTCAAAGGAATCTCATTTCTCTTCGATATATTCCAAACTCTTTGACATCTATCACACTTCTAGACAAAATTGTAAGCATCTTTGAAAATCGTCGGCTAGTAAAATCCTGCTTGCAAAACTCTAGTCGATGTCCTTTCTCCACCGTAGTGACCTCCATATAATGACGCGTGGCAATCGTGCAAAATACCCTTTATCTCGCTATATGGGATACATCTCCTTATCGTCTGATCAGCACATTGCTTGAACAAGTACGGTTCATCCCATATAAACCATTTCTTCTTTTAATGTCCAATCAAGTTCGAAGGGATTACCTTGCTCACCAAATAGTTAGCATAGTCTGTGAACCTTGACACTTCCCCTTTAACCACAAATAAATTTTCATTTGGGAAGGACTCATTAATCACAGCCTTGTCATCTACATTCCTTCCTGGATTCTCCAGTCTAGATAAGTGGTCCGCCACTTGATTCTCAGTTCCCTTTCTGTCCTTGATCTCCAAATCAAATTCTTGCAACAGAAGTATCCACCTGATTAGAAGAGACTTTGTATCCTTCTTTGCCACCAAGTACCAAATTGCTTCATGATCTGTGTACACTATCACCCTAGTTCCAATCAAATACGCACGAAACTTATCAAAAGCATACACAACTGTCAAAAGTTTCTTCTCTGTGGTGGTATAATTCAACTGAGCATCAGTAAGGGTCTTGCTCGCATATTATATCACATGAAAGATCTTGTCCCTTCTTTGGCCCAAAACAGCCCCCACAGATGTGTTACTGGCGTCATACATCAATTCAAATGGTAAGTCCCAATCTGGTGTTGTGATCACTGATGTTGTAGTTAACTTCCTCTTTAAATGCTCAAATTTTGACGGGCAATCTTCATCAAATGTGAACTGCACATCCTTCTCCAATAAACTGCAAAGTGGCTTTGTGATCTTGGAGAAGTCTTTAATAAACCTCCTGTAGAAGCATGCATGCCCTAAAACTTTGAACACCTTTAACAGAAGTCGGTGGTGGAAAATTTTCAATGGTCTCTAACTTGGCCCTATCCACCTCTAGTCCTTTCTTCGACACCTTGTGTCCTAAAATTATTCCTTCTTGTACAATAAAATGGCACTTTTCCCAATTTAAAACCAAATTTGTTTCAACACATCTCCTCAATACCATCACTAGATTTTTCAGACATAAATCAAAAGAATCACCGAATACTGAGAAGTCGTCCATAAACACTTCCACATTATGCTCCACCATATCTGAAAAAATGGCCATCATACACCTCTGAAATGTGGTCGGGGCATTGCATAACCCAAAAGACATCCTTCTGAAAGCGAATGTTCCATATGGACATGTGAAAGTTATCTTTTCATGGTCTTCTGGACCTATCACAATCTGATTATAGCCTGAATACCCATCCAGAAGGCAATAATACTCATGACCTACTAGTCTGTCCAACATCTGATCAATAAACGACAGTGGGAAGTGATCTTTCCTTATAGCTTTGTTAAGTCTATGGAAGTCCATGCAGACTCTCCACCCCGTCACTGTCCTGGTCGGTATCAATTCATTGTTCTCATTGGAGACTACAGTCATTCCCCCTTTTTACGGCACACATTGTACCGGGCTCACCCACGAGCTATCTGAAATTGAATATATTATTCCCGCATCTAACCACTTCACCACTTCCTTCTTCACGACTTCCTTCATAATTGGATAAAGTCTCCGTTGTTGCTCCACTGATGGTTTGCTGTCATCTTCCAGTAGGATCTTATGCATACAAAATGATGGACTGATCCCTTTGATATCTGCTATGGTCCATCTAATGGCTGATTTGAACTCTCTAAGAACTCTTAGCAGCTTTTCTTCCTGGACAGATGTTAGTGCAGAAGAAATAATAATAGGTAATTTTGAATTATCATTTAAAAATGCATACCTCAAGTGGTATGGAAGTGGTTTCAATTCAAGTTCTGGAGGCATCTCAAGAGATGGCTTGAGTTTCACTAATGTCTCTCCAGAAATCTTTAGCGGCTCGACAGGAGTCTTGAATCTTCTGAACTATGGTGCTGTGTCAAGTATTTGAACAAACTCTACAATATTCTCATCTTCCATCTCTGAATTTCCCAAAATAGCATTCTTTAAAGGTTCATTTTCCACAAAATTCTCCACTTCATCATTCAACATCTTATCCACCATATCAATCCTGAAACATTCCTCTTCATCTGTTGGAAACTTCATAGCCTTGAACACGTTGGAGGTGACTTCTTGATCATGAACTCTTATTGTCAATTCACCTTTCTGAACATCTATTAAGGTTCGTCCTGTGGCTAAAAATGGTCTTCCAAGAATGATAGGTATGCTTCTATCTTCTTCATAATCTAAAATGATGAAATCAGTCGGGAAAATAAATTTATCCACTTTAAAAAGCACATCTTCTACAATACCCCGCGGATAGGTAATGGATCTGTCAGCTAGCTGTAATGAAATATTTGTCGGCCTTGAAGCCGATAATCCCAACTGATTGAAAACTGACAATGGCATCAAGTTGATGATTGCCCCTAAATCACACAAGCATTTATCAAAACTCATCTTTCCAATCGTATAAAGGTGTCGTGAAACCGCCTGGGGTCTTTCGGCTTTTGGAGTTAACTTCATGTTGAAGCACCGCACTACATTCTTCCATCAAGGCTACTGTCTCGAAATCTTCTAATCTCTTCTTCCTTGACAATATTCCCTTCATGAACTTTGCATAACTTGGCATCTGGTCCAATGCCTCAGCGAAAGGTATACTTATCTATAGCTTCTTAAACACCTCCAAAAATTTGTTGAACTGTTTATCTTCCCTTTGCTTTTGTAGTCTTTGTGGATAAGTAACAGGGGGATGAACAACTGGTAGCTTGGTCACTAGTTTCTCAGTTAACTCTTTACTCTTCTTTTCCACTTCCCTCTGTTCAGAACCTTCTTGAACCAAACTATCATCATAAAATTTTTCTTCATCGTATTTACCGCATGCGTCTTCCTCTTAAAAAAATGGCGGCATATCATATTGTGAATTCTGCGCTTTTCTTCCCCGATCTTAAGGTTATGGCACGACATTGTTCTTTACCCTCCCTTCTTGGATTAGTCTCTGTTGTACTTGGCAAGGTCCCTTGTCGTCTATTATTCAAACTACTAGCCATTTGGCTCATCTGAGTCTCCAAATTTTTAATAGTTACTGCTTGGCTCTTGATCATTACCTCGGTATTCACCATGTACTTCAACATGATCTCCTCTATTTCTGACTTCTTCTCTTGCTGAGGTGCATGTGGTGGATGATGTTATGGTTGCTATTGAAATCCAGGAGGGTAGGGTGGTCTTGGTGCATACTGTTGATGAGATGATTATGACTAAAACTGATGTTATGGTTGAAACTGTTGACTTTGTTGGTTTTGATTGTTTATCCAGCTGAAATTTGGATGGTTACGGTTGTTGGGGTTATAGGAATTTTGGAACTGATTCTGATTCTTCTGGTAGTTGCTCACATATTGTACTGATTTTGAACTGATAGCACATTGGTCAGTTGAATGTGACCCTGCACATATCTCACATAAAAAAGCAACCGTCTTCACTTTACTTTCTGCCAACGAATCAATCTTCTTTGCCATAGATGCCATCTGAGCTGATAATTATGTGATAGCATCTACCTCTAACATCCCTACAAGTTTAGGTTGTGGCATTCTGGCCGTAGGATTTTGAAAAGCATTTTCTACCATAGTCTCTATAAGATTGTAAGCCTCTTCATAACTTTTAGCCCATAAGGCTCTTCCCGCTGCATCATCTACAATCGGCCTTGATTGCCATCCTAATCCATTATAAAAAGTATTTATCACCATCCAATCTGGCATTCCATGATGGGGACATTTCATTAGCATCTCTTTGTAGAGTTCCCAAGCTTCATATAAAGATTCACCCTGCTGTTGTTCAAACTGGGAAATTGTTGTCCTCATTTTAGTAGTCTTAGCCATTGGGAAAAATTTGGCTAAGAACTTTTGTGCTAAGTCCTCCCATGTTGTAATAGATCCTGATGGTAAAGAGTGGAGCCAACTTCTAGCCTTGTCCCGTAAAGAAAATGGAAATAGCCTAAGCCTGATTGCATCTTCTGACACCCCGTTGTACTTGAAGGTGTCACATATCTCTATGAATCTCAATAAGTGTTCATTTGGGTCATCTGTAGCAGCACCCCCAAACTGGACTAAATTCTGCACCATTTGAATAGTGCCCGGTTTTATCTCAAAAGTGGTGGCTGCTATAACTGGCCTCACAATGCTTGACTGCAATCCATTTATGTTAGGCATCGAGTAATCTCTTAAGGCCCGATGTTCCTCTCTTTGCTCTTCGTCCATATTAGATGATGAATTCTCAAAATCTACTTGTATATTCCAACGCGCTTTCGATTTCCAACCTCTGCCGTTGATATTATCTTGTGCAGGTGTTAACTCGGAGTTGGACGATCGTGTATGCATAAAATGTATACAAGTACCTGAAATACAAACAAAAACAAAAATAAAAATAAGATAAGATTAGAATTGTCTAAGTCACACAAATCTAGCTTTAGCTGATGACGACAAAATTAAAAATAAACGTCTCTCCCCGGCAACGACACTAAAAATGTGTTGCCTCCTTTTTAGTTTAACAAAAATGACTCTAACTCATGCAAGTATACATGGGTCAAAAAGTAGTACAGAGTAAGAAAAATATTGATCCACGGAAAAAGGTGTTAAATCTAATTTATCATGCAACAATTTAATCACTATTTTTATATGCTTAAACGAGCAACTCACAATTAAATTGGATTCTAAATTAATTAATAAAACAAAAATTATAATTACTAAAGTGATGTAATCAAATTGGAGAAAAATGGGATTCTAATATCATTTAATGTTTCATCTAAACTGCAACCCTCATGTAATGTTTAATTATTTATCATAGAAAGCTAGTCAAGAGCACAAAATTGGAACATAACCATTTTTCAATGAACTATGACCAATTTACATAAAATCCACATTTGATAGAAATCATGTAAGCATCACAATTATCAAACTCACTATTTGTCTATGTGAATTTGGAGTAAAAATGATTTAAAGTGCAAGCTCTCTTAATGACTACATATGGTAAACCGGTATATGCCTATCCGGGTCATAAATCACAAAGCCTAATACACGTAAGCTTAACGAACATATGCCATCATGGTCTAATCTATACTTTATATTTCATTTTCCAAATCTATATAAGCAATTAGTGTGAATGGTGATCAAGCATTCAAATATTAAGCATAACCATAATGGGCATTCCAATGATAAATATACAACAATACAATCAGATACACATATTTAAACTACGCATTAAAATCCATTAGAATCCCATAATGGAATTTATTTCATTTTTGAACCAAAAGCCATTATAGGATTGAAGCAAAACATGGAATTACGAAATGCAATGAATAAATGTAAGAGAAATGATAGAGAAAATCATAATCTCATTGCAAGTTCTGCTTCCAAGCTTGTTCCAAATCACCAAAAATCTCCGTAAATGAAAACTAATAATTATTCAATAATCTAGATAAAGAGAGGAATTAAAAATGTATCATCCAATGCTCAAACCCTCTCTAGAGTAGCTAAAAACTAAGAACAGTAATGATGATAATTCCAAAAAACCACGTCTGGTACCAACCATATCGTCTCAGTTGAGCAAAACACGCTCAAATTCAAATTACAAAAAGTCAGCAAAATTAACTAAAGAAGACTCACGCGGCCGCGCGACTTTATAGTGTAATTCGGGCGCGGGCGCGCCATGGCCCTTCCTTGTTGAAGCGCAACCGTGCGATAATGTAATTTTGCCTCAGATTCTGCATATGAGCGAAGCAGCCGTAAAAAGCTTCAATAAGAAATTTCTACCACGCTGACTGCAGACTGCCTTTTCTACCGCTTTTTTGCTTACTAATGTTGCTTTTTGTTGCCACTAACTTGCTCTTCATTTCCTCTCTTCTGCACTTCACCATTTCATTGATCCTCCTCACTTTCTCAGGTCCAGCTGCAATCTTCATTGGTGCTCAAGTCCACCATGCCTTGTTCTTGCTATCTCCATGCCATTACATACTATTCTATGCCTTAAGTTGCAATGGGAGTTCCAGCTATGTATACTGCAAAATAAACACAAAAAGCGAATAAAACATACTAAAACTACTTGAGATGAGCATAATTCCAATGAGTTGACAACCAATAAGTAGGTATTAAACCTAATTATCACTAGTGTCCTAAAGCCAACTGGTTTGAGAGTCATTGGTCCAACGCTTGCTACATGATTAACTCTAAAAAGCCTAAGAAAATGAGACATTGCACAAGTCAAAAAAAAAAAAAAAAATGAAAAAAAAGAAGGAAAAAGAATGAAAAAAAGGAAATAAAATGAGTTTGCTTGATTTTCATGGTAAAAATCCCTACTAAGAGTTACATCATATACACATGCATGCATTATATGAAAATAATTTTATGAAGGATGGTGTCTAAAATGAAGATTAAGTATTTTTGATAAGGTGAAAGTATGATTTTGAATTTAATCTTGCTTATGTATAATGCCCATGGATATTTAAAAGTTTTCTTTTAATTTCATAACTTGTTGAACCAAAAAAATATTTTTGAATTTTGAGGTTATATTCATTGCAAACCCTCACGAGACATAACTCATTCAATTGGAGTAACTTTAGGGTTTAAATTCTTATTGAACATTTTAAGTGTAATCGTGTTTCCTACGAAAATGGGGTAATATAATTTTTGTTTTATTATACTCAAGGATGAGCAAAAGCTAGGTATGAGAGTATTTGATAGGCACATAATTAATACATGTGATATTCCCATATATATTATTTTATATGCTTATTTTATTTAACTAATATAATTTATTTTGTTTTGTATGAAATAATATTTATTTTTCTTGGGGAGTAAATAAAAAATTTATATCCAACTTTTAAAGATGGAAAAGGACACTTGGAAGATTACCGTATAGAGATTGAAGTCAAGAAGGAAAGAGGAGGAAAAAAGGAACAAAAGTGTCCAAGTTCAAGGAATTTAAATTAGGATACAAATTTATTTTTCCTTTAAATAGGCCTCTTGTTTTTGAGAGAAAGGGCAGCAGTTCTTATTTTCTTTTATTTAGTTTTTCTCTTATGCAGAAAGAACTGAGATGTTTAGAGTTTTTGTATTTTCTTCCAATCATGTGTGATACTATTGTCAGGAAGTATTTATAACTTTCTTTTATTGATATAATAAAAATTCTCTTTTTAATTATTGTTCTTATTTCATGTAGATGGTAGTATTAATATTATTTTTTTTGTTTTTAATTTCATGGCTAGCTAGATTTCTAATACCTAGGATGATGATGAAATTAGGTATTTCATAATAATATTTTCTTTTCGTTCCGAAATTAATGCCTAATTTTTTTTGCCTTCATGTTTTCTTTTGCATAAATTGAATATGATTCTTATATTGATTGTGAGGTTTTGATAAGTTATAGTTAATTTGTGAATTTTCATAACTTTGGTTTGCCCATATTAATTATACGAGTCATTATTTTTAAAGGGAGGGGAAAATAATTTGGGAATTCATTTAGAAAAGAAGAAATTATGTATTATGTTAATATTTGGTGGATTCTGATTCCTAGGTATCTTTTCTCATTAATAGTTTTTGTTATCAATTAACAGTTTGCATAATTTAGTTAATAAATCTTCTCCACCATCTTTGTTTCTAATTTGCCTAAAATATTAATTAAGGATATATTAAAAAATTAATCTAGTCTCTATGGATTCGACTTCGACTTGTACTTGTCATTTTTTTAATTTGACACTGTGCACTTGTAGTTACATAATTTATCACATCAATAAGGTTGGCTATCTATATCTTCGGTTGTGATAAGGTTGATTATCTACATTTTCGATTCTGATAAGGTCAGTTATTTATCTATCTTCGGTAGTGATAAGGGTAATTATTTATTTATCTTAGAATTGAATAGAGGAGTGGGGCGGCAATATTAAGAGCCAAAAGTTTCTATTCGGCGTATGGTGTTTAGTTCGTCTTCGGAAGATACGGATCTTTTGTTGGTATAAATTTGTATACTCTCTTATTTTAAGTTCCTTGTAAATAAGAGACTGGGGGCAATGTTGGGATCCGATTATTTGTGTCTAGCCAAGGTGTAGCCCAATTTATTTAATGGTCTGGATCTGGTGTTTCATATACATTTATTTTGATAGCTTGCTCAAATAGTGAGAGAGCCATTATTAAAGTAATATTGTGTTTCTTTATTTGGAGGAGATAAAGAGATCTAATTTGGGAAAGAATCGATTAGTCATTAATTGCAGTTATAAGGTGATTCTAAGAGGACTCCTACTCCTAATTGGATTTGGGTGGACATGACAACTATAAATACAACAATAAACAAGGCTTTGGGAGAGAACACAATAACATATAACACAAATAATTAATTTGTACTCTCCATATTATTTTTATAGTGGATTTCTTATCTCTTTCCGTGATTTTTTCCCAATTTGGTTTTCACGTAAATTCTTATGTTCATATTTTATATTTTTATATGTTTATCTGAGTGTATTTCGTGAGTTTGACTTCACCACAACACAATCAACTATTTCATTAACTTTTAGCGTTGTTTTGATTTGCTGTTTTGATGATTTCATCGTACGTATAAAATTTGGCGTTAACAAGTTGGATTCAATTGAACGTCCATAATATCTATAACATTTATATGACAATATATTTGCTCAATATTATATTGCTTTTACAATCTTTATATATATATATATATACATATATATATATATATATATATATATTGAAGTTATTATAAAATGTATATTTTTATTCATTATAACATATAGTGTTACCGATAAAGTATATACTATATATAAAAAAATTGAAATTTGTCATCTATCAATTTCTTATTAAATTTGAAACAATACACATAGACCTCTTCACTGGATTAAACTTGATAAATTTAAATAAAATAGCTTAAAATAGTAAATTAAAAGTTTAATCTATAAGTTTTTCCTTTTAGAGTTTTTTTTATAAAAAAAAAAAGAGACACACACACGTATAATGTAGTAAGAAGTGTGTACAAGTGCTTTAAAAATTTTATTTTTCAAAACTTTCATAAATTTTAGAAAATTTTAAGTAAATATTAATAATAAAACAAAGATATCGATGAAATATTCTATCCAAAATAGATTAAAAAATCGTATCAAATGCTTAGTATAATCTACTTATATATTGAAGTTAATTTATTTATGTTCTTATATAAATATCTTGTATTTCAAATTAATTTGAAGTAAAAGAGTTGTATAAAAATGATTAATGAAAATTTATTTTGTTATAAGATATTAATGTTATTATTATTATTTATTAATAATTACTTTTTTTCAAATAAAAATACATATTAAAATAGCTTGTGCCTTGCACGAGAATTAGATTATTTAATTAAATAAATAAAAATAAATTGGTTCAATAAAAGAGAAAATTTGGACACGTAAAAAGTTACTCCCATATTTTCGAAATGCAAGTGAGCATGTAGTTTCATTTAACTAGAACACCCCCAATCCTCTTGTTTTTTTTTCCACAACAATAGTAGTTTGATGACAACAAAATTTAACAAAAAGTGACTTATTGTTATAAATTAATAGATAAAACAAAATGTATATTGATAAATTTTTGTATTCAAGTGGTCATCCACACTTTTTCTTACACTATGATATTTTAACATCTTCCATTATACAAGCAACCATGGACATAATGGTACAAACAAAATGTATATTGATAATATCTTGTATTCAAGTGGTCATGCACAATTCATTTGATATCTCTCAAAATCACTCGCGTGAGTTTGTCATCTCATTTTACATTTTCGGATAGGAATGTCAACCTGTCTTGCTATTTCTATTCTCCCACTTCTTCTATCTGATATATATATATATATATATATATATATATATATATATATATATATATATATATATATATATATATATATATATATATATGGGGGAGAGATAAAAGGTAAACATAACCTTTTTATATTCCAATAACTGATAAGGAGGGAAATTTTCATTTTCCAAACTTTCCACATTCCACTCACTTTATTTCTAACACTACTTCTTGGATGACTACTTTCAAAGAATACGCCTCGTTAAAAACCTTACCAATGAAAAACCCTATGGAAAAAAATTTTGGCTAAGGAAAAGAGTACAATATTCTTGTATAATTTCTAGTGTCTTAGAATTGCCAAATTAAAACCTTGCAAAGAAAAAATCAGTGGAAAAAAAAAACCTTTGCGAAGAAAAAAGAGTACAATCAGCACATATCCTTATTATTCCCCCTCATAAGTGTATAGAATTACCATTATACATGATAAAAATATCCTTAAGTCAATGCATGCCAATATTGTGCACCATCTTCTTAAAAATCGCAGTTGGTAATGGCTTAGTGAACATATCAGTCAAATTACACATGATATTATTTGTTTGACATCAATATCGCCACTCTTCTAGAGCTCATGTGTATAAAAGAATTTTGTTGCAATATGCTTGGTTCTATCACCCATGATATAGCCTCCTCTAATTTGAGTGATACAAGCGATATTATCTTCATATAATATCGTTGGACTATTTATGATTGATGATAATTCACAGTTCTCATGAATATTTTGAATTACTGATCTCAACCAAACACATTCACGACTTACTTCATGAATTGTGATAATCTCTGCATCAGCAGATCCAACTAACTGTGGTTTTGATCTATATTGCTAGTAAGTTAACTGCAAATGCTATATCAGGTCATGAGAAACTTTGCAATATACATCAAAGCACCAATTGTACAAAGATATGGTACTTCAGGACCAAGAGTTTCTTCATTATTTTCTTATGGTCAAAATGGAACTTTCTTAATATCAAGTGACCAATCTATCATTGGAGTACTCGAAGGATTAACATTATCCATGTAAAGTTGCTTCAAGACTTTTTCTGTGTATGTTGATTGATAAACAAGAATTCCATAGTTCAATTTGTAGGCCAAGATAAAAATTTGTCTTACCAATGTCTTTAATCTCAAATTTGTTGTTTTTGTTGACTCTTCTGGAGCAAAATCTTTCATCAATAAATATAGTAATAATAGCAAATCCATATTATGATCTTTTGATAAAAATGCATGCATAAATTGGATTGTTCTCAAATCCTTCTTTCAAAAGATATCCACTCAGGCGATTATACCACAATATGCATATGGATTGCTTTAATCCATATAAAGATCTTTGTGGCTTAATAGAATACATACTTCGAGATATAAAATTATATGCTTCAGGCATTTTATATCCTTCAGGGATTTTCATGTATATATCATTATCTAATGATCTATACGGATATGTTGTAACAACATCCATTAATCGCATATCCAAATTTTCTTTTGCAACCAAGCTAATTAAAAATCTAAATGTAATTGTGTCCATTACAGGAGCATATGTTTCTTCATAATTAATGTCAGGTCTCTGCGAGAAAACTTGTTCTACAAGTCGCGTTTTGTACCTTATAATTTTATTTTTCTCATTTTGTTTATGTACAAATACCCATTTGTTTCCAACAGGCATTACACCATTAGGTGTTCTGACTACAGGTTCAAAAATTTCACATTTACTTAGTGAATTTAATTCTGCTTAAATCGCCTCTTTCCACATTGGCCAAATATTTTTACATTCATCAACGATTTGTGGTTCATATTCATGAGCATTACTTCTGGTAATATCAAGAATAATTTTATATGAAAATATGTTGTCGACAATAATTTTATTTCTATCCAATATATCTGTCTCCTGTATATACAGAATGTATCGAGATCTCGTTATTTTCAGGTACCTGATCCTCTTTAGGGGATAAATCATCCTCTTCAGGGGATAACTCTTCAAGAGTTTTATTTACAAGAGATTTTTGTTCATAAGTTTTGGATAGATCGATAAATTTTGTAACCTGTTTCATGGTTATAGCCTCTTTATAGGCCGCAACTTGTTTTTCTTGTACTTTCTTCTTTTGGGGAATTTTATCTTTAACAACGATCATTCTTCCACGTTTCAGGTGTGACTTTGATTCACTTTGCTTTCATCAGATTAATCGATTGTCCTGGCTGGACTTCAATCCTCACCGGAGTATTAGCAGCTAGAATGTGAGATATCACTATTTTCTTATTATCGGTGAATAATTCTTGTAATTGATTTACAATTCATTGTAAATGAATAATCCTTTGAACTTCTAGTTCATATTGATTTATATGAGGATCAAGATTAAATAACGTTGAAACATTTCAATTAATCTCTTATCGTGCTTCAAGCAACGATCTCAAGTCTTGCTTCATGCAACGACTTTTCTCCCCCTAATAGCAGGAAGACTGTTTCATTAACAAGGGCAATCCTTGAAATGTTCTTTTAAAAAAAATAACATAATAAGGTTACGATGAAACATGTAAAATAGCATTACCCCAAGTATAAATAGGTAATTTTGATTTCATAATCAAAGGTCAAGCAATATATTGAAGTCTCTTGATAAGTGATTTAGCTATACCATTTTGAGTATGTGTATATGCAACAAGATGTTTTAACATAAATATAACTATCTGGTTAATGCATCAAGTAAAAACATAAAATACTTGAATAAACCACAATGTGGGTGTATTGGTGTGACGCCCTCAAAATAGGTCCACACAACCTATCTTGGGTCGCCAGAAATAACACTATTGAAACGAACTTTTCTATTACAATTATAAAATTGTCGTGCAAAATACGACGACTCATATATTGTGAGTTTCAATACAAATATTGTAACGTATATAATAAGACAATATTCATACTCAAATTATTACAATGATATATAAAGTACATCAACAAATATTGCAACTCTCCAAAGGAACACAAGAAGATTTATGTCCTCCTCATTCTAATGGAGTGTATTTTGACGCTTTCAAATTCAAGTTCGCATCCCCCTATTTGGTTCATCAAATATAACTATTAAATGATGTATAAAAATGTCACACACATTTTAAGTTCTCAGTACAATTATTATTCCACACCGTTTTATAACTTGATTAGGATTGCGACTAATTCAAAACACCACTTTATACCCATGTTCTCTCTGCTAATCCCAGCTACACTTTTACTACCCGAAAGGAGTGGTGAAGCGAAATGGTGAGCACAAATAGCCCAGTAAAGAATATCATGACTTAAGATAATTAAATTATCAATAGCCTTCGTCAGTAATAAATCAGATATTTAGAACATATGGTAGATGATAAAAAGTTTTCAACCATAATTGCAGCGGAATTAACAATCCATTAGAAGAGTCATGTAGAAAATAATGTCTACTATCTTCTCAAAATTAAAAGTCCATCATCAATATTATATTCCTGTAACACTAATCAACAGTTCTTCATTGTACCCAAGACAAAGAGAACTTTCACCATCTGTTTTTACCTGAAACACCAAGCCCATGGTTATACCAATTTATAGTTTATGTTTATAATTATGCCATTAAATTCATCTTTCCACTACGACCAAAGACATACAACTGTAAAATCAATAATCAACAATCCATCTTTGCACTACGGGCCAAAGATATGCAAATCAGAAAACCAATAATCAATAAATTCATATTTGCACTACTTCACGCCAAAGATATACAAATCAGAAAAATCAAGAATCAACGGTCCATCTTTGCACTACGGGCCAAAGATATATAACTGTAAAATCAATAATCAACTGTCCATCTTTGCACTACAGGCCAAAGATGAATTTACCACATCATTTGTATGTAACATTAGTCCATCTTTGCACATAAGCCAAAGAGGATTTTCACCACATCATTTGTCTGTAACATTAGTCCATCTTTGAACGTAAGCTAAAGAAGATTTTCATCATTTAATGATAAACTGAATAAATAAATAATAATATCTTACCATAACATGGAGTATGAAAGAAAATGATAATCCTTTTACCATAAAAAAATGATACCTCTTACGATAATAATGATATCCCTTACCTTAGCATGTGACTTAATTCTGCTTTCTGTAAAATTGATCAACTTAAATAATGCTTGCATTCCTTATCTACACTCGGAGTAATATTACACTTAATAGAAATACTCATAATATTATACTCAAAATATTGTAGTAAAAGAATTTTATTATTTTAGTGTAGTGATGGTGTGTGTTTAGTTGCTCAACCGGACAACCTATTTATACTAAAAATTTAGTAAACAACTAGCACACCCGCTTTGACAAAATAACCAAATGAGGTATATAATAATGGCAGTGGAATTTATGGTCCCACAGAGAAAATTAAACCAACTTGTACACGTTTTAAAAATAATTGAGTTGTGGACCAGACTACTTTAGAAAAAGTAGAGTGTCGGCAAGTCATGTTAGACTTACTTTTGTAAAAAAAAAATTAAACAATCATTTGTATATCATACTTATCTTTAATCAAACACCTTTTATTCATCAATTATTTACACATTTTCAATCTTTCAATAATTATTCACAATTATTAACATAGACTCACAATATTTCCAACTGGTATAATTATATCATATCAAATAATATGAGTTACTGTGCAATAACTACTGTGACAATTATTGAATAAAAGACTGAGTGACTTCTTACGTAAGAATTAATAATATGAATCACTGTGCAATACCGTGAGCTACTATGGAATCACGAGCATTACTGTATTTTTATCATTGGTTATTTTAACGGTAAAAGTTTTGCCGTTATTTTTTTATAAAAAGGTTATTTCTGCCGCTTTCTATATTTAACACTTATTCCGTTATGGGGTCCACCAATGATTGGTTAATTCGGCACCGTCGTACAAATAATCCCCGACAAAAGAATATTCCTCGACCAAACGAATATTTTATGGCAACTTGCTTACTTCATATATTTTTCACATTTTCAGATTATCCGGCAATTTTCTATAATTATTTTTATTTATAAAAACTATCATTTAATAGCTTCAAAATAGAAATACTAACTCCACATACTTATATATCTTTAAAACATCATTAATATTAATCATATATTATTATAATATTTTTCAGCAAATTTCATAATTTTTCACCATTCATAGAAATTTCTATGAATTTCATCTATTTTTTAAACTAACCATAAATAGCTTAAAAATACAATAAATATTTCTGTCATTCAATAATTTTTCAAAACTGCCCAGAAATTATAAAAATAATATTATAAGATTTTTCACCAAGTTTCATAATTTTTCATCATTCAAAGAATTTTCTATGAATTTCTTCTATTTTCAAACTAACTATAAATAGTTTTAAAATATAATAATTACTTTTTCTTTTCAATAATTCATCAAAAAATTACAAAAATTCTAAGATGATATTAAAAGCATTCAATAAAAATATTTCAGCCCAAATAATTTTTTTGATAAATTAATTATAAATTCCAATATTCAGAAACTTCAATAATTTATAATAATTAGCACTTTTATCATAAGATTACGGATCTTATGTTCTTTCCATTTAAAATTTAATTCCCTACAACTTTGTAGAAGAAATTTTTCCAAATTCTGACTCTAACATAGAGAGAAAGGCTTATCAAATATTTTGTTATAAAAATTTCTGAATCAGTCACATCTTAAAATTCATAAAATATCATACGTTAATCTTTAATGGTTTAAAATTTATGGACATATACTCAACTTATATATGTATAACATATCCAAAAATTACAAAGATCCAACGGTCGGATTAAAAATTATAACTCACGCAATAGATATTAAGAACACTGATTTTTTGAACTATGAGTCCTTCGAACCAGTTTTACTCAAAAAGTCACTAAGAACAATTCATAAAGAATTTTTGGGTGATTCAAATTTCTGTGTTTAGCTTACTTTCAGAGCTTTCTTTTTATATATGGATCATCTCCTAACTCATTATACACAAAGAGTTATGGATTTTATAAAATCAAGTAGTAAACTAATTTTTCTGAAAATTTCCAGATTTTGTTCTTCATTTGATTTATTGATTTCTCTCGTTTGTTCCTTGTTTATACAAGTTTAAATTATCTAAATCAAGTATAAAAAAAATCTCTTCATATAAAATTCATGAAAACTTAAATTAAAAAATTTTAAATTACCTTTTTTTCTTCCTTTCTTTTTCTTTCTCATTCCCCACATGTTTCCCCCCAATAATTTTCTCACTTACTTTATTTATTTGCTCATTTATCCAATTAATTGTTCATTTGACTATTTATCAATTTAACATTTTATAATTTTAAAATAATAATTATAAATTAAATTAGACTTTTATTTCATAAAGTCGGGGTCTTACAATCATCCCACCTTATGAAATTTCGTCCCCTGAAATTTACAAACGTACCTGAAATTCCGAAGAGAGAAGGATTTCAAATTATAGCTCCCAAGCTACTTCCTCTGTCTCATTGTTCATCCATTGCTCATCTCTTCTATTTCAGATATCATTCCAGAAGACAGCTTCAAAACAAAAGGTAATTGACATATCACAATTTGTCAACTTAAATAAGAAAATTCAGATTATGTAGGACACATACACTAGCGAAGGATATTACTCGTCTCTCCCCTCCTAGTTCTAATCCCGGATCTCCACCAGAGATCGTATCCCTAACAACTGATACCAAATGTGACGCCCCCAAAATAGGTCCACATAAGCCATCTTGGGTCGCCAGAAATAACACTACTGACGCAAACTTTTCTATTACAATTATAGAATTGTCGCGCAAAATACGACGACACATATACTGTGAGTTTCAATATAAATATTCTAACGTATATAATACGACAATATTCATACTCAAATTATTACAATGCCATCTAAAGTACAACAACAAATATTTCAAGTCTCCAAAGGAACATGAGAAGATTTTTGTCCTCCTCATTCCAATGGAGTGTATTTTGACGCTTTCAAATTCGAGTTCGCATCCCCCTATTTGGTTCACCAAATATAACTATTAAATGATGTATAAAAATGTCACACACATTTTAAGTTCTCAGTACAATTATTATGCCACACCATTTCATAACTTGATTAGGATTGCGACTAATTCAAAATACCACTTTATACTTATGTTCTCTCTGTTAGTCCCAGCTACACTTTTACTACCTAAAAGGAGTGGTGAAGCAAAAGGAGTGAACAAATAGCCCAGTAAAGAATATCAATAGCCTTCATCAGTAATAAATCAGATATTTAGAACATATGGTAGATGATAAAAGTTTTCAACCATAATTGCAGTGGAATCAACAGTCCATTAGAAGAGTCAAGTAGAACATAATGTCTACTATCTTCTCCAAATTAAAAGCCCATCATCAATATTTTATTCTTGTAACACTAATCAACAGTTCTTCGTTGTACCAAAAATAAAGAGAACTTTCACCACCTATTTTTACCTGAAACACCAAGCTCATGATTAATAAATTTAATGTTTATCTTTATAATTATACCATTAAATTCATCTTTGCACTACGACCAAAGACATACAACTGTAAAATCAATAATCAACAGTTCATCTTTGCACTACGGGCCAAAGATATACAATCAGAAAACCAATAATCAATGAAATTTCCATCTTTTGCACTACGGGCCAAAGATATACAACTGCAAAACTAATAATCAACAGTCCATCTTTGCACTATGGGCCAAAGATATACAACTGTAAAACCTATTAGCAACAGTCCATCTTTGCACTACGGGCCAAAGATATACAACTGTAAAATCAATAATCAACAGTCCATCTTTGCACTACAAGCCAAAGATGACTTTTACCACATCATTTGTCTCTAACATTAGTCCATCTTTGCACGTAAGCCAAAGAAGATTTTCACCATTTAATGATAAATTGAATAAATAAATAATAATATCTTACCATAACATGGAGTATGAAAGAAAATGATATTCTTTTGACCATAAAAAAAATGATACCTCTTACCATAATAATGATTTCCTTACCTTAGCATGTGACTTGATTCTGCTTTATGTGAAATTGATCAACTTAAACAATGCTTGCATTCCTTATCTACACTTGGAGTAATATTACACTCAATTGAAATACTCATAATATTATACTCACAATATTGTAGAAAAAGAATTTTATATTTTCAGTGTAGTGATGGTGTGTGTTTAGTTGCTCAACCGGGCAACCTATTTATACTAAAAATTTAGTAAACAACTAGCACACCCGCTTTGACAAAATAACCAAATGAGGTATATAATAATGGTAGTGAAATTTATGGTCCCAAGGAGAAAATTAAACCAACTTGTACACGTTTTAAAAATAATTGAGTTGTGGTCCAGATTACTTTAGAAAAAGTAGAGTGTCGGCAAGTCATGCCAGACTTACTTTTGTAAAAAGAAAATAATTGAACAAACATCTGTATATTATATTTATCTTTAATCAACACCTTTTATTCATCAATTATTTACACATTTTCAATTTTTCAATAATTATTGACAATTATTAACATAAACTGGCAATACTTCCAACTAGTATAATAATATCATATCAAATATGTGACGCCCTCAAAATAGGTATACATCACCCATTCTGAGTCGCAAAATACATGGTACAAAATTTAAATACATCTGTCGTGTAAAATACGATAAAACCTAAGCGGAGAGTTTTAACACGAATATTGTCTTCTAGACAATATCCAAACTCAAATGGAGTCCTCATTACAATTATTATCACACTATTTCACAGATTACTGAGGACTACTAATGCAACCATCTGGACCGTCACTCCATTCCC
Organism: Panax ginseng; assembly: GCA_020205605.1. NCBI lineage: Eukaryota > Viridiplantae > Streptophyta > Magnoliopsida > Apiales > Araliaceae > Panax > Panax ginseng. Next base: position 47,742,500 of record CM035132.1, read on the forward strand.
CGACTAGTCCTGGCTATGTTCTCATTTCCTAAAGAGAACAATGAAAGCAAAGGGTGAGTTCAACTAGCCCAGTAAAGAATATTATGACTAAGATAATGCAGGATAAATTATCGTTAGCCTTCAACAGTGTTAAACTAATAGAATATAATAGACAACAAGTTTACCTGCAGTGGAACAAACAATCCATTAGAAGAGTCAAGTAGAGCATGATATCTACTATCTTCTCTGATTTAAAAGTTTATCATCAATTTTATCGCTGATACTCAGCTCAATAAATAATCCACATCACTGAATTATCCATGCACTACGGGCCAAGGATATTTATTAGTATCACAACCACGAATTATTCATGCACTACGGGCCAAGGATATTCGTGTTATCACCAATGGTCATGATCATACCAACAACTGTCCATCAATGCACTACGGGCCAATAAGGACTTTTATCACATCATTTGTAACATTTCAAGTCATGATTATATCGAATAATCCCTGGTCATAATCATACCTATCAACAGTCCATCTATGCACTATGGGCCAAAGATGACTTTCATCACAATATAAGCATAAGGATGATGACAATGATATAAGAATTCAATTAAATGAGAGCAAGGATAAATTTTATAGATTTATAATTCAATTTATTCAGAATTCAATAATGTTCAAATTGTCAACATGATACTGCTTTGTGGAGTAAAATTCAAGAATAATATTATATCAAAAATGATTTTTACAGAAAAGAAATAAATTTTTTTATCATAAATAGTACCCTGGGTGAATAGTATCCTGTGAATAGTATTTTGGGAATAGTACCCCAGCATAAAAAGATTAAAAATTATCAAGAATGCTCAGAATAATATTTCTATGAAAAGATACTAGATGAAGTACAAATTTTAAGGATATTCTACTAATTTCACGGAGTATAGAAGCAATACTACTTAACAAAATGAGTGTAGAATTCAGAATCTAAAACGAAATAATATTACTTACATACTACAGAGTATAGAAGAAAATATTATTTCATATGAATATTGAACAAAAATAATATCTCTTACCTTAAAAAGAAAGTAATTCTGATTGGTATAGCGGGGATATTCTTGAAGAAAAATTGCACGATTTTTTACACTCAAAACTTTTTTAAACTCTAAAAAAATACACTCAATATTATAGAAGAAGAATTCTTTGATTCTGGTGTGATTTTCAATTCTAAACTAAGCATCCTATTTATAGGAGAGAAATATACTATTTAGGAAAAATCACTTGACGCCAAGAGAAAAAAAAAATCACAAAGTACTAAGAATCTACCGATTTTCCTAAAAAATTTGATTTTACTATTCATTACTGTGCAATAAAATATTCTAATAAAAAAAGCTTTAAATAAAATATAATATTTATAATCTAATAAAATAAAAATTTATATAATATATATATATATATATATATATATATATATATTCCCACAATCTTACTAAGAACACCAAAATCACATATAACTTCCTTTCCTTCCAAGGCATCCTCTGTAAGACCCCAACTTTATGAATAAAGAATAGTTTTCTTGAAATATATTTTTGAATATTATGGTGTAGATTTGACATAATGTTATAGTTGTGGGTAATATTTATAAATTTTGCAAAGTAAGCAAGTTGTTATATAATATTCGATTGGTCGGGGAATATTCATTTTAACAGGGAATATTCAGATGACGACACAATCATTAGTGGACCCTATAATCAAGTATTGTCGTAGTTAAAAAACGCATGTAATTATCTTTTATAAAAATAACTACGAAAGTGTTACCGTTAAAATTGTTGAACTACCCTAGTAGTAAAAGTACAAGAATACGCTCTGGTCGTTGCATAAGTAGCACACCAGTATTGATTATTGATGCTTACATGAGAAGTCACTCAGCTTATACTCAATTATTGCTACAATAATTGCTACATCATATCTCTCATATTATTGATTTAATTATTATCACAGTATCATCTGCATAATATGTTATATTATTAAATCAATAATTGAGATGGCAAAGTTATTCATATTATTATTTGCAATATTGACAATGTCTAGAAGTTCTCATCAAGAGAGGTTTGGTCACCTAATCATGCTACCAATAAGGAGAAATCCTTATCTGAAAGCCCCTCTTTCTTGGGAACGACCTGGTTGTTAAATATTGTGAATTATAATATTAATGATGAATAAGTTCGTGTTGATTAAAGATGAAATTGATAGTTCCATTGTGTGAGAATTATTAGTGTTAGTGGAAATCGGCATTTATTTCGATAATAATTGATGTCCAAGGTTATATCAACCAATCTGGTAATTTACTGTATAATTGAGCAATTAATTGCTATTAATTCACATGCTTATAACTATGTGTTCACATGTGTGTACTATTGATTCACATGATTTACTATTAGGGGAGTTGGTGCAAGATTGATAATACTTGAATGACTAAATTAAAAATGGAGGTATAGATGAAGGTACTATACTGTAATTAGTTTTTTCACATGATTATACGATTAAGTCACATGAATGAACTATTAATTCACATGATTTACTATTAGGGAGGTGGTCTATGTTTGATAATACTTGCAGGACTAAATTAAAAATGAAGAAAAAGAGGAAGGTATTATACTGTAATATTTCGAGCCCCAAAACGTGCAATTATCGAAACTATATTTTCCTATAAATAGAAGCTCATTCTTCTTTCATTCTCACCAATTCACTAAGTCATACAAGAGCAATTATTATAGAGAGAAATTATAGAGGAAAAGAAGAGGAGAAGTCTGCTACCTCTCTATTTAGTATCTAGTTTTATCCTAAGGTAAGTGGTATTATTTTTTTCGTATTCGTGAAGAGAGTTATTTTCTTTCAAAACCTGTAAGGGTTGTTATTCCATTCTTTATTATTCTGTTGGAATAACCTGTCTGTGCGGACTACCGCATGCTTAGTGAATTCTTCTGTTATTTCATTCTTTATTATTCTGCTGAATAACTCAGATGCGCGGACTACCGCATGCCCGTGAATTCTTCTTATTCTATTCTATTCTTTATTATTCTGTTGAATAACTCCGTCTGCGGACTACCACCGATGCTTGGTGAATTCTTTTGTTATTCCATTCTTTATTATTCATTGGAATAACTCGCTCACGTGGACTACCGCATGCATGGTGAATTCTTCCATTATTCCATTCTTTATTATTCTCGTTGGAATAACTCGTCTGTGGGGGCTACCGCGATGCATGGTGAATGATCCTTCGATTCATTCCTTATTAAATTGTGGAAATGATCTGCTTCACGTGGATTACTTGCATCATGGGTGAAAATCTATTTGCGCTTTCATATATTCTAGTATACTCGTTTGGTTAAAGTTTTGGCTTGTATACTCCATGAAATTAGTAGAATATCCTGGATATTTTCGCTTCATCCAGTATCTTTTCATGGAAATATTCTTCTGAGCATTCTTGAATTTTACTCCATAAAGCAGTATCATGTTAACAATTTGGACGTTATTGATTTCTGGATAAATTAGATTATAAATCTTTAAAATTTATCCTTGAACTTGTTTTATTGAATTATTATGTCATTGTCATCATCCTCATGCTTATATTATGATGAAAGTCATCTTTGGTTTACGTGCATAAATGGACTTGGTATGATTATGACCAGGGATTATTCGATATAATTATGACCGTAATGTGACGAATGATGTGGTGAAAGTCCTCATTGGCCTGTAGTTCATTGATGGACAGTTGTTGGTATGATTATGACCAGGGATTATTCGGTATAATCATGACCATTGATGAATACATGAATATCCTTGGTCGTGATGCAGGGATGATTCGATTTTATTTATTAAGCTGAGTCTCAGCGATAAAATTATTGAAAAACTTTTTAAATCATAGAAGATAGTAGATTTTATGCTCTACTTGACTCTTCTAATGGATTGCTTATTCTGTTGCAGTTGTTGATCTAAAACTTGTTGTCTTTTATATGCTATCAGTTGTTATACTATTGAAGGCTAAGGATAATTTATTTTTCATTATCTTAGTCATAATATTTCTTACTGGGCTAGTTGAGCTCACCCTTTCTTTCACCGTTCTCTTCAGGAAATGAGAATATAGCTTGGACGAGTCGGGGAACGGATTGACGGTCTAGATGGTTGTTTTAGTAGTCCTCACTATTCTATAAAATAGTGTGACAATAAATGTAATGAGGACTCCATTGAGTGTGGATATTGTCTAGATGACAATATTCTTATTAAAACCTGCATAGATTATGTTTTTTCGTATTTTACACTTATCGCTTGTATAATTAAGTTGTATTTGAATTTTGTACCATGTATTTGGCGACTCAAGATGGGTGATGTATACCTATTTTGGGGGCGCCACGCTTGGTATCAAAGCTTAGGGATGTGATCCATGGTCGAGATGATGTGACACAAGAACTAGGAGGGAGAGACGGGAATTCCTTCGCTAGTATGACCAACCTAAGTTTATTTGGTATTTAATTGGTCACCAAAGTATAGGGATAATATGTGATATGTTAATTAACCATTGTTTTGTGGCGATTTGAAAATGGCATCCAAAATGTTGGGATAATCAATGAAGCACATGAGATCGCTTGAGTCACCAACGATCAATCAATACCTGTGATAATGTGCAACAGAAGACAATAATTCTCGTGTAAACAATAACAATCGATGAAAATGGTGAATGATGGGATGTTCAGAGGCTTTATGCAATTCATTCAACATCAGGCGCGAGCGGCTCCTGTTCAAAATGCAGGTGGAAACACTGGCAACTATCGAACGGTCATCGCTAAACAGTTCAAAGAGCTGGGACCACCAGAGTTTTTTGGAGAGCCACTTAAAGCGGAGACGTGGTTAAAGCAGATCACCAAGATATTTGATGTCTTGGGATGCTCCGAGGAGCAAAAGGTTCCCTTTGCCACTTTCATATTCATGAAATGAGGCGATTCTTGGTGGGAATCAGAAGCGCACTAAACCTACTACCGTGATCAAGATGTCTTGGGAGAAGTTCCAAGAGCTATTCAACGATAAGTACTTTCCCGAAAGTATTCGTCACATGAAGAAGGTAGAGTTTATCAAGCTGGAGCAAAACAATATGACCGTGTCAATAATGTAAATAATAATATGAATAATTTTTTCGTCTCAATTATTGATTTAATAATATAAAATATTGTGCAAATGATATTGTGACAATAATTGAATCAATAATGTGAGATACTATGCAGAAATTATTGTAGCAATATTTGAGTATAACTAAGTGACTTCTCACGCAAGCATCAAATACCGTGTGCTACTATGCAACCACGCCAGACATCGTACTTTTATATCACCGGGTATTTCAACAGTTAATGGTAAAACTTTCGCCGTTATTTTTATAAAAAGATATTTCTGTCATTTTCTAACTCTGATAATAATTCTATTGTGGGGTCCACCAATGATTGTGCCGTCGTACGAATATTTCCTGTCAAAACGAATATTCTCCGACCAATCGAATATTTTATAACAACTTGCTTACTTTGCAAAATTTAAAAATATTACCCGCAACTATAACATTATTTCAAATCCACACCATAATATTCAAAAATATATATCGAGAAATTAAATCTTTATTTATAAAAGTTGGGGTCTTATAAAATAATATGATTTAATGTGCAATAACTACTGTGACAATTATTGAATAAAAGACTGAGTGACTTCTTATATAAGAACCAATAATATGAATCACTGTGCAATACCGTGTGCTACTATGGAATCACGCGTATTACTGTATTTTTATCATTGGGTATTTTAACGGTAAAAGCTTTGTCGTTATTTTTTTATAAAAAGGTTATTTCTGTCGCTTTCTATATCCGATAGTTATTCAGTTATGGGGCCCACCAATGAGTGGTTAATTTGGCACCGTCGTACAAATATTTCCTGACAAAAGAATATTTCCTGACCAAACGAATATTTTATGACAACTTGCTTACTTCATATATTTTTCATATTTTTCGGATTATCCGACAATTTTCTATAAATATTTCTATTTATAAAAACTATTATTTAATAGCTTCAAAATAGAAATACTAAATCCACATATTTATATATCTTTAAAACATCATCAATATTAATATTATGTTATTACAATATTTTTCAGCAAATTTCATAATTTTCCACCATTCATAGAGTTTTCTATGAATTTCCTCTATTTTTAAGCTAACCATAAATAACTTAAAAAATACAATAAATATTTCTATCATTCAATAATTTTTCAAAACTATCCAGAAATTATAAAATAATATTATAAGATTTTTCACCAAGTTTCATAATTTTTCATCATTCATAGACTTTTTTATGAATTTCTTCTATTTTTCAAACTAACTATAAATAGTTTAAAAATATAATAATTACTTCGGCTTTTCAATAATTAATCAAAAATTTACAAAAATTCTAAGATGATATTATAAGCATTCTGTAAAAATATTTCAGCGCAAATAAATTTTCTAATAAATTAATTATAAATTCTAATATTCAGAAACTTCAATAATTCATAATAATTAGCAATTTTATCAGAAAATTATGAATCTTATGTCCTTTCCATGTAAAATTTAATTCTCTAAAACTTTGTAGAAGAAAGTTTTTCTAAATTCTGACTCTACCATAGAGAGAAAGGCTTACCAAAAATTCTGTTACAAAAATTTCTAAATCAGTCACCTCTTAAAATTCATAACATATCATACGTTCATCTTTAACGGTTCAAAATTTGTGGACATATACGGAACTTATATATGTCTAACATATCCAAAAATTACAACGATCCAACGGTCGGATTAAAAATTATAATTCGAGCAATAGAGATTAAGAACACTGAATTTCGGACTATGAGTCCTTCGAACCAGTTTCACTCAAACAGTCACCACAAAAAATCCACAAAACAATTTTGGGTGATTCAAATTTTTGAGTTTAGCTTACTTCCAGGTATTTCTTTTGATATATGGCTCATCTCCTAACTATTATACACAAAGAGTTATGGATTTTACAAAATCAGGTAGTAAACTAATTTTTCTGAAAATTTCCAGATTTTGTTCTTCATTTGATTTCTTGATTTCTCTCGTTTGATCCTTGTTTATACAAGTTTAAATCATCTAAATCAAGTATAAACAAAATCTCTTCATATAAAATTCATGAAAACTTAAATCATAAAATAAATTAAGAATGGGTGAATATCCCATCTCTTTCTTCTTCCCTTTTCCTTTTCTTCTTTTCTCCCTCTTCCCCTTTTTCTATCTTACTCTCTCTCTTTTTCCTTATTTTCTCCCGTGAGTGGGAATAAGGTGGGAGTATCCTCCCTCTTTTCTTTCTCCTTCCCTTTCCTTTTCCTCCTCTTTTTCTTCCTTTCTTTTTCTTTTTCCTTCCCCACATGTTTTCCCCAATAATTTTCCCACTTACTTTCTTTATTTGCTCATTTATCTAATTAATTATTTATTTGACCATTTATCAATTTAACATTTTACAATTTTAAAATAATAATTATAAATTAAATTAGACTTTTATTTCATAAAAGTCGGGGTCTTACAATCACCACACCTTATGAAATTTCGTCCCCGAAATTTACGAACGTACCTGGAATTCCGAATAGATAAGGATTTCAAATTCTAGCTCTCAGGCTACTTCCTCTGTCTCATTGTTCATCCATTGCTCATCTTCTGTATTTCATATATCATTCTAGAATACAGCTTCAAAACAAAAGTTAATTGACATATCACAATTTCTAAACTTAAGTAAGAAAATTTAGCTTAGGTAGGACACACAAACTAGCGAAGGATATTATTCGTCTATCCTTTCCTAGTTCTAATCCCGAATCTCCGCAAGAGATCATATCCCTAAGCTCTGATACCAAATGTGATGCCCCCAAAATAGGTCCACACAACCTATCTTGGGTCACTAGAAATAACACTACTGACGCGAACTTTTCTATTATAATTATAGAACTATCGTGCAAAATATGACGACACATATACTGTGAGTTTCCATACAAATATTGTAACGTATATAATACGACAATATTTAGACTCAAATTATTACAATGACATATAAAGTATAGCAGCAAATATTTCAAGTCTTCAAAGGAACACGAGAAGATTTTTGTCCTCCTCATTCTAATGGAATGTATTTTGACGCTTTCAAATTCGAGTTCACGTCACCCTATTTGTTTCACCAAATATAAATATTAAATGATGTATAAATATGTCACACACATTTTGTGACGCCCCCAAAATAGGTATATATCACTCATTCTGAGTCGCCAAATACATGGTACATAATACAAATACAGACTTAATTATACAACATGAGCTGAGAGTTTTAACATATATATTGTCTTCTAGACAATATCCAAACTCAAATGGAGTCCTCATTATAATTATTATCACACTATTTTATGAAATAGTGATGACTACTACAGCCGCATTCTCGGACCGTCACTCCATTTCTCGACTAGTCCCGGCTACGTTCTCATTTTCTGAAGAGAACAAAAAAAACAAAAGACTGAGCTCAACTAGACCAATAAGAAATATTATGACTAAGATAATGCAGAATAAATTATCGTTAGCCTTCAACAGTGTTAAACAGGTAGAATACAGTAAACAACAAGTTTAACTACAACGGAACAAGCAATCCGTTAGAAGAGTCAAGTAGAGCATGATATCTACTATCTTCTATGATTTAAAAAGTTTATCATCAATTTTATCGCTGAGACTCAGCTCAATAAATAATCCACATCACTGAATTATCCATGCACTACGGGTCAAGGATATTCATCAATATCACATCCACGAATTATTCATGCACTACGGGCCAAGGATATTCGTGTTATCACCAATGGTCATGATCATGCCAACAATTGTCCATCAATGTACTACGGGCCAATGAGGACTTTTATCACATCATTTGTAACATTACAGGTCATGATTATACCGAATAATCCCTGGTCATAATCATACCAATCAATAGTCTATCTATTAACTACGGGCCAAAGATGACTTTCATCACAATATAAACATAAGGATAATGACAATGATATAAGAATTCAATTAAATGAGAGCAAGGATGAATTTTTAAAGATTTATAATTCAATTTATCCAGAATTCAATAATGTCTAAATTGTCAACATGATACTGCTTTGTGGAATAAAATTCAAGAATAATATTGTATCAAAAATAATTTGGACATAAAAGAAATCAATTTTTTTGTCATGAATATTACCCTGGGTGAATAGTACCCGAGTGAATAGTACTTCAGGAATAGTACCCCGTGAATAGTACTTCAGGAATAAAAAGATTAAAAATTATTAAGAATGCTCAGAATAATATTTCTATGAAAAGATACTAGATGAAGCGCAAATTTTAAGGATATTCTACTAATTTCACGGAGTATAGAAGCAATACTTTAACAAAATGAGTGTAGAATTCAGAATCTGAAACAAAATAATATTACATACATACTACAGAGTATGGAAGAAAATATTATTTCATACGAATATTGAACAAAAATAATATCCCTTACCTTAAAAAAGAGAGTACTTCTGACTGGTAGGGTGGGAAAATTCTTGAAGAAAACTTTAACTGTCTTCTACACTCAAAATTTCCTTAAACTCTAAAAAAATACACACGATATTATATAAGAAGAATTCTCTGATTCTAGTGTGATTTTCAATTCTAAACTAAGCATCTTATTTATAAGAGAATGGAAGGATACTATTTAGGAAAAATCACTTGACGATTTACGATGTAGGAGAAAATCACGGCATCGTAATTCCACCGATTTTCTTAAAAAATCGATTTTACTATTCATTACTGTGCAATAAAATATTCTAGTAAAACAAAAACTTTAAATAAAATATAATATATTCTATTTATAATATAATAAAATAATACTTTCTTACGACAATTAGGTGACCAAAATCACATATAACACCAAAATCACATATAACTTCCCTTCCTTCCAAGGCATCCTCCCCCACCCCCCTCATTTTCCACCACACACACACATGTCAAATATATATATATATATATATATATATATATACACACACACTTTATAACTTCCTTCCGATTATTTAGAAAAATAAGTAAGTGGGAGTCTAAATAAAACGCCAAACTTACAACAAATACTTCATAAAAATCCCCTCAATATTTTTAACAACATTTATTCATCAATAATATAACTTTCAATATTAACAGCTAGATCATTCTCAGGAAAGAAGGAGCTTTCCAATAAGGATTTCTCCCTATTGGCGCGCAATTAGGTGACCAAACCCCTTTCCTCGACAGAACTTTCTAGACATTGCATATCAATAATGCAAATAATAATATGAATAAATTATCATCTCAATTATTTATTTAATAATATAAAATATTGTGATAATAATTGAATCAATAACGTGAGATACTATGCAAAAATTATTGTAGCAATAATTGAGTATAACTGAGTGACTTCTCACGTAAGCATCAATAATCAATACCGTGTTTTGTGACGCCCCTAAAATAGGTATACATCACCCATCTTGAGTCACCAAATACATGGTACAGAATTCAAATACAAACTTAATTATACAACTGTCGTGTAAAATACGACATAACATAGTTGAGAGTTTTAACAGGAATATTGTCTTCTAGACAATATCTAAACTCAAATTCAATACTCATTACATTTATTATCACACTAAATAGTGAGGACTACTAAAACAACCATCTCGGACCGTTACTCCATCCCCCGACTAGTCCTGGCTACGTTCTCATTTCCTGAAGAGAACAATTAAAGCAAAAGGGTGAGCTCAATTAGTCCAGTAAGAAATATTATTACTAAGATAATGCAGAATAAATTATCGTTAGCCTTCAAAAGTGTTAAACTGATAAAATATAATAAACATCAAGTTTAACTGCAGCAGAATAAGCAATCCATTAGAAGAGTCAAGTACAGCATGATATGTACTATCTTCTATGATTTAAAAAGTTCATCATCAATTTTATCGATGAGACTCAACTTCATAAATAATCTACATCATCGAATCATCCCTGCACTACGGCCAAGGATATTCATTAGTATCACGACCATGAATTATTCGTGTTTTTATCAATGGTCATGATCATGCCAACTGTCCATCAATGCATTATGGGCCAATAAGGACTTTTACCACATCATTTGTAACATTACGGTAATGATTATACCGAAGAATCCTTGGTCATAATCATACCAATCAACAGTCCATCTATGCACGTAAGCCAAAGATGACTTTCATCACAATATAAGCATGAGGATGATGACAATGATATAAGAATTCAATTAAAAGAAAGCAAAGGATAAATTTTTAAAGATTTATAATTTAATTTATCCAGAATTCAATAATGTCCAAATTTTCAACATGATATTGCTTTGTGGAGTAAAATTCAAGAATAATATTGTATCAAAATGATTTGGACCGAAAAGAAATCAATTTTTGTCATGAATAGTACCCCGGGTAAATAGTACCCCGTGAATAGTACTCCGACATGAAAAAGTTAAAACTTATCAAGAGTGCTCAGAATAATATTTGCATGAAAAGATACTGGATGAAGCACAAATATCAAGGATATTCTACTAATTTCATCTAGTATAGAAGCCAAAACTTAACAAAATGAGTATAGAATTCAAAATCTGAAACAAAATAATATTATTTACATACTACAGAGTATGGAAGAAAATATTATTTCTTACGAATATTGAACAAAATTAACATCCCTTACGACTGTTGAACGAAAATAATATTCCTTACGAATATTAAACGAAGATAATATTGTTTACGAATATTAAATGAATATAATATTTCTTGCGAATATTGAACGGAATAAAATTTTTTACGAATACGAAAAATAATATCGTAAGCGAATATGAAATAAATAATACCCCTTACCTCAAAAAGAGAGCAATTCCGACTGGTAGGGCTTCTTGAAGAAAACTTATACTGTTTTCTACGCTCAAAGCTACTTAAAACTTGAAAGAAATACGCTCAATATTATAGATGAAGAATTCTCTGATTCTGGTGTGATTTTCAATTCTAACTAAGCATCCTATTTATAGGAGAATGGAAAGGATACTATTTGAAAATTTTAATCACGGATGCACGTAAATCTAATTCACTTGCTAATTCGCTCTACCAAACGCTTGAATTTTGATTTACTATGCAAACACCATTCACTCCCCCTTTCTTCTTCTTTTTTCTTCATCCCACCGTATGTTATATATATATATATATATATATATATATATATATATATATATATATATATATACATTTCACACACACACACACACACATTCTATATATAACACCCACCACTCACACACATTCACTTTTCTACCAACATGTCACTTTCATACACATCACATTCATATATATATATATATATATATATATATATATATATATATATATATATGGGTCTCCATCCACAAGAACCCAGGTTGTTGGGAGCAACCCATTTTGGCCAAATTTAGAGAGCTTGTACTTACTAAACTAAAAAAAAAAAAAAATTGTCTAAGGTTGTAGACAAGCTTTCTACCGACTGGCCAAAATGGGTTGCTCCCCAACAACCGGTTGCTATGGATGGAGACCCTATATATATATATATAATCCATTCTTTTCCACCATTTTCACCATTCTATTATCACTACATCATTTCATCCTTCCATCATTCCACCCGTGAATATCATCCCCCTCCCATTTTTCATCCAACATGTCTATTATTATTATTATTATTATTATTATTATTATTATTATTATTATTATTATTATATATATATATATATATATATATATATACACCGAATAACTTTCTACCGATTATTTTGAAAAATGGGTAAATAGGGGTCCATATAAAATTTACAATAAATACTTCATAAAAATTCCCTCAATATTTTTAACAACATTTATTCATCATTATTATATCTCTCAATATTAACAACCAGATCGTTCTCAAGAAAGAGGGGGCTTTCTAATACTGGATTCCCTATCATGCCGCAAGAATTAGCTTACTTAAAACCCTTTCCTCGAAAGAACTTTCTGACATTGTTAATTATGCAAATAATAATATGAATAACTTGTCATCTCAATTATTGATTTAATAATATAAAATATTATGTAGATGATAATCGTGACAATAATTAAATCAAATAATGTGAGATACTATGGAACAATTCATCAGTAGTAATAATTGAATAAAACTGTGTGACTTCTCACGTAAGATCAATAATCAATACCGTGTGCTACTACGCAACCACGCCAGACATCGCATTTTTTTACCACCGGTATTTCAACAGTTTAACGATAAAACTTTCACCGTTATTTTTATAAAAGATATTTCTGCCATTTTTAACTACAACAATACTTCATTGTGGGGGGTCCACCAATGATTGTGTCGTCAGCATTTAATATTCCCTCGTTAAAACGAATATTCTCCGACCAATCGAATATTTTATAACAACTTACTTACTTTCCAAAAAAATTCACATATCACCCTTAACTTTAACCTTTTATCAATTTAACCATTTACTAAATAAAATAATAATGATAAGAAAATTGAATACTTTTATTTCGTAAAATTCGGGGTCTTACATGTGCTACTATGCAACCACGCGTATTACTGTACTTTCATCACCGAGTATTTCAACAGTTAACGGTAAAACTTTCGCCGTAATTTTTATAAAAAGGTATTTCTGTCGTTTTCTAACTCCGACAATAATTTTGTTGCTAGGTCCATCAATGATTGTGACATCGTATAAATATTTCCTGTTAAAACGAATATTCCCCGACCAATCAAATATTTTATAACAACTTGCTTACTTTGCAAAATTTATAAATATTACCCACAACTATAACATTATATCAAATTCACACCATAATATTCAAAAATATATATCGAGAAATTAAATTTTTATTCATAAAAGTAGGGGTTTTACACATTTTAAGTTCTCAGTACAATTATTATGCCACACCGTTTCATAACTAGATTAGGATTACGACTAATTCAAAACACCACTTTATACCCATGTTCTCTCTGCTAGTCCCAGCTACACTTTTACTACCTAAAAGGAGTGATGAAGCAAAAGGGTGAGCACAAATAGCCCAATAAAGAATATCATGACTTAAGATAATTAAATTATCAATAGAATTCATCAGTAGTAAATCAAATATTTAGAACATATGGTAGATGATAAAAGTTTTCAGCCATAATTGCAGCGGAATCAACAATCCATTAGAAGAGTCAAGTAGAACATAATGTCTACTATCTTCTCCAAATTAAAAGTCCATCATTAATATTTTATTCCTATAACACTAATAAAAAATTCTTTGTTGTACCCAAGACAAAGAGAACTTTCACCACCGGTTTTTACCTGAAACACCAAGCTCTTGGTTATACCAATTTACAGTTTATATTTATAATTATGCCATTAAATTCATCTTTACCTACGGCCAAAGACATACAACTGTAAAATCAATAATCAACAGTCCATCTTTTCACTACGGGCCAAAGATATACAATTGTAAAACAAATATAATCAATAGTCCATCTTTGCACTACGGGTCAAAGATATACAATTGTAAAACCAATAATCAACAGTCCATCTTTGCACTACAGGCCAAAGATATAAAACTGTAAAACCAATAATCAACAGTCCATCTTTGCACTACAGGCCAAAGATGACTTTTGTAAGACCCCGAATTTTATGAAATAAAAGTATTCAATTTTTTTATTTAGTAAATAGTTTGATAAAAGTTTAAAGTTAAGGGTGATATATGTAAAATTTTCAAAATAAATAAGTGATTATAAAATATTCATTTTTGTCGGAAAATATTCATTTGGTCATGGAATATTCTTGTTGTTGGGGAATATTCGTATGACGGCGCAGCTATTTGCGGGCCCCGTAACGGAAAATTGTCGGATGAAGAAAATGACAAGAATGATTTTTCTAAAAATAATAGTGTAGTTATTACCGTTAACACTGTTGAAATACACGGTGGTTAAAGTAAAGTAATACGCGTTGTTGCACAGTAGCACAAGGTATTGCACATTATTTTATATTATTGTTGTTTTAATTATTGTCACTGCACAATATTATATATTATCAAACCAATAATTCATATTATTTGAATAATATTATTAGATAACATTATTGACAATATTTAGAAAATTTTGTCGAGGAAAGGGGTTAGGTTATTTAATTGCGCGCCAGTAAGGAGAAATCCTTATCGGAAAGCCCCCTCTTTTCTGGGAATGATCTGGTTGTTAATATTGTGGTTTTATAATATTATTTATGAATAATTAATTATTGATAAAAAATAATAAGGAAATATTTATTTTATGTGGATATAAATGAAGGAATTAATGCTGAGGTGTTTTATCAGTACTTTGTCGAAATTGAGGAATTTTTAGAAAAGTGACAATTGTTAAAAATTGATATTTTATCTATATTATTATATTACATTATAAGTGTATAATGTGATAATATAATAATATAATAATTGTGATATTTTTACACTAAATTCATGGTATATGAATAAAATGAGAAGAAAGAGAGCAAATTGGGTCCGAATTGATTTTGTTACAATAAATGCTCAAAACATGTTTTGTGAGTTGGTGAGCCCCACTTGTAGTTGTAAAATGCTTATTATTGATTTTTAAAAGTTGGTATACGGAGGTCTTTATCAGTATATTTTTTTTTCAGTGTGGGGGTTTAGAAAAATCATCTGTATGTAAACTTGGGTCATTTTTTGTTTGGAATTTGGAAAAACTTTCTTCTACAAAGCTGTAGAGAATTAAATTTTATATGGATTGGACATAAGGTTCATATTTTGCTGATAAAAGAGCTATTTATTATGAATTATTAAAGTTTCTAAATTTATAAATGATTTAAAATATTTTTGGTTGAGATTTTTAGAAGGTGGGCCCCACACTTGTCCTTTTGCATGTTGTAAATGCTGAAATCTGATTTCAAAGTGGGCGTATGAATTTTTTTTTATAAATACTAATATTTTATTAAATTTTCTACTTTGGTGTTCTAAGCATTTTCCTATAAATAGTCTGCTTAGGTTAGAATTAAAAATTACACCAAAATCAGAAGTTTTCTCTCTCTATAATATCGAGCGTACTTTTGTGAGTATTTAGATACTTTGAGAGTTGATAAGCAGTTCAAGTTTTCTTCAGTATTATATTCGATATTCCAGTTAGAAGTGCTATTCTTTTGAGGTAAAGGAAGGTAAGGGATGCTATTTTTTTCAAGTAAATGATGTTATTTCCTTAATATCATTATACCAAAATATTGATATGAATTTTATTGTGAAACCTTATCTTTTTTGTGTCGGGGTTACTATTCACGTATACGACACTATTCACGTATACAGCACTATTTATGTATATGACACTATTTATGTATACGACACTATTTATGTATACTATACTATTTATAAATGCGGGGTACTATTCACAAATTACTATTTACGGGGTACTATTCATGAAGTACTATTCACGACGAAAAATTAATTCTTTTATGTTCAAATTATTTTTTATACATGAATATTATTCTTGAATTTTACTCCACAAAGTAGTATCATGTTGACAATTTAGATATTTTTAAACTCTGGATAAATTAAAAATCTTTAATATTTATCCTTGATTTCGTTTGATTGATGCTTATAGCATGGTCATTATCCTCATGTTTATATTGTAACAAAAGTCATCTTTGGCCCGTAGTGCATAGATGGACTATTGATTATTGGTTTTACAATTGTATATCTTTGGCTTATGTATAAAGATGAACTGTTGATTGATAG
Organism: Panax ginseng; assembly: GCA_020205605.1. NCBI lineage: Eukaryota > Viridiplantae > Streptophyta > Magnoliopsida > Apiales > Araliaceae > Panax > Panax ginseng. The sequence goes on from CM035132.1 coordinate 47,759,378, forward strand.
CTTTGGCCCGTAGTGCAAAGATGGACAGGTGTATGACATGATCATGACCACTGGTGATACTAACGAATATCCTTGGCCCGTAGTGCATGGATAATTCGATGATGTGATTGGCAGGATCATGAACACTAGTTAACAATTGAATGTCTTTGGCCATAGTGTATTGACAGACAACTGATTGGTATGATCATTGTTATTACATTTGAATATCTTTAGCCTTTGGGGTAAGGATATTGAGTAAACATTCTATTAAGCCTTTGTGGCAAGGAGAAACTGTTGATTTATATGATTATAAATATGAATTGTGAATTTAATTATAGTCTTTAGTGGATCAGGTGAAGACAGGTGATAAAAGTTCTCTTTGTCTTGGATGCAACAAAGAACTGTTATTACAGGAATGAAATATTAACGATGGACTTTTAATTTGGAGGGGATAGTAAACATTTTGTTCTACTTGATTCTTCTAATGGATTGCTCGTTCCGCGACAATTATGGTTGAAAACTTTTATTATCTTCAATATATTCTAAATCTCTGATTTATTACTGATGAAGGCTATTGATAAATTATTTATCTTAGTCATAATATTCTTTACTGGGTTATTTTTGTTCACCCTTTTGCTTCACAATTCCTTTCAGGTAATAAGAGTGTAGCTGGGTCGAGCGGCGACAACATGGGAATAGAACGGTGGTCTATAGCTGTTGAGGTTTCCCCTAAACAGTATGGAAATAATTTTATTGAGAATTTTAGATAAGTGTATCTTATTTTATATGTCATTTAACTGTTAATTTTGGTGAATCGAATATGGTTAGGTGAACCCAACTTTAGAAGGGTATTTTTCCACTATCATACAAGATGTCTATTGACATACGACTTCACGTATATCTATGAGCACTACCTATATAATCTTGGAGTTTGGTTGAAATATACTTCTCAATTGGAGACAATGGAGATAATTATATGGCAAGAGAAGACTCACCATTGGAAAGAACATGATAGCAATCTTCTCATTTTTCTTTGGGGTCTATTGGGTCAACCAAGGATGATTCTCAAGTCATATGATATCTATTATAACTTAGTACATGGCCTCCCATGTACGAAGGTTTCCTTGAGCATTTTCCAAAGATTTTAATTTCTAAAACAGTTATTAACTGTACCTTTATGTAAGGTACCATTGTAAGGTATCAATGAAAGGTGTTATCCACGTAAAGGGATGAGAGTCACAGTTGGTATAAATAGCATATGTGTTGTCGTATTTTGCATGACAAATGTAAAAATGAAGTTGTCAGTATTGTTGTTTCTGGCGACCCAAGATGGGTTGTGTGGACCTATTTTGGGGGCGTCACAGTTGGTATCAGAGCTTAAGGATATGATCTCTGGTGGAGATCAAGGAATAGAACTAAGAGGGGAGAGACGAGTAAATCCTTCACTAGTGTGTCCTACCTAAGCTTATTTGGTAATTAGTTAGTCGGTCGGAGCATAGAGTTAATACGTAATATGTCAATTAACCTTTGTTTTGAAGCTGTATTCTATAATGAGCAATGGAGAAATCATGATACAAAAGAGATGACCGGGGAGATAGAATCTGAAATGAAAGCAAGGTATTCTCAACTCTTTGAAATACTAGGTACGTAAATTTCGGGGACGAAATTTCATAAGGAGGGGAGATTGTAAGACCCCGAATTTTATGAAATAAAAGTATTCAATTTTTCTATTTAGTAAATAGTTAAATTGATAAAAGTTTAAAGTTAAGGGTGATATATGTAAATTTTTTAAAATAAGCAAGTGATTATAAAATATTTATTTTTGTCGGAGAATATTCGTTTGGTCGTGGAATATTCTTGTTATCGGGGAATATTCGTACGACGGCGCATCCATTTGTGGGCCCCGTAACGGAAAAATGTCAAATAAAGAAAACGACAAGAATGAGTTTTCTAAAAATAACGGTGTAGTTGTTACCGTTAACACTGTTGGATTTTCACCACATCAGTTGTCTCTAACATTAGTCCATCTTTGCACGTAAGCCAAAGAAAATTTCACCATTTAATGATAAACTGAATAAACAAATAATAATATCTTACCATAACATGGAGTATGAAAGAAAATGATATTCCTTTTACCATAAAAAAATGATACCTCTTACCATAATAATGATATCCCTTACCTTAGCATGTGACTTGATTATGCTTTCAGTGAAATTGATTAACTTAAACAATGCTTGCATTCCTTATCTACACTTGGAGTAATATTACAGTCAGTAGAAATACTCATAATATTATACTCACAATATTGTAGTAAAAGAATTTTATATTTTTAGCGTAGTGATGGTGTGTGTTTAGTTGCTCAACCGGGCGACCTATTTATACTAAAAATTTAGTAAACAACTAGCATCCCCGCTTTGACAAAATAACCAAATGAGGTATATAATAATGGTAGTGAAATTTATGGTCCCACAGAGAAAATTAAACCAACTTGTACACGTTTTAAAAATAATTGAGTTGTGGTCCAGACTACTTTAGAAAAAGTAGAGTGTCAGCAAGTCATGCCAGACTTACTTTTGTAAAAAAAAAAAATTGAACAAACATCTGTATATCATACTTATCTTTAATCAACACCTTTTATTCATCAATTATATACACATTTTTAATCTTTCAATAATTATTCACAATTATTAACATAGACTAGCAATACTTCCAACTAGTATAATTATATCATATCAAATAATATGAGTTACTGTGACGCCCCTAAAATAGGTATACATCACCCATCTTGAGTCGCTAGAAAATACACTATAAAAATCATTTACAACTTCATTTATACAACAGTCGTGCAAAATACGACAACATGTATACTGTGAGTTTAAATACAAATACGTATACAAACTCTGACTCATGTCACAATTGCACCTTACATAAAGGTATAGTCAAAAATTATTTTAGAAATTAAAATCTTTGGAAAGTGCTCAAGGAAACCTTCGTACATAGGAGGCCATGAATCTAAGTTATGATAGATATCATATGTCCAGAGAATTATCCTTGGTTGACCCAATAGACCCCAAAGAAAAATGAGAAGATTACTATCATGTTTCTTCCACTGGTGAGTCTTCTCTTGACATATAACTATCTCCATTGTCTCCAAGTGAAAATTATATTTCAAATAAACTCCAAGATCATATAGGTAGTGCTCGTAGATATACTCAGCAAATGGATGTTCACAACCCTGTCTTATGATAACACGAGGTTGTATGTCATTAGACATCTTGTATGATAGTGACAAAACACCCTTCCAACGTTGGGTTCGCCTCACCCTATTTGGTTCACCAAAATTAAATATCAAATGACGTATACAATACGACACACTTATCTAAAGTTCTCAATAAAATTATTTCCATACTATTTAAAGAGAACCTCAACAGCTATATGACCACCGCTCTATTCCCTATATTATCCCCACTCGACCCAGCTACACTCTTATTACCTAAAGGAATTGTGAAAGCAAAAGGGTGAGCACAACTAGCCCAAAGAAAGAATATCATAACTAAAGATAATTAAATTATCAATAGCTTTTGTCAATAATAAATCGTAGATTTAGAACATATGGTAGATGATAAAACTTTTCAACCATAGTTGCAATGAACGAGCAATCCATTAAAAGAGTCAAATAGACCATCAGGTCTATTATCTTCTCCATGTTAAAAGTTCACCAATAATGTTTTATCCCTGTAACATCAGCCAACAATTCCTATCCACAATCATATAAATAACTCATAATCATAATTGTGATTCTGAATTCCTTTTCGCACCCAGGATGAAGATAATCTTCATCACCTATCTTCACCTGAAACATCAAAAATCATGGTTATACCAAATCACAATTCCTGCTCATAATCATATTAATAAATTCATCTTTTGCACTACAGCCAAAGATATTCATTATTATCACATCCATGAATTAATATTTCATTCGAGACTCAAATTTCAATAAATAATCCACATCATCGAATCATCCCTGCACTACAGGCCAAGGATATTCTTTAGTATCACGACCACGAATTATCCATGAACTACGGCCAAAGATAATCGTGTTTTCATCAACTGTCCTGATCATGCCATAAAGCAATTCATCTTTGCACCCTTGGCCGAAGAGAATCCATAGTCATAATCATACCAAAAAATGTCCATCAATGCACTACGGCAAATGAGGATTTTTTACCACATCATTCATCACATTACGGTCATGATTATACCGAATAATCCCTGGTCATAATCACGCCAAGTCCATCTATGCACTACGGGCCAAAGATGACTTTTACCACATCATTTGTAACATTACGGTCGTGATTATACCGAATAATCCCTGGTCATAATTATACCAAGTCCATCTATGCATTACAGGCCACAGATAACTTTCAACATAATATAAATATGAGGATGATGATAATGATATAAACATTAATCCAATGAAAATAAGGATAAATATTAAAGACTTTAAATTTATCCAAATATTATCAATCAATTAATAAAATCATAATCTAATATTGTTAATATTATAACAATATTTTAATCAATTCTTAAACTTATAAATAATTTAGTTTAATTATTTACACTTTACCAAATAATGCATTTAATCATTCAAAAATGCCATACTCATAAGATTTCATTACCAATGATCAAATTATTCATCAAAAATCTGCACATACCTTATATAGGATTCCCAAGCCATAAAATCCTATTTACCAATTCTTCAACTTCACATAACATATTTAACTCATATGTTTGTAACTAAACTATTTTAATGAAAAATACCAAATCAGTCCCAAAAATTATTCTTTTCTGGGATTAATCATAATATAGTCCCATATTGAACATATATTTTTCTTGGAATTTTTAAAATTTATTTACTATTTTTTAAAAATTAATTTCTAATTAATTCCTTAAGAAATTAGCTACCTTAAGTTTAATTCCAAAAATTCCCAAATCCTGGCAGAATCATACACATGTTAATGTGAACTTCCAATTTAAATTTCATGGTCATCGGAGTTATAGAACTCCAGTTATAGTGTTTTTTGTCGGAAAAACCTAAATATTGAAATGGTTATAACTTGCTCATTTTAAGTCGGAATGAGCTCTTTTTTGGACAGAATGTTCTTTATACCATATAATTTCATGTCCCAAAAGGCCGGAATTTTCTCACAATTTAAGTGGCCGAAACTGCCCTTTTAAATTTATGGGCAATAGCTTTTTCGTAAATTGCAGCTTTTGACTCCTTTGCTAAAATCAGTCCACACAAAAATCTACAACACCTTTTTCAGTGATTCCACTTGGAGATGCTACAAAACTCATAGATATAACTCTAAAACTTGACCACACTCAAAAATTCAAAATATAATAGGAGATATGGTCAATTGAATTTCATGTTCCGCTTTCACCAAAATCTGATTTTTCAACCCTTTATGATTTCTAATAAACTTTCATGTTTTCACATAATAACCAACAAAATCATCATAACACTTAGTAATACTTCATATACCCATGATTTTCATCAGTCAAAAGTTTTTATTATGACTCTCATTATAATCAACATAAACAGATCTTTTCCACAATTTAATAAGGAATGAATACAAAGGATCATTCACCATGCATATGGTAATTCACATGTATGCAGTTATTCCAACAAAATAATAATAAAGAATGGAATAATAGAAGGATTCACCATGCATGCGATAGAGACCGCATGCATGAGTTATTTCCAATGTAATAATAAAGAATGGAACCGGGTTAAACGTGATACGCCGCATGTGGATATTCTAATGTAATAATAAAGAACTAACCAGTGTCGGCGTAAATTACATGGAAGAGAAGATATTCCAATGTAATAATAAATAATGGAATAACAACGTAAATCACCATGCATGCGATGGGACAGATAGGATATCCTGGTTATTCCAAATAATAAATAATGAAACTGTGTCGGCGTAAAACGCGTGACAGATAGGATATTAAAAAATCATAAAAGAATGGAATAATAGAAGAATTTCACCATGTATGCGAGACTTTGCATATACAAAAGTTATTCCAACATAATAATAAAGAATGGAATAATAGAAGTTCTCTTCATGAATAAGAAAGAAATAATACCACTTACAGGTACAACAAATAATATCCCTTACACAATAATGATATCCTTTACCTTAGAAAGAATCGATATCTTTGGGTAGAGGTAGCAGGACTTCTCTTCTTCTTTCTCTCTATAGCTTCTCCTCTATAATTTCTCTATAATAATTGCTCTATAGCTTTAGTGAATTGGTGAGAAATGAAGAAAAATGAGCTTCTATTTATAGAAAAATATAGTTTCGATAATTGCACGTTTTGGGGCTCGAAAAATTACAGTACAATACCTCCAACTTTTCCTTTATTTTTAATTTAGTCATGCAAGTATTATCAAATTTGCACCACCTCCCCTAATAGTAAATAATGTGATTCAATAGTAAATTATGTGAATCAATAGTTCTAGACATGTGAAAATACGAATTACAGTATAGTACCACCATCTATACCTCCATTTTTAACTTAGTTATGCAAGTATTATCAATCTTGCACCAACTCCCCTAATAGTAACAAGAATGTGAAACAATAGTATACACATGTGAACCAATAGTTATAATCATGTGAAATAATAGCAATCAATTGCTCATTTATCCGGTTAAATACCCGATTGGTCAATATAACCTCCAGACATCAATTATTATCGAAATAAATGTCGATTTTCACTAACAAAAATAATTCCAACACAATGAAACTATTTTTATCAAAAATATAAATTTTGAAATTTCAAAGTTTGACTTTTTTTTGAAAAAGTCAACTATTGACTTTTTGACCAAATAGTAAAACTCGGAAAATTTTGTATTTATAGTCTATTTTTACTAATTTCATCGTTCCGGACTCAAATATCACGTCCGCGTCTCCAAATTCAATTCTGAAAACAACTTTAATTTTAATAACATTCATCATTAATATTATAACTCACAATATTTATCAAATAGGTTGTTCCCAAGAAAGAGGGGGATTTTCAATAAGGATTTCTCCCTATTGGCGCGCATTTAGGTGACCAAACCTCTCTTTGACAGAACTTCTATACATTGTAAATATTTCAATTTAATAATATGAATAACGTTGTCATCTCAATTATTGATTTAATAGCATATCATATAATGCAGATGATACTGTGACAATAATCGAATCAATAATATGAGAGATATGATGCAAAGAATACTATATAGCAATAATTGAGTATAACTGAGTGACTTCTTACGTAAGCATCAATAATCAATACCGTGTGCTACTATGCAGCCACGCGTATTTTACCACCGATTATTTTATAACAACTTGCTTACTTTGAAAAATTTTCAAATGTCACCCTTAACTTTAACCTTTATCAATTTATTTATTTACCAAAATAGAAAAATTGAATACTTTTATTTCATAAAATTCGGGGTCTCACAGTTACTGTGCAATAACTACTGTGAAAATTATTGAATAAAAGACTGAGTGACTTCTTATGTATGAATCAATAATATCAATCACTATGCAATACCGTGTGTTACTATGGAATCACGCATATTACTGTATTTTTATCATCAGGTATTTTAACGGTAAAAGCTTTGTCGTTATTTTTTTATAAAAAGGTTATTTCTGTTGCTTTCTATATTTGACAGTTATTCCGTTATGGGGCCCACCAATGATCGGTTAATTCGGCATTATCGTACAAATATTCCCTGATAAAAGAATATTCCTTGACCAAACGAATATTTTATGACAACTTCCTTACTTCATATATTTTTCACATTTTTCGGATTATCCAACAATTTTCTATAATTATTTCTATTTATAAAAACTATCATTTAATAGCTTCAAAATAGAAATACTAACTCCACATACTTATATATCTCTAAGACATCATCAATATTAATCTTATATTATTATAATATTTTTTTAGCAAATTTCATAATTGTCCACCATTCATAGATTTTCTATGAATTTTATCTATTTTTAAACAAACCATAAATAGCTTAAAAATACAATAAATATTTCTGTCATTCGATAATTTTTCAAAACTGGCCAGAAATTATAAAATAATATTATAAGATTTTTCACCAAATTTCATATTTTTTCATCATTCATAGAATTTTCTATAAATTTCTTCTATTTTCAAACTAACTATAAATAGTTTAAAAATATAATAATTACTTTTGACATTCAATAAGCATTCTGTAAAAATATTTCAGCCCAAATAATTTTTCTAATTAATTAATTACAAATTCCAATATTCAGAAACTTCAATAATTCATAATAATTAGCACTTTTATCAGAAAATTACATATCTTATGTCCTTTTCCATGTAAAATTTAATTCTCTAAAACTTTTTAGAAGAATTTTTTTCCAAATTCTAACTCTAACATAGAGAGAAAGGCTTACCGAAAATTCTGTTACAAAATTTTTTGAATCAGTCACATCTTAAAATTCATAACAAATCATACGTTAATCTTTAAAGGTTTAAAATTTGTGGACATATACTCAACTTATATATGTATAAAATATCAAAAAATTACAGCGATCCAACGGTCGGATTAAAAATTATAACTCACGCAATAGAGATTAAGAGAACACTGATTTTTCGGACTATGAGTCCTTCAAACCAGTTTCACTCAAACAGTAACCACAAAGAATCCTCATAAAATTTTTGGGTGATTCAAATTTCTGCGTTTAGCTTACTTCCAGGGCTTTCTTTTGATATATGACTCATCTCCTAACTCATTATACACAAAGAGTTATGGATTTTACAAAATTAAGTAGTAAACTAATTTTTTTGAAAATTTCCAGATATTTTTCTTCATTTGATTTCTTGATTTCTCTCGTTTGATCCTTGTTTATACAAGTTTAAAACATCTAAATCAAGTATAAACAAAATCTCTTCATATAAAATTCATGAAAACTTAAATCATAAAATAAATTAAGAATTTTAAAATTACCTCTTTATCAAATTCCTTTTTCTTTCATCCTTCATTTCTTCTTCTCCATCTTCTTCTGATTCTCTCTATTTCTCTCTCTTTCCAAACTCTCTAATTTATTTCTGATTTCCCGTGAGTGGAAATGGGTGGATATTCCATCTCTTTCTTCTTCCCTTTTCCTTTTGTTTTCTTTTCTTCTTTTCTTCCTCTTCCTCTTTTTCTGTCTTACTCTCTCTCTTTTTTCTTATTTTCTCTCGTGAGTGGGAATAAGGTGGGAGTATCCTCCCTGTTTTCTTTCTCCATCCCTTTCCTTTTCCTCCTATTTTTCTTCCTTTCTTTTTCTTTCTCCTTCCCCACATGTTTCCCCCAATAATTTTCCCACTTACTTTCTTTATTTGCTCATTTATTCAATTAATTATTCATTTAACCATTTATCAATTTAACATTTTATAATTTTAAAATAATAATCATACATTAAATTAGACTTTTATTTCATAAAAGTCGAGGTCTTACAATTGGTCCACATATATCACTCTGAATTATTTCTTAGAAAGATGAACACTAAATAACAATAATTAAATGTGATAGTTTGGTAATTAATTTATTTTGATATAATCAACAGGTAAAGGAATCTTCTGGTTCTTCAAGGGATGTTCATGGGAGTTTTTAATAATTCAATTCATCATTATTGATCCTAGATGATCATGCCTGAAGGATTTTAACACAGAAACACACAGCGAAAAATAAAAATTTAAAAGCAATTTCAAAACCCTAAACAGGATCCATGCGAAAAATCAATTAACTCAGAGGTTAGAAATTATACTGATTATTAAAGCTAGAATCGGTGCGGTCGAATCTCCAATGCAATTCAAACGAACTACGTCTCTACGGTATCCACACGAACGCTCCGCGAATCGTCCTACGATCTGCAAAAGAAGGAACCGCGGTACTAGCCACCAAGGATGAGAATTTTCGAAATTGTTTTCTCTAGTCTCTCTCTAAGAGCGGCTAGGGTTTTGTATTTTGACGTAATAACTAAAATGACTGATATATATCATATATATATATATAGCAGTTAGGAGGAATTAATCAAAACCTAATATAATTAATATATATATATATATATATATATATATATATATATCTTAATTAAGTCTTACTTAATTAATATACATATAAACAAATTATCTTTTTTAATTTAAATTAAATGATTTAAAATACTATTAATCATATTGATATATTTAAATCCTTACAATTTAAATTAATTCTCTTTTTAAATTACGTTCTATGTGTGTGACCCTATAAGTTATTATTACATTGACAATAATTTTAAAATCATATTATAAAATTATAAACAGTGAGCGGCATCTAGTAATGCATCACTGCTACCCAAGTAATAATAAGATCGATGATTCGATGAAACCTTTTCGTGACCAATGCTTCAATGTAATTTAATCCTTTTAACCTTAATATCATCGATTAAACTCGAGTCATGGAATGTGTCATACTCTTCATAATTTAATCTGAGTTTTTCTTGATCAATGAGTAGACTATATAAAACAAATCACTATTTGAGCATGGTCATGCATTTCATAGTCCTACTCAATCAAGAGGCCTATGGATATCACCCCTAATATATAGGAGGGTTAAATTCCATCTAGATCACTCATATTCCTCACACGATTCAGGATGTACCCAATAATCACCTTTATAGTCCACTCTATTAAAGGTGACATTTGATGATATCAAAGTACATAAATTCCCGTGTAGTAATATAGTGATTTCAGGTCGGAGGACCATTACATCATTATCACTATGAGAATTGCTAATGACACTTCGCATATTGCTCCACATAGAATTCTCATGGTGGGTCTGTCCAGTACATCGTTCTCTAACATGTACCTATGCATTGACTTAATATTTCATATATTTATAACCAATGAGATTTGGTCATCAGTCAATCCACATACTAGTCTTAATGCATCATTGTTGTTCCATCAACAATGATACTTGACTATGGACATTTAAGAACAATGATACTAATTGTAATTATATAATCTCATGTTTAAGTCACATACTTGAAACTATATAATTTGTATCATTATTCTAAGGAATTTTATTATGTTAACATTTATATTACGCAGTAAATAAAATCATAATAAAATTATTCATTTATTCAATCAAATATAATATCAAAAGGTTAAGCAATTATATCAAATAATTAGCCTCTAGGGCACAAACTCTAACAATGCCAAATCATAAAAATATTTGGATCTAAATACTTCTGGTGTATTACAACATTTGTTTCAACTATTCTCATTTTAGTATAATATAACCTTGAAGAGAAAATATAAAGTTTTTCTAATATGAGCTTCTGGCCCGATACTATGGAAGTAATATAAAAAAATTCTTCACTACCTTCGTTATTGATTTCAATACAATAACCATTATAACGTATATCCTTAAAGCTAAGCAAATTTCTACTTGCCTCAAAAGAATATAAAGAATCATCAATACAAAGTTTTGTGCACTTTGACAATATTATAATCGCTCTTCCAGAGACTTTAATTAAGTTTGATGAATAATCACTCTTCAAGAGTCTTCAATTATGTTTGATGAATAATAGCTCTTCTAGAGCCTTTAGTTAAGTTTGATGAGTTTCTGGCCCATACAACTTCATATATGCAAAACATAAATTTAACTTTATTACTTGAAACATAAATAAAATATATAATAAAATACTTATTATAATGTCATAATATAATGAAATAAAAATAATTAATTGGTATGAACATTTCTATCAACATATCATCAAGGAAATCATAAATATCAGAATTAGTTATATCCACTCCATTTGAAAAGTTAAAATATTTCATGGTATCTTCTAAAGTTTATTTCAATTCCATTTCCTTTTCTTTTATGGAGTCTTGTTACAAATCTACCAAATGTTTAGGAGTGCAATGGGTACATTCCCTTTTTCTATATTGATTGTTCTTTTCACGTCCACTACCACAACCACAACCATAATTTCTTCTATGATTATCAAATGAGGTTCCATTCACTTCATGGAATGTAATAGAATCGGGCGAGCGAGATTGTTGGTTTTTCAGCAAAAAATCATTATTTTGTACAACCACTAGAAGATATAATATCACTTCTGGGAACATAGTTTTCTTTATCGCTTCAGAGAATATTTTGTAAACTTCCGCTCTCGGTATTGCTGCTGCAAGAGCATATTCGAGGCATGAAATATAATAAATATTTTCTCTAACATGTCTTCATCAATGTTTGTTTTTTTTTCACACAATTTTTATAGTGAGATTATTTTAAAAAAATTTAGGATTATTCTCACTCAACACTTTTAAAATCTTGCAACTTCAGGTGCAACCAATTATAATGAGCTTTTGAGAGAATTACAAATTTTTGATTCTAATATCTTTCCTTTAAAATCATTTCATAAGACACGTGAGTCTTTTACTGTAAAGTACTCATATTTTAATTTTTCATGGAGATGATAGCGAATAAAAATCATTAATTTTGCATGATCCTGCAAGGATGCATGATTGCCAACTTTAATTGTATCTCTAAGGTTCTTTGCCTTTATATGAATCTCAGCATCAAGATTCCATTACAAACAATTCTTGCTCGATATAAATCAAGGGCACCAAATTCAAATTTATAAGATTTGAATATCAAATAACTAAACATATTCTCCATCAAATTAAATAATTATAAATGTTCAAATTTAATTGTAATGAAACAATTTATAGAAATTCAGTAAAACACGAAACTAAATTTGTCCACTACAACTAAATAATAAACCAACACTACTAAGTATATTTGTCATTGTAACTTCATACAAAAATATATCAAAAAGATCATTAGAAATATATCAAATATGCTACCATGCCAAAAAGAAATATATCAAAAGATCATTAGAAATATATTGATATAGAAACAGTAATAAAACTAAAGACTATAACCATCCATGTGGCTTTTGCTGGATAATTGTGAGTCATGACTAGCAATGATAATAACTATAGATAAAATAATAGAAACATTTATCTGCAATGATTTGAATTTGATGACTACCTATCTACTCTTGTAACTTGTGTATGTGAAACATGCATTATTAATCTACGACCATATTACACTACTTTATCATATATATATATATATATATATATATATATATATATATATATGATTAAATTTAATTGTAATGAAACAATACTTACATTGAGCTGAAAGAACTCCTTTTCAAAAATTGGGTAGAACTTCGTGCTGATAACGTGTTACAAAATAATAGATAAAATAAAATGTATATTGATAATATCTTGTATTCAAGTGGTCATCCACAATTCATTCAATATCTCTCAAAATCACTCGCATGAGTTTGTCCTCTCATTATATATATATATATATATATATATATATATATATATATACAGAACCGATCAGGTGAGGGAGTCTGCATTTTGTTAAAATGCAGACTTTTTTTTTTGTTTTTTTTAAACAACTAAAAAAATAGTTTAATATTTTATGGAACTGAAATTTTTTCATAATACAGTGTTTTGAGTGTGATTTGGATACATATAACAATACAGGTCAGTTCCATAAAATATTAAACTTTTTTTAGTTGTTAAAAAAAACAAAACAAAAATCCGCATTTTAGTAAGCGTGAGAGAGTCCTTACCTGCGATCCCCATCACACACACACACACACACACACACACACACACACACACACACATATATATATATATATATATATATATATATATATATATATATATATATATATATATATATATATGTGTGCTGTGCATATAGGGGAGGGATGAAAGATAAACATAACCTTTTCATATTTCAATAATTGATAAGGAGGAAATTTTTTATTTTCCAAACTTTTCATATTTCACTCACTTTATTTCTAACACTTGGTATAAAATAATATGTTTGGTTGTAATTAGTTATTATCATTAGATTCACATATTATGAATCATCTACTAATTAGACTAAATATTTATAAACTTTTTTGTCGCTCTAGCAAACACTCCTTTCACAAATTCACATGTTCTCTCTCCTCTATAAACACCACCCACCCACCCACGCACTCTCCCTTCGCATGACAATTCCTTTATCCCCGACAATATGACTGGTAGCATTGGTATAGATACATTTGATAACCAGTATATAATTTTCACAAGTCCCCATAAATTGTATTCTCGTCGTCCTCAGAAAGATGATTAAATGTACAATTTTTTGTCTTAAAAAGATAAAATAAAGTAGTACATAAAGTGAAGAGTAACTAATTATTTAGTGAAATCCATTAGTATATATAAAAAAATTATTCATCACTTTATATAATCTTATAGAGCCGTTAAAATTAAATTTTAAAAAAAAATATATTTCTTTTACTTTTATTTTTATTACTGTGTAAAAATTCTACTTTGTTTATCCTTTTGAGGATGAAGGAAGTAATAGAATAGGTCTTAATGGTACCAAAAATAAAATAAATAAATAAACTCCTTTCTCCCTATTTCCCAATTGCCTCCCGACCATGATTTCATCTTCATTCCCGCACCCACTTGGGAATCAATGTCAATACCTCAGCTCATCCCTTGGATAGTTTTGGTCGAGTTTTTGTATAATTAAGAAAAATGATTAAATGATAAAATTGTTTATATATAAATTCTTATTTATTTGTATAATTTTTTACATATGACTAGTGATAGTCCATAATATGCATAAAAAAGAAATATGACAATTAATACGGGTTAAATGCAAAGTCGACCACTACATTTTTTTTGATATTTGAGTATTGAGTCTTTTTTTCGGTCAACCCAAACTGAGCCCCTTTTTATTCAAAAATTTGGACTTTGAACCCCCAGACGCCACATGTGCGTTGACCTACTGACGTGGCACACGTGGTTGGTTTGGCGTGGTATTTAATATTGTAATTTGACACATGTCCGCTGCTGACGTGACATCTTTTGAATTTTTTCCAAAAATAGCCTTTGCAAGGATTTGAACATGCAACCCATCATTTGAAACTTTGGTTAAATGACCACCAAGATGCAAACGTAGATGCAATATTATGAAGGGTCCTTTACATAAGTATACAACATTTAGAAAGTAATTACACTATTAGTGCACTCATAAAATATTTACACAATTAATACACTTTCTATATTTATTTACAATATTAGTGCAATTAGAATTCCTTAATTTAGAAAATTATAATAGGATTCAATTCATAATAATAAGAAAACCTAAAATCAAGGAGAAATAACTACCATAATTAATAATTCAAATTCAAATATCTTGGATCTAACAAACAAAACAAATTCAAATTCAAAAATAATAATTAAAATTCAAATATTCAAAGTTTGGCAACGTCATCTTCCTCCTCCCCTTCGCCGGTCATCTTCCTCCTCCCTACTGCCCGCTTCAACACCATGGACGCTTAAGCCACAATTACGCCATTATATATGAAGGTTGATTTAGTCCAAAAATTAAAAAGAGAAAAAGATAAATTTTAGTGCAGTTGGTATCCAAATATTTATACAAAGGTAACCATTTTCGTTTTTATGGGTAACCAAGAGAAATTTCAGTGCACTATGAAAAAAAAAATCTATTATAGATTTTTTATAATTAATTGGTAACCCAATAAAACCAATTAGTTACCTTTAATTGTATTAAGGTTTGGCTACTAATTGCGATTATAAAAAAAAAAATCTCTGAATAGATTTTTTTTAATTAATTGCAACCCAATAAAAGCGATTTGGTTACATTTGTATAAAGTGTTAGCTACCAACTACACTGTTAAATAAAAAAAATTATAATAGATTTTTTAAAAATAAATTAGAAACCTAATAACACTAAATTGGTTACCTTGGTATGAATGTTTGGCTACCAACTATACTATAAAAAAATCGCAGCAACTGTACTATGAAAAAAATTGCAGGTGGAGACTCTAATCAATGTTTTCCATGAAACTTGAAAAATACCAAATCAACAACGAAGAAGATCATCATGCCGGCGACAGATCACCAAACCTTCATCTTTCTCTCTCACTATCCATCCTCTCTCTCTACAATTGTGTCTTTCTCTCTTTAAACTACACTATGCCGGCGACAGATCACCATGGGTTCGTTCATGAACCGGGTCAGTATCCGCCAGAATCAGGTGGCTTCCATGGAAAACAGAGGGCTTCACCTTCGTATATCGTCGGAGAAGACGACGAAGAAATTTGCAGTATTTTGAATCGTTGTTAAGGAATTAAGAGAGAGAGAGAGAGAGAGAGAGAGAAAATATTTTTCCACATAGATTCAATTCATAATAATAAGGAAACCTAAAATCAAGGAGAAATAACTACCATAATTAATAATTCAAATTCAAATATCTTGGATCTAACAAACAAAACAAATTCAAATTCAAAAATAATAATTAAAATTCAAATATTCAAAGTTTGGCAACGCTATCTTCCTCCTCCCTTCACGGCCATCATCTTCCTCCTCCCTTCGCTTGGTTATCTTCCTCCTCCCTACGCGCCGCTTCAACACCATGGACGCTTGAATGCACAAATTTGCTATTATGAAGAAGGTTGATTTAGTCCAGAAATTAAAAAGAGAGAAAGATAAATTTTAGTGCAGTTGGTATACAAATATTTATACAAAGGTAACCATTTCGTTTTTATGGGTAACCAAGAGAAATTTCAGTGCACTATGAAAAAAAAAATCTATTATAGATTTTTTATAATTAATTGGTAACCCAATAAAACTGAATTAGTTACCTTTGTATTAAGGTTTGGCTACCAACTGCATTATAAAAAAAAAAATCTACAATACATTTTTTTTTAATTAATTGGTAACCCAATAAAACTGAATTGGTTACATTTGTATAAAGTGTTAGCTACCAACTACACTGTTAAATAAAAAAATTTATAATAGATTTTTTAAAAATAAATTAGAAACCTAATAACACTAAATTGGTTACCTTGGTATGAATGTTTGGCTACAAACTATACTATAAAAAAATCGCAGCAACTGTACTATGAAAAAAATCGCAGGTGGAGACTCAAATCAATGTTTTCCATGGAACTTGAAAAATGCCAAATCAACAACGAAGAAGATCGTCATGCCGGCGACAGATCACCAAACCTTCATCTTTCTCTCTCACTATCCATCCTCTCTCTCTCTCTCTACAATTGTGTCTTTCTCTCTTTAAACTACACCATGCCGGCGACAGATCACCATGGGTTCGTTCTGAACCCAGGTCAAGATCCGCCATAATCGTGGCTTCCATGGAAAAACAGAGGGCTTAGCCTTCAGATATCGCTTTCTAAAAAGACGACGAAGAAATTTGCAGTATTTTGAATCGTTGTTAAGGAATTAAGAGAGAGAGAGAGAAAATGTTTTTCCACATAGATTCAATTCATAATAATAAGGAAACCTAAAATCAAGGAGAAATAACTACCATAATTAATAATTCAAATTCAAATATCTTGGATCTAACAAAAAAAACAAATTCAAATTCAAAAATAATAATTAAAATTCAAATATTCAAAGTTTGGCAACGTCATCTTCCTCCTCCCCTTCGCCGGTCATCTTCCTCCTCCCCTACGCCGCCGCTTCAACACCATGGACGCCGGCCACAGCTGCCATTATGAAGAAGGTTGATTTAGTCCAGAAATTAAAAAGAGAAAAAGATAAATTTTAGTGCAGTTGGTATCCAAATATTTATACAAAGGTAACCATTTTCGTTTTTATGGGTAACCAAGAGAAATTTCAGTGCATTATGAAAAAAAAAAGCTATTATAGATTTTTTATAATTAATTGGTAACCCAATAAAACTGAATTAGTTACCTTTGTATTAAGGTTTGGCTACCAACTGCATTATAAAAAAAAAATTTCTACAATAGATTTTTTTTTTAATTAATTGGTAACCCAATAAAACTGAATTGGTTACATTTGTATAAAGTGTTAGCTACCAACTACACTGTTAAATAAAAAAATTTATAATAGATTTTTTAAAAATAAATTAGAAACCTAATAACACTAAATTGGTTACCTTGGTATGAATGTTTGGCTACAAACTATACTATAAAAAAATCGCAGCAACTGTACTATGAAAAAAATCGCAGGTGGAGACTCTAATCAATGTTTTTCATGGAACTTGAAAAATGCCAAATCAACAACGAAGAAGATCGTCATGCCGGCGACAGATCACCAAACCTTCATCTTTCTCTCTCACTATCCATCCTCTCTCTCTCTACAATTGTGTCTTTCTCTCTTTAAACTACACCATGTCGGCGACAGATCACCATGGGTTCATTCCTGAACTGGGTCAGTATCCGCCGGAATTAGGTGGCTTCCATGGAAAACAGAGGGCTTCGCCTTCGTATATCGTCGGAGAAGACGACGAAAAAATTTGCAGTATTTTGAATTGTTGTTAAGGAATTAAGAGAGAGAGAGAGAAAATGTTTTTCCACATAGTATTGGAGAGAAACATGCAACTTCATCCCCGCCACTTTGGCCGCGACCTTCGTGAAAAGCTCGTCTCCAAACTCATAAAAGACGTCGACGGCACTTGCAGGTTCTACGTTGTCCCTTATACACCACTTTAGTTTGTTTTAATATATAGATATATTAATTACTTAATTTAATACTAATTCCTTAAATTAAGAAATTCTAATTGAATACTAATTTTCTAAATTAAGGAATCCTAATTGCACTAGTATTGTAAATAAATATGGAAATATATTGTGTAAATATTTTATGAGTGCACTATTGTTGTAATTATTTTTAAAAATATAATAGAATATGTAATTGTACCTAAATTAGGCATTAGGAATCCCAAATAATTTTAAACTAGTTGGCCCAAAAGGATAAAAAGGCATGGCTTACCCAAAATCAATGAATGTTCTCTTTTTCTTATTAGTTTTAAAAAATAAATTATATAAGTCAATAAACTATACCACCAACGACAATAAGAAATATTATTATTATTATTATTATTATTATTATTATTATTCTCCTTCAAATAACTAACTGTTATTATTATTATTATTATTATTATTATTATTATTATTATTATTATTATTATTATTATTATTATTATTATTATTATTATTATTATATGCTAAATTTTTTAAATGCATGTGTAGACAAAATGGAAAGTATTTATGCACGTGTATCCGTGGATACATACAAATAAAAAGATATGTATGCATGCATCTATCCGTGTCAATGATGAAAAAGAGAAAATGCTTTTCATTTAATTGGGATAATTTATGCCTTCCGTCCATATGCTAGGAAGATTTCTTTTGGAAAACAAAAGGCAAGTAATCATCGAATGCATTCAAAGCTGGCATTTTTTTAGTATGAAGCCTTGCAATTTTCGGATGAACTGATGACTGGGCAATCCATGTGAAACAAACTAATAAATGTCATCCAGACCTTACATTTTAACCAAAAGAATTTCAGCCCTTGATTTTTCAAAAAGACCCTTGAATGTTCTCTTTTTCTTACTAGTTTTAAAAAATAAATTATATAAGTCAATAAACTCCACCACCACCGGCAACAAGATTATTATTATTATTATTATTATTATTATTATTATTATTATTATTATTATTATTATTATTATTATTATTTTTATTTTTATTTTTATTTTTATTTTTATTATATTTATTATTATTATTGTTATTGTTATTATTATTATTATTAGTACTATTATTATTATTATTAGTACTATATTATTATTATTATTATTACTATTTTATTTTATTATTATTATTATTATTATTATTATTATTATTATCACGCAATTAGTTATGGTATGTAGTGAATGAGAAAAAAGGAGTATATGGAAAAAATCTCATGTTTTGATATAGATATTAATCCTTGCAAGTATTAACAGTTGGCCCATGTTGTTCTAGCGGTCATATAACCAAACTTTCAAATGATGGGTTGCTTGTTCAAATCCTTGCAAAGGCAATTTTTGGAAAAAATTCAAAAGTCGCCACGTCAGCAGCGAATATGTGTCAAATTACAATATTAAATACCACGTCAGACCTGCCACGTGTTCCACGTAGGCATCACGTGTGTCATGTCAGCAGGTCAACGCACATGTGGCGCTGGGGGTTCAAAGTCCAAATTTTTGAATAAAAAGGGGCTCAATTTGCGTTGACCGGAAGAAAAGGGCTCAATACTCAAATATTAAAAAAGTTCAGTGGTCGACTTTGCATTTAACCCCAATTAATACTAAGGGTATTATAAATAAATTATTTTAAAAAATATATTATTTAATATAAATAGTTATTTAACTTGAAACCACCTAAAATAGTAATAAAGACTTAATAAAATAAATAAAATTAAATTAACACAAGTAAAAAAAACCCTTAAATAGAAAAAGTACGGGTCGAACTTCAAATCTGTACTATATTAATAATAATGGGTTTATAATAATTCTCTTAAATTTTACGCCCTAAAACTTGAGGTTACACAAATTATAATCTCCACGACACAACTTTTTACATGGAATAAAACAACAAACTTTTCCTCTAATAGTACAACTTTTTTTTCTTAGAATATAAGACTTAAATACACTTTAAATCGTCTTCTTCTTCTTTTTTTGTTTTTTACACAATTTAAATTCTAATATTTTAATTGTAAGATATTGGACCTTAATACCATTATATTTCTATAAATTAAACCTTTTGGCCACCTAAGTGAAATAATTGATCCGAAGAAGTGTATTTTGATAATTTCACTATTAAATATATTCAGAAAACAGATAAAATTATAAGCATGTTTAAGAAAAAGTTGAGCCAATATAAATTATAGATGTGACGCCCCCAAAATAAGTATACACAACCCATTCTGAGTCGCCAAATACATGGTACATAACTTAAATAT
This sequence comes from Panax ginseng, assembly GCA_020205605.1. NCBI lineage: Eukaryota > Viridiplantae > Streptophyta > Magnoliopsida > Apiales > Araliaceae > Panax > Panax ginseng. The sequence goes on from CM035132.1 coordinate 47,780,304, forward strand.
AAACTTAATTAATACAATTGTCGTGCAAAATACAACAACACAATAGCTGAGTTTTAACACGAATATTGTCTTTTAGACAATATCCAAACTCAAATTCAATCCTCATTACAATTATTATCACATTATTTCACAGAATAGTGAGGACTACTAAAACAACCATCTCGGACCGTCACTCCATTCCCCAACTAGTCCCAGCTATATTCTCATTTCCTGAAGAGAACAATGAAAGAAAAGGGTGATCTCAACTAGCCTAGTAAGAAATATTATCACTAAGATAATGCAGAATAAATTATCCTTAGCCTTCAACAGTATAACAACTGATAGAATACAATAGATAACAAGTTTTAGATCAACAACTGCAGCGGAATAAGCAATACATGAGAAAAGTCTAGTAGAGCATGATATCTACTATCTTCTATGATTTAAAAGTTTATCATCAATTTTATCGCTGAGACTCAGTTCAATAAATAATCCACATCACTGAATTATCCATGCACTACGGGCCAAGGATATTCATTAATATCACGCCCACAAATTATCCACACACTACGGGCCAAGGATATTCGTGTAATCACCAATGGCCATGATCATGCCAAACAACAATTCATCTTTGCACCCTTGGCCGAAGAGAACGCATGATCATGATCATACCAACAACTGTCCATCATTGCACTACGCGCCAATGAGGACTTTTACCACATCATTTGCAATATTACGGGTCATGATTATACCGATACATAATTCCTGGTCATAATCATACCAAATAACAATTCATCTTTGCACCCTTGGCTGAAGATGACTTTCATCACAATATAAGCATGAGAATAATGACAATGATATAAGAATTCAATTAACTGAAATCAAGGATAAATATTAAAGACTTTAAATTAATCCAAAGTTTAATAAAATGTCCAAATTATCAACATGATACTGCTTTGTGGATTTGTGGAGTAAAATTCAAAAATAATATTCACGTATCAAAAATAATTTGGACAGAAAAGAATTAATTTTTTGTTGTGAATAGTACCCTAGGTGAATAGTACCCGAGTGAATAGTATCCCATGAATAGTACCCCATGAATAGTACTTCGTGAATAGTGCCATACATATGAATAGTAGTATACGTATAAATAGTGTCATATAAGTAAATAGTACCTATGAATAGTACTCCGGCATGAAAAGATTTAACAAAAATGTTCAAAAAAATATTATTGTAAAACGATACTAGATGAAGCGCGAATTTCAAGGAGTATAGAAGCAATACTTTACAAAATGAGTATAGAATTCGGAATCTGAAATGAAATAATATTACTCACATACTACAGAGTATGGAAGAAAATATTATTTCTTACGAATATTGAAAAAAAAATATCCCTTACAACTGTTGAACGAAAATAATATTCCTACGAATATTGAATGAAGATAATATTTCTTACGAATATTGAATGAAAATAATATTTCTTACGAATATTGAACGAAAATAAAATTCTTTATGAATACGAAAAATAATATCATAAGCGAATATGAAATAAATAATACCCCTTACCTCCAAAGAAGAGTATTTCTGACTGGTATAGCGGATATATTCTTAAATAAAACTTATACTATTTTCTACACTCAAAACTTCCTTAAACTCAAAAGAAATACGCTCAATATTATAGAAGAAGAATTCTCTGATTCTGGTGTGATTTTCTTTTCTAAACTGAGCATTCTATTTATAAGAGAATGACATGATACTATTTGGACGCACAGTAGGGAAGAATCACAGGCGAACGTTCATGGGCAATTTTTTTTTTACTATGCAAATACTATACATAATAAAATATAATATATTCTATTTTTCATAAAAAACAAAACTTATATATATATATATATATATGTAATAACAAATAACACCCTCCGTGACTTCCCAGGATTCCCCCCTTTTCATTATATATATATATATATATATATATATATATATACACACACATACACATACACACACACATACGGTCTGGATCTTAAGCTCGCCCCTTATTTAGCACACCTTGCTCATGTGACGCCCCCAAAAAAAGGTATACATCACCCGTCTTGGGTCGCCAGATACATGGTACAGAATACAAATACAAACTAATTATACAACAGTCGTGTAAAATACGACAAAACATATGCTGTGAGTTTTAATACAAATATTGTCATCTAGACAATATCCACACTCAATGGAGCCCTCATTACATTTATTATTACACTATTTCACAGAATAGTGAGGACTACTAATGCACCATCTAGGACCATCACTCTATTTTCCGACTAGCCCCAGCTACGTTCTCATTTCCTAAAGGGAACAATGAAAGAAAGGGTGAGCTCAACTAGCCCAGTAAGAAGTATTATGACTAAGGTAATGCAGAATAAATTATCGTTAGCCTTCAATAGTGATAAACTGATACAATATAACAAACATCAAGTTTAACTGCAGCGAAACAAGCAATCCATTAGAAGAGTCAAGTAGAGAATAAAATCTACTATCTTCTATGATTTAAAACGTTTTTCATCACTTTTATCGCTGAGACTCAGCTCAATAAATAATCCACATCATCAAATCATCCCTGCACTAAAGGCCAATGATATTCTTTAGTATCACGACCACGAATTATCCATGCACTACGGCCAAAGATAATCGTGTTTTCATCAACGGTCCTGATCATGCCATAAAATAATTCATCTTTGTACCCTTGGCTGAAGAGAATCCATAGCCATAATCATACCAAAAACTGTCCATCAATGCATTATTGGCCAATGAGGACTTTTACCACATCATTTGTAACATTACGGTCATGATTATACGGAATAATCCCTGGTCATAATCATACCAAGTCCATCTATGCACTACAGGCCACAGATGACTTTCAACATAATATAAACATGAGGATAATGACAATGACATAATAATTCAATAAAACAAGTTCAAGAATTAATTTATCTAGGAACCAATAACGTCTAAATTATCAACATGATAATTCTTTATAGAGTAAAATTCAAGAATGCTCAGAAGAATATTTTCATGAAAAAATACTGGATGAAGCGCAAATATCAAGGATATTCCACTAATTTCATGGAGTATAGAAGCTAAAACTTTAACCAATTGAGTATAATAGAATATATGAAACTGCAAATGGATTTTTACCGTCATGCGATAATCCGCTTAGACAGATCATTTCCAAAATTTAATAAGGAATGAATACAAAGGATCATTCACCATGCATGTGATAATCCACATGACAAAGTTATTCCAACAAAATAATAAAGAATGGAATAATGTAAGAAATCACCATGCATGCGATAGATCATGCACAAACAAAGGTTATTCCAACGTAATAATAAATAATAGAACCGTGTCGAGGCGTGTACGAACCGGCGGATGTTCCAACGAAATAATAAAGAATAGAATAACGGAAGAATTTCACCATGTATGCGGTGCTTGCGCCAAACAAGTTATTCCAACATAATAATAAAAAATGAAATAATAGAAGAATTTCACCAAGTATAGGGTAGTCTGCGTGTACAGGTTATTCCAACAGAATAATAAAGAATGGAATAACAGAAGTTCTCTTCATGAATACAAAAGAAATAATACTCCTTACAAGTACAGCGAATAATATCCCTTACCTTAAGAAGAAGAGTACTGGATGTAGGAGTAGTGAAGTAGTAGAATACTTTTCTTCTTTCTCTCTATAGTTTCTTTCTCTAGAGTTTCAGTGAATTCGTAAGAAATAATGAAGGAATGAGCTTCTATTTATAGAAGAATGGGCTGCATAGTAACTAATTCATGAACAGTCCAGATTGATTTAATTTAAACAGACAGTCCAGATTTAAAACAAAATCTTTTAAATAAAATATAATATATTCTATTTATAATCTAATAAAACGAATAACTTTATAAAAGTATTCTATTTTCTATAAAAAGATTTTACTATGCAAAACACTATGCAGGCACTATGCAACACTATGCATAATAAAATATAATATATTCTAATTATTGTCTAATAAAATAAATAATTTTATAAAAGTATTCTGTTTTATATAAAAAGATATTACTATGCAAAATACTATGCATAATAGAATATAATATATTCTATTTATAGTCTAATAAAATGAATAACTTTATAAAAGTATTCATTTTTATATAAAAAGCTTTTCTTTTATTACATTAATAATATTAATAAAACAAAAGCGAGTGACTTATCACGTAAGCATCAATAATCAATACTGTAATTACTATGCAACCATGCATTATTATATACTTTTAACACTTTGGGTGTTTCAACGAGCTAACGGTAAAACTTCCGCCATTTTCTTAATCCGAGCAATAATTCCGCTAGGGTCCACCAATAATTATTGCCGTTATCACGAATATTCTCTGATAAAACGAATATTCCCCGACCAATCGAATATAATATGACAACTTGCATACTTTGCAAAATTTATAAATATTACCCACAACTATAGCATTATCTCAAATCCACACCATAATTTTGAAAAAATATTTTGAGAAAATTAAATCTTTATTCATAAAATTTGGGGTTTTACAATCTCTCGTCCTTATGAAATTTCGCCCTCGAAATTTACGTACGTACCTGGTATGCCGAAGAGGTGAGGATACCTTGACTTCATTACAGATTCTAACTCTTGAGGTATAACCTTTGAGTGTCGAATATGATCCTTCTTATCCAAGATTTTAACACGTATCTCCTCATACATTAAATCTTCTGCTATCTCGTCCAGTTCTAAATTAATAATGTGGTTCAGGTCGTCCACATATTTACGTAACATCGATACATTAAAAACGTTATGGGTACGCAACATACTTGGCGGTAAAACGAGTCTATAAGCCACAGTTCCTACTCGATCGAGGATTTCAAATGGGTCAATTAAATCGAGGGTTGAGATTTCCTCTCTTCATTGATTCTTGCTTCTAGAATAATGCCCTCTTGAACCTTCTTCTTCACATTCATCAGCTCTGAGTATGTAGCTTGCACGGCTTTAACTTTATCGATTAAAGTCGATTCTACTCGTATATTCATTATCTTTACGTGGGTCCCTAGAGTCTTTAACTCTATATTCATCATTTGTAAGTTATATGAAATGGGACTTTATGTTAACAACATCGCACTCGCATACGATCTTCTACTCAACGCGTCAGCTACCACGTTCGCACTTCCACAATGATATTGAATGGTACGATCATAATCTTCAATAGCTCGAGCCAACGTCTTTGGCGCATTGTACGTTCATTTTGGTTGAAGAAATATTTAAGGGTTTAAGAAATGGGTTTTGTACTGGGGTCAATACAAAATTCGATTTCACGCTCTGGGGTAGACCAGGAAGTCTTCAAGAATACGTCAAGAAATTTATTAACAATAAAAATATCATTCAAAACTGTGACTCTCATCCAAGACTTGGATAACACGTCACATTGATACCTATCAACTTGCCATCGTCATTCACAATGTCTCATACGGAAAGTCTGGCTTCGGTGCATTCCACACAAGGAAGTCAACAACGAAAGGATCGGGGCCCTTTACTTATGGCTTGATATGACAATGATTGACTTTAGTGGTTTGGTTACTTTGAATTCGCATAATAGGTTGGTTAGGAGTACGAAAGCTAACAACCTTATAAAAAGCATGATGAGTAGTTAACCAATCGTTTCCAAAAATCACATCAAAGGCAAGTATTTTCAAAGAGATAAGATCGAAAGGTAACGTGAAAGTGTTTATTTGAATCAACAAGATTTATAAACAGTAGAGGTAATGAAGGTTTCTCCTAACAGAGTTTCAACAGATAAGTCAAAGTCTAATTTCTCCGGAGTCAAATTTAAACATTGAGCGCAAATAGGAGAAATAAAAGAGTGAGTAGAATCGGTATCTAACACGGTATAGGCTTCGCAAGAGATTATGATTAACTTACCTGTGATAATTTTATTCAGGTTCCTCGTCATGAAAAAAATGCTTTCACTTAAACTATCGGCTTTGACTTGTCTGGGACATCTTTTGGCATCACTATCTCAGCTGGACTTGACTTCACCATACGACAAAATCGAGCTAGGTGACCTTCTCTTCCGTAATTAAAACACGTTTTGGATTGCTTTGCGTCACAGATTTGGACGGATGTGTCCTCCCCGTCATTTGAAACATACGACCGGTGGTCGTTCTTCTTCCTTTGAAACGGGTACTGGTGCCGACGTCTTCATGTCATTGTTGAACCTTCTCTTCTTGAAATGTCCATTCTTATTGTTTTGGCCATGATTACCACCGAAGTGGTTACCATTTATGGCATGTTGATTCCCTCCATGCTTATTGTCATCGCTTTGATGACTGTTATCACCGGTATTATCATTTTGCCGGCTACTCTCTTTTGGTTAGGTTGACTCATTATCGCACTCCAATAACTGATCCCTATTAACAACATCTGAATACAAACACAGTTTATGAGAGATAAGATATTGACGTATCTCAGGTTTCAAACCTCTTAGAAACATTCACGTCATTCTCTCCTCATTATCAACCAAATGGGACTAAAATCGGGACAACTCGGCAAACTTGGCTTCGTACTGCGACACGATCATGTTGTTTTGCTCCAACTTGATAAACTCCATCTCCTTCATGTGACGAATACTTTTGGGAAAGTACTTGTCATTGAACAGCTCTTGGAACTTCTCCCAAGACATCTTGAGTGCGTCAGACTGGGTACATTTTACAGATTCCCACCAGTAATCTACCTCTTCATGCAACATAAAGGTGGCAAAGGGAACCTTTTTCTTTTCGGAACATCCCAAGACATCAAATATCTTGGTGATCTGCTTTAACCACGTCTCCGCCTTAAGTGATTCTGGCTTTTCCAAAAACTCTGGTGGTCCCAGCTTCTTGAATTGCTTAGTGGTGACCGACCGTGGGTTGCCATTATTTTTACCTGCATTATGAGCAGGAGCCGCCTTCGCCTGATGTTGCATGAATTCTAAAAAACTCCTAAACATACCGTCATTCGTCAATTGATTAGTGTTGTTGTTTACAGGAGGATTATGGCCATCTTGTTGCACATTGTCCTGATTATTGATCTGTGTAGACTCAACAGTCTCCTGTGCTCCATTGTTTATCTCAACATTTTTAGATGCCATTTTCAAATACTGCCATAAAACAAGGGTTAATTAACATATCACATATTATCTCTATACTCTGACCGACCAATTAAATACCAAATAAACTTAGGTAGTTTTCATACTAGCGAAGGAATTCCCCGCCTCTCCCCTCCTTGTTCTTGTCTCACATCTCACCAGGATCATATCCTAAGCTTTGATACTAAATGATGCCCCCAAAAATAGGTATACATCACCCATCTTGGGTCGCCAGACATACGTGGTGCGTAATACAAATACAAACTAATTATACAACAGTCGTGTAAAATACGACAAAACATATGCTGTGAGTTTTAATACAAATATTGTCATCTAGACAATATCCACACTCAATGGAGCCCTCATTACATTTATTATTACACTATTTCACAGAATAGTGAGAACTACTAATGCACCATCTAGGATCATCACTCTATTTTCCGACTAGCCCCAGCTACGTTCTCATTTCCTAAAGGGAACAATGAAAGAAAGGGTGAGCTCAACTAGCCCAGTAAGAAGTATTATGACTAAGGTAATGCAGAATAAATTATCGTTAGCCTTCAATAGTGATAAACTGATACAATATAACAAACATCAAGTTTAACTGCAGCGAAACAAGCAATCCATTAGAAGAGTCAAGTAGAGAATAAAATCTACTCTCTTCTATGATTTAAAACGTTTTTCATCACTTTTATCGGCAGACTCACTTCAATAAATAATCCACATCATCAAATCATCCCTGCACTAAAGGCCAATGATATTCTTTAGTATCACGACCACGAATTATCCATGCACTACGGGCCAAAGATAATCGTGTTTTCATCAACGGTCCTGATCATGCCATAAAATAATTCATCTTTGTACCCTTGGCTGAAGAGAATCCATAGCTATAATCATACCAAAAACTGTCCATCAATGCATTATAGGCCAATGAGGACTTTTACCACATCATTTGTAACATTACGGTCATGATTATACGGAATAATCCCTGGTCATAATCATACCAAGTCCATCTATGCACTACAGGCCACAGATGACTTTCAACATAATATAAACATGAGGATAATGACAATGACATAATAATTCAATAAAACAAGTTCAAGAATTAATTTATCTAGGAACCAATAACGTCTAAATTATCAACATGATACTTCTTTATAGAGTAAAATTCAAGAATGCTCAGAAGAATATTTTCATGAAAAAATACTGGATGAAGCGCAAATATCAAGGATATTCCACTAATTTCATGGAGTATAGAAGCTAAAACTTTAACCAACTGAGTATAATAGAATATATGAAACTGCAAATGGATTTTTACCGTCATGCGATAATCCGCTTAGACAGATCATTTCCAAAATTTAATAAGGAATGAATACAAAGGATCATTCACCATGCATGTGATAATCCACATAGACAGGTTATTCCAACAAAATAATAAAGAATGGAATAACAGAAGAAATCACCATGCATGCGATAGAATCAGCACAAACAAAGTTATTCCAACGAATAATAAATAATAGAACCGTGTCAGCGTGTACGCTTGCCGGCGAGATGTTCCAACGAGATAATAAAGAATAGAATAACAGAAGAATTTCACCATGTATGCGGTACTTCGCATAAACAAGTTATTCCAACATAATAATAAAAAATGGAATAATAGAAGAATTTCACCAAGTATAGGGTAGTCTGCGTGTACAGGTTATTCCAACAGAATAATAAAGAATGGAATAACAGAAGTTCTCTTCATGAATACAAAAGAAATAATACCCCTTACAGGTACAACAAATAATATCCCTTACCTTAAGAAGAAGAGTACTGGATGTAGGAGTAGTGAAGTAGTAGAATACTTTTCTTCTTTCTCTCTATAGTTTCTCTCTAGAGTTTCAAAGGAATTAAGTAAGAAATAATGAAGGAATGAGCTTCTATTTATAGAAGAATGGGTCATGATAGTAACTAATTCATAAACAAATTCATTGATTTAAATTAAACAGATAAATTCCAGATTTAAAACAAAATCTTTTAAATAAAATATAATATATTCTATTTATAATCTAATAAAACGAATAACTTTATAAAAGTATTCTATTTTATATAAAAAGATTTTACTATACAAAATACTATCGCAGCACTATATCAACACTATGCATAATAAAATATAATATATTCTAATTATTGTCTAATAAAATAAATAATTTTATAAAAGTATTTTGTTTTATATAAAAAGATATTACTATGCAAAATACTATGCATAATAGAATATAATATATTCTATTTATAGTCTAATAAAATGAATAACTTTATAAAATATTCTGTTTTATATAAAAAGTTTTTCTATTTTATTACATTAATAATACTAATAAAACAAAACTGAGTGACTTATCACATAAGCATTAATAATCAATACCGTATGCTACTATGCAACCACTCGTATTATTGTACTTTTAACACCGGATGTTTCAACAGTTAACGGTAAAACTTCTGCCGTTATTTTCATAAAATATTTTTGTCATTTTCTTAATCCGACAATAATTCCGTTGTGGGGTCCACCAATGATTGTGCCGTTGTACGAATATTCTATGATAAAACGAATATTCCCCGACCAATCGAATATAATATGACAACTTGCATACTTTGCAAAATTTATAAATATTACCCACAACTATAACATTATCTCAAATTCACAACATAATTTTAAAAAAATATTTCGAGAAAATTAAATCTTTATTCGTAAAATTTGGGGTTTCTGAAATCTCACCCCTTTAGTGATTTTATCGAAATTACGATTTGGTCCGTCGCTATATGTAGAACCGTCGTCTTAACTTTTAGTGACAGACAACATATAGTTACGGTTGTACATATAGCGACAGACCGAATTGTCGTCCGGTCCGTCGCTATAGGGGGGTGAGCAAGGTGAGCTAGATAAGGGGTGAGCTTAAGATCCGAACCATATATATAAAACAAAACTGAGATTGCTTTCTTCCGACTATTTTGAAAAATGGGTAAGTGGGGGTCCGAATAATAAGCAAAATTTACAACAAATACTTCATAAAAATACCCTCTATTTATCTCAACTCACTTGGCTTCACAAAAAATATTTTTAATAACATTTATTCATTATTATTATAACTCGCAATATTAACAACCAGATCATTCCCAAGAAAGATGGGCTTTTCGATAAGGATTTCTCTTTATTGGCACGCAATTAGGTGACCAAACCCCTTTCCTCGACAGAACTTTCTAGACATAGTTAATAATGAAAATAATAATATGAATAACTTTGTCATCTCAATTATTGATATAATAATATAAAATACTCTGACAATAATTGAATCAATAACGTGAGATACTATGCAGTAATTACTGTGGTAATAATTGAATTAAACTGAGTGACTTCTCACGTAAGCATCAATAATCAATACCGTGTTCTACTATGCAACCATGTGTACTACTGTACTTTTATACCACTAGGTATTTCAACAGTTAACGGTAAAACCTTTGTTGTTACCTTTATAAAAGATATTTCTGTCATTTTCTAAATTAGACAATAATTTTCATTGTGGGGTCCACCAATGATTGTCTTGCGTCATCTGAATATTCCCGATAAACCTAATATTCTCAATTAATCGAATATTTTATGACAACTTGCATACTTTTTAAAATTTATAAATACTACCCACAACTATAACATTATATCAAATCCACACCTTAATATTAAAAAAAATATTTTGAAAAATTAAATCTTTATTCATAAAATTTGGGGTCTTACAATAGAGAACCTTAAATATTTTTGAAAGCACGTTATATTGTAGATAAGTGATATGTATGTGATTAAGAAATAAAAAGGACAAAAAATTAGAGTCGGTGTAAACAATGGATACCCTTAAAAGACTTGACTGTCCTTCCATTTTGAGTTGGGTGACTTATATTTCGGTAAGAAATGCTAATTTGGTGGCAAAAATGTTCAATTTAATTATAAGAATGTAAAGACATTATGGTTTAATGTCTTAAAGTATATGTCTTACGTTGTAAATCGAAAAATAAATGATACAGAACTTTAAATATTTTGAAAGCACAAAATAGTATAGACACGTGATTAGTGTATGATTAAGAAATAAAAAGGAAAAAATTGGTGTCAATATAAACGATGAATACCTTTAAAAGACTTAATTATCCTTTCATTTCGAGTCTCGTGACTTATTTCAATAAGAAATGTTAATTCGGTGCCCAAAAGGTTCAATTTAATTATAAAAATTTAAAGATATTAAGTTTTTATGTCTTAAATTTGAAACATTATGGTTTAAGTTGTAAATCGAAAAACTAGAATGCTTAAGGTGGCGTTTGGTTTGCGTCAAATCAATATAATAGTTTTGTAATGCAATAAGCTATTACATAGATGTGACCATTTATTATGTTTGGTTCACCTATTACATGTATTAACTCATTATGGGCGTAATGCTGTTACATCATTTTTTAAGTTTTTCATTACATCCTTCAATTGATGTATTGTCTCATTATGTTCGTAATGCAATAGGTCGTAAAAAATAAAATAGTAATGATTATAATTGATTTGACATTTTGATTTATAATTTACTTTATTCATTACATACAACCATATAATTTAGTTAACCAAACACAATTTTGAACATAATGTAATAATATTATATTTACTACATAAATATATGATGTGATAAAAATATGTAACTACAAGTGCACATTATCAAATTGAAGAACTGACAAGTACATGTCAAAATTAACTAGACATGAAAAATAAATAAACTAACTAAAATAAAAAATAAATAAATAAATAAATAAGAAAACTCTAATTCATCTCCCCCTTCTCTCTAAAACAAGAGACCTATTTATAAGCACAAATGAATTGTAACATAATACTAATACATTGAACTTGGTCTCTTTTGTTTCCTTTTATCTTCTTCTTTTCTTTTTGAATCCGATCTCTACAAGGTAATCTCCCAAGAGTCCTTTTCTATATTTAAAAGCTAGAACAATTATCTTTTCCTTATTCACCAAGATAAATAAGATAAATTCTACAAATAAAATAAAATGTATTAGTTAAATAAAATAAAATTATAAAATAATAAATATGTCAATATTAAAATGTATAAATTATGTGTTTAACAAATACCCTCATACCTTGCTTTTGCTCGTCCTAGAGTAAAATAAAAAGAAAATAAAATAAAACAAAAACTATACTACCCCATTTTCGTAGGAAACACGATTGCATTTAGCATGTGCAACAAGCCTTTAAACCCAAATGTTACCCCAAGTGGACGAATTGTGTCTCGTGAGAGTTCGCAGTGAATATACCCATAAAATTCAAAATTCATAATTCAAAATAAATTTATTTTTGAGTTTAACCAATTATGAAATTGAATGAAAACTTCTTAGTATACATGAGACTAGTTAAGTTATTTTCATGAGGCTTAGACACCCAGTTATTTCGTTCAATTGACATTAAAGCAGTTATTTATTTCTTTATTTTATAACTTTTTTTTTCATTTTTTCAATTTTTCTTGAAATTACTCGAATCATAGTTTATATCCACAACTAAGAGTTAGTGCAAATGTGATGTGCAAAAATGCATATGAATTCAATTTTATTTCAGATGGTATTTCGGTCACAGAACCACATGGACATTTTCAAATTTGGGAGTGTTAATGCCGGGTGTATTTCTCAGCTGCATTGCACTGCCTCATAAACAAAATTTTCAATTTTTTTCATTTTTTACTATATTTTCCTAAAAAAGTAAAAAAATCTAATACAACAATAATAAAAACAAACTCCCCCATACCTAAATCATGCATTGTCCTCACTGTATACAAATAAAAAATAGAGAAGAAATAAATAAAAGAACTGTACCTTGTATGTGAGACATTTGTTATGCAAGAAAATGTGGCGAGAAGGAAAATAAATGTATGTACCTACAAACACTACAAGAAAAAAGCTTAATTTCGACGGAATGTTCCGTCAGACCTAAGCCTATTCAGTCGAAACTAGATTATTTCCGACGAAAAATCTCCATCAGAAATTCGATCGTATATATTCGCGTCGAAGATAAGTTCCGTCAAAAATTCCGTAGGATATTTATTATCTTCGACGAAATTATCTCCGACGGATTTTTGTCGAACATAATCTAGCTTTGACTGAATATATAGGACGAAACTTTTTCGTCGAGTAAAAGATATCATATTTTTGACGGACATATTCCCTTGGAATTATCCTATTTCCGACTGAAAATTTAAATAATCCGGTATTTATTAAAAATGACTCATTATTAACTCCGACAGAAATTTCGTCGGAGATAACATAGTTCTGACGGACATGTTCTGTCGAAGGTAACTTATCTCCGACTGAAAATTAGAATATTTCGTTATTTATAAAAAAAATGGTTATTTGTTAAATCCGAGGGAAGTTCCATCGAAAATACCATATTCCGTCGAAATTAACTATTTTTTTTATAAATGCAGATTTTAAAAGTTCAGTTTCCAGGTGTTTAAACCCATTAATGTACCTGTAACCTGTCACAACCCAATACACATTAATATAAACCTCTATCTCACATTCAAATATGCAACGTAGCACTAAAACGTAATCTTCAACTCATTATCATTCACATTCACATTCACATTCAAATATCCACCAAAACGTATTATAAGCTAATTTTCAATAAATATAAGCTAACGAATTACAAATATAAGCTAATGTTCCGTAAATGATAAACAATATAATTTACAATACTTATACAGACGCAATTAGACACTACAATATATACAAATGTTCTACAATACTTATACAGACGCAATTAGACACTACTGTGAGACCCCAGATTTTATAAATAAAGATTTAAATTTCTCAAAATATTTTTTTAATATTATGGTGTGGATTTGAGATAGTGTTATAGTTGTGGGTAGTATTTAAAAATTTTACAAAGTATGCAAATTGTTATAAATATTCGTTTGGTCAGGGAATATTCTTTTTATTGGGAATATCTGTACGACGGCACAATCATTGGTGGGCCCCACAACAGAAGTACTGTCGTAGTTAGAAAATGGCAAAAATATTTTATGGAAATAACTATGAGACTTTACCATTAATACCGCTTGAACTACCCTAGGTAGTAAAGTATAGTAATCTGCTGCGTGGTTGCATAGTAGCACACCAGATGATTATTGATGCTTACGTGAAGAAGTCACTCAGTTATACTCAATTATTGCTATAGTAATTACTGCATCATATCTCTCATATTATTGATTCAATTATTGTCACAGTATCATGTGCATAATATGCTATTTTATTAAATTAATAATTGAGACGACAAAGTTATTCATATTAATAAATTATAATATTTACAATGTCTAGAAGTTCTGTCAAAGAGAGGTTAGATAATCTAATTGCGCGCCAATAAGGAGAAATTCTTATCGGAAAGCCCCCTCTTTCTTGGGAACAACCTGATTATTAACTATTGTGAGTTATGATATTAATGATGGATAAGTTCGTGTTGATTAAAGATGAATTTGATAGTTTTATTGTGTTGGGATTATTTGTGTTAGTAGAAATTGACATTTATTTTGATAATAATTGATGTCTGGAGGTTATATTGTTCAATCGGGTATTCAGGACACTTTTTGTGTCGGAGTTACTATTCACGAGTTACTATTCACGGGTTACTATTCACCGAAATTACTATTCACTCTAGTATTGTTCACTCGAGTATTTGGGACACTTTTTATGTCGGAATTACTATTTACGAGTTACTATTCATGGGTTATTATTCACCAAAATTACTATTCACTCTAGTATTATTCACTCGAGTATTTGGGACACTTTTTGTGTTGGAGTTACTATTCATGAGTTACTATTCACGAGTTACTATTCACCCGTTACTATTCATTCTAGTATTGTGCATTCGGGTATTTGGGTACAATATTATTCCATGAGGAGATGTGCTAATTTTTCAGACCGTTGGTTGAATGAATTAATATGGACCGCTGGTGAAAAGTTATAATAGTGAATCAATATAGATCGCTGGTTTAAAAGTTAGAATAGTGAATCAGTATGGACCGTTGCTTTAAGTTTTAATAGTAAATTGATCTGGATCGTTCGTTTAAAAGTAGATCGATCTGTACCGTTCATGAATTAGTTACTATTCATTTCATTCTTCTATAAATAGAAGCTCATTCCTTCATTATTTCTTACCAATTCACTAAAGCTCTAGAGCATTTATTATAGAGAGAAATTATAGAGAAATTGTAGAGAAAATCTATAGAAGAAGAGGCTCGCTACCTCACTACTCCAAATTATTCAGCTTTTCTAAGGTAAGTCATGACGCCCCAAAATAGGTATACATCACCCATTCCGAAAGTTGTCAATACATGGTACGTAAATAACTACAACTTTATTATTACAACAAGAAACTGTGAGTTTGAATACAAATATTATCTTCTAGATAATATCTATACTCAAATAAATCCTCATCACATTTATTGATATATTATTTTACAAAATGGTGAGGACTACTAAACAACTCTCTCTAGAACCTTCATTCCATACCCCACTGTACTTCTGCTATATTCTCGCCTCCCGAGAAGAAAAATGGAACAAAAAGGAAAAGAGTGAGCTCAACTAGCCCAAAGAAGAATATTATGACTAAGATAATATACAACAAATTATCGTTAGTCCTCAACAGGAAAAAATCTAATAGAATACAATAGACAACAAGTTTTAAATCAAGATTCGCAATTTAAATAATAATTCATTAGAAGAGTTAAGTAGAGAATGCAAACTACTATCTTCTTCTTTGTATGAATTTAAAAGTTCATCGCCTATCTTTTATCCCCTCAGAACATCAATCAATATATATCTAGAATCAAATATTCATCTTTGCACTACATGCCAAAGATATTCATCAGTTGGTCATGTTCATCTAAACACCTGTTCATCTTTGCACTACGGGCCAAAGATATTCATCAGAAATCATTCATCTTTGCACTACAAGCCAAAGATATTCAATAATATCATCATTTAAGACCGAGGATGATGAAAAATATCTTTAAAGAAACGAATCCAGTGAAACAAAATGACAAGGATTAGGATTAAGGATTCGTACTTTGTTTTATCCATGTCCAAAAATACCTCAAAAATAATCATACTGGTGTAAAATTCAAGAATGATCAAAACATGGATACAATCAAAGCTAGTATCCAGAATAGATATTTTGGACGAAAAGGAAAATTTTCATTTTTCGATGAATAAGTCCGATTCGTGAATAGTATCAGATATCGTGAATAAAGGCCGATACGTGAATAATAAACTCCACACTAAAAGTTCCAAATTTGATTAAAAAGTTCGGATCAATATTTCAAAGATAATGATATTAGAATAAATAATATCATTAAAAAAAATAATATCCCTTACCTCGAAAGAAAAGTACTTAACTCGGAATACTTGGATATAGGCTATAACTTGAAGTTGCACCGAGATAGCAATACTCAAAGTATACTCAAACTACTCACAAGAATACGCCGATAATATAGAGAGAGAAAACTTCAATTTAAATTGTGATTTTCAATTCTAACCTAATCACCCTATTTATAGGAAAATGCTTAAACACCAAAGTAAAAAAATTTAATAAATTAATAATATATATATATATATATATATATATATATATATATATATTTCAACGCACACTTAATTTGCCCAACATCACCACCAACCAAATTTACTACACAAGACTAACAACAAAAAAACGTTTTTCTAATTTAAAATAATTTAAACTTCCAAAAATCAATTATTTTGAGCTTCGAACTTCAATAATTCACAATAAATAGCCCTTTTGTCAGAAAAAATTTGAATCTCATGGGTTTTTATAGGAAATTCAATTCTCTACAACTTTGCGTAAGAAAGTTTTTCCAAATTCCAAATGTAAATTGACCAAAATCCATAAACGAGCGATTTTACACGCTATAAATCAAATTTAAGTCAAGAAATGGGGTCCACCAACATGTTTAACATGTTTTAAACATTTATTGTAACAAAATACTCTTTCTCCTCAGATACTCATATATCACACATTCATTGTAAAATATCACCATTATTATATTATTAAAATATAATAATATATTTAAATGAATTATTTTATCGTAAAAAGATAAAATTTTAATTTTCAACAATTGTCACATTAAAAATTTTCTCCATCTATATCCACATAAAATCAATATTTTCCTCATCATATAAATTAATAATTAATTATTCACGAATAATATTACAAAATCACAATATCGACAACCAGTGCGCCCTCAGAAAGAGGGGGCTTCCAATAAGAATTTCTCCTCATCTTGCAATTATTAGGTGACCAAACCTCTCCTTAGATGTAACTTTCTAGACATTGCCAATAATGTTATCTAATAATATTATTCAGATAATATGAATTATTGCTTCGATAATGAAAAATACTTTAGTAATGACAATTATCAAAACAACAACAATATAAAATATCAACGCAACAATTATTGAATCAATAAAATAAAATAATCGAATAAAGAATTACCGTAACCATTATCGAGTAGTGCCTTTTCACGTAAGAATCAATAATTGGTGCAATACCGCAAAGCTACCGTGTTTTAAACCATCGGTATTTTAACAAGATTAATAAAATAACTACGTCGTTATTTTTTTAACAACGTATTCTTGTCGCTTTCTTCCTCCAATCGCTTTCAGTTATGGGGCCCACATGCGGCTTTTCATTTAATATTCCCTCATATTTTAATATTCCTCGACCAAACGAATATTCCCGACAATAATGAATATTTTATAACCAATTGCTTATTTTGAAATATTTGCGATTTTACCCATAACTATCCACATTAATCAAATCAACCCTTACTATTTCAAAATAATAAATAGAGAAAATTAAATTTCATTAATAATAAGTTGGGGTCTTACAACCTCCCTCCTTATGAAATTTCGTCCTCGAAATTGACGTGACGATACTGGTGTTTCAAAAGGTGAGGATACCTCGCTTTAATTTCCGCTTCCAATTCCCGTGTCATTTCTCTATAAAGATGGTTCCTCCATAAAACTTTAACTTGGGGTATAACCTTCGTATGTAGGGACATGCTCCTTCCTATCCAAGATCTTGACAGTACCTCCTCATACGTTAAGTCTTCTCGACTATCTCGTCCGGCCTAACTCTATATAACGTGGTTCGGTCTTTCACATATTTACGAAAGTACAGATATGTGAAACACATTATGAACACGAGACATACTCGGAGGTAACGCGAGTCTATAGGCTACATTTCCTACTCGGTTAAGAATCTGAAATGGACCAATATATCGTGGATTGAGCTTTCCTCATTTCCCAAATCTTGTAACTCCCTTCCATGAAGCTACACGCAACAATACGTGATCCCCAATACTAAATTCCACGTCTTTTCGATGAAGATCTGCATAACTCTTTTGTCGATCCTGTGCCATTTGTATACGTTGTCGAATCATTTGGATCTTTTCGTCGAGTCATACGTATCAACCTCGGTCCCAACAATGTTGCTTCAGCCACCTCGTCCCAATATACTAGAGAGCGACATTTTCGTCCATATAATGCTTCGAATGGAGCCACACCTATACTTGCCTGATAACTGTTGTTGTAGGAGAATTCCACCAATGGTAAATACTTATCCCAACTGCCCTTGAAGTCTAGGACACGGAGTCTTAATAGATCTTCAAGAGTTTGAATAGTCCTCTCGATTGTTCGTCTGCTTGAGGATGGTATGCCAATCTAAATCAGAAACTGCGCTCCATAGCTTTTTGCAAGCTAACCCAAAATCTTGAAGTGAATCTTGGGTCACGATCCAAAACTATGGATACTGGCATGCCATGCAACCTCACAATCTCATTTACATATATACTAGCAAGACGCTCAAGGAATAAGTCTCCGTGACGGCAAGAAATGAGCGCACTTGGTTAATCTATCAATAATAACCCAAATAGCATTGATGCCTTGAGAAACCGTAGGAAGACCCGTAACGAAATCCATGGTAATGTGTTCCCACTTCCATTTCGAAATCTCAAGTGGTTGCAACGGACCCTTAGGTACTAGATGCTCCGCCTTTACACGTTGACAAGTTAAACACATCGAGATAAACTTTGCAATCTCTCTCTTCATATTGTTCCACCAAAATGTATGTCAAGATCAAGATAAATTTTAGTACTTCCAGATGGATTGCAAATGGTGTATTGTGTGCCTCCATCATAATCTTGTACTTCAAATCGTAGTCGTTAGGAACACAAAGTCCGAGTGGACTCAAGTATTCCTTCTTCATCAATTCTCGCCCTAATAACTCCTTCTTGTACTTTCTTCTTCATACGATGCATCATCCGGCCTGGGGCTTGAGCAACCTTAACTTTTTCTATTAAAGTTGGCTCTATGCGATACTTGACATCATCGCACTCATTCCCGTATATGATCTTCTTACTCAACGCGTCACCACCACCACGCTCGCTTTTCCGTGATGGTATCAATAGTGTGGTCGTAGTCTTTCAATAGCTCGAGCCAATGTCATTCCGCCGCATGTTGAGTTCTTTTTTGAGTGAAGAAATATTTAAGGCTTTTATGGTCTGAATATATCTCCACTTTCTCCCCATATAGATAATGCCTCCAGATCTTTAGCGCGAAAACGACTGCTGCCAACTCTAGATCATGAGTAGGATAATTCCTCTCATACTCTTTAAGTTATCGCGAGGCATAGGCTATGACTTTCCCACGCTGCATGAGAACACATCCTAACCCTTTGCCTCAAGCATCATCAGAGATAACAAATCCATCCGAACCAGATGGTATTGTTAGAACAGGTGCCAAAATAAGTCTCCTCTTAAGCTCTTGGAACTCTTCTCGCATTCTTCGCTCCAAACAAATTTTGTATCCTTCCGAGTTAGTCAAGTTAATGGAGTAGCGATTCAAGAAAACCCTTCCACGAATCTCCGATAATAACCAAATAAGCCCAAAAACTACGTGACTTCAACACCGACTTTCTGCTGCTCCTAATTTGTATTGCTTCAATCTTCACGGATCAACAGATACTCCATGTTTCGACACCACGCGCCCAAGGAATGCTACTTCCTCAAGCCGTAACTCGCATTTCTTTCAACTTGGCATAAAGCTTGTTTTCACGGCCTTTTGAGTACCAAATTCAAATGGTGCTCATGATCTTCACGGCTTTTTGGAATATATGAGGATGTCATCAATAAAGACAACAACGAATTGATCCAAATATTCCTTGAATACTCGATTCATCATATCCATGAAAGCCAGCAGGAGCATTAGTCAATCCGAAAGACATGACTAAGAATTCATAA
Organism: Panax ginseng; assembly: GCA_020205605.1. NCBI lineage: Eukaryota > Viridiplantae > Streptophyta > Magnoliopsida > Apiales > Araliaceae > Panax > Panax ginseng. The sequence continues at coordinate 47,800,829 of CM035132.1, forward strand.
TGCCCGCATCGAGTTCTAAAGGCGCCTTTGAATATCCTCGCCTAATCTTCACCGATGATATCCGAATCTAAGATCGATCTTTGAAAAAAATTGTGCCCTCAGAATCGGTCAAACAAGTCATCAATACGAGGTAGAGGATACCTATTCTTGATGGTGACATGGTTTAATTCCCGATAGTCAATACAAAGTCGCATACTCCCGCCTTTTCTTCTTTACGAATAAAATAGAGCACCCCAAGGAGATGTACTAGATTTAATGAAATTGATGTCCAACAATTCCTCGTAGTTGGACCTTTAACTCCTCGAAGTTCAATAGAGCCATTCGATATGGGGTTTTAGAAATGGGCTTTGTACCAGTTCAAGATCAATAAAGAATTCAACTTCACGCTCGGGGTAGACCGGAAGTTCTTCAGAAATACGCCGAAAGTCAATAACAACAGAATATTATTCAAATTTGACGTGTCTTTATTCAAATCTATAACATGGGCTAAGAAAGCTTGACATCCGCTTTTCAATAAACGAATAGCTTTATGATTAGATATGACAAGGATTGATTTTAATGGTTTAGTTGCTTGAATTCGAACAACAAAGTTGGTTAGGAATATGAAAACTAACAACCTTACGAAAATAATCAATTTTGGCATGATGAGTAGTTAACCAATCAATCCCTAAAATCACATCAAAAGCAAGTATCTTTAAAGAGATAAGGTCAATGTAAGGTGATGGTGCCAACTTGAATCAAACAAGATTTATAAACAAAGGATGTGATGAAAGTTTCTCCTAACTGAGTTTCCACAGAGATAGGTCAAAGTCTAATTTTTCCTGAGTCAAATTTAAACGCTGAGCACAAGTAGAGAGATAAATGAATGGGTAGCACCCTGTGATCTAGTAAAGTATAAACTTCACAAGAATTTATGATTAGCTTACCCGTGATCACCTCGCTTTGGGTTCCTCGATTTTGACCACCACAACAAAAACGCTTCTTCCAGAACCGCTGACTTTGACTTTTCTCGACAATCTTTTGAGTCACCGTCCCCTCACTGAACTAGGTTTCGCTACCGCATAATCTCGAGCGATATGTCCTTCCTTTCCATAATTATAGCATACCTTGAACTGCTAGGGCGCTTTGACCGATATGTCCTCTTTCCCGCATTTATAGCATATGACCGGTGGTCGCTCTCCTCCCTTAGAACCAGCTTGTCACCAAGACCGCCATCTTCACATGGTCGTTGTTAAATCTCCTCTTTTAAAATCTCCTCCCGACTCGCTTTTTCTATTTTCATGGCTATGATTACCACCAGAGTGGTTACCATTTTTGTCCGCCTTTTTTCTTTCTTCACCGGGTTATCGTTGTTTTGTTGACTACCATCTCCTAGATGATCCTCGGTTGTGGTCCTCAAATGACCGTACTCAAGTATCTCGCTTCTAATAATTGAGCCCTCGCTTACAACATCTCGAATAGAGAGAAAATTTATGAGAAATGAGATACCGACGTATGCCGGGTTTCAAACCTCTAAGAAACATCCGCCATACGCTCCTCATTCTCCACCAAATGAGGTGCAAACCTCGATAACTCGCAAACTTTGCCTCGCATCGAGACACCGCCATGTTGTTTTTTTTCTCTAATCGATGAACTCCACTTCCTTCATATGACGTAACACTTTCGTGAAATTATTTATCATTAAATAGTTTCAAATGTCTCCCAAGACATGCCGAAAAGGGTACCGGATGGGTACGCTTCACGACTCCCACCAAGAGTCCGCCTCGCCACGGAACATAAAGGTGGCGAATGGAACCTTCTTCTCCTCCCGCATCCCAAGACATCGAATATCTTGGTAATTTGCTTGACCCATGTTTCCGCCATGATCGGATCTGGCTTTCCTTAAATTCGTGGTCCCAACTCTTTGAACTGCTTGGGTGTGACAACCCATGAATTGCTATCATTTCTCTCAGTATTTTGAACACGAAGTCTCCTCGTCGATTTTGCATGAACTGCAAAAAGCTTCTAAACATCCCTCGCTCATCATCTCGCCATGGTGGTGTTGTTCACAGAGGAACATTGCCACTCTCACAGACGCTCTCCTCACAGGTGAGTACAAAGCGCTCTCCACTGGCCTCATTTCCACTATTAATATTCTCAATCGACATTCTCAAATACCGCTATAAAAACAAGGGTTAATTAAGCAAATCAATATATCACATAATATCCCTATATACCGACCAACTAACAAATAAGCTTAGTAGGACACACTAGCGAAGGATTTACTCGTCTCTCCCCTCCTAGTTATATTCCCCGATCTCCGCCAGAGATCATATCCCTAAGCTCTGATACCAACTGTGACGCCCCCAAAATAGGTATACATCACCCATTCTGAGTTGTCAATACACGGTATGTAAATAACTACAACTTTATTATTACAACAAGAAATCGTGAGTTTGAATACAAATATTATCTTCTAGACAATATCTATACTCAAATAAATCCTCATCACATTTATTGATACATTATTTTACAAAAATGGTGAGGACTACTAAACAACTCTCTTTAGAACCTTCATTCCATACCCTCGACTCGCATCGCTATATTCTCGCCTCCCGAGAAGAAAAATGAAACAAAAAGGAAAAGGGTGAGCTCAACTAGCCCAAGAAAAGAATATTATGACTAAGATAATATACAACAAATTATCGTTAGTCTTCAATGTGGAAAAATCTAATAGAATACTAGACAACAAGTTTTAAATCAATATTCGCAATGGAAAAATAATTCATTAGAAGAGTTAAGTAGAGAATGCAAACTACTATCTTCTATGTATGAATTTAAAAGTTCATCGCTCATCTTTTATCCCTCAGAACATCAATCAATATATATCCGAATCAAATATTCATCTTTGCACTACAGCCAAAGATATTCATCACCGGGTCATGTTCATCTAAACATCTGCTCATCTTTGCACTACGGCCAAAGATATTCATCGAAATCATTCATCTTTGCACTACAGCCAAAGATATTCAATAATATCATCATTTAAGACCGAGGATGATGAAAAATATTTTTAAAGAAACGAATCCAAAGGAAACAAAATGACAAGGATTAAGGATTAAGGATTCGTATTTGTTTTATCCATGTCCAAAAATACCTCAAAAATAATCATAGTGGTGTAAAATTCAAGAATGATCAAAACATGGATACAATCAAAGCTAGTATCCACAATAGAGATATTTTGGACTAAAAGGAAAATTTTATTTTTCGATGAATAGTGCCAGATTCGTGAATAAGATCAGATACGTGAATAAAGGTCAGATACATGAATAAGAACCCCTACACTTAAAAGTTCCAAATTTGATTAAAAAGTTCAGATTAATATTTCAAAGATAATGATATTAAGAATAAATAATATCATTAAAAAAATAATATCCCTTACCTCGAAAAGATAAGATTTAACCGAAATCAATTGGATATAAAGCTATAACTTGAACTTGCACCGATAACAATACTCAAAGTATACTCAAAATACTCACAAGAATACGCCGATAATATAGAGAGAAAAACTTCAATTTCGTGTGATTTTCAATTCTAACCTAATCACCCTATTTATAGGAAAATGCTTAGAACACCAAAGTAAAAAATTAATAAATTAATAATATATATATATATATATATATATATATATATATATTTCAACGCAGAACTTAATTTTGCCCAACATCACCACCAACCACATGTACTACACAAGACTAACAACAAAAAAACGTTTTCTAATTTAAAATAATTTAAACTTCCAAAAATCAATTATTTCGAGCTTCGTAACTTCAATAATTCACAATAAATAGCCCTTTTGTCGTAAAAATTCAAATCTCATGGGTTTTATAGGAAATTCAATTCTCTACAACTTTGCGTAAGAAAGGTTTTCCAAATTCCAAATGTAAATTGACCAAAATCCATAAACCAAGCGATTTTACAGCTATAATCAAATTTCAACCAAGAAATTGGGTCCACCGACATGTTTAACATGTTTTAAACATTTATTGTAACAAAAATACTCTTTTCTCCTCAGATACTCATATATCACACATTCATTGTAAAAATATCACCATTATTATATTATTAAAAATATAATAATATATTTAAATGAATTATTTTATCGTAAAAAGATAAAATTTTAATTTTCAACAATTGTCACATTAAAAATTTTCCCATCTATATCCACATAAAATCAATATTTTCCTCATCATATAAATCAATAATTAATTATTCACAATAATATTACAAAATCACAATATCGACAACCAGCAGCCCTCAGAAAGAGGGGGCTTTCCAATAAGAATTTCTCCTTATCATGCGCAATTAGGTGACCAAACCTCTCCTTAGATGTAACTTTCTAGACATTGCCAATAATGTTATCTAATAATATTATTCAGATAATATGAATTATTGCTTCGATAATGAAAAATACCGTGTAATGACAATTATCAAAACAACAAAGAATATAAAATATCAACGCAACAATTATTGAATCAATAAAATAAAATAATATCGAATAAAGAATTATCGTAACCATTATCGAGTAGTGCCTTCACGTAAGAATCAATAATTGGTGCAATACCGTGTGCATCGTGTGTTTTAAACCATCGAGTATTTTAATAAGATTAATTCAGAATAACTACGCCGTTATTTTTAAACAACGATATTCTTTGTCGCTTTCTTCCTCCAATCGCTTTCCGCTATGGGGCTCCACATATGGTCATTTGCATCGCATTTAATATTCCCCGACAAGATTTAATATTCCACGACCAAACGAATATTCCCTGACAATAATGAATATTTTATAACCAATTGCTTATTTTGAAATATTTGTGTATTTTACCCATAACTATCCACATTAATCAAATCAACCCTTACTATTTCAAAATAATAAATAGAGAAAATTAAATTTCATTAATAATAAGTTGGGGTCTTACAACCTCCCCTCCTTATGAAATTTCGTCCTCGAAATTGACGTACGTACCTGGTGTTTCGAAAAGGTGAGGATACCTCGCTTTAATTTCCGTTTCCAATTCCCAGGTCATTTCCTCTATAGCATGGTTCCTCCACAAAACTTTAACTTGGGGTATAACCTTCGTGCGTAGGACATGCTCCTTCCTATCCAAGATCTTGACAGGTACCTCCTCATACGTTAAGTCTTCGACTATCTCGTCCAGTTCTAACTCTATAACGTGGTTCGGTCTTTCACATATTTACGGATACGATATGTGAAACACATTATGAACACGAGACATACTTTGAGGTAACGCGAGTCTATAGGCTACATTTCCTACTCTGGCCAAGAATCAAAATGGACCAATATATCGTGGATCGAGCTTTCCTCGCTTCCCAAATCTTGTAACTCCTTCCATGAAGCTACACGCAACAATACGTGATCCCCAATACTAAATTCCACGCCTTTTCGATGAAGATCTCATAAACTCTTTTGTCGATCCTGTGCCATTTGTATACGCTTGTCGAATCATTTGGATCTTTTCGTAGTCATACGTATTAAACTCGGGTCCCAACAATGTTGCTTCACCCACCTCATCCCAAATATACTGAGAGCGACATTTTCGGCCCATATAATGCTTCAAATGGAGCCACACCTATACTTGCTCGATAATCGTTGTTGTTGTAGGAGAATTCCACCAATGGTAAATACTTATCCTAACCGCCTCTTGAAGTCTAGGACACAGAGTCTTAATAGATCTTCAAGAGTTTGAATAGTCCTCTCTCGATTGTTCGTCTGCTTGAGGATGGTATGTCGAATCTAAATCGTAAAATCCGCGCTCATAGCTTTTTGCAAGCTAACCCAAAATCTTGAAGTGAATCTTGGGTCACGATCCAAAACTATGGATACTGGCATGCCATGCAACCTCACAATCTCATTTACATATATACTAGCAAGACGCTCAAGGAATAAGTCTCCGTGACGACAAGAAATGAGCAGACTTGGTTAATCTATCAATAATAACCCAAATAGCATTGATGCCTTGGGAAACCGTAGGAAGAAGACCCGTAAACGAAATCCATGGTAATGTGTTCCCACTTCCATTTCGAATCTCAAGTGGTTGCAACGGACCCTTAGGTACTAGATGCTCCGCCTTTACACGCTGACAAGTTAAACACATCGAGATAAACTTTGCAATCTCTCTCTTCATATTGTTCCACCAAAATGTATGTCAAGATCACGATAAATTTTAGTACTTCCGTGATGGATTGCAAATGGTGTATTGTGTGCCTCCATCATAATCTTGTACTTCAAATCGTAGTCGTTAGAAACACAAAGTCCGAGTGGACTCAAGTATTCCTTCTTCATCAATTCTCGCCCCTAATAACTCCTTCTTGTACTTTCTTCTTCATACGCATCACCCGGCCTGCATGGGCTTCGAGCAACCTTAACTTTTTCTATTAAAGTTGGCTCTATGCGATACTTGACATCATCGCACTCATTCCCTCGCATATGATCTTCTACTCAACGCGTCACCTACCACGCTCGCTTTTCGGTGATGGTATTGAATAGTGTGGTCGTAGTCTTCAATAGCTCGAGCCAATGTCATTGCCAAGCATGTTGAGTTCTTTTTGAGTGAAGAAATATTTAAGGCTTTTATGGTCCTAATATATCTCCACTTTCTCCCCATATAGATAATGCCTCCATATCTTTAGCGCTAAAACGATCACGCTAACTCTAGATCATGAGTAGGATAATTCCTCTCATACTCTTTAAGTTATCGCGAGGCATAGGCTATGACTTTCCCACGCTGCATGAGAACACATCCTAACCCTTTGCTCAAGCATCATCAGAGATAACAAATCCATCCGAACCAGATGGTATTGTTAGAACAAAGCCAAAATAAGTCTCCTCTTAAGCTCTTGAAACTCTTCTCGCATTCTTCGCCTCCAACAAATTTTGTATCCTTCCGAGTTAATTGGGTTAATGGAGTAGCGATTCAAGAAAACCCTTCCACGAATCTCCGATAATAACCAAATTTAAGCCCAAAAACTACGATTTCAACCACCGACTTTTGGTTGTTCCCAACTTTGTATTGCTTCAATCTTCACGGATCAACAGATACTCCATGTTTCGACACCACGCGCCCAAGGAATGCTACTTCCTCAAGCCGTAACTCGCATTTCTTCAACTTGGCATAAAGCTTGTTTTCACGGCCTTTGGAGTACCAAATTTCAAAATGGTGCTCATGATCTTCACGGCTTTTGGAATATATGAGGATGTCATCAATAAAGACAACAACGAATCGATCCAAATATTCCTTGAATACTCGATTCATCATATCCATGAAAGCCAGCAGGAGCATTAGTCAATCCGAAAGACATGACTAAGAATTCATAATGCCCGCATCTGGGTTCTAAAGGCGCCTTTGAATATCCTCGCCTAATCTTCACCGATGATATCCGTAATCGAAGATCGATCTTTGAAAAAATTGTGCCCTCGCAATCGGGTCAAACAAGTCATCAATACGAGGTAGAGGATACCTATTCTTGATGGTGACATGGTTTAATTCCCGATAGTCAATACAAAGTCGCATACTCCCGCCTTTCTTCTTTACGAATAAAATAGAGCACCCCAAGGAGATGTACTAGATTTAATGAAATTGATGTCCAACAATTCCTCGTAGTTGGACCTTTAACTCCTCAAGTTCAATAGAGCCATTCGATATGGGGTTTTAGAAATGGGCTTTGTACCAGTTCAAGATCAATAAAGAATTCAACTTCACGCTCGGGGTAGACCGGAAGTTCTTCAGAAATACGCCGTGAAAGTCAATAACAACAGAATATTATTCAAACGTGTCTTTATTCAAATCTATAACATGGGCTAAGAAAGCTTGACATCCGCTTTTCAATAAACGAATAGCTTTATGATTAGATATGATGTTGATTGATTTTAATGGTTTAGTTGCTTGAATTCAACAACAAAGTTGGTTAGAATATGAAAAACTAACAACCTTACGAAAAATAATCAATTTTGGCATGATGAGTAGTTAACCAATCAATCCCTAAAATCACATCAAAAGCAAGTATCTTTAAAGAGATAAGGTCAACAGTAAGGTGATGGTGCCAACTTGAATCAAACAAGATTTATAAATGCGGATGTGATGAAAGTTTCTCCTAACTGAGTTTCCACAGATAGGTCAAAGTCTAATTTTTCCTGAGTCAAATTTAAACGTTGAGCACAAGTAGAGAGATAAAATGAATGGGTAGCACCCAGATCTAGTAAAGTATAAACTTCACAAGAATTTATGATTAGCTTACCCGTGATCACCTCGTTTGGGTTCCTCGATTTTGACCACCACAACAAACGCCTTCCAGAACCGCTGACTTTGACTTTTCGGGACAATCTTTTGAGTCACCGTCCCTCACCGAACTAGGTTTCGCTACCGCATAATCCCGAGCGATATGTCCTTCCTTTCCATAATTATAGCATACCTTGAACTGCTAGGGCGCTTGACCGATATGTCCTCTTTCCGCATTTATAGAGATATGACCGGTGGTCGCTTCCTCCCTTAGAACCGCTTCTCACCAAGACCGCTGCCTTTTCACATGGTCATTGTTAAATCTCCTCTTTTAAAATCTCCTCCCCGACTCGCTTCTTCTATTTTCATGGCCATGATTACCACCGGTGGTTACCATTTTTGTCCATCTTTTTCTTTCTCCGCCGGTTATCGTTGTTTTGTTGACTACCATCTCCTAGATGATCCTCGGTTGTGGTCCCTCAAATTGACCGTGACTCGTTATCTCGCTCTAATAATTGAGCCCTGCTTACAACATCCGAATGGAGAGAAAATTTATGATAAATGAGATATCGACGTATGCCGGGTTTCAAACCTCTAAGAAACATCCGCGTCATACGCTCCTCATTCTCCACCAAATGAGGTGCAAACTCGATAACTCGCAAACTTTGCCTCGCATCGAGACACCGCCATGTTGTTTTGCTCTAATCGATGAACTCCACTTCCTTCATATGACGAACACTTTCGTGAAATTATTTATCATTAAATAGTTTCAAATGTCTCCCAAGACATGCCGAGTCTGTACCGGATGGGTACGCTTCATCGACTCCCAACCAAGAGTCCGCTTCGCCACGGAACATAAAGGTGGCGAATGGAACCTTCGTTCCTCCGTGCATCCCAAGACATCGAATATCTTGGTAATTTGCTTGACCCATGTTTCCGCCATGATCGGATCTCGCTTTCCTTAAATTCGTGTGGTCCCAACTCTTTGAACTCGCTTTGTCAGTGACAACCCATGAATTGCTATCATTTCTCCTCAGATTTTGAACACAAGTCTCCTCGTCTCGATTTTTGCATGAACTGCAAAAAGCTTCTAAACATCCCTCGCTCATCATCTCGCCGGTGGTGTTGTTCACAGAGGAACATTGTCACTGTTGCACGCTCTCCTCGTTGGTGAGTACAGCGCTCCACTCGGTCTCATTTCCACTATTAATATTCTCAATCGACATTCTCAAATCATCGCCATAAAACAAGGGTTAATTAAGCAAATCAATATATCACATAATATCCCTATATACCGACCAACTAACAAATAAGCTTAGTAGGACACACTAGCGAAGGATTTACTCGCCTCTCCCATCCTAGTTATATTCCCCGATCTCCGCCAGAGATCATATCCCTAAGCTCGATACCAACCGTGACGCCCCAAAATAGGTATACATCACCCATTCGAGTTGTCAATACATGGTACGTAAATAACTACAACTTTATTATTACAACAAGAAATCGTGAGTTTGAATACAAATATTATCTTCTAGACAATATCTATACTCAAATATATCCTCATCACATTTATTGATACATTATTTTACAAAAATGGTGAGGACTACTAAACAACTCTCTTTAGAACCTTCATTCCATACCTCGACTCGTACTCGCTATATTCTCGCCTCTTGAGAAGAAAAATGGAACAAAAAGGAAAAGGGTGAGCTCAACTAGCCCAGTAAAGAATATTATGACTAAGATAATATACAACAAATTATCGTTAGTCCTCAACAGGGAAAAATCTAATAGAAGCGTTAAGTAGAGAATGCAAACTACTATCTTCTATGTATGAATTTAAAAGTTCATCGTCTATCGTTTATCCCTGTAACATCAATCAATATATATCTGGAATCAAATATTCATCTTTGCACTACAGCCAAAGATATTCATCACCGTCATGTTCATCTAAACATCTGCTCATCTTTGCACTACGGCCAAAGATATTCATCGAAATCATTCATCTTTGCACTACAAAAGCCAAAGATATTCAATAATATCATCATTTAAGACTGAGGATGATGAAAAATATTTTTAAAGAAACGAATCCAGTGAAACAAAATGACAAGGATTAAGGATTAAGGATTCGTACTTTGTTTTATCCATGTCCAAAAATACCTCAAAAATAATCATAGTGGTGTAAAATTCAAGAATGATCAAAACATGGATACAATCAAAGCTAGTATCCAGAATAGATATTTTGGACGAAAAGGAAAATTTTTATTTTTCAGATGAATAGTGGCCGTGTTGTGAATAAGATCAGATATCGTGAATAAGGCCGTGATATACATGAATAAGAACCCCACACTTAAAAGTTCCAAATTTGATTAAAAAGTTCAGATCAATACTTCGGTATAATGATATTAGAATAAATAATATCATTAAAAAAAATAATATCCCTTACCTCGGAAAGATAGTACTTCTAACTGGAATACTGGATATAGGCTATAACTTGAACTTGCACCGTATAACAATACTCAAAGTATACTCAAAATACTCACAAGAATACGCTCGATAATATAGAGAGAGAAAACTTCAATTTCTGGTGTGATTTTTAATTCTAACCTAAGCACCCTATTTATAGGAAAATGCTTGGAACACCAAAGTAGAAAATTTAATAAGTTAATAATATATATATATATATATATATATATATATATATATATATATATATATATATATATACCAAAGCACACTTAATTTGCCCAACATCAGCCACCAACCAGCCCACTACACAAGACTAACAACAAAAAAACGTTTTTCTAATTTAAAATAATTTAAACTTCCAAAAATCAATTATTTCGGAGCTTCGAACTTCAATAATTCACAATAAATAGCCCTTTTGTCAGAAAATTTGAATCTCGCGAGTTTTTATAGGAAATTCAATTCTCTACAACTTTGCAGAAGAAAGGTTTTCCAAATTCCAAACAGAAATTGACCGAAATCCATAAACGGGCGATTTTACAGGCTATAATCAAATTTCAGTCAAGAAATTGGGTCCACCGACATGTTTAACATGTTTTAAACATTTATTGTAACAAAAATACTCTTTCTCCTCGTATACTCATATATCACACATTCATTGTAAAAATATCACCATTATTATATTATTAAAAATATAATAATATATTTAAATGAATTATTTTATCAGAAAAAGATAAAATTTTAATTTTCAACAATTGTCACATTAAAAAATTTTCTCCATCTATATCCACATAAAATCAATATTTTCCTCATCATATAAATCAATAATTAATTATTCACGAATAATATTACAAAATCACAATATCGATAACCAGCAGCTTCCTCAGAGAGAGGGGGCTTTCCAATAAGAATTTCTCCTTATCATGCCGCAATTAGGTGACCAAACCTCTCCTTAGACGTAACTTTCTAGACATTGCCAATAATGTTATCTAATAATATTATTCAGATAATATGAATTATTGCTTCGATAATGAAAAATACCGTGTAATGACAATTATCAAACAACAAAGAATATAAAATATCAACGCAACAATTATTGAATCAATAAAATAAAATACTCGAATAAGAATTTATCAGAACCATTATTGAGTAGTGCTTTCACGTAAGAATCAATAATTGGTGCAATACCGCAAAGCTACCGTGTTTTTAACCATCGAGTATTTTAACAAGATTAATTCAGAATAACTACGCTGCTTATTTTTAAACAACGTATTCTTGTCGTTTTCTTCCTCCAATCGCTTTCCGTTATGGGGCCCACACATGGCTTCGCCGTCGTACGAATATTCCTCGACCAAACGAATATTCCCTGACAATAATGAATATTTTATAACCAATTGCTTATTTTGAAATATTTGCGTATTTTACCCATAACTATCCACATTAATCAAATCAACCCTTATTATTTCAAAATAATAAATAGAGAAAATTAAATTTCATTAATAATAAGTTGGGGTCTTACAACCTCCCCTCCTTATGAAATTTCGTCCTCAAAATTGACGTACGTACCTGGTGTTCCGAAAAGGTGAGGATACCTCGCTTTAATTTCCGTTTCCAATTCCCAGGTCATTTCCTCTATAACATGGTTCCTCCACAAAACTTTAACTTGGGGTATAACCTTCGTGCGTAGGACATGCTCCTTCCTATCCAAGATCTTGACAGGTACCTCCTCATACGTTAAGTCTTCGACTATCTCGTCCAGTTCTAACTCTATAACGTGGTTCGGGTCTTTCACATATTTACGAAGTACAGATATGTGAAACACATTATGAACATGAGACATACTCGGAGGTAACGCGAGTCTATAGGCTACATTTCCTACTCGGTCAAGAATCAGAAATGGACCAATATATCGTGGATTGAGCTTTCCTCGTTTCCCAAATCTTGTAACTCCCTTCCATGAAGCTACACGCAACAATACGTGATCCCCAATACTAAATTCCACGTCTTTTCGATGAAGATCTGCATAACTCTTTTGTCGATCCTGTGCCATTTGTATACGTTGTCGAATCATTTGGATCTTTTTCGTAGTCATACGTACCAACTCAGGTCCTAACAATGTTGCTTCAGCCACCTCGTCCCAATATACTAGAGAGCGACATTTTCGTCCATATAATGCTTCGAATGGAGCCACACCTATACTTGCCTGATAACTGTTGTTGTAGGAGAATTCCACCAATGGTAAATACTTATCCCAACTGCCCTTGAAGTCTAGGACACAGAGTCTTAATAGATCTTCAAGAGTTTAAATAGTCCTCTCTGATTGTTCGTCCGTTTGAGGATGGTATGCCGAACTAAATCGTAAATCCGTGCCCATAGCTTTTTGCAAGCTAACCCAAAATCTTGAAGTGAATCTTGGGTCACGATCTGAAACTATGGATACTGGCATGCCATGCAACCTCACAATCTCATTTACATATATACTAACAAGACGTTCAAGGGAATAAGTCTCCAGATTTAAAGAAATGAGCAGACTTGGTTAATCTATCAATAATAACCCAAATAACATTGATGCCTTGAGAAACCGTAGGAAGACCCGTAATCGAAATCCATGGTAATGTGTTCCCACTTCCATTTCGAATCTCAAGTGGTTGCAACGGACCCTTAGGTACTAGATGCTCTACCTTTACACGCCGACAAGTTAAACACATCGAGATAAACTTTGCAATCTCTCTCTTCATATTGTTCCACCAAAATGTATGTCAAGATCACGATAAATTTTAGTACTTCCGGGATGGATTGCAAAATGGTGTATTGTGTGCCTCCATCATAATCTTGTACTTCAAATCGTAGTCGTTAGAACACAAAGTCCGAGTGGACTCAAGTATTCCTTCTTCATCAATTCTCGCTTAGGAATAACTCCTTCTTGTACTTTCTTCTTCATATGCATCATCTGCCGGGTTCGGTGGCTTGAGCAACCTTAACTTTTTCTATTAAAGTTGGCTCTATCGCGATACTTGACATCATCGCACTCATTCCTCGCATATGATCTTCTACTCAACGCGTCACCACCACGTTCGCTTTCCGGGATGGTATTGAATAGTGTGGTCGTAGTCTTTCAATAGCTCGAGCCAATGTCATTGCCGCCAGATGTTGAGTTCTTTTTGAGTGAAGAAATATTTAAGGCTTTTATGGTCCGAATATATCTCCACTTTCTCCCCATATAGATAATGCCTCCGGATCTTTAATAATGAAAACGATCGGCATTGCTAACTCTAGATCATGAGTAGGATAATTCCTCTCATACTCTTTTTAAGTTATCGCGAGGCATAGGCTATGACTTTCCCACGTTGCATGAGAACACATCCTAACCCTTTGCTCAAGCATCATCAGAGATAACAAATCCATCCGACGAGATGGTGTTGTTAGAACAGTCTTAAATAAGTCTCCTCTTAAGCTCTTGGAAACTCTTCTCGCATTCTTCGCTCCAAACAAATTTTGTATCCTTCCGAGTTAGTTTGGGTTAATGGAGTAGCGATTCGAGAAAACCTTCCCACGAATCTCCGATAATAACCAAATTAAGCCCAAAAACTACGACTTGATCAACGACTTTTGGTTGCTCCCAACTTTGTATTGCTTCAATCTTCACGGATCAACAGATACTCCATGTTTCGACACCACGTGCCCAAGGAATGCTACTTCCTCAAGCCAGAACTCGCATTTCTTCAACTTGGCATAAAGTTTTCACGAAGCCTTTGGAGTACCAGCTTCAAATGGTGCTCATGATCTTCACGGCTTTTGGAATATATGAGGATGTCATCAATAAAGACAACAACGAATTGATCCAAATATTCCTTGAATACTCGATTCATCATATCCATGAAAGCCGCAGGAGCATTAGTCAATCCGAAAGACATGACTAAGAATTCATAATGCCCGTCTCGAGTTTCTAAAGGCGCGTCTTTGAATATCCTCGCCTCTAATCTTCTGCTGATGATATCCAGAACGAAGATCGATCTTTGAAAAAAATTGTGCCCCTTGCAACTGGTCAAACAAGTCATCAATACGAGGTAGAGGATACCTATTCTTGATGGTGACATGGTTTAATTCCCGATAGTCAATACAAAGTCGCATACTCCCGCTTTCTTCTTTACGAATAAAAATAGGAGCACCCCGAAGGAGATGTACTAGATTTAATGAAATTGATGTCCAACAATTCCTCATAGTTGGACCTTTAACTCACAAGTTCAATAGAGCCATTCGATATGGGGTTTTAGAAATGGGCTTTGTACCAGTTCAAGATCAATAAAGAATTCAACTTCACGTTACGGGGTAGACCGGAAGTTCTTCAGAAATACGTCGAAAGTCAATAACAACAGAATATTATTCAAATTTAACGTGTCTTTATTCAAATCTATAACATGGGCTAAGAAAGCTTGACATCCGCTTTTCAATAAACGAATAGCTTTATGATTAGATATGATGTTGATTGATTTTAATGGTTTAGTTGCTTGAATTCAACAACAAAGTTGGTTAGGAATATGAAAACTAACAACCTTACGAAAATAATCAATTTTGGCATGATGAGTAGTTAACCAATCAATCCCTAAAATCACATCAAAAGCAAGTATCTTTAAAGAGATAAGGTCAACGGTAAGGTGATGGTGCCAACTTGAATCAAACAAGATTTATAAACAATTGGATGTGATGAAAGTTTCTCCTAACTGAGTTTCCACAGATAGTCAAAGTCTAATTTTTTCTTGAGTCAAATTTAAACGTTGAGCACAAGTAGGAGAGATAAATGAATGGGTAGCACCCAGATATCTAGTAAAGTATAAACTTCACAAGAATTTATGATTAGCTTACCCGTGATCACCTCGTTTGGGTTCCTCGATTTTTGACCACTGAACAAACGCTTCTTCCAGAACCGCTTGACTTTGACTTTTCGGGACAATCTTTTGAGTCACCGTCCCATTTGAACTAGGTTTCGCTCTCTGCATAATCCCGAGCGATATGTCCTTCCTTTCCATAATTATAGCATACCTTGAACTGTTGTGGGCAGTTTGGACCGATATGTCCCTCTTTCCCGCATTTATAGCATATGACCGGTGGTCGTTCTCCTCCCTTAGAACCGATTCTTGTCACGCAAGACCGCTGCTTCACATGGTCGTTGTTAAATCTCCTCTTTTTAAAATCTCCTCCTGACTCGCTTCTTCTATTTTCATGGCCATGATTACCACCAGAGTGGTTACCATTTTTGTCTGTCTTTTTCTTTCTCCGCTGGTTATCGTTGTTTTGTTGACTACCATCTCCGGTATGATCCTGGTTGTGGTCCCTCAGTTGACCGTACTCGTTATCTCGCTCTAATAATTAAGCCCTCATTTACAACATCCTAATAGAGAGAAAATTTATGAGAAATGAGATATCGACGTATGTCGGGTTTCAAACCTCTAAGAAACATCCGCGTCATCGCTCCTCATTCTCCACCAAATGAGGTGCAAACACGATAACTCGCAAACTTTGCCTCGTCTCGAGACACCGCATGTTGTTTTGCTCTAATCTAATGAACTCCACTTCCTTCATATAGACGAACACTTTCGTGAAATTATTTATCATTAAATAGTTTCAAATGTCTCCCAAGACATCTTGAAAAGTATTTGGATGGGTACGCTTCACCGACTCCCACCAAGAGTCCGCCGCCACCACTAACATAAAGGTGGCGAATGGAACCTTCTGTTCCTCCGTGCATCCCAAGACATCGAATATCTTGGTAATTTGCTTGACCCATGTTTCCGCCATGATCGGATCCGCTTTCCTTAAATTATGGTGGTCCCAACTCTTTGAACTCTTGGCTGTCGTGGACAACCCATGAATTGCTATCATTTCCTCCTCAGTATTTTGAACACAAGTCTCCTCGTCCGATTTTGCATGAATCGCAAAAAAGCTTCTAAACATCCCCTCGCTCATCATCTCGCTTCGGCAGTGTTGTTCACAGAGGAACATTGCCAGCCTGTTGCACGTTCTTCTCGTTGGTGAGTACAGGCGTCTCCACGGTCTCATTTCCACTATTAATATTCTCAATCGACATTCTCAAATACTGTCATAAAACAAGGGTTAATTAAGCAAATCAATATATCACATAATATCCCTATATACTGACCAACTAACAAATAAGCTTAGGTAGGACACACTAGCGAAGGATTTACTCGTCTCTCCCATCCTAGTTATATTCCCCGATCTCCGCCAGAGATCATATCCCTAAGCTCTGATACCAACTGTGACGCCCCCAAAATAGGTATACATCACCCATTCTGAGTTGTCAATACATGGTACAGAAATAACTACAACTTTATTATTACAACAGTAAAACTGTGAGTTTGAATACAAATATTATCTTCTAGACAATATCTATACTCAAATAAATCCTCATCACATTTATTGATACATTATTTTACAAAAATGGTGAGGACTACTAAACAACTCTCTTTAGAACCTTCATTCCATACCTCGACTCGTACTCGCTATATTCTCGCCTCCTGAGAAGAAAAATGGAACAAAAAGGAAAAGGGTGAGCTCAACTAGCCCAGTAAAGAATATTATGACTAAGATAATATACAACAAATTATCGTTAGTCCTCAACAGGGAAAAATCTAATAGAATACAATAGACAACAAGTTTTAAATCAGTATTCGCAGCGAAAATAATAATTCATTAGAAGAGTTAAGTAGAGAATGCAAACTACTATCTTCTATGTATGAATTTAAAAGTTCATCGCTCATCGCTTATCCCTCGTAACATCAATCAATATATATCTCGAATCAAATATTCATCTTTGCACTACGTGCCAAAGATATTCATCACTTAGTCATGTTCATCTAAACATCTGCTCATCTTTTTACTACGGGCCAAAGATATTCATCGAAATCATTCATCTTTGCACTACAGTGCCAAAGATATTCAATAATATCATCATTTAAGACTGAGGATGATGAAAAATATTTTTAAAGAAACGAATCCAGTGAAACAAAATGACAAGGATT
Source organism: Panax ginseng (assembly GCA_020205605.1). Lineage (NCBI taxonomy): Eukaryota > Viridiplantae > Streptophyta > Magnoliopsida > Apiales > Araliaceae > Panax > Panax ginseng. The sequence continues at coordinate 47,818,605 of CM035132.1, forward strand.
AAGGATTAAGGATTCGTACTTTGTTTTATCCATGTCCAAAAATACCTCAAAAATAATCATAGTGGTATAAAATTCAAGAATGATCAAAACATGGATATAATCAAAGCTAGTATCCGTAATAGATATTTTGGACTAAAAGGAAAAATTTTTATTTTTCATGAATAGTCCAGTGTTTGTGAATAATATCAGATATCGTGAATAAAGTGCCATATACATGAATAAGAACCCCGACACTAAAAGTTCCAAATTTGATTAAAAGTTCAGATCAATACTTTCGGTATAAATGATATTAGAATAAATAATATCATTAAAAAAATAATATCCCTTACCTCGGAAAGATAGTACTTAACCGAATATCTTTGATATAAAGCTATAACTTGAACTTGCACCGTATAACAATACTCAAAGTATACTCAAAATACTCACAAGAATACGCTCGATAATATAGAGAGAGAAAACTTCAATTTCTAGTGTGATTTTTAATTCTAACCTAAGCACCCTATTTATAGGAAAATGCTTGGAACACCAAAGTAGAAAATTTAATAAATTAATAATATATATATATATATATATATATATATATATATTACCAATGTACACTTAATTTGCCCAACATCAGCCACCAACCAGCCCACTACACAAGACTAACAACAAAAAAACGTTTTTCTAATTTAAAATAATTTAAACTTCCAAAAATCAATTATTTCGGAGCTTCAGAACTTCAATAATTCACAATAAATAGCCCTTTTGTCAGAAAATTCGAATCTCGCGAGTTTTTATAGGAAATTCAATTCTCTACAACTTTGCAGAAGAAAGGTTTTCCAAATTCCAAACAGAAATTGAACGAAATCCATAAACTATTTATTTTACTGTGCTATAATCAAATTTCAGTCAAGAAATGGGGTCCACCGACATGTTTAACATGTTTTAAACATTTATTGTAACAAAAATACTCTTTCTCCTCGTATACTCATATATCACACATTCATTGTAAAAATATCACCATTATTATATTATTAAAAATATAATAATATATTTAAATGAATTATTTTATCAGAAAAAGATAAAATTTTAATTTTCAACAATTGTCACATTAAAAAATTTTCTCCATCTATATCCACATAAAATCAATATTTTTCTCATCATATAAATCAATAATTAATTATTCACGAATAATATTACAAAATCACAATATCGACAACCGCAGGTTCCTCAGAGAGAGGGGCTTTCCAATAAGAATTTCTCCTTATTGGCACGCAATTAGGTGACCAAACCTCTCCTTAGACAAAACTTTCTAGACATTGCCAATAATGTTATCTAATAATATTATTCAGATAATATGAATTATTGCTTCGATAATGAAAAATACTGTGTAATGACAATTATTGAAACAACAATAAATATAAAATATCAACGCAACAATTATTGAATCAATAAAATAAAATACCTTTGAAGAATTATTCACGTAAACATTATTGAGTAGTGCCTTCTTCCGTAAGAATCAATAATTGGTGCAATACCGTAGTGTACTTGTGTTTTAACCCATTTAGTATTTTAACAATTAATTGTGAATAACTACGCCTTTATTTTTAAACAACTTATTCTTGTCGTTTTCTTCCTCCAATCGCTTTTTTAGTTATGGGGCCCACACATGGTCAAGCGCCATCGCATTTAATATTCCCCAACAAGATTTAATATTCCTCGACCAAACGAATATTCCCCGACAATAATGAATATTTTATAACCACTTGCTTATTTTGAAATATTTGCGTATTTTACCCATAAATATCCACATTAATCAAATCAACCCTTACTATTTCAAAATAATAAATAGAGAAAATTAAATTTCATTAATAATAAGTTGGGGTCTTACATAAGCGATATCATTATTGTGGTAAGGGATATTATTTGTTGTACCCGTAATGGGTGTTATTCTTTCTTATTCATGAAGAGAACTTCTGTTATTCCATTCTATATTATTATGTTAGAATAACCTGTTTATGCAAAGTACCGCATACATGGTGAAATTCTTCTATTATTCCATTTATTATTCTGTTGGAATAACCTGTATACGTGGCATACCCTATACATAACCTGTATAAGTGGCATACCCTATACTTAGTGAAATCCCTCTGTTGTTCCATTCTATATTATTATGTTGGAATAACCTGTTTATGCGAAGTACCGCATACTTGATGAAATTCTTTTACTATTCCGTTCTTTATTATTCTGTCGGAATATCCTGTCGGTGTGAATTTCACCTGACCTGGTTCCATATTTACTATTTCGCATTTATTATTCTGTTGGTAATAACCTGTCTGTGCGGTCTCTATCGCATGCATGGTGAATCCTTCTGTTATTCCATTCTTTATTATTATGTTGGAATAACCTACCTATGTGGATTTCCACATGCATGGTGAATAATCCTTTGTATTCTTTCCTTATTAAATTGTGGAAATGATCTGTATACGTGGATTACCGCATGGCGGGTGAAAATCCATTTGCAGTTTCATATATTCTTTATTATACTCAGTTGGGTAAAGTTTTGACTTCGATACTCCATGAAATTAGTGGAATATCCTTGATATTTGCGCTTCATCCAATATCTTTTCATGGAAATATTCTTCTGAGAATTCTTGACTTTTACTTTACAAAGAAGTATTATGTTGACAATTTGGATATTATTAGTTCCTGGATAAATTAATTCTTGAACTTGTTTTATTGAGTTCTTATAACATTGTCATCATCCTCATGTTTATATTATGTTGAAAGTCATCTTTGGCTTACATGCATAGATGGACTTAGTATGATTATGACCAGGGATCATTCGGTATAATCATGAACTGTGATGTTATAAGTGATGTGGTAAAGGTCCTCAGTGGCCTGTAATGCATTGATGGACAATTTTTGGTATGATTATGACTAGGGATTATTCAGTATAGTCATGACCATTGATGATTTAATGAATATCCTTGGCCCGTAGTACAGGAATGATTCGAAGATATGGTTTATTTATTAAAATTTGAGTCTCAAATATAAAATTGATGAAAAACCTTCTTAAATCATAGAAGATAGTAGATTTTATTCTCTACTTAACTTTTCTAATGGATTGCTTGTTCATTGCAGCTTAAACTTGATGTCTATTGTATTTTATCAGTTTAACATTGTTGAAGACTATTGATAATTTATTCTGCATTATCTTAGTCATAATATTTCTTCTTTGAGGCTAGTTGAGCTCACCCTTTCTTTCACCGTTTCTCTTCGGAAATGAGAATATAAATTTGGGACGAGTCGGGGAAAGGAGTGATGGTCCAGAAGATAGCATTAGTAGTCCTCACTATTCTGTTAAATAGTGTGACAATAAATGTAATGAGGACTCTTTGAGTATGGATATTGTCTAGATGACAATATTCCTATTAGAACTCTCAGTTTATGTATTGTCGTATGTTACACGATAGTTGTATAATTAAGTTTGTATTTGTATTTTGTACCATGTATTTGGCGACTCGAGATGGGTGATGTATACCTAATTTTGGGGGCGTCACAACTACAATATATACAAATGTTCTATAATAACATGAATACAAATGAACTATAAACTAGTAAAAGTATCATCATCGGGTGGAGGTGAACGACGTACGCTTCTACGGTGTATGGAAATCAAAGATCGTCGATTGCTTCATCATCGCCACCGCTCATCATCGCCACCTTCTGATAGAATCAAAAATATAAATCATTAGTCCGTATATATATGTGTGAGAATTAACAAGTTAGCCTTAATTGAAAAATAAATAAATAATAAGAATACCTAAGTAGGTGGGGGCTGACGAATAAGCCTCCTCCAAGAGGGTAATTGTGAGACCCCAGATTTTATAAATAAAGATTTAAATTTTTCGAAATATTTTTTTTTTAATATTATGGTGTGGATTTGATATAATGTTATAGTTATGGGTAGTATTTATAAATTTTGCAAAGTAACTAAGTTGTCATATTATATTCGATTGGGCGGGAAATATTCTTTGTGTCGGAGAATATTCGTATGATGGAACAATTATTAGTGGACCCCACAATGGAATTATTGTCGGATTGAGAAAACGACAAAAATATTTTTATGAAAATAACGGAGGAAGTTTTACCGTTGATACTATTAAACTACTCGGTAGTAAAAGTACAGTAATACGCGTGGTTGCATAGTAGCACACGGTATTGATTATTGATATTTATGTGAGAAGTTACTCAGTTTTGTTCAATTATTGCTATAATAGTTGATGCATAGTATCTCACATTATTTGATTCAATTATTGTTGATTTATAAGTTTTGTTTTATTAGTATTATTAACGTAATAAAACAGAAACATCTTTTTATATAAAACAGAATACTTTTATAAAGTTATTCGTTTTATTTGATAATAATTAGATTATATTATATTTTATTATGCATAATGTTGCATAGTGTTTTGCATAGTAAAATCTTTTTATAAAGTTTTTCGTTTTATTAGATTATAAATAGAATATATTATATTTTATTTAAAAGATTTTGCTTTAAATATGGACCGATGATTAAAGTAAATCGATCTCGGACCGTTTCATGAGTTAGTTACTATGCATTCCATTTTTTATAAATAGAAGCTCATTCCTTCATTATTTTCTTACTTAATTCAATTTGAACTCTAGAGGGAGAAAGTTATAGAGAGAAATAAGAAGAGAAGTCTGCTAACTTTCTTTTCCTATATCCAGTTTCTTTTACGATAAGGGGTATTATTCTTTCTTATTCATGAAGAGAACTGTTGTTATTCCATTTCTTATTATTCTGTTGGAATAACCTGTATACGTGGAATACCCTATACTTGGTGACATTCTTTTATTATTCTGTCTTTATTATTTTATTGGAATATCTTGTCTGTGTGTTTTACACTGGACCTGGTTCCGTCTTTATTATTCTGTCTTTATTATTCTGTTGGAATATCCTGTCTGTGTGTTTTACACCGGACCTGGTTCCGTCTTTATTATTCTGTTGGAATATCCTATCTGTGTGTTTTACACCGGATCTGGTTCCGTCTTTATTATTCTGTTGGAACATCCTGTCGGTGTGAATTTCACCTGACCTGGTTCCGTTATTATTATTCTGTTGGAATAACCTGTCTATGCGAAGTACCGCATGCATGGTGATTTCTTTTGTTATTCCATTCTTTATTATACTCAGTTGGTTAAAGTTTTGACTTCTATACTCCATGAAATTAGTGGAATATCCTTGATATTTGCGCTTCATCCAGTATCTTTTCATGGAAATATTCTTCTAAGCATTCTTAAATTTTACTCTACAAAGCAGTATCATGTTGACAATTTAGACATTATTAGTTCCTGAATAAATTAATTCTTGAACTTGTTTTATTGAATTCTTATATCATTGTCATCATCCTCATGTTTATATTATGTTGAAAGTCATCTATGGCCTGTAGTGCATAGATGGACTTGGTATGATTATGACCAGAGATTATTCGGTATAATCATGACTGTAATGTTATAAATGATGTGGTCAAAGTCTTCATTGGCCCGTAGTGCATTGATGGACAGTTTTTGGTATGATTATGGCTATGGATTCTCTTCGGCCAAGGGAGCAAAGATGAATTTTTTTTATGGCATGATCAGGACCGTTGATGAAAACACGATTATCTTTGGCCCGTAGTGCATGGATAATTAGTGGTCGTGATACTAAAGAATATCCTTGGCAAGTAGTGCAGGGATGATTTGATGATGTGAATTATTTATTAAGCTGAGTCTCAGCGATAAAAGTGATGAAAAATTTTTTAAATCATAAAAGATAGTAGATTTTATTCTCTACTTGACTCTCTTAATGGATTGCTTGATCCGCTGCAGTTAAACTTGATGTCTATTGTATTTTATCAGTTTAAAACTGTTGAGGCTAATGATAATTTATTCTGTATTATCTTAGTCATAATATTTCTTACTAGGCTAGTTGAGCTCACCCTTTCTTTCACTGTTCTCTTCAAGAAATGAGAACGTAGCCGGGACTAGTTGGGGAATGGAGTGACGGTCCAGATGATAGTATTAGTAGTCCTCACTATTCTTTTAAATAGTGTGACAATAAATGTAATGAGGACAGAATTTGAGTTTGTATACTGTCTATGAGGATTTATTCTTAGAGTGAATATTGTCTAGAAGACAGTATTTGTATTTAAACTCACAGCATATGTTTTTTCGTATTTTACACGACTGCTATATTATTAGTTTGTATTTGAATTTTGTACCATGTATTTGGCGACTCAAGATGGGTACCTATTTTGGGGGCGTCACAGTAATCACCATCCGAAGCATCTCGGCGCTCCAAGCGTTGAACTGCTCCCATGGTAATCACGTACTCTCTGTAGAGGCCCCTGCTATAATATCTTGAGCAATCTGGTGAAGAAGAGAACTGGAAGGAAATTGGTGACGCCAAAAAACCGGATCGGTACGTAACCTATCCGACACAGCCCCTATCAGCCGCCAGAAGATATCGTCATCCATGCCAGCGCACGTATGAGATGGTCCAACTTGTGCTCTCGGACGCTGGCGCTGGTTGGAGCATATAAAGAGATACAAATTCGATTACTAATAACAATTTATATACTGTGATAAATTCAGATAATTTCGTGAAACATAATAAAATATTACCTTCGTGAAGTGTATATGCGGGTATCCTCGATGCACTAACACTTGATATCTGCCAAGATGCAATTAGTAGGGAATCTGAGACGCGACCCATAGTCTCGACTCCTCATCCCGATCTAATACAATATCGGAAGAGGGTAGCGAGAATCTAACGACTTAGAACCCTCCTAATAGCCTCCACCACCATATACGCTCGTCCCGAAGCCTCTAAAATCGGTCCTGTAATGTATTCCGTATACGTATGTTAATTATATCATTTTATTTACGATTAAATATTATTAAAAGCTAAATAGTAAGATGCGTTTTACCCGTATAGCTAAAGCTGCCTGAGACAAAGCACGCTCGTCCTTAGGCATGTGGGCTCGATCCCAAAACTCTAGAATGGTAGGATCTCGGCCCAAGGTCCTCCCCAATGCCTAATAAAACATTCATAAAACAGGTATTAAGTATTTGTGTGAGAACTTGATGCCTAAATAACTAAATACAACACACTTACCGTCTTTGCCTCCTCGAACGACTGAGAACCAGTGGTGTGTACTATCCTGGAGTCGACCACGCTTCTTCTTCGCCGCTTTCGGACTTTTTCTTGAAGTCATCAGCCTCCCACAGTGTGCACATAGCCTCCCGTGCTAAATCGGAGACTATGTAATGAGTGATCTCTCGATGGTGGTCCCAGTCGGTCTACAATCGCCTGTTTTTTTCCTCCGTCGCATCTCATCCAGCCATCCAGAGTAATTCACAGCGACATGATGCTCAATCACATTGTTGCCATCTGATTGAGAGATGCCCGGGTCAAATCGATAATAAACTTATAACAAAAGTTTATTTAAAATTAGGAACAATTGACTTCTTCATCCTAATATAACTATGTAGTAATTACTATAATATGCATAACTTATGTAGAACTCTCGCAAGACGGTCTACATAAAAATGGCATCGTACCGCTATGTACTACAACAATTGATTTCGTCATCCTAATACAACTATGTAGTAATTACTATAATATGCTTAACTTACGTGGAACTCCCGCAAGACGGTTTGCATAAAAGTGGCATCATATCGCGCATACTGACTGAACCGCATGCATCCTCTCGGGAGATGCGTCAAACAGATCGCGTGTAGGGTGTGCTTAGTCACTGGGTCTAGTATACTATAGAAAAAGTATAACAAAATGTGTTATGTGAATTGTGTTTTGCAATAACTGATAGACATATTACGAATATATTAACACTTACTGTTGGGAAGCGACATCCACCGGTACTGTAAGTGGCACTGTCGGCGGACGACCAAAGATACCGAGGTTCGTCCCTCGGGGTCGTCGATGAGGTGCATATATAATAATTGTATTTAACTGAGTCAATAATCATTATAACTAATGCATCTTGAGATATATTTAAATCCTAGTTAAGATGACTTACTCGCGCCTGAAGAAGAGCCTCCATCGTGGCTACCGTCTTTAATCTTAGATCGCCCACCACCTCTACGACGCGTCACCGCTATGTCTAGCCATGAATATCCTACTGCAATATCAAAATTGGTAGATTATGAATATGTAAGGTTTAACAATATGTGGTATGTACTAATATTAATGCTCATTTTCAATTACACACATCATCAAACCCATCAGAATCAACGTGTATATCATTCTCGGATTCAGTATCTTCCTCATCCTCAGTTTCGAGATCAGTTTCATCATCGTTATCAACCTCAATGACTACATAATCATTCATGTGTACGTTTTCCTCGACATCCTCATCGTTAGGTACGTCAATGACATTAGTACTCACCATATCTCCAGCATGGAACACTACGACCAAAGGGTTGCTCACATCTTCTTGCAACGCCTCATCTATACCAAACATGTTATCAGCATTAAATGAGCGTGTTTTAGTAGTTACTACTGTGTACCAGGGGCTTTGAGTATTTACGACATTAAGAGCGTAATACACTTGAGTCGCTTGACTTGCTAACACGAACACGTCATTAGACTTTAACACCGACTTGATATCCACGGTTGTGATTCTATTATGATCAACTTTAACCCCCTTTTCATTACCAAACCAGCTACACTTAAATGTAACTACCTTTTTGTCATCGTAATAATTGAGCACAACCACATCCTATAAACGGCCATAGTAATTGGACTCAAAATCTTGGTAGCAGCTTCCTAACACCACAACCCCAGAATTGACTGATGTGAGTTCATTCAAGTCATCGACTCTAAATCTGTACCCATTCACGATGCAACTAGGAAAAGAACTAACAACTTTGTAAGGTCCTTGGATGACATCTATAAAATGCTTAGAATTGTTGTTCGCTTCAACCCTTTTCTTAAACCACTGTTGGAAATTAGCATTAGTGAATGTTTCCAATTCTGCTGCAGTAAAAGTTGGGTTAGAAGCATACGCTTCCTCTTCGAATGAACTGCGATATTAGTAAAATGTCTTTAACATATATAGAGATGACTACACTTGTAAATTATACTAAATACAGCAAATAAGTTGAGACTTACGTGATGTATGATGATACTTCGGGCATATTTAGAAGTAAATATGTAGATACAACCTTCAACTCTTTGTCGCTTAAGTAAGTCAGCATCTCATGGCCAAATGGTTTAGCTGGATATGTGAATACAGCTAACTGATCATCAACATGAGTTATAGTGGACCAACAACCTCATTCCTTCCTAAACGGTTGTGCTTCGTTGAGACAACATCGTCAAAATACAATGAGCAGAAGTTGACAAGCTCTTCCTCCGTATAGCTTTCAACAATAGAACCCTCTACACGAGCTTTGTTCTTGACCTTTTGTTTTAATCGACGCATATACCTAAAATAAATATACCGACAAATATGAGTATATTACCTCTCAAAAGGATATATCCACCGATATTGCACCGGTCCTCCAAGTTTGAGTTCATACGGTAGATGAATAGGCAGATGTTCCATCGAGTCAAAGAATCCTAGAGGGAAGATCATTTTGAGCTTGCAAATGGTAAGGACAATATTCTTCTCCATCTGCTCGACATCACTGTACTTAATTACAGTTGAGCAAATATCTCGAAAGAAATTTGAAAGTTTGGTCAATGCATCCAAAACTTTTTTGGGTAACATCTCACGAAATGCAATTGGGATCAACTTCTGCATGAATACAGGACAATTGTGACTCTTGAATCCAGAAATTTTCAATTGCTTAACCTTACAACAACGTGTTATGTTCGACGCATATCCATATGGGAGCTTCAACCCACTAACCTACTTACACACGTCTTCAACTTGTTGCTTAGTAAGATAAAATGGAGCTTTAGGTTTCATAGTGTTAGGGCGAAGCCACAATTCTGGCCTAATGTTCAATGCCTCCAAATCTTTTTGAGCATTGTCATTGTCTTTGGTTTTACCACTCGCATCTAACATGGTGTAAAACAAGTTCTCGAAAACATTCTTTTCGGTATGCATGACATCTATACAATGACAAACTGAAAGTGTGCCCCAATATGACAACTCAAACCATATAGGCAAGTGTGTCCAATTATGAGTCTTCCCGTACCCGACTGCTCTCAATTTACTGTGTTCCTTCCCCGATAAAGGAAAATCAAGTTGGTTCAACTAGCCCAAGACCTCACTGCCCGACAGCCGACCAAAGAAACCACATTTCTGCCCATGCTGCAACTGGTTGCCTTGCACATCCTCCATACACACTGGACATGACAGCTTCCCGTGAGTTGACCAACAACTAACCATCCCAAGAGCCGAAAAGTCAGTGATAGTCCATAACAGGGCTGCTTTCATCACAAAATTCTTGCATATATCTATGACTTTAAATGGATAAACACTCAGCTCCCACCGAATAAAAGATAGCTATATGTGAGCTAACTAGTGTTTAAAGATGTGAAAACACTCAAAAGATGTGTATGCAGAGTAAAATGGACATGGCTTCCTCGCCTTTTTCCCTCTCTTTTTTTCTTAAATGGCTGACCCCAAGGCTTGTATATATATGAGCGAATGGTCATAGGTACACTGCTTTTCTTGGCGACCACATTTATACCGCTGACCGGTCGTGGTGCATCCGAGCCTTGCGAGTCTCGTTGTCTCGTAGTACGTGCACTCATGCACTGTAATGTCCGCTCGAACTTGTAGAACTTCAATCCGAGCATCCAAACGAGGTATATCTGACCTTCTTCGGATGACATGGATTAGAGGTTGAACGAAGTCAGGAAGAGGGGTCTATGCCCATGGTCTTCAAGTTTCAAATTCTATCCAAAGTACTGCCACACGTAATAGTCACTTGGGATTGTCACTCCTCGGTTCTTCTGGGACATTGTTGGATGTATGTATGTATGAAGTGTTGAGACGGCGTGCCATTGTCGAAGGGACAAGATGATGTTTGACTCCTCACCGGGTTATCGTCGGTTTGAGTTGAAAGTAGACGTTGCTCAGGGTTACAGCTGAGATTGGACTACTTGTTGGTATGCCGCGATATCATCCTGTTGACGTGATAAGATGACGTTTTGACTCCTCACTGGGGTTATCGCCGGTTTAAGCGGAAAGCAGACGTTGCTCAGGGTTACATCTGAGATTGGACTGCTGCTTGTTTGTATGTCTCACTGTCATCTGTGGGTGTTCCTGTTTGCCCGTTGTTAGTTCCGGGTCTAAGGTGTGTGTGCCTCGACAGGATGTCTAGGGTTGAAGCTGATCGTATGTGTTTGAAACAAGCATTTCCGGGGTTATCGTCGGAACTGCAATGGCATCCCTTGGGGCTATCACCAAGGATGGGTTTGCTACTCCCAGTGTTGTCTCTAGGACTGAAACTGAAGGTCGCGGTGTTATCGCCGAGATAGAACTGTCCTCTCCGGTGTTGTTGCCGGTCTTTTGATCTGCATATCTCGGGGTTATCTCTGAGATTGGAAATGACATTCCCGGTGTGTGTTTTGGGTTGGAATCGATGTTCCCAGTTTGTGTTCTGGGTTGGAGCTGAACTTCTGGTCGTATCCGGAATGGATGTAAGTTGTCTTTCAGGGTTATCTCCAAAAGACGAATCTACCCTCCTGCAATGTTAGTAATAGGAGTGTAAAAAATTTTGAGTGTCTACAGATGCCCCTCTTTATCATATTCATGCAATGTAAGGCATGGATAGGATAAAGAATCCTACACACTTGAAATGCAAGCAAGATAAACACGATGCTATATGCAGCAACATGATGCAAATGCATGTAGAATGCATGAATGATTGTCAGGTAATCCTATTGGGATGACAATCAGTGATGGCTTGGACATGCGATCCAAATCTTCAAGGATGTTGACGTTGGGGCTATCACCAAAGTCTTGAATCCTAGACATTAGCTTATATTCCATAGAGGTGCCTCTTGTGTGGAAGAGATCTTTGGGGATAAAGCTTTGTCTATTTGAGGATGTGTATAACATGTTCCCTCATACTGTTGGAGTTACTGCCAACAATTGGTTTGTTATCAGGGTTGCCTGATCTTCGCTGATGTGTGTATCACCGGATAGATCCCTGTTGGGTGCATCGTCAAGGCTGCTTGACCTTTATTGATGTATGTGTCAATGGTAGCAATGCATTGTAATCCCCTCTAGGGATACGTAGATGAGTTTCTTTGATGGGTTTACTTGCAATCGGTTGACATGACGTCAAGGTTGCTTGACCTTCATTGATGTGTGTGTCAATGGTTGCATTGCATTGTAACCCCCGCTGGGGATACGTAGATGTTTGAATGATGTGTGTTGTGACCCCCACCGGGGACACGTGGATGCTTGATAACTTCGACATTGTAACCCCCGTCGGGGAGGTTTGATATTTCGTGGTTTAGCGTTGTAACCCCCGTCGGGGAGGTTTAGGGTTGTGAACCTGCAAATGACGGCATCAGACCTTTGTGGGGTATTGCCGAGTATGGTTTGTGAAAGCTGAGCTCATTGTTATAGTATACCTTGCATTCAGGCGAATACCATTGAGACAACGGAAGTTTAACTCTGACCGACAAGAAACCAGGATTTCAGGCTATTTCGCTCAATCGCGTAGCATTTTTATTCCTGATTTGGCCTTTTCAGCTTGTGAGACCTCCTTTACAACTCTAACTGGAGCGAGTCGGAGGTGTGGGACCCATGTAGGGGGCCATAGGTGTACTTACTGAGAGAACCGCAGTTAGCTCATGGCCAACCGCGCTTTATGTATAAAGTACTTGGTTGCTTTCATAAGTCATTTTCAAGTTGCGCAATGAAGGAAATTTGAGAGCTCTTCTTCGATCTGCTTGAGTTTCGGGCAACTTTCTGCATGATATTCACACCGCACAAGCGTTCTTCATTTGTCACCGTAATGTATGCATGTATTTTTTCCGCTTTCTATCCGTTGGAAAATGACTTATCACATGAAATGCATTTAGACACATAGTAGTGAATATGCATGCTGATATGACTTGATAAAAAATATTCAACATAGTAAATGTTAGTATTAAACCATGTTGAACATAATGATGTGAATTTTTTTTACTTTTGAAACAGTCAAATTGACACATTTTACTGTCATTTCTTATCCTATCTGAGGACAAATGAGTAAAGGCAGAAAAGTAAAATAATCCTGGCAATTAGACTACACTTACGAATTTTTACTATGATACATACAGGATGTATATGACTGTGTACAGGTGTGCTACTGAATGGCCACCTAGTCATGCCTATGTGCATGTGGATAGTCCCATTTACAAAGGGGGCTATGGAAAAATTTTCCCAAAATGTAGGCATTGGGTAGTTATGCATTTTTAACTCAGACTTGTTGTCCAAATATTATGGATCCAGACCAGCCGAGTAGTTCCCGCAGGACCACTTCTGGTGTATGGAGGAGGGCTTTTGAAGAGCCTCGGTATTGATTACATTAGGCGACCTATTTCGTCGTTTTGGCGGAGGCGGTGATACGTCCTATTCGGGTTAAAGTGGCGAATGTCGAGGACGAGGAGGAGGATGTATCGTTCGAGGTTCCCACTCAAATTGTCAGACGCTTCGTGTAGGGAATTGCTGTATTCAAGTGGCGAACCCAGATCTTCTAGGTGACTTGAGTAGGCATCCTTCAGTATACCTGCACGCAAATGAGGTATGAAGTTAGATCTTTAATCTTCCTTATTTCCTATTGATGAGGAGTCAAGGAGTCTGATGTTGATATGTATTTGATGTAGATTCCTGGCTTCACACAGCCTCGAGGGAACTGGTTTAGCATCCACTCTATATATCAGGCCTTTCATGATGACTATAGAGCGATCGTCCATGGCTTGGGATTCGAGAGGTTCTTCTCCATTCTACCCCGTCGATGTCCCTGGGGTTACCTCAGGGCATTGTCTAAGCGGTAGTTTCACCAGACTCAGTCACTCCATTTGCTGGATTATGAGGTAATGATGATGTCGATGGATTGGCGATTTATCACAGGTATGGAGTATGGAGGGGAACCGGTGCCTTGCACAGCGGATATCACCCCTAGTGCCGTTAGATCCTTGTTGGGAGTTCCGGCGGAGAGGCGCTTCGGCGCGGGACTGTTGTCATGCAGTCCTTTGAGTGTAGATGCTATGAACGCGAAACCGATTGGTGAGCCCATACTCGATGATGTGAGAGTCAGGGATCGTATTCTTCGGCGATTGTTCCTGATGATCATTAGGGGCTGCTTCATAGCAGATAATTCCTCTACGGTGTCCTTCGCTTTGATCAGCGCCACTCAACACGTGGACCATATAGGAGAGTATGATTGGGGTTCCTACACCTTTGCCTACTTCCTCAGGGGAATGCGCATGAGATCGCAGGGCTTGACCGAGGCGTGGTTAGGATTCTACTCATTTCTGCTGGTAAGTGTTTCTCTTGTCTTTTCCCATGTATAGGTTAAGAGTGTTGACTGACAGCAGATGTTTGCCTTTGTGTTGGCAGTTTTGGACCTATTAGAGGCTTCCTTATTTGCGTTCTGTGAGCGTGTTAGGTTTAGACACCTATCCACGAGGATGGAGATGGCATCATTCCATACTAGCGGAGGTCCCTATTGCTGAGGGTTTCATTCATTGCCGCCTACAGCTGGAGCTATTGACAACTGATGTCATCACATGGATTCCCTACTTTGGAGAGCATTTGGGAGTTGGATTTGAGGATGGGTACCCGACTGGAGTAGAGTACGTCATTTCCACCCACAGGATTCTTCTCTTTATAGAAGGAAGACAGGAGATCTATTTAGGAGAGCGTGCTATTAGGAGCACTACAGGAGAGATCTGTATGCCGATCTTGCCTCCTGCTAGGCGTTATTGGCCTATTTCCTAGTCACCCGTCATTGACATCCCATTGATGGGGATTGATGATTTTACATTGTTAGAGGGCCCCTGTTCTTAGGAGATGTTTCAGCATTGGTGGATCCCTTGTACCGTTGGAGCTCAGACCCGTGCCACACAGTTTATGGGGGGATATGGTTCCAGGATCCGTGATGATGACGGATTGGCTAGCTTTATGTCGAGATCGACTCATGTGACACTGATTAATGATTGACTCGACAATTTGGACCATCCACATCTTTTCATTCGGCATTTGGGCAGGATCCTGCAGAGGTAGATACTTTTGATCCTTCTAGCTCTGGTGCTGGTTTCTCAGGTGACTCATATGGTTTTGCCGACGAAGATCCTCCCTTGTATCGTCCTGACATCCCTGTAGATAGAGATCCAGTGACTCAGGAGGAGTTACATCAGGTGGACAGGATCGATGATGTAGACATCGAAAATATTAACTTTTTCTGATGTATTTCTCGTTATCTCTTTTGATAGGCCTCTGTTAGCTGCTGGGTAGCTTCGCCCCATTCTTGCTATATTTTTTGATAGGCCTCTGTTAGTTGTTGGGTGGCTTTGCCCCATTTCCCTGTATTTTAGCTGTACAGAGATGTATTAGATGATGATATACTTAGGAATATATGTACAGTTTTCCATTCCCTATATCATATTGCCATCTATTGTATCATGCATGTTATTATGTTATGCATATATATGTATGTCCAGAGATATTCAGCATTGACCCCTAGATGGTCTTGTGACACGGCCGTCTGAGATATCTTCTTCTTCGACGCTTAGTCAGTATTGATCATACCCCACCTTTTGTGGTGGTAACTGGTATACGCTCATGGTATGATAGTATATCACCATCAGACATGGTGATCGTAGATAATTTGCTACAACATACTATGACCCTGTTGATGTTTCAGGTTCCTCCAAGATTTGTAGAGGGCATGTTAGAGCACTAGGTACCGGACAGACAGGTATTCTGATTTGGGACCCATGAGTTGACTCCTACTTTGGAGAAGTATGCACGATTGACGATGCTGCCTCTGGACAGACCTTGCGTGCACATGGTGATGGGAGACATGAGTAGACAGTTCATGACCCTCACAGGATTGAGGCGCAGAGTGGTACAGGATGAGATTACATCCGGCCACGTTATATCCCAGCATTTCCTGTTTGACAGGTTTGGCTATAAAGATATCTATGCACGACATTCTGGGGATTTCACCACACCAGAGGATCATTGGCGTTCAGCTAGAGTAGATGTACTGCTTCTATGCGTATTGTCATACGTCTACATGCCGCGGTACATGGATGAGCTAGATATCGGTGTCATCATGGCAGTGAGAGCTCTCAGAGAGGGTCATACCATCATACCGATGATCATTGCAGAGACCTTGAGGTCGCCACATACATCTTCTACACTTATCCGAGCGAGTGTTCACAGTAGCTTCGGTCATGTCTTGTGTGTGGTTTATGTCACACTTGAGACCGATTGTCACATTTAGACATCATGGATTTTGTTTCACCCATGACATAGCTATGACGTATTCCTTCCAGCCTACGGAGTGTACAGATGCTGCATCTTGGTCAGCTTTCCTGGCAGGGATTGGAGATCCATTTGCTATATTTCTGTGTTTAGGGCTTAGCTCACCCTACAGCTTCATTACTCATGCTCCGGGCATGGATTATCTCCCTCTGGCTGGTTTGAGGGGCATTATTACTTACCACCCACTGGCCATGATGTGTAAGTTTGACCAGTTTCAGGATTTTCATCCGTATGAAAGCGATGAGTCGGTAACTTGCGTCGTCACACATTTGTCGATGGAGGAGCAGATCCAAGTTGTATACCTGTTGGGATCAGCGAGAACTGGCTGAGTTTCTATCAATCATCCGGGTTGTTTTGCAAAGTATTCCGCATGGATGGAGACAGAGACTGCATCGGCTACTGGCGATATCCACGATCGTGAGATTTGTTACGGCGATGAGGAGCTTATAGAGAGAGTCATTATCCCATCGATGATTTGATCTGGCTGGCCGCCAAAGATTTGTGATGGATTCTCCCACCCCGAAAAGCCATCATTACTCAAAGATTCGGCATAACATTTGGAGTAGAGCTTACATCTGATGACCTACGATAGAGATCAGGCCAGGGTCGCGATGTTAACAACTCTTGATGAGAGAGATACCGCTCTGTTGGAGAGGGATGAGGCTAGATCAGCCAAGGATGCATTGATTGCGGAGCGGGATGCCGCCTTATCTGCTAGGGATGTGGCCATTGCATATAGAACTTCCGTTAGATCCCAGAAGACTGTCAGTCTTGCTGACATGAGTGCTTACGTTGATGAGCATTCCGCCACCATGCAGTTAGCCTCTGACCTGCTAGCTCGTGTAGATACCCTTGGACAGGAGCTTGCAGCGTTACCTCCGTCTTCAGAGAGGGATGCTATGTTAGATCTGATAGTCCGTATATATACAGATATGTAATAGCTTTGTATTTTCCTGTACAGACTAGCTTAGCCATTTTTGTCATGTACAACACATATGTATATATCAAACATTATTATGTATGGCAGGGAAATATATTTTGATTCACTTCCCTTTTAGTTATGCCTTGATACTTGCTTGATATTTGCCTGTTTCTCCAGGGCCTTTTAATCTTGATGCATTCTGACTTATCCTTGATAGATGGACATTGAGACATCGCAAGATCTCTCAGAACGGATCATTGATTTCTGTAAATCCCTACCATCTTTGGTGTCTTGGGACTGGTATCTGTATGGAAAAGTGGAGAGGAGGGTGGTTTCTTCCTCTCTGAGATTGACCGCTCCACAGATGGTCGCCAGTACTTCTATTTGTGAGAAGCCTTTCCATCTCTTATGGGTTGGTATTTCTCTTTGAGGCACGATCACAACTTAGATGGTCACCGAATCTTCTATTTGTGAGAAGAGGTTGGATAATTCCATCCCTTTGATCTGAAACCGATGCAATGGGGCAAATTGAAGGTTGATCCCAGTATCATGTGACAAGTATGTTTGTTCTGGTAGGGGTTAGACTGCACCATGAATGGCTACCTACGTACTCCTATTGAAGAGGAGATCAAGTCTACGTAGTTCGAACCTAGTGTAGGAGGTTCAACGCTGAATGTGAAAGGCAGATGGGTGTAGAAGTATTTTTGTTGTTTTTGTTGTTTTTTTGTGAAGAAAGGGAAGAAATGTTTTTGTTGTTTTTTTCTTTATTGCGACCGGGCCATATAGAATATGGCTTCCTACGTACCCCCGGGTATTAGGAAGATCAGGTCGACGTAGTTCGCCCCTCAGGATGAATTGCAGCTGAAGAGAAGCGTGAATCCCATGTGCAGGCTATATTGCGGGGAGAAGAAAGTTTAATCCCATAATGGGGATAAACTGCAAGTGTGGAAAAAGTTTGATCCCATCTTTAGGACAAACTGCAAGCGTAGAAAAGTTTAATCCCGTCTTCAGGATAAACTGCAGGTGTAGAAAAGTTTAATCTCGTCTTCAGGATAAACTGCAGGTGCGAAAGGTTCAATTCCGTCTTCAGGATAACCAAAATTGAGAAAGGTTCAATCCCGTCTTCAGGATAACCGAAATTGAGAAAGGTTTGAAATGAAATGATACCAGGCTGCTGGCTTGAAGTGTATGTTTCCTTGAGGGGTAGAAGAGTGTGTAAAAAAGGAAAGGGTTCAAAATCGGAATGACTGGTGATTTGAGGATCAAAACCAGGATGTTTGTTTGATGGTAACTTCAGACATAGTACCGCTTTCACGGTATCTCGAGTTGATAAGTCGTGGAAATTCATCGCCATCCATTTCACAGTAACTCGAGCACCTCCTGTCAATACTTCCTTGACAACAAATGGGCCTTCCCAATTAGGAGCGAATTTTCCCTTCGATTGATCTTGGTTGTCAATGATCTTCTTCAAAACCAAGTCATGTTGTTTGAATTTCCATAGTCGGACTTTTTTGTTGTAGGATCGTGCGATCCTTTGCTGATATAACTGACCATGGAAGATAGCTGCGGTTCGCCTTTCGTCTATTAGAGACAATTGGTGATACCTGTCTTGTACCCATTGGTCTTCATCCAACTGAGCATCCATCAATACTCTGAGGGATTTCATTTCCACTTCTATGGGGAGCACTGCTTCCATCCCATAGACTAGTGAGTAGGGGGTTGTCCCAGTGGAAACACGCATGGAAGTTCTGTAGGCTAATAAAGTCAGAGGCAAGAGGTCAGGCCATCCTTTGTGATTGGCAGACATTTTCTGCATGATCTTTTTGATGTTTTTTTTACCGCTTCAACAACACCATTCATCTTTGGTCGGTAGATGACAGAGTTGAGTTGTTTGATGTGGAATTTTCTGCATAACTCCTCCATCATTTTGTTGTTGAGATTCTTAGCATTGTCTGACACAATGACCTCTGGTTGTCCATATCGACAAACAACATTATTTCTGATGAAATCAATGATGACTTCTTTAGTAACCCTGGGGAAGGAAGCTGCTTCTACCCATTTGGTGAAGTAGTCGATCATGGTGAATATAAACTGATGTCCATTACTGGCTTTGGGCTCGATGGGCCCGATCACGTCCATTCCCCACATTGAAAAGGGCCATGGCGAACTCATATTGTGGAGTTCCCTTGGAGGGGCGTGGATAGCATTCCCATGAATCTGGCACTGATAGCACCTCTTGATGTGATCATCACAGTCAGCTTTGAGTGTAAGCCAATAATGTCCCGTTCTGAGAATTTTCTTGACAAGTAGGGGTCCGCTCATGTGAGGGCCACATACTCCACCATGGATCTCATCCATGAGTCTCTGAGCTTGGTCTTTGTCCAGACATCTGAGGAGACCTAATCCTGCATCTCTTTTGTAGAGTGCATCTCCGCTCAGGTAGAATTTCAAAGCAAGTCGATGAATCCGCCTCTTCTCAGTTAGGCTCACCTCAGAGGGTGTGGATCCATCTCGCAGATACTCCTTCATGTGCTGATACCAAGGGTTGTGGATGGGAGGTAGTTCATTCGATACTTCTCCAATGTAACTCCCATAGACAGGGGCTTTTTGCAGAGCAAACGTGATGCTTGGCATGTTTTCCTTGTCAGGTATGTAAACCAAGGAGGCCAATGTTGCTAATGCATCTGCGAAATCATTCCTATTACGAGGAATGTGTAGAAAGGAGATTTCTTCGAACTCTAATGCCATCTGTAGAACTTGTCGATGGTAAGGTAGTAAATGTAATTCTTTGGTTTAATAGATTCCTGTGGATTGCTTGATTACCAATTCAGAATCCCCAAAGACAGTTAACCGCCTGATGCCCATTGAACGGGCAAGTTTTAGCCCCATGATACAGCCTTCATACTCAGGTGTGCTGTTAGTCCTGATAAACTGCAATTTGACGGCGATGGGATACTGCTCCCCCGTATCGGATATTAAAACTGCTCCAGATCCGGAGCCTTCTGAGTTAACAGCTCCATCAAAATACATTTTCCACGCACGACATGTATCGTACTGATGTTATAGCTGAACTGTCATTACCCCTTCGTCGAGAAAGTATGTTTCTAAGGGTTTGTAATCCCCTGCAGGTTCAGCGGCCAGTTGATCCGCAATTCCTTGACCTTTAACAGACTTTTGCGTCACGTAGACGATGTCAAATTACTGTAGGATCAACTGCCATCTGGACAGTCGATAATTCAGTATGGATTTGCTGAACAAATACTTGAGAGGATCCACGCAGGATATGAGATGGGTTGTGTGACCATGGAGGTAATGTTGTAACCTCATGGAAGCCCATGCCAAAGCACAACAAGTCTTCTCGATCGGAGTGTACTTGTGTTCACTGATGCTGAATCTTTTGCTGAGGTAATAGATAGCTCGCTCTTGGCCTCTATTGTCTTTCTGCCCCAGTATACAGCCCATAGCATTGTCATTTATGGACAGGTACATGAACAGGGGAACATCATCCCTGGGAGGTACCAAAACAGGAGCTTTAATCGGCTGCTCTTTGATTGTGAGGAAGGCTTTTTGACACTCATCATTCCATTTCATGGAGGAGTTCTTCCTTAACAATTTGAAGATTGGCTCATAGGTTGCTGTGAGTTGATAAATGAATCTGCTGATGAAGTTGATTCTTCCCAAAAATCCCCGTATTTCCTTCTCTGTCTGAGGAATGGGCATTTCCTTGATGGCCTGGATTTTGGTAGGATCCAGTTCAATCCCTTTGTGGCTGACTAGGAAACCTAGCAACTTGCCTAACTTGACACCAAAGGCGCACTTGGCGGGATTCAACTTCAAGTTGTACTTACGCAACCTGTTGAAAAGCTTTTTGAGATGGTCTAAATGGTCATCCTCCTTTTTGGATTTGACAATGATGTCATCCTCGTAGATCTCTATCTCATTGTGCATTAAATCGTGGAAAAGAGCCATCATAGCTCGCTGGTAGGTTGCCCTGGCGTTGATGAGGCCGAATGACAACCGTCTGTAGCAAAAAAGTTCCCCAAGGCGTGATGAAAATAGTTTTCTCACGATCTTCCTTAGCGACCATAATTTGATGGTACCCCGCAAAGAAATCAGCAAAGGAGTACATGCCGTATTGAGCAGTATTGTCAATAAAAATGTGGATAAATGGCACGGGAAAGCTATCTTTAAGGCAAGCTTTGTTCAAATCCCGATAATCCACGCTGACTCACACCTTTCCCCTGGTTTAGGCACGGGAACAATGTTGGATATCCATTCCAGATATGTAGACACCATGATGATGCCAGCTTGAAATTGTTTCATAATTTCTTCTTTAACCTTTAAACTCCACTCAGGTTTCAATCGCCTGAGCTTTTGCCTAACGGGCTTGAATCCTTCTTTAATGGGAAGGCGATGAAGAACAATGTCAGTGGACAATCTCACCATGTCTTCATGAGACCATGCAAATACATCCTGGAATTGGGTTAACAGTGCAACCATGTCATTCCATTGATTTGTGGTAAGGTCTGAACCAATCTGGATTAGCTTAGGGTTGTCTAAGGTTCCAAGATTGAAAGGAGTGGTTTGATTAAGATTGGGTTTGGGTTTGTCTGCGACCCATTCCTTAATCTCTTGAGGTGTCTCAATGTCCTCTTGTATATCCATCAAGTCTGAGTCCAACTTTGCATCAAAGTTAAAGCCCTTGTGGAGAGAAGGCACTTCACCAGCAAGTACATGCACATCTAAATTCAGAGTCCTGAAACAAAATATGCTTTCACTTAATATATGCAACTGTTTGATCATACAAAAGTGTTAACATGTACTTGATAAAATAAATGCTAATGCTGTAAAGGAAAGCAAGCAATTAAAGTTATCTACAAGGTAGAGGGATTTTTCTGCCCATTTTACCCTCGTCGACCAATGCATGGAGTGTTGCTCCAATTGTCGAGGGCAAAGTCCTGAAGGACTGCAGTGATAGAAGGATCGTTAGTGTCCTCCTTTTCCTGAATAATAACCATGATATCTGGACAATCATCGTCTGGGGTGTATCTTTTTGTATGTTTATCATGAACAATGACGCGAATGTCTGCCATCATCAAGGAAAGGTCATATTTACATTTCCGTTCCTTTTCTTCCGCCTTGGGATCAGGAATAAGCACCTCTTTAGCTTTGATTGACACTAGTTTCTGAAACAGCATAGCCACAACATGGGTTGGAACCTTTACTGGAGATTGTATCAACTCATGAGGTAAAGGTATAAAAAATCATTGTGCGGCGAAAGCTTAAGGAACCTGTTTGTGCTTATGAGGGTTCCTGTGTTTGGAACTGGCAGAATAGCCTAGTCTGACTGTTCCAAATTAACTAGACATTTGGATAGGGTGCTTAACACCCTGCTTATCTTTACCAAGCCCTTGTCCAGGTTGATGACCCAATAACATCATTTCTTGAGTTGCTGAAATAACCTCGTCAGAAATCTTGGGTACAGGAAGTGGCGCTCCAATAGAATGGTATTGCGTGTTACTCACTTCCAGAGTATGGAAACTGGCCGGTTCAACTTCTGAATTGAAGCTGATAATTGGTAAAGTTCCTTGTCCAGGACATTCCGGCTCAGCATTGACAGTGACTAGACTGTTGTTGATAATGTATTTGAGTTGTTGATGTAAGGTGGAGGGAACAGCTCCAGCCATGTGTATCCATGGTCTCCCCAATAGCAGGTTGTATCCTGAGTCTATCTTGAGGACGTGGAAGGATACATTGAATGTATTGGGACCAATCTCAATTGGCAATTCAATCTTTCCAACGGAATTTCGGCGGGATCCATCAAAAGCTCTGATGATCGTATGGCTGCTTTGGATCCGCTTGAGATTGATATTCATCTTTACCAAGGTGGCATAAGGATAGATATTTAGAGATGATCCTCCATCTATCAAAACTCCTACTAGCATGTAATTCGAAAGACAAATCAGAATGTGCAATGGCTTGCATGATCGGTCCCTTCTGGGAGGTATGTCATCATCAAGAAGGATATCACATTTTGTTGAAAATGTGATCAACCAAATGTTGAAATTTTTCCACATCCACTGATTTTGGCAAGTAGGCTTCTTCCAAAACCTTTAGTAAGATCTTCCGATGATCCTCAGAAGAGAAAACCAAGTCCAGTATTGAAATCTGGTGTGGAGCTTCTTGCAAGCTTAAAACCACTTTGGCTTCATTGTGGCCCATAGTACGGAGGAATTTTTCAATCTTCTCCATGGACAATTTCCCCTTTGCTTCGCAAGTAGGCTTGATAACCCATTGAGGAAGGTACAGTGGATTCTCCATCGACACTGTAGCAGTAGTATGAGACATGGATCCTTCAGCTTCTCCATAATTCCATGGAACTTTGTGTAAGCTGACAACAGGATGTTGTAGTCTGCAAGGTAAAGGAATTGGCTCTGGTACGACCACTTTCAAAGGATTATCAGCTCCTTTGAGTTAAATTGGTTGTATGGGAAATACTCTGACAGTTTCATCATCCATTTCGGATATAACTGCTACTGATCCCTTCCATTGGGTAGGGCATGCATTCCCACCCTTGAATTGCACAGTGTAATCATCTGCTATTTGCAGGACACCTCTATCAATAAGATTCTGAATGAGATGGCGGAGTGCCCAGCATTCTTCTGTGTTGTGACCGCGAGAATGTGAATGATGTTGACACATTTCATCAAGATTGAACTATCCTGAGCAGGGATTGATTGGAGGGAGAAGGAATGTAATTCTTCCTTCGTTGATCAACATTTGAAGCATCTTCTCCATAGATTGGCCCAAATAGGTGAATTCCCTTTGATGGGAAAAATCTCGACGGTCTTTAGCACTTGCTCGCTTTGCAACCTTATCCTCCATAGCTTCGCTTTTTGAAGGTGTTGATGCAGCATTCATAACAAATGGAAGGAGATAGGCATGCTCCTGCCTGATTAATTGGCGTGTGACTTGATGATGGAGGGTCACCAGTTCTGCCAGTTGCTCAATTTGTTTGCAAAGAGCTTTCATTTTTTGTTTTATAGTAAACTGGAACTTTGCATAATCCCATTTGTCAACACCATCTTTGATGGGTTGGGATGATTCGCCATTGGAATTGGAACCCTGTCCAGTGCTCCAACTAATCATGTTGACCTCTTCTTCTTTGTATTGAGGAAGAGGGTTGTCTTGCACATGAGGTTGATCTAGTTTGGTGACCACGATCTCACCGTTGTCTATCAGATCTTGGATCTTATGTTTCAAGGCCCAACAATCTTGAGTATCATGTCTGGGTGCCCCGGCATGATAAGCACACTTCCGAGTAGCATTAAAACCCCTCCCATTAGGGTTGGCTGGTGGAAGAAGATGTGTAATTTTCTTCTGAGCAGTCAGAAGAGCAAGAATATTCTCGAGTGAGTCCCCTAAGAGTGTGAAGGTTCGAGGTCGCTTTACTTCTCCACTCTTAAGCAATGGAGGATTTAAAGATTGTGCTAGAAAAGGGGAGTAGTTTCTCCTCTACATAGGCATGCTTGAATTGCCTTTTTGCCCTTGTAGTATCAAGGAAACATCCTCCTCTTTCTTTTTATAGACCCTCAGGGTTGTTTCCATAAGATCCGGATTTGGATGTGCTCAAAGAATGACTTTAAGGCGCTACTAGGTCTTGAATTTTAACTTGACTTTAATCCCATTTTAGCCATCTCGCCGTGTTTGATCATTTCAGAAAATGGTTTGCCAATACCAGCTAGAACTCTTTCATAGAAAGGAGCTTCATGTACATCTATGAAAGTCATGACCATTTTTAATTCTGTCATAGAAGGAATAACTTGAGCAGCAAGACGCCTCCACCTTTGAGCGTACTTTCTAAATGACTCATTAGACTATTTCTTGACCTTGGTAATTTGGTACCGGTCAGGAGCCATCTGAGATTGAAAACTGTATTGAGTGAGGAAGGCGTGAGCCAGCTCTTCCCAACTATGGATCTTATAGTTGTCTAATCTGGTATACCATGAACGGGCTTCTCCAGTCAGACATTTCTGAAACAGCTGCATTCTGAGCTTTTCATTTTCCGCATAAGATCCGAGTTCTCCAATGAACACCTTTAAATGTGTGTAAGGATCCCCTAATCCATCCTACTTTTCAAAATCAGGGGTCTTGAATTTTTCTGGATAATGAAAACCAGGAAATATGCAAAGGTCTGCATATGAAACACTGCCATGTGTTCTAATCCCTTTGAGAACACGAATGGTTTCCTCTATTTGAAGGACCTTCTTCCTGATATCACCGGTGTCTGGATCTCCTTTGAGATGGGTGCCTTCAGGGTCTTTGTTGGTTGTATCCAACTGATGTTCTAGAATTGTTTTTTCCAGACCTTGAACGCCCCCTTGTGTAGAGGATTCTGTATGTGTAGGTATCTTCGTACCCTGAGTAGACTGGTGTAATTCTTTTAGTAGAGCAGCCAAGTCTGTGATTTGTTTACTCAATCCGTCAAATTCTTCTCGGGAAATAAGATTAGACTGTTCGGAAGAAGACATGATTGGCTGTAGGCTCGTGGCCTTTTTTGATTTTGAGCGGGTAACAGGCCCAATTGCTTCCCTACAAAAGACTTACGTAGTTTAGTCTTAGGGTAATGTAAATGTTATCATAACATGTCCGTTTTAGGAATTTGTCCTGCAAAACCGGTTTGTTAATTGATAACATGTCATGCATGCACAGATATTCTTCATATTTTCCATTACATATGGATGAACATGGAATAAAATTACAAGTAAATGCTTTTACAAGTAATTGAAAATGGAAAGCATGAAGAGACTTTCCTCCGCGTTTGGTTTATCAGGGGTTGACCTATCCTAGGGTTTCTCTCACGGCTTTTTGGCATGAAGGTTCCCAGATCATCGCAATCTACTCGACGGGAAGTTAATCCGGTCTTTCAACTAGAGCGAATCTGGGTGGTGCCTTTCATGAGCCC
Organism: Panax ginseng; assembly: GCA_020205605.1. Lineage (NCBI taxonomy): Eukaryota > Viridiplantae > Streptophyta > Magnoliopsida > Apiales > Araliaceae > Panax > Panax ginseng. The sequence continues at coordinate 47,845,009 of CM035132.1, forward strand.
CGGGGAATCATTCTTCCCACGAGTCCAGTAATCAAACACCGACAGGATAGCCTCCTGGTGGAGGAACCACACAACATACATTCACATGCAACATGTCTCACCGTTTATGCAAAATGATGACACGCATGAAACACTAATATCACGATATAGACATTTAGCAAAGGCAATTGAGTAAGATGCATTCGTACACATTCATCAAAAATGTAAATGCAACAAATACACACAAGCATATAACAATTTTGAAAAGCTTGTAATAGCAGACTTTAAGCCCTCTTCAAGTCTCCAAGAGAGTCGCCACCGTCGACGCCGGATTTTTGGGTGTCCTTTTTCGTTACTTGTTCTTTGGTGTTCTCATGTTAATGTGAGATTTGTTTGAAAAAAGAAGTGAAAATGGTCCGACATGTATAATGTCGACGATTTGACTTTAAGAGTCGCCAGTTGGTGTATTTAACTGATTGCACCAACGCAACTAAAAAAGGTTTGCACATTGACCTAGTGATTTGACACTGCTAAACGGGTTTGTGAAACCGAGATTCATTTTGGGTCCGGGGGCTTGATTATGCAGAGGGAAGGTGTTAGGCACCCCCCGACATCCGTGTTACCACGGTGACCACCACTCTTCAAAGAAATTTTTATATGAATGTGTGTGTGTGTGTGTGGATCAATGTGCAATTATTTTGAAGTAGTGTTGTACTGCTCGTTACTTTTATATACATAGGGTTTGAATTTATAGAAAAATTCAGGTTTTAAACAAGATATAAAGAATGACGTTTTGTAAAAGAGGTTTTTCAAACCTTGTGCTCAATAGTAATTGAGGCCTTTGATACTTCCATTTTATTACTAAATGTTCGGCTTGTTTGCTTTTATTTTTGAGATGCGAAACATTCTCGAGAAAAATAATATACAGCAGTGCCGAACTCCTCATGGGCATGACAACCATCCAAGAAAATTCAAACACTGTAAAATAATGTACAAGTCAACTTACAAATTTAAAATGTCCATCATGGGAACCAAATCTAGATTCAAGAGATCAACTCATGATCACATGGTTCCTAGCTCACATGATATCGCAATTTGTATGGAAAGCGAAGAAATGAATATATATATAAAAAGTCAGTATATATATGTATATATATGTTTATATATATATATATATATATATATATATATATATATATATATATATATATATATATATGAACATGATCAACCGCCATACAAGTAAACTCAGTGGGGACAAAATGTAAATAAAGTCAGAAGCGATCAACCGCCACGTAAGTGAACTCAAAAGCGAATCGAAATGTAAATAAAATTTGTAAAAGGCCACGAAGTGAACTCCAGTGCTCCATGTAAAATGTAAATATATATATATAAGCGAACGCACTAGATGTAAATACATATATATAATTGTTGTTTGGACATATCCGATGAGCCCGGATTTACATCCAAATATTCTTTCTTTATTATATATATATATATATATATATATATATATATATATATATATATATATATATATATATAAAAAGCAAATAAATGCTCCAGACCGATTTCTAGGCTCAATCGAGGCATAACTCGATAATGTTAGTCCATATATAAAATATATACATATATAAGTATATATATACAGACAGAAAATGAAAACCACGGACCGACGTCCGGGCAAACGCACACAACACGACTCTCAATGTGTATAACAGTGTGTGCTATATGAGAAGAAGGCTTTATAGAATGTAAGAAGGCTTACAGTGGGCTGCCAAAGTAGTATGTGCACTCATGGTCATGGTCGTGGTGCATCCGAGCCTCGCGGGTCCCGTCATCTCATAGTATATGCACTCATGCACTCCGCTCAAACTTGCAGAACTTCAATCCGAGCTTCCGAAAGAGGTATATCTGACCTTCTTCAGACTGCTTGTGTCGAGAGTTACGTAATGACATGGATTAGATGTTGTACGAAGTCAGGAAGAGGGGTCCATACCCATGGTCTTCAAGCTTCAAATTATATCCAACGTACTGCCACACATAATAGTCATTCGGGATTGTCACTCCCCGGTTCTTGTGGGACATTGTTGGATGTATGTATGTATGAACTGTTGAGACGGCGTGCCATTGTCGAAGGGACAAGATGATGTCTGACTCCTCACCGGGGTTATCGCCGGTTTGAGTTGAAAGTAGATGTTGCTCAGGGTTACAGCTGAGATTGGACTACTTGTTGGTATGCCGCGATATCATCTTGTTGACGTGATAAGATGACGTTTTGACTCCTCACCGGGGTTATCGCCGGTTTAAGCGGAAAGTAGACGGTGCTCGGGGTTACATTTGAGATTGGACTGTTGCTTGTTTGTATGTCTCACTGTCATCTGTGGGTGTTCTTGTCTGCCCGTTGTTAGTTTCGGGTCTAAGGTGTATGTGCCTCGACAGGATGTCTGGGGTTGAAGCTGATCGCATGTGTTTGAAACAAGCATTTTCGAGGTTATCGCCGAAACTGCAATGGCATCCCTTGGGGCTATCACCAAGGATGGGGTTGCTACTCTCAGTGTTGTCTTTGGGACTAGAACTGAACGTCGCGGTGTTATCGCCGAGACAGAACAGTCCTCTCCGATGTTGTTGTCGGTCTTTTGATCTGCATATCTCGGGGTTATCTCTGAGATTGGAAATGACATTCCCGGTGTGTGTTCCGAGTTGGAACCGATGTTCCCGGTTTGTGTTCCGGGTTGGAGCTGAACTTCCGGTAGTATCCGGAATGGATGTAAGCTGTCTTTCAGGGTTATCTCCAAAAGACGAATCTACCCTCCTGCAATGTTAGTAATAGGAGTGCAGAAAATTTCGAGTGTCTACAACCGCTACTACCTCAAAGAGTAAAACAAGAAAGACTATACCATAAAAACTAAACACTTGCCACAAATCAAAGACTTTATCCTCTTCTCAAAAGGGCTACCCAGAAATCACCTAAGACACAAGATTTTTACTATAAAGTTAAAAACTAAACACTGACCCCTTAAAAATCATTATTTCAGGATTAACGAACAGAGAACGCTAGCTAGAAATAGATGAAGCATAAATTAGTATTTGATGATCAGAAAGTGAAAAGATAAATGGGTGGTGTTTGGAAATGAGTTAACTCTAAAGGAAATAAATGGGGGAAAAGTGATGGTGTAAGACCCCAACATTTATGAATAAAAAAGAATTTTCTATAAATATCATTTTTGAATATTATGGAGTGAATTTGATATAATATTAAAGTTGTGGGTAATATTTATAAATTTTACAAAGTACGCAAGTTGTTATATAATATTCGATTGGTTGGGGAATATTCATTTTAACATGGAATATTCGTACGACGGCACAATCATTGGTGGACCCCACAACAGAATTATTGTTGGATTGAGAAAACGACAAAAATATTTTTATAAAAATAACGACGGAAGTTTTATCGTTAATCGTTGAAACACCTTTGTTAAAAAATGCGATGTCTGGCGTGGTTGCATAGTAGAGCACACGGTATTGATTATTGATGCTTACGTGAGAAGTCACTTCGATTTTGTTCAATTATTGCTATAGTAATTGTTGCATAGTATCTCACGTTATTTGATTCAATTATTGTTGATATTTTATATACTATTAAATCAATAATTGAGATGACAGAGTTATTAATATTATTATTTGCAATATTGACAATGTCTAGAAGTTCTGTCAAGGAGAGGTTTGGTCACCTAATTGCGCGCCAATAGGGAGAAATCCTTATTGGAAAGCCCCCTCTTTCCTGGGAACGACCTGGTTGTTAAATATTGCGAATTATAATAATGATGATAATTGTTGTTAAAAATATTGAGAGGATTTTTTTATGAAGTAGTTGTTGTAAATTTTGTTTATTATTTGTATCCCCATTTACCCATTTTTAAAAATAATCGGTAGAAATTTGTTTAGTATAAATATTATGGGACCCACCTGTGATTATGAGATGTTGGTGGGAGGGGAACACGTGGGGCCCACGTTGGAAGAAAAAATGAAAGGAGTTTGGATTTTGAATTCATGGGTGGTTGATTTGGTTATATATATATATATATATATATATGATTTTGGTGTATATGGAATATCTTGGGGATGTCACGGGTGGTTGATTTTTTCCAATAAGCATGTGTTAAATATATATATATATATATATATATATATATATATATATATATATATATTTTTTTTTGTTTTGTTTGACTAATTGTGTTAGAAATTGAAAAGTAGGCGTCTGATGAATCAACAAAGTTTGGTCGTGAGTTTCCTACTGTTGATCCGTGAATAAAAATTTCTAAATAGTATCCTTCCATTCACTTATAAATAGGATACACAGTTAGAATTGAAAATCACACCAGAATCAGAGAATTCTTCTTCTATAATCTTGAGCGTATTTTTTTAGAGTTTTAGAAAGCTTTGAGCGTAGAAAATAGTGAAAGTTTTCTTCAAGAATATCCCCGCCCTACCAGTCGGAATACTCTTCTTTTCAAGGTAAGGGGTATTATTTATTTCATATTCTGAAGAAATATTATTTTTCGTATTCATAAAAAATTTTATTTCGTTTAATATTTGAAATGAATATTTATTTCGTTCAATGTTCGTAATGAATATTTATTTTTGTTTAATATTCATAATGAATATTATTTTCGTTTAATATTCATAAGGAATATTATTTTCGTTTGATATTCGTAAGGAATATTATTTTGTTCAATATTCGCTTGAAATAATATTTTCTTCCATACTCTGTAGTATGTAAGTACTATGATTTTGTTTCAGATTTTGAATTCTATATTCGTTTTGTTAAAGTTTTGGCTTCTATACTCCATAAAATTAGTAGAATATCCTTGATATTTGCGCTTAATCCAGTATTTTTTCATGAAAATATTATTCTGAGCATTCTTGAATTTTACTCTGCAAAGCAGTATCATGTTGACAATTTGAACGTTATTGATTTCTGGATAAATTTAGTTATAAATTCTTTTAAAATTTATCATTGAAATTATTTTATTGAATTCTTATATCATTTTCATCATCCTCATATTTATATTATGTTGAAAGTCATCTGTGGCCTGTAGTGCATAGATGGACTTGGTATGATTATGACCAGGGATTATTCGGTATAATCATGACTGTAATGTTACAAATGATGTGATAAAAGTCCTCATTGGCCCGTAGTGCATTGATGGACAGTTGTTGGCATGATCATGACCATTAATGAATACACGAATATCCTTGGCCAGTAGTGCATGGATAATTTGTGGTCGTGATACTAAAGAATATCTTTGGCCGTAGTGCAGGAATGATTCGATGATGTGGATTATTTATTAAGCTGAGTCTCAGCGATAAAAGTGATGAAAAACCTTTTAAATCATAAAAGATAGTAGATTTTATTCTCTACTTGACTCTTTTAATGGATTGCTTGTTCCTCTGCAGTTAAACTTGATGTTTGTTATATTTTATCAGTTTAACACTGTTAAAGGCTAACGATAATTTATTCTGCATTATCTTAGTCATAATATTTCTTATTGGGCTAGTTGAGCTCACCCTTTTGCTTTCATTGTTCTCTTCAGGAAATGAGAACGTAGCAAGGACTAGTCGGGGAACGGAGTAATGGTCCGAGATGGTGTCATAGTAGTCCTCACTATTCTATAAAATAGTGTGATAATAAATTTAATGAGGCCTCCATTGAGTGTGGATATTGTTTAGATGACAATATTCATATTAAAACTCTCAGTTTATATTTGGTCGTATTTTACAAGACAGTTGTATTATTAAGTTGTATTTGAATTTTGTACCATGTATTTGGTGACTTAAGATGGGTGATATATACCTATTTTGGGGGCATCACAGTTGGTATCAGAGCTTAGGGATATGATCCCTGGCTGAGTTGTGAGACAAGAACTAGGAGGGGAGAGACAGGGAATTCCTTCGCTAGTATGACCTACCTAAATTTATTTGGTATTTAATTGGTCGGTCAGAATATAAGGATAATTTGTGACATGTCAATTAACCCTTATTTTGTGGCAGTATTTGAAAATGACATCCAAGAATATTGAGAATAGCAATGGAGCACAAGAGATTGTTGAGTCTCCACAGATCAATAATCAGGATAATGTGCATCAGGAAGGCGACAATCCTCATGCAAATGACAACATTGACCAAATGATGAACGATGGAATGTTCAGAGACTTTATGAAATTCATGCAATATCAGACGAGAACGGCTCCTATCCAAAATGCAGGTGGAAACACTGGCAACTCTCGGACGGTCACCGTTAAACAGTTCAAGGAGCTGGGACCACCGGAGTTTTTTGGAGAGCCAAAACCACTTAAGGCGGAGACGTGCATAAAGCGAGATCAACAAGATATTTGATGTCTTGGGATGCTCAGAGAGCAAAATTTTCCTTTGCCACCTTCATGTTGCGGCGGAGGCGATTCTTGGTGGGAATCAGTAAAGCGTACTCAACTGCGCCAGACCAAGATGTCTTGGGAGAAGTTCGAAGAACTGTTCAACGACAAGTACTTTCCTGAAAGTATTCGTCACATGAAAGAGGTAGAGTTCATTAAACTGGAGCAAAACAACATGTGTGAGACCCCAAATTTTATGAATAAAGATTTAAATTTCTTAAAATATTTTTTTTAATATTATGGTGTGGATTTGATATAATGTTATAATTGTGGGTAGTATTTATAAATTTTACAAAGTAAGCAAGTGGTTATATAATATTCGATTAGTCAGGCGTTTTAATAGGGAATATTCGTATGATGGCACAATCATTGGTGGACCCCACAACGGAAGTATTGTCGTAGTTAAAAAATGACAGAATTTTCTTTTTATAAAAATAACGGCAAAAGTGTTACCGTTAAAACTGTTGAACTACCCGGTAGTAAAAGTACAGTAATACACATGGTTGTATAGTAGCACACGGTATTGGTTATTGATGCTTACGTGAGAAGTCACTTAGTTATACACAATTATTGCTACAGTAATTGCTGCATCATATTTCTCATATTATTAATTCAATTATTGTCACAGTATCATCTGCATAATATGTTATATTATTAAATCAATAATTGAGACGGCAAAGTTATTCATATTATTATTTGCAATATTGACAATATCTAGAAGTTCTGTCAAGGAGAGGTTTGGTCACCTAATTGCGCACCAATAAGGAGAAATCCTTATCAAAAAGCCCCCTCTTTCCTGGGAACGACCTGGTTGTTAAATATTGTGAATTATAATGTTAATGATGAATAAGTTCGTGTGTGATTAAAGATGAAATTGATAGTTCCATTGTGTTGGAATTATTAGTGTTAGTGAAAATCGACATCTATTTTGATAATAACTGATGTCTGGAGGTTATATTAACCGATCGGGTAATTAATCGGATAAATGAGCAATTAATTTCTATTGATTCACATTATTATAACTATTTGTTCACATGTGTGTACTATTGATTCACATTCATTTACTATTAGGGGAGTTGGTGCAAGATTGATAATACTTGCATGACTATGTTAAAAATGGAGGTATAGATAAAGGTATTATACTGTAATTTATATTTTCACATGTCTAGAACTATTGATTCACATGATTTACTATTAGGGGAGGTGGTGCAAGTTTGATAATACTTGCAGGTCTAAATTAAAAATGAAAAAAAGAGGTAGGTTTTATACTGTAATATTTTGAGCCCCAAAATGTGCAATTATCAAAACTATATTTTCCTATAAATAGAAGCTCATTCTTTCATTATTTATCACCAATTCACTAAAGCTATAGAGCAATTATTATAGAGAGAAAGAAGAAGAGAAGTCTACTACCTCACTATTCCAGTATCCAGTCTTCTTTTGAAGTAAGGGGTATTATTTCTTTCGTATTCATGAAGAGAGCTGTTGTTATTCCATCCCTTATTATTTTGTTGGAATAACCTATATACGCGGACTACCGTATACATGGTGAAATTCTTCTGTTATTCCATTCTTTATTATTATGTTGGGATAACCTGTCTATGTGAAGTACCGCATACATGGTGAAATTCTTCATTATTCCATTCTTTATTATTACATTGGAATAACTTTTATGCATGCGATCTATCGCATGCCCGTGAATTCTATTGTTATTCCATTCTTTATTATTACATTTGGAATATCACATCGCATGCATGGATTACGCATGACTGGTTCCATTCTTTATTATTCTATTGGAATATCCTCATGCGTGTGGATTACGTATGACCTGGTTCCATTATTTATTATTACATTGGAATAACTTTCTGCATGCGATCTATCGCATGCCCGGTGAATTCTTTTGTTATTCTATTCTTTATTATTACATTTGTAATAACTTTTATCTGTATGGACTCATCAAGCATGCATGGTGAATGATCCTTCGTATTCATTCCTTATTAAATTGTAGAAATGATCTGTCTACGTGGATTACCGCATGGCGGGTGAAAATCCATTTGTAGTTTCATATATTCTATTATACTTGTATGAGATATCATTTCTTTTGTACTCGTCATGAAATATCATTTTATTTGATATTTTTCTGTTACGAGTTACTATTCACCCAGTTACTATTCACTCTAGTATTATTCACTCGGGTATTCGGGGCACTTTTCGTGTCGTCATACTATTCACAAGTTACTATTCACCCAAATTTCTATTCACCCGAATATTATTCACTCGGGTATTTGGGGTATTTTTCGTGTCGGGGTACTATTTATGGGGCAATATTCCCAAAGTACTATTCACGATAAAAAATTGATTCTTTTCTGTCCAAATTATTTTTGGTACATGAATATTATTCTTGAATTTTACTCTTCAAAGAAGTATCATGTTGACAATTTGGACGTTATTGATTTCTGGATAAATTAGATTATAAATCTTTAAAATTTATCCTTGAACTTGTTTTATTGAATTATTATGTCATTGCCATCATCCTCTTGCTTATATTGTGATGAAAGTCATCTTATGCTTACGTGCATAGATGGACTTGGTATGATTATGACCAGGGATTATTCGGTATAATCATGACCGTAATGTAACGAATGATGTGGTAAAAGTCCTCATTGGCCTGTAGTTCATTGATGGACAGTTGTTGGTATGATTATGACCAGAGATTATTCGGTTTAATCATGACCATTGATGATTACATGAATATCCTTGGCCATGATGCAGGGATGACTCGATTTTATTTATTAAGCTGAGTCTCAGCGATAAAGTTGATGAAAAACTTTTTAAATCATAAAAGATAGTAGATTTTATGCTCTACTTGACTCTTCTAATGGATTGCTTATTCCGCTGCAATTGTTGATCTAAAACTTGTTGTTTATTGTATTCTATCAGTTGTTATACTGTTGAAGGCTAAGGATAATTTATTCTGCATTATCTTAGTCGTAATATTTCTTACTGTGCTAGTTGAGCTCACCCTTTCTTTCACTATTCTCTTCAGGAAATGAGAATATAGCTGGGACGAGTAGGGGAACGGATTGACGGTCCAGATGGTTGCATCAGTAGTCCTCACTATTCTGTGAAATAGTGTGATAATAAATGTAATAAGATTGAATTTGAGTGTGGATATTGTCTAGATGACAATATTCATGTTAAAACTATGTTTTGTCGTATTTTACACGACAGTTGTATAATTAAGTTGTATTCGAATTTTGTACCATGTATCTGGTGACTCAAGATGGGTGATGTATACCTATTTTGGGGGCGTTACAGTTGGTATCAAAGCTTAGGGATATGATCCCTGGCTGAGATATGAGACAAGAACTAGTGGGGAGAGACGGGGATTTCCTTTGCTAGTATGACCTACCTAAGTTTATTTGGTATTTAATTGGTCGGTCAAAGTATAGGGATAGTATGTGATATGTCAATTAACCCTTTTTTTGTGGTAGTATTTGAAAATGGCATCTGAAAATGTTGAGATAAGCAATGAAGCACATGAGACCGTTGAGTCACCAGTGATCAATACCCAGGATAATGTGCAACAGGAAGACAATAATCCTTAGGTAAATAACAACACCGATGAAATGATGAACGATGGGATGTTAAGAGGTTTATGCAATTCATACAACATTAGGCGAGAGAGACTCCTGTTCAAAATACAGGTGGAAACAATGGCAACCCACAGCTGGTCACTGCTAAGTAGTTCAAAGAGCTGGGACCGCCGGAGTTTTTGGGAAAGCCAGAACCACTTAAGGCAGAGACGTGGTTAAAGCAAATCACCAAGATATTTGATGTCTTGGGATGCTCCGAGGAGCAAAAGGTTCCCTTTTCCACCTTTATGTTGCGTGAAGAGGCAGATTGCTGGTGGGAATATGTAAAACGTACCCAGCCTGACACACTCAAGATGTCTTGGGAGAAGTTCCAAGAGCTATTCAATGATAAGTATTTTCCCGAAAGTATTCGTCACATGAAGGAGGTGGAATTCATCAAGTTGGAGCAAAATAATATGACCGTGTTGCAATACGAGGCTAAATTTACGGAGTTATCCCAGTTCGCATCCCATTTGGTCGATAATGAGGAGTGAATGACGCGAATGTTTCTAAGAGGTTTGAAACCCGATATACGTCAATACCTCATTTCTCACAAACTTTGTTTATATTCTGATGTTGTGAATAGGGCTTAGTTATTAGAACGAGATAATGAGTCAGCACAACCAAAAGGCAACGACCAACAACACGATAATAATCATACCGGTGGCAACGGCCATCAGAGCAATGATAACCATCATGGGGGAAATTATCATGCTAAGAATGTTAACCACTTCGGTGGTAATCATGGCCATGACAATAAGAGTGGACATTTCAAGAAGAGGAGATTCAACAATGATGGAAAGACATCAGCACCAGCACCTGTTGTTAAGGAAGGAGAACGACCGCCGGTCGTATGTTTTAAATGTAGAGGGGAGGGACATATCAGTCCAAACTGCGTGATGCAGTCCAAAGCATGTTACAATTATGGAAAAGAAGGTCACCTAGCCCAATTTTGTCATACACCAAAGTCAAGTCCAGCTGGGATGGTGGCACCAAAGGCGGATATGGACAAAACAAAGTCGGTGGTTTCAGGAAGAGCATTTTTTGTGACTCCTCAAAAAGCGAGTAACCCGAACGAAGTTAGCACGGGTTAGTTAATTATAAATTCTTGCAAAGTCTATACCTTATTAGATACTGGTTCTACCCATTCTTTTATCTCTCTTGCTTGCGCTCAATGTTTAAATTTGACTTTGGAGAAATTAAACTTTGACTTATCGGTTGAAACTCTGTTAGTAGAAACCTTCGTTACCTCTACTATTTATAAATCTTGTTGATTTAAATCGACCCTTTCACGTTACCTGTCGATCTTATCTCTTTGAAAATGCTTGCCTTTGATGTGATTTTAGGAATCGATTGGTTAACTACTCATCATGCTTTTCGTAAGGTTGTTAGCTTTCATATTCCTAACCAACCTGTTATGCAAATTCAAGCAACCAAACCACTAAAGTCAATCATTATCATATCAAGCCATAAGTAAAGAGCTCAGAGCCTTTCGCTGGTGACTTCCAAGTCTTGGAATACACCGAAGCCAGACTATTCATAGGGGACACCGTGAATAACGATGGCAAGTTGATAGGTATCAATGTGACGTACTATCCAAGTCTTGGATGAGAGTCACAGTTTTGAATGATATTTCTATTGTTAATAAATTTCCTGACATATTCTCTGAAGACGACTTCTTAGCCTACCCCTAGAGTGTGAAATCGAATTTTGTATTGACCCCAGTATAAAACCCATTTCTAAAACCCTCAAATATTTCTTCAACTAAAATAAACGTAACATGCGCCAAAGATGTTGGCTCGAGCTATTGAAGAATACGATCGTACCATTCAATATCATTGTGGAAGAACGAACGTGGTAACTAACGCGTTGAGTAGAAGATCGTATGCGTTTACGAGTGCAATGTTGTTAACACAAAAACCCATTTCGTATAACTTACAAATAATGAAGATAGAGTTAAAGACTCTAGGGACCCACGTGAAGATAACGAATATACGAGTAGAATCGACTTTAATCGATAAAGTTAAAGCCGCTCAAGCTACACACTCGAATCTGATGAATGTGAAGAAGAAGGTTCAAGAGGGCGTTATTCTAGAAGCAAGAATCGACAAAGAGGGGAAATCTCAACCCTCGATTTAATTGGCTCATTTGAAATACTTGATCAAGTAGGAACTGTGGCCTATAGACTCATTTTACCGCCAAGTATGTCGCGTGTTTATAATGTTTTTCACGTATCGATGTTACATAAATATGTGGATGACCCGAACCACATTAATAAATTAGAACTAGATGAGATAGCAGAAGATTTAACGTATGAGGAGATACGTGTTAAAATCTTGGATAAGAAGAATCGTATTCAACACTCAAAGGTTATACCTCAAGAGTTATAATCTGAACTGAAGTCAAGGTATCCTCATCTCTTCGGCATACCAGGTACGTACGTAAATTTTGAGGGCAAAATTTCATAAGGAGGGGAGATTGTGAGACCCCAAATTTATGAATAAAGATTTAAATTTCTCGAAATATTTTTTTGAATATTATGGTGTGGATTTGATATAATGTTATAGTTGTGGGTAATATTTATAAATTTTACAAAGTAAGTAAGTGGTTATATAATATTCGATTGGTCGGGGAATATTCATTTTAACAGGGAATATTCGTACGACGGCACAATCATTGGTGGACCCCACAACGGAAGTATTGTCGTAGTTAAAAAATGACAGAATTATCTTTTTATAAAAATAACGGCGAAAGTGTTACCGATAAAACTGTTGAACTATCCGGTAGTAAAAGTACAGTAATATGCGTGGTTGCATAGTAGCACACGGTATTGGTTATTGATGCTTACGTGAGAAGTCACTCGCTTATACTCAATTATTGCTACGATGAATTCTTTGCATCATATCTCTCATATTATTGATTCAATTATTGTCACGATATCATCTCATAATATATTTATATTATTAAATCAATAATTGAGACGACAAAGTTATTCATATTATTATTTGGAATATTGACAATGTCTAGAAGTTCTGTCAAGGAGAGGTTTGGTCACCTAATTGCACGCCAATAAGGAGAAATCCTTATCGGAAAGCCCCCTCTTTCCTGGGAACGACCTGGTTGTTAAATATTGTGAATTATAATAATAATGATGAATAAGTTCGTGTTGATTAAAGATGAAATTGATAGTTCCATTGTGTTGGAATTATTAGTGTTAGTGATAATCGACATCTATTTCGATAATAACTGATGTTTGAAGGTTATATTGACCGATCGGGTAATTAACCGGATAAATGAGCAATTAATTGCTATTGATTCACATGATTATAACTATTTGTTCACATGTGTGTACTATTGATTCACATTCATTTACTATTAGGGGAGTTGGTGCAAGATTGATAATACTTGCATGACTAAGTTAAAAATGGAGGTATAGATGGAAGTACTATACTGTAATTCGTATTTTTACATGTCTAGAACTATTGATTCACATAATTTACTATTGATTCACATGATTTACTATTAGGGGAGGTGGTGCAAGTTTGATAATACTTGCAGGACTAAATTAAAAATGAAGAAAAAGAGGAAGGTATTATACTGTAATATTTCGAGCCCCAAAATGTGTAATTATTGAAACTATATTTTCCTATAAATAGAAGCTCATTCCTTCATTATTTTTCACCAATTCACTAAAGCTATAGAGCAATTATTATAAAGAGAAATTATAGAGAGAAAGAAGAAGAGAAGTCTGCTACCTCACTATTCCAAAGATCCAATCTTCTTTTGAGGTAAGGGTATTATTTCTTTCGATTCATGAAGAGAGTCAAATTTGTTATTCCATCCCTTATTATTCTGTTGGAATAACTCAGTATACGCGGACCACTACCGTATACATGGTGAAATTCTTCATTATTCCATTCTTTATTATTATGTTGGAATAACTTTTATGTGAAATACCGCATACATGGTGAAATTCTTCATTATTCCATTATTTATTATTACATTGGAATAACTCATCATGCGGCCTATCGCATGCTCGTGAATTCTATTGTTATTCCATTCTTTATTATTCGTTGGAATATCCTGTCTGTGCGGATTACGCATGACCTAGTTCCATTCTTTATTATTCTATTGGAATATCCTGTCTGTGCAGATTACGCATGACCTGGTTCCATTATTTATTATTCTGTTGGAATAACCTGTCTGTGCGGTCTATCGCATGTCTGGTGAATTCTTTTGTTATTCTATTCTTTATTATTCTGTTGGAATAACCTGTATGTGTGGACTATCGCATGCATGGTGAATGATCCTTCGTATTCATTCCTTATTAAATTGTGGAAATAATTTGTCTACGTGGATTACCACATGGCAGGTGAAAATCCATTTGCAGTTTTGTATATTCTATTATACTCATATGAGATATCATTTGTTTTGTACTCATCATGAAATATCATTTTATTTGGTATTTTTCTGTTACGAGTTACTATTCACGGGTTACTATTCACCTAGTTACTATTCACTCTAGTATTATTCACTCGGGTATTCGGGACACTTTTCGTGTCGGAGTATTATTCACGAGTTACTATTCACCCAAATTACTATTCACCCGATATTATTCACTCGGGTATTTGGGGTATTTTTCGTATCGGGGTACTATTTACGGGGCACTATTCCCAAAGTACTATTCACGGGATACTATTCACGATGAAAAATTGATTCTTTTCTGTCCAAATTATTTTTGGTACATGAATATTATTCTTGAATTTTACTCTACAAAGCAGTATCATGTTGACAATTTGGACGTTATTGATTTACGATAAATTAGATTATAAATCTTTAAAATTTATCCTTGAACTTGTTTTATTGAATTATTATGTCATTGTCATCATCCTCTTGCTTATATTGTGATGAAAGTCATCTTTGGCTTACGTGCATAGATGGACTTGGTATGATTATGACCAGGGATTATTCGGTATAATCATGACAGTAATGTAACGAATGATGTGGTAAAAGTCCTCATTGGCACGTAGTTCATTGATGGACGATTGTTGGTATGATTATGACCGAGGATTATTCGGTATAATCATGACCATTGATGATTACATGAATATCCTTGGCCGTGATGCAGGGATGATTCAATTTTATTTATTAAGCTGTGTCTAGCGATAAAGTTGATGAAAAACTATTTAAATCATAAAAGATAGTAGATTTTATGCTCCACTTGACTCTTCTAATGGATTGTTTATTCCGCTACAGTTGTTGATCTAAAACTTGTTGTCTATTGTATTCTATCAATTGTTATACCGTTGAAGGCTAAGGATAATTTATTTTGCATTATCTTAGTCATAATATTTCTTACTAGGCTAGTTGAGCTCACCCTTTTTTTTCACTATTCTCTTCAAGAAATGAGAATATGGCTGGGACGAGTCGGGGAACGGATTGACAGTCCAGATGATTGCATTTGTAGTCCTCACTATTCTGTGAAATAGTGTGATAATAAATGTAATAAGATTGAATTTGAGTGTAGATATTATCTAGATGACAATATTCGTGCTAAAACTCTCAGATTATGTTTTGTCGTATTTTACACGACAGTTGTATAATTAAGTTGTATTTGAATTTTGTACCATGTATCTGGCGACTCAAGATGGGTGATGTATACCTGTTTTGGGGGTGTCACAGTATGACCGTGTCGCAGTACGAAGCCAAGTTTGTTGAGCTGTCCCGATTTACGTCCCACTTAGTTGATAATAAGGAGAGGATGACGCGGATGTTTCTAAGAGGTTTGAAACCCGAGATACGTCAATATCTTATCTCTCACAAACTTTGCTTGTATTCAGATTATGTGAATAGGGCTCAGTTATTGGAGCGCGATAATGAGTCAACTCAACTAAGAGAGAGCAGCTGACAAAATGATAATACCAGTGGTAGCAGTCATCGAAGCGGTGATAACAAACGTGGAGGGAATCAACAAGCCAGAAATGGTAACCACTTCGGTGGTAATCATGTCTAAGAAAATAAGAATGGACATTTCAAGAAGAAGAGATTCAACAATGATGGAAAGACGTCAAAGATCGCCGATTACCGTTGTTAAGGAAGGAGAACGACCACCCATCATATGCTTCAATGTGGAGGGAGGACATATCGGGTCCCAATCATGATGATGATCCAAAGCGTGTTACAATTGTGGAAGGGAAGGTCACCTAGCCCGATTTTGTCATTCACCGAAGACAAGTCCAGCTGGGATGGAGGCACCAAAGGCCGTCCCAAAAAAGTTAAAGCCGGTAGTGCAAGGGAGAGCGTTTATCGTAACCTCCTAGAAAGCAAGGAACCCGAACGAGGTCATCACGGGTAAGCTTATCATAAACTCTAGCAAAGTATATACCTTATTTGATACCGATTCTACCCATTCTTTTATTTCTCCTACTTGCGCTCAACGTTTAAATTTAACTCCGGAGAAATTAGTCTTTGACTTATCAGTTGAAACTCCGTTGGGAGAAACCTTCATTACGTCCACTGTTTATAAGTCTTGTTTGGTTCAAATCGGTACCCTCACATTACCTGTTGATCTTATTTCATTGAAAATACTTGCATTTGACGTAATTCTAGGAATTGATTGGTTAGCTACTCATCATGCGAAAATTGATTATTTTCGTAAGGTTGTTAGCTTTCATATTTCTAACCAACCTATTATGCGAAATCAAGCAACCAAACCATTAAAATCAATCACTGTCATCTCAAGCCATAAAGCTATTCGTTTATTGAAAAATGGATGTCAAGCTTTCTTAGCTCATGTCATAGATTTAAACAAAAATACATCAGTTTTGAATAATATTTCTATTGTTAATAAATTTCCTGACGTATTTCCTGAAGAACTTCTTGGCCTACCCCCAGAGCGTGAAATTGAATTTTGTATCGACCTTGAACCCGGTACAAAACCCATTTCCAAAGCCCCATATCGAATGGCTCATATTGAACGTTAGGAGTTAAAGACCCAACTGCAGGAATTATTAGACATCAGTTTCATTCGTCCTAGTACTTCTCCTTAGGGTGCTCCTGTTCTATCCATGAAAAAGAAAGATAGGAGTATGCGACTTTGTATTGATTATCGGGAGTTGAACCATGTCACTGTCAAAAATAGATATTCATTGCCTCGTATTGATGACCTGTTTGACCAGTTGCAAGGCGCTAAATTCTTTTCAAAGATCGATCTTCGTTCTGGATATCACCAATTTAAGATTAGAACCGATGACATTCCAAAGACTGCTTTTAGAACTCGGTACGGGCAAAATGAATTTCTAGTCATGTTTTTTGGATTGACTAATGCTCCTGCTGCCTTCATGGATATGATGAACCAAGTATTCAAGGAATATTTGGATCACTTTGTGGTCATCTTTATTGATGACATCCTCATATATTCCAAAAGCCGTGAAGATCATGAGCAACACTTGAGGCTGATACTCCAAAAGCTTCGTGAAAATAAGCTTTATGACAAGTTGAAGAAATGCGAGTTCTGGCTTGAGGAAGTAGCATTCCTTGGGCACGTGATATCAAGTCATGGAATATATGTTGACCCGGTAAAGATTGAAGCTATTCAAAGATGGGAGCAACCTAAATCAGTTACCGAAGTATGTAGCTTTCTCGGCTTAGCTGGTTATTATCGGAGATTCGTAGAAGGATTTTCTCGAATCGCTACTCCATTAACTCAGCTGACTCGGAAAGATACAAAATTCGATTGGAGCGAGGAATGTGAGAAGAGTTTTCAAGAACTCAAGAGGAGACTCATTTCAGCACCTGTTCTGACAATACCATCTGGCTTGAAGGGATTTGTTATCTACAATGATGCTTCAGGCAAAGGGTTAAGATCTGTTCTCACGCAACAGGGGAAAGTCATAGCATATGCCTCTTGACAACTCAAAGAGTATGAGAGGAATTATCCTACCCATGATCTAGAGTTGACAACTGTTGTTTTTGCACTAAAGATCTAGAGACATTACCTGTATGGACAGAAGGTGGAGATCTATACGGATCATAAAAGCCTCAAATATTTCTTCACTCAAAAGGAGCTCAACATGCGGCAGCGACGTTGGCTAGAACTGTTGAAAGATTATGATCATATCATCCAATACCATCCTGAAAAAGTGAACGTAGTAGCTGACGTATTGAGTAGAAGATTATATACAGGTACGAGTGCGTTATTGTCAACACAAAGGCCCATTTTGAATTACTTACAAAGGATGGAGATAGAGTTAAAGACTCCAAGGACCCATGTGATAATGGAGAATATACGAGTAGAACCGACTTTAATCGATAAAGTTAAAGTCGCTTTCAAGCTCTGGACCTAGAGCGGATCGTATGAGGAAGAAAGTGCAAGAAGGTGCTATCTTTGGAAGCAAGAATCAATGAAGAAGGAATACTTGAGTCAACTCCAGACTTTGTGTTCCTAACGATTCTGACTTGAAGTATAAAATCATGATGGAGGCGCACAACACACCATTTGCAATCCATCCTGGGAGTACCAAAATGTATCATGATCTTCGACATACATTTTGGTGGAGCAATATGAAGAGAGAAATAGAGCAGTTTATCTCAAGGTGTTTAACTTGTCAACGAGTCAAAGCGGAGCATCAAGTGCCAAAAGGTCCATTGCAACCACTTGAAATTCTAGAATGGAAGTGGGAACACATTACCATAGATTTTGTTACTGGTCTTCCCAAGGTTTCTCAAGGCATAGATGCAATTTGGGTCATTGTGATAGATTGACCAAGTCTGCTCATTTTTTACCTATACGAGAAACTTATACACTTGAACATCTTGCTTATATGTACATAAATAAGATTGTAAGACTGCATGGTATGCCAGTATCCATAGTTTCTAATCGAGACCCAATATTCACTTTAAGATTTTGGGTTAGTTTGCAAAAAGCTATGGGCACGGATTTACGATTTAGTTCAGCTTATCATTCTCAAACGGACGGGCAGTCAGAGAGGACTATTCAAACTCTTGAAGATCTATTAAGACTCCGTGTCCTTGACTTCAAGGGAAGTTGGGACAAGTTCTTACCATTGCTGGAGTTTTTCTACAATATATAATAGTTATCAAGCAAGTATTGGTATGGCTCCATTTGAAGCGTTGTATGGAAGAAAGTGTCATTCTCCAGTATGCTGGGATTAGGTGGGTGAAGCAACGTTGTTGGGACCGGAGTTAGTGCGTATGACTACGGAAAAAGATTCAAACGATCCGACAATGTATAAAAACCTAACAAGATCGACAAAAGAGTTATGATGATCTTCATCGAAAGGACGTGGAATTCGATATTCGAGATCATGTGTTGTTACGTGTTGCTCCATGGAAAGCAGTTACGAGATTTGGAAAGAGAGGAAAGCTCAATCCTCAATTCATTAGCCCATTTTTAATCCTCGATCGAGTAGGAACTGTGGCCTATAGACTTGCTCTACCGCCAAGTATATCTCGTGTTCATAACGTTTTTCACATATCCATGTTACGTAAATATGTGAAAGACCCGAACCACATTATTGAGTTAGAACTGGACGAAATAGCGGAAGATTTAACGTATGAAGAGGTTCCTATTAAAATCTTGGATAAGAATGAGCATATTTTACGCTCCAAGGTTATACCTCAAGTTAAAGTTTTATGGAGAAACCACGATGTTGAGGAAATGACCTGGGAGTTAGAATCTAAAATGAAATAAAGGTATCCTTACCTCTTCGACATACCAGGTATGTACCCTAATTTCGAGGGCAAAATTTCATAAGAAGGGGAGGTTGTAAGACCCCAACATTTATGAACAAAAATAAATTTTCTATAAATATCATTTTTGAATATTATAGAGTGAATTTGATATAATATTAAAGTTGTGGGTAATATTTATAAATTTTACAAAGTATGCAAGTTGTTATATAATATTCGATTGGTCGGGGAATATTCGTTTTAACAGAGAATATTAGAATTTACAAGACAATCATTAGTGGACCCCTACAACGGAATTATTGTTTTGATTGAGAAAATGACAAAAATATTTTTATAAAAATAACGGCGAAAGTTTTACCGTTAACTGTTGAAACACCTGGTGTTAAAAGTACATTAATATGCGTGGTTGTATAGTTGCACAGGGTATTGATTATTGATGCTTACGTGAGAAGTCACTCAGTTTTGTTCAATTATTGCTACAGTAATTGTTGCATAGTATCTCACGTTATTTGATTCAATTATTGTCGATATTTTATATATTATTAAATCAATAATTGAGATGACAGAGTTATTAATATTATTATTTGCAATATTGACAATGTCTAGAAGTTCTGTCAAGGAGAGGTTTGGTTAACTAATTGGGCGCCAATAGGGAGAAATCCTTATTGGAAAGCCCCCCCTTTCCTAGGAACGACCTGGTTGTTAAATATTGCGAATTATAATAATGATGATAATTGTTGTTAAAAATATTGAGTGGAGTTTTTTATGAAGTAGTTGTTGTAAATTTTGTTTATTATTTGTATCCCCATTTACCCATTTTTAAAAATAATCGGTAGAAAGTTGTTTAGTATAAATATTATGGGACCCGCCTGTGATTATGAGATGTTGGTGGGAGGGAAACACGTGGGGCCCACGTGTGGAAGAAAGAATGAAAGGGGTTTGTATTTTGAATTCACGGGTAAGGTTGTAAACGAGCCAACACAGTTCAGGCTCGATTCAGGCTTGACTAGAAAAAATACGAGCGAGACTCGGATTCGTTAATAATATGATCCAAATATGAGCATTAAAAATAATTCGAATAAAAATATGAGTAGAATCTGAGCAAGGTTATACTCGACTCGTTTAAGATTCAAACTACTCGAATTTTTGATTGTGATTCGATACATACTCGGTTAATACATATTCGATTAGATGTTCGATACATTCTCTTCTAATATATACAAATTTAAATCAAATTAAAATGATTAGTTATTATTTTGTTTTGTTTTTAATTTTAATTGTGATTTTATATTTGTAAAGTGTAATAATAAATATATTTTCTCATTTTTAAGTAAAATAATAAATTTAATTTATAGTTATATTTATTATAAAACTAATTATTATGTAGAGATTCGAATTCGAGCTTGAATTTGAAGCTCGCGAGTAGTTTGAATAAATATTCGAGTCGAGTCAGATCGAATTCGAGTAATGAATATTCAAGTCGAGTCGAATCTGAGTAGGAATTTTTAAATTTAATTCGAATTCGAGTACGAATTTATCATTTCGAGTCGAATTCGAGTAACTCTTTGTTTGCTCCGGTTCGACTCGTTTACACCCTTATTCACGGGTGGTTGATTTGGTTTATATATATATATATTATATTTTTTTTGTTTGACTAATTGTGTTAGAATTTGAAAAGTAGGCGTCTGATGAATCAACAAAGTTTGGCCGTGAGTTTCCTACTGTTGATTCGTGAATAAAAATTTCTAAACAGTATCATTCTATACTCCTATAAGTAGGATGCTTAGTTAGAATTGAAAATCACACCAAAATCAGAGAATTCTTCTTCTATAATCTTGAGCGTATTTCTTTAAAGCTTTAGAAAGCTTTGAGTGTAGAAAACAGTGAAAGTTTTCTTCAATAATATCCCCGCCCTACCAGTCAGAATACTCTTCTTTTCAAGGTAAGGGGTATTATTTATTTCATATTCTGAAGAGATATTATTTTTCGTATTCATAAGAAATTTTATTTCGTTCAATATTCGTAATGAATATTTATTTCGCTCAATGTTAAGTAATGAATATTTATTTTCGCTTAATATTCATAATGAATATTATTTTCGTTTAATATTCATAAGGAATATTATTTTCGTTTGATATTCGTAAGGAATATTATTTTGTTCAATATTCGCTTGAAATAATATTTTCTTCCATACTCTGTAGTATGTAAGTAATATTATTTCGTTTTAGATTTTGAATTCTATATTCGTTTTGTTAAAGTTTTGGCTTCTATACTCCATCAAATTAGTAGAATATCCTTGATATTTGCGCTTCATCCAGTATCTTTTCATGAAAATATTATTCTGAGCATTCTTGAATTTTACTCTACAAAGCAGTATCATGTTGACAATTTGAACGTTATTGATTTCTGGATAAATTTAGTTATAAATTCTTTTAAAATTTATCATTGAAATTGTTTTATTGAATTCTTATATCATTTTCATCATCCTCATATTTATATTATGTTGAAAGTCATCTGTGGCCTGTAGTGCATAGATGGACTTGGTATGATTATGACCAGGGATTATTCGGTATAATCATGACTGTAATGTTACAAATGATGTGATAAAAGTCTTCATTGGCCCGTAGTGCATTGATGGACAGTTGTTGACATGATCATGACCATTAATGAATACACGAATATCCTTGGCCAGTAGTGCATGGATAATTTGTGATCGTGATACTAAAGAATATCTTTGGCTGTAGTGCATGAATGATTCGATGATGTGGATTATTTATTAAGCTGAGTCTCAGCGATAAAAGTGATGAAAAACCTTTTAAATCATAAAAGATAGTAGATTTTATTCTCTACTTGACTCTTCTAATGGATTGCTTGTTCCACTGCGCAGTTAAACTTGATGTTTGTTATATTTTATCGGTTTAACATCATTTGAAAGCTAACGATAATTTATTCGCATTATCTTAGTCATAATATTTCTTCTTTGGGCTAGTTGAGCTCACCCTTTTGCTTTCATTGTTCTCTTCATGAAATGAGAACGTAGCAGGGACTAGTCGGGGAACGGAGTAATGGTCCGAGATGGTGTCATAGTAGTTCTCACTATTCTATAAAATAGTGTGATAATAAATATAATGAGGACTCTATTGAGTGTGGATATTGTCTAGATGACAATATTCGTATTAAAACTCTCAGTTTATATTTTGTCGTATTTTACAAGACAGTTGTATTATTAAGTTGTATTTGAATTTTGTACCATATATTTGGTGACTCAAGATGGGTGATGTATACCTATTTTGGGGGCGTCATAGATGGAGTTACCGATGGTCGAACATGGTGCAGAGCTGCCGTTGAGCTCTAATCGTTCATAATTTACAAGGACTGGAGTGCGAAGGTAATGTAATACTCTCTCCGTCCCATAGTTATAGGTTGATTTCTTTTGGCACATAGTTTAAAAAAATCAGTTTAAGTGACAATTTTTAACTTAAATTTTTCACATATACCCATTAATATGGAATTAATGAATAAATTAATTACTACTTACTTATCACACTGGAACTCTTAACTTCATTGATTGTTGATACAATTGTCTTTTATACACAAAATATGTTAAACTAGTAAAGCCTAAAAAGTTGAATTCTTTTATTGAGAATACAACAACATTAAATGTGGTAATAAAAATAATGACATTGAAGGTTGTTTCTTCAAAAAAAGAGTAATGGTTGAATATTTATTATAAGGGCATAAAAGTAAAATAATGAACCAACTAAATTTTATAAATAGTAAGTAGCCTATATATTGGGACATCTCAAAATGGAAAATCAGCCTATAACTATGGGACGGAGGGAGTAAGAAGTAATGTGTAACTGCCAAATGTTTACTTTGTAAAGAGTCGCAAGAACACGAGAACGTTGAGGACCTGCAGCAGCCAGAATTGTGCATGTCACAGCAGCAGCTAGAGCTTGCTCTAATGCCTCTTCGTCGATCACTCTGCCAGAAAACAATTGTCAAATAGCATAGTCTACTTGAAAAACCTTTTTCATTTAATTAACAGCAGTATAAACGTGACTTGAAATACAAGGAAAATGGTACAGAATGAACCAACATGCAAATTTATGCCGCTAGGCTAATATTTTTTTAAAAAACCCAGCCTTATTAATTACTAAACCCAGTTGATAAAAAATTACAGCAATGATAGTCACTTTTATAGAAGAAACTAACATCAATCAAAAGTTTGAGTGACCTGAACCCCGGACTTCTCTAAAATTAAAAGCTTTATCTAGTTTCAAAATATATGAAGAGAGATTCCTAAATATCCACTTGAAAAAGAGAGATAAATAGATAGGATAAAAACCCAGCTCAAGGAAGGACTACAAACGAAAAAGAAAATAGATGCACTAATGTCTAACGCATAACGACTTTCTTTGACAGAGAAAGTTCCGCTGGCCTGAATAGAAATAGCACTTAGTAATAATGCAGTCAATCCTTTGTATAGGTTGGAGCTTTGAAGTTTGCCTTATTACTAGAGAAAGGTGAAATGACATTTTCAACTTGCTCACGAAAAATTGCCAGCAAAATAAACTCATATAGTCATATGGTTCTTTCTATTCTTATTTTTTTGTTATTTATGGTCTGGCCTTATCTAACCACAGCCAAACTAACAAAGAGAAGCGGGAAGATCGGAAAGAAAATATTCATAAATAAGTCCATGATAATAATCAACTAATTTTTCCTAGAATACATACTCATCTTCAATTTGTCGCTGCCGTTGAGCTCTAATCGTTAGGGGAACCACAACACAGTCATGGGAACTACAGAGTGGGACATTTTATCAAACACTTCATGTGCATTACACACAAACACTTCATTTCAAAATACTCAAAACCATAAAAATGAATGGAACTCTATAAACATGCAATCGGCCACAAAATTATGATTATTATGATATAAGAAAACTAAAAAAGTTCATTACAATCTATTAGATATTCTCAATTGAGGTTTTCGTCTTAGTCCAATTCCGCAATTCATGAAACATATATTCTTATTTCAGTACAATTCATGCGTATTTTAAAATTTCCCATAGACATGTTCAAACCATTGCCTTAGTTCGTGGAATGAAGAACAAAAAACCAAAACAATTGACGTACCATTATTCAGTAGACCGGAGGCAGATTTGGGTTAGAACAGACAGAGAGTGAGACGCGATGTGGGGTTTTTGCCTTTGGGTTAGGGCAGACTGCAGAGGGTGAGATTGGGAATATCCACCGAACGATTTGGTTTGCCTCTGTACCGGAGAACGTAAATTGGTCTCTGTTTTACAACTCCTTTTCCAAGAGTACACAACTCGACTATGTTACAAAAAGAGTTTGATTTTTAACTTATTTAAAAAGTAATATCGTAAATAAAAATATAATTTTAAAAACTTAAATAAATTTAAATTTTAAGATGTTATAAATTACTGTTAATATCAAATTAAAATATAACTCTACATATTTGTGATTTGTTCCACAAAAAGAGTCTTAATTATTATAATATTTTTATTATCAATTTACAATATTTTAAATTTTGAATTATTTTAACTTAATATTGTTGGTTTATGATTTTAATGATGACAATATTATTGGATTTATTTAAATGAATTTTATTGTTTGGGTTGATTTAATTTTTAAGTTAATTTATTTGTTAGTCCAAATTTGATTAATAGTCCATTAGTTGATAAAAAGATATTATTTCTAAATATTTCCTTAATATTTATCCTGTTTTGAATCATAGTTAGATATGTTATTTGATAAGGAGTCTTTTTAAATAAATTGACTAAACAATCCTGTTAGACTATGTCTCCTTTATTTTAGCTATCTGATATATGATTTGGATATTATATCCTTATTAATTGATATCTTATATCTACTGGACTCTTTAATTGCAAAAATCTTGTGATATACCAACTGATTGAGTTTTTCATGCTAACGTATTCATATTATATTCGTTGGTCAACTGCATGGGCTAAAGAGATTATTCAGCTATGCATTCTTTGCTAACAAATTTCATAGCTACGCGTTAGTTCCTTCTATATATATATATATTCTTCTTATTGGCTATATCAGGTACAGAGACTTGAAGGATACATCAGTTCAGTAAAATCAAAGCAAACATCTGTCTTATACAAAGATATTTCAATAGAGAGCTATCAAAGTTTATTTCCAGCAAGTCTTGCTATTTAATTAATTCTTTGTCGGTTGGAAATAAGAGTTCTTTGTAATCATATATTTCTTGTAACAAAATCTAAGTTCAAGTCTTGTTGGACTTGGTCTATCTAGTAGTAGATAGGGTCTGTTCATAGAGAGCTTTCAAGGTTGCAGAGGTGCAAAGGTCTCAGTGGTGAGAAAGGTTGCAGTGGTGCAAAGGGGGCAGAGGTGTCCATCGCAGTGGAAAGCTTTATTTGAACAGGGAGTTATTTTTATTGTATTTAATTGAATATTAAGTGTAATAAAAAAAAGTGTCTCCAATACTAGTTGGTATTGGACGTGGATTAGGCCACTAGAGTAGAGGATAGGGGCTGAACCACGTAAAAATCTTGACGTGCTTTACTGTTCTTTTGCTTTTGTTATATGCTTTAAAAATCTGCGATTTTGGTTTTACGTCGAAATTTTTTATACTAATAATACGGACATGTATTAGGCATCCATTTATATAAGAATAAAGAGCATAACTAATACTTGACGAGGGTTAGGCCAAATCCGATTATAACTGTTATAGTAAACTTTAAAAATTTGCCACTGTAGATCACTTCTGAGTATTTACACCTATTCATCCCCTCTAGGTGTGCTTAATTACAGAATTTCATTTGGTATCAGAGCGAGGCTCTACTAATATTGATCTTTGCAGGTCGTAGGGAAAGATCCTATGGCACACCTCAATTTTCAAGAAGGTCGATCCACAAGCCGGCCACCCTTCTTGCTCGAAAGTGAAAATTTCAACTTTTGGAAGTTTAGAATGATGATTTATCTCAAACGAGATCCATGGGAATGGTGGGTTGTTGAAAATGGCCCTGTCATTCCAACACATGATGATGGAAAACCGAAGACTCTCATGGAAATGGATTCAAATGAATCATACATGGTATCCTACGACTCCAAAGCCATGAACACTGCTTTAAGTGGGATGATTCAAGTTTGAAATAGACAAAGTTTACGCATGCACAAACTCACTAAAGAAATATGGGATACAATCATCATGAGCCATGGGGGAACTACAAAGGTAAAATGTCAGACCCCGAATTTTATGAAATAAAAGTATTCAAATTTTCTATTTT
The DNA here is from genome assembly GCA_020205605.1 of Panax ginseng. NCBI lineage: Eukaryota > Viridiplantae > Streptophyta > Magnoliopsida > Apiales > Araliaceae > Panax > Panax ginseng. The sequence goes on from CM035132.1 coordinate 47,872,077, forward strand.
AGTAAATGGTTAAATTGATAAAAGGTTAAAGTTAAGGGTGATATGTGAATTTTTTTTAAGTAGACAAGTTGTCATAAAATACCCGGTTATTATTCACTCTAGTATTGTTCACTCGAGTATTTGAGACACTTTTTGTGTCGGAGTACTATTCACGAGTTACTATTCACCCAAATTACTATTCACTCCAAAGATTGTTCACTCGAGTATTTGGAACACTTTTTTGTGTCGATACTATTCACGAGATTCTACTATTCACGAAGTCTTCGCTCACCCGAACAAAATATATTTCTTTTCGGTCCAAATTATTTTTTGAGTACAATATTATTCCATGAAGAGATGTACTAATTTTTCTGAATAGTTGGTTGAAATTATAATGAAAAAGCTTTTTATATAAAAATGAATACTTTTATAAAGTTATTCTATAAATAGAATATATTATATTCTATTATGCATAGTATTTTGCATAGTAAATTTTTTTATATAAAATGTAATACTTTTATAAAGTTATTTTATAAATAGAATATATTATATTCTATTGTGCATAGTGTTTTGCATAGTAAAATCTTTTTATATAAAATGCAGAATACTTTTATAAAGTTATTCTATAAATAGAATATATTATATTCTATTGTGCGTAGTATTTTGCATAGTAAAATCTTTTTATATAAAATGAATACTTTATTAAAGTTATTCTATAAATAGAATATATTATATTTTATTATGCATAGTGTTTGTATAGTGCTCAGCATAGTGTTTGCATAGTAAAATCTTTTTATATAAAATAGAATATATTATATTTTATTTAAAAGATTTCGCGTTAAATATGGACCGTCCGATTAAAGTAAATCAATCTGGACCATTCATGGGTTGGTTACTATTCATTCCATTCTTCTATAAATAGAAGCTCATTCCTTCATTATTTTCTTACGAATTCACTTAGAAACTCTAGAGAGAAATTATGGATGAAAGAAGAAGAAGAGTATTACATTACTTCACTTACTCTCGATATCAAGTTTCTTTTTACTTAAGGGATATTATTTTCTTTCAATACTGTAAGGGGTATTATTCTTTTGTATTCATGAAGAGAACTTCTGTTATTCCATTCTTTATATTCTGTTGGAATAACCTGTATACGCGGTCTACCCTATACTTGGTGATTTCTGTTGTTACTCCATTCTTTATTATTCTATTGGCACATCCTATCTGTGCGTTTTACGCCGGACCTGGTTCCGTCTTCATTATTCTATTGAAATATCTTGTCTGTGCGTTTTACGCCAAACCTGGTTCCGTCTTTATTATTTGTTGGAATATCTTGTATGTGCATTTCTGTAGGACCGCCTTGGTCTTTATTATTATTGTTGGAATATCATCATCTGTGCGTTTCTACGGGACGGACCTGGTTCTGTTATTTATTATTCTATTGGAATAACCTGTCTATGCAAAGTACCTAATGCATGGTGATTTATGTTGTTATTCCATTCTTTATTATTCTGTTGGAATATTATGTCGGTGCGTATTACGCCTGACCTAGTTCAATTATTTATTATTCTGTTGGAATAACCTGTCTGTGCGGATTACGCACGCATGGTGAAATTCTTCTATTATTCCATTCTTTATTATTATGTTGGAATAACTTTTATACATGCAAAAATCTGCATACGGGTGAAATTCTTTTATTATTCCATTCTTTATTATTCATCGCCGAATATATCATATACATGCGATCGCACTGGTTCCATTCTTTATTATTCTGTCGGAATATCATGTCTGTGCAATTACGCATGACCTGGTTCCATTATTTATTATTCTGTTGGAATAACCTATCCGTGCAGATTATACACGCATGGTGAAATTCTTCTGTTATTCCATTCTTTATTATTATGTTGGAATAACCTGTCTATGCGAAGTACTGCATACTGATAAGTGAATTTTATATACACTTATTCGGTATCTTTTACTTGAATTAGTTGCTTACATTCATGTGTCTTAGTTACTTTTCATGCATTTTGTGTTCATTTTGTAGGTTATACATTTGGGAGCAGTGTGAGCGATTATTGGTAAGGAAAAGCAAAGAAACTGCAAAGAAAAGCAATCCGGACATCATTTGGGCTTTCAAGTATACTTCATGTTGTTAGTTTGGAACTTATCTTATATTGTAGAGCGTCTTCTTAGCTTTTCGGAACAACTTGAATCATTCCAATCGAAGTTTGGATGCAAGAGTTATGATGGTTGTACCAACGGACGTCGAACGCCATGGTTTTTGGTGGTCATTTGTATACCAGTCACTTCCAGCTCAATTTCAACCTTCATCTAGCCAGAAATTCTCAATTCTCAAAGAATGAACGTTGTAGATCTCGTTGATATCTTCGCTTTGATAGGTGGTAGACCCCGTAACTCCTCCCGGATCAAAAGTTATGACCATTTTATCAGAGGATGCTGTGATAGAAAATGTACCCCCGCCGGGGCGGGGGTACCAACTGCAAAATAGAACCATAGCCCGTCGGGGCGGTCTCTTGACAAGCTTAGACCCCCGCCGGGGCGGGGGTACGCGTAAAAGAAGCGTTTTTTGGCCAAATTTGAGTTCGGGAAGGATTTTTTCGATCCAATTGACTCAAGGACTTCTAAGAGGACTTAAAGACATGTACAAAGGCTTATAAAAGGAGGGGAATAACAAGGATTAGAGGATATTAGGAGATTAGAGAGAAAGATGATTCCATTAGATTAGATTAGAGTAAATTAGATCAAAACACTAGTTCTAATTAGATTTGGAGATTGAAGCAACTTGGAGACCATTGAAGATCAAGAGCAGGAGCTTGAGGAAGATGGAGATTTGCTGACAACAGATTTACTCTTTACTTTACTCTTATTCTTATCTTTTATTGTGTTTTCAATTGTTGATTCTTAGTTTTAATTCAATGAACTAATTCTTTGTTTGAGATTACAATGGATCTTATTGTGTAGTTTATTTTAATATGCTTCGCTATCAATTATTATGTTCTATTATGAGGATTGTCTATATTGATTTGAGCTTTAATCTATGAATTGCCTGATCAACAATTCTTTGTGGAGTTGGATGGAATCGAGAGAGGATATTCAAATCTAGACCTAGTTGATATAGCATGTGTTCAGGATTTTGTTAGTAGCTTAAACTTGATTCGTGTTAAGGTAGAGATATGCTTGACGCCGCATGTAATCGGATAGAGAACTTATTCTTCAACCTTCTTTAATTATAATTCTAATAGAGATATAGTGGGTTAGTTGATTAATGTGTTTAACAGATATCTATCTTGATTGTGGATTGACGTTAATACGGTATTAGTGCATCGAGAGGTGGTTAATACTACGTTCGTGTTCTTGATTAACAATTCGGGATAGAGAATAATTGATGAGAAGTGTGTTAACTTAAATGAAACAATAAGTGAAGTTGTGATCTTAAATCTCCATAGTCTTAATTTAATTAGTGGAATTTAATAGTAGTTTAATTTATATAATTTGAAATTCATTTATTTAAATAATATTGAGTTGGTTACGGGTTAGTACTTGGTGATTTTTATTAACTAATTCTCTGTGGGAACGATACTCAACTTATCACTTTATTACTTGTTGACCACGTATACTTGCGTGTTGTGCGTAATTAGATTTTACCCAACAAGTTTTTGGCGCCGTTTCCGGGGAATTAGTTTAATATCTATTTGCCAATATTAATTTCAATCAAATTAATCTTAATTTAAACATTTTTAATTTTAATTTTTAATTCTCTTCCTATATTTCTCTCTATTCAGGTACCATGGATGACTTTGTGTATCAATGGACATACATAAACATGACTCAGCCAAGGGGAATGGAGATTGACAGACTCGCAACACTTTCCGCAATGTCAGCACAGATTGAAGAACTTTCAAGGAAGTTGGACGTTGTTGTAGCCCAACATAATCGAAGGATAGCAGTTACTTGCAATTATTGTGTTGGTAATCACCCGAGTAATCAATGCACCATCAATCTTGGTAGAGTGCAATTATGGTGGTAACTACCTCAATCGGTATGCATATGATAATTATGATCAAGTTTGGGGGTATCACCCGGATTCTTCATGGAGCTACAACTATCAAGACCAATACTCTGCTCCAAGTCCAATATACACGCCGGAATTCTCATATTCACCTCCAATGCGACAAGAAGACAAATCAGAGTTTATGGAATTCATGTTAAGGGCTATAGCAGAAAAAGAAGAGTTTATAAACAGTCAGGAGCTGTCAATCCAAAATTTTAATAATTGGATGGAAAAACGTTTCACAGCCTCAACCAATGGTCCTCAATACATGGCTTTTGAGACTGAAACAGAAAGTTCAAGGCTGGGGGAATTATTGTCCAAGTTCATAGTAGATGAGGAGAAGATGAGTAATCAAGTGAAGGAAAATCAAAATCTTGCGGATCAGATAGAGCAAATGACCAAAGTCATAAACAACCTTCCTCCAAACACTTGGCTTTATGACATGGATGACGAAATAGACAGAGAACCCGAACCGAATTTACAACTGGATGAGCCTCGAGATGTTAAAAAAGAGGAGACAAGTGGGGATAATGACAACAAGGTCGGTGAAGAACTAATTGTGAGAACCAACAATGATGAGCCGATGTTATTTATGCCTTAAGTGCCTTCTCCTCCACAGTTCAAGAATTCGATTAGATTTGCAAAACCTTGTCCGATTGGTAGTCATGTCGTCGGCAATACTCCTTGTGATGTAAAAGCGAGTATAACTTCGAAACCATGGTGCGATGAGCTGGAGAAGATAGAAGAAGAAATTGTTGTGTCTGACAAGCCTCAATGCCAGAATCTATTCGCAGACACAATGGATTAAACTCCTAGATGTTGGACGTTCTTGAATGTGATCTTATCTAAAGAAAGCATGCTAGGTGACTTTAACTTGATAGCCATCATAAATGGGAACCTACCAAAAGCTACATTGTTTCCGATGGATGGTGGGTTCCTCAACTTTAGAAGAGGAATTGGATAGCATTGACCAGACAAAGTCAGGCTGAAAGACTATAAATCAAGCGCTGACTGGGAGGCAACCCAAGAATTTTTATATTTATATGCTTTACTAGTTTATTTAGTAGATAGGAATTAATTTGCTTATTAAGCTCTCTTATAATCTAATCCATGTGGTCTCTCTTCATTGCAGGTATTGGACGTTCAATGGATAGGAAAATGATCGTCGCCGCCATCGCCACCATCACTTCACGCTTAGCTGATTACAGGGAAGTTCTCTTCTACTTACCGTTATATTTTTACAATGAGGACATTGTAATTGCTAAGTTTGGGGGAGTTTAGTTTAGTTCATTATTACATGTTTAGTTTCATGTTTATGTTATGTTATTTTGCATATGTTATTAATTTAGTTTAGGTTGATTATATAAAAAAAAATCAAAAATCAAAAATTCAAAAATAATAGTTAGTTACTATGTTCATCTTGCATGAGTCCAGCTGTTAGATAGTTCAGTTTATTTTGGCCAATGATGAGATTGGAATTGGGTAGACAAGTATAGTACTGACTATTAAAGCTTTGATGTGATTTTTTGTTATGAATTGAATCTTTTTTTGTTTGAAACTGGTATAATAAGGATAGCACGTTAAAAACAACTTGTTGATTGATTGAGTTTAAATTAATATATAATGGGATTCTAAAGGATAATGCTAGTTTGATTGAAAGAATGACAAGAATAAGTAGTGATGACTAAAGTTAGACAAGAACCTAAGTTTGGGGGAATATTTGGGGTATATAAGCTTTATATAAGAAAAAAAAAAGTATGAATAAACACCGTGGCGTGCTTGTCTAGTTTTGTGGCCTTTGTTACTTGAGTAAGTAAGCCCGAGGGGATTGTCTTTACACCTAAGCGCCTAAGGTCTTAATGGTGCAGGGAGTCGTTGGTTCGAAAGCTCGTTAAGGTAGCATTGAAAAGCCTAAGGGAATAAGACATTTCATAGCTATGTGTAGATAAAAAGAAAAGAACAACAAAAAATGAATAAAACGAGAAATAAGAGCAAAAAGCCCCCGTAGATGAAAATAAAGCATAAGTATCCCATGTTGACCCTCGATATTGGTAATTGTTTGATTTTAGTTGGATCTAGCTTATTTTTGGATTTCTTGAGTTTACACTGTATGATGCCTTCAAAGAGACTTGTTATGTGTTGAATTTGATTTTATATCAATTAGCATGGTTGTGGAGCACACACGCACTATACCAGTGATAACAGTTTAAGATTTGATGAATGACTAGGAAATTGTTGATTGGTTTTCATATGAAGTATTGTCATGTTTGCTTGATTGCTCTAAGGCCGAGTGAAAAGATTTGATTCTATCAATACTGCTGGATTCGTAAGCATATAGATTAGTTGCATTTCATTGCATTGCATTGCATTATGTTATGTTGCTTGGGGACAAGCAACGATTTAAGTTTGGGGGTATTTCCTTAGTCCCAATTAAGTAAGCACAAAACTTGTCGAACGTGTATACCACGACAAACAACTCCTTCTCTGTGGTTGTATAGTTCATTTGAGTTTCGGTAAGTGTTTTGCTTGCATAGTATACAGCGTGAAACACTTTATCTCTGCGTTAACCCAAAACTGCCCCAATTACGAAATCGCTTGCATCACACATGAGCACGAATGGCATGCTCCAATCCGGTGCTACTATCACGGGTGCTGTAGTCAATTTCCTTTTTAATAACTCAAACGCTGTTTTGCAATCCTCATCAAAGTTGAATGTGGATTATTGGAAAGCCCCCGTAGATGAAAAATAAAGCATAAGTATCCCATGTTGACCCTCGATATTGGTAATTGTTTGATTTTAGTTGGATCTAGTTTATTTTTGGATTTCTTGAGTTTACACTGTATGATGCCTTTGAAGAGACTTGTTATGTGTTAAATTTGATTTTATATCAATTAGCATGGTTGTTGAGCACACACACACACACTATACCAGTGATAACAGTTTAAAACTTGATGATTGACTAGGAAATTGTTGATTGGTTTTGATATGATGTATTATCATGTTTACTTGATTTCTTTAAGGCCGAGTGAATAGATTTGATTCTATCAATATTGCTGGATTCGTAGGCATATAGATTAGTTGTATTTCATTGCATTGCATTGCATTATGTTGTGTTGCTTGGGGACAAGCAACGGTTTAAGTTTGGGGGTATTTGATAAGTGGATTTTATATACACTTATCCGATATCTTTTACTTGAATTAGTTGCTTATATTCATGTGTCTTAGTTACTTTTCATGCATTTTGTGTTCATTTTGAAGGTTATACGTTTGGGAGCGGTGTGAGCGACGATTGGTAAGGAAAAGAAAGGAAAAACGCAAAGAATTAGCATGGTATGATTATTGGATACTTATGTTTTTCAAACGCTGTTTTGCAATCCTCATCAATTAATATTGGCAAATAGATATTAAACTAATTCCCCGGCAACGGCGCCAAAAACTTGTTGGGTAAAATCTAATTACGCACAACACGCAAGTATACGTGGTCAACAAGTAATAAAGTGATAAGTTGAGTATCGTTCCCACAGAGAATTAGTTAATAAAAATCACCAAGTACTAACTCCGTAACTTGACTCAATCTTATTTAAACAAATGAATTTCAAATTATATAAATTAAACTACTATTAAATTCCACTAATTAAATTAAGACTATGGAGATTTAAGATCACAACTTCACTTATTGCTTCATTTAAGTTAACACACTTCTCATCAATTATTCTCTATCCCGAATTGTTAATCAAGAACACGAACGTAGTATTAACCACCTCTCGATGCACTAATACCATATTAACGTCAATCCACAATCAAGATAGAAATCCGTTAAACACCTTAATCAACTAACCCACTATATCTCTATTAGAATTACAATTAAAGAAGGTTGAAGAATAAGTTCTCTATCCGATTACATGCGGCGTCAAGCATATCTCTACCTTAACACGAATCAAGTTTAAGCTACTAACAAAATCCTGAACACATGCTATATCAACTAGGTCTAGATTTGAATATCCTCTCTCGATTCCATCCAACTCTACAAAGAATTTTTGATCAGGCAATTCATAGATTAAAGCTCAAATCAATATAGACAATCCTCACAATAGAACATAATAATTGATAGCGAAGCATATTAAAATAAACTACACAATAAGATCCATTGTAATCTCAAACAAAGAATTAGTTCATTGAATTAAAACTAAGAATCCACAATTGAAAGCACATTAAAAGATAAGAATAAGAGTAAAGTAAAGAGTAAATCATTGTCAAGAAAATCTCCATCTTCCTCAAGCTCCTCGCTCTTGATCTTCATGGTCTCCAAGTTGCTTCAATATCCAAATCTAATTAGAACTAGTGTTTTGATCTAATTTACTCTAATCTAATCTAATGGAATCATCTTTCTCTCTAATCTCCTAATATCCTCTAATCCTTGTTATTCCCCTCCTTTTATAAGCCTTTGTACATGTCTTTAAGTCCTCTTAGAAGTCCTTGAGTCAATTGGATCGAAACAATCCTTCCCGAACTCAAATTTGGCCAAAAAACGCTTCTTTTACGCGTACCCCCACCCTGGTGGGGGTCTAAGCTTGTCAAGAGCCCACCCCGACGGGCTATGGTTCTGTTTTACAGCCGGTACCCCCACCCCGGCGGAAGTTTTACTAAGGAAAAGCCCGCCCCGGCGGGGGTACAGTTTCTATCATAGTATCCTTTGGTAAAATGGTCATAAATTTTGATCCGGGAGGCGTTACGGGACCTACCACCTATCAAATTGAAGATATTGACGAGATCTACAACTTTCATTCTTTGAGGATTGAGAAATTCCGGCTGGATGAAGGTTGAAATTGAGCTGGAAGTGACTGGTATGCAAATGACCTCCAAAAACCATGACGTTCGACGTCCGTTGGTACAACGATCATAACTCTTGCATCCGAACTCCAATTGGAATGATTCAAGTTGTTCTGTAAAGCTAAGAAGACGCTCTACAATGTAAAATGAGTTCTAAACCAACAACATGAAGTATACTTAAAAGCCCAAATGATGTCCGGATTGCTTTTCTTTGCAGTTTCTTTGCTTTTCCTTACCAATAATCGCTCACACCGCTCCCAAATGTATAACCTACAAAATGAACACAAAATGCATGAAAAGTAACTAAGACACATGAATGTAAGCAACTAATTCAAGTAAAAGATACCGAATAAGTGTATATAAAATCCACTTATCACATACATGGTGAAATTCTTTTATTATTCCATTCTTTATTATTATGTTGGAATAACCTGTCTATGCGAAGTACTGTATACATGGTGAAATTATTTTATTATTCCATTCTTTATTATATTGTTGGTTATTGGTTTTATAGTTGTATGTATTTGACCTGTAGTGCAAAGATGATATGTTGTTGAATATCTTTGGCTTGTAGTGCAAAGATGATCTGTTGTTTGATAGATTTGACCCGTAGTGCGAAGATGGACAGGTGTATGACATGATCATGACTACTAGTGATACTAACGAATATCCTTGGCCGTAGTGCATGGATAATTCAATGATGTGATTGGCAGGATCATGGCCATTAGTTAACAACAAATGAATGTCTTTGGTAGTAGTGCAATCGGCTGAATAATTAATTGGTATGATCATTGTTATTACATTTGAATATCTTCAGCCTTTGGGGTAAAGATATTGAGTAAATGTTCTATTAAGCCTTTGTGGCAAGAAGAAACTGTTAATTCACATTATTATAAATATGAATTGTGAATTTAACTAACATCTTTGGTGGTTCAGGTGAAGACAAGTGTTGAAAGTTTTATTTATCTTAAGTATAACAAAGAACTGTTGATGATTATTATAGGAATAAAATATCAACGATGGACTTTTAATCTAGAGAAGATAGTAGACATTATGTTCTACTTGACTCTTCTAATGGATTGCTCGTTCCGCTGCAACTATGGTTGAAAAGTTTTATTATCTACCATATATTCTAAATCTCTAATTTATTCTGATAAAGGCTGTTGATAAATTAATTAGCTTAGCCATGATATTCTTTACTGGGCTATTTGTGCTCACCCTTTTGCTTCATAACTCCTTTCGTAATAATAAGAGTAGTGGGTTGAGCGGGGATAACAGGAAATAGTGTGATGGCTCGAGGATATGTCAAGTTTCTCAATACATTATAAAATGGCATGACATGCAATGAGATAATTTTATTGAGGACTTAAGATGTGTGTGTGTCGTATTTTATCGTCACTTAATAATTGATTTTGGCGAACAACAATAGGGTGATGAGAACCCGACTTTGAAAGTGTCAAAGTGGACCTCATTAGAATGAATATGATAGTAATCTTCTCGCTCTTCTTTTGGGGTCTTAAAATATTTATTGCTTTATTTTATATGGCATTGTAACAATTTAAGTTTGGATCATGCTACTGAGATAATATTGTATTAAAACTCACGATTAATCGTGGTATTATTCTATCTGACAGTTTAACGATTAATATAAATGATGTTTGTATTTGATTTTTATAATGTGATATCTGGCGACTCAGAATGGGTCGTGTGGACCTATTTTGGGGGCGTCACAATTGGTATTAGAGCTTAGGGATATGGTCGCTGGCGGAGATAAGAGTCTAGAACTAGGAGGGGATAGACGAGTTATATACTTCGCTAGTGTGTGACTTACCTAAGCTAAAATTGTTTACTTGATAAGTTGACAAATTATGATATGTCAATTAACCTTTGTTTTGAACCTATATTCTAGAATGATATCTGAAATACAGGAGATGAGAAATGGAAAAATCATGATAGCGAGGAAATTACCAGGAAGGTACAATCTGAAAAGAAAGCAAGGTATTCTCATCTCTTCAATATCAGTATGCGTCACGTAAATTTCGAGGGCTAAATTTCATAAGGAGAGGAGATCGAGACCCTAATTTTATGAAATAAAAGTATTCAAATTTTCTATTTTAGTAAATGGTTAAATTGATAAAAGGTTAAAGTTAAGGGTGATATGTGAATTTTTTTGAAGTAGACAAGTTGTTATAAAATACCCGGTTAATATTCACTCTAGTATTGTTCACTCGAGTATTTGGGATACTTTTTGTGTCGGAGTACTATTCACGAGTTACTATTTATGGGTTACTATTCACCCAAATTACTATTCACTCTAGTATTATTCACTCGAGTATTTGGGACACTTTTTGTGTCAGAGTACTATTCACGAGTTACTATTCACGGGATACTATTCACCCGAACAAAATATATTTCTTTTCGGTCCAAATCATTTTTTAGGTACAATATTATTCCATGAAGAGATGTACTAATTTTTCGAATAGTTGGTTGAAATTATAACGTAAAAGCTTTTTATATAAAATAGAATACTTTTATAAAGTTATTCTATAAATAGAATATATTATATTCTATTATGCATAGTATTTGCATAGTAAATTTTTTTATATAAAAAGAATACTTTTATAAAGTTATTCTATAAATAGAATATATTATATTTTATTGTGCGGTGTTTTGCATAGTAAAATCTTTTTATATAAAAATGTAAATACTTTTATAAAGTTATTCTATAAATAGAATATATTATATTCTATTATGCATAGTGTTTTTTTGCATAGTAAAATCTTTTTATATAAAATGAATACTTTATTAAAGTTATTCTATAAATAGAATATATTATATTTTATTATGCATAGTGTTTGCATAGTGCCTGCATAGCGTTTGCATAGTAAAAATCTTTTTATATAAAATAGAATATATTATATTTTATTTAAAAGATTTTGCATTAAATATGGATCGTCCGATTAAAGTAAATCAATCTGGACCATTCATGGGTTGGTTACTATTCATTCCATTCTTCTATAAATAGAAGCTCATTCCTTCATTATTTTCTTACGAATTCACTGAAACTCTAGAGAGAGAAATTATAGATAGAAAGAAGAAGAGTATTCTGTTACTTCACTACTCCGATATCAAGTTTCTTTTACGGTAAGGGATATTATTTTCTTTCAATACTCGTAAGGGGTATTATTCTTTTGTATTCATGAAGAGAACTTCTGTTATTCCATTCTTTATATTCTGTTGGAATAACCTGTATACGCGGTCTACCCTATACTTCGTGATTTTTGTTGTTACTCCATTCTTTATTATTCTGTTGGAACATCCTGTCTGTGCGTTTTACGCCGGACCTGGTTCCGTCTTTATTATTCTGTTGGAATATCCTGTCATAAGGCTTTTCGCCGGGACTGATTCCGCCTTTATTATTACATTGGAATATCCTACATCTGTATGCGTTTGTGTGCTTGACCGCCAAGTCTTTATTATTCTGTTGGAATATCCTGTTTGTGCATTTTACGCCGGACCTGGTTCCGTTATTTATTATTTTGTTGGAATAACCTGTCTATGCGAAGTACCGCATGCATGGTGATTTATGTTGTTATTCCATTCTTTATTATTTTGTTGGAATATCATATCGGTGCGTATTACGCCTGACCTGGTTCGATTATTTATTATTCTGTTGGAATAACCTGTCTGTGCGGATTACGCACGCATGGTGAAATTCTTCAGTTATTCCATTCTTTATTATTATGTTGGAATAACCTGTCTATGCGAAGTACTGCATACATGGTGAAATTCTTTTATTATTCCATTCTTTATTATTCTCGTGGAATATCACATGCGTAAGCGTTCTACGCGTGACTCGGTTCCATTCTTTATTATTACGCTTAATATCCTGTCGTGCGATTCTGCATGACTGGTTCCATTATTTATTATTCTGCATTGGAATAACTTTATCCGTGAGGATTACGCGCGTGGTGAAATTCTTCCATTATTCCATTCTTTATTATTATGTTGGAATAACTTTGTCATGCGAAGTACTCCATACATGGTGAAATTCTTTTATTATTCCATTCTTTATTATTATGTTGGAATAACTTTGTCTATGCGCAATCTTTACATACATGGTGAAATTATTTTATTATTCCATTCTTTATTATACTTTGTTGGTTATTTGTTTTACTGGTTGTATGTCTTTGACACCAGTAGTGCAAAGATGATATGTTGTTGAATATCTTTGGCCCGTAGTGCAAAGATGATCATTTGTTTGATAGCTTTGACCCGTAGTGCGAAGATGGATAGGTGTATGACATGATCATGACCACTAGTGATACTAACGAATATCCTTGGCCGTAGTGCATGGATAATTCAATGATGTGATTGGCAGGATCATGGCCATTAGTTAACAGTTGAATGTCTTTGGTCGTAGTGCACTGACAGGCAATTGATTGGTATGATCATTGTTATTATATTTGAATATCTTCAGCCTTTGGGGTAAAGATATTGAGTAAATGTTCTATTAAGCCTTTGTGGTAAGAAGAAACTGTTAATTCACATTATTATAAATATGAATTGCGAATTTAACTAACATCTTTGGTGGTTCAGGTGAAGACAAGTGTTGAAAGTTTTATTTATCTTAAGTATAACAAAGAACTGTTGATGAGTATTATAGGAATAAAATATCAACGATGGACTTTTAATCTAGAGAAGATAGTAGACATTATGTTCTACTTGACTCTTCTAATGGATTGCTCGTTCCGCTGCAACTATGGTTGAAAATTTTTATTATCTACCATATATTCTATATCTCTAATTTATTCTGATAAAGGCTGTTGATAAATTAATTATCTTAGCCATGATATTCTTTACTGGGCTATTTGTGCTCACCCTTTTGCTTCACAACTCCTTTCAGGTAATAAGACCAGTATGGGTCGAAAGCGGGATAACAGGAAATAGTGTGATGGTGCGAGATCGTCGAAGTTTCTCAATACATTATAAAACGGCATGACATGCAACAGATAATTTTATTGAGGACTTAAGATGTGTGTGTCATATTTTATACGTCAATTAATAATTGATTTTGGCGAACAACAATAGGGTGATGAGAACCCGACTTTGAAATTGTCGAAAGTGGACCTCATTAGAATGAATATGATAATAATCTTCTCGTTCTTCTTTGGGGTCTTAAAATATTTGCTGCTTTATTTTATATGGCATTGTAACAATTTGAGTTTGGATACTATCTACGAGACAATATTGTATTAAAATTCACAGTTAACTGTGGTCGTATTCTATACGATAGTTCAACGGTTGTATAAATGAAGTTTGTATTTGATTTTTATAATGTGATATCTGGAAACTCAGAATGGGTCGTGTGGACCTATTTTGGGGGCGTCACATAAAAGAAGTCAAATTAAGTATGCTAATACAAGAATATGAACTTTTTAGGTTAGAGAAGAATGAATCCATCAAAGAAGCTCAAGCTAGATTCCTCACTCTTATGAACTCTTTAAGCATGCTCGGCCGGAAAATTGATCAAAGTTAGATAAATAGAAAGATACTTAGAGTCATGCCCAAACGGTTCGCACCAAAAGTTATAACTCTTCAAGACTCAACAACAATCAGTACAATGGAAACTCTCACCTTATTTGGAGAGCTTGAAGAATTTGAAAATCAGTTAAGAAGGTATGATGAAGAAGATGAAGCACCAATAAAGAAGACACTGACACTTCAAGTCGAGAGCAACAATGAAAGTGATCGCGAAGATTTTAATGAAGAAATTGAAATGATCTCAAGAAAACTCGAGAGACTACTACAAAGGAAGAAATAAAAAGGTAGCTCAACTCCAGTGAATAAGTCCGAAACGAAACAAGAAGAATAAATTGTCCAACTCTGTTTCATGGGACTAGAAGATGATGATCAAATTGAGGTAACAAATTTTCATGAAGCTTTTAAAATATCTATGCCTGATTATATTGCTTTACAAAATGAAAATCAACAGCTCAAAAAGAAAACTGCTTATTTTAAGAATTGTGTAGATGAGCTAATGAATGAAGTTAAGTCGTTTATTAAAGACAGAAAAGAAAATGAATATCTTAAAAATGAAAATGAAGTGTTAAACGAAAATTTAAAAAGGAGAGATGCATGCATAGATGCTTTTAATGACGGGAAAATGATGAATGTTCAACATGATAATAATATAACAAATGCAAAAATAGCATCTTTAACAAATGATCTTGTTAAATTTGTGCAAGGAGAAGAGAATTTAAATGTTATGTTAGGGGCACAAAGGTCTAGTCTTGATAAACAAGGAATTGGGTATAATCCTATTAAAAATGTGAAAAATAGAACTAATGATAATATTAGAATGATTAATAGTAAACCAAGGTTTAAGCCACTTTATTGTTCACTGTTTGTTACTTTTAAAAAATGTGGTTTTAAAGGTCATTTTGATTCTAATTGTAATAAAATTAGAATAAAACAAATTTGGGTAAAGAAATGTGATTTATATGCTACTAACCCAAATGGACCCAAGAAGATTTGGGTACCAAAAAGGTAGAAAAGATTTTTTTATTTTGTAGATATCTCAAGGTCAAAATGGAGACAAATGATACTTTACTTTGAGAGACTACACTAAGGAGCTCAACTATCAAGCTTATTATTGGTAACAAAATGTTGATATATATATATATATATATATATACATATATATATATATATAGGTAACAAATTGCAAAGGTATGATCATTTTGTTTATTTGCTATATGTGATTTTGTTATAAGCTTGTTAAATTGATATGAATTAATTTTTGTTGATAACAAAGGCGGAGAGATATTTGGGTAATGATGATTATGTTTTAATCAACGGGCAAAGGTGCAAAAATGCCCCTGATGTTTACACGGATGTCCCACTTCCACCCTAAACTATTTTTTTCCCCAAAGTACCCTTAACGTTTCAAAGAGTAGGCCACCCATGCCCTTGCTGTCAACAGACCTGCCACCTGGACTAACGCTATTTACACGTGGATCATTTTTCCTGATTAGGCACTCAGTTAGAGAGAGATAGAACAAAATCAGTCGTGATTTTCAAAAGGGCCAAAAAAGCCCTAATCACTTTCACTCTACAAACAGACGAAATCAAAAAGGAGAAGAAGACGCGAGAAGCCTGAAGACCAGTTTGGCGAGAAGAAGGTGGAGCCCAGTTCGACAAGAAGAAGAATCTACATGGCTAACTATTCGTTGTCATCTTCATCATCTGCTCGAAGACGTGCCATTGATGTTGATTATGAAGCTATGCCACTGTGTTATTGTGGGTTAAGGGCTCCTTTGTGGACCTCATGGAGTGAAACAAATCTTGGTAGGAGGTTTTTCTCATGCTCGAAATTCAGAGTAAGTTCTTCTAAATTTACTTTAATTTTGTGTTTGAAACAATTCCTAACAGCTAGTATGCTTGGAAATATTTTACTAACAACAGTTGAATAATGCTTAATATTTTGGATTCAAGAAAGGGGATGTGGGTTCTTTGTATGGCATGACCCACAGATGTGTGAGAGGGCAAAAGTTGTCATAAATGATCTGAAGAGGGAGAACAAAATTTTGTTGAATAAGGAACTGAATAAATGTTCCCAGGTTGAAATGGCATCTGAAGGGCCATCTGAATTATCTGAATTGAAAGAATTGGTTCATGAGTTGAAGAAGTTGAAGTCAAATGGAGATGAAGTTTCTGTGAAACAAATTAAAGAAATAGACTATTTGAACAGGAAGTGCATTTGTGTGTTATTGTTAGTTATATTCATCTGCATTTCTGTAATGCTACTTAGTTAGATAAATGGTTAGATGAATTAGTAGTGTTATAAAATGTAATGTACTGCAGTTGAAATATACAGTTAACATAATGTAATTGGTGAAAATGGTTAATGGAAGTCAGTGTTTTGTAAGCAATCCTTGTTTGAGTAGTTGTTTAGTGAGTTATGCAAGTTTAATATGTGTTTTGAGGATGCTTTGTGACTTGTAATTTTTATTTTACCTGAATGTCAAAGAATTGATCCCATGAACTTGGTTAATGGAAGTCTTATTTGTGTGTATAATTGTGTGACATATGATTAGTGCCAATGAGTTGAGCAAATTTAGAATAATGAACAAAATAATGAACAAAAAGGCTTTGCCAAATTATATTGCCAACATATAGGCTTGAGAAGCATGTTCATTACATTTCTGCAAACTGAGCATAAACACTTCAACATTGTCCAAAGTATACTCCCAAAATGAAAAGCTCAGTTACTTCCAAAAAGAAAAGTTCAGTTCCAAAACCATAACTGAAAGAAGTACAATTACTAAGTAGGCTCTAATTACATAATCACTTAGAAGTTAAGTTTTCTGCACTACAATTGGGTGGAATTCCTTGTGACTTGCTTGCATTGCTGCTCATACCAATCCTTTCATCCCTATCTGCCAACAAGCGTGTGTGATGCAACTTCGACCCATCCATTGCAGTCCTTGAGGTCTGTAGGTCATGTTGGACATGTTTACAGGGTCACCATCACCTCTATGGTTTATTTTTCTATTGCCAATTGAAGAGGATGCTTTGTTTTTCGCTTTGTCTGCCCTTAGTTGAGCTTCATTAGGGATTGAAAATTTGGTGTTAGGGTCAACCAAAGGTGACTGTGTCTGACTGCCTTCATTGACAACAGTGTGTGTGTCCTCACCCTCCCTAATTTCATAACCAGTGTCTCCATTAAAGAGAACAGTGCATCCAACTGCTATGCTTTTATTTGTCTGAAAAATGTCATTGCAGTAAGGGCTAAAATAATTTTTCCACTTCTCACATGTTGACCCAAGAGTTCCCAACCTCTCCATGGTTTTTTGCCTAATATATTCCATCATAGTCCTAATGGGCTTTTGCCTAGCTTCAAGGATCCAAGAATTGAAACTTTCTACCATGTTGTTATCTACTGCTTAGGATTTGCTTCTGCTACTAAAGTAAGCTCTGCACCATGTATGAGGTGGATAATTCATGAGATTAATTGCTCCCTTTGAACTCATGTCCCCAAGCAAATTCATGTTGTCCTTAAATTCTTCCTCAAAGGTAGACCAAGTTGTATTCCAAAATATCTTCTTCAACTCTCCACCTCTGTGTTTCTTAGACCAATTTGCATATATATGGCGAGCACACCATCTGTGTTCAGCCTCAGGGAGTACCTCAATAACAGCCTGTATTAAACCCTACAAGTAAAAGTTGCACAAAGTTACAAACAATATGACATAAAAAACATTAACTATTAAAATTCCAAAACATTCATACCTTTTGCATATCAGATATGATGGTGTACTGACTGCCATCTCCCAAACCTAGTTGTTCTTGCAACAAAATCAGAAACCAGGTCCAGTTGACCTTAGTTTCACTCTTCACATATGCCCAAGCTATGGAAAAATTCTGCTCATCCCCATCTCTTCTTAGTGCAACAAGCAATTCCCTCTTATATTGTGTCTTCAAAAAACACCCATCAAGGCCAATGATAGGCCTACATCCTTCCTTCCAACCTCTCTTGTAAGCATCTAAACAAACAAACATTCTTCTAAATACTCTTCTCCCCCCCTTGATTCATCTGTGGACAACTCCACTTGTGCTTTAGACCCTAGATTACTCCTCACCAGTTCTGCTGCATAAGCCTCTAACTCAGAATACTCAGTAGTAAGCTCCCTGAGAATTCATCCATAACCATCCTCCTGGCTCTCTTGCACTTGGAAAATCCAACATTCACTCTCCATTCTTTCTCCACATCTTTTTTGAGGTCTTTAATCTTGTAGTTATTTTGCTCAAGTATTTTTTGTTTGTAGAGCTTGGCCAAGAACTTTGCTGAAACCCTAGGGTTGCTGAAAATCCTATAACAACTGTGCAATTCATTTAATGTCTTGACAGCTAACCCAGGGTTACAACCGTCCTTTGAAACATACAAGACAAAAGGACACCCAGCCTCACATTGAACCCTTATTCTATATGGTTCACTTTTCACATATTTCAATGCCACTCCCCTAGATATAGCATACTTTGATATGGATTCCCTAACTTTAGCTGCACTAGCGAATGTCATTCTCAAGCTAAAATAGGGTGTTTGGTCATTTACATTGAAATGGATAGGATGTCTTCTCTCACATGGAACCTGACCCTCATTCCCTTCTTCAGTATCATCAGTGTCATCACTATCATCTTCTTCATCAGTAACATCATCTTCCTCACTCTCCTCTATATATGTAGCATCTTGACTGCCCTCACTACTATCTTCCTCACCAACCCCGCTACCTTGTGTGTTTAATGGCACATTAGGATCATCCCTTCTTTCATGTGCTCTATCCATGAAAGGGTCATCACAATCAAGAGGAACATCAGGAGGTGATTCATCATTCAATATAGGTTCATCTATCCCATGTTTTGCAAAGAAATCTAGGACAGTTATGTCTGAGTTTATTTTACTCAGGAGTCTCCTAATCCCATGGTCACCATCAAGTATAAAAAGTCCATCTTCAATACTCAGTCCAGGTTCCAGATAATATATTTTTGATACATTGGCATAATTCAGTTCCTCTTTATATGTATTCTTAATGCAAATCACAAACAAGTAAGCAACATCAAAATTCTTACATATGTAAACATCTCCTCCAACATATCTCCAAACAGAATCCTTTATCCATATGCCCCCATGATGTAAATGTACATCTAAACGCCCAACCATTCTGTCAGTAAAAGAAAAACCCAGATTTCACATAACAATAAACAATAAAGAGACAAATTTAAACTATAAAGTATTAATAATCTATAAAGAATAATATAGGGGACCACATGTCCCATACCAGTTAACACCCAACTTAAACATGGACCACGTGATGTTCCCTACCACATGCACTTTATTAATCAAAGTCGTATCTGAACGTACCTGAGAGATTCATTTTCTTCTTCTTAAAAGCACACATAGAGAAATGACTGATTCCTTTTCGTGGTAGGGACTGATTCCTTTTCATGGTAGGGACTGATTGCAGAGTTTACACAGATAAATGACTCGCCTTCTTCTCGCCGAACTTGCCTTCACCTTCTTCGATCAACACTGGGCTTCACCTTCTTCTCGCGTCTTCTTCTCCTTTTCGATCGAAGCCTCTCTCTTTGAAGAAACTGATTAGGGCTTTTTTGCCCCTTTTTGGAACAACACGTTTGTTTTGTTCTTTTGACCCGTGACATTTCAATTTGTTCTGACCCTAAGTGCCAAATCAGCAAAAATGATCCACGTGTAAACAACGTTAGTCCAGGTGGCAGGTCTGTTGCCAGCAAGGGCACGGGTGGCCTACTCTTTGAAACGTTAAGGGTACTTTTGGAAAAAAAAATAGTTTAGGGTGGAAGTGGGACATCCGTGTAAACATCAGGGGAATTTTTGCACCTTTGCCCTTTAATCAACTTGTGCTTAATGATTTCTTTTTGATAATGACAAAGGGGGAGAGATATTTGATATTTAAAATTTGAATTGAATTGGTATTCATGTTGGTAGTGAGATACTATATGCAATGATGGTTATTTGGATCAAGTCATTTTTTTTGCTCCTTAATATGCATAAATTTAGGGGGAGCCTTATAGATAAGGGGAGTATATAAATTCAAAATATAATATATTGCCATCATCAAAAAGGGGGAGAATGTTGGTTTATGATTTTAATGATGACAATATTATTGGATTTTATTTAAATGGATTTTATTGTTTTGGTTGATTTACTTTTTAAGTTAATTTATTTGTTAGTCCAAATTTGGTTAATAGTCCATTAGTTGATAAAAAGATATTATTGCTAAATATTTCCTTAATATTTATCCTGTTTTGAATCATAGTTAGATATTTTATTTGATAAGGAGTCTTTTTAAATGAGTTAACTAAACAATCCTGTTAGACTATGTCTCCTTTATTTTAGCTATCTGATATATGATTTGGATATTATATCCTTATTAATTGATATCTTATATCTATTGGACTCTTTAATTGCAAAAATCTTGTGATATACCAACTGATTGAGTTTTTCATGCTAACTTATTCATATTATATCTGTTGGTCAACTGCATGGGCTAAAGAGATTTATCAGCTATGCATTCTTTGCTAACAAATTTCATAGCCGTTAGTTCCTTCACTATATATATATATTCTTCTTATTGTCTATATCAGGTACAGAGACTTGAAGGATACATCAGTTCAGTAAAATCAAAGCAAGCACCTGTCTTATACAAATATATTTCAATAGAGAGCTATCAAAGTTTATTTCCAGCAAGTCTTGCTATTTAATTAATTCTTTGTTGGCTAGAAATAAGAGTTCTTTGTAATCATATATTTCTTGTAACAAAATCTGAGTTCAAGTCTTGTTGTGCTTGGTCTATTTAGCAGTAGAGAGGGTCTGTTCATAAAGAGCTTTCAAGGTTACAAAGGTGCAAAGGTCTTAGTGGTGAGAAAGGTTGCAGTGGTGCAAAGGGGGCAGAGGTGTCCATCGCAGTGGAAAGCTTTATTTGAACAGGGAGTTATTTTTATTATATTTAATTGAATATTAAGTTTAATAAAAAAGTGTCTCCAATACTAGTTGGTATTGGACATGAATTAGGCCACTAGAGTAGAGGATAGGGGCTGAACCACGTAAAAATCTTGGTGTGCTTTACTGTTCTTTTGCTTTTTTATATGCTTTAAAAATCTGCATATTTTGGTTTACGTCGAAAAAAATTTATACTAATACGGACAGGTATTAGTTGTCCGTTTATAACAAACAAAGAGCATAACTAATACGGACAAGGTTAGACCGTCCGATTATAGCCTGCTATAGTAAACTTTAAAAATTGGCCACTGTAGATCAATTCTGAGTATTTACACCTATTCATCCCCTCTAGGTGTGCTTAATTACAGATTTTCAAATATTTTAATTAATAAAATATTTTTTTATTATTAAGAATAAAATTTTATTTAAAAAAATTAATTACATTATAATTTGAGTTATAGGATACCATAAATTAATTAAGAATGAACTCAAACTTAACACTTTCTTTAAAATAGATGAGTAATTTTTTAGCATTTATTGTCTATTCCACAGAAGAGCCTTATCTTTTATTTTCATTTTTTTTCTTGGTCACTGTATGAAATTTTAAAGTTTAAATTATTGTAAATTTATTTATTTTGATTAAAGAAATAGTCGATATTGTAAGTTACTTAAAAAATATTATTAAAAATGAATGTGTTACTGTAAATGATTAAATGTATTTATATTACAATTTATATTCACCACAATTAATTTTAAAAATTTATTTAGAAAAAAGCAATGACTAATTTTATCTTTCGCAAAAAATCTCTGAACAATAATATACAGTGAGTAATAATTTCTCCATTAATAGTTTTTTTCCTCGCAAATTTTTATTATAAATTGGTGTCAAATATCCTTTTATCACCTCAATTTTGCGAAAGAAAAAAATTAAAATTGTGAAAGATGTTTCTTTCGCTAATAATTATATTGTCACTATATATTTTTTTCCTTCACAATTCTTTGGCTAAAAAACTCCTCATGTGAAAGAATGCATTCATTCACAAAATTTTATTCACTACATCCATAATTTCTTGTAGTGATATAGAAATAATTAGGTAAATATATTTATAAAACGGTCCTTAGTAAAATAGTAAGTTTTATTATTATATTTTCTGTTTGTTTTTTTAAAATGAAATTTAGGCATTTAGTGGCTTTAAAAATTATTTTTTTAAAAAATTTGGGCATTTAAATGAACTATTATCTCCTCATATAAAATTGGAATTTGTGACAATAACAATTGTCATAAATTATTATTTTTTTTGTATTTAAAAAATTTGCATCTAAAATATTTTTAGGAAAATTTTTGACTCCATATAAAATTGCGACGCCATTGTATACTTTGTCACTAAATATAAGAATTTATGACGAATCATTTTTGTCACTTATCCACTCATCTAATTAATGACGAACTATTCTCTCGTCATATAAAATTGGTTTTTGTTTACAAAGTTTGCCTCCAAAATTTCGTCAAAAATTTGTCTCCAAATAAAATCATGACGATATTACGTAATTTTTGTCACTAAATAAAAAAATTTATAACGAAACATTTTTGTCACTTATCCACTCATCTAATTAGTGACCAACTATTATCTCGTCATATAAAATTGGTATTTATGACAATACAAATTGTCATCAATTATTATTGTTTCGTCTTTAAAAAATTTCCCTCTAAAATTTCTTAAAAAAAATTTGCCTCAAAATAAAATTGTGACGATATTATGTACTTTGTCACTAAATATAAGACTTTATGACGAACCACTTTTGTCACTTATCCACTCATCTAATTCGTGACGAATGAGTCTCTCGTCATATAAAGTTGATATTTGTGACAATAAAAATTGTCATAAATTATTATTCTTTCGTCTTTAAAAAATTTCCCTCTAAAATTTTTTAGAAAAATTTTGCCTCCAGATAAAATTGTGATGAATTGTATTTGGCGTCACTAATGTGAACATTAGTGATGAAATCACATTTTCACTAAATTTTACAAATAATTAATGACAAACTATTATATTGTCATCGAAAGAAAAATTTTGTGACAATAAATACTGTCATCAATTATTTCAAATATGTCACTAAAAGGTTTCCCTCCAAAATTTTGGTACGAATTTGTACCTCCAAAAAAAATTGTGGCGAAATTTTGTTAATCGTCATCAAATCTGTAAATTAGTGACGATATAAATGATTAATAGTTACAAAAGTAAAGGTCGTCACAAAAGCAAAAGTATTAGTGATGATTATGAATTTCGTAATTATTAATTAACAAATTGTGACAAAATGTTGTGCGTGGCAAAAAAATCGTCATAAAATGTGTGATTTCTTGTAGTGTTTGTATATACTTATGCAATGATTCTGTATAAGTAAGTTATTAGATTATAATCTGTTGTACAAGTTCTTAAATTCTATTATTATAGATCAAGATATATATTCTGTTCGCTAATTTCTAAGCATGGTTATACAAGTGACCTCACTTGGATAATTATTATATTTAATCACATGTTGATACATACTTATTGATTTCCGGTATGTATACATTAATTAAAAGTCGTCTAAGCTATTTGACCCAGCTAGACACAGATTTAGAAATATCGTTGAACATGATAGAACTTTATTGTATCAAACTGAATTGTTTTGGTTCGGATTCCCGACTACGTATGAACATCCCAAATATGGGAAAACTTTTGTGCGCCTAAGGCGGATAAGATGAACGATAATATCATTCTTGCATGTAGTATTGATCAATACAAGGCATAACGGGCTGATCACCCCCCGTGCCTGTAAATTATGACGGTTTACAGATGAAGTTCTATTTAACCTTTTCGAAAATAGAAAACAAAGTTCATAATCTGTCGACTGCTCTTCATTTATAGTTAGTACATAGTTTCAAAATTTTGATATAGAATCGTTATGTTGTTAATATTTGTTCAGCTTACTTTACAACTGTTGATTCGTTGTAGAAGTTTCATTCAAAGAAAATATTTAATTCTTTCAGCTAATATTTATTGTTGTTATTACTTGCTAGGCAATCAAATGCTCATTCTTGCTTTAAAATTTAAATATTTTCAGCTAAGCGTGATCAACTTGAAGGTTCAGGCAAGAACAAGGGAACAGGAAAGCAAACAAAATAAGTTTAATGGTATCTTTTGTAACAGTTAGACAGTATTAAGATAATGATATTTATTATCTATCATGTAATGAATTGTAGTAAAGGTCGCGTACCTGGGATTAGACTCTGATATATGTAAATTAAGTTTGATATTTATATTATTGTTATTATTATTAGTATTATTTCGCTCATAGAAATGGTATCGTGAAGCATTGAGTTCGAGTTTCAAGTACTTGAATTTGGGGTCGTCACACCATTAAAAGAGTCAAGTAGAACATGCTGTCTATTATCTTCTATGATTTAAAAGTCCATCATCAATATTTTATCCCTGTAACACCAACTAATAAACATTTCACATCAATGAATTATCCATGCACTACGGGCCAAAGATATTCGTAAGTATCACCAGTGGTCATGATCATGCCAAACAACTGTACATCTATGCACTACGGGCCAAAAAAGACTTTCACCACATCATTTGTCTGTAACATTACAAGTCATGATTATACCAATACAAAATTCATGGTCATAATCGTACCAATCAACAGTCCATCTATGCACTACGGGCCAAAGATGACTTTTACG
Organism: Panax ginseng; assembly: GCA_020205605.1. Lineage (NCBI taxonomy): Eukaryota > Viridiplantae > Streptophyta > Magnoliopsida > Apiales > Araliaceae > Panax > Panax ginseng. The sequence goes on from CM035132.1 coordinate 47,897,230, forward strand.
ATAACATAAGTATGAGGATGATGACAATGATATAAGGAATTAATCAAGTGAGATCAAGGATAAATATTAGAGATTTATAATTCAATTTATCCAGAGTTCAAGAATGTCCAAATTGTCAACATGATAACTAATTATGGAGTAAAATTCAAGAATGATATTCATGTATCAAAAATAATTTGGACAGAAAAGAAATCACTTTTATCGTGAATAGTACCCCATTAATAGTACCCAAATGAATAGTATCCCGTCATGCAAATACCGCGAATAAATAGTACCCCGAATAAAAATATTGAAATTTAATAAGAAAGTTCAGACCAATATTCCAATGAAACGATACTAGATGAAGCGCAAAACTCAAGGATACTCTACTAATTTCAGGGATTATAGAAGTAATACTTACCATAGTAAGTTTAGATTTAAGAATATAAAAAGAAATATATACAAAACTACAAATGGATTTTCACCCGTCATGCGGTAATCTGCGTAGACATATCTTTTCCACAAATAAAGAATGAGTACGATGGGTTATTCACCATGCATGCAGTAATCCGCATAGACATGTTATTCCCGCAGATTAAACAATGAATACAAAAAATAATATCCCTTACCATAGTAGAAGATTGGATACTGCAATAGTGAAGTAGCAGAATACTCTTCTTCTTTATCTTTATAGTTTCTCTCTCTATAGTTTCTCTTGTGAGTCTTAGTGAATTGGTGAGAATGAAAGAAGAAATAAGCTTCTATTTATAGGAGAATGAACTAAATAGTAACTGATTCACGGACGGTCCAAATTGATTACTATTAATACGGACAGTCCATATTGATTTACTATTAAAACCACAACCGACGGTCCAGATTGATTTACTATTAAAATCACAACCACCGACGGTCCATATTTATTTACTATTAAAATCACAACCGACGGTCCATATATTAGTACATCTCCTCATGGAATAATAAGTTAACTTACAACAAACGCCTCATGACAAACTCCTCTATTTATATCAAAAAAATTAAATAAATATTTACCACAAATCACTTATCTTCAATAAACATATTTTTAATCTTTTAACAATTATTCATCATTAATATTATAACTCATAATATTGACAACCAGATCATGCTCAGGAAAGAGGGGGCTTTCTGATAAGGATTTCTCCTTATTGACGCACAATTAAATAACCTAACCCCTTTCTTCGACAGAACTTTCTAGACATTGTCAATAATGCAAATAATAATATGAATAAATGTGTTGTCTGAATTATTGATTTAATAATATAAAATATTGTGCAGATGATACTGTGACAATAATTGAATCAATAATATGAGGTACTATGCAGCAACTACTGGTGTAATAATTGAATAAAACTGGGTGACTTCTTACGTAAGCATCAATAATCAGAGATACTGTGTGTGACGCCCCCAAAATAGATATACATCACCCATCTTGAGTCGCCAAATACATGGTACAAAATTCAAATACAACTAATAATACAGCAGTCATGTAAAATATGACAAAACATATGCTGTGAGTTTAAATACAAATATTGTCTTCTAGACAATATTCACTCTCAAAATAAGTCTTCATTATATTTATTGTCACACTATTTAACAGAATAGTGAGGACTACTAGATAATACTATCATCCGGACCATCACTCCATTCCCCGACTCGTCCCAACTACGTTCTCATTTCCTAAAGAGAACAGTGAAAGAAAGGGTGAGCTCAACTAGCCCAGCAAGAAATATTATGACTAAGATAATGCAAAATAAATTATCATTAGCCTTCAACAATGTTAAACCGATAAAATACAATAGACATCAAGTTTAATCTACGCAATGATCAAGCAATCCATTAAAAGAGTCAAGTAGAGAATAAAATCTACTATCTTTTATGATTTAAAAGTTTTTTATCACTTTTATCATTTGAGATTCAACAATAAATAATCCACATCATCCCCGCACTACTGACCAAGGATATTCATTAGGGTCACGGCCACAAATTCAATGCACTACGGGCCAAGGATATTTGTGTATTCATCAATGGTCATGATCATGCCAACAACTGTCCATCAATGCACTACGGGTCAATGAGGACTTTTACCACATCATTTATAACATTACGGCCATGATTACAATCAATAATCCTCGGTCATAATCATACCAAGTCCATCCATGCTCTACAGGCCATAGATGACTTTAAAAAAAATATAAACATGAGGATGATGACAATGATATAAGAATTCAATAAAACAAGTTCAAGAATTAAGTTATTCAGGAACTAATAACGTCAAAATTGTCAACATGATACTTCTTTGTAAAGTAAAATTCAAGAATGCTCAGAAGAATATTTCCATGAAAAGATACTGGATGAAGCGAAAATATTAAGGATATTCCACTAATTTCATGGAGTATAGAAGTTAAAATTTTAACCAACTGAGAATAATAAGGAATGGAATAACAATGAAATCACCATGCATGCAGATTTGATGTATTGTGTTATTCCAATAGAATAATAATAACGGAACCAGTCGGTGAAAATCACAATCGACAGGATGTTCCAAATGTAATAATAAAGAATAAAGTAACAACAAGAATCACCATGCATGCGGTATTTTCGCAGACAAAGTTATTCCAATGTAATAATAAATACGTAATAATAAAGATTTTAACCAGTCCTGTAAAACACACGACATACGATATTCCAATGTAATAATAAAGACAGAATAATAAAGACGGAACTAGGTCCAACGTAAAGCACAGACAGGATGGTCCAATAGAATAATAAAGACAGAATAATAGAAGAATGTCACCAAGTATAGGGTATTTCGCGTATACAGGTTATTCCAATAGAATAATAAGGAATGGAATAACATAAGTTCTCTTCATGAATACTAAAGAATAATATCCCTTACCGTAAAAGAAACTAAATATATGAAAAGAAAGTTAGCAAACTTCTCTTCTTCTTTCTCTCTAAAATTTTCTCTCTCTAGAGTTCAGTGAATTTGTAAGAAAATAATGAAGGAATGAGCTTCTATTTATAGAAAAATAGAATGCATAGTAACTAACTCATGAACGGTCCAGATCGATATACTTTAATCTGACGGTCCATATTTAAAGCAAAATCTTTTAGATAAAATATAATATATATTATATATATTATATATATATATAGCACATCAGTTCACGGGGGATGAATCCCGTGAATTCCTACCACTGAAGTCACATAATATATATATATATATATATATATATATATATATATATATATATATATATATATATATATATATATATATATACATTCTTTGTAATACTCCTTCCCGTGACTTTAATGTCACCTCCCACCCATTTTGTCAACAAGCTATCATATATAATAATAATAATAATAATAATAATAATAATTATAATTATAATAATAATCCCCCTGTAACGACCCCAAAATAGGTCCATTCAATCCAACCCATTCTGAGTCTCCAAATACATGGTACAGAATACAACTACAACTTTATTACAACAATTGTTGTGCAAAATACAACAACACATATACTGTGAGTTTGGATACAAATATATACCAAATGTGACACATGTCCCAACCGTGGACAACACCTAGTGACACCTTACATAAAGGTATAGTCAAAGACTGTTTTAGAAACTAAAATCTTTGGGAAGTGCTCAAGGAAACCTTCGTACATGGGAGGCCATGCTTCTAGGTTATGATAGATATCATATGGCCACGTAATTATCCTTGGTTGATTGAATAGACCCCAAAGAAAAATGAGAAGATTACTATCATATTCTTCCCAATGGTGAGTCTTCTCTTGATTTATCATTATCTCCACTATCTCAAATTGAGAATTATACTTCAAACAAACATCAAGATTATATAGGTAGTGCTCAGATATATACTCAAAGAAGTGGATGAGCACATCCTCGCCTTTATGATGATACGTGGTTGTATGTCATTAGACATCTTGTATGATAGTGACAAAACACCCTTCCAACGTTGGGTTCGCCTCACCCTATTAGATTCACCAAATATAACTACTAAACGATGACCACCGCTTTTATTCTCCTGCATACCCCGCTTCACTACCATTTACACTCTTATTACACGAAAGGAATTGTAAAGCAAAAGGGTGAGCACAACTAGCTCAAGAAAGAATATCATGACTAAAGATAATTAAATTATCAATAGCCTCCATCAATAATAAATCGTAGATTTAGAACATATGGTAGATGATAAAAATTTCAACCATAGTTGCAATGAACGAAGCAATCCATTAGAAGAGTCAAATAGACTATAAAGTCTATTATCTTCTCCATGTTAAAAATCCACCAACAATGTTTTATCCTCAGAACATCAATCAACAATTACGGTCCACAATCATATGAATAACTCATAATCATAATTGTAGTTCTAAATTTCTCTTCTCATCCGGAATGAAGATAATTTTCATCACCTATCTTTACCTGGAAACATCAAAGATCATGGTTACACCAAATCACATTTCTTGTTCATAATCATACTAATAATTTCATCTTTGCACTACGCCCAAAGATATTCATTTGTATCACCATTGGTCATGTTCATCTCAACACATGTTCATCTTTGCACCACCGGCCAAGATATTCAACAACATGTCATCTTTGCACTACGGCCAAAGATATTCATCAATAATTCATCTTTGCACTACAGGCCAAAGATATTCATCAATAATTCATCTTTGCACTACAGGCCAAAGATATTCCTCAACAGTTCATATTTGCACTATAGGCCAAATATATTATTATCTCAAAGAAATATATAATCATTTCAGAATTTATATAAACAATAATTATAACCATGTTGATCATTTCACCTTTGCACTTAAGCTAAAGATATTCAGTTATATATTCAATGGTCATGATCATACCAGTCAACAATTCAACTTTGCACTACTGGCCAAAGAGAACCCATAGTCATGATCATACCAAAAATCTACCCATTTTTACACTCAAGTCAAAGAGAAATATCATCATTAGGGTTATAAAAATGTTATATATGATAGTAAAATCAATATAATCAAAACATCTAGATTTAATCTCAAGAGTAATATTCATAAATCAACTATAATTTGGTTAGAAAAAGAAACTAATTTTGTCGTGAATAGTACCCGTGAATAGTAACTCATGAATAGTAACTTGTGAATAGTAACCCCGACATGAAAAAGGTAGAAATTCCACAATAAAATCCATACCAATATTTCTGTATAATGATATTGAAAGAATAATATTTCTTAAGCTTATAAACAATTTATTTTAATTGTTTACACTTTACTAAATAATGCATTTAATCATTCTAAAATGCCAAACTCATAAGATTTCATCACCAATAACCAAAACCCTCATCAAAAATCTGCATATACCTCATATAGGATTCTCAAGCCATAAAATCTTATTTTCCAATTTTCTTACTTTACACGACATATTTAATTCATTTACTCATAATTCAACTAGTCCATTTTCATGAAAAATACCAAATCAGTTCCAAAAATATTTCTTTTCTGAGAGATTTAGCGAATATAGTCTCATATTGAACATATATTTTCTCTCGAAATTTTAAAAATCATTTACTATTTTTCATATACCAAAGCCACTTAATATTAAAACATTTATCATAAATTGTACTTTTATCCAAAAATTCTAAAATTTATAGAATATACCCATGTTATATATATGTACTCCCAATAAAAATTTCATTAATTTTGGAGTTAACCACAAGGAGTTATAAGCGGTTACTTTTAAAATAGTCTTTTCCCGTAAAATTCATAACTCTTAATCTATACATCCAAAAATCGCCATTTTGGACACAATCAACAAAACTCATCAAATTATCATTTCAAATTTTTCCAGAAGTTTTGAAGGTCCGCAAAGTTACTGAAACATGAAAAATATAACAACCCTTAAAATCCCTTTACCTCAAAAGAAGCGGTATTTACATTTGACCGAATAACGTTGAATCGAACTTGCACCAGAGATAGCAACACTCAAGATACAAGAGTACACTTGATAATATAGAGAGAAATAGAGAGAAAACTTGATTTACGGTGTGATTTTCAATTCTAACTTAAGCTTATTTATAGAAAATGCTTTAGAACGCATGAAGGAGACTAAAATAATAAAATATTATTTTCTTTTCTACACACCAACCATCCAAGACCAGCCATCCAAGCATGCCAATTTCGAAAAATATATAGCATTACATGTTATTAACACCAACCAAAGTGGGTCCCACCATATAATTTAATAAAAATTATTTTATTTTCTCAAACTTCAATAATTCATAGAAAATAACCCGCTTATCGTAAAAATTTGAAACTCGCGATTTTCCATGGGAAATTCCATTCTCTACAACTTTGCGAAGAAAATATTTCCAAATTCCAAAGAAATTGACCAAATCAACAAACGAAATGCGATTTTACGATTACATAATCAATTTTCAGTCAAGAATTGTGTCCACCGACACCCAAAACATATGTTAAATATTTAATGCCACAAAAATACTCTTCCTCCTCATATAATCATATATCCCACATTCATTGTAAAAATATTACCGTTAATATATTATTAAAATAATATATTTAAATGAATTATTTTATCAGAAAAAGATAAAATATTAATTTTCAATAGTTGTCACATTAAAAAAAATTTCCATCTATATCCACAATAAATATTTTCTTTATCATAATAATCAATAATTAATTATTCACAAATAATATTACGAGACTCACAATCTCGACAACCGTGCCGTTCCTGGGATAGAGGGGGCTTCCAATAAGGATTTTTCCTCATTTGGCGCACAATTAGGTGACCAAACCTCTCCTTGATGAAACTTTCTAGACATTGCCAATAATGCTATCTCGATAATATTATTCAAATAATTTGAATTATTGATCCGATAATAGAAAATATTGTGCGATGACAATTATTGAAACAATAATAATATATAATATCAACACAACAATTATTGAATCAATAAAATAAAATATTGAATAAAGAATTACCAGTAATAATTATTGAGTAGTGCCTTCTTATGTAAGAATCAATAATTCAAAATATCGTAATAATACTGCAAGTCTTCTTTATGCAACAACGCCATTATTACTTTATTTTACCAACCGTATTCCAACAAAGTTAGTTAATTGTAACGATTACGTCGTTATTTATAAAAACTTAATTTTGTCGCTTTCTTCATCCGCGCTTATTACTTTTATGGGGCCCACAAAATGGTCATATTAGGCATTCGTGCGAATATTCCCCACGTAAAAAGAATATTCCACGACCAAACGAATATTCCCTGACAATTGAATATTTTATAACCACTTGCGTATTTTGAAAATTTTCATATATCATCCTTAACTTTAACTTTTATCAATTTAACCATTTACTGAATTGTAATTATAAGAAAAATTGAATACTTTTATTTCATAAAATTCGGGGTCTTACACCCCCCACGTGATTGATATCAACTTTTTCCTCCACCCACTAGACAACTTATATATATATATATATATATATATATATATATATATATATATATATATATATATATATATATATAACTCTATATATATATATAAGTAATAAAACAAAACCGAGACGACTTCTCACGTAAGCCTTAATAATCAATACCTGGTGCTACTACGCAACCACGCCATGCCAGACATCGCTTTTTACTACCGAGTAGTTCAACAAAGATTAACAGCAGTAAAACTTCCGCCGTTATTTCAATAAAATATTTTTGTCGCTTTCTCAATCGACAATAATTACATTATGGGTCCACTTATGATTGTATCGTCGCATTTAATATTTCCTCGCTTAAAACGAATATTCCCAATTAATCGAATATAATATAACAACTTGCGTACTTTGCAAAATTTATAATTATTACCCACAACTATAAAATTATATCATAATATTCAAAAATGATAATTATAGAAAATTCATCTTTATTCAAAAAGTTGGGGTCTTACACTGTGTAATACCGTGTGCTACTGTGCAATAATGCGTATTTTTGTACTTTTATCACCAGATATTTCAACAGTTTAACGGTAAAAGTTTTGTCGTTATTTTTATAAAAAGTTTATTTTTGTCGCTTTCTATATCCGACAAATATTCCATTTGTGGGGTCCACGAATAATTGTGTCGTCGTACGGATATTCTCCGATAAAAAGAATATTTCCAGACTGTAACAATCCCAAATTTTAAATTGTAATTTTTAAATATTTATTGAATTATATAAATATTTAATTAATGTATTTATTGTTGAATAAATATTTGTTTAAATTTAATTTTAGTTGATTATTTATTTGTTAAATAAATAATTAATGAGTGAAGAAAATTAATTATTATGAGATTATAGTCTAATTTAATTTAATAATTAAATTAGAGAGTTGATAGAAATTAAATAGATTATTATAAGGTTTTTAATTTAATTTGGTAATAAAAGGGCGACAAATAACTATGTTATGAATTGGTTATTAAAATAAATTAAAGGAGTTTAAATTAGTTTTCCCAAACAAGGCTTAAGGATATTAAGTCTTTAAATTTTAAAGAGGTTCTGCCAAACAAAGCCTTATGACTTTAGAATTTTAAATTTTAAATTTTAAATTTTATTATAATAAAAAAATAAAAAAAATAAAAAATAAAAAATATTTATAATCTATACGCTATATTTTTGTAACTGATATTATTTAGTAGGCGTATTGTTAGCTATTAGTTTTATTTTACGTTGGCTAGCCTATCATTTTAGTTTACGCTTACTGTTGTTAGTAGCCTAGTCTAATACTAAGAGAAGAAAGAAAAGTTACAGAGAGTTTTGAGAGAGACTTGTCAGAGTTTGAGAGAGACTGGTGAGAGATTGATGTGGTTAACAAGGATTACGCCAGCAAGCAAAAGAAGGTATTATTCATAACCTCCATATTATATATATGTCCATATGTATGTATATATGTTTATATGGCATAGTTCCTAGAGTCTCTGTGTTCTTGACTGTAGTATAAAATTGTTTGTAATCCAAGCTTCTTTATTATTGGTTAATAAATTTTGTGTATATGCAATTGTGATGACATAATTAGCATATATATATATATATATGTGTGTGTGTGTGTGTGTGTATGTGTGTGTGTGTGTGATTGTATGCTAAATTACGTTTGAAAGAAAGAAATTGGTTTTATAGTGAATATGTGTATGAACATGGTTTGTAAGACTACCAAAATTGATATTTGATTTTTAATTAATGGATAAATTAAGTGGATTGTATTAATTTGGTAAGAAACGAAGAGAATATAGTTAGACTGAATCAATTTGGTGTATAATTGGGATTACAGTGTTAGTTTTTGTCAAACAATATCAAAAATGGAGTTTTTAGTTTTAAACATAGCGTTCAAGGATTTAATTGTTCTGAAGTTGTTGTTTAGTTTATTTGAAATCAGTATATATGATGGGTAATGTTTTGAAATCAGTGATCTATGTAAGTTATATATGTTAATTTAGATGCTAGCACTGTTAAACAGTCAAAAATGTTGCTTTGTTTTGTTTTTATTGTGGTCGGTTCTTTAATTCGGCGCCTCAGCGACAAAAATAGAGCCGCAGCCCCAACCTTCACGCCGCAGCGCCGAACTCGGCGCCAACCTCGTGCCACAACGCCAGCCTATGGTCTGTGAGCCGCGCCGCAACGCCAACCTTAGTTCAAACCGTAGGAATAAGCAATACTTGCTACCGGTTAGCGATAGGCCCAAAAATTATTTTCTTGTACACAGAGTCTGTAATAGTTAATATGATGCAATATTATGACTGTTAAAAATGTAATTTTGTTATTATGATATTATAGTGCTATAAATGAGTATATTATTTGTAGTTAACGAATTGTCTTGTGTAAGTTGATTATGTGGTTAAAAGTCAAGCCATATATGAAATAGACACTTATGTGTATATAGAGTATCGGTAGTAACTAATTATGTCGTGATGACATATGTATAGGATATTGTGAATCGAATTGTTACGGTTTAGCTCATACGCAAGACAAGTTTTTTAAACCTAAACTTCTTTATGCAAGTTTCGTAACTGTATTTATATTGTTCAAGTTCCTAAATCTTACCTTTTGATATTGAGCCAGTCTTTCTAATATTTAACTTGTTGTTTAGCATGCAAGCCTCTAAATTCTGATACACTGATATTGAACAAGTTTTGTCGTTTAATTTACTATTTGTTATGCATGCTCAATACTGAATTCTAAATAACCTTAGCTTAATATTGTTCAAGCAAGGTATGTTACGTTATTCAATGTTTATGCTCTTAGATTATTCCTAAAGCATGACCTTAGTATACAATGTTGATTCATTTATGATTTATTCTATATCATAATGTTATTACATTTTTATTCAACTAATCTTTAGTTGATGTTCGTAAACTCTAAATTACCTTGAAACCTATCCAAATCAAACTTACTTTGGTGCGGACTCGTATTCTAAATGTTGAGATGAACAACCCTATTATAGGGGATAATTTACGCATAGCGTTAAAATGTTTGTACACAACACATTATATGAAGGGCTGATCTCACTAAGTACAAGGAGTCCTTATAGTCTTATGACTGTTAAAGTTTAAGTTGAAAGAATACTTATAACTATGGACACAGTTCGTGGTCTTTTAACCCTCAGTTATATATTTTAAATTTTGTTCATGAATATTATTGATGAAGTACCTTATTCATTTTTTATTGAGCCTATTCATTTGGCAATTGATATGATGTTTATTCATTATCATTTTAAGTGAGCTTTGTTTGCTCACTCTTGCTTATATAAATATTACAGCTAAAGTTGAGAAGGTCGATGAACCTACAACCAGTAAAGGGAAAGGAAAGATAAGCAAGTATTGAAGACTTGTATACCAGTTCGCTTTTATGTTGTTGGACTTTATTTTAGATCTTGTGATGTAATTATTTAATTTTTCGCATATGATTTTGTATTTAAAGGTTAGATAACCTGGGAGATTTTTTTATTGAACTTATTGATGTACCCTTTAATGGGAAGATTTATTATTAACTTTTATTATGTTTGGGTAGTTAGATATGAATGTTTTTATCAAGTGAACACCAAATCTGGTGGAAATGACGTCCCGAATTTGGGGGTGTCACACCGACCAAACGAATATTTTATGACAACTTGCTTACTTTGAAAAAATTTGCACATATCACCCATAACTATAACATTATATCAAATCAACACCTTATTATTTAAAATAATATTTAGAGAAAATTAAATCTTTATTCATAAAAAGTTGGGATCTTACATAAGTGAACATAATGTTCAACCTCTAAATTTTATACACCATTGCAATTATATTTACTTACTTTACAAAGTAATTGTAAAGTTACATCTTGTATTTGAAACGAGTATTTTTTTTCAACATCTACCTATCTAGTATATCAAAGTTTATACAAATCAACCAAATTGCATTATAACATGTAACATTGGCTTGGTACAAACTAAACTTAATAAGGTAATGTGCCGCTATAATCATACCGCGATCCATATCTTCATTGTTATAATCGTCTGATAAGTCAACTTTCATCTGTAAATTTATATTTTTGCAAGGTTGAGCACAACGACCCAACAAGTTCATACATAATATGCATCTTAGTCATGTATCATGTTACTCATGCTATATATATGCATCATAAAACTTATGCAATGTAATTACATATGCTCTATACATCTCATTATATACATTTTCATATGCATGCTTCCGATTTAATCATATTGTATTCAAACCATAATTCATGTATATATTATCAGGCTTATCATATCACATATCAAGAACAAATTGATCAATAACTCAATTAGCTTTAGTCATATTTTGACTTCAACATTTCATTTAGCATTGCATACCTAAAACATGTACTTCCACATACTTATCAAGACTTCATTATAATAAATACACATAACAAATAAAAAGTTCACATAACACAAGTACACTAAAAAAATTGTCTCGGTTTGTGTTTCTTTGATAAGTTTGTTGAATGCTCCTTGCTTAACCTCATTTTGTTGGTTAGAAAATTCCATACGCTTTCATTCATTGCATAACCTAAAATCCATGATTTGGGTTAAGACACATTCTTTAATCCCATTTCAATCTCATTCGAAAACTTCTTTATCTAGATTACTTAGTAAATCTTTATCTTATTTCAAACTTAACATCTCTTTGTACATAAATTTACACATTTTGACATGTAAATATGTTTATAAACTAAAATCATAACTCACATAAGTGTTTTACACTTCTATAATCTTAATTTTTTTTTAAGATTTCATCGCGTTACATGATGTAGATTAACTTACTAATCTTTAATAAACCTTCAAACTTGTTTCACCATCCCATAACCGAGTTAGTTTAACCTTTAATATGTATAACATTTTAATTTCTGAAATATATTTAAATATTGTAATGATCGAGAATGTAACATACTTTGTAATTAAGGTTATTAATATTTATTTAATAAAATAAATATTTTTATGAAAATGTTTGTGTTTTATATGGTTAAAGGTTGATTCTTGACATAGGTTATGTGCTATGTGATTATGAATGAGCGTTGGAATTTTTAGACGAAATAATAATTTTCCGAGAAAAAGGCTAAATAACTATTCATAAAACGTAGAAAATGCTTTTTTTTTTTTAAACTTTTTGAAATGTGGTATAGCATCTATTAGAAAAAGGGAGACGTAATCTCCAATAAAAATATTTATATTAGAAAAGACGTAAAAATACTATTCACGCTAAAAACATAATTTGTATTTTTGAATTTTAGAATGTTGACATAACGTTTGTTTGAGAAATGGGGATGGAAAGAAAAATTGAAATGTTGATATGAGAAGGTTAATATGTTGACTAAATGTAAAAGTTTGAAAAGCTAACTAAAAAAGAAACTAGAAAAAATTAATAAGTTTGAAAGTAATTATGACAATTTGAGCCTAGGGTTTAAAATAACTTGGCCAGGTTCGGAATGGCTTGGCTATAGTTGAGCCAATTATTGAAGGCTAGAGTTAGAATGACTTGACTTAGGGTTGAGCCAAGGCTCAAGCTTAGAGTTAAAACCTAATGCTTGGAGCCAAAGTAAGTCATGTGTCACTTGTTAGAGGACTTGATGGCAATGTGTCTTGCTAACATATTTAAGCATAAGGTTAAATGAACTTAGAAATATGAAGATAACTTTAATGCTAGGTGTCACTTGCTAAATAAGATGATAGCCATGTGTCACATGTAGGAAAGGTTGACGGACAAGTGTCTTGCTAGCATAATTAGGCATGAGGTGAATTGAACTTAGAAAATGTGAAGGAGAAGAGGAGTGATCGGGCATAGAGGGCTTGGGGGTACACTTACCATAAATGGTAAGTTTTAATCCAACAATCAAGCTAGTTAATGCTTTGTTCCCTCCATCCATTTAATTTAGCCAAATAAGCCCTTAAGTTGTCTAGCTTTAGTTATTTTCAATTAAAGTTAGGTTATCCTAACCCAATATTGGTTGATTAAAGTGTTGGATGATTCAATTAATCAACCAATACCTAGCCATCTCATTTCATTTCATTTCCTTCATCCTTATTTCCTTTCCTTATTTCCTAAGTTTAGAGAGAAAAAAGAGAGAAAGAGAAAGAAAATAAGAGAGAAAGAATAGAGAGAAGGGGATGGGTAAGAAAGGTAAGAAAGGTGAAATATTAGCTTCAATCAAATCCTAGAAAGATCAAGAGAAGAAAAGGAAGAAACATAAAAACCCTAACTAAATCATCCATCTCATATTTTTTTTAAAGTTTTCTTGTATGTTAGGAAGTGCCTTGTTGGTGGATGTGTTTTAATGAAAGTTCATGGAAGGATCTTGGGAGTGATAAAGGTTTATATAGTTTAAATATGTTAAACTACTTGTTAAATTGCATGAAAAGTGGAACCAAGAATGAAAATACAAACCTATGAGTAAAAGAATGAAAGAACGGACTAATAATGGATTAGGGGATGTTTTGTAACACTTTTTGTGTTGGGTTCCAAATTTAAAAATTAAGTTATAGGGTGTTTTGTTATGTACCTAGGATTTACAAACACCACCCAATTGGAACAGAAGCGAAAGCTTGTGTAACGAAGTCATGACGATTTTTTTTCTAAAACTAGTTAAAAATCAAAAAGGCCTTGTGTGGTCCTTGACTTTCGAAAAGATTTCTGTTCTGATTGGTTTACTGGAAAAATTTCTATTTTGGGGGTTAGTTAGTAGGTTAAATAAGGAGTACGTAGACGTCATAATGACCTCATTCTGAGTCTAGAGGTGAGAGTTATGCCCTTCGGAAGGAGGCTAGTCAAATTTGTCAAAAACAGAAAGTTAGTCGTCATGAGGTTTTTTGGTGCCACTGTTTTGGTCTGAAAATGGGTTAGGGAAAAAAATTCTGCTCGAAGGGATTTGTAGTAGATGTTACAACGAAGAAAATGACGCAAAAACGGACTACTATCGACTTATAACGACCAAGTTATGAGGTTCAGAAGGAGGGGGTCAGAACAGTAAAATAAAGACATGTTGTGCAACGCCGCGCGACGTGGTGCGTGTCGAAGCATGTTGAGGGACGACGAGCGACGTGGTGCATGTTGGGAGACGTTGTGTGGTGTCGTGCGTGTCAAAAATGTTACGGGCATGTCGTCGTGCCGTGTCGCAACAACATGCGATATTTTGACAATTGTTCTAAAATATTCCAACTTAAAAATAAATATTATAAAATAAATAATAATGGATATAAACCATCATAAGGAGTCGTTAAGAGGGTTGTGGCATTCCCGAACACCGCAACACCGAAGATGTTTCTAAAGAAGATTATCGCGCTAATTAAATTATAAAACCCGACAATATAAAATGAGTAATAATGCGATGTAAACTAATATGTGGAGTTTTATATGACTAATTGACATATTATTGTTAATTAAATGTATAGGATAATTGAAGAGCATTTTTAAAGTAATTAATAAAGAACGCTTCAGAAAAGTATTCTTAAACTTTTTCTTAAGTTTTATTTCCACAAAGTATATTATTGTGCGAGCTTTTCAGCTTCGATTACAGATTGTATTAAAATGTTAATTTACACAATATTTATCTATTGTGTCAAATCTAAACTTATGCAAAATTTTATAATTGCACAAGTTATCCAGTATGCTAAAACTTCATTCTTATTTAAAGATTTATAGTTCGATATTTTATGGATTATTATAAAATGATGTTAATGCCTTGTTGTTTCGGCTAGACACATGTTAAGGTATTATTTAAATTTATTAAATTCTTAAATGCCATATAAACCAATTAAATTGGTAAGGACTCTAATTTAAGTATGAGATGAACAACGCTATTAGGGAAACTTTTGGTTGAATTTCCGACTAGCCTTCGCGGTGTAAAAGTAAACACAAATAGTCGTTTAAAAGAAATAAGTTGTGGAAAACATAAGTAAAATAGGTTGATCTCCTAACGTACTTAGAAGATGATGGTTACAGATGAATTTATATTAAACCTTTTATGAAAAAGAAAATGTTCAAGGTCTTTGGGTCGCTCAGTATGTAGTTTCAAGAATGTTAAATAAAAAGGGAATTTATTATTATTATTTCTATTTATTCGAGATAGTTTCACAACTATTGTTCAGTTGTTGAAATGAAAACATGATTCTTGATTTTGTTGTTATTCAACTGTTATATTTTTTGAGCTTGTTAGCTCATTCTTGCTTTATATAAAAATATTTTCAGCTAAGCTCGAGCAGGGCGAAAGCTCGGGTAAGAAAGACAAAGGAAAATGAAAAGTTTTTGAGTAAAAAATATTATGTAATAGTTTGGGTTATGAATGATATTTATTAAGTAGAATGATGTAATAATTATTATATTATGAAGTTTCTAAACTTGTAAAGGTCTTAGCCTAGGAAGTTAGATTAATATGGTTTGTAATAATATAGTAATTATCTTTCTGTCTTTATTATAATGCCTAGTGGATAGTACCGTGATGCACCATTGTTGGGGTTTAAAGGTACCTGGAATTGGGGGCGTCACAGGTTGGTATCAAAGTTATAGGTTAGAAACCTTAGGTAGGGCACCTTAGGCTATCACCTTAGAAAATTAGAGAAATTGTCTAGTAAACTCAAATAGAGTTTAATAAGAGATGGATTAAGAAAATTCATCAGTTAAAAGTTTAAAGAAGTAAAAATAACATAAATTTAACTGTTATTTGTAATATCAAATGTGATATAATAAAATGTATTAATCAAGATAAATTGTTTAATTATAAATGTCAGGAGAGGATTTATACCAGGATATACATATCATGGTTAAGAAGTTGTTTGCTCCATCTATACCAGCACCCAAGCCTATGACAGTGGTGCTAGTAGATAATGAGACTGAGGAGGATACTTCAGAGGATTAGGAGGACACAGGTCTACCAGCCGGGATTAGGGGTGGCATTTCACAACAGCCTTTACCATCCGAGGTAGAGGCTAGGGAGAATTCTGGACGGTCACCTGGTATAATCAATAGGTTTGCTGAGATGGAAGCTGTTGGAACCTTGGGAGGTCTAGAGGCTCATGGTGTACCTCCTGTAATAATTAATTTTGAGGAGGATTCCGAAGAGACTGAGGAGGTAGAGGTGAACCCCAAGGTTGGGGAAACATTAGTTCAGTTGGGAGCGCTGATGCACTACCTGATTGACTAGAACTCGGAGCTCATCATCAAACTCCACAAGGCTGAGAATCTAGTTAAGCTTAAGGAGGCAAAAGCACATAACCTTCAGATGGAGAAGCAAGCAATAAACGCCTACTAAGTGGTGGAGATCTTCGATAGGCAGAGTGCTTATAATCAGGTAAAGGATCTTGAGCAGAAGGTGAGAGTGCATAAGAGGAAAACTGATAAGATGAACTACACATACATTACTTTGATAGAGTGAGTTCAGGATAGGGTATGGTATTACCCAATGGAGCTAGGGCAGACCGAGCATACTATTTCTCGACCTCGTGTGATCGCCATCACAGAGGAGGAGTGTGCTGATGCTATTTCTAGGGTTCTAGCATAATCTAGTAGTAATGTATATATAAGACCCCAACTTTTATGAATAAATATTTAGTTTTCTCTAAATATTTTTTTTGAGTAATAAGGTATGGATTTGATATAATGTTATAATTGTGGGTAATATTTACAAAATTTGCAAAGTATGCAAGTTGTTATAAAATTTTCGATTGACTGGGGAATATTCATTTTATCAGGGAATATTCGTACGACTGCACAATCATTAGTGGACCCCACAATGAAATTATTATTGGAGTTAGAAAATGACATAAATAACTTTTTATAAAAATAATGGCAAAAGTTTTTATCGTTAACTGTTGAAATATCCAGTGGTAAAAGTACAGTAATACGCGTGGTTGCATAGTAGCACACGGTATTGATTATTGAAGCTTACGTGAGAAGTCACTCAGTTTTGTTTAATTATTGCCACGGTAATTGCCGCATAGTATCTAATGTTATTGATTCAATTATTGTCACAGTATTTTATATTATTAAATCAATAATTGAGATGACAAAGTTATTCATATTATTATTTGCATTATTGACGATGTCTAGAAAGTTCTGTCGAGGAAAGGGGTTTTGTCACCTAATTGCGCGCTAATAAAGAGAAATCCTTATCGAAAAGTCCCCTCTTTCTTGGGAATGATCTGGTTGTTAAATATTGTGAGTTATAATATTAATGATGAATAAGTTCGTGATGATTAAAGATGAAATTGATATTTCTATTGTGTTGGGATATTAGTGTTAGTGGAAATCGACATTTATTTCGATAATAATTGATTTTTGGAGGTTATATTGACCAATTGGGTAATTAATCGGATAAATAAGTAATTAATTGCTATTAATTCACATGCATATAACTATTTGTTCACATGAATGGAACTATTGATTCACATGCATGTTCTATTGATTCACAGACATGTACTATTAGGGGAGGTGATGCAAGTTTGATAATACTTGTAGGACTAAATTAAAAATAGAGGAAAAGATGAAGGTACTTTACTGTAATAATTCGAGCCCCAAAACGTGAAATTATCGAAACTATGTTTTCCTATAATAGAAGCTCATTCTTCTTTCATTCTCACCAATTCACTAAGACTCACAAGAGCAATTATAGAGAGAGAAGCTATAGAGAGAAAGAAGAAGAGTATTCTGCTACCTCACTATTCTAGTATCTAGTCTTCTTCTAAGGTAAGGGGTATTATTTCTTTCGTATTCGTAAGGGTTATTATTTTTGTTCAGTATTCATAAGAAATAATATTTTCTTCCATACTCTAAAGTATGTGAGTAATATTATTTTTTTTCGTATTCCTAATTCTACACTCATTCTGTTAAAGTATTGTTTCTATACTCCATGAAATTAGTAGAATATCCTTAAAATTTGCGCTTCATCTAGTATCGTTTCACAAGGATATTTTTCTAAAAATTCTTGTTAAATTTTAAGCTTTTCATGCCGAAGTACTGTTCACGAAATACTATTCACAAAGTACTATTCATAGGGTATAATTCATAAAATACTATTCACAGGTTACTATTCATAAAGTACTATTCATGGGGTACTATTCACAGAGTACTATTCCCAAAGTACTATTCATGAAGTACTATTTATGAATTACTATTCACAGGGTACTATTCACCCGGGGTAATATTCGTGAAAAAAAAAATTAATTTCTTTTCTGTCCAAATCATTTTTGATACAATATTATTCTTGAATTTTACACCACAAAGTAGTATCATGTTGACAATTTGGACATTATTGAATTCTGGATAAATTTAATTATAAATCTTTAAAAATTCATCCTTTTTTTTTCTTTTAATTGAATTCTTATATCATTGTCAACATCCTCATGCTTATATTGTGATGAAAGTCATATGTGGCTTACGTGCATAGATGGACTGTTGATTGGTATGATTATGACCAGGGAATATTCGATATAATCATGATCGTAATGTTACAAATGATGTGGTAAAAGTCTTCATTGGCCCATAGTTCATTGATGGACAGTGGTTGGCATGATCACGACCATTGGTGAAAACACGAATATCCTTGGCCCGTAGTGCATGGATAATTTGTGGTTGTGATACTAATGAATATCCTTGGCCCGTAGTGCATGGATAATTCAGTGATTTAGATTATTTATTAAGCTGAGTCTCAGCGATAAAATTGATGATAAACTTTTTAAATCATAAAAGATAGTAGATATCATGCTCTACTTGACTTTTCTAATGCATTGCTTGTTTCACTGCAGTTAAACTTGATGTTTATTGTATTTTATCAGTTTAACACCGTTGAAGGCTAACGATAATTTATTCTGCTTTATCATAGTCATAATATTTTGTACTAGGATAGTTGAGCTCACCCTTTTGCTTTCATTATTCTCTTCAGGATATGAGAACGTAGCCGGGACTAGTCGGGGAACAGAGTGATGGTCCGAGATGGTGTTATAGTAGTCCTCATTATTCTATGAAATAGTGTGATAATAATTGTAATGAGATTGAATTTGAGTGTGGATATTGTCTAGGAGACAATATCCGTGTTAAAATTCTCAACTATATTTTGTCGTATTCTACACGACGGTTGTATATTTAAGTTGTAGTTGTATTTTGTACCATGTATTTGGCAACTCAGAATGGGTGATGTATACCTATTTATGGGGCATCACACATAGTGTCTTCATAGTGTTTGCATAGTGAAATCAGAAAAAAAAATTTAGTCGATTCAGTCGCCCATGATTTCTCCCACTGTGCAGTCCGTGATTTTTCCTAAATAGTATCCTTCCATTCTCCTATAAATAGGATGCTCAGTTTAGAAATGAAAATCACACCAGAGTCAGAGAATTCTTCTTCTATAATATTGAGCGTATTTCTTTAGAGTTTAAGGAAGCTTTGAGTGTAGAAAACAGTGAAAGTTTTCTTCAAGAATATTCCCGCCCTACCAGTCAAAAATATTCTCCTTTTAAGGTAAGGGGTATTATTTATTTCATATCTGCTTACGATATTAATTTTTGTATTCGTAAGGAATTTTATTTTCGTTCAATATTCGTATGGAATATTATTTTCGTTCAATATTCGTAAGGAATATTATATTAGCTTCAATATTCGTAAAGAATATTATTTTTTAGCTTCAACAATCGTAAGGGATATTATTTTTTGTTCAATATTAAGTAAAAATATATTTTCTTTCATACTCTGTAGTACGTAAGTAATATTATTTTGTTTCAGATTCTGAATTCTACACTCATTTTGTTAAGTATTGCTTCTAAACTTCTTGAAATTTGCACTTCATCTAGTATCATTTCATAAGGATATTTTTCTGAACATTCTTGTCAAATTTTAAGCTTTTTATGCCGGAGTACTATTTATGGGTACTATTCATTTATACGGCACTATTCATACGTACGGTACTATTCATACGTATGGTACTATTCATATGTACGACACTATTCATGAAGTACTATTCACGGGGTACTATTCATGAAGTACTATTCATGGGATACTATTTACTCGGGTACTATTCACGACAAAAAATTAATTCTTTTTTGTCCAAATTATTTTTGATATGTGAATATTATTCTTTAATTTTACTCCACAAAGCAGTTACCATGTTAACAATTTGGATATTTTTAAACTCTGGATAAATTTAAAGTCTTTAATATTTATCCTTGATTTCGTTTGATTAATGCTTATATCATTGTCATCATCCTCATGCTTATATTCATATGATAGAAGTCATCTTTGGCCCGTAGTGCATAGATGGACTGTTGATTGGTATGATTATGACCAGAAATTATTCGGTATAATCATGACCTGTAATGTTACAAATGATATGGTAAAAGTCCTCATTGGCCCGTAGTGCATTGATGGACAGTTGTTGGTATGATCATGACCATGGGTTCTCTTCGGCCAAGGGTGCAAAGATGAATTATTGTTTGGCATGATCATGACCATTGGTGATAATAATGAGCCCTTAGTGTATGGCTGGTTCGTGGATGTGGATTATTTATTAAGCTGAGTCTTAGCGATAAAATTGATGACGTGGATTATTTATTAAGCTGAGTTTTAGCGATAAAATTGATGATAAACTTTTAAATCATAGAAGATAGTAGATATCATGCTCTACTTGACTCTTCTAATGGATTGTTTGTTCCGCTGCAGTTAAGTTTGTTGTCTATTGTATTCTATCAGTTTAACATTGTTGCAGGCTAACGATAATTTATTCTGCATTATCTTAGTCATAATATTCTTTACTAGGCTAGTTGAGCTCACCATTTTCTTTCATTGTTCTCTTCAGGAAATGAGAATATATCTGGGACTAGTCAGGGAATGGAGTGATGGTCCAAGATGGTTGCTATAGTAGTCCTCACTATTCTATAAAATAGTATGATAATAATTGTAATGAAGACTTATTTGAGTTTGGATATTGTCTAGGAGATAATATTTGTATTAAAACTCACAGCTTATGTTTTGTCGTATTCTGCACGACACTTAACAGTTGTATAAATTAAGTTTGTATTTGAATTCTATATCATGTATTTAGCGACTCAGAATGGGTGATTTATACCTATTTTGGGGGCGTCACAGTATGAGTATATATATAAGTGAGTGTGTTTATGTAATATGAATCACAACTTTTGGTATATCTAGTGGGATGTCTTTTGTAAATCCTAACCTTAGTAGAGGTTGAGGATTAGGTTATGTAAATCCCGTCTTTTGTATGTAATAGCAGGAAAAAATTATAAATGGTAAGAAGATAAGAAGAAATATGTAAAAAGGAGTGTGCAAGTAAAAAACATATTTGTTGATTTATACCTTTTGTGTTTTTAATAATGACAATGTATTTGGGTTTGTGTAATGGTCTTATTTGATTTATTTAGGATATATATTTTTAATATTTTTATGCATGAAGATAATATACTTTGCATGGAAATATTATATTTTGCATGGAGTGATTTTTTAGCAGGTTTGGTCTTAAAGGAAAAACATTTCATATATGGTGAAGTGATTTTAATGTTGACAAAATATTTGTATTGAATATAATTCTATGGACTTGGTTATTTTATGTTTTGGGATAATCTTATGTTGTTTAACTAAATATGATATAGTAATGACCCATTATTATATATGTTCATCTAATATATCTTGCATATTCTTATATATATATATATATATATATCTAGTTCGGAAGTTTTATTATCATTTATATATATTGCTGAACTAGAATATATTTGGGAATCTATTTTAGCTGAGATTTCAATTCAAATTCGAATTGGAGCTTTTTAAGGAATTGATTTTGCTAAAGAGTCTGTTTATATTTAAAAAGGAATCTATCATGGAAAACCATTTAACTAATTAAGGTTTTTTAAGAATAGGACTCTAACAACTTTATTTTTGAATAAATCTTTGAATCCTTTAAATTCAGCATATCTTATATTTCTATATCTAACATGCTATTTTAGAAGATATTATATCTGTTGATATTGATATCTCTTATTGAGCCAATCTTGCTAACTGTTGGAACTAGCCGTTGCTTAACTGCTCTATATATATTCATCCTGCTGGGAAAAAGGTGGCACCACACATGAAGCTAAAAATCATCATTGAGTACATCCATAGAGCTTTATAAATCCAATTCCAGTTATTGTATCTCTCTTGAATTGTCATTTAACTGGAAAGTCATTGTACTTCAAAATCATATCTTTTGTAAACTAAGTATAAGTTTAGGCTGGCTTGTGTGACGCCCCCAAAATAGGTATACACGACCCATTCTGAGTCGCCAGATATCACATTATAAAAATCAAATACTTCATTTATACAACTGTTGAACTGTCGTATAAAATACGACCACAGTTAACTGTGAGTTTTAATACAAATGTATGTAACTCTCATGGTGCCTCGACCACAACCTTACAATGGTACTTTACATAAAAGTATAGTCAAAAACTGTTTTAGGAATTAAAATCTTTGGGAAGTGCTCAATGAAACCTTCGTACATGGGAGGCCATGCGTCTAGGTTATGATAGATATCATATGTCCACAGAATTATCCTTGGTTGACCCAATAGACCCCAAAGAAAAATGAGAAGATTACTATCATCTTCTTTCCAATGGTGAGTCTTTTCTTGGCATATAACTATCTCCACTGTCTCCAAGTGAAAATTATATTTTAAATAAACTCCAAGATCATATAGGTAGTGCTCGTAGATATACTCCGCAAGTGGTTGTGCACAACCCTGTCTTATGATAACACGAGATTGTATGTCATTAGACATCTTGTATGATAGTGGCAAAACACCCTTCCAAAGCTGGGTTCACCTCATCCTATTTGGTTCACCAAAATTAAATATCAAATGACGTATACAATACGACACACTTATCTAAAGTTCTCAAAAAATTATTTCCATACTATTTAGGGAGAACCTCAACAGCTATAGACCACTGTTCTATTCCCCTGTTATCCCCGCTCGACCCCGCTACACTCTTATTACCTAAAAGGAATTGTGAAGCAAAAAGGGTGAGCACAACTAGCCCAGTAAAGAATATCATGACTAAAGATAACTACATTATCAATAGCTTTCATCAATAATAATTCAGAGATTTAGAACATATGGTAGATGATAAAACTTTTCAACCATAGTTGCAAATGAACGAAAGCGATCCATTAAAAAGAGTCAAATAGACCATCAGGTCTATTATCTTCTCCATGTTAAAAGTCCACCAATAATGTTTTATCCTTGTAATATCAATCAACAATTCCTATCCACAATCATATGAATAACTCATAATCATAATTGTAATTCTGAATTCCTTTTCGCACCCGGGACGAAGATAATTTTCATCACCTATCTTCACCTGAAACATCAAAAATCATGGTTATACCATATCACAATTTCTGCTCATAATCATATTAATTAAATCATCTTTGCACTACGGCCAAAGATATTCATTATTATCACATCCATGAATTAATATTTCATTGATGAGACTCAGCTCAATAATTAATCCACATCATGAAATCATCCCTGCACTACAGGCCAAGGATATTCTTTAGTATCACGACCACAAATTATCCATGCACTACGGGCCAAAGATAATCGTGTTTTCCTCAACGGTCCTGATCATGCCATAAAACAATTCATCATTGCACCCTTGGCCGAAGAGAATCCATAGCCATAATCATACCAAAAACTGTCCATCAATGCACTACGGGCCAATGCGGACTTGTACCACATCATTTGTAACATTACGATCATGATTATACCGAATAATCCCTGGTCATAATCATACCAAGTCCATCTATGCACGTAAGCCAAAGATGACTTTCATTACAATATAAGCATGAGGATGATGACAATGATATAAGAATTCAATAAAACAAGTTCAAGAATTAATTTATCTAAGAACCAATAACGTCCAAATTGTCAACATGATACTTCTTTGTAGAGTAAAATTCAAGAATGCTCAAAATAATATTTCCATGAAAAGATACTGGATGAAGCACAAATATCAAGGATATTCCACTAATTTCATAGAGTATAGAAGTCAAAACCTTAACCAACTGAGTATAATAAAGAATATATGAAACTGCAAATGGATTTTCGCCGCCATGCGGTAATCCACTTAGACAGATCATTTCCACAATTTAATAAGGAATGAATACAAAGGATCATTCACCATGCATGTGATAATCCACATAGACAGGTTATTCCGACAGAATAATAAAGAATGGAAGAACAGAAGAAATCACCATGCATGCGAGAGATCGCACCGACAGGTTATTCTCAACAGAATAATAAATAATGGAACCAGGTCAGGCGTAATACGCACCGACAGGATATTCCAACAGAATAATAAAGATGGAACCAGGTCCGGCGTAAAGCACAGACAGGATGTTCCCACAGAATAATAAAGACGGAATAATAAAAGAATGTCACCAAGTATAGGGTAGCCCGCGTATACAGGTTATTCCAACAGAATAAATAAGAATGGAATAACATAAATATTTCACCAAGTATATGGTATGCCATGTATCTGAGTTATGTATATGGTATCGCTGGCGATACTGAGTTATTCCAACAGAATAATAAAGAATGGAATAACAGAAGTTCCCTTCATGAAGACAAAAGAAAGAAATAATACCCATTACAGGTACAACAAATAATATCCCTTACCTTAGTAGGAGATTGAAAACTGCAGTAGTGTAGTAACAGAATACTCTTTTTCTTTCTCTCTTATTCTCTCTATACTTTCTCTCTCTAAAGCTTGAATGAATTCGTGAAAAATAATGAATAACCAGGCCTCTATTTATAGAAGATTTCTAGCTTAGCCCTTACAATTTGAAAAGGCAAGTGGCTTGACGACTGGTGATGTGAAAAGAAAAGTGGTTTGACGCCTGTAATGTGAACCACCAAGTGGTTTGACGCCTGTAATGTGAAACACCAAGTGGTTTGACGCCTGTAATGTGAAACGACAATTGGTTCGATGCTTGTAATGTGAAACAACAATTGGTTCGACGCCTGTAATGTGAAACGATAATTGGTTTGACGCCTATAATATGAAATGGCAAGTGGTTTGACGTCTGGTAAAGGTAATTAATATTTGCGAAAGAGACTCTTAGATGATGACAAATGGGCCCCCATAGAATAAACCAAACTTACCACAAACGTCTCATAATAGACTTATTATTTACATTAAGGATTGAATAAATATACTGTGACAATAATTGAATCAATAATATAAGAGATATGATACAGCAATTACTATAGCAATAATTGAGTATAACTGAGTGACTTCTTACATAAGCATCAATAATTAATATCGTGTGCTACTATACAACCACGCGTATTACTGTACTTTTATTACCGGGTATATCAACAGTTAATGGTAAAACTTCCGCCGTTATTTTTATAAAAAGATAATTTTATCGTTTTCTAAATCCGACAATAATTCTGTTGTGAGGTCCATCAATGATTGAGTCGTCGTACGAATATTTCCCGACAAAAAGAATATTCCCCAACCAAACGAATATTTTATAACAACTTGCTTACTTTGCAAAATTTATAAATATTACCCACAACTATAACATTATTTCAAATCCACACCATAATATTCAAAAATGATATTTAGAGAAAATTAATCTTTATTCATAAAAGTTGGGGTCTTACACGGGTGAATAGTAATTTGGGTGAACAGTAACTCGTGAATAGTAACTCGTGAATAGTACTCCGACATAAAAAGTGTCCCAAATACCCGAGTGAACAATACTAGAGTGAATAGTAATTTGGGTGAATAGTAACTCGTGAATAGTACTCCGACACAAAAAGTGCCCCGAATACCCGAGTAAATAATACTAGAGTGAATAGTGACCAGATATTTTATGACAACTTATTTACTTTGAAAATTTTTCACATATCACCTTTAACTTTAACCTTTTATCAATTTAACTATTTACCAAAATAGTAAAAAATTGAATACTTTTATTTCATAAAATTCGGGGTCTCACAACTTGAGTAATCCTTTAATATTCAGTCTGTACAACAGAAGAATTAAGGTCTCGGAGGTGAGAGAAGTTGAAGAGGTGAAAAGGGGGCAGAGGTGTCCAGGTCAGAATCAATCTTTGTTGTACATGGAGTTTACTATAATCTTTTGACTATTAAGTTTTAATAAAAAATTGTCTCCAATACTAGTTGGTATTGGAGGTGGATTAAGCCACTAGATAAGAGGATAGGGGTTGAACCATGTAAAAATCTTTGTGTGATTTACTGTTTTATTCTTTTCTTTTATTTGCTTTAGTATTTTGCATATTCAGTTTTAGTTTGTGCTTGAAGATACACTAAAATAGACACGTATTAGCAGTCCGATTACAACAGACGAAGAAAATATACTAAATCAGACAGGGGATAACTATCCAATTATAACAGACGAAGAGCATATATTAAAATATACAGGGTTAACCTATCCGATTATAAGTTGTAGCTGAGATATTTAAAATTGACCAGTGTAAATCAGATTTGGGTAGTTATACATATTCACCCCCACTAGGTGTGCTTATTTACATAATTACATTTTGTATCAGAGCAAGACTCTACTAATATTGATCTTTGCAGGTCGTAGGGAAAGATCCTATGGCACACCTTAATTTTCAAGAAGGTCAATCCATAAGCCGACCACCTCTATTACTCACAAGCGAGAACTTCATCTTTTGAAAATTCAGAATTAAGATTTATCACAAGAGAGACCCATGGCAATGGTGGGTAGTTGAAAATGGACCTGTTATTCCTAGACATGATGATGGTAGACTCAAGACTCTCATGGACATGGATTCATATGAAAGCTACATGTTTTCCTACAACTCAAGAGCCATAAACACCTTGCTAAACGGAATGGTCCAAGCTAAAATTGATAAAGTATCTTTATATTATCTTTATATTTGTTAGGTAATCTACCCCAAATCACTTTTTTTTTCATGAAAGCTTTTTGTGGTTTTATTTGAAAATCGTTTTGGGTGATAATGAATGCAATAAAGCACCAAAAAGAGGTCTATATCGGGAATGAAAGCCATCTCGATGAATCCGAACACCCACAATCATAATTTTTCACTATCACGGGATCTTAAATCCGAATTCTTGGGACTAACCCCTCGAACTCGTTTTAAGATCCAATATTACATGTACAATGATTTTACGTTATTTAAACATTACATCGCAAAGAAAAAGTCCATTGTGGGAATCAAGTCAAGATCCACTACAAAAAAGGTCATTGCTGATGAGTGGGATTTATACCCGCGAATTAGACCCTTTGTTGCTTAAGTTGTTTCCTGTTTTCAATCTTTTAGTTAGCTTATATATATATATATATATATATATTATTGTATTTAAGTTTAAGTTCTCTCTGAGCGTGCTTTCTGATTGTTCCAAACTTTTCTTGGGCATTTTTCAGATCTTGGCGCCTAAAGCGCCAAGATGTTACACTTGGAAGCCACGCAGCATGAGCCGGGCTATTATCGAGCCCATCTTGTAAAAGTGGCACCCCTACCATTAGCGATATAATGATCCACGCCACAGCACCGAATGTAGCTAAGAGCTCTCGGAAACTCGCTACCAACGATAGAGCAGGCGCCCCTCACACATACTAATAGCGACTTATTAAACTTTTCTTTTTCATTTGCAGCATGCGAGCTCCAAAGGCTCAAACAAGAAAAGAGTCTTTAATGACCTAGAAGAAAGAGGGGTCAAGTATATATAGAAAGCGAAGCCGTCTGCATTCAGGATCGAAAATCAGAGATATCGATAGAGAACTTATTGCAGCTTAGACTAGGATTTTATTTCGGTCATTTAATTTTGAGAAGAGAAAGAAGCTGGGCAACGGGAGGAGAGTTATTACATGCGACACATACTCAGAGCTTTGCACGTGAAGAGAATATTTGGAGGAAGAACACTTCAAAACAGGGGTTTTCTTAATCCAAATCTCCCATTTATTTGTATTTGTCTGATAATGTTTAATGTATTAAAAATGCGTGTTAGTACCATAGTTATGAACTAACTCCATTTTTAGGATTGCAATGTAACCTTTTGTTTAGCTTAATTAACTTTATCTCCTATTTTATATAATGAATCATTTTGGAATGGGTTGTTGTATTTCAGTTTATTTAATGGTCGATTATGATAATGAAATTGGTATTGATAGTAATGAAAATTGACAAATGGGCATTATTATCTATCTTTAAATACAACAACACCTGTTATGACCATGCCAATGGAATGTGTGCATAATATGCTAATAGGATAGACATATCCCTATTTGCCTTGTGTGGCCTTGAGACTTAGCTTAATGACCTTGACCTAGTGTTTGTCACCAATAGACATTGTGATTTAGCTGGTTAGGGATGTGCATTTGACCTTCGACAGAAGCTTATGCGTATTTACTATTCTTGGTTGACCATTCCTTGATTCGTTTATATAGTGGAGAGTTAGGAGATTAGGCGACGCATTAGGGGAGTTGTAATCCTATCCTGACTTCCTAGCACAACCACTTCTCTATTTCTTTCAGTTTTAATCATATAGCTTAACTAACCCCTTGTTTCTACTTATTTAGATAAGATTAGTAACGACTTTGCCTTAGTATTTGTTTTCTTTTACGACTTTGTCCTCATGGGTTCGACACTCTACTTATATATATTACTTGTGGACCGTGTATACTTGCGCCCGATTTGGCAATAGCTAAATCGACCAACAAGTTTTTTGGCGCTGTTGTCGGGGATTTAGAATTAATTGTTTTTCAATATTTAAACTAAGTCATTACGATCCTACTTTAAACTGGTTCTTCTTTTTAACTCTCTTTTCAGGTAGTCTTCATTGTTTATGCCACCTTTGAAAGGACAAAATATAATACATATCGATCCCGAGGTTGATAGAACATTCAGACGACTGCAGAGAGAAAAATCTGAGGACACACCCGAGGACATACTTGCTCCTATCATAATGGCTGAGGAACTTCAGAAATCTCTGAGGGAGTACGCTATGCCTCACATTGACGATCTCCAGGCGAGCATTCTAAGGCCCGCCATCCAAGCTAATAATTTTGAGATCAAGCCGGGCACCATTCAAATGTGCACCAACATTCGGTTTTGGGGACTACCGAATAATGATCCCAATGATCACTTGATTAATTTTGTGGAGATCTGTGACACATTTAAATACAACGGAGTGTCTGACGATGCCATCAGACTCCGGTTGTTTCCATTTACATTAAGGGACAAGGCTAAGAGCTGGCTTCATTCATTACCATCAGGCTCCATTACCACATGGGCTGACTTGGCACAGAAATTTATGGCAAAGTTTTGTCCACCCGCCAAAACAGCCAGGCTCAGGCATGATATCACGTCCTTTGTTCAGTTTGAATTCGAATCCTTATACAACTCGTGGGAGCGGTTTAAGGATCTTCTGAGGAAATACCCACACCATGGATTGCCAGAATGGTTTCCCATCCAGACCTTTTACAATGGGTTGTCAGGATCAACTCGTTCGAGTATTGATGCCACATCTGGAGGGGCCTTCATGGCCAAATATCACATAGCGGGATACGAGCTGGTGGAGACAATGGCAGCCAATTATTACCAATGGACAAATGATAGGCAAGCCCCTAGAAGAGCATCGGGGGTTTATGAAGTTGACTCTTTCACATCGTTAGTGGCTCAGGTAGCAACACTAACG
The DNA here is from genome assembly GCA_020205605.1 of Panax ginseng. NCBI lineage: Eukaryota > Viridiplantae > Streptophyta > Magnoliopsida > Apiales > Araliaceae > Panax > Panax ginseng. The sequence continues at coordinate 47,927,539 of CM035132.1, forward strand.
AAAAGGATAGACACCATGGGACCTTCAGCGGTTCAGAACATGCAGAGTGTCATAGTTCAATGTGAATTATGCCAAGGGAGCCACCTTACTGATCAGTGTGCGATAAGCCCTGAGTCAGTTAAATTTGTTTCCAACTACGGGCGGCAACAAAACACCAATCTTCCCACTCATTACCACCCGGGTTTAAGAAATCATCCAAACTTCTCATGGGGCAACAACAACAACAATAACAACAACAGTAACAACTCCAATCAACCACAACCTTCATCTACCAGGCCAAATTATGCTAACCCTCCTGGGTTCCATTCTCAAAATCAGTTCACCCAACAGCCGCAGAACACTCACAATCAGTTCCACCAACCACCACCTCAACAGGAGAAGAAGCCAAGTTTAGAAGATCTCCTGTCAAGGTACATAGCCCAGAATGAAACTTGAAGTAACAATCAAAAAACCTCCATTAGGAATCTTGAAGTACAGATGGGACAATTGGCTACTGCTTTAAACAGTCGTCCACAAGGCACATTGCCTAGTGACACTGATGTCAACCCAAAACGGGAAGGCAAGGAATAATGTAAAGCAGTGACCCTTAAAAGTGGGAGAACCACTAAGGAACAAAGTGGAGAGATTGCTCATGTGGAAGAAGTAGTGACTGAAAAGGAACCTCCAATGGAGGAGAATACTGAGACATTAGGGGGTGAAGGAAGTAGACAAGATAGCCCTTCAACACCATCTCCTCCAATGAGCATGGTAAATCAGCCTCTCCCTCAATTGCCTTTCCCTCAGCGGTTGCAGAAACAGAAGCTGGATAAGCAGTTTTCCAAATTCTTGGAGGTGTTCAAAAGACTGCACATAATATCCCATTTGCGGAGGCATTGGAGGGAATGCCTAGTTATGTCAAGTTCATGAAGGACATTATGTCCAAGGAGCGAAAAATGGGAGATTACAAAATTGTGGCACTAACAGAGGAGTGTAGTGCCATCCTTCAAAACAAGCTTCCACCGAAGCTAAAAGATCCGGGGAGCTTTACAATTTCGTGCACTATTGGGGACAAGTTTATTGGCAAGGCTCTTTGTGATTTAGGGGCTAGCATCAACTTGATGCCCCTCTCTATTTATAAGAAGTTGGGCCTCAATGAAGCCAAGCCTACCAGCGTCACTTTGCAATTGGCTGACAGGTCTCTCACATACCCGAAGGGGATTATAGAGGGTGTGCTTGTTAAGGTTGACAAGTTCATATTCCCAATGGATTTCATAGTCCTAGATTTTGAAGAGGACAACGAGATCCCGATAATATTGGGCAGGCCATTCTTGGCGACAGGGAAGACCCTGATCGATGTTCAAAAAGGGAAGTTAACCATTCGGGTACAGGATAAAGAAGTGACGTTCAATGTCTTCAGATCAATTAAGTATCCTAATACCCTTGAGGATTGCTTCCAGATTAATACAATTGATAATTTAGTTAAGGAAGTATTCTCAGAAACTAGCATTTAAGACCCTTTAAAAGCTACATCAATCGGGGCTTGCACTACAGAAGAGCCCACACATGTGGAATGTGCCAAGTGGCTCGATGAGTCCCAAAGATCCAAGAGTCGTCGATCATCGAGCCTCCTATCCTTGAGCTTAAACCTTTGCCTAATCACCTGAGGTATGCTTACTTAGGGAATTCATCTTCTTTACCTGTGATAATTTCTGCTTCTCTAACTAAGTGTCAGGAAGAAAAGTTGCTGCTTATGCTCAAGAAATACAAAACGGCCCTGGGGTGGTCTATTGCTGATATAAAAGGGATCAGCCCAACTCTATACATGCACAAAATTCTTCTGGAGGAAGGCTCGAAGCCATCTATAGAGCATCAGAGGCGGCTAAATCCCATTATAAAAGACGTCGTCCGGAAGGAGATCATTAAATTGTTAGATGCAGGCATTATCTACCCCATCTCTGATAGCCCTTGGGTTAGTCCTATCCAGTGCGTGCCAAAGAAGGGAGGGATGACAGTTGTGTCCAATGAGAACAACAAACTGATTCCCACCAGGACGATGACCGGGTAGAGAGTGTGCATGGATTACAGGAAACTGAATAAATCAACCTGTAAAGATCATTTTCCCCTTCCAATCATTAATCAGATGCTTGACTGGTTGGCTGGGCATGAATATTATTATTTGCTAGATGGGTACTCGGGGTACAATCAGATTTTTATTGCTCCTGAAGATCAAGAGAAGACGACGTTCACATGTTCGTATGGGACCTTTGCCTTCTGAAAAATGTCTTTCGGACTATGTAATGCTCCCACAACATTTCAGTGGTGTATGATGTCGATCTTCTCTGATATGGTTGAAAAGACCCTGGAGGTCTTCATGGACGACTTCTCAGTATTTGGGAGCTCGTTTGATAATTGCTTGACAAATCTGACTGCCGTTCTCCATCGATGTGTCGAAACCAACCTGGTGCTGAATTGGGAGAAGTGTAACTTCATGGTTGAAGAGGGCATTATTTTGGGCCATTGGGTTTCTGTAGGCGGAATTGAGGTTGATAAGGCAAAGATAGATGTGATCAATAACCTTCCAAGGCCCACCTAAGTGAAAGGGGTAAGGAGTTTTCTCGGGCATGCCGGGTTCTACAGAAGGTTTATCCAGGACTTCTCACGGATTACCAAACCATTGTGCACTCTATTGGAAAAGGACATGCCTTTCCAATTTGATGAGGCCTGTTTGAGCACCTTTGAGTTATTAAAGAAAAGACTTGTCACAGCACTTATTGTGGTAACTCTAGACAGGACCTACCCTTTTGAGCTAATGTGTGATGCCAGCAACTTTGCAATCGGGGCAGTGTTGGGCCAAAGAAGAGAGAAGGTCTTCCACACCATTTACTATGCCAGCAAGACATTAATTGATGCTCAGTTAAATTATACCACCACTGAGAAGGAGCTGCTGGCAGTAGTCTATACTTTTGACAAGTTTCATTCCTACCTCATTGGAACGAAGGTGATTGTATACACCGATCACTCGGCAATCAATTATTTGATAGAAAAGAAGGATGCTAAGCCGAGATTGATAAGGTGGGTTCTGCTTCTCCAGGAGTTTGATTTGGAAATCCGAGATAAGAAGGGGACAGAAAATCAGGTTGCCGATCACTTGTCAAGATTGGAAAACACCACGCCCTCGGGAGATGCCGACAAAGCCATAAATGACTTTTTCCCGGACGAGCAACTTTTTGTTGTCAATGGCAAGGTTCTGTGGTATGCGGACTTCGCCAATTACGTCGCTTGCCAAGTGTTTCCCCAAAATCTGAGCTATCAACAAAGGAAAAAATTCCTAAAAGATGCCAAGCAATATCTGTGGGATGAGCCCTTCCTCTTCAAGTAGTGTTCTGATCAGATTCTGCGAAGATGTTTGCCGGAAGAAGAAATTGAAGGTGTGCTACATCACTGCCACTCTTCAAACTATGGAGGTCATTTTGGAGGCCAACGAACTACAGCTAAGGTGCTTCAGTCGGGATTTTATTGGCCCACCCTATTCAAGGATGTACACACATGTGTTGTACTGTGACAGATGCCAAAGGGTGGGCACCATATCAAGACGACATGAGCTACCACTGCAGAATATCTTGGAGGTGGAATTATTTGATGTATGGGGCATCGACTTCATGGGTCCATTTCCATCCTCTTTCAATAATCTCTACATCCTTGTGGCAGTGGATTATGTCTCAAAGTGGGTGGAAGCAGTTGCCTTGTCGACAAATGATGCTAAAGTGGTGCTTCAGTTCCTTAAGAAGAATATTTTCACCCGTTTTGGCACGCCTCGGGCTATCATTAGCGATGAAGGGTCGCACTTTTGTAACAAATACTTTGAAGCCCTTCTAGCCAAGTATGGGGTAACTCATAAGATCTCCACTGCCTACCACCCACAGACCAACGGTCAAGCTAAAATCTCAAATCGAGAGGTGAAACGAATCTTGGAAAAGATTGTAAACCCAAATCGTAAGGACTGGTCTAAGAAGCTCGATGATGCATTATGAGCCTACCGCACAGTTTATAAAACGCCTATCGAAATGTCTCTGTATAGGCTTGTCTATGGTAAGGCATGTCATCTCCCAGTAGAATTGGAGCACAATGCTTAATGAGCTATTCAGAAGCTCAACTTTGATCTGGAGGCAACCGACAAGAAGGGGCTTTTGCAACTAAATGAATCAGATGAGTTTCGTCTGCAGGCGTATAAAAATGCTAAGTTGTACAAGGAGAAGACCAAGAGGTGGCACGATAAGAAAATCATTAAGAGACACTTCGAACCAGGCCGGGAGGTTCTTCTTTTCAATTCCCAGCTAAAGTTATTTTCAGGAAAGCTAAAGTCCCGATGGTCGGGCCCCTTCACAGTTGCCAAGGTTTATCCATATGGGGAAATAGAGGTTGAGGACCCAAATTCTGACACAACCTTCAAAGTCAATGGGCAGAGATTAAAACACTACTTGGGCGGCGAGGTCGACCGGTAGAATACCTCTATTACATTGGGAGACCCGATGTAAGACGGGAAAATAGTCAAGCGGATGACTCTAAATTAAGCGCTTGATGGGAAGCATCCCCATCTCAGTATTAAACAAATTATTTTATCTTTAATATTATAAGTCTCACTTTGGTTGTCTAGTTACTGTTTGTGTTGTGTACATTGTATGTGTTCTGTATTATGCATGCAGTCTGTATAGTGCATGTTGTTAGTATCTGTCAACCCTTAGTTAGAACTTGTCAATAATGTGTTTCCTCTATTTTAGCCGTCTGGATAGCGGATATGGATTGTTGATATGTAAGCTTAGCTTGTGCAGGAATTTCTTAGAGTTCGTGCCCCGACACCATATATTGCGCCCTGGCACCATGTATCGCACCCCGGTGCCAGGCCCAGATTAAATCTACTGTAAATTGGCGCTCCAGCACCAGTCCTTGAGGATTCATCCATGCCACAGCGCCATCCAATGTGAGAACACACTGTTAATTTTTGCCCCGTCGCCATTCTCATCTGCCGCAGTGCTGTGTCTTGTTCAAAATATCTCTCGCAAACTCATGCCATGTGCATTGTCTTTGAGTATCACTCGAGAGGTCTCATGCTGCCAGCCTTGCCAGAGGGTCTTTCACCGCGCCCCGGCCCTATGCATGGTGCCCCAGCACCATATGTGGTGCCCTAGCGCCACAAGCGAGTTTTAGTTGTTTAATTGAGGTGTTTTCACTTAATTGCTGAGTTCTCATCTCATATCAGTTACAGCTCTCCTAATTCCTCTCTCCCCAAGCGTCGCCAGCCATTCAACTTCTGATCGTTCATCCAACCATCGGCCCATTTCTTACCGTTTGGGCGCCCAACCATCTTCACGATTCCTCTTCTTACCATTGCTCCCTCGCGTATTCGTCTTTAAAAGGCCAAGCAAGGTACGGTTCTATGGTATTATTTGCTTCAGAGCATCAGTGCATTCCTTATCATTAAAACAATCTAGCCATGGCTTCAAAGCACCCTAGAACTAGCATTGGCCCTCCTCCTCCCGTAACCAGATTACTCCCTGGGACCCTATAAAATTCCCATCCGAAGAGGCTTATAAACGCTACACACAGAATTTCAAGTTGCATAGTCTGGTGCCTGAGCGTGGCCTTAGGCCTGATGACAAACTGGATGGCCAGATGAATGCCATGATAAGTGCCATGCAGTGGGTGCACTTCACCAAACTGCCAGAATCCGTTGTGGTAGCAGTGGTAAAGGAGTTTTATGCTAATGCCATTCCGGATGGCCCACTGGCAGCACCTGTGAGGGGGAAGTTGATCCCATTCGATGCCAAAGCCATCAATGAAGTGTATGGGACTCCAAATTTGACAAGCATGACTATAGGGAGAATGGGATTCGGAGTTACAAATCTGATGACATTATTAGCAAGCTCTATAAGCCCAGGACAGTATAGAAAACAAATGAGTACACTGTCAAACGCACGTTATTTCCTTCACAGTCGCTTAGTCATTATGTTAAGGCATAATACGCCTTTATCTGTGCTAATATTCAGCCTACGCGTCATGTGAGTGATGTCACTCGGGAGAGGGCGACGCTTCTCTATGCCATTGTGTTGGGGTTAAAGATTGATGTGGGGGCTTTGATCAATGAATCCATCAAAAAGGATATCAAGAGCAAGGTCATGTCTGGCCTTCCCCACCCATCTCTTATTACCCGTCTATGCAAAAGGGCAGGTGTTCAGTGGGAGGCGGAAGATGTCACCCTCTCGCCAATGTTCGTCATTGATCATCAGCTAATTAGTCACTATGCTGTCTGGGATGGCGCACCATCGCATCCCCAAGGCGAAGGATTTTTGCCTGGACCTCAGCCACCGCCATCAGATGATCCATAGCCATCCAATAAGGCAATAACCTCTACTCAGGCACCATTTCCCCCTTCTGCTGATGCCATTGATTTTGGGGCCCTTGCAAAGATTATGAACAGCCTCAACCTTTTGCATTGCAAGGTTGACACGGTCGCCTAGTGGCAGAGCCAGTTCCACCATTACCATGCTGAGTTCGCGGACACACTAGCCAATATTCATGCTGCTCAGGGTGGCGAGGACGCAGACTTCATGCCATTCCCATTCCCGACGCCTCCAATTTATGCACCTTATTCACCGCAATTTCCGCCACCTACTGACGAGGCCCGCGTCAATGAGCCAGTCAACGTGGAAGACGATGATGGAGAGGATGATGATGATCTGGAATTATTCGGTGTTGATGAAGACTTTGGTCTTGATGGTGATGACGGCGGGGATGCTGCTGATGTTTGATGTTGCAGTATTGGCCAGTGAGGACACGGGCCAAAGTTCATGTTTGGGGGAGACTTCTTTTTATTTATTTATTTATATATGAATTGTGTTAGTTTTATCATATTTCTATTTCAACTACTGTGTAAGGATTTTAGGATGGTATTTGGGCTTGATAGCCCCAGATTCATGGTTTAATTTTTATGTTATCTATTGTGTTTATTATTGTGGAAAAGCTTTTGGTTTATGGACACATGCTTTAATTTATCTTGGATGCATATCTTTGCTTAGTAGTATTTTAAGTTGCATATAAATACATGCTTGTGGTTATATATCTTTTGTTTAGGAATATCTTGACTAAGTCAGATATTGTTTTGCCTAAAGCCTCATTTTTTTGGGTTTTACACTGATTAATTGGTACACTTGATGCCATGTGTTATTGCTTTGCCCTGGGTTGTTAAGGGTACTTTATAGTTTATAGTTTTTGCCTATTATATTTTTATTAACTCCAACCCCCTGTCTTAACTGTCTATATGCTGGGTTAAGATAGTTTAGCGTTAAGTTTTGTTGTGGCCTTTGATGAGCGCCAAGTAATTATATCATGTTTCTTAGACTAGTGGCAAATCTATGTGAATTTGGTACGTGTGTTTTAGATAAATTGAGTCTGTCTTGGATCCATTCGTTTAGCGAGCACTGGCCTTTTATCTCTCTAGTTTTTGTCCAGTTTCTGGTTATCTTTTTACCGTGTTGAAAATAGTTTGCACTCTTATATACTCTGTTGATTTCAAGTTTTAAAAGACTTAGAAGCTTTAGCATTTTCGGCTCTTTAGTTCTAAAAAAAATAAAAATAAAATAAAATAAAATTATTATAATAACAGTCCTACGGTGGGTTGAGATGGAGTGTGAAAACGCACTCGCCCATAAACGCAGGCTCGTAAAATCTATTTTGGACTTATGTTGTTTACGTGGCCTTTGTGTTTGAGTTATTAGATCCTTAGGGTGTTTCTACACCTAGTGCCCTAAAGTCTTCTTCGCTTTGGGAGTCATTGATCAAAAGCTTGCTAATGAGTGCTCTGCTTTTGCTAAAAGTAATCAAGCACTCGTCTCGAAATGATTTTACTTCGCTATTCTAGAACTTTCGAGCCTTTCGTGTTTTTGCGTCTTGTCTTTACACTTGTTATGTATGTGAGTTGCATAGTTGCCTATTGGTTATCACGGTCGACTGTATGATCTTAATTTGGGTTATGGGTAGTTTAGATATGTGGTCTTCACACACACACTGAATGGATCTTTTACAGTCTCTTGTTTATTTTTAGACTTTAAGCCCTCGTTCACATGCGTTTTTGCCCTATTCTTAGAGGATGTTTATGATTTCGCTTAGTGGCCATAATTTTAGTTGTTAGTATTAGTGTTCATTCGTATCTTGCATTATGGGGTATGGATGTCTGATAGTTTGCTTGAGGACAAGCAAAAGCTTAAGTTTAGGGGTATTTGATGAGTGAGTTTTATACCCGCGAATTAGACCCTTTGTTGCTTAAGTTGTTGCCTGTTTTCAATCTTTTAGTTAGCTTATATATATATATATATATATATATATATATATATATATATATATATATATATATATATATATATTATTGTATTTAAGTTTAAGTTCTCTACAAAGGCTTTTACAGATTGTTCCAAATTTTCTTGGGCATTTTTCTGATCTTGTGGCAATACCAAGTGTTACACTTTAAGCCACATTGCTATTTGAGCCTCTCAGTAAAGTGGCACCCTAAGTGCCATTAAGCGATATAATGATCCGCGCCACAGCGCCAGATGTAGCTAAGAGCTATCGAAACTTGCTTCCAAATCGAGAGCCAGCGTCCGGTTAAGGTTCGGCGCCTAATGCCACGAGACGGCGCCAAAGACTCCCATTCGTGCCCAATAGCGACTTGTTAAGTTTTATGCTCGCGCCGCAACAGCACATGAGTCCGATGCAAAAAACAAAAAAGAGTCTTTAATAACCTAGAAGAAAGAGGGGTCAAGTATATATAGAAAGCGAAGCTGCCTGAATGCAGGATCAAAAATTAGAGATATCGATAGAGAACTTATTGCAGCTTAGACTAGGATTTTATTTCGATCATTTAATTTCGAGAAGAAAAAGAAGCTGGGCAACGGGAGAAGAGTTACTATATGCGACACATAGTCAGAGCTTTGCACGTGAAGAGAAGATTTAGAGGAAGAACACTTCAAAATAGGAGTTTTCTTAATCCAAATCTCCCATTTATTTATATTTTTTTGATAATGTGTAATGTATTAAAAATGCGTGTTATAGTTATGAACTAACTCCATTTTTAGGATTGAAATGTAACCTTTTGTTTAGCTTAATTGACTTTCTCTCCTATTTTATATAATGAATCATTTTGGAATGGGTTGTTGTATTTCGTATTTAATGACTAATTGCGTGATAATGAAATTGGTATTGATAGTAATGAAAATTGACAAATGGACATTATTATCTATCTTTAAATAAAATAACACATGTTATGACCATGCCAATGGAATGTATGCATAATATGCTAATAGGATAGACATATCCCTATTTGCCTTGTGTGGCCTTGAGACTTAGCTTAATGACCTTGACCTAGTGTTTGTCACCAATAGACGTATTGTGATTTAGCTGGTTAGGGATGTGCATTTGACCTTCGACAGAAGCTTATGCGTATTTACTATTCTCGATTGACCATTCCTTGATTCGTTTATATAGTGGAGAGTTAGGAGATAAGGCGACGCATTAGGGGAGTTGTAATCCTATCTTGACTTCCTAGCACAACCACTTCTCTCTTTCTTTCAGTTTTAATCATATAGCTTAACCAACCACTTGTTTCTACTTGTTTAGATAAGATTAGTAACGACTTTGCCTTAGTATTTGTTTTCTTTTAAGACCTTGTCCTCGTGGGTTCGACATTCTACTTACATATATTACTTGTGGACCGCGTATGCTTGCGCGAGATTTGGCAATAACTAAATCGACCAAAAATTTTCGACGGGCTTTACCGTCGCCAATAACCCCCTGCCGTTGGCAATGAGGTCATTAGCGACGGCGAATCCCATCACCACTCTCGTCGCCCCAGGGGTCGTCGCCCCTGGCTCCTTTCTCTTGGTGTCACTAATGAGGTCATTGGCGATGGGGGTCATTGGCGACGGCTATACGTCGGCAATGACTTATTGACGATGGCACGGGCGATAGATAGTCTATCGCTAATAGCTATTTAATTTTTTTTTATTAATATGGGCATTAGTGACGGCCGGCCCGTCGCTAATAACTTTTTGTCCGTCGCAAATGAGCTTTATGTATATTATTTAAAGAACCGTCGCTGCAAGTCATTAGCGACGGCTCAATAACCGTATTTAAAAAAAATTAAAATTATGAAATTCCCTTATTCATTTACATATACATAATTGTACATATTATAAACTAAAGAAAAATAAATAGTTCTTCACGAAAACATATGAATAACAATCATATCTTTTGCAATCAACCATTAAATATATAGACAACGTAATAACATATAGATGAAGGTTGTACGATGTAGATACAAAATGTAATCATAAACCATCAATATAGTTAGATAAATAAACCATCAACCTAACTATATACAAAAATCTAGTCTATACAACTCAAAAATTGTATAAGTACATACATTAAAGTCAAAATATAAACATAAACTAACTACAACCCAAGATCAGGAGTGTTAATACCATTATCGCAGCCATCTATTGTACGACCGCTGGTCCCATCTCTGGTCCCATCGTCAGTCCCACCGTCGACCCCTCCCTCCATAGTCCAATTATCATCAGCTCGTCGGTCATCATCATCTCCTCCACGATCATCTCCTATGCCGCTGCTTCCAGCCCTACGAGTCTCATCAACAAGATCGTACAAAATTAAAATATTAATAACGAATTCAAAAAGGGCATATTTAAATTATTTTAGTTTGTGTTCGTCAAGTTTTAAAAAAGTAGGCAAATGCTATGTCAACGCCCGAGGCGGGTTTTGGTCTCTTTTTTGACTATTTTTCTAAGTTTTAACAAAGTAGGTAAATGTGCTGATAACTCAACCTCTGTATATCAGAATTGAGTCCCGTAAGTTTTAATGTGTGCCTAATATCTATTAGGTGCTATGTCTATGTTTGCGTGTCGCTTCAACACCCGAGGCAGGTTTTGATATCTTTTTCGACTATTTTTCTATGTTTTAACAAAGTAGGCAAACAGGCTGAAAATTCGGCCTCCGTATATCGGAATCGAGTTCCGTAAGTTTTAATACGTGCCTAATATCTATGAGGTGCTATGTCTATGTTTGCGTCTTTTTGACGCCCGAGGCAGATTTTGATATCTTTTTTGACTATTTTTCTAAGTTTTAGCAAAGTAGACAAACATGCTGATAACTCGACCTCCGTATATCGGAATCGAGTCCTGTAAGTTGTAACACGTGCCTAATATTTATGTGGAGCTATGTTTATATTTGTGTGTCATTTCGACGCCCGAGACAGGTTTTGGTCTCTATTTCGACTATTTTTCTAAGTTTTAACAAAATAGGCAAACGTGCTGATAACTCGGCCTCCGTATATTGGAATTAAGTCCCGTAAGTTGCAACGCATGCTTAATATCTATAAAGTGCTATGTATATATTTGAGTTTTGTTTAGATGCCCGAGACGGGTTTTGGTCTCTTTTTTGACTATTTTTCTATCTTTTCGTAAGTTAGGTAAATGGGCTGATAACTCGGCCTCCGTAGATCGGAACCGAGTCCCATATGTTGTAATGCCTGTCTAATATCTATGAGGTGCTATGTCTATATTTGTGTGTCATTTTGACTCCAGAGGCAGGTTTTGGTCTCTTTTTTGATAATTTTTCTAAGTTTTCGTAATTAGGCAAACGAGCTGATAACTCGGTCTCCATATATCGGAATCAAGTCCCGTAAGTTGTAATGCGTGTCTAATATCTATGAGATTTTATTTCTATGTTTATGTGTCGTTTCGACGCCCGAGTTTGGTTTTGGTCTCTTTTTCGACTATTTTTTTAAGTTTTATTAAGTTTGGCAAACGGGCTGATAACTCATCCTCCGTATATTGAAATCGAGTCCCGTAAGTTGTAACACATGCCTAATATCTACGAGGTGCTATTTCTATGTTTGCGTGTCGTTTCGACACCCGAGGCAGGTTTTGATATCTTTTTCGACTATTTTTCTAAGTTTTTATAAGTTAGGCAAACGGACTAATAACTCGGCCTCCGTATATCAGAATTGAGTCCCGTAAATTGTAATTCATGCCTAATATCTATTAGGTACTATATATTTGGCAGTTTATTTAAGTAATATAGTTACAAATTACATGAATTAAATAAAAACATACATCAATAATTGTATTTACCTGTCGAATATATGGAGGAAAGAGGTTGGCCAAGACAACCCCACATACACGGACGGCCTCCTCCCATACTAGACCCATGAGCTCGTCGACAGATGCTGTAGGATCTATGGAGCCGTGGACGACCTCTTGAGAAAATTGGTAGATTCGCTCGCGTAAAGGTGCATCTAATTGCACAACACTGCTCGCCATGCATTCCTCTATGATCTGCCGGAAGAAATCATCAGATAATAAAGGGACGGCACCCGATCCACTCACACCACGCAGTAGGGACGATAGTGTAGGCTGGGACACGTGGAATGTCCACTACTCTACCCTTCTTCAGTCCCCCTATAGTCTGCAGCCAGTTGTCCATCTCCTCATCCTCGCGCATCAAGGCATCTACGTCACCATCAGCTCTCAGGTTGGTCCGTGCGACTGTGAGGTCCTCGAACCGTCGCTGAAAAAACACATAAATATATGAAATTAACAGTTGTTTAAAGAATAAAGTCACGAATTTCCTGCATTAAAATACTGAATAAATAAAAGAATTAAAATACTTACAGCAATGCGCTCTGCCTCAGGTGAGATATAACTACCATCACCTTTCTTCTAGTGGGCGTGCCACCAAAACTCTAGGTGGGAGGGTGGGTGCTTTAGACTAACCTCGAGTCTCTCCCTGTAGAGCTCATACAACTGAGACTCCGTGTAGTGTAGGAGATGACTCTCTGAGCTCAGATCAGACCTCTTGTCTTGACGTCTTCTTGAACACCTCGCCCTCCCAAATACTGTACATTTAGTCCCACACAGCGGCACCAATAAAATTTGGCCGAACATCTTTAAGTGTCTGTCCATCAGTCATCTTGGTCTAGGCCTTTTGTTCCGATTTATCTCGAGATTTTTTGGTAGAACAGTCATACCTTGGGCTTCTTGCCCATCCTCAAAGCAGTAGTATCTCTACACATTACACATTAACAAGCTTAGTAGACAACATAAACCGACATGCAAAAAAAATTCAAATGGAATAGAAAACTAACATATGAATGACATCTTACCTGAAACTCAACGATAATCAACTCCCGTGTGCAGGCATCCACATCCTCCCACCTTATCCACGGGCTTGAGAATGTTTGATGATCCCAAGTAATATACTTTATAACAATCTTATTGAAATTATTAATAAAATTCTAAAGTATATACAATTTAATTAAAACAAATGTTAAATGCTTTTATGAATTATCTTACCCGACATCGACATATAAGATGTTGGGGATTCCCTATAATATGTGAGGCTAAATCACCTATGTTTTCAATATTTATATAAACAAATATCATGCTTTTGCAGAATCATGTTTGATGATAAAGATATATTTTGTAACAATCTTATTCAATTATTAATAAGAAGTATTAATTTATTAAAAAGCTTTTAAAATCTAAATCTTTTTTATAGTTAAACCCATAGTTTTAAGCAATTAATGATGATTATTCTAATGAGATCTAAATTCTTAGAAAGCTTAAAACTAAAATAGTTCCCAATCATTGGATTACTAAATTGGGGATTAGTGAATCCGGATAGATTGGTGCATACGTTGCTTGCTCATTGGATGAGGATGATTGATCTCATGATCATTTGTGTGTAGACACTAAAGCAAGTATATAAGTGCTTATTAGAGAATAAGTTCACCGAACGTAGCTCACTAAGGAATACCTAATGGAGTTTTACTTGCTTGTCAATAGGAATTCCTGTAGTGATAATAGTACAAGTGATCCTTGGACTTGAGATCATCATAGTATCTTGTGTATGATGAGTTATACTTTGACTTATTTCTTAAGACCCTTAGGGTATATCAAATGGTATGCTTGGGTATAATAAGTTGTATATGGAGATAATGTATGATCAATAAAGAATCTACCACTTCTAGTAAAATAAGAGAAATGTCCTATGTGATTCGATAAATGACAACCCAATAGTCCTTGGCCAAGGCAGAATGAAATTAGAAAGGAGTTTCTAATTTGCATTATATGGAGTTGTGCATTTAAGAATCAAAATACATATAATTAAATAAAATAAGACTTGACAGTAATTCCATGTCTTATATTTAATTGGGACATTGTATAGTGGAAGGATTGAATTGTACGGTAACTATTTACTCAAAGGTTCTTTTATGATTAATGTTAAAATCTATATTATCTGGAAAGTCGTTGATCGCTAGGGAGGCTTATCCCTATTGTAGAATAAATATTATTTATTTAAATAAATTAATAATTTTATTTATTTATTTAAATAAGATTAGAATTGTTCTAATTGATTTATTCACAACCGGTTTAATATGGAGAACCTAAAGGGTCACACCATAAAAGGAAGAATAATTATTTAAGAAGTTAATGGCATAATTGTAATAATAAATTAAGTATATTTAATTTAATCTATGGTGATAGAATAAATTAAATAGCTTAATATTTATTATTTAATATTTTGGAAATATTAAATATAAATTAATAAGAGGAGTCTTATTATTATTATTACTATTATTATTATTTAATTCCTAAAGGAGTTTGAAAATTAATTAATAAAAGTACTCTCATATATTCCTAATAAGATTAGGAGGTAAATTAATTAAAAGATTTTAATTAATTATTCCTAATAAGATTGGGAGCCTAATTAATTAAAGGAGTTTAATTAATTAAAATGAAACCTAATTTCTTAATTGTTAAGGATGGTTGCCTACATCTATAAATAAGAGGAGTCTTATTATGGGTGTAGAGTTGTTGCTGACTTTTTCACAACATACGTGACTCCAATTGTTGGAGAGTACGCTTCTTTTCTATGAGAGATAGAAAAATTAGGATTTTGTCAAATATCCATCTTTTTGAATCTTTCTTCTTCCTTGGTGGATCACCTCTAGAGGCCAAACATTTGGGTGGCTAACATTGATCAAAGGAAGGAACCAAACCTGGTGGATTCAAGTTGAACGCGAAAAAGATTGGAGGTGAACTTGTACCTGAGGAAGCTCGAATCTTCAAGGGTATGATTCTTATTCTTCATATTTTCATTTAATTAATAATTGCACATAAAGGATGATCCGGGTATATGGTGTGTACAATTTTAAAAATTATTTTTCCATGTTTCTGCTTATTTTGTGCAATTTGATTGCATTCATGAATATTACAAACCTAACAGTGGCATCAGAGCCAAATTTTTATGCGAATTATTAATTGTTTTAATTTGATATGTATATTGATGTGTTTAGAACAATTTAAGTGGGCATAATTTTGATGTATAAAATTTTAATAAAAAAAAAGGGAAAAAACTATAAACTTGTGAATCCTTTTCCCATTTTTCATTTTAATTCACGCTTTATGAATATGATATATGTATACGTGGATAAATATTGCTAATATATATATTATATATATATATATATATATATATATATATATATATATATATATATATATATATATATATATATATATTATATATATATTATATTGATAACTCCAATTACGATTCTTAACACGATTTCTTAATCATTGCTAAACGTAATTGAAAACTATGTTATATATATATATATATATATATATATATATATATATATATATATATATATATATATATATATAATAATTTTATTTATTAAAAAAAAAAGTTTATTTTAATTTTAAAATTGGATTTCATCTTAACTAATTAGAGTTGGAATTGGATTCCATGATAACTAATTGGAGTTGAAATTGGATTCTATGTTTCTTGAAATAAAGGAGTTTATTTGTGAATATAAAAGTGAATCCATGTTTCCTTAAATAAAGGAGTTTATTTAAAAATGGAATAAGATTTCATATTATTCAAAATAAAGGAGTTTATTTGTCAATAGGAAACGAATCCGCGTTTCCTTTAATAAATGAGCTTTTTTATACTTGGAATTGGATTCCATAATTAATTAAAATAAATGAGTTTATTTTGATTAAAATAGTTTATTTTATTCAAAATTAAATAAATTAAAATAAAAGAGGTTTATTTTGATTTAAATTTGGATTAAAATAAAGGAGTTTATTTTGATTCAAAATTAGATTTTATACTAACTAAATTTACCCATTAAATGATATCAATATATATATATATATATATATTTGAATGTTTATTATTCATGAGATGAATGTTATTTATTGATGCATATGGTGATGTGTATGATAATAAATGGGATTGATTATGGACTATTGACCAATGTGATTGGATTTTATTTTAGTTGGATGCATGAATGTATGGGTTTTATTAAATGGGGTTTACGTACCTCGTCTTCTCTAATTTTTCTTAATGTAAATTCTAACTCCTCTATATGTACTTCCCTTGATTGCTGTGATCAAGGTTTCTATTTATTTTAAATAGTTTTGTAATAGGAATAATTAGAATTAATTTTGAAGAATTGGAGATCAAGGAAGCAAGGAGCGCTTGAAGACCCGTTTGTAATGGAGCCCGGTTTTTAAATGTAATAGTTATATTTAAATATTAATTCTTGCACCCCTAGGGTTTGACCTTTTGGTTCACTTGGTGGCTCTAGTGAACCAAACTAGAATAAAAAGTCCATAATCAATCCATAGTAGATATATATATTCTATATATGCATATATATATATATATATATATATATATATATATATATATATATATATATATGTGTGTGTGTATGTGTGTGTGTATGCATGTGTGCTGAAACAAGATGAGACAAATTAATAACAAACCCTCAAATATTTTATATTAAGTTGTAACGTTCAAAGATATTTGGAATATCGAGCGTAAGCTTCTACAGCATGATAGAAACAATAGAGTATTGAATATTTAATATGAGTTTGTTGTGCACACACAAGGCAAGTATTAAATATTTAAGATGTTATTTTATTACATAAGATGTTTATAAGGAATTGAACATTTATGCTTTGTTGTTGCACACACAAGGGCTGTAGTTTTCTCTTCACTTATATGGAAATGTTGGGTTTGACTTAACTTAAATCATTTTAGTTCGGATGTGCACACACTTGACCATTATGATTTAAGAGGCAAAATACAAGGAGTTACATAGTTGATGTAATTGACAAGAGTTGTCTACCTATTTATTTATATATAGTTTATTGTGCACACACAAGGCTATATACATTTGAAATGAGATCCTTATTCTCACTAGCATATCTTTAATTAAATATTGCTTTAGAACTATATATATTGAGGTAATATAGTTTGAAAAAAATAGTGGGAGATACCAATTTAAAACAAGACCTAATTTATTTTGGTAATTAATAAAAGAATGTATGCTAAAATGTTGTTAATTACAAATTCATTTACTGAAATTTTACAATGTCTAAATTACTATCATTTACTGAAGCATATTAGATGCTATTTAACCTAGATGATTAAGCGGATTGGTTAAGGAAATTGAGAATAGTTCTCACACGGTTAAAAAGTTATCTTATGTCATTAATACGCCTATCCTGCAATGGTTGCGAGACAATGCCTCGAGGAAGAGAGATTGCTACTTTTAGAAAGTGACAAGATGATGCACTGATTGGCTCGATGCATCATGCTCGCATCCATGAGTAACGAGCTTCAGCGTCAGCATGAAACTATGGATGCTCTTACTATATTCCTACACATCAAGTAGTTGATGGTGAGGAAAGTAGGACTAATAGATATCAGATATCTAAGGAGCTCTTCCGATCTAGAATGACCAGGAACACTACTGATCTGAGATAAAAGTCATTAACATAATCAATTTGATTGATCAATTAGGGCAACAGGTTTTGTCATGGATGGAGATTTGAGCCAAGATTTGATCTTGCACTCACTCCCAGACTCCTTTCATAATTTTTGTGAATTTTTTATATGAACAAGCTAGATATCAGCCTCGCTGATTTGCTTAACATGTTGAAAAATGTTGAGAGTCATTTTCCAACCAAAAAAAGACCATGTCTTACTGGTAGGGGCCAAAGGATCTTCTGAAAAGAAGAACGATTATAAGAAGGTAAAAAGAAAAGGCAAAAACAAAGGATAATAAGAACAAAACTGATACGGATAGCAAAGGAGTTTGCTTCCACTGCAATAAGCCTGGACACTGGAAAGAAACTGCAAGAAGCATTTTGTAGAGGCTAACTAGAAGAAGCTTAGTGAAGTTTCGATTACAAATACAATTTTTTTCATGATTTAAAATAAATTTTTCTTTAAGTTAAGGTTCTACTTGGGTATTGGATACCGATTTTGGTTATCATAAATATAGATTTATGAAGGGACCAAGCAGAAGTAGAAAGCTAAACAAAGATAAGTAATCCAATGTGTGGGAAATGAAGAAAATGTTACTACATTAGCCATAGGAACTTATTATTTAGCATTGCCTACGGGCAAGTCTATTAAGTCAATAAGTTGTTATTGTATTCTAGTTCACGTTAGAAACATTATTTCCATTTTATTGTTGGACAATAAAATCTTTGGTATTATCATTAAGAACAATTGTTATTCTATTTATAATAATAATGTTTTGTATAAAACTGAAATATTACTTAATGGATTTTGTATACTTGACTTACGTGAAAAATTATTTTGTAAATTAAACAAACTAGTATAAGAAAAGGAGATGATCATTCAAATAGTGTAATGTGTATATTTGCTGAAATACAACTGTGAATTATTTGAAAGGTTCAAAGAATTCAGAAGTGAAATAAATTGGCAAAGTATTAAGATTCTTTGATTAGATCAAGGAATAAATACTTATGCAATAAGTTTCTAGATCATCTCAAATGGTTTTCTCATAATGGACGCCTCCTGATACGCAATAATTGATTGATGTATCTCAAAAGAAAATTCGTACCTTGTTGGACATGGTGTGGTCCATAATAATTTTACCGACATTCCAGTATCCCTCTGGGGTTATGCCCTAGAAATGGCTGCATATCTACGAAAAAGGTAACCTCAAAATTCGACCCCAAGACTCTATAAGAGTTATGGATAGGGAGGATTCTTAATCTTAAGTATGTTATGATAAGGGGTTGTCCAACTTATGTGAAAAGGTTTCAAAGGATAAGCTTGGGACAAGATTTGACAAGTACAGATTTGTGGGACATCCTAAAGTAAGTTTAGGGTATATATTTTATAATCCTACTTAGCAAAAGGTGTTTGTTGTAAAACACGCTACCTTATAAGATAAAGGTGTTTATCATTGAAGGGGCTAGTGGGAGGATAATAGATCTTGAAGAGTTCAAGAACCACAAAACATTATAAGTCAAATAAGAGGAACCTGTAGATAGACCTATTGTACCACAATCGAATCGTAAATTTGGAATAGTACCGAAGATACCTAGGAGGTATGGATTCATCATAAATGATGATGATGAGGTACACATCATAGAAGATGATGATCTAGTTACATACGATGAGGTAAGAGTTATAGACACTCAGAGAAATGGATTGAAGCAAGCTTCTCAAATATGGAACATTCATTTTAATTAGACAATCAAAAGAGTTTGATTTTATCAAAAACAAGAATGAACCTAGTGTCTACAAAAGGGTCAGTGGGAGCGTCGTGACATTCCTAGTATTATATGTTGATATGCTACGGATAAGGAATGACATACAAATGCTATAATCAGTAAAGATAAAGTTGTCTAAACATTCCTCCATGAATGATTTGGGAAGAGTATCTTAATTGGGGATATAAATCTATATAGATAGATTTAACAAGATGCTCGACTTAACCCAAGGAACGTATATTCATTTGATGCTAAATTCGTTTAGCATGACAAACTCCAAGAGATGTCTCATGTTGATTAGTCATGGAATGTATCTCTCTTAATAGTTCCCAAAGACTCCAAACAGAGAGATCGCATTAGTAACTATCATGTATACAATGAAATATACGAGACCTGATGTTGATCGGTCATATTCTGGAGAAGATCACTGTCAAACAGTGAAAAATATCTTAAAGTACTTAACCAGCACTAAGGATGTGATCATATTCATGGTGGGTCTGAATTAAAACTAGAGGGCTTAAAGACTCAAGTTTTTTTTCCAGATAGACCAAGACGACAGAAAATCCACTTGAAGGTAAAGTGTTACCTTTAACGGTGGTGCAGTGAATTAGAAAGTTTTCAAACAGCAAAGAGTTGCTAGTTTAGTGATAAAGACAAAGTATATAGCTATAAATGAAGCTGCAAGTTGATTGTTTGGATGAAAAGTTCATTACAGAACTAGGAATAGTTCTTAAGTCTCATCTTGGATCTAAGCATGTGTTGTGGCACTTTCATTTGATTATAGGAATCATTGAAAGATGGAAAATCACTATAGAGATAGTAGACTCTCAAGAACAACATTACATATCCATTAACTAAAGCTTATCCAACAATGGGGATAATCATCACTTAGAGAAGAAAGGGTATGAGATACCATGGCGATTGGCTTTAGTGCAAGTGGGAGATTGAAAGTAGTATGCACACAAGCCAATCATGTTTTATGATAAAGCATATACTTTGTAACAATCTTATTCATTTATTAATAAAAGTATTAATTTATTAAATGCTTTTAATTATCTACATGATGTTTGCTTTATAATATGTGATAAACCCATAGTTTTAAACAATGCTTTTAGAATAATGATGATGATCATTCTAATGAGATCTAAATTCTTAGAAAGCTTAAAACTAAAATAGTTCCCAATCGTTGGATTACTAAATTGGGGATTAGTGAATCTGAATAGATTGGTACATACGTTGCTTGCTTATTGGATGAGGATGATTGATCTCATGATCATTTGTGTGTAGACATTAAAGCAAGTATGTAAGTGCTTATTAGAGGATAAGTTCACTGAATGTGGCTCGCTAAGGAATACCTAATGGAGTTTTACTTGCCTGTCAATAGGAATTCTTGTAGTGATAGTAGTACAAGTGATCCTTGGACTTGATATCATCATAGTATCTTGTGTATGATGAGTTATATTTTGACTTATTCCTTAAGACCTTTAGGGTATATCAAAGGGTATGCTTGGGTATAATAAGTCGTATATGGAGATAATGTATGATCAATAAAGAATCTACCACTTCTAGTAAAAGAAGAGAAATGTCCTATGTGATTCGATAAATGACAACCCAGTAGTCCTTGGCCAAGGCAGAATAAAATTAGAAAGGAGTTTCTAATTTGCATTATATGGAGTTGTGCATTTAAGAATCAAAATACATACAATTAAATAAAATAAGACTTGACAGTAATTCCATATCTTATATTTAATTGGGACATTGTATGGTGAAAGGATTGAATTGTATGGTAACTATTTACTCAAAGGTTCTTTTATGATTAATATTAAAATCTATATTATCTGGAAAGTCGTTGATCGCTAGGGAGGCTTACTCTATTGTAGAATAAATATTATTTTTTAAATAAATTAATAATTTAATTTATTTATTTAAATAAGATTAGAATTGTTCTAATTGATTTATTCACAACCGGTTTAATATGGAGAACCTAAAGGGTTACACCATAAAAGGAAGAATATGTATTTAAGAAGTTAATGGCATAATCGTAATAATAAATTAAGTATATTTAATTTAATCTATGGCGATAGAATAAATTAAATAGCTTAATTTTTATTATTTAATATTTTAGAAATATTAAATATAAATTAATAAGAGGAGTCTTATTATTATTATTACTATTATTATTATTTAATTCTAAAGGAGTTTGGGAATTAATTAATAAAAGTACTCTCTCATATATTCTAATAAGATTAGGAGGTAAATTAATTAAAAGATTTTAATTAATTATTCCTAATAAGATTGGGAGCCTAATTAATTAAAGGGGTTTAATTAATTAAAATAAAACCTAATTTCTTAATTGTTAAGGAGGGTTGCCTACATCTATAAATAAGAGGAGTCTTATTATAGGTGTAGAGTTGTTGCTGACTTTTTCACAACATACGTGATTCCAATTGTTGGAGAGTACGCTCCTTTTTTATGAGAGATAGAAAAACTAGGGTTTTGCCAAATACACATCTTCTTAAATCTTTCTTCTTTCTTGGTGGATCACCTCTAGAGGCCAAACATTTGGGTGGCTAACATTGATCAAAGGAAGGAACCAAACCCGGTAGATTCAAGTTGAACGCGAAAAAGATTGGAGGTGAACTTGTACTTGAGGAAGCTCAAATCTTCAAGGGTATGATTCTTGTTCTTCATATTTTCATTTAATTAATAATTGCGCATAAAGGATGATCCGAGTATATGGTTTGTAAAATTTTAAAACTTATTTTTCCATGCTTCCGTTTATTTTGTGCAATTTGATTGAGTTCATGAATATTACAAACCTAACATAATATATAAAATTTAAAATAGTAAGACGTATAACAACTTAACATGTAATTATATTTGATGCTCCGGTCTGATCATCGCCACCACTACCTTCATGGCCCCCACAGCCTGTACTACTAGCACGCCCACCACGATTGTCGTGTGTTGTATGATCCATATGTATATAACTGTAAGAAATCAACAGAATATTATAAGATATTTGTAATCACAATAAAAAGACAATGATTCCACAAATACAACTAAAAACTCTTGCAATTATAACTGTAACAAACTCTTACATTTGAATATAACTAAAAAGACACAAATAATACATCTTCCTAATTATTTATATCATCAAAGCCATCAATTTCAGAATCGTCATCTTCAAGCAGTAACTCTTCAATATCGTTGTCATCACTATCTTCGTCATCCTACACGATATCTTCATTAATATCTTCCTTCTCAACAACATCATCTTCACTTTTGACAGCGACGACATCATCCTCGTCTTCACTAGACTCGCTAATAATTGTTACATAGCATGTGTAACACTGGTAGACTCGACTTGTAAAGGTTCATCATCTAGACGAGGAGTTGTGCCTTGAAAACCACGAGCTTTGGTGGTTATAACAGCATACCATGAGCTTGTAGGAGTCTTAACACTCTGTGCGTAGTACACTTGCGTTGCTTGACTTGCTAAAATAAAAGGCACGTTTGAGTTTAGTTTTGACTTAACATTTACTGTCACCAGTCCTGAATTTTTATCTACTCTAATTCCATTTTCAACATCAAACAAAGGACAATTGAAGCAAACTAACTCATTCTGACCCCAATATTTGAGAACGACTGCTTCTAGCAATCATTCATATCAGTCATCCCAAAGATTATCGTAGCAACTACCTTGAACCACAACACCAGAATCAGTTGAAGTGACTTCCCCAATATAGTAGCACTTAAATCTGTAACCGTTGACAATGAAACATGTATAAATATCTACAGATCTTTCAGGGCCATCGGCTATAAGCTTTAGCTGAATGTCAGCTTTATCATCTGTGAGGACCTAACTATAGTAACACAACATATTCTAAAGTTAATTACGCCATAAGATTTATTCATGATGGTAAATGCATTTAGCTACTAATTATTTAGACTTACATAATCTTTAAACCATTACAGACATTCTTTATTTCTCAAATTTTGCAAATCCCCATCCTATATAATCGAATTCACTTCACATATCTCAGCATCATATTGATTGCGGTACAATTATATATTGAATGTGTATGGAAGGAAGACATATATAGTTATGTCTACTTACTTAATGTATGACGCTACTTCATTTATGTTGACAAGTGGATATAATGTGGCAGCTGCATACTTACTATCGGTCAAGAATCACCATTTTTCCCGCCGAATGGTTGTACAAGAAGACTAAAGGCCATTAATTCTCCATTTTTCTCATGCGCAACAGCCTCATTCTGTCATAAGCGATAATGCCTCGTCTGAACATTCGGCTCAAAGTACAACGAGCAAAAATTAACAAGTTCCTCCATAACATAACTCTTAGCAATTGACCCCTCTATGCGGGCTCTATTTTTCACCTTTTACTTTAGACATTGCATATACCTATGTGTTATATATGCATGTATACATTTGTAAACAAGAATGAACATTTTAGCGTATTAAAAACATTAATTCAATTACCTCTCGAATGGATACATCCATCTATATTGCACGGGACCGCCAAACTTAGCTTCGTATAGCAAGTGAATAGGCAAATTGCTCCATTAAATCAAAAAACAATGGAGGGAAGATCATTTCTAACTTGCATATTACCCATTATCTTCATCTCTATTTTATCTATGTCTTTGAGTTGGAGCTCCGTCAAGCATAGATCTTTGAAGAAATTAAAAGGCTCTGTTAGTGCTTCAAACACACGTTTCAAAAACAAGTCGATAAATGCCACGGGGATCAACTTTTGCATGAATACATGACAATCATGACTTTTTAGACCCCGAAGCTTCAGCTTTTCGACTTTATAACACCTTGCTATATTTGAAGAATATCCTTCTGGGAGCTTCAGTCCACTGATCCAATTACATATCAATATCAATTGTTCCCTGGTTAAAGTATAATCAGCTTTTGGAGTTACTGTCTTACTACCCTCCTGATACAACCACAAATGTTCCCTAGTGTTCATTTCTACCAAATTAAGCCTCGACTTGTTGTTGTCCTTTGTTCTACCACTGACATCTAAGACTGTATAAATACTTTCTTCTCAGTATGCATCAGATCTAAACAATGACGGATGCAAAGTGTAGCCCAATAAGGCAGGTCAAAGAACATGGAACGGTGTGTCCAGTTATGAACCTTACTGTAACCGTAAGCTCGCTCTGATATGTGATTCTTCCCTGGAGGTGGAAAATTCAAATGACTAATCCAACTCAACATTGTTGTCCCAGAAAGACGGTCAGGTACTTGACATTTCTCTATTTTTGATTTAATTGTCTACTCAGCCGTCAATAACGATGTTTAATTGGCAAAAAATGTCTGGAAGTTGTAAAGTAACTCATTCCCCCCGCCCCCCATGTTTGAGCCTCATAGCTTTAACTGACCCCATGCACACGGGACATGACAAGCCCCCGTGAGTCGACCATCCACTGATCATTCCTAATGCTGAGAAGTCATTTATCGTCCACAATAGAGCTGCCCTTATGTCAAAGTTCTATTTAAGAGATACATCATAAGTTTGAACCTCTTTATCCCACAACATCATCAACTCATCAACTAAAGGCCTGAGCTAGACTATGATGTCTTTACTTGGACTCTTATCACCCCGAATTATTAAAAGCATGAACATATAGGGATCTTTCATACATATCGAAGGTGGGAGGTTATACACAACAATAATCACCAAAAAAGTTTAGTAGGGCTTGGTGTAAGTCCCATTAAATGGATTAAAGTCATCCGTAGCAAGTCCAAGCCTAACATTGCGAACCTCTTCAGCAAACGAGTGATGCTTTTTGTCAAAAAAATTTCACTTAAGCCCATCTGCCGAGTGCATCAGTTGACCTTAGATTATATCCCGTGTTGAGTGCCACCTCATATACTCGGCGATATATGTTGACATGAACCACCACTGAAGCCTCGGTGTAATGGGAAAGTAACGTAAGATCTTTCTTGGAACATCTTTTCCATTTTTCTTGCGTTGTTCACAGTATCTACTTGTACCGCAGATATCACATGACCTCTTATCTTTATTGACATCACCATAATACGACATATAGTCATTCTCACAAGCATCAATCTTTTCATACCCTAGATTGAGCCTTTTGACCATTTTCTTCACATCATAGTACGAATCCGATAACTTATTGTCTTCTGGTAAAAACTCATTCACAATGTTTATCAGTTCATTAAAACCTCTCTTGCTACAATCATGCTCGCTTTTAAAGTGTAAAAGCTTAGTCACTGTAGATAAGACGGTGTGCTTTTCGTGCCCATCATATAGTGGCGTCGCTGATTCATGCAATAACTCATAGAAATCCTTAGCCCCATCATTCGGCTCTTGCTCGATGCTACTGTCATCCCTGTCTGTATTCTACTGGAAGAATGAACCAGCAACTTCGACTATCATGTTAGTACAGTCAAAGGTTTCGTCACCTCTGGATTCCGGTTCTGATTCAAGTTCATCCAACCAGGTTTCCCCATGATAGATATATTCATGTCGTATAACACTGCTTGAACCCATATGCAAATAGGTCACACATGACATCACTCCTTTCCTTCCACACTTCATTCACACACCTCTTACAAGGACATCTAATCTCATCGCCGCTAACTTGCTCAAACAAAAAATTGAGAAACTGTTCAACCCCACTACAGTACTCAGAGCTAAGCCCACTCTTATCAGTGGCTACCTTACGTTCCATCCAACTTCGATCAACAGACATCTAGGACAACAGTCTGCTATATATATGGAAAGTTAGACAAACACAATCAAGTCTCCAGGTTAATATATATGCATCCTTATGAGTTTCCTAACTTTATCTCCCACTCTAACAGGTCAGGCTTCTATCCCATTCCCGGATGTGTCACCCCACTGATGCCAACAACTTGAACACATATTTAAATTTTCAGAAATTTCGGCAGCACCTCCTCATGGTCTTCAAGTACACGAAATAGACTAACAGATTGTAGTCTAAATATGCACCCGAAGAACATCAAGAGATATATACTGACCAAAAATTCTCAAAATATAAAGACGTGCTCAAGTCATTAACACCGACCTAAGTGAGATCGAAACATAAAGTAACATTCCCAAAATGGGGACTATTTGAGATTCACTTATACTAAGTGAATCTCAAATGGGTTTTTAAGCTTCCTAAACTCTATGAAAATATGCACATGCAATTGGACTTTTTTCATATAACAAAATGAATACTACTCCCTTATATATTAACTAGATAATTTAGGAAGTAGGCCACTGTAACATCCAATGGGTAATCTCTAAGAAAGTTGAGACTCGCGAGTTTTATGAAATTTAGATCAAACAAACAAAAGCAAACCAATTATATGAGCAATGATTAATTCTATATTTTAGTTCCGTTTACAATTAATTCAAAATAGAACTATTTGATTTGGTTTCAAATCTGGAAACACCAAACCAATAATAGAACATTTATATCTATGCATTCAGGGTATTTTAGAACTTCTAATTTACCTGCTTTCAAGCATATTTTAATTTGTCTATTTTTTTTGGATTAGAAGTCTTTAATTATTTATTTCAATGATGAGGCTCCATGAATTCCTATAGATGAGACTTCTAGAAGGCCATATTTATACAAGTTTTTATCCTCCTTCTTATTTTCGTTCATTAAATCCCACAATCAAACCTGATCAAACTATCTATTGAACCCATAACCTTTTTCTTCTTTCTTACTTCCTACTTTTATTTTGTGTTCAAACATGGTCAGCTTTCTTATAATCCCATAATCCCTAATCATTAGTCTTAAAACAAGTACCCTAGCCAGTTCCAACACTAAACCCAAAGACTCAAACTAAACCATAATTATTTGGATCCTATTAGTTTTCTTCATTCATTGACTTGAACCATACCAAATGAAAAATGTTTAGAATTAAGGGCACCTACTCCAATAGTTACCATTAGCACCAAAGCATAATATTTAAACATCAAATGAAATAGTTATCTTATTAAGTTGAATTACTGCAAATGAAGCGGAAAGGTGAGGAATTATCTTTATTGAACACAAAACCAAATTTTAATTAACAAAAAACCAAAAATCTTATACCTCACACCAAAGTAATTATAGATAATAAAGGATCCATTCTATAAAATAATAAACAACATAAAGACAAGTGAGGGATAAAATGTGTACATAGACATTTCTAAGATATACAAAAGAGATTTGAAATTTGCAGCAAAGCCTTGTAATCATTTATAGAAAAAATAGGACATATCCTCAATCAACATACAACAAACAAAAGAAGAAAGAATAAGATACTAGAACCCAGTACATTGAATACAACCCAACACTTATTTTCACTAAGCTAATAGACTGCAATTTCATTTAACTTCATAACCCAGTACATTTCATAACATGATTCAGGTATACTATAACTAACTGAAGTGAAATTGTAGAAGAAGATAGAATTAGGCTATATCTGGGGGGAAAATTGGAATTGGGGAAAAATTACCTTGTTCGATCGAGAGAGACAAAGATGAATAGGAAGAGATCACGACAGCGACGACGAGATTAAGCCGGAGAGTGATGACAAGATGAAGATGGCGACGACGAGGGGAAGGAAGAAACGCGCCGGGGGAAAGAAAAAGTGAAAGAGCATAATCGAAGAAATTAAACTGACTATAATTAAATACAGCCTCATTCTCGATGGCATTGACGTCGATATTAGGCCCGTCGATAATGAGCCCGTCGAGCTATATCTTTGGCGCGAGCGCGAAGAGGAAAAATGACTGTGAAAGTAAATAAATAATCATCGGCGACAACAGATATTCTCGACAACATTGTCATCGGCATTAAGTTCATTCACAACGGCGTTTCTGCCGTTGGTATTAATCCCGTCGATAATACTCTATTTTTTTGTAGTGATCCGATCATTAGATCTCAACACCGGGATTCCTAGGTTCACATTATTAAACTTAAATAGGTATGTTCAACATATCCTAAACTCAAGAATAGGTGACTTCATCGGTTCAAATCCACATTACGAGCCATTAAGACCCCCTCACCTCTAGATATAGATTTAAGGCTCTACGAAGTGACCGGGACTGACCAAAAGCAGTAAAACATCTAGATCTACCATTGATCTAAATCGATCTAGCATATAGGTTAGAGCTTCATGCTCTATAACCGATCAAAGGGTTAGATTCGACTTAGATCTAGTCTCCGGACTTGATTTACAACTATATATGCACAAAATAACCGGTAGAAACTCTAGATCCACCAACTATTACATAATATATTTATAAAACAACAATTTTAACTAGATTCAAGCAATATATAACAAAGATCTAGTATATTGAACAAGATTCACAAAGAAAGTGAACAAAATGAGCATTTTTCACCTTGGGGACGCGTAAACAAGCCTCTATTGGCTCAGGATCAACTTATATCACTCTAGACACTCAATATGTATGATATAGAAGATCAAACAACTAAAATATGATGAAAAGGAGCAAGATCCGAGCCTCTTTCCCAAAAATCTATCATCTCAAAGTTCATTCCTTTGGTCTCGGTCCGGTAAAAGTTGAGCTCCTTACCAAAAATTTGAGAAAGTTCTTGCGAAAGGTTGCGAAATTAGGTTGAGTCTAATTGAATCGGAGTCATGGAAGATGATGCAATTAGCTAAAAGGTATCTTCCTATTCCCAAGGGTTGTCAATTGGCTCGTCTTGGATAACTCGTAGTTTGATGATTGTTGTGGTGGCTTCTTATGGCCCTTTCCTCAGCTTTGCGATCCTTGTTCGGTCCGCGTCGTGTTTGGGTGTCGTTGCACTTTGATTTATCCACAGGATTGTCTCCAGGGTGAAATAATATTTTTGCTCTTCTTCAGAGTTGTCTCTGAAGTTAAATTATGTTTTTACCCTCCTGAAAGGTTAATCCAAGGAAAGCGAAATTTCGATTGTCCATAATATTAGTTTTGTCTATTTTAGAGGATTAATAGTTAACTACAAAAATAATCAAATTAATCTTCAATTCACAATATGAATTACTTACATCCAAGTTAGAGCTAAACTAAACCTATTCATACTGAACAATTGGTTCATCTTCAATGTGGACTACCTCAAACCAACACTTTTTTCCATTTAAGGTCACCACTCCTCTTACCACTCCCTTCATTTGAAACCTTAGATGTATACAGTCTCTAAAGATCAACAGACCTACTCTTCTTCGAAATTTGAGCACCTCCTCCCTTTTCTACACTAATTTCCATTAGAATTCCTTAATTCAAACACTCTCCACCAAAACCCCCAATTTTCACATCCCATCACACACATGCAACACCATGTTTCAGATATGAAATTCACATAAAAATCAACAAACATCCAAACAAATGTACACATTCAAAAAATTAATCAATAATTAACCATAATACAGCAAAAATCAACTTATTTCCACAGCTCAATCGATCAAATCAACAACAACAAAAAATGACAAATGCTAACATATACCTAACCTAGATAACATCAAATCATCTAAGAAATTTGTGGTTTGAATGTTGATACAAATAAGAGAAGTGAACGGGGAAAAAAGTTTGTTCAATTTGGAACCTGTGGGAAAAATTTTTTGAATTAGGAAAAAATAAATTTTGTAATTCTCTATCCTTGATTATGCATCATCTATGCCAAGAATGTAAATTGAATGAGCTCACTTACAATATTGATTGCATAATGCATAAAAATTAAACAAAAGGAGAGGAGTTGAATCAAGAAAAATTGAACCAACTATGTGTTTTGTAAATTTGAATAACAAACTAAACAAAGATGCAGCAATAAGAAAACAAATTAAAATGAAAATACTTGAAGATTTAGAAAAAGGAAGAAAAGACCCAGGAGAGTGATAATTTTATGTTCTTTTTTCTTTATTCCACATGCAGTCTTGGGATGTAACTTTCGCTCAGAAAAAACTCGGATCAAGATTTCTACCTGCGGTAAGTAGCGATGGAGGCAAAAAAGGGAACACAACGAATATATGATTGTACAAAACTGAAAGTGAAAGAAGAAGAAGAAGAGGAAGAAGAGAAACTAAACATACATACATATACATATCTGACCACCCCCAAAATCTAATTGATTTGGTCCCCTAACTGCAATTGAAATAGGAGAAGAGAGAATATGCAGACTAAGAAGCGGAAAAGTGGAGATGGGTAAATGAAACGAAAGAGTCACCTGCAAACGTGAAAGAGGAAGAGGAGGGAAGTGGAAGAGTAGGTGCAAATCAGACCAATTTATTAATTCGATTTCAAACTCGCGTGAGAGAGGACAAATTATCTGAGTTAACTCTTAATTAATTAAGAGTTGACTCAATTAATTTTTCAATTGAAAGATGAGTTTTCCAATTAAAAGATAGCCTTTCCTGCTTTTATATATTAGTATTGATAGAAGTCTTTTAGTTAATTAGTTATACAAATGATGTCTACAATTTTACTTTTTAGGTTTTCACTCAACTATACATTAAAGATATAAGAAAAAATATATACTAAAAAATATAGAAAAATATTATGAGTAAATATTAACTTATTATTTAATAATAATTTAATTTTTATAAGAGTCATTTAGTTACTTAGTCATACAAAAAATTCTAACTTAAAACACATGCTTAAAATTTTATTTTTAAGTTTCTACTCAACTTTAAATTTTAAATTACTATACCTCTTGAAAATATTAGAAAAAGTATTATGAGTAAATAAAATTAATATTAATAAATATATTATATGTTACAAAATATATTACGATTCTATTTCATATAGGAGATCGTAGTTAATTAATATTATAAAGTTAATTCTAATGTATATATTAGTGATTAAAATTTAGTTAACTAATTTTAAAATTAAAATTATAATAGTCACTCATTGTTTTACAACAATTCTATTCCTAAATATCTATATATGAAAATATATATAAAAATATATCATGACTAATAATAATTAGTATTAAAAAACTTAACATATATTGCATGATTAAACTATTGTTTTCAATTTTATCATAATAGTAATTTAGTATTCTACAACAATTTAATTCCTTATAAGATTCTTTTAGCTCATTAATTATACAATTTTGTCTTTTCGAATAAAATTTGTAAACATTCTAATAGCAATAATAAATTAATTTATTAAATTTTTAAAAATATTTTGTAATCGCCTCTCATTATAAAGCCTTCAGCCTTTTAAACTTTTTTTGTTGTTGTAATTGAGTCCATCTTTATCTTAAAAAAGAATTAAACTACTTGGCAGTTATTTTTTTTTTAAATACTACAATTTTAATCTAGGGTAAACAAACTTACATTTATTTTTTGTTTTAAATAACTAAATACAAATTTTTTGAGTTAAACATTAAAGTCATGAGAGAGAATCTATTTTTATCTTTTTTAACATACATTAGTTGACTAATTTTGACCGTTTATTTTGTATTCCGTAATATATAGTATTATTTAATATATATATATATATATATATATATATATATATATATATATAACACAAAATATAAACATATAAATCCGAGTCCTTTGAATTCACAAAGTCTCCTTAAAACAAATTTATTCACTCACTGGTGCTAAGGATTAATTGAATAATTGCTTCCCAAGATAAAACGGATTTTCAGTTCTTAATTAGAAGCACTTCAAAATTAAGAACACATTGAACCAATTTTTTATGTTATGTACTGAACTTCATAAATGATGCATGAAAATGGTGCATGTATATACTTACAAACAGAAATGGGAAAACTATTGTAGCAGAAACGGAACGGGAAAATATTGAAGTGCAGAATGGGAAAATATACTGCAGAACGGGACAAAAACGGGAAGTATTTTCCAGAACGGGAAAATTCTCTGTAGAACGGGACGGGACAAAAAATTTGACAGAACGGGAGGGAAAATTACTCTGTGTTTTTAGGTGTCCATATTGATTAATTTATAGCCTAAGTTGGCAGTTTATTACCGTTGGCACCATCAAAACTATGTAGTATTGATAATATCTTAAACAAAATCTGATAATTTATTAAACAGATTTTGTCCAAAAAATATATATCATGACCCGTCCGAACCCGAACCCGACCGGACGGACGGCGGTGACGCGCGCGTGGGTTTGAACCATGCCTTGACTAGGTACTCTCCCTTCCACAAAAGTGGGGTGCCCCTTGGGGCCCTTTCCATTGAGCAAATATCTCATATATAAAGACTTCATTTTTCCCTCTAATGCCCTATGTGGGACTCTGCATTTTTCAACATTTCAAGTAGGTGACTTTGGAGTCAATTTTCTCATTCAATTCTTAATAGATTTGAACACATAAATATACCATGTTACACTCCTCGTTGAGGAGAACGCATTTGTGCAAAAATCCGACATTTTTGGAATGTGGGTCCTACAATAAATTAAGCCTCAAAATGCTTTAATATTTATTTTGTCAAACTCATTTCAAACAATCCCCACATGAATGTAAAATTGGCTTTACAAAATGTAAAATATGTTATGAATATGCAGACACTAGTTCGAGTACATGAGAAAAGATATTTCATCAGGTTAAGTAGCCTAGTGGCTTTGAACTTGCCCTAGTAACATCTATCGGATTTACTTGGCTAATTAGTAGACTTGATGTCTTTGAACTGTCAGCTTTTCGTATAAACCAAGACAATAGAATTCATTAAATATCTCTTCAGACATAATTAGTTCTCATGTTTGTATTCATTTTGGCCTTGAAACACCTCTTGGTTCCGTAAGTATATTAGAGAATTCAACCTTCAAAATTCTCACAGAAGCGGCCCCCTTCTTACTCACGTAGGTGACTTCTATCAAGAGTATCCTGCAATACCCCACTTGAACATATTTCAAGATATAAAAATCATTAAAAGCGTAACTTATCCTGATTCTCGCGGCAGATGTGCATTATCTCATAATAGGAATGGTTAGGAGTAAATCTCTCCTCAGTGCTATACTGAGTACTACATAGTTCGGTTTTCCCATTGAAGCTAGATCGTGGGATCTCCAGTCAGATAGGTTGGGTTGCCACTATGACGACTCTTATTTAAACAGTAGGCTTTAAACTCATTCCCTTTGATGATTTTTCCACTTGCTCTCTTGTTAAACCTTTCGTAAGCGGATCCGCAATATTATCTTTTGACTTTACATAGTCAATTGAGATAATTCCATTTGAGAGCAATTGTCTAATGGTATTATGTCTTCGTCGTATATGGCGTGATTTATCGTTATATAAATGACTATGTGCTCTTCCAATCGCTGATTGGCTATCACAGTGTATACATATAGCTGGCACAGGTCTTGGCCAATTTGGAATATCCTCTAAGAAATTACGAAGCCACTCTACTTCTTCTCCAGCTTTGTCTAAAGCAATGAATTCTGATTCCATTGTTGACCTTGCAATACACGTTTGTTTTGAGGATTTCCAAGATACCGCTGCACCTCCAAGGGTAAAGACATATCCACTTGTGGATTTTGAGTCTTTATTGTCAGATATCCAATTAGCATCACTATATCCTTCCAATACTGCTGGATATCTTATATAGTGCAGTCCATATTTTTGAGTATGTTTTAAATATCCTAAAACTCTCAAAATTGCTTTCCAAAGGATCTTTACCGGATTACTCAGATACCTACTTAGCTTACTTACCGAATAAGCTATATCTGGTCTAGTACAGTTCATGACATACATTAAACTGCCTATTATACGAGAATATTCTAGTTGAGATATGATATCGCCTTCATTTTTCGCTAAATGAAGATTTATATCAACTGGGGTCTTATTTAGAATTATATTATACTTGTTAAATTTTTCAAGTATTTTTTCAGTGTAATGAGTTTGAGATAATATAATTCCATCAAATGTTCTAGAAATCTTGATTCCTAATATTATATCTGCAACCCCCAAGTCTTTCATGTCAAACTTATTTGACAACATACGTTTGGTAGAGTTGATAACTTCATTGTTACTACCCATGATTAACATATCATCCACATAAAGACAAACAATGACATATTCCTTTTGAGTGCTTTTGACATAAATACATTTGTCACACTCATTGATTTTAAATCCATTCGATAACATAACATTATCAAATTTCTCATGCCATTGTTTTGGTGCTTGTTTTAATCCATACAAGGATTTAACAAGTTTGCATACTTTTCTCTCTTGTCCAGGAGCTATGAAACCTTCAGGTTGTTCCATATATATTTCTTCATCTAATTCACCATTTAAGAATGCAGTCTTTACATCCATTTGATGTATTTCAAGTCTATTTAAAGATGTTATAGCTATTAGCATTCGAATAGATGTAATTCTTGTAACAGGTGAATAAGTGTCGAAATAATCCAATCCTTCCTTTGTCTATAGCCTTTAACAACAAGCCTTGCTTTATATTTATCAATTGAACCATCAGCTTTCATCTTCTTTTTGAAGATCCATTTATACCCTAAGGGTTTGGAACCAGATGGAAGATCCACCAATTCCCATGTATGATTTTGCATAATGGACTCAATTTCACTATTAATTGCTTCTTTCTAATGAGAAGCATCTGGAGAGGGTATTGCTTCCTTGTACGTTTGAGGATCGTTTTCTAACTAAAATGTTAGAAAATCCAGACCACAAGACTTTGAAGTCCTTGCTCTTTTGCTACGTCTAGGTTCATCCAATACAGACTCTTTGTCTATATTTTCAGGATTATTACTAGTAGCATCCAAAGGTCTCTTGTTTGAATTTGAATCTTTATTTTCATTATATGGAAATATATTCTCAAAGAATGATGCATCTCTTGATTCAATAAAAGTATTAACATGAATATCAGGAATTTCAGATTTATGAACAAGAAAGCGATAAGCACTGTTGTTATTTGCATAACCAATGAATACACAGTCAATTATTTTTGGTCTTATCTTAACCTTTTTAGGTTTAGGAACCATTACTTTTGCTAGACACCCCCACACTCTTAAGTATTTATAGCAAGGTCTATGACCTTTCCATAATTCATAAGGTGTTTTGTAAGTTTTCTTATGAGGTACTTTGTTAAGAATATAATTTACAGAAAGTAAAGCTTCCCCCCACAAATTCTGAGGTGCTCCAGAACTGTTTAACATAGCATTCAACATTTCTTTCAATGTTCGGTTCTTGCGTTCAAAGAATACTAGTTAGATTGAGGTGAATAAGGAGCGGTAGTTTGGTGAATAATACCATGAGTAGAGCATATCTCTTCAAATGGTGATTCATATTCACCACTTCTATCGCTTCTTATTGCTTTAATCTTTTTGCTAAGTTGATTTTCAACTTCATTTTTATAAAGTTGAAACATTTCTATAGCCTCATCTTTGCTTATTAACAAATATACATAACAATATCTTGTGCAATCATCAATAAAAGTTATGAAATATTTTTTCCCACCTCTTGTTTGCAAAAACTTTAAATCACATATATCAGTGTGAATTAAATCTAGAGGTTCAGTTTTTCTTTCAACAGAATGAAAGGGTAATCTTGTCATTTTTGATGCCACACAAATTTCACATTTATGTTTTAGATTAATATCAAATTTAGGCAAGAATTCTAAATTAATTAATCTATGCAAAGTATTATAATTAACATGTCCTAATCTAGCATGCCATATAATTGAAGATTCTAACAAATAAGCAGAAGAATTGATTTTATTATTATCAATAGACTTGATGCAGACAATGATCATAACATTCATCTTAAAGAGCCCATCACTCATGTAGCCCTTTCCTACAAACATATCATTTTTAGTAAGTACAAATTTATCAGACACAAAGACCAACTTGAAGCCATTCTTGCTAAGTAGTGACCCAGAAACTAGATTTTTTCGGATATCTGGCACATGAAGCACTTCATTCAAAGTCAGTTCTTTGCCATATGTCATTTTCAGTACAATATTTTCACGTCCTTCAACCTTTGAGCTTGAGGAGTTTCCCATGAATAGTTGATCATCATTTTCTACTGGTTTGTAAGTAGAAAACATCCATTTGTTGGAACAAATGTGGCGAGTAGCCCCAAAGGTCCACGCATCATTCATTCTTTAGGTTTCCTACCAAGTTACATTCAGATACAACTGCACAAAGATTCATGTCTGAAACATCTTCAGAAATCTTTTCCAGTTCTGTCACATTTGTTTGAGGCTTTTGTTCTTTCTTGAACTTCTTTGGCTTGTGACATTCACTTGATTTATGTCCTTGTATGCCACAGTTGAAGCATTTGCCTTTGAATTTCATCTTGTCCTTGACGGTATCTTTGCCTTCACGCTTCCTTTTGTTGTTGTTTGTCCTTTGTTCTACCACATTTGCCTTTGCTTCAATGAAGTTTTTCCCAGTCTTCTTCTCAAATCCTCGATTGTCCTCTTCAATCCTAAGTCGCACAATCAGTTCTTCAAGATTCATTTCTTTGCGTTTATCTTTCAAATAATTCTTGAAGTCTTTCCATGATGGTGGAAGTTTCTCAATTATTGCAGCAACTTGAAATGAATCACTTAATGACATTCCTTCAGAATGAATGTCTTGTAGAATTACTTGTAATTCTTGAACCTGAGTGATATCTGCTTTAGAATCTACCATTTTATAGTCAAGAAATCTACCGACTATGAATTTCTTCATGCCAGCATCTTCAGTTTTATATTTCTTGTCTAAAGATTCCCAAAGTTCTTTTGCAGTTTGAATTGTACAATATACATTATATAATGTATTATCTAAACCATTCATCACATAGTTTCTGCAAAGGAAATCTGCATGTTTCCATGCGTCAACAGAAGCCACCTTTTCCTTGTATGTTTCTCCTTCAACAAGAGTAGGACAGTCCTCTTGTAGAAACCTTGCCAAGTTCAGTATTGTGAGATAGAAGAGCATTTTTGGTTGCCAACGCTTGAAATCAGTTCCATTGAACTTTTCAGGCTTTTTTTCCATGAGACACACTCACGGCAAGACTGGTGCTAGTAGATGCCATTTCTGTTATACAAGAATAAAACTATTAATAAACAGAAACAAATTTCTGTTGTATAAAATTTAACAGAATTCAAACAACAAATTTTGTTTACAAAATTTCTGTTGTAAAAATTTGTTTTGTTTAAAAATTATGTTTAACAAATTATGTTTACAACTTCAGTTTACAAACTTATTTTGTAGAATAATCTGTTTACAAACTTCTTTATATTTGGATATATTATAAGAAATAGAATACATATAAACAGAATATTATATGTATAACCCAAAATGAAATATAACTCTCTTAGATTGCATAGACAATTTTACTACAAGTTATCTATGTGATTATTATAATAACAAAGAATATCTATAAACAAAGTAATTTACAATATTACTACATAGATAATGTAATATAGAAATTAATAATAATCACATAGATAATTGATAATAATAGTAATATATATAAACATATATAAACAACAATTACTACATGCAATATATATAAACATGCAATCTTTCAGATTCGAATATTATATATATAAATATATATATATATATATAAAACGATATTGGAAATAATAGAATATAATATATTAACATGCAACAAAATAAACTATTATATTAACATGCAAATAATAAAGAATATTATGTATGTTAACATGCAAAGTAAATAAACTGTTATATTAACATACAAATAATTTTACTGAGAATACTATGTATATTAAATAATATTATAATTACGTAATCGATAAATTTGCTTTAAGATTGTATTCCGTAATATATAGTATTATTTAATATATATATATATATATATATATATATATAAACACAAAATATAAACATATAAATCTGAGTCATTTGAATTCACAAAGTCTCCTTAAAGCAAATTTATTCCCTCACTGGTGCTAAGGATTAATTGAATAATTGCTTTCCAAGATAAAATAGATTTCCAGTTCTTAATTAGAAGCACTTCAAAATTAAGAACACATTGAACCAATTTTTTATGTTATGTACTGAACTTCATAAATGATGCATGAAAATGGTGCATGATATACTACAAATGTAAACGGAAAACTATTGTAGCGAAACGGAACGGAAAATATTGAAGTGCGTAGCAGGAAAGTATAACGCAAAAACGGATTTTAAATCAGGAAGTATTTTCCGAGCGGAAAATTCTCTGTAGAACGGGACGGGACAGAAATTTTGACAGAACGGGAGGGAAAATTACTCTGTGTTTTTAGGCACCCATATTGATTAATTTATAGCCTAAGTTGGCAGTTTATTACCGTTGGCACCATCAAAACAACGTAGTATTGATAATATCTTAAACAAAATCTGATAATTTATTAAACAGATTTTGTCCAAAAAATATATATCATGACCCACCCACCCGAACCCAAACCCAACCTGGACGAGAGGGACGCATGGTAGCGTCACGTGTGGGTTTGAACCATGCCTTGGCTAGGTCCTCTCCCTTCCACAAAAGTGTGGTGCCCCTTGGGGCCCTTCCCATTGAGCAAACATCTCATATATAAAGACTCCATTTTTCTCTCTAATGCCCTATGTGGGACTTTGCATTTTTCAACATTTCAAGTAGGTGACTTTGGAGTCAATTTTCTCATTCAATTCTTAATGGATTTGAACACATAAATATACCACGTTACTGTAAGACCCCAACTTTTATGAATAAAGATGAATTTAACATAATTATCATTTTTGAATGAATTTGATATAATGTTATAGTTGTGGGTAATAATTATAAATTTTGCAAAGTACGCAAGTTGTTATATAATATTCTATTGGTCGGGAAATATTCATTTTAACGAGGAATATTCGATGCGACGGACAATCATTAATTGGACCCCATAATGTAATTATTGTTTGGATTGAGAAAAACGACAAAAATATTTTATTGAAAATAACTACGAAAGTTTTATCATTAATCTTGTTGAACTACTCGGTAGTAAAGTATAAGAATACGCGGGTTGCATAATAGCACACGGTATTGATTATTGATGCTTACGTGAGAAGTCATTTCATTTTTATTCAATTATTGTCGATATTTTATATATTATTAAATCAATAATTGAGATGACAGAGTTATTAATATTATTATTTGCAATATTAACGATGTCTGAAGTTACGCCAAGGAGAGGTTTGGTCACC
The DNA here is from genome assembly GCA_020205605.1 of Panax ginseng. Taxonomy (NCBI): domain Eukaryota; kingdom Viridiplantae; phylum Streptophyta; class Magnoliopsida; order Apiales; family Araliaceae; genus Panax; species Panax ginseng. The sequence goes on from CM035132.1 coordinate 47,967,358, forward strand.
TAATTGCGGCGTCAATAGGAGAAATCCTTATTGAAAAGCCCCTCTTTCCCGGAAACGACTGATCGATTAATAGTGTGAATAATAATAATGATGATGAAGTTTTATTTTATTAGTATTATTAATGTAATAAAACAGTAAAAGCTTTTTCTATAAAAAATGTAATACTTTTATAAAGTTATTCGTTTTATTAGGCTAATAGTAAAATCTTTTTATATAAAATGTAATACTTTTATAAAGTTATCTGCTTTTATTAGACAATAATTAGATTATATTATATTTTATTATGCAAAGGTTTGCATAGTGCTGTATAGTGTTTACATAGTAAAAATCTTTTTAAAAGTTATTCGTTTTATTAGATTATAAATATAATATATTATATTTTATTGTAAACCAATCTGGACCGTCCGTTTAAAGTAAATCGATCTGGACCGTTCATGGATTGGTTACTATTCAGTCCATTCTTCTATAAATAAAAGTTCATTCCTTCATTATTTCTTACGAATTCGCTGAAACTCTAGAGAGCGAAACTGTTGAGAGAATTATTCTTCTATCTTGAGTGTATTTCTTTAACATTTAAGAAAGCTTTAAGCATAGTGCAAGTTTCTTCAAGTATATCTCTGCCCTACTGTCGGAGTACTCTTCTTTATAAGGTAAGGGGTATTTTTTTTTTCATATTCATGAAGAGAACTTCTATTATTCCATTCTTTATTATTCTGTTGGAATAACTCTCGTATGTATCACAGTGATACCCCTATACTTGGTGATTTTTGTTGTTATTTCATTCTTTATTATTCTATTGGAACATCATGTCTGTGCGTTTTACGCCGGACCTAGTTCCGTCTTTATTATCCTGTTGGAATATCATGTATGCATGCGTTTCACGCCGACTGATTCTATTATTTATTATTCGTTGGAATAATGCATCATGCCAAGTACCGCATGCATGGTGATTTCGTTGTTATTCCATTCTTTATTATTCTCATTGGAATATCCTCATTGGTGCGTGACATTACGCTTTGACCGGTTCCGTTATTTATTATTCATTGAATAACTCGTTCTATGCGAAGTAACGCATGCATGGTGATTTCTTTTGTTATTTCATTCTTTATTATACTCGGTTGGTTAAAATTTTGACTTCTATACTCCATGAAATTGGTGGAATATCCTTGATATTTACGCTTCATCCAAAGATCTTTTAAATGGAAATATTCTTCTGAGCATTCTTGAATTTTACTCTACAAAGAAGTATCATGTTGACAATTTAGACGTTATTAGTTCCTGAATAAATTAATTCTTGAACTTATTTTATTGAATTCTTATATCATTGTCATCATCCTCATATTTATATTTTGTTGAAAGTCATATGTGGCTTGTAGTGCATAGATGGACTTGGTATGATTATGACCAGGGATTATTCGGTGTAATCATGACCGTAATGTTATAAATGATGTGGTAAAAGTCATCATTAGCCCGTAGTGCATTGATGGACAGTTGTTGGCATGATCATGACCATTGATGAATACACAAATATCCTTGGCCCGAAGTGCATAGATAATTTATGGTTGTGATACTAATGAATATCCTTGGCCGTAGTGCAGGGATGATGTGGATTATTTATTAAGTTGAGTCTCATCGATAAAAGTGATGAAAAACCTTTTAAATTATAAAAGATAGTAGATTTTATTCTCTACTTGACTCTTTTAATGGATTGCATGTTCATTGCAGCTTAAACTTGATGTCTATTGTATTTTATCGGTTTAACATCGTTGAAGACTAATGATAATTTATTCTGCATTATCTTAGTCATAATATTTCTTACTGGGCTAGTTGAGCTCACCCTTTCTTTCAATGTTCTCTTCAGAAAATGAGAATATAGCTGGGACGAGTCGGAGAATGGAGTGATGGTCCAGAGGATAGCATTAGTAGTCCTCACTATTCTGTGAAATAGTGTGTTAATAAATGTATTGAGGACTTATTTTGAGTTTTAATACTGTCTAGAAAATAATGTTTGTATTAAAACTCACAGCTTATGTTGTATATTTAAGATTGTATTTGTATTTTGTACCATGTATTTGGAGACTCGGAATAGGTGATGTATACCTATTTTGGGACCGTCACAGTTGGTATCAGAGCTTAGGGATATGATCCCTGGCTAAGATGTGAGACAAGAACTAGGAGGGGTGAGACGGAGAATTCATTCGCTAGTATGACCTACCTAAGTTTATTTAGTATTTAATTGGTCGGTCAGAGTATAAGGATAAAATGTGATATGTTAATTAACCCTTGTTTTATGGCAGTATTTAAAAATGGCATCCGAGAATGTTGAGAACATCAATGGAGCACAAGAGACCGTTGAGTCTCCACAGATCAATAATCAGGATAATGTGCATGAGGAAGGCGACTATCATCAGGCAAACAACAACACTGACCAGATGATGAACGATGGAATGTTCAGAGGATTTATACAATTCATGCAACATCAGGCGAGAGCGGCTCCTGTCCAAAATGCAGGTGGAAACACTAGCAACTCTCGGACGGTCACCGCCAAACAGTTCAAGGAGCTGGGACCAACGGAGTTTTTTGGAGAGCGGAGACGTGAATAAAACAGATCAATAAGATATTTAATGTCTTGGGTTGCTCCGAGGAGCAAAAGGTTCCTTTGCCACCTTCATGTTGCGCGCGCAGGCGATTCATCGGTGGGAATCAGAAAGCGTACTCAACTCGCCGACCGAAGATGTCTTGGGAAAAGTTTCAAGAATCTGTTCAATGACAAGTACTTTCCGAAAAGTATTCGTCACATGAAAGAGGTAGAGTTCATTAAACCGGAGCAAAACAACATGATCGTATGTCGCAAGACGGGCCAAGTTTACCGAATCGTCCCGGTTTAATCCCCCATTTGGTTGATAATGAGGAAAGAATGGCGCGAATGTTTCTAAGAGGTTTGAAACCCGAGATACGTTAATATCTTATCTCTCATAAACCGTGTTTTGTATTCGAGATGTTGTCAATAGGGCTCGCTTATTGGAGCGCGATAATGAGTCAACCCAACCAAAAGAGAGCGGTAAGCAAAATGATAATACTAGTGATAACAAATCATCGAAGCGGTGACAATAAGCGTGGAGGAATCAACATGCCGAAATGGTAACCACTTGATGGTAATTATGGCCAAAGCAATAAGAATGGACATTTCAAAATAGGAGATTCAACAATGATGGAAAGACGTCGAAGATCGCGATTTTGTTGTTAAGGAAGGAGAACGACCACCTATTATATGCTTCAAATGCGGGGAGGACACATCACCAAACTGTGTGATGTCGTCCAAAGCATGTTATAATTGTGGAAGAGAAGGTCACCTAGCCTAATTTTGTCATTCACCGAAGACAAGTTCAGCTAGAATGGAGGCACCAAAGGACGCCCCAGAAAAGTCAAAGCCAGTAGTACAAGAGAGAGCGTTTAACGTAACCTCCTAGAAAGCAAGGAACCCGAATCAGGTCATCACGGGTAAGCTTATCATAAACTCTAGCGAAGTATATACCTTATTTGATACCGGTTCTACCCATTCCTTTATTTCTCCTACTTGCGCTCAACGTTTAAATTTGACTCCGGAGAAATTGGACTTTGACTTATCTGTTGAAACTCCTTTGGGAGAAACCTTCATTACATCCACTGTTTATAAGTCTTGTTTGATTCAAATCGGTACCCTCACATTATCTGTCAATCTTATTTCATTAAAAATACTTGCATTTGACGTAATTCTAGGGATTGATTGGTTAACCACTCATTATGCAAAAATTGTTTGTTTTCATAAGGTTGTTAGCTTTCATATTCCTAATCAACCTATTATGCGAATTCAAGCAACCAAACCATTAAAATCAATCACTGTCATTTCAAGCCATAAAGCTATTCGTTTATTAAAAAATGGTTGTCAAGCTTTCCTAGCTCATGTCACGGATCTAAACAAAAATACGTCAGTTTTGAATGATATTTCTATTGTTAATGAATTTCCTGATGTATTCCCTGAAGAACTTCCTGGCCTAACCCCAGAGCGTGAAATTGAATTTTGTATCGACCTTGAACCCGGTACAAAACCCATTTCCAAAGCCCCATATCGAATGGCTCCTATTGAACTTCAGGAGTTAAAAACCCAACTGCAGAAATTGTTAGACAATGGCTTTATTCGTCCTAGTACTTCTCCTTGGGGTGCTCCTGTTCTATTCGTGAAGAAAAAAGATGGGAGTATGCGACTTTGTATTGATTATCGGGAGTTGAATCATGTCACCATCAAAAATAGGTACCCATTGCCATGTATTGATGACATGTTTGACCAGTTGCAAGGTGCAAAATTCTTTTCAAAGATTGATTTTCATTCCAGATATCACCAATTGAAGATTAGAACCGATGACATTCCAAAGACGGCTTTCAGAACTCGGTACGGGCATTATAAATTCCTAGTCATGTCTTTTGGATTGACTAATGCTCTTGCTGCCTTCATGGATATGATGAACCGAGTATTCAAGGAATATTTGGATCACTTTGTGATCGTCTTTATTGATGACATCCTTATTTATTCCAAAAGTCGTGAAGATCATGAGCAACACTTGAGGCTGATACTTCAAAAACTTCGTGAATATAAGCTTTATGCCAAGTTGAAGAAATGCGAGTTCTGGCTTAAGGAAGTAGCATTCCTTGGGCACGTGGTATCAAGTCATGGAATATCTATTGACCCAACAAATATTGAAGCTATTCAAAGCTGGGAGCAACCTAAATCAGTGACCGAAGTTCGTAGCTTTCTCGGCTTAGCTGGTTATTATCGGAGATTCGTAGAAGGGTTTTCTTGAATCGCTACTCCCTTAACTCAGCTGACTCAGAAAGATACAAAATTCGGTTGGAATGAGGAATGCGAGAAGAGTTTTCAAGAACTCAAGAGGAGTCTCATTTCAGCACCTGTTCTGACAATACCATCTAGCTCGGAGGGATTTGTCATCTACAGTGATGCTTTGGCCAAAGGGTTAGGATGTGTTCTCATGCAACATGGGAAAGTCATAGCCTATGCCTCTCGATAACTCAAAGAATATGAGAGGAATTATCCTACTCATGATCTAGAGTTAGCAGTTGTTGTCTTCGCACTTAAAATTTGGAGGCATTACTTGTATGGGGAAAAAGTGGAGATCTTTACGGATCATAAAAGCCTCAAATATTTCTTCACTCAAAAAGAACTAAACATGCGACAGCGACGTTGGCTTGAATTGTTGAAAGATTATGATCATACCATCCAATACCATCCTGGAAAAGCGAACGTGGTAGCTGACGCATTGAGTAGAAGATCATATGCAGGTACGAGTGCGATATTGTCAATGCAAAGGCCCATTTTGTATGACTTGCAAAGGATGGAGATAGAGATAAAGACTCCAGGGACCCAACTGATGATGGCGAATATATGAGTGGAACCTACTTTAATCGATAAAGTTAAAGCTGCTCAAGCTACAGACCTAGAGCTGATGCATATGAGGAAGAAAGTACAAGAAGGTGCTATGCCGGAAGCAAGAATCGATGAAGAAGGAATACTTTGAGTCAACTCCAGACTTTGTGTTCCTAACGACCACGAAAGTTAAAGTATAAAATCATGATGGAGGCGCACAACACACCGTTTGCAATCCATCCTGGGAGTACTAAAATGTATCATGATCTTCGACATACATTTTGGTGGGGCAATATGAAGAGAGAGATAGCGCTGTTTATCTCAATGTGTCTAACGTGTCAATGAGTCAAGGCGAAGCATAAACTACCAAAAAGTCCATTGTAACCACTTGAAATTCCAGAATAGAAGTGGGAGCACATTACTATGGATTCCGTTACTGGTCTTCCCACGGTTTCTCAAGGTATAAATGTAATTTGGGTCATTGTTGATAGATTGACCAAGTCTGCTCATTTCTTACCTATACGAGAAACTTATACACTTTAACGTCTTGCTGGTATGTACATAAACGAGGTTGTAAGATTACATGGTATGCCAGTATCCATAGTTTCTGATCGAGACCCAAGATTCACTTCACGATTTTGGATTAGTTTGCAAAAAGCTATGGGCACGGATTTATGATTTAGTTCGGCATATCATCCTCAAACAGATAGACAATCAGAGAGGACTATTCAAACTCTTGAAGATTTATTAAGACTTTGTGTCCTTGACTTCAAGGGAAGTTGGGACAAGTTCTTACCATTGGTGGAGTTTTCCTACAACAACAGTTATCAAGCAAGCATTGGCATGGCTCCATTCGAAGAGTTGTATGGAAGAAAGTGTCGTTCTCCAGTATGCTGTGATGAGGTGGGTGAAACAACGTTGTTGGGATCGGAGTTGATACATATGACTACGAAAAAGATTCAAACGATCCGACAACGTATAAAAACCTCACAAGATCGACAAAAGAGTTATGCTGATCTTCATCGAAAGGACGTGGAATTCGATATTGGAGATCATGTGTTGTTACGTGTTGCTCCATGGAAAGGAGTTACGAAGATTTAGAAAGAGAGAAAGCTCAATCCTCGATTCATTGGTCTATTTTTAATCCTCGATCGAGTAGGGACTGTAGCCTATAGACTTGCTTTACCGCCAAGTATGTCTCGTGTTCATAACGTTTTTCATATATCCATGTTACGTAAATATGTGAAAGACCCGAACCACATTATTGAGTTAGAACCGGACGAAATAGCGGAAGATTTAACGTATGAAGAGGTTCATGTTCAAATCTTGGATAAGAAGGAACATATTCTACGCTCCAAGGTTATACCTCAAGTTAAAGTTTTATGGAGGAACCACGATGTTAAGGAAATGACCTGGGAGTTAGAATCTGAAATGAAATCAAGGTATCCTTACCTCTTCGACATACCAGGTACGTACCCTAATTTCGAGGGCGAAATTTCATAAGAATGGGAGATTGTAAGACCCCAACTTTTATGAATAAAGATGAATTTTCTATAATTATCATTTTTGAATGAATTTGATATAATGTTATAGTTGTGGGTAATAATTATAAATTTTACAAAGTACGCAAGTTGTTATATAATATTCGATTGGTCGGGGAATATTCGTTTTAACAGGGGAATATTCGTATTTACGACACAATCATCGTGGACCCCACAACAGAATTATTATCGGATTGAGAAAACGACAAAAATATTTTATTGAAAATACCGGTGGAAGTTTTATCGTTAATACTGTTGAACTACTCGGTAGTAAAAGTACAATAATATGCGTGGTTGCATAGTAGCACACGGTATTGATTATTGATGCTTACGTGAGAAGTCATTCAGTTTTATTCAATTATTGTCGATATTTTATATATTATTAAATCAATAATTGAGATGATAGAGTTATTAATATTATTATTTGCAATATTAACGATGTCTAAGTTACGCAAGGAGAGGTTTGGTCACCTAATTGCGGCTACGATAGGAGAAATCCTTATTGAAAGCCCCTCTTTCCGGAGGAGCGACACAGTCGATTAATAGTGTGAATAATAATAATGATGATGAAGTTTTGTTTTATTAGTATTATTAATGTAATAAAAAAGAAAAAGCTTTTAATATATAAAATGAATACTTTTATAAAGTTATTCGTTTTATTAGGCTAATAAGAAATCTTTTTATATATAAAATGTAATACTTTTATAAAGTTATCTATTTTATTAGACAATAATTAGATTATATTATATTTTATTATGCATAGTGTTTTCATAGTGCCTGCATAGTATTTGCATAGTGACTGCATAGTATTTGCATAGTAAAATCTTTTTAAAAGTTATTCGTTTTATTAGATTATAAATAGAATATATTATATTTTATTGTAAACCAATCTGGACCGTCCATTTAAAGTAAATCGATCTGGACCGTTCATGGATTGGTTACTATTTAGTCCATTCTTCTATAAATAGAAGTTCATTCCTTCATTATTTCTTACGAATTCACTGAAACTGTAGAGAGAGAAACTGTAGAGAGAATTATTCTTCTATCTTGAGCGTATTTCTTTAACGTTTAAGAAAGCTTTGAGCGTAGTGCAAGTTTCTTCAAGTATATCCCCGCCCTACCGTCGGAGTACTCTTCTTTATAAGGTAAGGGGTATTTTTTTCATATTCATGAAGAGAACTTATGTTATTCCATTCTTTATTATTCTCATTAGAATAACCTTGTATACGCTGTGATCACCCTATACTTGGTGATTTCATTGTTATTCCATTCTTTATTATTCTGTTGGAACATCATGTATGCATGCGCTTTCACGCCGCACACGGTTTCTGCCTTTATTATTCATTTGGAATATCTTGTCTCGCATGCTTTTACGGGACCGATTCCGTTATTTATTATTCTCATTGGAATAACCTGCTCTATGCTGGTACCGCATGCATGGTGATTTCGTTGTTATTCCATTCTTTATTATTCATTGGAATATCACGGTTGCAAGTGCGTATTACGCCTGACCTGGTTCCGTTATTTATTATTCAGTTGGAATAACCTGTCTATGCGAAGTAACGCATGCATGGTGATTTCTTTTGTTATTTCATTCTTTATTATACTCAGTTGGTTAAAATTTTGACTTCTATACTCCATGAAATTGGTGGAATATCCTTGATATTTGTGCTTCATCCAGTATCTTTTCGTGGAAATATTCTTCTGAGCATTCTTGAATTTTACTCTACAAAGAAGTATCATGTTGACAATTTGGACGTTATTAGTTCCTGAATAAATTAATTCTTGAACTTATTTTATTGAATTCTTATATCATTGTCATCATTCTTATATTTATATTTTGTTGAAAGTCATATGTGGCTTGTAGAAAGCATAGATGGACTTGGTATGATTATGACCGTGGATTATTCGGTGTAATCATGATCGTAATGTTGCAAATGATGTGGTAAAAGTCCTCATTGGCCTGTGGTGCATTGATGGACGAGTTGTTGGCATGATCATGATCATTGATGAATACACAAATATCCTTGGCCCGTAGTGCATGGATAATTTGTGGTTGTGATACAAAATGAATATTCTTAAGCCGTCTGCGAGGATGATGTGGATTATTTATTAAAATGAGTCCCAATGATAAAAGTGATGAAAACCTTTAAATCATAAAAGATAGTAGATTTTATTCTCTACTTGACTCTTTTAATGGATTGCATGTTTCGCTGCAGTTAAACTTGATGTCTATTGTATTTTATCAATTTAACACTGTTGAAGATTAATGATAATTTATTCTGTATTATCTTAGTCATAATATTTCTTACTGGGCTAGTTGAGCTCACCCTTTCTTTCAATGTTCTCTTCAGGAAATGAGAATATAGTTGGGACGAGTCGGGGAACGGATTTATGGTCCAGAGGATAGCATTAATAGTCTTCATTATTCTATGAAATAGTGTGTTAATAAATGTATTGAGGACTTATTTTGAGTTTTAATACTGTCTAGAAGACAATGTTTGTATTAAAACTCACAGCTTATGTTGTATATTTAAGATTGTATTTATATTATGTACCATGTATTTGGCGACTCAGAATAGGTGATGTATACCTATTTTGGGGGCGTCACAGTTACACTCCTCGTTGAGGAGAACACATTTGTGCAAAAACCCGACATTTTCGGAATGTGGGTCCTACAATAAATTAAGCCTCAAAATATTTTAATATTTATTTTGTCAAACCCATTTCCAACATATTTTTATTGAGCTGGCTTTTTAAATTAATTTTTAAGCACTACATTATTATATTTTTTTCAAAAAAATAATGATATAGATATATACTTGTAACTAAAAGGGTATTGTGGGAAATGATATTTTCATATATATTTGATATTTTTAAATGTGGTGAGACTCACTTTATTTTCACTCTCATACTTGAGGTGACTGTGTGAAAATATTAAATATGTATGTGGAGATAATGCTCTCCTAGATTGTTAATCAAATGGAGGCTGAGGGAAGATCACCAAGGGCACCGGAGGAAGGAAAGGAGGAGGGAGAAATAAGGCAATCACCAAGTCTGTGAAGGTCGGACATTAGTTTCCGGTGGGTTGAATGGGTTGGTATTTGAAGAAAGGTTGTTACACTTAGCGTATGGACTCTGGTGCTCCGATATGTCTAGCCGAGGTTCTTGAGTATTACGCTGCCGAGGTATATTACATATTTTTTCAATTTCTCCCTCCCCCTGTTTTTTCTGTACAACGGTATCATAGATCTGAATTTTTTTGTCATTTCTAAATATTAATATCTTGATTTGAAAGAAATAATTTTATGAGTTTATTTTCCTGAATTTTTTTACCAAATGTTGCTAAATTTTATGAGTACATAATTATACATTATTCTTCATTTTGGAAAGAACAATTTTGTATCAGAATTAAAAATTTCAGTTTTGAGTTTCTTTAATTTATGCTTGTTGAAGGAATAATATGATCCGTGTCATGTCATATTTACACAAAAACAAAATAATAAATTCATACCTTTGAAACATAATAGAACTTTTGGTGCAGAAAGCTTTTGTAATTGATCATCCTCTGCAATTTAACGGTGTCTCCAAACTACGATATGAGAATGGAGTCCAAATCCACGATCCGTAACAGCTAGGGTTTGGTCTGTGTTGGGAGAGGTTAGTGATAAAAGTTTCTAGCTAGGGTTTTGAACCAACTGAATTAATCGTGTATCAACTGAGGAGAGGAGATGTGAGTCTTATAGGTCGAAATAGTTGAATCACTTTCCTACAATCACTAATTAACTTAGTCAATATCACAAGTTGACTAATAAACCATATGGGTCGGACGCCCCATTTGGATACCCAAAATCCCACACTTGTTAATTGAGTTTTTTTGGGTTAATTGCAAATTAAACCCCGAAGTATACAACATTTTACCATTCGTACCCCGATGTTTAAACGCTTTCATACTATTACTCAAAGTACCGTTAAATAACCATAACCGACCCTTTTATAATTTTTGGCCAAAAAAAATGACCAGAACTGCCACGTGTTCCGGTTGAGGGGATATAAGTACGATTTAACCGTATATTTATATATTTGACCGTATAAAATCAATTTAAAAAATAATTTAAATTAATCATATACATATAAAATACACATTATCTTCAAATACCCAACTTTATTTAATTTCTTTTCCTTTTTCATCTTCTTCCCCATCTTCATCATTTTCCCCATCTACGTACCATGGAACTCATCAAAAACCTCAATCCGTTTATCATCTTCAAATTTCCTTATCATGAAATTCAAAATTTCAAAATCCAAACCCAAATCATAAGTTTCAAGAAAGTTGCATACCACTATAAACCCAAATCAAAAGTTTTAACAACGAACCGAAATGAATTGAAAATCAAGTTTACAAATTGAAAATTGAAAAATCGAATTTACAAGCTGCCATTGAAACCCAGATGCAAACTCAAAAATTAAAAATCCAAACCCAAATCGAAAATTGAAAATCGATTAATTGGGTATGGGGTGAATCCGTAATTGGGTATGCAGTCATATATAAACTTTAAAGTTCAAACCACAAACCAAAAATTCTATGTAAGCTGCCATTGAAACCGATGCAATTCCAAATGAGATACATACTTATCAGAAAAAATCAACAGATCTGCAAGTTGCCATTGAAACCTAGATGCAATTCCAAAGGAGATACTTACTTAACAAAAAAAATCAATCCATATCTACAAAAGAATGAGTCTCCAAACCAGATCTTGTTAATGTTTATTGACAAAAATGTTAAGTGGGACAACTTTTCGTACCGAAATGGAGATGGGTTTTTGGGTTTCATGTGGAATTGTGTGAGGGGATAGTAATGGTGGTGGGTGATGAAGAAATGGAGGAAAAGAGGAGTAGAGAGAAAGAAAAAAGAAAACAATGTTATTTTTTTAGTTTTGTTTTCATTTTAGTCGTGTTACTATTTATTTGATTTAATAAGGCTAATTAAGTAATTTATTTGACATAATGTGTTTTGTTAATTATTTTATTTGAATTAATTAGTTTGTTAATTATTTTATTTTGTGTTAATTATTTTACTTGGTTAGTTAAGAATCAATTATGTATGAATTTTTATACACCTTTAATATATTAATATTTTTTTCTATATATATGTATTTTTACTATTTTAATAAGTCAACTGCGTATTTATACGGTCAACTATATTTACATATTAGATAATGACACGTAGCTATTTTCTGGCAAAAAAATTGACCGAAAATAATAAAAGAGTCCATCGTGGTTATTTAACGGTATTTCTTATAGTGAGATGGGAGCGTTTAAACATACGAATGATAAAAGAGTGTATATTTCAGAATATAATTTGCAATTAACCCTCTTTTTTTTAGAAATGAATGATAGGTGTTGGAATTGGCCAGAAATGCGGCAAAGGACAACAAGAAGACGAGGATGCATGTGCAATTGGGCAGTTAGGAATGATGAAGAATTGGGGAAGCTTTTGCAGGCAGTAACAATTGCTAGCGGTAGTGTTCTTCCAGCTTTCCCTCTTGGTTGTTCCATGTTAGAATATCCACATAATTAATTAGTGGAAAAAAACTAATTTAAAAAGCCAGCTTGTTGGATATTCAGAAAACAAGGACTAGAGATAATGAGAGAAAGCTAATTTAGGGACTGCTGAAGGACATATTTTAGAGCAGAATACCATCTGTTTATACAACATAATAAAAACTGAATTTGCAGAAAATCTGCTACATGATAAGCATAACAACCAAGTGCCTAAAAATATGATGAAAAAATGGTCATAATCCTAAAGAATAGCAACAAATTAAATGAAATTGATTCAGCTTCATGAGTCATTCCAGTCAACACTCCTCCTTGACTCTAGAGATGCATACACCTATTTTCTGCCTGAAAAATTCATATCTAATATTTGGAAGGGCGTTCGTTAGGATGTCAATACTTTGATTTATTATTTTACAATGGATTAACTGCACTTCTCCTTCCCTTTGTACCTCTTTTAAAAAATAAAGCTTTATCTTGAAGTGTTTTGTTTTGTCATAGAACACTAGATTATTAGCAATTGAAATTGCAGCTTGGTTGTCCACAAATATCTGTGTGCCTTTTTTTTTTGTTCCATATGCAAATCTGTCATGAGTTTTCTAATCCAAATAGCTTGATTTGCAGCAGCAACAACATCCACATATTCTGCTCCCACTGTGGATTGAGGTATGACTTCTTGCTTCTTAGAACACCATGAAAAAATTTCAAAACCGAAGTTAAAATAGTAACCCGATGTGCTTCTCATATCATCAACACATCCAACCCAATCACTATTAGAATAACCACGGAGACTAACTATGTAACACCCCCTTCCCGAAAAGGAAAGGGAGGTCACGTGCAAAGCACAACAAACCTCAAAATAAATAAATAGAGCACTAATAACTTCAAAATATTAATAGTGATATCCATCAATAAAGTACTAAATACAATTCTCCAACCAGAGTTAAAATAATCAAAACTTCAAATTTGAATCAACCTAGATGGTCAAAGACAACACTCTCATCACACAAGCCCTGAATTACCCTATGAAACTCGCTTTGGAAGAAAAACACAAGACATGAGCCAATTGCAAAAGACAGAGATATAAAGATATAAAGATATACAAGCTGAAATACGAAATCAACAGAGACAAAATACTGAACAAAGTCTCAAGTGTAAATACTGACGAAAATATAATCTCCAAAGATCTGAATGAAATATATCTGAATCAACAGAATTGAAGAAACCAATAGACGAATAACGAAATAACGAACTAAAGTAACTAACTCAATAAATTGAACTAAACAAAAACAAACAAAACTAATACAATAAAATAATAGGCTGAAACAAATGGCTGGGGTTATTTCATATCGAGTGAGCTCAAAATATATCTTGCCACACAGGCAAGTCAAATTAATGTCACACAGGCAAATCAAATGATGCCACACAGGCAACCAAAATAATGCCACACAGGCACATCAAAACAATGCCACACAGGCAAGTCAAAATAATGCCACACAGGCAATCACACATTGGACCGCGAATCCAAATGTATCTTTAATCGGATAGTGTGTTTGGCACAACATCACCAATCCGCGAGCAAATCTAGGGTTAACCCATACGCCTCCACAACAAAACACCAATTGGCCCACTTCCTCCGGAGCCCAAAGCGGAGACGCCAGTGGACTAATCACACCGCCACGGAAAGTGTCATGCCTCTCGTGCCAGATTTACATGCCTGTGGTACCCCACAGTAGTTATAGCTCGGTATACCCTACGGTATATTCTAACAAAAATATCATGTCACAACACATGCGACAAAATACCAACAAAGGGGTTCTATATGTACATGTTGAACCAAATCAAATTATAGTCACAAGGTCTCAAAAGAAGATATAGCAACGTATCAGCTCTACAATTATGAAAATAAATACTAGACATGATAACTTTGATTCAAAGAGTACAAGTACGAGTCCAATGTGTCAACTCCAAATGAAACAAATATATTAATTTCACGAGAAAATAATTATGTGAAATAATAACGAAATTCAACAATGACAAAAACGAACAAATCAAATTTAACAAGAGTATCGCTGAAAGAGTACGAAATCTGTACCTAATACTTCCAAACCATTTATAGCACACTACACAAAATCTTACCCTCAAATGCCAACAATATCAAATACGAAACGTTATTCGCAACCTAAACATATTCACCTCAAATTAAAAACAATCCAAACTAATAATTCCAAAATAATTCATAATCTATTTAATATGCCTTTAATCAATTATTAATACTTCAAAATTTATATTCCAAAAATAACTCTTTAAATTCCTCCGTATAACCTAATAAAAAGGTAATAATAATACAATTATTAGCTACTTAATAATTATAATTTATATTAATATGAAATTAATTTCTCTAATTACATCAATTTATAAAATAAATCCAAACTAAATTACGAAAAGCCTCTAGATCGAGATATATTTTATTTCCGTATCATAGAGAACAACTAACTTATATGCATCTTTTCCTTCTAAACCCAATAATTAACAATTTACAGAGAAGCTTAAATTTCATACAGAAATATATATATATATATATATATATATATATATATATATATATATATATATATATATATATATATATATATATATATATATATACCTTAGTTAGTGCCCCAAATAACATGCTAACGTTTTGTTTTTTTTTTCACCAAGCATCACATGGCTATTTTATTATAATACATGATAAGATCCAATACATAATGGTCCTGATATACTTAAAACAAAAGGATGAGAAAAGACACCTGATTTTCTTCTTTAAATCAATGATGTATGAAAATCCCTTCTTTTCCCTTCTCTCCTTAAGTGGCAGCCTCCTCTCTCTTCTTTCTTTTATTAGACGAACAAAAAATAGCGTACAATGTATAGGGTTCTGAATATATTATTTGTTTTTTTATATATATATTTTATTAATCTTCTAAATTTTAATATGATTAGATATTACCCACATATAAATTAAACTCAATCTAATTTTAAGGCCCAATTTAATGTAATCTCTTACTTATTTTAGTCCACATAATTTAAATACCATATTTTACCCAAACATAAGAAAGCCCAATTAAATTATTGATTTAAATATTATTTATTTTATTTTTATTTTATTTTATTTTTTTACCAGGTATTACATCACCTACCCCTTAAAAAGGATTCCATCCCCGGAATCAAAAGAATGAACATACCTAATTATCAAAAGGTGCGGATACTCAGCTCGAATAGACTTCTCTATCTCCCAAGTAGCTTCCCGCTCCGAATGATTTTACCACAAAACTTTAACAAAAAGAATTATCTTCCTCAATTTTAATTTAATCAGTTATTTAATATCTACTAACAAAATTTAACTTGCCAAACAAAACAAGGAAGAAAAGAAAAAAAATCACTTACCTTTTTCAATTTAAATACAATTGTATAAAATAAAATTAATTAATATTTAATTATTAATAAAAAAAATCTGGGTTATTATATTTTTCACCCTTTAAAAATAATTCCGTCCTCGGAATTCAAATAAGCTACAAAAAAAAAATAATAATTTAGTTACGACGTGTAGTAGCCATTTATAACGATCATCAACGGATAAGTCATCGATCTGCTCACGCAATTATCAATGTACTTGTAAAATATTCGTCAGCTACCGTGTCAAGCCTTGGTAAGGTTCTTCACGTTGCATCAAATTAGATCACATGCTCCACCATTGGTGCGGGTCATCGCTAATATCTTTGAGTTTCATTCTTGTAAACGTACTCTTCGAAAAATAATTCAAAATCACATTAAAAAAAAATTCTTCATCTAAATACGATTCGAATACACAAAATATTTAAAATTATCTCTAATTCGTAAAACGTTTATATTCCACGCATGACAAAGATTTAACAAATTATTTTTATTTAATTTACATTAAATCGATCATACAAAACTCCAAGGATATCGGATAAACCAAACAACTCAACAAATTATATCAACTTTTTCCTAAAGCTTCAAGAGCTTCAAAATATTCAAACCTCAATTTGAACTAGCTAGTTCTTAAATATTATTACACCAAGGAATATACTACTAAGATCTCTTTATTGCCAACTCTCCTAAGTCCTTAAGAGTTTCAAAATATCATAACCTCAAATCAAATTAGTTCTCAAATATTATTACACCAAAAATATACTACTACTAAGATCTTTCCATCACCATACCAAACTCCAAATCATGTATTCTACTATCTGAATAAGCAAACTATAGCTTCCAAAATCTCTTAATATATTGAATTCATCACTTATTATATATCTAATCATTCAATAAATCAATCATCCCCTTAGTGCAAACCTTAACCCAACAAATTTCAAGCGATCTCCTCATACTATCACTCAAAATTTCATATAAGATAACTCCATTATTCTACTAAGAAATAATCGCAAAATTGATCATTGACTCCAAAAGATTAATTTAAATACCTCGAATATCAACAACTCAAATTACAAGAAATCCTCTATACTTAATAGTTTTCACTTTATTATAGTATGTCATCAATACACAAACCTCAAAATATCCACAAGCTTAACATAAATCAAAACCTAACTCAAATCAAATCCTCAATTCAACAATCATAATAATTGTCACCAAAAAAATAACTCTAACAATAAATTTTCCAAAATCAAATACTCGTCAATTCAAATACTTACATCATAATCACATCTCATATAAGATCACTTCTTATCTGTACAAAGTATAATTTTATTCACCTCAATGATTAAATCACAATTCTTAACTAATATCATTACTTAATCACCATAAATAATTATTCCACTTTCCTCAAATTAACTACAAATCGAAAAGAAATCGACAATTGGTCAAAATAGAGACCAACCAAGCAAAGAACAAAATCGAATCAAACTCCTACATCTACCCAATGGTTTACCCACAACTCACAGGTCAAACCTAAATAGGTTTTCTACAAGAAAGAACCTAAGCTTTGATACCATCTCTGTAACACCCCCTTCCTGGAAAGGAAAGGGAGGTCACGTGCAAAGCACAACAAACCTAAAAATAAATAAACAGAGCACTAATAACTTAAAAATATTAATAGTGATATCCATCAATAAAGTACTAAATACAATTCTCCAACCAGAGTTAAAATAATCAAAACTTCAAATTTGAATCAACCTAGATGGTCAAAGACAACACTCTCATCACACAAGCCCTGAATCACCCCTGCAAACCTGCCGGAAGAAAAACACAGCATGAGCCAATTGTCCAGTACAGATATAAAGATATAAAGATATACAACTGAAATACGAAATCAACAGAGACAAAATACTGAACAAAGTCTCAAGTGTAAATACTGACGAAAATATAATCTCCAAAAATCTGAATGAAATATATCTGAATCAACAGAATTGACGAAACCAATAGACGAATAACGAAATAACGAACTAAAGTAACTAACTCAATAAATTGAACTGAACAAAAACAAACAAAACTAATACAATAAAATAATAGGCTGAAATAAATGGCTGGGGTTATTTCATACCGAGTGAGCTCAAAATATATCTTGCCACACAGGTAAGTCAAACTAATGCCACACAGGCAAATCAAATGATGCCACACAGGCAACCAAAATAATGCCACACAGGCACATCAAAACAATGCCACACAGGCAAGTCAAAATAATGCCACACAGGCAATCACACATTGGACCGCGAATCCAAATGTATGCAAATCGGATAAGTGTGTTTGGCACAACATCACCAATCCGCAGAACAGAAATCTAGGGTTAACCCATACGCCTCCCACAACAAAACACCAATTGGCTCACTTCCTCCGGAGCCAAAACGGAGACGCCGTGGACTAATCACACCGCCACGGAAAGTGTCATGCCTCTCGTGCCAAGACGACATGCATATGGTACCCCTACAAGTGGTTATAGCTCAGGTATACCCTACGGTATATTCTAACAAAAATATCATGTAACACCCCCTTCCCGAAAAGGAAAGGGAGGTTATGTGCAAAGCACAACAATCCTCAAAATAAATAAACAGAGCACTAATAACTTCAAAATATTAATAGTGATATCCATCAATAAAGTACTAAATACAATTTTCCAACCAGAGATAAAATAATCAAAACTTAAAATTTAAATCAACCTAGATGGTCAAAGACAACACTCTCATCACACAAGCCCTGAATCACCCCTGCAAACCTGCCAGAAGAAAAACACAGCATGAGCCAATTGCCCAGTACAAATATAAAGATATAAAGATATACAACTGAAATACGAAATCAACAGAGACAAAATACTGAACAAAGTCTCAAGTGTAAATACTGGCGAAAATATAATCTCCAAAGATCTCGAATGAAATATATAAGAATCAATGAAATTAGCGAAACCAATGATTTAATAACGAAAATAACGAACTAAAGTAACTAACTCAATAAATTGAATCCCGAACAAAAACAAACAAAACTAATACAATAAAATAATAAATTTGAAACAAATGGTCAGGGGTTATTTACACCGAAAGTGAGCTCAAAATATATCTTGCCACACAGGCAAGTCAAACTAATGTCACACAGGCAAATCAAATGATGCCACACAGGCAACCAAAATAATGCCACACAGGCACATCAAAACAATGCCACACAGACAAGTCAAAATAATGCCACACAAGCAATCACACATTGGACCGCGGATCTAAATGTATGCAAATCGGATAGGTGTGTTTGGCACAACATCACCAATCCGCAGAACAGAAATCTAGGGTTAACCCATACGCCTCCCACAACAAAAAACCAATTGGCCCACTTCCTCCGGAGCCAAAACGGAGACGCCGTGGACTAATCACACCGCCACGGAAAGTGTCATGCCTCTCGTGCCAAGACGACATGCATGTGGTACCCCCACAGGTGGTTATAGCTCAGGTATACCCTACGGTATATTCTAACAAAAATATCATGTCACAACACATGCGACAAAATACCAACAAAAGGGTTCTATATGTACATGTTGAACCAAATCAAATTATAGTCACAAGGTCTCAAAAAGAAGGTAGCAACATGTACCGCTCTACAATTATGAAAATAAATACTAGACATGATAACCTGATTCAAAGAGTACAAGTACGAGTCCAATGTGTCAACTCCAAAATGAAACAAATATATTAATTTCACAGAAAATAATTATGTGAAATAATAACGAAATTCGAACAAGCGACAAAACGAACAAATCAAATATAACAAGAGTATCACTGAAAGAGTACGAAATCTGTACCTAATACTTCCAAACCATTTATAGCACACTACACAAAATCTTACCCTCAAATGCCAACAATATCAAATACGAAACGTTATTCGCAACCTAAACATATTCACCTCAAATTAAAAACAATCCAAACTAATAATTCCAAAATAATTCATAATCTATTTAATATGTCTTTAATCAATTATTAATACTTCAAAATTTATATTCCAAAAATAACTCTTTAAATTCCCTCCGTACAACCTAATAAAAAGGTAATAATAATACAATTATTAGCTACTTAATAATTATAATTTATATTAATATGAAATTAATTTCTCTAATTACATCAATTTATAAAATAAATCCAAACTAAATTACGAAAGCCTCTAGATCAGATATATTTTATTTCCGTATCATAGAGAACAACTAACTTATATGCATCTTTTCCTTCTGAACCCAATAATTAACAATTTACAGGAGCTTAAATTTCATACAAAAACCTTTTCCAAGTTATTATTATTATTATTATTATTATTATTATATATATAATATACCTTAGTTAGTGCCCCAAATCCTGAACATGCTAACGTTTTTTTTTTTTCACCAAGCGGCACATGGCTATTTTATTATAATACATGATAAGATCCAATACATAATGGTTATGATATACTTAAAACAAAAAGATGAGAAAAGACACCTGATTTTCTTCTTTAAATCAATGATGTATGAAAATCTCTTTTTTTCCCTTCTCTCCTTAAGCGGCAGCCTCCTCTCTCTTCTTTCTTTTATCAGACGAACAAAAAATAGCGTACAATGTATAGGGTTCTGAATATATTATTTGTTTTTTTTATATATATATTTTTATTAATTTTCCAAATTTTAATGGGATTAGATATTACCCACATATAAATTAAATCCAATCTAATTTTAAGGTCCAATTTAATGTAATCTCATACTTATTTTAGTCCACATAATTTAAATACCATGTTTTACCCAAACATAAGAAAGCCCAATTAAATTATTGATTTAAATATTTTTTTTTTTTTTATTTTATTTTATTTTTTTACCGGGTATTACAAACTAGTTCTTAACTTGTCTGAACCTTACTCCATAATCAATGCCTTTAACATATTTAAGAATTCTTTTTGCTGATTGAATATAGCTGCAACAGTTGAAGAAATACTAATAGCAGATGCAGTAATAGAAATAGTAATTAGACACTTGATGTAGTAAAGTGCAAGTACGAATTTTTTGGGGGCCTAATTATAGTGATACTTCATGTAGCTAATTGTATTTAGCTCTAATTCTAATGTTACTTGTGTATACAGAAATTTAGGTTTTTAGAGCCTAAGTGGATTGACATTTACTTGGTCTGACTATGGTCCTAAAAGTAATATTGGAATTGTTATGTGTTTCTGTAAAATGAAGTTCATATAGGGGATGATAGGCATTCAGTAATTTTATTTCTAAATTGTGGATGCTGTCCAGATGCTTGAACTTCTTGAACCTTCAAAAATGTGTGAGACCAATTTTTGTGGTCGTGAATATAGCTGCAACAGTTGAAGAAATAGTAATAGCAGATGCAGTAAAAAAATGTCAACAATATTGAACCAAAGATTTGCAGCTCTAGAGAGTGATGATTTCTTTTGATGCAGCAGGGTCTCTCAGTTATGAGCTTGTGGCATTAAATTTGGAATGTGTAAATGCTTTTTAAACTTCATTTCCATTGTATGTGCCTGTTGGAAATGAGATTTGAAATATGAAATATTAGAGCATTTTAAGACTCAATTAAATGAGGGACCCACATTTTGAAAATGTCGGGTCTTTACACCAATGTATTTTCCTTCATGAGGAGTATAACTTGGTATATTTATATGTTCAAATCCATTAAGAATTGAATGAGAAAATTAACTCCAAAGTCACATACTTGATTATTGAAAGTTGCAAAAGTTCCACATAGGGCATTAGAGAGAAAATTGAAGTTTTTATATATGGGATGTTTGCTTAATGGGAAGGGTCTCAAGAGACACCCCACTTTTGTAGAAAGGAGAGGACTTAGCCAAGACTTGGTTTGAACTCACACGCCGCTGCTGTCCGGTTGGGTCGGGTCAGGTCATGATATATAACTTTTTTGGACAAAATCTGTTTAATAATTATCAGATTTTGTTTAAGTTATATCAATACTACGTCGTTTTGACTATACCCGGTCATATCCTTTCTAACGGCTAGAAAATAATCTATAAATAAGTTATGTGGGATTCCCGTTTCAGAATAAGAAAAGTCTCGTTAATTCTCGTTCCTTTCCTTCCTTTCCCGTTTTGCAGTATAGAATCCCGTTCTGTTCCTTCCCGTTTTCCGTTTCTGTCAAACAAAGTCCCGCTTACGGCGGACTCCGCTCTGCAATAATTACATTTCTGCTTCTACACCGCAAAATCCCGCTTTCTGCAAAGAAATTGTGCATAAGTTTTTTTTTCTCGCTTTTCTTCATGCATCATTATTATTAATAGTAAAGTTTCGAGTACATAACATAGAATTTATGTTCAACGAATTCTTAATTTTGTAGTGCTACTAATTAAGAATTGAAATTCGTTTTATCTTGGGAAGCAATTATTCAATTAATCCTTAACACCTGTGAGGAATAATTTTATTTTAAGGAGACTTTGTGAATTCAAAGTACTCAGATTTGTTTATTAATATTTTACATGTTATATATATATATAAAAAAATTATGTTCTATTTTATTATATTTATATATATATATATATATATATATATATAAATAATACTATATATTACAGATAACAATTTTAAAGCAAATTTAAAATTCTGTAAATATAGTATTACCTCCGTCCCATAATAAGTGTTTTTTTAGTTTAAATCACACATACTAATATATAAGCTAAAATGACAAAAATACCCTTAATATACGTTCTTTGAAATTGAAGAGTTAATGAGTGTCATTTAATTGTAGTGAGTAATGGAGGAAACGAAGAGTCAAGAATAATGGAGGGCATATATGGGAAAATATTATAAAATTTGTATTGGAGTTCTAACACATCACTTATTTTGAAAAAAAATATTAAACCTAAAAAAGCACTTATTGTGGGACGAAGGTAGTAATATTTAATTAATATAATTTATTTGAACAGAAATTCGTTGATAAAACAAATTTTCTGTACCAACAGAATTCTAGAGTTTAATTGCATGTTAATAAGTTTAATGTACTTAAATGATGTGTACTTGTATAACACAATACAAATCCAATAAATTCTGTAATCGGTAATGACTATTCATGCATTGTCTATTCTGTCTATTGATGCATTGTCTATACTGTCATGATTATTGTCATGAGTATTGTTTATGATATGTTGATAATATTTTTAAGTAAATTAAATCAGTATTGTTGAAACAACCAAACGTAAACAATTTGAATTTAAAAATCAGTGTCTAGAATATAAAAAATAAGTATTATATATTAGAATTACAAACAAATGTTATCAGTGACGTGAATATCTTATAATCAATTTAAAGATTTAAACAAATGTTATGATGAATTGTAACAAATGTATTTTTATATTCTGTTAAAGTTATTCTAATATAACATTCATAAGTGTTTCACATGAATGTAAAGTTTATGTTCCCATTTCTTAATTAGATAACATTTTTGTGCTAATATTATTAATTAAATAATATTAAAAAAAATTTATATTCTGTTATGATGTTATTGATTTAATTTATATGATTAGTACAAAGTTATTCTGTTAAAGAATGCAAATAAGTTAAACAGAATATTGTAGTAATAATAAATTAATAATTGCTAATTGTACTTGGTATGTGAGTATCAATATAATATTTGTATTGGATGTTTCACACACGTCATTTTGTTAAACAGAATTTGTAAACAAATTCTTATAGAAATTCTGTAAACAAATTTGTTTGAATTTTGTGAACAAAATTTGTTGTTTGAATTTTATAAACAAAATTTGTTGTTAAATTTTGTACAACAGAAATTTGTTTCTGTTTATTAATAATTTTATACTTGTATAACAGAAATGGCAACTACAAGCACTATTCCTGCCGTGAGTATGTCTCATGGAGAAAAGCCTGAAAAGTTCAATGGAACTGATTTCAAGCGTTGGCAACAAAAGATGCTCTTATATCTCACAACACTGAACTTGGCAAGGTTTCTACAAGAGGATTGTCCTACTCTTGTTGAAGGAGAAACTGACAAGGAAAAGGTGGTTGCAGTTGATGCATGGAAACATGCAGATTTTCTTTGTAGAAATTATGTAATGAATGGATTAGACAATACATTGTATAATGTGTATTGTACAATTCAAACTGCAAAAGAAACTTTGGAATCTTTAGACAAGAAATATAAAACTGAAGATGCTGGCATGGAAAAATTCATAGTTGGTAGATATCTTGACTATAAAATGGTAGATTCTAAAGCAGTTATCACTCAGGTTCAAGAATTACAAGTAATTCTACATGACATTCATTCTGAAGGAATGTCATTAAGTGACTCATTCCAAGTTGTAGCAATGATTGAAAAACTTCCACCATCATGGAAAGGCTTCAAGAATTATCTGAAGCATAAACGCAAAGAGATGAATCTTGAAGAACTGATTGTGCGACTTAGGATTGAAGAGGACAATCGAGGATCTGAGAAGAAGAGTGGGAAGAATTTCATTGAAGCAAAGACAAATGTGGTAGAACAAAGGCCAAACAACAACAAAAAGAAGCGTGAAGGCAAAGATACCTGCAAGGCCAAGAACAAATTCAAAGGCAAATGCTTCAACTGTGGCATCCAAGGACATAAATCAAGTGAATGTCGCAAGCCAAAGAAGTTCAAGAAAGAACAAAAGCCTCAAGCAAATGTGACAGAACTGGAAAAGCTTTCTGAAGATGTTTCAGACATGAATCTTTGTGCAGTTATATCTGAATGTAACTTGGTAGGAAACCCTAAAGAATGGTACGTGGACACTGGGGCTACTCGCCACATTTGTTCCAACAAATGGATGTTTTCTACTTACAAACTAGTAGAAAATGATGATCAACTCTTTATGGGAAACTCCTCAAGTTCAAAGGTTCAAGGACGTGGAAAGATTGTACTGAAGATGACATCTGGCAAAGAACTAACTTTGAATGAAGTGCTTCATGTGCCAGATATCTGCAAAAATCTAGTTTCTGGGTCACTACTTAGCAAGAATGGCTTCAAGTTGGTCTTTTTGTCTGATAAATTTGTACTTACTAAAAATGATATGTTTGTAGGAAAGGGCTACATGGTGATGGGCTCTTTAAGATGAATGTTATGATTGTTGTAAATCAAGTCTATTGATAATAATAAAATTAATTCTTCCTAACTTACTTGTTAGAATCTTCAAACATATGGCATGCTAGATTAGGACATGTTAATTATAATACTTTGCGTAGATTAATTAATTTAGAATTCTTACCTAAATTTGATATTAATCTAAAACATAAATGTGAAATTTGTGTGGAATCAAAAATGACAAGATTACCTTTTCATTCTGTTGAAAGGAAAACTGAACCTCTAGATTTAATTCACACTGATATATGTGACTTAAAGTTTGTGCAAACTAGAGGTGGGAAAAAATATTTCATAACCTTTATTGATGATTGCACAAGATATTGTTATGTATATTTGCTAAGAAGCAAAGATGAGATTGTAGAAATGTTTCAACTTTATAAAAATGTAGTTGAAAATCAACTTAGCAAAATGATTAAAGCAATAAGAAGCGATAGAGGTGGTGAATATGAATCACCATTTGAAGAGATATGCTCTACTCATGGTATTATTCACCAAACTACTGCTCCTTATTCACCTCAATCTAACGGTATTGTTGAACACAAGAACCGAACATTGAAAGAAATGTTGAATGCTATGTTAAACAGTTCTGAAGCACCCCAGAATTTGTGGGGGGAAGCTTTGCTTTCTGCCAATTATATTCTTAATAAAGTGCCTCATAAGAAAACTCACAAAACATCTTATGAATTATGGAAAGGTCATAGACCTTGCTATAAATACTTAAGAGTTTGGGGGTGTCTAGTAAAAGTGATGGTTCCTAAACCTAAAAAGGTTAAGATAGGACCAAAAATAATTGACTGTGTATTCATTGGTTATGCAAATAACAGCAGTGCTTATCGTTTTCTTGTTCATAAATTTGAAATTAATGATATTCATGTTAATACATTTATTGAATCAAGAGATGCATCATTCTTTGAGAATATTTTTCCATATAATGGAAATAGTGATTCAAATCTAAACAGAAGACCTTTGGATGTTACTAGTAATAATCCTGAAAATATAGACCAAGAGTCTGTATTGGATGAACCTAGACGTAGCAAAAGGGCAAGGACTTCAAAATCTCCTGGTCCGGATTTTCTAACATTCTTGTTAGAAAACGATCCTCAAACTTACAAGGAAGCAATATCCTCTCCAGATGTTTCTCATTGGAAAGAAACAATAAATAGCGAAATTGAGTTCATTATGCAAAATCATACATAGAAATTGGTGGACCTTCCACCTGGTTCAAAACCCTTAGGGTATAAATGGATCTTCAAAAAGAAGATGAAAGCTGATGGCTCAATTGATAAATACAAAGCAAGGCTTGTTGTTAAAGGCTATAAACAAAAGGAAGAATTGGATTATTTCGACACTTATTCACCTGTTACAAGAATTACATCTATTCAGATGCTAATAGCAATAACATCTTTAAATAGACTTGAAATACAACAAATGAATGTAAAGACTACATTCTTAAATGGTGAATTAGATGAAAAAATATATATGGAACAACCTGAAGGTTTTATTGCTCCTGGACAAGAAAGGAAAGTATGCAAACTTGTTAAATCCTTGTATGGATTAAAACAAGCACCAAAACAATGGCATGAGAAATTTGATAATGTTATGTTATCAAATGAATTTCAAATCAATGACTGTGACAAATGTGTTTATGTCAAAAGAACTCAAAAAGAATATGTCATTGTTTGTCTTTATGTGGATGATATGTTAATCATGGGTAGCAACAATGAAGTTATCAACTCAACAAAACGTATGTTGTCAAATAGGTTTGACATGAAAGACTTGGGGGTTGCTGATATAATATTAGGAATCAAAATTTCTAGAACCTCTGATGGAATTATATTATCTCAATCTCATTATATTGAGAAAATACTTGAAAATTTTAACAAGTATAATATAATTCTGAATAAAACCCCAGTTGATATAAATCTTCATCTAGCTAAAAATGAAGGTGATGGCATATCTCAACTAGAATATTCTCGTATAATAGGCAGTTTAATGTATGTCATGAACTATACTAGACCAGATATAGCTTATTCGGTAAGTAAGCTAAGTAGGTATACGAGTAATCCAGGTAAAGATCACTGGAAAGAAATTTTGAGAGTTTTAGGATATTTAAAACATACTCAAAAATATGGACTGCACTATACAAGATATCCAGCAGTATTGGAAGGATATAGTGATGCTAATTGGATATCTGATAATAAAGACTCAAAATCCACAAGTGGATATGTCTTTACCCTTGGAGGTGCAGCGGTATCTTGGAAATCCTCAAAACAAACATGTATTGCAAGGTCTACAATGGAATCAAAATTCATTGCTTTAGACAAAGCTGGAGAAGAAGCTGAGTGGCTTTGTAATTTCTTAGAGGATCAAATTGGTCAAGACCTGTGCCAGCTATATGTATACACTGTGATAGCTAATCAGCGATTGGAAGTGTTAGAGTTTATGCCCTAGAGGCCAATTATTTGATATAATTGCTTAACGTTTTGATATTATATTTGATTGAATAAATATATAATTTTATTATGGTTTTATTTACTGCGTAATATAATTGTTAACATAATAAAATTCCTTTGAATAGTGATACAAATTATATAGTTTCAAGTATGTGACTTGAACATGAGATTATATATTACCATTAGTATCAGTGTTCTTAAATGTCCCTAGTCGAGTATCATTGTTGATGGGACAATAATGATGCATGGAGACTAGTATGTGGATTGACTGATGACCAAATCTCATTGGTCATAAATATATGAGATATTAAGTCAATGCATAGGTACATGTTAGAGAACGATGTCTTGGGGAGGACCCACCATGAGAATTCTATATGGAGCATTATGTGAAGTGTCGTTAGCAATTCTCATAGTGACAATGATGTAATGGTCCTCCGGATTCGAAATCGCTATATTATTACACGAGAATTTATGTACTTTGATATCATCAAATGTCACCTTTAATAGGGTGGACTATAAAGGTGATTATTGGGTTCATCATTAATCGTGTGAGAAATATGAGTGATCTAGATGAAATTTAACCATCCTATATATTATGGGTGATATCCATAGGCCTCTTGATTGAGTAGGACTATGAAATGCATGGCCATGCTCAAATAGTGATTTGTTTCATATAGTCTACTCATTGATCAAGAAAACTCGATTAAATTATGAAGAGTATGACACATTCCATGACTCGAGTTTAATCTAGGATATTAAGGTTAAAAGGATTAAATTACATTGAAACATTGGTCACGAAAAGGTTGCATCGAATCATCGATCTTATTATTACTTGGGTAGCAGTGATGCATTACTAGATGCATCCAACGCTTATAATTTTATAATATGATTTTAAAATTATTGCCAACGTAATAATAACCTATAGTGTCACATACATAGAACGTTATTTAAAAGGGAATTAATTTAAATTTTAAGGATTTAAATATATTAATATGATTAATAGTATTTAAATCACGAATTTAAATTAAAAGGATAATTTGTATATATGTATATTAATTAAGTAAGACTTAATTAAGAGATATATATATATAAATTGGATTTTATAAAATTAGGTTTTGATTTGATTAATTCCTTTTAACTACTATATATATGATATATAAAGACTACTTAGGGTAAGATATCATAATTGAAAAATCCTAGCGCTTCTTAGAGAGAGACTAGAGAAAAGCAGATTTGAAAAATCCATTCTTTTTGGTGGCTAGTCTGCAAGTCCTTCTTATTGCGAGAATCGTTCGACGGTTAAATGCGGCGTTCGATGTGGATCTGGTAGAGGTGTAATTCGGTTTGTATTGCGTTGGAGATTCGAGGCGCGATCGGTTTCGATTCTCGTTTTTTGTTTATAACCGGTATAATCTCTAAACCTCTCGAATTAATTGATTTTCGCATGGATCCTGTTTTTTAGGGTTTGAAATTGCTTTAAAATTTTAATTTCATTTGTGCGTTCGTCTTAAAAGCCCAACAGAAGAAAACAGAGAGTCATTTATATAATGGAAAGTCACGCCATATACGACGAAGACATAATACCGTTAGACAATTGCTCTCAAATAGAATTATCTTAATTGACTATGTAAAGTCAAAAGATAATATTGCGGATCCTCTTACAAAAGGTTTAACAAGAGAGCAAGTGGAAAAATCATCGAAGGGAATGGGTTTAAAGCCTACTGTTTAAATAAGAGTCGTCATAGTAGCAACCCAACCTAGCTGACTGGAGATCCCAAGATCTAGGTTCAATGGGCAAACCGAACTATGTAGTACTCAGTAAAGCACTGAGGAGATATATAATCCTAACCATTCCTATTATGAGACAGTGCACATCTGCCGCGAGAATCAGGGTAAGTTACGCTTTTAATGATTTTTATATCTTGAAATATGTTCAAGTGGAGTATTGCAGGATACTCTTGATAGAAGTCACCTACGTGAGTAAGAAGGGGGCCACTTCTGTGAGAATTTTGAAGGCTGAATTCTCTAATATACTCACGGAACCAAGAGGTGTTTCAAGGCCAAAATGAACACAAACGTGAGAACCAACTATGTCTGAAGAGATATTTTGTGAATTCTATTGTCTTGGTTTACACGAAAAGCTGACAGTTCAAAGACATCAAGTCTACTGATTAGCCAAGTAAATCCGATAGACTTTACTAGGGCAAGTTCAAAGCCACTAGGCTACTTAACCTGATGAAATATCTTTTCTCATGTACTCGAACTAGTGTCTGCATATTCATATCATATTTTACATATTGTAAAGCCAATTTTACATTCATGTGGGGGATTGTTGGAAATGAGATTTGAAATATAAAATATTAGAGCATTTTGAGACTCAATTAAATGAGGGACCCACATTCCGAAAATATCGGGTCTTTGCACCAATGTGTTCTCCTTCATGAGGAGTATAACTTGGTATATTTATATGTTCAAATCCATTAAGAATTGAATGAGAAAATTGACTCCAAAGTCACATACTTGATTGTTGAAAGTTGCAAAAGTCCCACATAGGGCATTAGAGGGAAAATTGAAGTTTTTATATATGGGATGTTTGCTCAATGGGAAGGGCCCCAAGGGGCACCCCAATTTTGTGAAAGTGAGAGAACCTAGCCAAGGCTTGGTTTGAACCCACGCGCATCGCTGTTTGGTTGAGTCATGATATATAACTTTTTTGGACAAAATCTGTTTAATAATTATCAGATTTTGTTTAAGTTATATCAATACTACGTCGTTTTGACTATACCCAACGGTCATATCCTTTCTAACGGCTAGAAAATAATCTATAAATAAGTTATGTGGGATTCCCGTTTTAGAATAAGAAAAGTCCCATTCTTTTCTATAATTCCCGTTCCTTTCCTTCCTTCCCCGTTCTGTAGTATAGAATCCCGTTCTGTTCTGTTCCTTCCCGTTTCCCGTTTCTGTCAAACAAAGTCCCGTTCTGGCAGACTCCTGTTCTGCAATAATTTCGTTCCCGTTCTACACTGCAAAATCCCATTCTCTGCAGTAAAATTGTGCAGTAAGTTTTTTTTTTTTCCTGTTTTCTTCATGCATCATTATTATTAATAGTAAAGTTCGAGTACATAACATAGAATTTGCGTTCAATGAATTCTTAATTTTGTAGTGCTACTAATTAAGAATTAAAATCCGTTTTATCTTGGGAAACAATTATTCAATTAATCCTAAGCACCTGTGAGGAAATAAATTTATTTTAAGGAGATTTTGTGAATTCAAAGAATTGAATTTGTTTATTAATATTTTACGTGTTATATATATATATATATATATATATATATATATATATATAATTATGTTCTGCTTTATTATATTTATATATATATATATATATATATATATATATTAAATAATACTATATATTACAGATAACAGTACCTAATTAATGATTTGTATTTTTATATCTCATTATTTATGGTAGTGTTTGATTCGCGTCAAATAACTATTGCATTACATAGGGTCGTGGGTAAACGGGAGGGAGGATGTAATGAAAAACTTGAAAATTGATATAATAACATTACTTATGCAATGAGCTAATACATGTAATAGTTGAATCAAACATAATAAATGTCACCTCAATATAATAAATTGTTATAAAACAAAACAGGTTAAAATAGTTTTATTTATTACATAAAAAGGGCGATATAATCCTTAAATATTAATACTCATTGCATTACATATTTTTCAATAAACCAAATAAGACAATAATTTAATACATTGCATATTTTACGAAATCCTTTCATTACATCAAAATCATATCCCACAAACCAAATCAATTTTCATTGTTTTAGAATATGGGCTCTCCTATCTACTAAAATAAATGTTGTTTCACTTGTCATTGTTCCAATAAATCTCTTTTAACTTTGGCTCTTCAATATTAAAAAAGCCTGTACTTGGTGAAGAATAAGACTTCTTATCCTTCTAATTCTTACTGCATTTTATTTCATTCCAACATTTCAATTTCTTTTCCCAATATGCAAGTATGTTTAGTTTAATATTTAAAAAGTTATACATGTCTTGCATATAATAATAAACAATTCTTTAGTATTCTCCAATATCACAGTCGAAAAAACAACAGTGCAGCATCAAAAGATACAAACTTTTAGAGAAAAAAATAACAAAGAAAATGGTAATTTCTCAATTGCAAACAAATTGAGACTACTAATAATTCATTTAAATGACTGGAACGTGAATAGAATAACCATTTTTATCATAATATTCGTAAGGGTATAGAAAGCACACCGACTTAATGACCACATTGTTTGACCAAATTTTCGGTTGGTTATAATTTCCGAACTTGCATGAATATCCCAATTAATAAATATTCTTTTGACTAGGGAGTAGTACATGAGATTTCTATTTTGAGATTTATTTTTTTATTTTATTAATTTGTATTATTTGTACATGCTAATTTTTTTTTAATTTAATTCTAACAACCCGGAACACACAATGCATGCGATCAAAGTGTTTTATAGTTAAAATTTGATGTTATTTATAAACAATATTACTTAAAAACAAACAAACAAACAAACATTAAAAAAAGGGTGTAATCAAAGAAGGAAATATTATACTACTAAGAAAAAATTCTAACCGACAATTGATAAATGAACATTGTAAATCTGCAATAAATCTTCATAATTTAAAGATCATTAGAATGATTCAGGGCTACAAGGTGTTTGTTGATTTTATTTATTTATTTATCTGCCATCAAGATATGAGATTATTTTTATAAAAAAATAAATAAAAACAAATGAGAAATTATGCTTTATTTTTTATTTTTTTTATAAAGAATTGTAAAATCAAGTTATGTTTTATCTCGTACCTATTATGCATAATAGGTTCAAGGATAAAATGGTCAAATTATAATTAAGTGAATTGATGTCTCATTTATTAAGAATAAATTAGTCACTTTCTTACTTATGGTGTGCAACTATAAATTTAGTTTTTCCTCGTCCAAAAAAAATTTAATTAATTTAGGATGAGCATATATTAGCACCCTTGAAAAATATGTTAGTTAATTGTGTAATTTGTGAAAACCGACTAATGGAATTAAAATTAATGGAGTGCGACAAGCAGCTCTAAAAATTTTAGTGGGACATTAAAATTAAGAAAAATAATATGCATGTCAATAAATATTTGTCGAAATTGGATTGCGACCAACGTGAAAGTGTATGATAAAATAGAACCCTTTATAATTTTTATATATCTCATGTATGCACATACGTTACAACTATAATTCGGCCGAAAACTTTCGCAGTGTATAGCATGACTCTAAAATTAAAGCCAGTTACACTTGTGTAGTGGCCAATTACATAATACTCTCTTTGTTTTAAAATATGAGATTATTATTAACTTTTTAAAATTAACTTGAGATATTCAGAATATAAATTGACATGATTTTTTTAATATTAATTTATAGGATGATGAATATTGTAAACTATCAACAAAGTATTATTTATTGTAGAATTTAATTTTTTATAATTTTAAATAAATCATCTCAATTTTAAATTTAAAAAGTATCAAATTGACTTTAAAAATTAATCATGATCTAATAATTTAAAATGAATGAAGTACTAAATTTTATAATAGTGACTGATAGTCAGTCGCTGATTAGGTTTATCAGCCGCTAAAGATCTGATCCGTAGCAACCGACTTTGCAGTCGCCAATAATCGTCACCAGTTTTATTGACTATTAATGACAAACATGCGCCACCGCATGATGTAAGCTAGTTTATTAAATAATTATTTAATGAGTAATTCAGGGGCGACTGGGTATGTCGACCGGGTTTGGCGACTGTTTGATTTTTTTATTTTTTTTTTAATATCTTCTAAATAATTTATAAGATTTATTGAAATTGGAATTTTTACAGAATAAAGTGTGTTGGATGTCATTTGAATTCATGTAAAAAATATGCATGTACAGATATCCAAAACACTTTATTCTCTAAAAATTTCAATTTTAATAAATCTTATAAATTATTTGAGAGACATTAAAAAAATAAAAAAAAAACCGGTCGCCAAACACTGTCGCCATATCCGGTCTCCCTGGACTTTTTCTTATTTAAAATAATGCAATTATGAGAGGTTATGGGGGGAAAGGCAAAAAAGAAAGAAGAAATTGAAGGAATTTGAGAGAAAAATTTGTAGATCGTGGGAGAAAGACACGGAAAATAGCTAAGTTTAAGGGAGAAATTTTAATATATTGTTCAACTTTCCTCCTGTTTTATTAATGAATAATACTATGTGTAGAAGTTGTACCCAAAAGATTAATTGTGTACAAAGAATATGTCTCATGTATTATTTATCAATAAAAATGTGTAAAATATCTAATATTAAATCCCGCTCCTATTTTTTTTTATTGTTTATGTTATGTATACTTTTTGTGTATATTTTGTCCCTAGATTAGTGGCAAAGATATCCGGGGCCATATTAGATACACAGGCACTGCACTTCGTTGCTAGTTAAATTTTACCTTACAGCGACGACGGACCTTTCATAGTCAAGATTATGCCAGTGTGACTTTTTGACAGGACTACTCTCTAGGCAACGGATTTGGTGCATGCCCGTTACTTCGAATCTATTGCGACAGTTTTGTCCATCGTTGAGTAGGCAAATTCTGATAATGGTAAGTGGGTTTATCTCATGCATTGCACTTATATTTTAATTTCCAACAATACATATTTTAGTGAACTTTTAGCGACAGTTTTTGCTTCGAATTTTATTATGTTGCTAGTTATTTACAACGAATTTTAGTTTGTTATTAAATGTAATATTTATGTTGCTAATTATGTATTGAGAGAATTTGAACAATGTGTAAGGGAAGGATTCTTAATCCGGGTGAGGAAAGGTTTCACCCCTAAGAAAAAAAAGAAAGAAGTGGGGAAACTCGGGCTGTTTTTGTCGAGCTTGCACGACAAGAAAGTGGTCTATCAGCAACTAAAAATTTCTGCGACCGTCATATTCGGTCGCTAATGATATCATTAGCGACCGCTATTAGCGACGCGTATTCAAACTAGTCGCTATTTGATATTAGCGATCGTCATGCCGTCACTGTATGGTCGCTAATTTGAATTTGCTTCCTTTAATTTTGGTGCATACCGCCTTTAATCTGCGACCGCCTTCAGTCGTTTATTGCGGTCACAGATCATTTTGACTTTCTGAGTACTCTGACCGTCAAGTCAATTAAAATCAGCGACCGCATACGGTAGCACAACGCGGTCGCTGATCATCTACCAGAAGCTGCAAAAAGAAAGGAGAAGAAGAGAGAAAAAGGAGAAGCCGCCCACCCGCCACCGCCACTCGCCGCTCACCGCATGCTGTACGCCATCCCCGCCGTCGCCCCACGTAGGTATGTATCAATCTATCTCTTTCATTTATATATAGTGTTCAATTTGGGTTTGATTTTGAATTATATATATTTCATATTTATGTGTTTATATGAGTTTGATTTGATTATTTAGTTTGAATTTGTGTTAGATTTATGAAATGACAGCTAGCATGTTGATTATATAATAACAGTGTGATATTTAGTTTCAATTTGGCTTTAATTTGTGCAATTTCAAGGCATGCATGTTCATAATTTGATATTGAGGCTTATGTTAGTGTATTGAATGAGATAATTGCTTCAATTTGAGTTTTTTTTTATCCTAGTGTATAAATTTATAGTATAATTTGTAAGTTATTTATAGTGGTTAGACATAAATTATAATTAAAATAATATAATGTTTATTATTCACTACAAGAAAAAACTTTATTTCTGACAGAATTATTGCCAACTAAACATATTCAGTCGATGTTAATATAAGACCGACCGAATATTTAGTCGACATTAATTCAGTTGGAATTAATGTATCCTCGACTGACATCAGTCGGATTTAAGATCTTCTCCTTGGCGCGAGGGTTTTTCGCCAACGCGAATATATAGTCAACAGAATATGTGTCATCCTCGACTGAATAATGCGTCAAGGTTATTATGACGTCGACATAAGTAACCTCGACGGAAGTCCATCGGAAATAAACCTAAAAAAACCCTTCGCCTTCCCTGCGCTCTCTCATTTTCATTTCCCTCTCTATTTCTACATTTCCCTCTCTATTTCTCTAGACCACTGATCTCTCTCTCTCATACGCCCGTCCCAACCCCCTCTCCACCGGTCCCCCCACTCGCACCCACACCCCCACTCCCCGATCGACCGGCCGTCCCCCCCCACGCGACCCCACCCTTCCCAGTACCCCCCACCCTCTCCCTTGTTGTCGCTGTCCCCCCCCCCTCAGAGTATGTCCCGATATTTCTGCAGACTGCCCCACCCCACCCCACCCCACCCACCCACCCTCGGTACCCCCCACTCCCAAACCCTTCCCCCAGGTGCCCCACCCCTCTCCC
Organism: Panax ginseng; assembly: GCA_020205605.1. NCBI lineage: Eukaryota > Viridiplantae > Streptophyta > Magnoliopsida > Apiales > Araliaceae > Panax > Panax ginseng. Next base: position 48,003,366 of record CM035132.1, read on the forward strand.
CTGCACCCCAGGCTCCTGTCCCACATTACCACACCCACCCAAAGACTTCACCGCCACGGCCACCAGAGACTGCCACCAAGACTTAGACTCTATTCTTTCGTAATTTTCCGGTATTGAGTATATATATATATATATATATATATATATATATATATATATATATATATATATATATATATATATTATGTTAGTAGTATGAAATTTGTGTATGAATTTGGTATTATGATGTGTAATTGGTCTAAATTTATTTTGTTTTGGATTGATAATGTATAATGTATATATGAATTCTGCTTTTGGTATTATAATGTATATATGAATTACATTTTTGGTCATTTAGATCTCAAATTGGTCATTTTAAACCTTCGTATATGTATAGCATCCATTTTATTGTTTGGTTTTATTTTCTTTTATGTAATTGCAGTGTATATTTCTTCAATTTCAATATTGTATGTTGTAGGTTAATAACAGTAAAGTAATTTTATGCTTGATATTTTCGACAAAATTTCCCACGAATTTACATCGAAATTCTTGAGATGCAAAATCATTGCTTAATAATAACTATTTATTACTTAATTTACTAATACTAAAATTCACTAATTAAGTAGCATTTACTTAATTAGTTTTAGACAAATAATTTATACTTCAAATATCAATTATTTTAATCAACTTAATTAAAAAAAACAAAATAAAATAAAAATTCACTATTTAATATACTAATATATAATTCGAATAAAATAAATAAATTTTTAATTTATTTAATATATAAATAGATTAAAGTAAAAATACAAATTATTAACAAATAAATAAAATAAATAAAACAATAAATTTCATTTAATTTAGTTTATTAAATAAAATAAATTTTAAAAATGAGATAATATAATATAATAAAAAAATAAATTAAAATAAAATAATTAATAAATTAAAATAACATAAAATAAAATAAAATAAAATAAAATAAAATAAATTTAATAAATTAAATTTAATTTAATTTAATAATTAATAAATGTTATAAGGTAGTTTAATTTAATTTAATAAAAAATTTAAAAATTATATTATATAATACAAAATAAAATAAATTAAAATAAAACAAAATAATTAATAAATTAAATTAAATTAAAATAATTTAAATTAAAATAATACATTAAATCAACTCAAAATAATAAACTAAGTAGCATTTGCTTAGTTGGGATGCAATTCAAAGAGACTGAATATATAAGAATGTTGTCGCGGAAATAAAATAATATACTTTGCAACTTAATTAAAAACTCGTTTGACAAGTAGGAGTGAATATCGAATGTAGTCTCTATAGATTCCAAATAACAATTCTAATAAACTAAGTATCTGCTTTACTTAGTTTATCATTGTAAAATAAACTAAGTAGCATTTGCTTAGTTTATCACAATTTTCAATAAACTCGATAATACTCTACCTATATATATATATATATATATATATATATATATATACTCTTCCTTGTATGCAGGATTGATTTAGCGATTCAGTTTAATAGTACTCAACCTGTTCCTCGACAAAGAATTAAAAAAAAAAGAATTCGTAGTTTCATTTGTTTCTTATACTCGAATAATAAAGTTAATTGAATTATTGAAGACATTCCTCACTATTCCATCATAACATATGCCAACATACGGAAGGGGTTCCATTAAGTTGTTGAACAAAGTTATAGGTTAAGCAACCCACTAAATGAGCGAACGATCACTTCTCTACTAGGAATGAAGCATTGCCTGATATAGGTCCAATCCATGACATAGACAGCTTCTCACCACTCCAAATTCCTCAGATGGGTATTTGGAGTGGTGAGAAGCTTTCTATGGCATGGATTGAACCCATATAAGACAATGATTCATTCATAGTACAGAAGTGATCATTTGTTCATCTAGAGGGGTGCTTAACTTGGAACTTTGTTCAATAGCTTAATGGAACTCCTTCGGGATGTTGTCATCTGTTATGGTGGAACAGTGAGGAATGTCCGCAATTCAATTAACTTTATTAATAGAGTATAGGACACAAACAGGAACTATGACCCTTTTTTTTGTCCGATTACTACCGCGGAACCGGTTGGAGTACTATTAGCTGCAACTGCAACTAATATGAAACTTAGATTTGCAACTAATAAACTTAGAAACCCGTTTGACATTCACTCAGTGGGAGTGAATGCCGAATAGTCCCCAGTTTGGGACTGTTATTGGATGTTATGTCTCTCACTTAGGTTGGTGCTAATTCACAAGGTGCGTACGTGTTTATAATTTTTTGAGGATTTTTCAGCTGGTGTCTCTACATATGTTCTTCGAGTGCATACTTAGACTAAGTTGTCTTGGTCTATTTCGTGTACTTGAAGACCATGGGGAGGTGATGCTGAAATTTTCTTAAAATATTATAAACATGCACCTTGTAAATGGCACTAGTGAGGAGACGCATCCAGGAACGGGATAGAAGCCTAACCCCTGTAGAGTGGAGATATATACTAGGTAAACTAAATACATGCATATATATTCTAATTGGGTATTTTCTTCAATTAAAGATGTCAGCCGATCGAAGTTAGATGTACCGTAGGATACCAATTGATGGGAGGGGATTAGTTGATGCGTACTGTGAAGGGGTGTCCAATTTTATAAATAAAACAATAGAACATGTTTATGATCTGAACGGAAAGATGAGATGCCCCTGTTCTAAGTGTAAGAACATGATATGGAAGACTGCTGATGAAGTTAAATTTGACTTATATTCACGTGGGTTTATGGATGGGTATTCGGTATGGATTCATCACGAAGAATCAGCTGAGTTTAGAGAACGGACATATAGTACTGTAGACCACTCGGATCACGGGGATTCACAAGAAGATAACTATGACATCGTTCAGATGTTGGTTGATGCATATAGCCCTACCAATATTGACTGGGCTGAAAACGAGCATGCATCAAGCAGTTCTCAGCAAAAGCCAAATGATTCAGCAGCTGCTTTCTATAAGTTGCTATCTGAATCGGGTGTTCTATTGTATCCTGGAAATGACAAGCACACCAGGCTTTCTGCAGTTACAAAGCTTTTACATTTCAAGAATGAGCATGACTGTAGTGAGAGAGGATTCAATGATTTGCTTGATATTCTCAGCGAGTTCTTACCCAGGGATAATACGTTGCCCGCGAATTACTATGAGGTGAAGAAGATGGTTAAGGGTTTAAATCTCTGGTATAAGAAGATCGATGCTTATGAGCAGGATTGCATGTTATATTATGGGGAGGACAAAGATAAGGTGTAGTGTGATATTTGTAACTCGCCAAGGTACAAGATAACAAAACATGGAGGGAAGGAGAAACATGTTCCAAAGAAGATTTTACGGCATTTTCCTCTTGCCCGAGAGGTCTTGCGCTGGCTATTCATGTTGCCACACAAGACACCGCTCATCATATGAGTTGGCATAGAAACAAGGGATGTCGTGCACGGTCGTCACCGACTCACCCAAAGAGATGGAGATGAATGGAAGAATTTTGATGCCAATTTTCCACAATTTGCCGAAGAAGTTAGGAATGTCAGGCTTGGGATGGCTACAGATAGATTCTATCCATTTAATAATTTTAGTCAGCCTTATTCTGTTTGGCCAGTGATTATGGTAGCTTACAATCTTCCACCGTCAATGTGCATGAGGGATCCGTATCTTTTCTTGACCTTACTTATACCGGGGGATAAGAGTCCTACAAAAGACATTAACGTGTACCTCAGGCCGTTAGTCGATGAACTTAAGATGATGTCGGACACAAGTGTTTAGACTTTTGATAAATCTGTCGGGAAGAATTTTGTGATGAAGGAAGCTTTGTTGTGGACTATCACTGACTTTCCGGCACTTGGGATGATTAGTGGTTGGTCGACTCATGGCAAGTTGTCATGTCCAGTCTGTATGGGGGATGTGTAAGGCACTCAACTACGTCATGGCCGAAAAACTAGTTTCTTTGGAACTACTCGTAGATTCTTGCCTGCTGAGCACAGTTATAGAAAGATGTCTACACAATTCAACAGAAAGATAGAAAAGAAAGGGGTTGTTGGTCGCTTGTCGAGGCGTGCATATTGGGTTGGCTAAATGATCTAATGAGTTCCACCCCACAGGAAGGAGCATGGTGCGTTGAGAGCTATAGGATATGGGAAAAGTCATAATCGGACTCACTCGCCAATTTGGTTTGAGTTTCCATCTTTGGGTCACACTAGCACTTCGTCATTGCATAGATGTTATGCATACAGAAAAGAATGTATTTGAGAACTTGTTTTACACCGTACTAGATACAAGTGGTAAAACAAAAGACAATGATAAATCACGTAAAGACTTGGAGGAAATGAATATCGGTAGTGAATTGTGGCTCGACCTAACAATACAAAACCAAAAGCTCCATTTTGTCTTACCAAAATAAAGTTGAAAACATTTGCAAGTGGCTTAGCGCATTGAAGCTCCCAGATGGATATGCTTCTAACATATCTCGTTGTACTAATGTTGAGCAGTTAAAAATTACTGGCTTCAAAAGTCACGACCGTCATGTATTCATGCAGAAGTTGTTGCCAATTGCATTTCGTGAGATGTTACCCAGGAATATTAATGATACTTTTACCGCGCTTTCAAATTTCTTTTGGGATATTTGCTCAACTGTTATAAGGTATAGTGATGTGGAGTAGATGGAGAAAAACATAGTGTTGACAATGTGCAAGCTCGAAATGATTTTACCACCGGGGTTCTTTGACAGCATGGAGCATTTTCCTATTCATCTGCCATATGAACTTAAGCTTGGAGGACCGGTGCAATATCGATGGATGTATCCATTTGAGAGGTAATATCACATACATTGTGCAATATTCGTCATCTTTATATTTAACTTATCAGGTAATATATATCACATACTTTCATGTGATATGTATATGCATCGATTAAAGCGTAAAGTTAAAAACAAGCGCAGCGTAGAGGGTTCTATTCTTTGACGCTATACTGGAGGAAGAGCTTGTCAACTTCTGCTCGTTGTACTTTGACGATGTAGTCGCAACGAAGCATAACCATCTAAGTCGGAATGAGGTCGGGGATCCGTTTGGTCGTGCTGATGATGAGTTGGTTGTATTCACTTATCCAGCTAAACCATTTGGACATGAGATGAAGACTTACCTAACCGATAAATATTTAAAGATTGTCTCTACATACGTGCTTCTAAATATGCCTGAAGTATCGTCGTACATCAAGTGTGTATTATTACAAGTTGAAAATGATTTATGTATCCTTAATCAAAAATTAATTAATTGCCATATTATTGTACGCAGTTCATTCGAATTGGAAGCGCATGCTTCTAACCCGGGGTTGACAGAATCACAGATGGAAGCATTCACTAATGCAAATTTTCACTAGTGGTTTAAGAGAAGGGTCGAAGAAGAGAACGCGTATGATCGTTTTAGAGATGTCATTTTAGGCCCGTACAAACTTGTTAGTTCATTTACAGGTTGTATCGTGAATGGGTATAGATTCAAGGTTGATGACTTGAATGAATTGACATCAGTCAACTTCGGCGTTGTCGTGTTGGGAAGTTGTTATGGAGATTCTGAATCCAATTACTATGGAAGATTAAAGGAAGTGGTTGTGCTCAATTATCTAGGGGCTAAAAAGGTCGTTACATTTAAGTGTCACTGGTTTGATACTGCAAAGGGTGTTAAAGTTGATCGTAATAGAATCGTAACAGTGGATTTTATAGTCTGATGATGTATTTGTGTTAGCCAGCCAAGCAAATCAAGTGTACTACGCCCCTAATGTTGTTCACAGTAGAACCCCCTGGTATACAGTTGTGACAACGAAGACTCGGCCATTTGATGGTACTAATTTGTCTGGAACGGATGACCCGTTGCAAGAACAAGTTAGCAATCCTAGCCACGTTGTGGTATATGATGACGATGTGTTGGGTGATGATGTCGTTGACATACTCGATGTTGACGAAGTGGAGGAAGATGTGGTTGTTAGTCCGTATGTGATGGTAGAAGATGATATTGAGGAAGAAATTGATACAGAAGAGGAAGAGACAGAATTAGAGGATGAAAATAATTTTGACTCTGACGGGTTTGACGACGTACTACTTCTTCACTAATTGGAGTTTTGTAAATACTATACAACTAAAATCAATCATTATATATATATATTTCCCACACATAGGATAACTATTTGATCATTCATCATATCTATGTCTGTTATTTCAAAGAATACATCTATATATGCCTCGACATAGCGGTGGAGGAGGTGGTGGCGGCCACTCCGGATCGGGGTGACTCCCCCAGGAGGGTCGTCTTCGATGCTAGTGAGTTGATTTCTTTTTGGCTCAAGAACATTATTTTCATAACTATATTATACATTCATTTACTATTTTTGGACAATGTCATAACTATATATATATTAACATACGAGATGCTGGGCGACGGTTGTTTGCGAGGCCTAACCTCCTCGGTAGATTAGGTCGTCCATCTAAGTGCCCGACAATCGCTCCGATTGATGTCACTTCGTCATGTAGGTTTCAACTATAATATATCACTTATGTTCAATTAGAATGATATTATCATGTGATTAATAAATTAAAATGTTCTTAATAAATTTTGTATTCTATTATTATGGATCCCGTCAAGCTAAATGACCGTACACGCCATCTACCTTGCGATCTCCCTACCGGGCATCACACGACGATTTAGTCGGACGCTTATATTACGATGCCGGCTTTATGGTGACAATGTTGCGAGAGTTTCACGTAAGTCAACTTACATATATTAAATCAAGGTCCATGCATGTTATTTACATATTGTTCAAATAATAAATTTTACGTGTGTTATGTCTGTTTGATAGAGATACTACAGATATGAGGCCGGCATCACTGAGGCGGATGGTGACGCCGTTATCATTGCCCACATCTCAAGAATTATGCTGCTTTGGTTGTGCGAGATCTGACGCGAGGCGAGCGTCCGGGCGATAGAAGAAACGCCGGACTACTTTTATGAGATCATCGATACGCCGAGAAGATGCAAAGAGATCATGACATGAAACGCGATGTGTGCGTATTGGGATGATGCTGCGTTCAAGACCAAGTCGGAGCAGATGAAGAAGAATCGCGGCAAGCTGCGAGTTATACATACCTCTGGCTCACAGTCGTTTCAGGAGGTTAAGTCGGTATGTATTTCTCTTTAGTTTAGTTTAAACTTATATTGCAACTATAGTAAATTAAGGTGATCTTATTTAATGTATATGATCTAGGCCATGTGAAGTAGCTTGGGCCGACCTCCTACTATGATCAAGTTCTGGGATAGAGTCCATACGCCGAAGGGCTCTACTTCAGGGTCGACGATATCTCCAGCAGCACTAGCTAAACGGGTAATACATTTACTATAATAGATATTATTTAGGATAATATTATGTAATTTATATGATGATACCAAGATAACTCACTTGTATATCAAATTACAGGAGCGGTTTGAGAAGCTCCATGACCAGATATAAGCGAATTGCGAGCTACTTAGGCGATCTTTGAGACCTTAGATTCCATCGTCCCTCCGCCCGAGATTAGTTTATCTCAGGACGAGGAGACGGCTCTTTGGGTCGCGTCTCAGGATACTCCCACTAGTACTACTGGCCGGTATCGAGTGCTGGGTTACCAAGGATACCAGCCTATACACTGCCAGGAGGTATAATATTTGTGTTTATTTCATGTTTATAAATAAAGTAAACTTGTAATATTATTCATGTTATATTTTTTTTATAGGCTCTAGCAAATATTCAAGGTCAAAGAGCCCCCATGGGACCATCACATACACTGGCACCGGCTTAGATGATGCTTTGTTCCAGTGATGTTATGGTCAAGGTGTTTGAGAGGTTTGAGATCGAACCATTGTTCCATCGTCGAGATCCGCCAATCGTTCTCGCCTCCATCAACTTAAGGCGAGGACATTACCTGCATCTGATTATATATATATTACTAAAATACATTAACATTTTTTTGTAGTTTAAATTAAATTTTACATAACTAACATATAAATAAATCATTAATTACTTTGGTTTTGTTGCGCGGTTTTGATAAATTTAGCTAAATGTTTGTTATAGTTAGTTTAGATTAATGGGATCTTTTGTAATTTACCTTAGTTTAATTTACTTTGATTAATAATATTACATGGTTTGATGAGGTTATGCTAAGTAATGGGATGTTTTTTTGACATTTAGAATTTAATTGGAAAAATAGGTCCTTGCAGTGCAAGATTTATTGCAAAAACAAAAAAAATATTTTAAAAAAAATAGTTCCTCGTGAAAGAATGGTATTATCTAAGGTTAATCTTTCCATTTTCGGTATATTACCACGTAGCATTATCCTCGTGAATATCCTCAACCAATATCCTCGACCGGACGAATAATAGGTATACCATTTTGCCACCTTATCATCGATCGAATATCCTCGATCGACACATTTCAATCGAGGATATATTAACCCCGATCGAATATTCTTGGTCGATAATAATTCGTCGACTCTAAGTATTCCCGATCAAGAATCGATTATTTCCGACGGCTTATATACGTTCGAAATTATTCAATGATTACCCTCGAAATAACTTAATTAATATTCCATCGTAAATAAGCCTTTTTATTGTAGTGATTATATAATATTACTAAAATACATAAATTAAATTAAATATAATATATATATAAATAAAATAAAATAAAATAAATAACGGAAAGTAAAAAAGAAAATAAAAAAAATCATATTTCCCTACTAAAATCAATTAATTATAGTGAGTTTTAATAAAATGGTACAAAATTCAAATTGTTAATTATACATCTTTAAAATACGATAAAACATATAATAAAAATATTGTCATCTACCACTCAATTGAGTCCTCATTACATTTATTAATATCACACTATTTAATGTAATAGTGAGGACTACTAATTCTATTATCCGGATCGTCACACTGCTTCCCATTAGTCCCTCGCCACGCTCTCATTTCAAGAGAACAATGAAAGTAAAATGTGAGCTCAACTAGCCCAAGAAGAAATATTATGACTAAGGTAATGCGAGAATAAATTATCATTAGCCTTCAACGTGTTAAAAAGCGATACAATATAACAAACATCAAGTTTAATCTGCGGATGGAACAAGCAATCCATTAAAAGAGTCAAGTAGAGAATAAAATATACTATCTTTTATGATTTAAAAGGTTTTTCATCACTTTTATCGTTGGGACTCAGCTTAATAAATAATCCACATCATCATTGCACTACGGCCAAGGATATTCATTAGTATCACAACCACAAATTATCCATGCACTACGGGTAAAAGATATTCGTGTATTCATCAATGGTCATGATCATGCCAACAACTGTCCATTAATGCACTACGGGCCAATGAGGACTTTTACCACATCATTTGTAATATTACGGTCATGATTATACCGATAAATCCCTGGTCATAATCATACCAAGTCCATCTATTCACTACATGCCACAGATGACTTTCAACATAATATAAACATGAGGATGATGACAATGATATAAGAATCCAATAAAACAAGTTTAAGAATTAATTTATCTAGGAACTAATAACGTCCAAATTGTCAACATGATACTTCTTTGTAGAGTAAAATTCAAGAATGCTCAGAAGAATATTTCCATGAAAAGATACTCGATGAAACGCAAATATCAAGGATATTCCACTAATTTCGTGGAGTATAGAAGTCAAAACTTTAACCAACTAAGTATAATAAAGAATGGAATAACAAAAGAAATTACCAGGCATGCGATAGACCGCATGACGGGGTTATTCCAATGTAATAATAAACAACGAACTAGGTCATGTGTAAACGCATTGCACGCATGTGATATTCCAACGTAATAATAAATAACGGAACCGGTCAAGCGTAATTATGCGAGCTGTGATGTTCCAACGTAATAATAAATAACGAAACCATGTTATGCGTAAACACACGCATGTGATGTTCCAATGAATAATAAATAACGGAACTAGGTCAGGTAAAATTCGCACCGACAGGATGTTCCAACAGAATAATCAAGAATGGAATAACAGAAGAATTTCACCATGTATGCGGTACTTCTCATAGACAAAAGTTATTCTAATGTAATAATAAAGAATGGAATAACAAAAGAATTTCACCATGTATGCGGTATTTGATGTATTAAAAGTTATTCCAATGTAATAATAAAGAATGGAATAACGTAAGAATTTCACCAAGTATAGGGTAGCCCATTGATACAGTTTATTCCAATAGAATAATAAAAAATGGAATAACAGAAGTTCTCTTCATGAATACGAAAGAAATAATACTCCTTACCTTAGAAGAAACTGGATATAGAAGTGGTGAATAACATAACACTTTTCTTCTTTCTCTCTATAGTTTCTCTCTAGAGTTTCAAAGAATTAAAGAAGAAATAATGAAGGAATGAACTTCTATTTATAGAAGAATGGACTAAATAGTAACTAATTCTGAGCGGTCCAGATTGGTTTACAATAAAATATAATATATTCTATTTATAATCTAATAAAACGAATAACTTTATAAAAGTATTCTGCTTTTATATAAAAAAGATTTTACTATCTGCAAACACTATGCAGTAACTATGCAAACACTATGCATAATAAAATATAATATATTCTAATTATTGTCTAATAAAATAGATAACTTTATAAAAGTATTCATTTTTATATTAAAAGATTTTACTATGCAAAATATTATGCATAATAGAATATAATATATTCTATTTATAGTCTAATAAAACGAATAACTTTAAAAAAGTATTCTGTTTTATATAAAAAGCTTTTCTGTTTTATTACATTAATAATACTAATAAAATAAAAATTCTCCATCATTATTATAATTCACACTATTAATTGACCAGGTCGTTCCCAGGAAAGAGGGGGCTTTCCAATAAGGATTTCTCCCTATTGGCGCGCAATTAGGTGACCAAATCTCTCCTTGGCAGAACTTCTAGACATCATTAATATTGTAAATAATAATATTAACAACTTTGTTATCTCAATTATTGATTAAATAATATATAACATATCGATAATAATTGAATCAATTAACGTGAGATACTATGCAACAATTACTGAAGCAATAATTGAACAAAACTGAGTGACTTCTCACGTAAACATCAATAATCAATACCGTGTGCTACTTATGCAACCACGCCAGATTCTCAGATTTTTAACACCGGGTGTTTCATCAGTTAACGATAAAACTTCCGCCGTTATTTTCATAAAATATTTTTGTCGTTTTCTCAATCCGACAATAATTCCGTTGTAGGGTCCACTAATGATTGTGCCGTCATACTAATATTCCCTGTTAAAATGAATATTCCCCGACCAATCGAATATTATATAACAACTTGCGTACTTTTCAAAATTTACAAATATTACCCACAACTATAACATTATATCAAATTCATTCCATAATATTCAAAAATGATAATTATAGAAAATTCATCTTTATTCATAAAAGTTGGGGTCTTACAATCTCCCCTTCTTATGAAATTTTGCCCTTGAAATTAGGGTACGTACCTGGTATGTCGAAGAGGTAAGGATAACCTGATTTTATTTCATATTCTAACTCCCAGGTCATTTCCTCAACATCGTGGTTCCTCCATAAAACTTTGACTTGAGGTATAACCTTGGAGCGTAGTATATGTTCCTTCTTATCCAAGATTTTAATAGGATCCTCTTCATACGTTAAATCTTTCTCTATTTTGTCCGGTTTTAACTCAATAATATGGTTCGGGTCTTTCACATATTTACGTAACATGGATATGTAAAAAACGTTATGAACACGAGACATACTTGGCGATGCGAGTCTATAGACTACAGATCCCCTACTCGATCGAGGATTAAAATGGGCCAATGAATCGAGGATTGAGCTTTCCTCTCTTTCCAAATCTCGTAACTCCTTTCCATGGAGCAACACATAACAACACATGATCTCCAATATCGAATTCCACGCCCTTTCGATGAAGATCAACATATATCTTTGTTAGGTCTTGTGAGGTTTTTATCGTTGTCGGATCGTTTGAATCTTTTCTCAGAGTCATACGTACCAACTCGGTCCCAACAACGCTTTCTTCACCCACCTCATCCCAAAGATATCTTTGGAGAACGACACTTTCTTCCATACAACGCCTCGAATGGAGCCATGCCAATACTTGCTTGATAACTGTTGTTGTAGGAAAACTCCACCAATGGTAAGAACTTATCTCAGCTTCCCTTGAAGTCAAGGACACAGAGTCTTAATAAATCTTCAAGAGTTTGAATAGTCCTCTCTGATTGTCCGTCCGTCTAAGGATGATATCCCAAATAAAATCATAAATCCGTGCCCATAGCTTTTTGCAAACTAACCCAAAATCGTGAAGTGATCTTGGGTCTCGATCAGAAACTATGGATACTAGCATACCATATACGAGCAAGACGTTCAAGTGTATAAGTTTCTTGTATTATTAAGAAATGAGCAGACTTGGTCAATCTATCAATAATGACCCAAATTGCATCTGTACCTTGAGAAACCTTGGGAAGACCAGTAACGAAATCCATGGTAATGTGCTCCCACTTCCATTCTAGAATTTCAAGTGGTTTCAATGGACCTTTTGGTACTTGATGCTCCGCCTCGACTCGTTGACAAGTTAGACACCTTGAGATAAACAACGCTATCTCTCTCTTCATATTGCTCCACCAAAATGTATATCAAAGATCACGATACATTTTGGTACTTCCAGGATGGATTGCAAATGGTGTGTTGTGCGCCTCCATCATGATTTTATACTTTAAATCAGGGTCGTTAGGAACACAAAGTCTGGAGTTGACTCAAAGTATTCCTTCTTCATCGATTTTTGCTTCCGACATAGCACCTTCTTGCACTTTCTTCCTCATACGCATCAGCTCCAGGTCTGTAGCTTAAGCAGCTTTAACTTTATCAATTAAAGTCGGTTCTACTCATATATTCGCCATCATTAAGTGGGTCCCTGGAGTCTTTATCTCTATCTCCATCCTTTGCAAGTCATACAAAATGGGCCTTTGCGTTGACAATATTGCACTCGTACTCGCATATGATCTTCTACTCAATGCGTTAGCTAGCACATTTGCTTTTCCAGGATGGTATTAGATGGTATGATCATAATCTTTCAACAGTTCAAGCGAACATCGCTGTCGCATGTTGAGTTCCTTTTGAGTGAAGAAATATTTGAGGCTTTTCTGATCCGTAAAGATCTCCACTTTCTCCCCATACAAGTAATGCCTCCAAATTTTAAGTGCGAGGACAACAGCTGCCAACTCTAGATCATTAGTAGGATAATTCCTCTCATATTCTTTGAGTTGTCGAGAGGCATAGGCTATGACTTTCCCATGTTGCATGAGAACACATCCTAACCCTTTGCCCGAAGCATCACTGTAGATGACAAATCCCTCCGAACCTGATGGTATTGTTAGAACAGGTGCTGAAATGAGTCTCCTCTTGAGTTCTTGAAAACTCTTCTCATATTCCTCATTCCAACTAAATTTTGTATCTTTTCGAGTCAACTGAGTTAAGGGAGTAGCGATTCGAGAAAACCCTTCTATGAATATTCGATAATAACCAGCTAAGCCGAGAAAGCTACGTACTTCGATCACTGATTTAGGTTGCTTCCAGCTTTGAATAGCTTCAATCTTTGCTGGGTCAACAGATATTCCATGACTTGATACTACGTGCCCAAGGAATGCTACTTCCTCAAGCCAGAACTCGCATTTCTTTAACTTGGCATAAAGCTTATATTCATGAAGCTTTTGGAGTATCAGCCTCAAGTGTTGCTCATGATCTTCACGGCTTTTGGAATAAATAAGGATGTCATCAATAAAGACAACCCCAAAGTTGATCCAAATATTCCTTGAATACTCGGTTCATTATATCCATGAAGGCAGCAAGAGCATTAGTCAATCCAAAAGACATGACTAGGAATTCATAATGCCCGTACCGAGTTCTGAAAGCTGTCTTTGGAATGTCATCGGTTCTAATCTTTAATTAATGATATCCGGAATGAAGATCAATCTTTGAAAAAAATTTGGCACCTTGCAACTGGTCAAACAGGTCATCAATACGTGGCAATGGGTACATATTTTTGATGGTTACATGATTCAACTCTCGATAATCAATACAAAGTCGCATACTCCCATCTTTCTTCTTCACGAATAGAACAGGAGCACCCCAAGGAGAAGTACTAGGACTAATAAAGCCAATGTCTAACAATTCCTGCAGTTGGGTCTTTAACTCTTGAAGTTCAATAGAGCCATTCGATATGGGGCTTTGGAAATGGGTTTTGTCTTAGGGTTCAAGGTCGATACAAAATTCAATTTCACGCCTGGGGGTAGGCCAGGAAGTTCTTCAGGGAATACGTTAGGAAATTTATTAACAATAGAAATATCATTCAAAACTGACATATTTTTGTTTAGATCCGTGACATGAGCTAAGAAAGCTTGACATCCATTTTTCAATAAATGAATAGCTTTATGGCTTGAGATGATAGTGATTGATTTTAATGGTTTGGTTGCTTGAATTCGCATAATAGGTTGGTTAGGAATATGAAAGCTAATAACCTTAAGAAAATAATCAATTTTTGCATGATGAGTAGTTAACCAATCAATCCCTAGAATTACGTCAAATGCAAGTATTTTCAATGAAATAAGATCGACAGGTAATGTGAGGGTACCGATTTGAACCAAACAAGACTTATAAACAGTGGATGTAATGAAGGTTTCTCCCAACAAAGTTTCAACAGATAAGTCAAAGTCCAATTTCTCCGAAGTCAAATTTAAACATTGAGCGCAAGTAGGAGAAATAAAAGAATGGGTAGAACCGGTATCAAATAAGGTATATACTTCGCTAGAATTAATGATAAACTTACCCGTGATGATCTCGTTCGGGTTCCTTGCTTTCTGGGAGGTCACGACAAATGCTCTCCCTTGCACTACTGGCTTTGAATTTTTTGGGACGTCCTTTGGTGCCTCCATCCTAGCTGAACTTGTCTTCAGTGAACGACAAAATCGGGATAGGTGACCTTCTCTTCCACAATTATAACATGATTTGGACGGCATCGCGCAATTTGGACTGATGTGTCCCTCCCCTTCCGCATTTGAAGCATATGATAGGTGGTCATTCTCCTTCCTTAACAACGGTCTTTGGTCTTGGACGTCTTTCCATCATTGTTGAATCTCCTCTTCTTGAAATGTCCATTCTTATTGTTTTGGCCATGATTACCACCGAAGTGGTTACCATTTCTGGTATGTTGATTCCCTCCACGCTTATTGTCACCACTTCGATGACTGCTATCACTAGTATTATCATTTTGCCGGCTGCTCTCTTTTGGTTGGGTTGACTCATTATCGCGTTCTAATAACTGAACCCTATTAACAACATCTGAATACAAACACAATTTATGAGAGATAAGATATTGCCGTATCTCGGGTTTCAAACCTCTTAGAAACATTCGCGTCATTCTCTCCTCATTATCAACCAAATGGGATGCAAACCGGGACAACTCAAATAACTTGGCTTCAGTCTTTGTGACCTGAGTCTGTTGTTTTGCTCCGACTTGATGAACTCTACCTCTTTCATGTGATGAATACTTTCGGGAAAGTACTTGTCATTGAACAATTCTTGAACTTCTCCCAAGTCATCTTCAATCTGGCGCAGTTGAGTACGCTTTTACGATTCCCACCAAGAATCGCCTCAGACGCAAACATGAAGGTGGCAAAGGAACCTTTTGCTCCTTGGAGCATCCCAAGACATCAAATATTTTGCAGATCTACTTTATCCACGTCTCCGCCTTAAGTGGTTTTGGCTCTCCAAAAAACTCCAGTGGTCCCAGTTCCTTGAACTGCTTAGCGGTGACCGTATGAGAGTTGCTAGTGTTTCCACCTGTATTTTGGACAGGAGCCGCTCTTGCCTGATGTTGCATGAATTACATAAAGCCTCTGAACATTCCATCGTTCATCATCTAGTCAGTGTTGTTGTTTTCCTGAGGATTATCGCCTTCCTGATGCACATTATCCTGATTATTGATCTGTGGAGACTCAACGGTCTCTTGTGCTCCATTGATGTTCTCAACATTTTCGGATGCCATTTTCAAACACTGCCACAAAACAAGGGTTAATTAACATATCACATATTATCCCTATATTCTGACCGACCAATTAAATACCAAATAAACTTAGGTAGGTCATACTAGCGAAGAATTCCCCGCCTCTTCCTCCTAGTTCTTATCTCACATCTCACCAGGATCATATCCTAAGCTTTGATACTAAATCGTGACGCCCCCAAAATAGGTATACATCACCCATCTTGAGTCGCCAAATACATGGTATAAAATTCAAATATAACTTAATTATACAATTAATGTGTAAAATACGATAAAACATATCTTTGTGAGTTTTAATACAAATATTGTCATCTAGACAATATCCACACTCAATTGAGTCCTCATTACATTTATTATCACACTATTTAACATAATAGTGAGGACTACTAATGCTATTATCTGGACCGTCACTCCCGTTCCACGACTAGTCCTCGCTTTCGTTCTCATTTCAAGAAGAGAACAATGAAAGTAAAAGGTGAGCTCAACTAGCCCAATGAAATATTATGACTAAGATAATGCGAATAAATTATCATTAGCCTTCAAATCGTGTTAAACTGATACAATATAACAAACATCAAGTTTAACTGCAGCGGAACAAGCAATCCATTAAAAGAGTCAAGTAGAGAATAAAATCTACTATTTTTATGATTTAAAAGGTTTTTCATCACTTTTATCGCTTGGACTCAGCTTAATAAATAATCCACATCATCCCTGCACTACGGCCAAGGATATTCATTAGTATCACAACCACAAATTATCCATGCACTACGGGCCAAGGATATTCGTGTATTCATCAATGGTTATGATCATGCCAACAACTGTCCATCAATGCACTACGGGCCAATGAGGACTTTTACCACATCATTTGTAACATTACGGTCATGATTATACCGATAAATCCTTGGTCATAATCATACCAAGTCCATCTATGCACTATAGACCACATATGACTTTCAACATAATATAAACATGAGGATGATGACAATGATATAAGAATTCAATAAAACAAGTTCAAGAATTAATTTATCTAAGAACTAATAACGTCCAAATTGTCAACATGATACTTCTTTGTAGAGTAAAATTCAAGAATGCTCAGAAGAATATTTCCATGAAAAGATACTGGATGAAGCGCAAATATCAAGGATATTCCAGTAATTTCATGGAGTATAGAAGTCAAAACTTTAACCAACTGAGTATAATAAAGAATGGAATAACAAAAGAAATCACCGGGCATATGCGATAAATGCATGACGGAGTTATTCCAATGAATAATAAACAACGGAACCCGTGTCATGCATAAAGCGCATGCATGTGATATTCCAATGAATAATAAATAATTTAACCAGTCAGAGGCGTAATTACGCACCGCGGGATGTTCCAACGTAATAATAAATAACGAAACCATGTTATGCGTAAACACATACGATGTGATGTTCCAATGAGAATAATAAATAATCGGAACTAGGTCGTGCAAAATTACATGCATGCAGGATGTTCCAAAGAATAATAAAGAATGGAATAATGTAAGAATTTCACCATGTATGCGGTACTTCACATGAGGCAGTTATTCCAATCGAATAATAAAGAATGGAATAACGAGAATAATTTTACCATGTATGCGGTATTGGCATGATGCAGTTATTCAAATGAATAATAAAGAATGGAATAAGCGTAAGAATTTCACCAAGTATAGAGTAGCCCACGTATACAAAGTTATTCCAATGTAATAATAAAAATGGAATAATAGAAGTTCTCTTCATGAATACGAAAGAAATACTACCCTTTACCTTAAAAGAAACTGGATATAGAAGTGGTGAAGTAGCAGAACACTTTTCTTCTTTCTCTCTATAGTTTCAGTGAATTCGTAAGAAATAATGAAGGAATGAACTTCTATTTATAGAAGAATGGACTGAATAGTAACTAATTCCTAAACGGTCCAGATTGATTTACTTTTAAACGGACGGTCCAGATTGGTTTACAATAAAATATAATATATTCTATTTATAATCTAATAAAATGAATAACTTTATAAAAGTATTCTGTTTTATATAAAATGATTTTACTATACAAATACTATGCAAGCACTATGCAAATACTATGCATAATAAAATATACTATATTCTAATTATTGTCTAATAAAACGTATAACTTTATAAAATATTCTATTTTATATAAAAAGATTTTACTATGCAAAACACTATACATAATAGAATATAATATATTCTATTTATAGTCTAATAAAACGAATAACTTTATAAAAGTATTACGTTTTATATAAAAAGCTTTTCTATTTTATTACATTAATAATACTAATAAAACAAAACTACTTCATCATTATTATAATTCACACTATTAATCGACGAGGTCATTTCCGGAAAGAGGGCTTTCAATAAGGATTTCTCCCTATTAGGCGCAATTGATTAGGTGACCAAATCTCTCCTTGGCGTAACTTCTAGACATCGTTAATATTGCAAATAATAATATTAACAATCGTGTTATCTCAATTATTGATTTAATAATATATAAAATATCGACAATAATTGAATCAATTAATGTGAGATACTATGCAACAATTCATCAAGCAATAATTGAACAAAATCGAGTGACTTCTCACGTAAGCATCAATAATCAATACTGGTGTGCTACTATGCAACCACAGCGTATTCTCAGATTTTTTAACACCGGTGTTTCAACAGATTAACAATAAAACTTCCGTCGTTATTTTCATAAAATATTTTTGTCGTTTTCTCAATCCGATAATAATTCTGTTGTGGGGTCCACCAATGATTGTGCCGTCGTACAAATATTCCCTGTTAAAATGAATATTCCCCAACCAATCGAATATTATATAACTTGCGTACTTTGCAAAATTTATAAATATTACCCACAACTATAATATTATATCAAATTCATTCCATAATATTAAAAATGATAATTATAGAAAATTCATCTTTATTCATAAAAGTTGGGGTCTTACAAGCATTTACTTAGTTTTCACTACTAAATTTATATCCACTAAGTAATATTTACTTAGTTTGAGCCCAAGTGCAAATTAGGGTTCACATGACCTAATTGAATTAAATGCACAATTAGAGTTCCATGACCTCATTAAATGTACAAATTAGGGTTCGCATGTCCTAATTGAATGAAGACGGAAAAGCCAAAAATAAATATATTAGACCCGAGAGAAGTCTCCATGTGTCCCGAGGCAGAAGGCTCGTGGAGGCGGCTCGTTTTGAGAATTGATTGAGGGATTGGATTGGTGGCTCGAAGGATAGGGAGATATAAGCACTATTCTAATGACCAAATGGTATTTCTGGAATTTCCCTGAAGACATGTGCCTGACATGTGACTACTTAAGTTTCAGGAAACTCTATAAATACCCCTTCCATTCTAGGAAGGGAGTACTCTTTGGTGACTGAAGACTTGGACATTCCCTCTCAAAGCACTCAAGACTTGGAAATTCTCTCAACTTGCAACACTCAAGAAGGCTCTTGGAATCCCTGTTACCCTAACACGATTTTCGGATTCTAGGAGTTCTTCCACGTGCCATTGGAGTAATCGTCCACCTGTTCTTCTCCCCTCTTCAATCAATCAACCAATTCTGTGCTCTTCATGAATTTCTCTCCTCCTCATCCAACATAAAACTCTAACTAGCAAGGCACGATTTCCTTACCCACATTTCTTTGGCGACTCTGCTGGGGAGGTGTAGAATTCGTGAAGGGTATGCCCACAACTCGAAGTGGGAGAACTACAGCAAGAGCTTCACCAACAAATAGCATTACCTCATCGGATCTAGTTCCAAGGCAAGCAAATTAAGCTTTCCAGGGTGTGAATCTAGATCTCGATCAACCCATCCTTTAAGACGCCTCAGAAGGAGGTTTAACATCACCATGCATGGCTAATCAACAACCAATGAATGCCAGGCTGACATGCACGGGAAGGCAAGGCGAGGAAGAAAGTGGAGAGCAGACAAATGTTGTGCAACTGGAGATGCTCAAGGCGTTGAAAGAAGCACGAGAAGGACAAGGGATGATGATGGCTATGATGCTGGAGATGTAGAGAAAGCAAGAGGAAATAGGAAATTTCTGCTAGCAGTTGATACAGATTCCTGCTTTCAAGGCCATATTCCCAGACAATTCATAGGGGGAACAGGTAGGAGTGGAGGATAACAACAACGATAGAAACAATAAGGAGAATCAGACTGCACCTCCATTGACGGAGAATCAGTCTGTTCTAATCATCCACTTGGAACCTCAGAACAGTGGTGACGTGCCACAACCCAGACTGGAAGTTAGCCAGCCTCAGCCAAACATCATTTCGACCACTATCCCCGTATTTTCACAAGTGCAGATACCAACCATCCCAAGTCTCATCCAACGAACCAGCCCACAAGCACAACCGATACAGAATTTACATGATGCCAGTGTACATTAACCAATTTTTGTACCATACACACGACCAATGCCGCCATACATCACAACACCATAGAGAGTCCATACCACGAGCCAATATGTGACAAAGGATGATATGATCGATGTGATCAATCAACTTCATAGGAAGACATCCCGACCTTCGGAGTTAGACTTTACTCGACCTTACCCATCACATATTCGGAGAATACCTTACCCGACAGGGTATATCGAGCATCCCCAACAATTTCTAAAATACAATGGGAAGAAAGGAAATGCCAGGGAAAACATTGCCAGGTTCGTGGAGTCGATGTCTCCATTTAGGATATGATGAAATGAACAATCATAATTTGTTGATGATGGAATTCCACAAGACTTTGATGGATAATGCCTTCAGTTGGTACTACAACTTAGAGAAGGGATCAGTCTATGATTGGGATAATCTAAAATTACAATTTTTTAAGAAATTTTTCTATGTACAGAAACAGGTAACCATCATAGAGCTCATGCGACTCAACTAGAAACCAAACGAGGAGCTGTCAGATTATGTGGTTAGGTTCAGGGCCCACAGAAGTGTGCAGAGCCAATTGAAGAAAAGAACTTAGTTAGCATATGCAACAATGGTGCTTTAGACGCTTCAAGCCCCACCTCATTACCAAGGCTTGAAGCGTACACCAATTTCGAGGATGAAATTTCATAAGAAGGGGAGGTTATAAGACCTCAACCTTTATGAATAAAGATTATTTTTTCTCAAAATATCATTTTTGGATATTAAGGTGTGAATTTGTTATAATGTTATAGTTATGGGTAATATTAATAAATTTTGCAAAGTAAGCAAGTTGTTATAAAATATTCGTTTGGTCGGGAAATATTCATTGTAACAGGGAATATTCGTACGATGGCACAATCATTGGTGGACCCACAATAAAATTATTGTCAGAGTTAGAAAATGACAAAAATATCTTTTTATAAAAATAACGGCGAAAGCTTCAACGTTAACTGTTGAAATACCCGGTGATAAAAAGTACATTAATACGCGTGGTTTCATAGTAGCACACGGTATTGATGCTTATGTGAGAAGTCACTCAGTTATACTCAATTATTGCTACAGTAATTGCTGCATAGTATCTCATATTATTGATTCTATTATTGTCACAGTATCATATGTACAATATTTTATATTATTAAATCAATAATTGAGATGACAAGTTATTCATATTATTATTTGCATTATTAACAATGTCTAAAAAATTTTGTCGAGGAAAGGGGTTTGGTCACCTAATTGCGCACCAATAGGGAGAAATCTTTATTGGAAAGCCCCCTCTTTCCTGGAAATAATCTGGTTGTTAATATTACAAGTTATATTATTGATGAATAAATGTTGTTAAAAATATTGAGGGGATTTTTATGATGTATTTGTTGTAGGTTTGACTTATTATTTGGACCTCAACTTACTCATTTTACACTATATATATATAGTGTAAAAGGTGGGGGGCCACATGTGGGGCCCACGTAAGGAAGAAAAAAATGAAATGGGGGGGGGGGTAGAAAAATTTGTCACGGGAGGAGAAAGAAATGGAATGGTGGAATGATGGTGGAATTGAGTATATATATATATATATATATATATATATATATATATATATATATATATTATAAGACCCCAACTTATTATAAATGAAATTGAATTTTCTCTATTTATTATTTTGAAATAGTAAGGGTTGATTTGATTAATGTGGTTAGTTATGGGTAAAATACGCAAATATCTTAAATAAGCAAGTGGTTATAAAATATTTATTGTTGTCGGGGAATATTCGTACGACGGCGCAACCTTGTGTGGACCCCATAACGGAAAGCGATTGGATGAAGAAAACGACAAGTATAAGTTATTTTTATAAATAACAGGCGTTGTTTATTCACAGATTATCTTGTTGAATACCCGGTGGTTAAAACACAATAATACGCATTTTTGCACAGTAGCACACGGTATTGCACTAATTATTGATTCTTACGTAAGAAGGCATTACTCAATAATTGTTACAATAATTATTGTTCAATATTTTATTGATTCAATAATTTCTACGTTGATATTTTATATTATTATTTATTCAATAATTGTCACTGCACAGTATTTCCCATTATCAGATCAATTATTTATATTATTTGAATAATATTATTAGATAGCATTATTGGCAATGTCTAAGGAAGTTCTGTCTAAGGAGAGGTTTGGTCACCTAATTGCATGCCAGTAAGGAGAAATCCTTATTAGAAAACCCCCTTTTTCCTGAGAATAACCTGATTGTCATTATTGTGATTCTGTAATATTATTTTTGAATAATTAATTATTGATTTATATGATAAGAAAAATATTTATTTATGTGGATAGAAATGGAGGAATTTTTAGAAAAATGACAATTGTTGAAAATTTATATTTTATCTTTTCTGATAAAATAATTCATTTAAATATATTATTATATTATAATAATATAATAATGGTGATATTTTTACAATGAATGTGGGATATATGAATAAATGAGGAGGAAAAGTATTTTGTTACAAAAAATATTTAAAACATGTTTTTCATGTTTGTGGACCCCATTTTTTGACTAAAACTTGATTATAGTTTGTAAAATCGTCCGTATGTGAATTTCAGTCAATTTTTGCTTGGAATTTGGAAAAATTTTAACTTACAAAGTTGTAGAGAATTGAATTTCTTATGGAATGGACATAAGATTCGAATTTTTCTGATAAAAGGGCTATTTATTATGAGGTATTGATGTTCCGGAATAATTGATTTTTGAATTTTGAATTTTTTTTAAGAAAAATGTTTTTATTATGTTGGTGGGCCCCACTAGTATGTAAAATGAGCTGAATATAGATTTTCAAAGTGGGCGTAGGAAATTTTAAAAAATAATAATATTTTATTAAATTTTTTGCTTTGGTGTTCTAAGCATTTTCTTATACATAGGGTGCTTAGGTTAAAATTGAAAATCACACCAGAAACTGAAGTTTTCTCTCTCTATATTATCGAGCATATTCTTGTGAGTATTTTGATACTTTGAGTGTTGCTTTATGGTGCAAATTCCTTCAGCAATATATCCAGTATTCTAGTCCGAAGTACTGTCTTTTTGAGGTAAGGGATGTTATTTTTTTTAAAAAAATGATATTATTTCTTTCAATATCATTATGCCAGAATATTGGTAAGGTTTTTCTTGTGAAATTCTTGTCTTTTTGTGTCGGGATTACTATTCACGTATATGGCACTATTCACAGAAAAATTAAAATTTTCTTTTCTTCGTCTAAGTTGTTTATTATGATTACTAGCTTTGATTGTATCCATGTTTTGAACTTCATTCTTGAATTTTGTTCCACAATGGTTTATTATGGAGTATTTTTGAACATGGATAAACCGAAGTGCGAATCCCTAATATTTGTTCTTTTGTCTCACTGGATTCGTTTTCTTTAAAATATTTTTCATCATCCTCAGTCCTAAATGATGATATACCTGAATATCTTTAGCCTGTAGTGCAAAGATGAATGATTTCCTGATGAACATCTTTGGCCCGTAATACAAAGATGAACAGTTGTTGAGATGAACATAACCAACTGATGAATATCTTTGGCCTATAGTGCAAAGATAAATATTTGATTCAAGATGAATATTGATTGATGTTATAGAGATAAAATATTGATGATGAGCTTTTAAATTCATAGATGATAGTAGATTTTATTCTCTACTGAACTCTTCTAATGAATTGTTATTTTCGCTGCGAATATTGATCTGAAACTTGTTGTTTATTATATTCTATCAGATTTTTCCCTGTTGAGGACTAACGATAATTTGTTCTATATTATCTTAGTCATAATGTTCTTTACTGAGCTAGTTGAGCTCACCCTTTTTCCTTTTTGTTCCATTTTTCTTCTCAAGAGGCGAGAATGTAGCGAGTACTAGTCGGGGTATAGAATGATGGTTCTAGAAAGTTATTTTAGTAGTCATCACTATTTTTTTAAAATAATGTATCAATAATTGTACTGAGGACTTATTTGAGTGTGGATATTATCTAGAAGACAATATTTGTATTTAAACGCACAGTTTATGTGTTGTCATATTTTGCACGATAATTGTATTAATAAAGTTGTAGTTGTTTCTGTACCATGTATTTGGCAACTCAGAATGAGTGATGTATACCTATTTTGGGGGCGTCACACACACACACACACACACACACACACACATATATATATATATAACTTACATGTGTGTGTATATATATATATATATTATAAATTTTTATTTTATTCGATTATTATATTATTATTTGAAAAATCTGGCGTCTGTGAAGTTGCAGAATTCAGTCCGTGAATTCTTTTCACTGTTGGTCTGTGAAATATTTTTAAACAGTACCCCTTCCATTTTCCTATAAATAGGATGCTTAGTTAGAATTGAAAATCACACCAGAAGCAAAAGTTTTCTTTCTCTATAATATCGAGCATATTTTTGTGAGTATTTAGATAGTTTGAGAGTTGATAAGCAGTGCAAGTTTTCTTCTACATTATATCCGATATTTCAGTTAGAAGTATTATTTTTTTGAGGTAAGGGATGTTATTTTCTTCATAAATGATGTTATTTCTTTCAATATCATTATACCGAAATATTGGTATAAATTTTATTGTGAAATTTTTACCTTTTCGTTTCGGGGTTACTATTTACGTATACGGCACTATTCACGTATACGACACTATTCACGAATATGACACTATTCACAAAAAAATTAAAAAAAAAATTTCTTTGTCCAAGTTGTCTATTATGGTTACTATCTTTGATTGTATCCATGTTTTGATCTTCATTCATGAATTTTGCTCCACAATTGATTATTATGGAGTATTTTTGAACTTGGATAAACCAAAGTATGAATCCCTAATCTTTGTTCTTTTATCTCACTAGATTCATTTTCTTTAAGATATTTTTAATCATCCTCAATCCTAAATGATGA
The DNA here is from genome assembly GCA_020205605.1 of Panax ginseng. Classification (NCBI taxonomy): domain Eukaryota; kingdom Viridiplantae; phylum Streptophyta; class Magnoliopsida; order Apiales; family Araliaceae; genus Panax; species Panax ginseng. Next base: position 48,028,937 of record CM035132.1, read on the forward strand.
TATAACTGAATATCTTTTGCCTGTAGTGCAAAGATGAATGATTACTTGATGAATATCTTTGGCCGTGGTGCAAAGATGGACATGTGTTGAGATGAACATGACCAACTGGTGATACAAATGAATATCTTTGGCTCGTAAAGCAAAGATGAATATTTGGTTCAAGATGTATATTAATTGATGTTACAGGGATAAAATATTGATGATGAACTTTTAAATTATAGAAGATAGTAGACTTCATTCTCTACTTAACTCTTCTAAGGAATAGTTATTTTCGCTGCGAATATTGATCTAAAACTTGTTGTCCATTATATTTTATCTGATTTATTGAAGGCTAACGATAATTTGTTCTACATTATATTAGTCATTATATTCTTTACTGGGCTAGTTGAGCTCACCCTTTTTCTTTTTGTTCCATTTTTCTTCTCAGGAGGTGAGAATATAGCGGGAACTAGTCGGGGTGTGGAGTGATGTTTCAAGTCAATTATTTTAGCAGTCCTCACTGTTTTGTAAAATAGTTTATCAATAATTATAATGAGGACTTATTTGAGTTTGGATATTGTTTAGAAGATAATATTTGTATTTAAACTCACAGCATATGTGTTGTCGTATTTTGCACGACAATTGTAATAATGAAGTTGTAGTTATTTTTTGTACCATGTATTTGGCGACTCAGAATAGGTTGTGTGGACTTATTTTGGGGGCGTCACACTAGGGTTCAGCCCTATAGGGTTCAACCCCTAGGGTTCGGTCCTATAGGGGGGAATCCTCTTTGTTACCTCTCGCTCAGATTAAAGAAAATCTCCTTGCTGCTCCCTTGATGATCTTCCTGGCTAGTAGGAAGAGAGAAAATTCAAAATGAAGCAAGATAAGAAAGGAGGCATGAATGGCTTGGGAGATGCATATATATGAATACATGTATAGCCCCCAAAGTATACTTGCAACTAAAAAGGAAGCAATCACTCTTTTTTATTAAGGAAATGATTCAATCTGATTTCCAAAAGATAAATATCTTTGATTTTGTTTCTAAATAGAAATATATAAAGATATTATTTTCTAAATATGAAAAAAAAAAGATTTGATTTTCTCCCAATAAAGGGAAATTTTGAAATTTGATTTTTTCCTTCTAAATAATAATAATGATAAGGAAGGATATTGTCTTCAAAATCAAATAAAGGAAAAAAAAAATTAATTTTATTTCCAAAATAAAATTAAGATTTGATTTGATTAAAAGGAAAGATTTAGTTTACCAAAAGAAAGTTATTATATTGAATTTTATTTGGTAATATTTGATGATCTTCCTTGTTTTAATTTTAAGGAAACAAATATTGGGCAAACTATGAAAAGATTTTCAGAAGATTTTCTAATATGTCCAAGGAAGAGCGTTGTTAGGTTTTGCCTCCCTAGGGTTTAACCTTAAGGGTTTGGTCCTTCTTCTAGGATCCTTGTCTTCAAGACTTGCAAAGTGGAGTCCTGCAAAATCATTCAGAAGCTTGAAGTATTTTTGTACGATCGTCTCTTTGGAAAAGCGACTCTCGCGCAGGGGGAAAATGTGGGCCCAAGTGCAAATTAGGGTTCACATGACCTAATTAAATTAAATGCAAAATTAGGGTTTCACGACCTTATTAAATGTACAAATTAGGGTTCGCATGTCCTAATTGAATGAAGACGGAAAAGCCAAAAATAAATATACTAGACCCGAGAGAAGTCTCCATGTGTACCGAGGCAGAAGGCTCGTGGTTGCGGCTCATTTTGGGAATTGATTGAGGGATTGGATTGGTGGCTAGAAGGACAGAGCGATATGGGCATTATTCTAATGACCAAAGGGTATTTCTGGAATTTCCCAGAAGACATGTGTTTGACATTTGACTACTTAAGTTCTAGAAAACTCTATAAATACCCCTTCCATTCTAGGAAGGGGGGACTCTTTGGTGACTGAAGACTTAGACATTCCCTCTCAAAGCACTCAAGACTTAGACATTCTCTCAACTCGAAGCACTCAAGAAAGCTCTCAGAATCCCTGATGCCCTAACACGGTTTCCGAATTTTAGGAGTTCTGCCACGTGTCATTGGAGTAATCGTCTACCTGTTCTTTTCCCCTCTTCAATCAATCAACTAATTTTGTGCTCTTCATAGATTTCTCTTCTCCTCAGCCAACACGAAATCCTAACTAGCAAGGCACGATTTCCTTGCCCACACTTAGTTAATATTACTTAGTTTCCCAATAGTAATTAAAATAAATTAAGTAGTATTAATTTACTTAGTTTTACACTATTATATACAAATAAAATAATATAATAACATAGATTTATATTACTTTGCATAATATAAGATAATATAATATAAAATAAAATAATATATCATAATATATCATAACATAACATAACATAACATAACATGACATAACATAAAATAAAATAAATTCATTAACTTAATTACATTCTCTAAATTTATTAATTTAAATAGTATAATATAATATCATATAATATCATACAAAATAAAGTAATAAATAAATAAAATAAATAAATTTATTTAAAAAAAATAGAATGACAATGATTTAATTAAAATAAATAAAAGAGAGAACATACTCTATCAATAACTCAACTGCAACATCCATAAGACCGACTTTTTTCGAATGCATGTTTTGTAACCAAATATCAGTATTTTCTTGACAAATAGTTTATATCACAATCTCTATCATGAAAGTATACTATGGATCTGCGATTAATCATCCTTGTCTTGAATTTGAATCCACAAAACAGTATTCTCGAAATATATATAACAAATTGGAGAAAGATGAAAGTGTGCACTAGCTTACTGAAAGATAACTTATCACAATTAGATGGAAATTAACTTTATGTTATAATATAAAATAAATACCTTAATCATATATTTCCCAAGAGTAATGACTAATGGGAGAAGAGTCAATGACTTTCTTGTACGCAGGATTTGACAAAGTAGTTACATGCAGCTAATACTCCAATTAACTGGTTCCTCTGCATAAATAAAAAAAGTATGGGTCGTAGTTCTTGTTTGTGTCACATACTCGAATTGAGTAATTGAATTACTACAGACATTCATGTTCCATCATAACAGATGGCAACATCCCGAAGGAGGACCATTAAGTTGTTGAATAAAGTTTTAGGTTCAACAAACCCTCTAGATGAACGAGCCACCACTTCTCTTTTAAGAGTGAATCATCGATTGATATGAGTCCAATCCATGAAATAGACAGCTTCTCACCTCTTTGAATTCCTCAGATGGGTAGTTCTCACAGAAGATGTACTTTTTCTAATATTTTTCTGAGAGGAATCGCTTCGCTTTTTTAGAAAAATATTAGAAAAAGTACTTCTTCTGTGAGAACTCCCCATATGAAGAATTCAGAGTGGTGAGAAGCTGTCTATTTCATGAATTTGACCCATATCAGTCGATGATTCATTCTTAAAAGAGAAGTGGTCGCTCGTTCATCTAGAGGCTAGGGTTTGCAGAACCTGAAACTTTATTCAACAGTTTAATGGCCCTCCTTCGGGATGTTGTCATCTGTTATGATGGAACAGTGATGGATGTCTGCAGTAATTCAATTACTCAATTCGAGTATGGGACACAAACAAAAACTACGACCCATACTTTTTTATTTATTCCGAGGAACCAGTTAATTGGAATATTAGCTTCATGCAACTGCTATGTCGAATCTTGCGTACAAGGAAGTCCTTGACTCTTCTTCCAGTAGTTCTTATTTTTGGGCGATGATTAAGATATTTGTTTTACATTATAACATGAAGTTAATTTCCATCTAATTATGACAAGTTATCTTTCAGTAAGCTAGTTCACACTTTCATCTTTTCTCTAATTTGTTGTATATATCACTACAAAACAATGGACATTTGACAACGATTTTTCAGGCAACAAAATTCATAGGTCGTTGCTAAATTTGGTTGCCAATTCGTTGGCGAGAAAAAAATAATCCCCGTCTATTTACTTTTTTGTTGCCGATGTGATTTTTCTCATCATGGGCAACGAAAAAAATTTTGTTGCTATATTTTCTTGCCTAATATGGGCCCTATTCATTGGCAACAATTTTTTTTGTTGCGTATTTTGTATAATTTTTTGCATTGACTGGTAAATTATTGCCCAAAATTAAGATAAACCCAATAAGCACATTTCAACCTCTCTTTTTTCCCAAAATTAATATTTATGTGAATTATGTGGTATTAAAATTTTATATATAAGTATGAAATATATACATTTATTGAAAAGTAAGATTTAATAGTGGATTTAACTATTAAATTAATTAGCTTGATTTAAATAAGAAAAAAAATATGGAGGCAAAGGAAATTAACTAAATAATATTAGTTAATTGAGATTGAGTTAAAATTATATTATGAAATAATATAATATCAAAGCCTTGAACGACAATGGAGTCATTATGAATAAAATTTCATAAATGAAGTAATTAAAGTGTTTAAGTAAAATCATAAATTAATGAAAGTGTCTTTGTGTGAATTAGAATGAAGATTTTAATTAAACTCATTATTTTAATATATTACAAATAAGTGTAATATATTTATGTAGTAACTTGATATATTATATTATTCCAAATGAATATAAATTAAATATGAAATGAAGTAATTAGTTCATTATTTGAAAATTTATGGGTTAATATAATTGTTTTGATTAATTAAATAAAGAAAGTTGGTTTCTTTTAATTAGTTGACAATAAGAATTATGTTATTATAATGTAACATATAATAGTATAATATGTAATATTATACTAGATGGATGTGAATTAATAATATGAGGTGATAGACCAATATATATATATATGTAAATGAATTTTGGTGCAAGAATTAATAAATTAAATTAATATTTAATTAATAATTAAATGTATAGATTAAATAAATTGTTTAAAATCAATTTATGGAAGGAAGTTGGAAAATGTAATTATAAAAGTTTAAATTAACTATTTAAATAAAATAACATAAACTAAATAGTTGATTCATTCTATTTCGAGTGTTTATTTCAATTATGAATTTAACTTCATAATTAGTAAATGAATTTTATTATACATTTTATAAATGTATAATTATTTAATTTTTAATTATAATGCATAAAGTGATTTTTGTGTGTAATGGATATTTATATAATGTAATACTATATAGCTATGTATTAAGTATATATGAGGGGGCATGTAAGTTAGTAATGTATTTAAGGCTGGAAATTAAGAAGCTGCAACTGCTGAGTCATAGACTCCAAGCAGGAGGTGGACTTTTATTAAGCCATAAAATATTACACTAAGCAATTAAACTTCCTTGTCCATTCTTCTATCATGTTCCAAAAAGAGAAGCTTAACCTAGAACAAATCCGCGCCTCTCTCTATTCAACACAGATTTGCGAGACTATATATTAGGGATTCCCGACCTTAACTCCGACTTCTCTGAGAAACATTTTCGGTAGCCAATATCAAGATAAGTGGCGTATCTAAGCGATTGAGTTTCAATTCTCCCACTCCAAACATTTTAAGAATGACTTTATCAATTTGTAATTTCAGGTAATGATCATGAGAAACTTTTCAATCTGTAATTTCAAATTTTTGGCCTTTTTAAAACTTTTTGGGCATTCAGTTTCGGGGTAGGATTAACATTTTGGAATTTATAAATCTCTCTTCAAGAGCTGATGAGTTTACTGCATTTTAATTATATGTGCTGTTAATATTAGAATGAAATTGCGACCTAGATGTTTGTGAAAGTTATAAGTTAATATTTTTTTTTCTTATTCCAATTTATTGTTCTTAATTATTAAAACTGATTTTGTGGACTTTGATTCAGCACATAACAAATTGTTTATCATGCTAAGCAATTAATGCTTTCAATTACAGTGTTTGGATGTTATTAGTTTACTAGTTTCTTATTTTTTTATGAAAACTGGGGGTACTTGGATTCCTGTTAATATCTGATTTAGTTGTTTTATTGGGACCTCATACATGTCTAAAAAGTGTACTTGATTCTTGTGAAAATGACAACATGCAAAATGATAATGTTAGCCTGGGGGATGATTTTTTTAAGCTTTCATGCATGCTCTTAAGCTTAGCATAATTATAGAAACTCTTAGCCTTCATCTTAGTAGTGGCAGTTTTACCAGCAGATTTGGTCAAGCTAGAAGGTTTTATGACACTTTTTGGGTCGAGTTCCTTTCTAATTTTGAAAACAGCCCATGAAATTCCTTTGGTTGTTTTTGTTTGTTTTAAGTTGTTTGGACTTAATTACACATCCAATATTTATGTCTCAAGATTATGCTAAGTAGGATATCACATTTGGATATTTGTTTCTGTCCTAGTCACCTATTTATCAACACCATATTGTCAGTGTAGTGTTAGAGTATTGACACAGATTATCTCATTCTCTTAACTCTCCTTAACTCTCTCCACTCAAGCTATTGTATTGGATAAGGACTGATTTTATCCACGATTGTAACATATCTAAGGCTGTAACTAATATTTGAATTAGAAAGATTAGGATTAGTTTGAGTTTTGAATTTGATGTCATGTAAATCATGTAACAGATTTCTATAAATAACAGAGGCGAGAGGCTAACAATAGGTACAGAGGAAATTAATGAGAATCTGATTTCCATCATCTTATACTTCTCAATTTGGTATCAAAGCTCTAAATCGACATTATGTCGTCTTCTTCCTCCTTGAATGCCTCAAGCTCAAATCAGCGACAACTAATGGTTGCAAACACTCTAATCTCACCCTTGAATTTCTCAAACCCAACACAAATGTTGGTGATGAAACTCAATCCCGGAAATTATTTATCTTGGAAGGCTCAATTAATGCCACTGCTTCGTGGTAATAATCTCATTCGTTTTGTTGATGGAACAGAAATAGCACCTCCAGCCAAGCTGACTGCAACCACTGCGAACACATCCCCGGTTGATAACCCTGATTATCTCATCTGGTACCAACAGGACCAGAACTTACTGAGTCTTCTTATCTCCTCTCTTCGTGAGGATATTATTCCACTTATTATTGATGCCAAAACATCTCGAGATGTAACACCCCCTTCCCGAAATAGAAAGAGAGGTTACTCAAAACACAACAGAACTAACGAATATCACAAGGCTCTAAACCACGAAAGAATAATCTCATAATAATTAAATCTCATAGGACAAACCATTAAAAAATGTCACACTCGCTCAAACCACAATCTAAATAATTATTAAAATTCTAAATAACTGACATATCAAGCCTAAACAGAATATTTCTAAACCATTAGAATGAAGGGAGCTCTCATCACACTTGCCCTTGATCAAATCCATAAATACCGCCGGAGCGTTAGTCAACCCGAATGGCATCACCAGAAACTTGTAATGCCTATATCGAGTGCGAAAAGCTGTCTTAGGGATATCCTCATCCCTTACCCTCAACTAATGATAGCCCGACCTCAAATCTATCTTTGAAAAATACTTTGCCCCTTGAAGTTGGTCAAACAAGTCATCAATCCTCGGCAATGGATACCGATTCCTGATGGTGATCTTGTTTAACTCTCTGTAGTCTATACACAGCCTCATAGATCCATCCTTCTTCTTCACAAACAAGACTGGAGCACCCCACGGTGAAACACTTGGGCGAATCACACCACGATCTAACAGCTCCTACAACTGTTCCTTCAACTCCTGCAACTCCAATGGTGCCATCCGATACGGCGCCTTAGAGATAGGCTCCGCACCAGGAACAAGCTCAATAGCAAACTCCACTTCTCGCTGCGGTGGTAAACCTGACAACTCCTCAGGAAACACATCGGAAAAATCACGAACAATTGGAACATTCTCAATACGGGACTCACCCTTAGAGGTATCCTTCACAAACGCCAAATACCCCTCACAACCCTTTCTACCAACTTCCCAAAATTTCAAAGTCGAATCAACTTCAACACCCTACTCATTTGTGAACCACAAACACAAACTCCGAAGACTTCACATCTCCAAATATAACCTTCTTCGCCTGACAATAGATAGTGGCACGATGTTTATCCAACTACTCCATCCCGAGAATGACATCAAAATCGTGCATACACATCGGAAAAAGATTAACGCTACGGATCTTATCCCCAAATCTGATCGAACACCCTCGATACAAATTAGAAATAACAACAGAAGTCCCCATCGGGGTAGCAATAGACATAACAGAATCTAATAACTGAGATGGCACACCCAGGTGCTGAACAAAAGACTGAGCAACAACGGAATGATAGGCTGAACCCGCGTCAAACAAAATAGACGCCTCATAATTGCCAACTAAAAGAGTGCCAAAAACAATATCTGGTGCACCTGTTGCCTGGTTATACGTCAAGGCAAACACTCGACCACCCTGACGCTGACCTCCATTACCACCATTATCTCCACCTCCACCATTTCCACGTGGCCCGGTACAATCTCTAGCCATATGACCCATCTGTCCACACAAGAAGCATGCACCTGTGAGTCTGTGGCATTGCCTCCCCGGATGATTTGCCCCACAAGTAGCACAAGGAACTATCGGAATGAGATTTGGGTTACCCCCACCAGCTGGTCCTGGATAACCACCCTGATTTTGCCCCTGCTGACGATTATGCCCCTGCTGATGATTCTATCCATACCAAGGTAACTGAAGCTGACGATTTTGCCCTTGCTAAGGCATCTGCTGATAACCCCTGTTCTGATTCTGGCCACGCCCCTGCCCCTGCTGGCCACCACGATTCCTGTTCAACTGACCACCCTGACTTCTCCCATGCTGAACTGAAGCTTGACCCTGCTGGTCATCTCTGTCCCTCTTTCGACTCCCCTCCGGTTTAGAAGACCGAAAGTCCTGTCGCTACATCTCAATATTCATTGCTGCATTGGCCACTGCTGACACATCTGCAAACTTCGTGTTAATGAGATGTTGTCGATACCTGTAATGGATCCTCCACTTAAACTTCTCTTCCTGTTCTGCTGCAGTCCCTGCTGAGGTTCCCGCAAAGCCTGCCAACCTAGTAAACCTCGTCATGAAGTCCGTGATGGACTCATTATCTTTCTGCCGAATCGACAGATAGTCTCTGGCATAGGCCTCTTTATCAGCAGCTGGAAAATACTGCGGATAAAAGACCTCACAAAACTCAGTCCAACCAAGTGTTTCAATATAACCATCACCCTTTGTTATCTTCATCGTCTTCCGCCACCTTTGTGCATCCCCTTCCAGCTTGTAAGCAGCAAGCAACACTCTTTGATTATCTAAGCACCCCAACACATCAAAAATCTTTTCTAGGTGGGCAATTCAATTCTCTGCATCAATTGGAGTCAGAGCGGAACTGAATGACAGTGGTTTCTGCTTCTGAAACCTTTCCAACCACACATTCATTGGGACCACCTGCTGATTATGACCATCTACATTCCCTTCTTCTTTGTTTGCTTGAGGACCATTATTTTTCGGGTTCTCCTGTTCAGGAATTTCTGGTTGCGGCTGCTACATTGCCTGTACAACCTGTACCACTAACTGAGGTAAAGCCTGATTCACCAAGTTAGCCAATTAAGCATTAAACTGATCATTAGGTTGCTCATTGGGCTGACCCTCACCTATTCCCCTATTGTTGCTTCACCTCCCAGCAACTCTGGGGGATCTACGAGCCATCTAAGAAAGAGATCACGAACATAAACAAAGAAGATTAGAGACAAATTCAAATATAGCTGATATGATAGCTGAACAGAAAATTAAATAGAACAAAAACCTAACCCAGAAGTCTACCCATAACTCACAGGTCAAACCTAAATAGGTTTTCTACAAGAAAGATTCTAATCTCTGATACCAACTCTGTAACACCCCCTTCCCGAAATAGAAAGAGAGGTTACTCAAAACACAACAGAACTAACGAATATCACAAGGCTCTAAACCACGAAAGAATAATCTCATAATAATTAAATCTCATAGGACAAACCATAAAAAAATGCCACACTGGCTCAAACCACAATCTAAATAATTATTAAAATTCTAAATAACTGACATATCAAGCCTAAACAGAATATTTCTAAACCATTGGAATGAAGGGAGCTCTCATCACACTTGCCCTTGATCCCCCTGATTACCTGCCGGAAGAAAAAAATAGCATGGGCCAAATGCCCAGTACGGATATAGAATTAAAAGAATAATGAAACGACATAACTAACACAATTAAATGAACTGAAATGTAACGAACAAATCTAACACAACGAAATGATAGGCTGAATCAAATGGTTGGGTGTTATTTCATACCGAGCTCAAATAAATAATAATATACCTTGCCACACAGGCAAGTCAAATAATGTCACACAAGCAATCAAAATAATGCCACACAGGCAATCACACATCGGACTGCGTAATCCAGATGCGTGCAAATCCGGAAGGCGTGTTTGGCACAAACATCACCACTCCGCAGAACAGAACAGAACAGAAAACTAGGGTCGACCCATAGCCTCCCACAACAAAACACCAAATGGCCAACTCCCAACGGAGTACAAAACGGAGACGCCGTGGACTGATCACACCGTCACTGAAGGTGTCATGTCTCGGTGCCAAGAGGACATGCATGTGGTACCCCCACATGTGGTTATAACTCAGGTATACCTTACGGTATTCTAACAAAAATATCATGTCACAACACATGCGACACAATATCAACACAATGGGGTTCTAACATGTACATGTTAAATCGAACAAATAATCAACACAAGTCTCCAAAAATATACTAACATGTACATCACTACGAAAATCGAAATAAATATTAAACATGTTAACGAGTTCAAAGAGTACAAATATGAGTTCTAAATATCAATGCCCCAAAACGAAACTATCACATGGATTTGAGGAGGAACAGACATGCGAAACAATAACTAACTTCTAAACGAAAACAAAACGAACAAGTCAAAATAATAAGGATTATCGCTGAAGGAGTACGGAATCCGTACCTGGATTAAGCAATGTAATACCCAAAATTTATATTTCAAAATACTCGTTAAATTTCCTTCGCCCGAACTAATTACACAAATTAATAAAAAGAAATATAAATTACTAACTGTAAGTTAGATTACTAATTACAAATTGTAAATTACAAATTTACTTTTCCCAACATTATTATTATTATTATTATTATTATTATTATTATTATTATTATTATTATTATCCTGTAATTACTAATTTTAAATTTTAATAAAAACCACGTTTTCCCCTTATAGGCATTTAAATGCAACAGGCTTATTCTTCAATGAAATAGTAAGAAACTTTTTATTTTGTCTTTGTAAAAATCAAGTTAATATTTCTTTTCCTGTTATGTATATTAACCCCTTTAACATGTTAACTTCCTGCCTCATCATAATCATGCATGAATGGGGAGGTTCACCCAAAATTAAAAACTATATAAATTCATGCCATGATTACAAAACAAATAAATTCATATCAGTCTTATGTGTTCACGCAATAACACCAACACTTAATTAATAAAACAAATAATCACACATGACTAACTTACCACTGATCTCCTTTTCTCTTTCTCGTGATTCCACCGCCGCTCAGTTTCTGTTCTCTCTTTTCTTTTTCTTCCCGATTCATATAATGAAAGTGAAATTAGGTTTAGTTATTTATTCACTAAAAAAAATAGATTTTATTAATTAATATATTTATTAACTCTCCAAATTTTAATAGGATTTTAAAATTATACAATTATAAATTAGACCCACTTAGTTTAAAGCCTAATTTTTCTAATTTAATTTGTCCACCAGTTATTAATACATTAGCCCACAAAAATTAAATAATTAATTTGACCCAAAATAAATAAATGACAAGGTCCAATTAATATGCTTTTAAAATAAAACAATAATTATTATTTAATAATTTATTATTTTTTTCGGGTATTACACGAGAGCTGTGGGTCATGCTCGAGACAGCCTATGCCTCGCCCTCCACCACAAGAATGTTGAACCTCCTTTTAAGTTTACAGGATTTGGAACAAAATGATGACTCCATAACTGATTATTTATACAAAGCTAAAACAATCAGTGATCAACTTCTTCTTCAACGGACGTACCCAGTGATCTCACCTTGGTGACTTCAAATGCATCATTTTTAAGGGACTAAGACATGAATTCCATACTATCATTCCAACACTTGCTGCCAACAAAACTCCAATTTTATTCATGGATCTTCTCAGCGCTTTATTGAATCATGAAATGCTGGTACACAATTTCTCTGATTCTTCTATACCCAAAGTAGAAGTTGATGTTCTTAGAAATCCCACAACGTCTGCAAATCTTGCACAACAGGGGCAGAGCTCTTGCACATATTCTGGGTATTCAACAGGCCCAAATTATAATAATAGAAACAACTCTAGGCCATCCAACACTCGACAACGGTACAATTCTGGGCCACGTCGAAACAATTATAACAATAACAACAACCGGTCATCTCCAAATCAGTCTGTTCAGTGCCAGATCTATCATCGATTTAATCACACTGAAGATAGTTGTCGTCACCGTTATAATCATGCCCATCCGCCCAGTGCAAATACAGTTTCATTTTACTAGAATAATTTCTCGGATGCTTGGTTCCCAGATATTGGTGCGACGCACCATGCTACTCTAGACCTTCAATCCCTTGATCACTCTACTCCTTACACTAGATCAGACACCCTAAGGGTTGGTAATGGTAAAGGCTTAAAAATTAGTCACATTGGTTCAACTGTTTTTCGTTCCAATAAATCCTCTTCCCGGTTAAATAATATTCTCCATGTTCTTGCTCTTACAAAGTCATTATTATCTGATAGGTATAATTTTTCTTATATATTTTGATGATAACAATAATGTTTTAAAATATTTATTTAATTATTTATTTATTCTATTATTTTCTATTTTACTTGAATTAATTTATCATTGACCTTGATAAATTATATGTCAAGTGTTAAATAAATTAATTCATATATTATTCAAGGCAAGGATACCCTATTTTTTTCTAAAAACAAAGTTGGGCAAACTATTCTCTAATATATAAATATACCAAATATTTGTTATTATACTAGATATATATATATTTAATGCATGCATGCTACCGTGTGCGCTAAAGTGTGTTGGTATGTGCTGCCATTTCTTTAGTACTGATCTGTATGTATGCGTGACAAGCAATTCGGGACTAATTAAAGCATGTGTTGGCTGGCATATTAGTCAAATAAGTAATAAATGCTCATGAAGGTTGAAAAACGCCTAGGCGTTTTTGTAACTCTTACCGCGTAAAATTCTGTTGTGATCTGAACCATCCATTCAAAAATAATTGATCATATTCGTTCATTCAAAAATTCAGTTTTGAAATTACTATTTTGCCCCAACTTCAAAAATCCTATAAATAGGGAGTATTTTAGTCATTTGTTTTTTACCAATTTAGTGAAAAGAAAATCATACTCTCTTTGCCTACATTCTTTCTAAAGTTTTATACAGAAGTTCTGATTATTATTGAAGAGAAAAATTGGTCCAAGTATTGAGATAAGTTTTAATTTTTGAATTTATTTCTTACTTGTGTTATATAATATAGATATACAAATACTTATTATTCTACACAATTCTATATATCTATATTTCATATATTTATCAAATAAAAGGATACTTGGGCGCTGCAAGGCTACGGAGATAAACTTCTACGGAGAGGAATCCAACCGTACAATTCCTTATAGTCTTCAGTAACCTTTTATTGATATTATTTATATAAATATCGTAAAAATAGATACGACACTTGATAGCTCAAAACAACACCGAGATATTGCTCCAAAAAAAGAGTAGTCATTTGAACCAGATTTGAGAATCGTAGTGATCTATTCGAAAATATTTATATAGATATCAATTGTGAAAATTATAAATTTTGTTATACTTGGGTGACGCAAGGCTACGGAGATAAACCTCTACGGAGAGGAATCCGACCGTACGATTCCTTATAGTACCAAGTGACACTATTTATAATTAGTTCATATAATAGATAAAATATTCTTATATATTATTTGAGTTAAACAAATAATATTTGTTATATCAATTTATGCTTAACTGAAATTACACTTGATCTAATTTTTTCACTTAAGTATTAATAAAATACATGTTAACTCAGAAACAATTCAAATCCATAGAAAAACACTCTTTATTTTATAAAATTGTCAATTCTTCATAAAGTGCTTTAATATTATATATTTGCTTTATCAGAAGCATAAGTGGATCTAAACAAAAGTTCTATCTGAATTAAAGAAGTTTTTTATTAAAAGATATTGAACTTTTGTTATTTAGTCTTAACTCTCTATCTGTTTATTTAAGAAGCATTACTCTGTACTTAAACTTGTATCAGCTTTTTCAAGAAGAAATTTGTTGTAAACTTATTTGTAAACAGAAAAAGGTATAGAGTTCGTTTATTTTATGTACCTGTCAAAGAGACGAATAATTCTTCGATCAAGACCAGAGTCTTAGAGAGGTCAGCGGGAAGTTGGGTCTCTAGTGTACTTGTGAGGTGAGGAAGAGGTTGTTGTTTCAAGACCAGATCATAGAATAGAACTGAACTCAAAAGAAGTACAACTAAGCTTGAGGAGGGAGCGGGGAGCTTGCTGTCCAAGATAGATTAGTTGGGAACAGTTGAAAGTTTGACTATAAAACTTTGTAAATGCTTCTCCACCTGTTGAAGGAGTATTTATTACTAATAGTAATAGGATCTCAAGTTCCAAGTAGGAACTTGAGACTAAACGTAACAACATACCAAAGGGTGTATGTTGTAAACCAGATAAATCTTTATGCATTGTGTGATTGAATTTTTATTGTCTTGCATAATAATTTCTAATACTGCAAATTAATTATTTAAAAATTCAAAAAGGCCTTAGATATTTTTTTAAAATCTGTTATAATATATTCAACCCCCCTTCTAGATTATTATTGGACTTTTAATTGGTATCAGAGCAGTGCTCTTTAACTTGTTTGTTGAGTATATACAGGCATACCTAAGAGTAGATCCATGGCCTACAATGGTACTGGTTGCGGAGAAGGACTATCTATGTCCAGACCTCCACTATTCTATGGTACAAATTTCGCCACCTGGAAAAACAGATTCAAAATCTATGCCAAATCCCAAGGAATCAAAATTTGGTGTGCCATCGAACGAGGTGTACAAATTCCAACCAAAATTGAAGGAGAAAAGACTATCGAAAAAGACATATTTGAATTTACTGCTGAAGAAGAAGAGATCATGAATGTTGCATCCCGAGCAGAACAAGTACTAACCAGCGCCTTGATTGAAAAAGAATACAAAAGAGTTAGTAATTGTAAAAATGCAAAGGAAATCTGGGAAAAACTGATTGTAACCTATGAAGGTACCAATCACATCAAAGAAACCAGAAAAGATGCTCTAATTCAAGAATATGAAAGCTTCAAGCTTGAAGAAGGAGAAAAAATCATTGATATGGAAACTCGATTTTCCAGAATCATTGATGAGCTAGAGCAATTGGGAAAAGCATACACTACAAATGAGAAAAATAGAAGAATTCTCAAAGCCCTTCCATCCATTTGGAAAATGAAGGTTACAACAATCAAAGAAATGCAAGATCTAACCATATATCCTATGGAGAATCTCATTGGAAATCTTCGTGCTCATGAAGTCGATATTTAGTTGAAAAAGATGGATCAGACACAGATCTAAAAAAAGAAAGGAATCGCCTTCAAAGCTCTCCTAGTAGATCAAGAAAGTGACGATGAAGAATTAAATGAAGAACTTCTAAGTTTAGATAACAATGAAGTTGCTCTACTATCTAGACAACTCAAAAGAGTAATTCATAGCAAAGCAAGAAAATATGGCAAAGGCTTCATGAAAACAAACAACAACTTCAACAACTTCAAAGGCAAACAATTCTTCAAATCAAAGACGCAAGGAGGAAATTTCAAAAAAAATAACCACAACTTCAGAAGTACCAATCCAAATGAAAATCAAACACATGTTTTGAATTTAAGCAGCCTGGACACTTCAAGAAGGACTGTCCAAAATTAGTCAACAACAAAGCTTTTGTAGCTGAAGAATGATGGGATCTAAGTGACGAGGAAGATACTACTGAACAAATTAAAGAAGTTACAAATCTATGCCTAATGGCAGATAATGAGTCATCACCAAGATCTGAGGTAAATTTTGAACACCAACTGCCCAGCACTTCATTTTCTTCATACACAATAGAAAATATAAATGAAGAACACTATGAATTACAAGAAGCTTATAGTCAGTTATATGAAAGTAATGAACTATTAAAAGAAGAATTAGAAAGATTAAGAAAAATAAATACAAGTCTTGAAATTGAAAATACTAATTTAATTATCACTAATGAAAGTTTAAATGAAATAAACTTAGAAAGTAAAGAAGAATTAGTACAACTTAAAGAAATAAATAAAAATCTTGAAATAGAGAATTCCTTACTTATTATCTCAATTGAAAATCTTGAAATTGAAAATTCAACTCTTGCGGTAATCAATGAAGATAATCAATTACAAGATCAAGCTGAAATTAAAGAAATTAAAGAAATTAAAGATGAAAATTCAAGGTTAAAGACAGATATAGAAAACCATAATTGCATAATTGAAAACTTAACCAAAGAACGTGAAGATTTAAATAATATAATTTATAAATTTACAAAAGGAAAGGAAAATCTTAATATCATGTTAAATCAACAAAAATGTAGCTTTAATAAAGAAGGTTTAGGATACACCGGTGAAACACGTGAATCAAAAGATAAAAGACTATATCATATTAAAATTAAGGAAAATAAAAGTCATATATCCCCTTTCACAAAATGTTCATATTGTAATAGAAATGGTCACTCTTTTTATATGTGCAATGCTAGAAATGGAAACTATAAAGGAAAAATGATTTGGGTTCCCAAGGGAACATATACTGCACCAACCATAACAAGAAGAGAATTTCATAAGCAGCATTATCATACTTCTCACAATCCAATTACTCATAGAATGCTTCTTTCTGCTAAAATTGATTATCCTATGCCCAGTTTTGTAAAGGAAACTTCAAATACTCCTTATACAAAATGGAAAACTAAACCTAAGTACCCTTTAATTTAAAGGGTACCAATCTATAAAACTAGTACATATATTGCAGGTATGTCTTGCAGCTAATTTAAATAAAAGCAAATGGTATCTTGATAGTGGATGCTCAAGACATATGACTGGAGACAAGACCAAATTAAAAAATCTGCAAGCTACAGACTTTGGTGAGGTAACTTTCGGTGATAACAATAAGGTAAAATAATTAGAGTTGGATGTGTTGGTAATGAACACATAAATATTTCCAACATTCAATTAGTTACTGGACTTAGGTATAATCTTCTATCTATTAGTCAATTATGTGACAGTGGTTTCAAAATATCCTTTAGTACACATAATTGCTCTATTTTTTATCAATCTGGTAAATTGATTTTAGTTTGTCCTAGATATCAAAATGTATATACCTGTGACTTAGATGCTTACTCTCATTTAGATAACTTATGTCTTGTATCTGCAAATGAAGTCCCTTGGCTATGGCATCGCAGACTAGGACATATAAATATGAAACTCATAAATAACATTTCCTCTAAAGAACATGTCCGTGGTCTTCCTAAATTAAAAATTTTTAAAGACCATATCTGTGAAGCTTGTGAATTAGGAAAACAAATTCATGCATCACATAAACCTAAGTTTACTATGTCTACCTCTCGACCCTTAGAATTGTTTCACATGGACCTTGTTGGACCAATTCCCAAACACAGCTTGGGTGGTGCTGTATATATTCTAGTTTTGGTTGACGACTATTCATGATTTACATGGGTAGATTTTTTAAAATTTAAAAATGAGGCTATTAACTCTTTTTCTACTCTGTGGAAAAAGATTCAAAATCAACAAGGATGTTCTATTGTTTATATTCGATCTGATCACGGAAAAGAATTTGACAATTCTGATTTCATTATGTTCTGTGATGAGAATGGTATAAGTCATAACTTCTCTGCTCTTTATACGCCTCACTCAAATGGTGTTGTTGAAAGAAAAAATCATTCTTTACAAGAAATGGCTAATACAATGTTAAACGAATATCTTCTTCCAAAATATTTCTGGGCTAAAGCAGTGGCAACATCATGTTATATTTTAAACAGAGTTTTATTAAGACCTGTTTTGCTCAAAACTCCCTATGAGCTCTACTATAAAAGGACTCCAAAAATAAATTATTTTTCGTGTTTTTGGGAGCAAATGTTTTATTCTAAACACCAAAGGACACTTATTGAAATTTGATCCTAAATCTGATGAAGGAATTTTTCTTGGATACTCTCTTAATAGTAAAGCATACAGAGTTTTCAACAAAAGAAGTCTAGTTGTGGAAGAATCGATGAATGTGACTTTTGATGAAACTCTGCCTCCTCCAAAATATAAAGAACTAACTGATAATGATGTTGTCATTGAAGACATTCTCAGAAATATAGAAGAACCAAAACTCGATAATATATCTCCACCTATTAATGAGAATCCACTTGAAAATCCAAACCCTCAGTTAAATGAGTTGCCTAAAGAGTCTCATGTTATTAAAAAGCATCCTATAGAAAATGTTATTGGAAATATTGAAAAAGGAGTTATCACTAGATCACAAGCGCATAATCTAGCCGATCATCTGTCTTTCTTGTCTCAAATTGAGCCTAAATTGATAAAAGATGCTTTACTAGATGAAGACTGGATAATGGCTATGCAGGAAGAACTTGAGCAATTCACTAGAAACAAAGTATGGGAATTAGTCTCACCACCTAAAGATGTTTCAATAATTGGAACTCGATGGGTATACCGAAATAAACTTGATTAAAATGGAATTGTTATTCATAATAAAGAAAGATTAGTAGCACAAGGATATAATCAAATGGAAGGAATTGACTATGATGAAACCTATGCTCCTGTTGCTAGAATTGAATCTATTCGTATGTTGTTATCATTTGCATGCCACAAAAATTTTAAACTATTTCAAATGGACGTTAAATTTGCCTTTTTAAATGGTGTTATAGAAGAGGAAGTTTATGTTAAACAACCTCCTGGATTTGAAGACTTCAGTCATCTTGAATATGTTTATAAATTACATAAAGCTCTATATGGTTTAAAACAGGCTCCAAGAGCTTGGTATGAAAGATTGAGTAAATTTTTGTTAAAAAATAGCTTTAAACGAGGAACTGTTGATACTGCCCTGTTTACTAAAAATAAAAATGATGATATTTTGGTTATTCAAATATATGTTGATGATATTATTTTTGCTCTACTAACATTACTATAATGCAATGAATTTTCCGAAAGTATGAGTAAAGAATTTGAAATGAGCATGATGGGAGAATTAAACTTCTTCCTGACTACAAATCAAACAAGGAGAAAAAGGTATTCATATATCTCAATCTAAATATCAGAAAGAAATGATCAAGAAATTTGGCCTAGATTCAAGAAAAAACCTCTTAACACTCCTATGTCAACAACGGATAAATTAATTATTGACGAAAATGAAAAATCTGTTGACTCTAAGAAATATAGAGGAATGATAGGAAGTCTATTATATATAACTTCCAGTAGACTTGACATCATGTTTAGTGTTTGTAAATGTGCCAGATTTCAAGCTGATCCCAAAGAATCTCATCTGACTGCAGTGAAAAGAATTTTTCGATATCTTAAAGGAACCACTGAGTTAGGTCTATGGTATCCTAAGGATCAACCATTTAATCTCGTATGTTTTTCAGATTCTGACTATGCAGGTCATCATGTCGATCGAAAAAGTACTAGCGGTACTTGTCAATTTCTAGGAGGATGTTTAGTTTCGTGGTTTTCTAAAAAGCAGAACTCTGTCTTTATTTCAACCATCAAGCGAGAATATCGCTGTACCGCGATCTGTCAGTGCTCAAATATTGTGGATGAAATGGACCCTTCTTGCCGATTATAATTTAAAATTTGACCGTGTTTCAATTTTATGTGATAATACCAAAGATAATAAATCTAAGCAAAAATACAGTCTTGCATGCTAGGTCAAAACATATAGACATTAGGCACCATTTTTTACGTGATCATGTTAATAATGGAAACATTAAATTAGAACATATTGACACTGAATTAAATATAGCTGATATATTTACAAACCACTTTGTTCAGAAAGATTTTGTAAATTAAGAATTGAACTAGGAATTCTAGACAATTATCCTTAAATATTTTAATTTATTTTTATACATATTTTGATATTATATATATATAATTATCATTAATACTTTTTGCTAAAATAAAGTATATATATATATATACTTTTTTTTAAAGCTGCATCGTTAATTACATCCAATGGTCAAATTTAGTCAAGCTGAGTGTCCCAAATCCAGCCAATGATATTGCAGCATCAACTACACACGGATCAAGTTCTCAAACCGTTCGATCAAATCTAAGCATTACTCTCAGCCATTGGATCAACTCTTTGAAAGAAACACAACTGAGATCCAATTCTGACCGTTGATCAATGTCTGATCTATCCTCTCCACCGTTGGATCATCTAGTAAATCAAATTATATATATGTATTTTTTTATTTTATTTCATTTTTTCAATCTCGCTTTCTCTCTCTTCTCAATTCTCTCATCTATCGCTCTCTCTTTCTCTCTTTTACTCATCTGATCCCACTCACCGATCACTTTGATCGACATCTCCAATATTAATTCTGATATTAATTCAACCTTTCTTAACTGAGCCTCACTTCTCATCCCAAACTTAAGATTTCATTGAAGTTTTTTTTTGGTTTTGTTCATTGAATATTACCTGATTTTTTTTGGTTCTGTCTTTCTAGAGATCTGAAAATACTTTGTTTATTTTTTTTGGGATACTCAAACTAATTTTGTTTGTATTTTTGAAAACACAAGTTTTTTTTCATAACAGTCTTCTTAGGGTTTATTTGTTCACCCTACCTGCACCAATTTTTCTTGCATGTGTTTTCAAAAGGTTAAGGTTTGTTCATTAAACTTAACTGACTGCTTGTTCAATCTCTTATTCATAAATCTTAAAGGATTTTCAGTATTCATAAAACCCTCATTTTTTTTGTATATACATTTTATTCAAAATCCATATATTTATTAACTCTTCTCTGATTATTTCTCAAAATCTATACTTCTTCAACTTTCTTTTAAAATCATGTTAATTTTGTTTTAAACTTCTATTCAAATTTTTCTACTGTCTATTTTCTTTAAAACATTTTTACTAATCAAATATCTTTACTAAAACATGTATATCTATATATATAATTTAAAATATTTCATCCTTATATATATATATATGCATTTCGGTTAAGCTTTCTGTTGCTTCCACTAAGAACGACAAAATGTTGAGCACATTGGAACTGGTATATGCTAAATACCAACTCAGGTATAATATTTCTAAACTCTTCATATCTTTAGTTGTGTGGATACTGATGTCCACTGGATTTATTCTGCTTATATATATTGTGTGGATACTGATGTCCACTGTCTTACTTTCTGCATCTTATATAGTATGTGCATACTGGCATTCTCGGGTCGATTAAATGCATTAACTGCTAATTGATGTCTATTTTGATTTGCCATAAATTTTGCAATCTTACATTTTACTTGCTACTTTGAAAATCTGAAGACTGAAATAATAATTACTTGCCGTGTTTTATCAAAAAAAATTTAGACTTCCAGTACTCATTCTTATGACTTGACTTAACTCTTTTTTTTTGACATGTGGAAGGTTTCGTTACTGTTTCATTTTTTTACTGCTTTTCTTAAATGTTTACCAACTCTTATAATCATACCATGTTTACTTTACTATTTCTCTCTTAAATATTTATTACCACTAGTTACTGTGAACTTATGCTACTTATTAATTGCTACTTATGTGAAGAACATCTTATCTATCGGATATCATATTTCTTTTCCCTCTTTTTATATAACTAGATCCTTTCAAAAATGAATCTCTTACTGTAATCCTTTCTCAATCTAATACTTTCCCCTCTACTTCCTGCCTCAATCCTTCTTATGACTAACTTGTTTTCCTCCAAACAAAAGGCACTACCTCTTCACTCTGAAATTCAATTTTCAAATGTTGTTCCTCATTTAACTACTATATCAGCTCAAGCTAAATATAGATCCATGCTTCATAATCTTTGCCCTGGCAATGTCATTACTTTTCATGGCTTTCCAAAACTCTTTGATAATTTTAAAAATGTTGGGTGGGACTGTCTGATTTCTTTCCCTGACAAATCTGTTTATCCTAGTCTAATTGCTGAATTTTATTCTTACATGGAGTTTTCCACTGCCTCATCGGGGTTATTAAAGAGTATAACAACTTGTCTTCAAGGCTAAACATATATAATTGATGAATTATTTATTGTCAATGCTCTCAATTTATCTCCATCTACACTTGAATTACCTAGAGTCAATTCCTATATCCATCCCTCTGGCATATCAGTTGAAGAATGTATGTTGTTTAAATTCAATCTTTTTGTGGTTTCCGACCAAATAGTACCAGCTGTCTTGTTTGATTTTCCATGCAAAATTGGCTTAGAATTTTGAACTCCCGAGTGTCAATTCTTAGGCAAAATTCTGCGACAAAATTTTATGCTTGTTCGGGATGATCGTAAAATGTTGCCTTTTGACTTGGAAATTATCAAGAGTTTACTGAATGAGTGTATGCCTTATAATTTGGCATATTTTCTGCTTTCGTCATTTGAATTCTGCTTTCAGCACAATTATCTTGGGTTCGGTCTCCTCCTCACCAAAATTTTCACTTTTTTAGATCTTCCTCTGACTACTCATCAATCTCAGCATGTTCCTACAAGCAATATTATTGCTCACCTCAATTTACCACCCAACCACTCATTATTTTTAAACCTCTGGATAATGAATATTTGGAAAACACCATCAACCTGACCTCCAAACTTAACTCTCTAAACAGTATAAATCAACTCTTGTTTCACAATCAAACATTGCTTCTGGAAAAATTGGAAGATACTCTGTTTACCTTGCACACTGTCAAATCCATTGTCTGTTTATTATTAGAGCACAACAACATGATGCTGAATCCTTTCAATACTGCACCGAATTTTACTGTATCTATTCCTCCACAAGCAAATACAGAAGACAATATTCCAGATATGTCTCATTTCTCTCCTCTTGATCTAGAGGACATTCAACTATATGATCATGTGTGACTGACTACTTGTTTCCTTTATCTACTACTTCGGATGACTGTACTCCCTAATCCCTCACCCTTCTCTCCTCCCCTAACTACCTTTGATAATAGTAATACTTCTACTGTCTCGTCTTGTAAATATTCCTTTTGGGCTAACTGACTATGTAGGCTTTTCTAACGATCTTTTTGCAGCTTTTCCAATCTTCTTACCCCGTCATTTTTTATGATGACAAAGGGGGAAAAGAAAAATATGTAGCAGGCGGCCAGTATATAACTGATATTTTATAACTGCAATATATGAGAATATATGAACTGCTATATAACTACCATGTATATAACTGCCATGTATGGACTACTATATATATAACTGCCATGTATGAACTTTAACTGCTATGATTAATTGAAAAGGGGTTCAAAATTTAAGGGGGAATTTTTACTAAATCCAAAAATATTTTTATAATAATTGTTATCATCAAAAAGAGGGAGATTGATAGGTATAATTTTTCTTATATATTTTGATGATAACAATTATGTTTTAAAATATTTATTTAATTATTTATTTATTCTATTATTTTCTATTTTACTTGAATTAATTTATCATTGACCTTGATAAATTATATGTCAAGTGTTAAATAAATTAATTCATATATTATTCAAGGAAAGGATACCCTATTTTTTTCTAAAAACAAAGTTGGGCAAACTATTCTCTAATATATAAATATACCAAATATTTGTTATTATACTAGATATATATATTTAATGCATGCATGCTACCGTGTGCGCTAAAGTGTGTTGGCATGTGCTGCCATTTCTTTAGTACTAATCTGTATGTATGCGTGACAAGCAATTCGGGACTAATTAAAGCATGTGTTGGCTGGCATATTAGTCAAATAAGTAATAAATGCTCATGAAGGTTGAAAAATGCCTAGGCATTTTTGTAACTCTTACCGCGTAAAATTCTGTTATGATCTGAACCATCCATTCAAAAATAATTGATCATATTCGTTCATTCAAAAATTCAGTTTTGAAATTACTATTTTGCCCCA
This sequence comes from Panax ginseng, assembly GCA_020205605.1. Classification (NCBI taxonomy): domain Eukaryota; kingdom Viridiplantae; phylum Streptophyta; class Magnoliopsida; order Apiales; family Araliaceae; genus Panax; species Panax ginseng. The sequence goes on from CM035132.1 coordinate 48,053,200, forward strand.
ACTTCAAATATCCTATAAATAGGGAGTATTTCAGTCATTTGTTTTTTACCAATTCAGTGAAAAGAAAATCATACTCTCTTTGCCTACATTCTTTCTAAAGTTTTATACAGAAGTTCTGATTATTATTGAAGAGAAAAATTGGTCCAAGTATTGAGATAAGTTTTAATTTTTGAATTTATTTCTTACTTGTGTTATATAATATAGATATACAAATACTTATTATTCTACACAATTCTATATATCTATATTTCATATATTTATCAAATAAAAGGATACTTGGGCGCCGCAAGGCTACGGAGATAAACTTCTACGGAGAGGAATCCAACCGTACAATTCCTTATAGTCTTCAGTAACCTTTTATTAATATTATTTATATAAATATCGTAAAATAGATACGACACTTGATAGCTCAAAACAACACTGAGATACTGCTCCAAAAAGAGTAGTCATTTGAACCAGATTTGAGAATCGTAGTGATCTATTCGAAAATATTTATATAGATATCAATTGTGAAAATTATAAATTCTGTTATACTTGGGTGCTGCAAGGCTACGGAGATAAACCTCTACGGAGAGGAATCCGACCGTACGATTCCTTATAGTACCAAGTGACACTATTTATATTTAGTTCACATAATAGATAAAATATTCTTATATATTATTTGAGTTAAACAAATAATATTTGTTATATCAATTTATGCTTAACTGAAATTACACTTGATCTAATTTTTTCACTTAAGTATTAATTTATAAAATACATGTTAACTCAGAAACAATTCAAATCCATAGAAAAACACTCTTTATTTTATAAAATTGTCAATTCTTTATAAAGTGCTTTAATATTATATATTTGCTTTATCAGAAGCATAAGTGGATCTAAACAAAAGTTCTATCTGAATTAAAGAAGTTTTTTATTAAAAGATATTGAACTTTTATTATTTAGTCTTAACTCTCTATCTGTTTATTTAAGAAGCATTACTCTGTACTTAAACTTGTATCAGCTTTTTCAAGAAGACATTTGTTGTAAACTTATTTGTAAACAGAAAAAGGTATAGAGTTCGTTTATTTTATGTACCTGTCAAAAAGACGAATAATTCTTCGATCAAGACCAGAGTCTTAGAGAGGTCAGCGGGAAGTTGGGTCTCTAGTGTACTTGTGAGGTGAGGAAGAGGTTGTTGTTTCAAGACCAGATCATAGAATAGAACTGAACTCAAAAGAAGTACAACTAAGCTTGAGGAGGGAGCGGGGAGCTTGCTGTCCAAGATAGATTAGTTGGGAACAGTTGGAAGTTTGACTATAAAACTTTGTAAATGCTTCTCCACCTGTTGAAGGAGTATTTATTACTAATAGTAATAGGATCTCAAGTTCCAAGTAGGAACTTGAGACTAAACGTAACAACATACCAAAGGGTGTATGTTGTAAACCAGATAAATCTTTATGCATTGTGTGATTGAATTTTTACTGTCTTGCATAATAATTTCTAACACTGCAAATTAATTATTTAAAAATTCAAAAAGGCCTTAGATATTTTTTTAAAATCTGTTATAATATATTCAACCCCCCTTCTAGATTATTATTGGACTTTCAATTGGTATCAGAGCAGTGCTCTTTAACTTGTTTGTTGAGTATATACAGGCATACCTAAGAGTATATCCATGGCCTACAATGGTACTGGTTGCGGAGAAGGACTATCTATGTCCAGACCTCCACTATTCTATGGTACAAATTTTGCCACCTCGAAAAACAGATTCAAAATCTATGCCAAATCCCAAGGAATCAAAATTTGGTGTGCCATCGAACGAGGTGTACAAATTCTAACCAAAATTGAAGGAGAAAAGACTATTGAAAAAGACATATATGAATTTACTACTGAAGAAGAAGAGATCATGAATGTTGCATCCGAAAGCGAAACAAGTACTAACCAAATACTGATTGAAAAAAAAGAATACAAAAGAGTTAGTAATTGTAAAAATGCAAAGGAAATCAGGAAAAGCGATTGTAACCTATGAAGGTACCAATCACATCAAAGAAACCAGAAAAGATGCTCTAATTCAAGAATATGAAAGCTTCAAGCTTGAAGAAGGAGAAAAAATCATTGATATGGAAACTCGATTTTCCAGAATCATTGATGAGCTAGAGCCATTGGGAAAAACATACACTACAAATGAGAAAAATAGAAGAATTCTCAAAGCCCTTACATCCATTTGGAAAATGAAGGTTACAACAATCAAAGAAATGCAAGATCTAACCATATATCCTATGATGAATCTCATCGGAAATCTTCGTGCTCATGAAGTCGATATGTTAGTTGAAAAAGCTGGATCAGACACAGATCTAAAAAAGAAAGGAATCGCCTTCAAAGCTCTCCTAGTAGATCAAGAAAGTGACGATGAAGAATTAAATGAAGAACTTCTAAGTTTAGATAAATGAAGTTGCTCTACTATCTAGACAAATCAAAAGAGTAATTCATAGCAAAGCAAGAAAATATGGCAAAGGCTTCATGAAAACAAACAACAACTTCAACAACTTCAAAGGTAAACAATTCTTCAAATCAAAGACGCAAGGAGGAAATTTCAAAAAAAATAACCACAACTTCAGAAGTACCAATCCAAATGAAAATCAAACACATGTTTCGAATTTAAGCAGCCTGGACACTTCAAGAAGGATTGTCCAAAATTAGTCAACAACAAAGCTTTTGTAGCTGAAGAATGATGGGATCTAAGTGACGAGGAAGATACTACTGAACAAATTAAAGAAGTTGCAAATCTATGCCTAATGGCAGATAATGACTCATCACCAAGATCTGAGGTAAATTCTGAACACCAACTGCCCAGCACTTCATTTTCTTCATACACACTAGAAAATATAAATGAAGAACACTATGAATTACAAGAAGCTTATAGTCAGTTATATGAAAGTAATGAACTATTAAAAGAAGAATTAGAAAGATTAAGAAAAATAAATACAAGTCTTGAAATTGAAAATACTAATTTAATTATCACTAATGAAAGTTTAAATGAAATAAACTTAGAAAGTAAAGAAGAATTAGTACAACTTAAAGAAATAAATAAAAATCTTGAAATAGAGAATTCCTCACTTATTATCTCAATTGAAAATCTTGAAATTGAAAATTCAACTCTTGCGGTAATCAATGAAGATAATCAATTGCAAGATCAAGCTGAAATTAAAGAAATTAAAGATGAAAATTCAAGGTTAAAGACAGATATAGAAAACCATAATTGCATAATTGAAAACTTAACCAAAGAACGTGAAGATTTAAATAATATAATTTATAAATTTACAAAAGGAAAGGAAAATCTTGATATCATGTTAAATCAACAAAAATGTAGCTTTAATAAAGAAGGTTTAGGATACACCAGTGAAACAAGTGAATCAAAAGATAAAAGACTATATCATATTAAAATTAAGGAAAATAAAAGTCATATATCCCCTTTCACAAAATGTTCATATTGTAACAGAAATGGTCACTCTTTTTATATGTGCAATGCTAAAAATGGAAACTATAAAGGAAAAATGATTTGGGTTCCCAAGGGAACATATACTGCACCAACCATAACAAGAAGAGAATTTTATAAGCAGCATTATCATACTTCTCACAATCCAATTACTCATAGAATGCTTCTTTATGCTAAAATTGATTATCCTATGCCCAGTTTTGTAAAGGAAACTTCAAATACTCCTTATACAAAATGGAAAACTAAACCTAAGGACCCTTTAATTTAAAGGGTACCAATATATAAAACTAGTACATATATTGCAGGTATGTCTTGCAGCTAATTTAAATAAAAGTAAATGGTATCTTGATAGTGGATGCTCAAGACATATGACTAGAGACAAGACCAAATTAAAAAATCTGCAAGCTACAGACTTTGGTGAGCTAACTTTCAGTGATAACAATAAAGGTAAAATAATTAGAGTTGGATGTGTTGGTAATGAACACATAAATATTTCCAACGTTCAATTAGTTACTGGACTTAGGTATAATCTTCTATCTATTAGTCAACTATGTGACAGTGGTTTCAAAATATCCTTTAGTACACATAATTGCTCTATTTTTTATCAATCTGGTAAATTCATTTCTGTCTGTATATATATACTTATATATATATATATATATGTATATATTTTTATATGGACTAACATTATCGAGTTATGCCTCGATTGAGCATAGACTTCGGTCTGGTGCGTTTATTGGCTTATATATATATATATATCTATATATATAAACTGTTGTCAGACTCTGTTTGATGAGCCTAGACTTCTGTCTGGAGCGTTTAATTGCTTTTATATATATATACATATATATAATTGTTGTCGGACATATCCGATGAACTCCGGATTTCACATCCTGAGTGTTTAATTGCTTATATATATATATATATATATATATATATATATATATATATATATATATATATATATATATATATATATATATAGTAAATGTAAATCTGTCAGCTCATCAAATATGTTCCATAATATATATATATATATATATATATATATATATATATATATATATATATATATATATATATATATATATATATATATATATATATATAATTGTTGTCGGACATATCCGATGAGCCCGGATTTACATCCGGTGCGTTTACTGCTTTTATATATATATTTGTACATATATATATATTTACATTTCTGTCAGGCCTGGAGTTCACTTCGTGGCCTTTTACAGCTTTATTTATATTTTGTCCTGCCTGGAGTTTACTTCGTGGCAGTTGATCGCTTTTACAACTTTATTTACATTTCGTCCCGCCTGGAGTTTACTTCGTGGCGGTTGATCATGTTCATATACATATATTTATAGCTTTTATATATTTACATTTTCGATTCCCCGTGGAGTTGCTTCGCGGTGGTTGATCATGCACACACACACACACACACACACACACACACACACACACACACACACACACACACACATATATATATATATATATATATATATATATTTACAGCTTTTATATAGATAACTACTTACTACTTTCCATACCAATTGCAGTATCATGTGAGCCTAGGAATCATGTGATCACAGATTCATCCCATTGAATCTAGATTCGGTTCCCATGATGGACTTTTCTCAGCTGTAAGTAGCTTGTACATTATTTTACAGTGTCTGAGTTTCCTTGGATGACTGTCATGCCCATAAGGAATTCGGCACTGCTGTATATTATTTTCTCGCAGATGCTTCGCATCTCAAAAATAAAAGCAAACAAGCCGAACATATAGACAATAAAATGGAAGTATGAAAAGGTCTCAATTCCTATTGAGTACTGGGTTTGAACACCTCTTTTTATAAATCTTCATTGATATATCCTGGTTAAAACTGAATTTTTGCTATAAATTCAAACCCGGTGTATATAGGTGTGAACGAGGCCTCGCACTACTTTCTAAATAATTGCACATTGATCCACACACACACACACACATTCATATAACAGTTTCTTTGAAAAGTGGCGGTCACCGTGGTAACACGGATGTTGGGGGGTGCCTAACACCTTTCCTCCGCATAATCAAGCCCCCGAACCCGTAATGAATCTCGGTTTCACAGACCCATTTTAACAGTGTCACAACACTGGGTCAATGTGCTAACCTTTTCGGTTGCGTTGGTGCAACCAGTTAAATACACCAACTGGCGACTCTTACAGTCAATCATCGACATTACACATGTCGGACCTTTTTCACTTGTTTTTTCAAACAAATATCACATTAACATGAGAACACCAAAGAACAAGTAACGAAAAGGGACACTCAAAAATCCCGACGTTGACAGGTGGCAACTCTGCTAGGGACTCCAGTAAGAGGGCTTAAGCCGCTATTGCAAGCTTTTCAAAATTGTTATATGCTTGTGTGTGAATGCTGCATTTACATTTCTGATAACTGTGTATGAATGCATCTTAATTATTACATTGTTAAATATCTATCTGTGATATTAGTGCTTCGCACATGTCATCATTTTGCATAAACGGTGAGACGTTGTATGTGAATGTATGTTGTGTGGTCCCTCCGTCAGGAGGCTATCCCGTCGGTTTTTGATTACTAGACCCGTGGAAAGCATGATTTCCCGGGGCTCAGGAAAGGCACCACTCAGATCCACTCCAATTTGAACGACCGGATTAACTTCCCGTCAAGTAGATTGTAATGATCTGGGAACCTTCATGCCAAAAAGCCGCGAGAGTAACCCTAAGATAGGTCAACCTCTGATAAACCAAACGCAGAGGAAAGTCTCTTCATGCTTTCCATTTTCAATTACTTATAAAAAAACATTTACTTGTAATACATGACATGTTACCAATTAACAACCGGTTTTGCAGGACAAAAATTCCTAAACGGACATGTTATGATAACATTTACATTACCCTAAGACTAAACTATGTAAGTCTTTTGTAGGGAAGCAATTGGGCCTATTACCCGTTCAAGGTCCAAAAAGGCCACAGGCCTACAGCCAATCATGTCTTCTTCCGACCAATCTAATGCTGTTTCCCGAGAAGAATTTGACGGATTGAGTAAACAAATCACGACTTGGGTCATTTCTCTTCAAAAGAATTACACCAGTCTACTCAGGGTACGAAGATACCCACACATGCAGAATCCTCTACACCAGGGGGAGTTCAAGGTTTGGAAAAAAAAATTCCAGAACCTCAGTTGGATACGACCAACAAAGGCCCTGAAAACACCCATCTCAAAGGAGATCCAGACACTGGTGATATCAGGAAAAATGTCCTTCATATGGAGGAAACTATTCGCGTTCTCAAATGGATTGGAACCCATTGCAGTGTTTCATATACAGAACTTTGTATATTTCCTGGTGTCCAATATCCAAAGGAATTCAAGACCCCTAATTTTGAAAAATATGATGGATTAGGGGATCCTTACACACATTTAAAGGTGTTCATTGGAGAACTCAGATCTTATGCGGAGAATGAAAAGCTCAGAATGCAGCTGTTTCAGAAAAGTCTGACTGAAGAAGCCCGTTCATGGTATACCAGACTAGACAATTCCAAGATCCACAGTTGGGAAGAGCTAGCACACGCTTTCCTTACTCAATACAGTTTTCAGTCTCAGATGGCTCCTGACCAGTATCAAATTACCAAGGTCAAGAAAGAGTCTAATGGGTCATTCAGAGAGTATGCTCGAAGGTGGAGGCGCCTTGCTGCTCAAGTTATTCCTTCTATGACCGAATCAAAAATGGTCATGACTTTCATAGATATATAGAAAGCCCCTTTCTATGAAAGAGTTCTAGCTGGTATTGGCAAACCATTCTCCGAAATGATCAAGTATGGAGAAATGGTTGAAATGGGATTGAAATCTGGGAAGATTCAAGACCTAGCTGCTCTCAAAGAAGTTGCTGAGCACATCCAATCCGAATCTTATGGAAACAACCCCCGGAGGGTCCATAAAAAGAAAGAGGAGGATGTTTCCTTGATACTACAAGGAAAAACAGGCAATCTAAGCATGCCTATGCAGAGGAGAAACTACTCCCATTTTCCAGCACAATCTTCAAACCCTCCATTGTCTAAAAGTGGAGAAGTAAAGCGACCTCGAACGTTCACACCCTTAGGGGATTCTCTCGAGAACATTTTTGCTCTTCTGACAGCTCAGAAGAAAATTACACATCTACTTCCACCATCCAACCCTAATGGGAGGGGTTTTAATGCTACTCAAAAGTGTGCTTACTATGCCAGGGCACCCAGACATGATACCCAAGATTGTTGGGCCTTGAAACATAAAATTCAAGATCTAATAGACAATGGTGAGATTGTAGTCACCAAACCAGATCAACCTCATGTGCAAGACAACCCTCTTTCTCAACATAAAGAAGAAGAGGTCAACATGATCAGTTAGAGCACTGTACAGAGTTCCAATGGTGAATCATCCCAACCCATCAAAGATGGTGTTGACAAATGGGATTATGCAAAGTTCTAGTTTACCATGGAATGAAAGATGAAAGCTCTTTCCAAACAAATTGAGCAATTGGCAGAACTGGTGACCCATCAACATCAAGTCACACGCCAATTAATTAAACAGGAGCATGCCTATCTCCTTCCATTTGTTATGAATGCTCTACCATCACCTTCAGAAAGCGAAGCTATGGAGGATAAGGTTGCAAAGCGAGCAAGTGCTAAAGCCCATCGGGATTTCTCCAATAAAAGGGAATTCACCTATTTGGACCAGTCTATGGAGGAAATACTTCAAATGTTGATCAACGAAGGAAGAATCACATTCCTTCTACCTCCAATCAATCCCCACTCAGGGCGGTTCAATCCTGATGAAATGTGTCAATATCATTCACATTCTCGCGGTCACAGCACAGAAGGATGCTGGGCACTCCGCCATCTTATTCAAAATCTCATTGATAGCGGTGTCCTGCAGATAGCAGATGATTAAACTGTGCAACTCAAAGGTGGGAATACAAGCCCTACCCAATGGAAGGGATCAGTAGTAGTTATATCCGAAGTGGATGATGAGACTGTCAAAGTATTTCCCATACAACCAATTCATCTCAAAGGAGTTGACAATCCTTTAAAAGTGGCCGCACCAGAGCCAATTCCTTTACATTGTAGACTACAACATCCTGTTGTCAGCTTACACAAAGTTCCAGGGAATTATGGAGAAGCTGAAGGATCCATGTCTCATACTACCGCTACAGTGTCGAAAGAAAATCCACTGTACCTTCCTCAACGGGTTATCAAACCTACTTGCGAAGCAAAAGGGAAATTCCCCATAGAGAAGATTGAAAAATTCCTTCGTACTATGGGCCATAATGAAGCCAAAGTGGTTTTAAGCTTGTAAGAAACTCTACACCAGATTTCAATTCTGGACTTGGTTTTCTCTTCTGAGGAGCATCGAAAGGTCTTGCTAAGGGTTTTAGAAGAAGCCTACCAGCCAAAATCAGTGGACGTGGAAAAATTTCAACATTTGGTTGATCATATTTTCAACAGCAATGTGATATCCTTCACTTATGACGACATACCTCCCGAAGGGACCGGTCATTGCAAACCACTGCACATCGCAGTGTTGTCCTCTGGGTACATGCTAGCGGGAGTTCTGATAGATAGAGGATCATCTCTAAATATCGGCCCTTATGCCACCCTATTAAAGATGAATATAAATCTTAATCGGATCCAAAGCAGCTATACGGTCATCCGAGCTTTTGATGGATCTCGGCGAAACTCCGTTGGAAAGATTGAATTGCCAATTGAGATTGGTCCTAATACATTCAACATATTCTTCCACGTCCTCAAGATAGATTCAGGATACAACATGCTATTGGGGAGACCATGGATACAAATGGCTGGAGTTGTTCCCTCCACATTACATCAACAACTCAAATACATCATCAACAATATCTCCTAGTCACCGATCTTTGAGCTTCAATGTCCTGAACCGTGAATTCTACCAATTATCGCCTTCAATTCGTGGTTGAGCTAGCCGCCCATACTCTGGAAGTGAGTAACACGCAATACCATTTTATTGGAGCGCCACTTCCCGTACCCAAGATTTCTGACGAAGTGATGTCAGCCACTCAAGAAATGATGTTATTGGGTTATCAACCTGGACAAGGGCTTGGTAAGGATCAACAGGGTATTAAGCACCCTATCCAAATGCCCAGTCAAATTAGAACAGTCGGGCTAGGCTATTCTCATAATTCCAGGCACAAGAATCCTCATAAGCATAAGCAGGTTCCTCAAGCTTCCACCATACAGTGATTTTCTATACCTTTACCTCATAATGCAATTTCCAGTAAAGGTGCCGGCCCTTGTTGTGGCTATGCTATTTTCGAAGCCAGTGCCAATCAAAGCTAAAGAGGTGTTGATTCCTGATCCTGAAGCGGAAGAAAAGGAACGGAAACGTAAACATGACATTGCCTTGATGATGGCAGGCATTTGCGTCATTGTTCATGATGAACATACAAACAGATATACCTCAGACGATGATTGCCCAGATTTTATGGTTATCATTCGGGAAAAGGAGGACACTGACGATCCTTCTATCACTGCAGTCCATCAGAACTTTGCCCTCGACAATTGGAGCAGCACTCCATGCATTGGTCGACGAGGGTAAAATGGGCAGAAAATCCCTCTGCCCTGTAGATAACTTTAATTACTTGCTTTCCTTTACAGCATTAGTAGTTATTTTATCACGTGCATGCTAACACTTTTGTATGATCGAACAGTTGCATATATTAAGTGAAAGCATATTTTATTTCAGGACTCTGAATTTAGATGTGCTTGTCCTTGCTAATGACATGCCTTCTCTCCACAAGGGCTGTAACTTTGATGCAAAGTTGGACTCAAACTTGATGGACATCCAAGAGGACATTGAGACACCTCAAGAGATCGAGGAATGGGTAACAGGAAAACCTAAACCCAATCTTGTTCAAACCATTTCTTTCAATCTCGGAACCTTAGACATCCCTAAGCTTATCCAGATTGGTTCAGACCTTACCACAACTCAGTGGAATGACATGGTTGCACTGTTAACCCAATTCCAGGATGTGTTTGCATGGTCTCATGAAGACATGGTGGGCTTGTCCACTGACATTGTACTTCATCGCCTTCCCATCAAAGAAGGATTCAAGCTAGTTAGGCAAAAGCTCAGGCGATTGAAACCTGAATGGAGCTTAAAAGTCAAAGAAGAAATTGTGAAACAATTTCAAGCTGGCATCATCATGGTGTCTACATATCCGGAGTGGATATCTAACATTGTTCCCGTGCCTAAACCCGGGGGAAAGGTGCGAGTTTGCGTGGATTATCGGGACTTGAACAAAGCTTGCCTTAAAGATAGCTTTCCCTTACCTTTTGTCCACGTTCTCATTGACAATACTACTCAATACGGTATGTACTCCTTTGCTGATTGCATTACGGGGTACCATCAAATTATGGTCGCTGAGGAAGATCGTGAGAAAACTACATTCATCACGCCTTGGGGAACCTTTTGCTACAGACGGTTGTCATTCGGCCTCATCAACGTCGGGGCAACCTATCAACGAGCTATGATGGCTCTTTTCTATGATTTAATGCACAAAGAGATAGAGATCTACGTGGATGACATCATTGTCAAATCCCGAAAGGAGGATGACCATTTAGACCATCTCAGGAAGCTATTCAAAAGGTTGCGTAAGTACAACTTGAAGTTTAATCCCTCCAAGTGCACCTTTGGTGTCAAGTCAGGCAAGTTGATAGGCTTCCTAGTCAGCCACAAAGGCATTGAACTGGATCCTACCAAAATCCAGGCCATTAGGGAAATGCCCATTCCACAAACAAAGAGGGAAATACGGTGATTTTTGGGAAGAATCAATTTCATTAGCCGATTCATTTCTCAACTCACAGCAACCCGTGAGCCAATCTTCAAATTGTTAAGGAAGAACTCATCCATGAAATGGAACGACGAGTGTCAGAAGGCCTTCCTTACCATTAAAGAGCAACTGATTAACGCTCCTGTTTTGGTACCTCCCAGGGATGGTGTTCCCCTGTTCATGTACACTCTATAAATGACAATGCTATAAAGTCAGATGCTAGGCGTAAAAGACAATAGAGGCTAAGAGCGAGCTATCTATTACCTCAGCAAAAGATTTAGCATCAGTGAACACAAGTACACTCCGATCGAGAAGACTTGTTGTGCTTTGGCATGGGCTTCCATGAGGTTACAACATTACCTCCATGGTCACACAACCCATCTTATATCCCGCGTGGATCCTCTCAAGTATGTGTTCAGCAAACCCATACTGAATTGTCGACTGTCCCGATGGCAGTTGATCTTCTAGCAATTTGACATCGTCTACGTAATGCAAAAGTCTGTCAAAGGTCAAGGAATTGCGGATCAACTGGCCGCCGCACCTGTAGGGGATTATAAACCCTTAGAAACGTACTTTCCCGATGAAGGGGTAATGACAGTTCAATCACAACATCAGTATGATACATGCCGTGAGTGGAAAATGTATTTTGATAGAGCTGTTAATTCAGAAGGCTCCGGAGCTGGGACAGTTTTAATATCTCGCATGAGAAACAATATCCCGTCCGTCAAATTGCGGTTTATCAAGACCAACAACACAAATGAGTATGAAGGTCAGATCATGGGGCTAAAACTTGCCCGCTCAATGGGCATCGGCGGTTAATCGCTTTTGGGGATTCCGAATTGGTGATCAGACAATCCACAAGAATCTATCAAACCAAAGAATTACATTTACTGCCTTACCATCGGCAAGTTCTACAGATGGCTTTGGAGTTCAAAGAAATCTCATTTCTACACATTCCTCGTAATAGGAATGACTTTGCAGATGCATTAACAACGTTGGCCTCCTTGGTTTACATACCTGGCAAGGAAAACATGCCAAGCATCACATTTTCTATGCAAAAAGCCCCAGTTTATGGGAACTACGTTGGAGAAGTATCAGATGAGCTACCTCCCATCCACAACCCTTGGTATCAACATATCAAGGAGTACTTACGAGATGGATCTACACCCGCTGAGGTGAGCCTAACTGAGAAGAGGCGGATTCATCGACTTCTTTATAAAATTCTACTCGAGCGGAGATGCACTCTACAAAGAGATGCAGGACTAGGTCTCCCTCGGATGTCTAGACAAAGACCAAGCTCGAGGCTCATGGATGAGATCCATGGTGGAGTATGTGGCCCACACATGAATGGCCCTTACTACTTGTTAAGAAAACTCTCGAGCAGGACATTATTGGCTTACACTCAAAGCTGACTGTGATGATCACGTCAAGAGGTGCTATCAATGCCAGATTCATGGGAATTTTATCCACGCCCCTCCAAGGGAACTCCACAATATGAGTTCGCCATGGCCCTTCTCAATGTGGGGAATGGACGTGATCAAGCCCATCGAGCCCAAAGCCAGTAATGGACATCGATTCATATTCACCATGATCGACTACTTCACCAAATGGGTTGAAGCAGCTTCCTTCCCCAAGGTTACTAAAGAAGTGATCATTGCTTTCATTAGAAACAATTTTGCCTGTCGATATGGACAACCAAAGGTCATTGTGTCAGACAATGCCAAAAACATCAACAACAAAATGATGGAAGAGTTATGCAAAAAATTCCACATCAAACATCTCAACTCTGTCATCTACCATCCAAAGATGAATGGTGCTGTTGAAGCGGCTAATAAAAACATTAAGAAGATCATGCAGAAAAATGTCTGCCAATCACAAAGGATGGCCTGACCTCTTGCCTCTAACTTTATTAGCCTACAGAACTTCTATACGAACTTCCACTGAGGCAACACCCTACTCGTTAGTCTATGGGATGGACGCAGTGCTCCCCATAGAGGTGGAAATGGAATCCCTCAAAGTATTGATGGATGCTCAGTTGGATGAAGACCAATGGGTACAAGACAGGTATCGCTAATTATCTTTGGTAGATGAAAGGCGAGCTGCAGCTATCTTCCATGGTCAGTTATATAAGCAAAGGATCACACGATCCTACAACAGAAAAGTCCGACTACGACAATTCAAACAACATGACTTGATTTTGAAAAAGATCATTGACAGCCAAGATCAGTCTAAGGGAAAATTTGCTCCTAACTGGGAAGGCCCATTTATTGTCAAAGAAGTATTGACAGGAGGTGCTCTCAGGTTGCAGGAAATGGATGGTGATGAATTTCCACAGCTTATCAACTCGGATACCGTGAAACGGTACTATGTCTAAAGCTACCATCAAACAAACATCCTGGTTTTGATCACCAAATCACCAGTCATTCCGATTTTGAACCCTTTCATCCTTTTACATACTCTTTTGCCCCTCAGGGAAACATACACTTCAAGCCAGCAGTCTGGTTCTTACTTCATTTCAAACCTCTCATATACCTGCTCCTCCTGAAGACGAGGTTAAAATTTTCATACCTGCTCCTCCTGAAGACGAGGTTAAACTTTTTATACCTGCTCCTCTTGAAGACGAGGTTAAAACTTTTCACACCTGCTCCTCCTGAAGACGAGGTTAAACTTTTCACACCTGCTTCTCCTAAAGACGAGATTAAACTTTTCACCCCTGCAGTTTATCCTCAAGATAGGATTAAACTTTTTCTATGCTTGCAGTTTATCCCCTCTATGGGATTAAATTTTCTTCTCCCCGCAGTATAGCCTGCACATGGGATTTACGCTTCTCTTCAGCTGCGATTCATCCTGAGGGGCTAACTACGTTGACCTGACCTCCCTGATACTCGGGGGTACATAGGCAACCATATGCTATATGGCCCGGTCGCAACAACAAAAACAACAAAAACATTTCTGCCCTTTCTTCACAAAAACAACAAAAATAATTCTACACCCATCTGCCTTCCGCATTCAGCGTTGAACCTCTTACACCAGGTTCGAACTATGCAGACTTGATCTCCTCTTCAATAGGAGTACATAGGCAGCCATTCATGGTGCAGTCTAACCCCTACCAGAACAAACATACTTGTCACACGGTACTAGGATCAATCTTTAATTCATCCCATTTCATCGATTTCAGATCAAAGGGATGTAATTAGCCAACCTCTTCTCACAAATAGAAGATTCGGTGACCATCTAAGCTGCGATCATACCTCGAAGAGCAATACCAACCCATAAGAGATGGAATTAACTAGGCTTCTCACAAATAGAAGTATTGGCGACCATCTGTGGTACGGTCAATCTTAGAGAGGAAGAAACCATTTTCCTCTCCACTTTTCCATACAGATACCAGTCCCAAGACACCAAAGATGGTAGGGATTTTTAGTAATCAATGATCCGTTCTGAGAGATCTTGCGACGTCTCAATGTCCAGCTATCAAGGATAAGTTCAGAATGTATCAAGATCATAAGGCCCTGGAAAGACAGGCAAACATCAAGTAAGTATCAAGGCATAGCTAAAAGGGAAGTGAATCAAAATATATTTCCCTGCCATATATAATACTGTTTGATATATACAATATGTGTTGTACATGACAAAATGGTTAAGCTAGTTTGTACAGGAAAATACAAAGCTATCTACAGATTTGTATATATGCGGACTATCAGATCTAACATGACATCCCTCTTTGAAGACGGAGGAAGCACTGCAAGCTCCTGCCCAATGGTATCTATACGAGCTAGCAGATCAGAGGCCAACTGCATGGTGGTTGAATGCTCATCAATGTAAGCACTCATGTCGGCCAAACTGACAGTCATCTGAGATCTAATGAAAGTGCTATCTACAATGGCCACATCCCTAGTAGATAAAGCGGCATCCCGCTCTCCAATCAATGCATCTCTGGCTGATCTAGCCTCATCCCTCTCTAACAGAGCGATATCTCTCTCATCAAGAGCTGTCAACATCGCGGCCCTAGCCTGATCTCGATCATAGGTCATCAGATGTAAGCTCTGCTCCAAATGTTGTGCCGAATATTGGGTAACAGTGGCACTCGGGGTGGGAGAATCCATCATAAATGCTGGCAGCCCAGCAGTCAAGTCATCGGTGGGAATAACAGCCTCCTCTATAGGCTCCTCATCATCATAATCAGTCCCCTGCACTGTGGATACTGCCACAACCGATGCAATCTCTGTCTCCATCCATGCGAAATACTCTGCAGAACAACCCGGATGACTGACACAAAACTCAGCCAGCTCTCGCTGATCCCAACAGGCATACAACCTGGATCTGTCCTCTGCTGACAAAAGGTGTGAAGCGAAGCGCTGACTCACTGCCCCCTCATACGGATGGAAATCCTGAAACTGGTCAAACTGACACATCACGGCCAGTGGGTTGTAAGTGATCATGCCCTTCAATCCAGCCAGAGGGAGATAATCCATGCCCGGAGCATGAGTAATGAAGCTGTAGGGTGAGCTAAGCCATGAACACGACAATATATCAAACGGATCTCTGATCTCTGCCAAGAAAGCTAACCACGATGCATCATCTGTACACTCTGCAGGCTGAAAGGAGTACGACATGGCTATATCATGGGTAAAATAAAACCCTTGCCATCTGAATGTACCAATTGGTCTCAAGTGTGACATAAACCACACATACAAAGATGACCGAATCGCTTTGAACACTCTCTACCGGATAAATGCATGCAGAAGATGTAGTGACGACTTGATGTCTCTGCAATGATCATCGGAATAATGGTATGACCCTCCCTGAGAGCTCTCACTTCCATGACAACACTGACATCTAGCTCATCCATGTACCGCGGCATGTAAACGTATGACAATACGCATAGAAGCAGTACATCTACTCTGGCTGAACGCCAATGGTCCTCCGGTGTGGTGAAATCCCCGGAATGCCGTGTATAACTGTCCTCAAAGCCAAACCTGTCAAACAGGAAATGTTGGGATATCACGTGGCTGGATGTAATCTCGTCCTCTACCACTCTGCATCTCAAACCGGTGAGGGTCATGAACTATGTCTACTCATGTCTCCAATAGCCATATGCACGCAAGGTCTATCCAGCGACAGCATCGTCAACCGTTCATACTCCTCCAAAGTAAGAGTCAAATCCTGGGTCTTAAAGCGGAATACCTGCCTATCCGGTACCCAGTGCTCTAGCATGCCCTCTACAAATCCTGGAGGAACCTGAAACATCGGTAAGGTCATAGTATCTTTGCAAAGAAATCATCTACGATCACCATGTCTGATGGTGATATACTATCATACCAGCTACCACCACAAATGGTGGGGTATGATCAATACGGCTAACTGTCGAAGAAGACATCTATACAGGCCGTGTCATAAGACCATCCAGGGGACAATGATGAGTATCTCTAGACATACATACATATGCATAACATAATAACATGCATAATATAATAGATGGAAATATGATATAGGGAATGGAAAAACTGTACATGCATTCCTAAGTATATCATCATCTAATACATCTCTGTACAGCTAAAATACAGGGAAATGGGATGAAGCTACCCAACATCTAACAAAGGCCTATCAAAAGATATAACGAGAATGGGGCGAAGCTACCCAACAGCTAACAGAGGCCTATCAAAAGAAATACATCAGAAAAAGTCAATGGTGTCGATGTCCACATCATCGATGATGTCCACCTGATGTAACTCTTCCTGAGTCACTAGATCTCTATCTACAGGGATGTCAGGCCTATATAATGGAGGATCTGCGCCGGCAAAACCATATGGGTCATCTGAGGGACCAGCACTAGAGCTGGAAGGATCAAAAGTATCTACCTCTGCAGGATCTCTGCCCAAATGCCGAATGAAAAGATGTGATCGGTCCAGCTGCAGAGTCAACCTATCAATCTGTGTCACATGAGTCAGATCTCTAACACAAGCTAGCCAATCCGTCATCATCACGGATCCTGGAACCATATCCCCCATAAACTGTGTGGCGCGGGTCTGAGCTCCAATCGTACGAGGGATCCACCAATGCTGGAACATCTCCTGAGAATAGGGGCCCTCTGACAATGTAAATCCTGAAAATCCCCATCAATGGGATGTCACTGACGGGTGACTGCGAAACAGGCCAATAACGCCTAGTAGGAGGCAAGATCGGCATACGAATCTCTCTTGTGGTGCTCCTGATACACGCTCTCCTAAATAGAGCTCCCATCCTCCATCTGTGAAGAGAGGAATCCTACGGGTAGAAATGACGTACTCAACTCCAGTCGGGTACCCATCCTCAAATCCAACTCCCAAATGCTCTCTAGAGTAGGGAACCCAGGTAATGACACCTGCTGTTAATAACTCCAGCTGCAGGCGACAATGAGTGAAACCCTCAGCAACAGGGACCTCCGCCAGTATGGAATGATGCCATCGTCGTCCTCGTGGATAGGTGTCTAGACCTAACATGCTCACAGGACGAAAACATGGAAGTCTCTCATAGGCCCAAAATTGCCAATACAAAGGAAAACATCTGCTGTCAGTCAACACTCTTAACCTGTACACGGGAAAAGACAAGAGAAGCACTCACCAACAGAAACGGGTAAAATCCTAACCACGCCTCGGTCAAACCCTATGATCGCATGCGCATTCCCCTGAGGAAGTATGCGAAGGTGTAGGAACCCCAATCATAATCTCCTATACGGTCCATGTGTCGAGTGGCGCTGATCAAAGCTTAGAGGAATTGTCTGCTATGAAGCAGCCCCTAATGATCATTAGGAACAATTGCCGAAGAATGTGATCCCTGACTCTCACATCATCGGGTATAGGCTCACTCAACAACCCGCTCATAGCATCTACGCTCAAAGGACCTCCCAACAAGGATCTGACGGCAGTAGGGGTGATATCCGCCATGCAAGGCACCGGTTCCCCTCCAAACTCCATACCTATGATAAACTGCCAATCCATCGGCGTCAGCATCACCTCGCAGTCCAGTAAATGGAGTGAATGAGTCTGGTGAAACCACCGCTCAGACAATGCCCTGAGGTAACCCCAGGGTAGAATGGAGAAGAACCTCCCGAATCCCCAGCTATGGACGATCGCTCTATAGTCATCATGCAAGGCCTGATACATAGAGTGGATGCTAAACCAGTTCCCTCGAGGCTGTGTGAAGCCATGAACCTACATCAAATGCAGATCAACATCAGACTCCTTGACTCCTCATCAATAGGAAATAAGGAAGATTAAAGATCTAACTTCATACCTCGTTTGCGTGCAGGTATACTGAAGGATGTCGACTCAAGTCACCCAGAAGATCTGGGTTCGCCACTTGAATACCTGGCAATTCCCTATGGGAAACACGTACAGCAGGAGCAGAAACCTCGACTGGTATATCCTCCTCCTCGTCCTCGACATTCGGCACTTCAACCCGGATAGGACGTACCACCGCCTCCGCCAAACGACGAGGTTGTCTCACAGAACAGCGCTGAGGCTCTTCAAAAGCCCTCCTCCGTACACCAGAAGTGGTCCTACGGGAACTGCTCGGCTGATCTGGATCCATAATATCTGGACAGCAAGTCTCCAAATCACCTCAGAAAGGGTGTGGTAATTTCTTACTTGGAGTCTTTTCAAAATGCATTATATGACTACATGCATTCATGCATTCTTTTAACGTACTTGGTATAGTTAAAAATGCATAACTACTCAATGCCTACATTTTGGTAAAATTTTGCCATAGCCCCCTTTGTAAATGGGACTATCCACATGCACATAGGCATGACTAGGTGGCCATTCAGCAGCACACCTGTACACAGTCATATACATCTTGCATGCATTCATCACATCACAGTAAAAATCCGTAAGTGTAGTCTAATTACCAGGATCATTTTACTATTCTACATTTACTCATTTGTCCTCATAAAGGATAAGAAATGACAGTAAAAGGTACCAATTTGACTGTGTCAAAAGTCAAATTTTTTCACATCATTATGTTCAACATAGTTTAATACTAACCTTTACTATGTTGAATATTTTTTTTATCAAGTCATATCAGCATGCATATTCACTACTATGTGTCTAAATGCATTTCATGCGATAAGTCATTTTCCAACGGATAAAAATTGGAAAAAAAATACATGCATGTGTTACCAGGACAGTGAAGAACGCTTGTACGGTGAGAGAATATGCAGAAAGTTTCCCGAACTCAGCAGATCTGAAAAAGAGCTCTCGGATTTCTTTCGTTGCGCAACTTGAAAATGACTTATGAAAGCGACCAGCCACCTATACATAGGCACTGCGAGCCGCAGGTCCTGCAGGTACACCTGTGGCACCCCTACATGGGTCCTACACCTCTGGCTCGTTCCAATTAGAGTTACAAAGGAGGTCTCACAAGCTGAAAAGGCCAAATCGAAAATAAAAATGCTACGCGATTGAGCGAAATAGCCTGAAAATCCTGATTTCTCGTCGGTCAGAGTTAAACTCCCGTCGCCTCAACGGTATTCGCCTGAATGCAGGGTATACTATACCAATGAGCTCAGCTTTCATAAATCATACTCGGCAATATCCCACAAAGGTCTGATGCCGTTAATGAGTGTCAGGCAACCCTGACGTGATCCCCGGCGGGGGTTACAATGCGAAACTACGAAATATCAAACCTCCCCGGTGGGGGTTACAAAGTCGAAGTTATCAAACATCTACGTATCACCGGTGGGGGTTACAACGCAAAACTACGAAATATCAAATCTCCCCGGCGAGGGTTATAACGCCGAAGTTATCAAACATCTACGTATCCCTGGCGGGGGTTACAACGCAATGCAACTATTGATACACACATTAATGAAGGTCAAGCAGCCTTGACATCATGATAGCCGATGGCAAGTAAACCCATTGAAGCAACCTTCCCCAGCAAGGGTTACAATGCAATGCTACCATTGATACACACATCAATGAAGGTGAAGCAGCCTTGACAATGGACCCAGTAGGGATTCATCTGGTGATACACACATCAACGAAGATCAGACAACCCTGATAACATCAATCTGTTGGCAGTAACTCTAACAGTATGAGGGAAAATGTTATACACATCCTCTAACAAACAACACCTTATCCCCATAGATCTCTTCCACACAAGAGGTACCTCTATGGAGAATAAGCTAGTGTCTAGGATTCAAGACTTTGGTGGTAGTCCCAAAGTCAACATCCTTGGAAACTTGGATCGCATGTCCAAGCCGCCACTGATTGTCATCCCAGCAGGATTACCTGACAATCATTCATGCATTCTACATGCATTTGCATCATGTTCTTGCACATAGCATCATGTTTATCTTACTTGCATTTCAAGTGTCTAGTATTCTTTATCCTGTTCATGCCTTGCATTGCATGAATATGATAAAGAGGGGCATCTGTAGACACTCAAAATTTTTTGCACTCCTATTACTAACATTGCAGGAGGGTAGATTTGTCTTTTAGAGATAACCCTGAAAGACAACTTACATCCATTTCGGATACTATCGGAAGTTCAGCTCCAACCCAGAACACAAACCGGGAACATCGTTTTAACTCGGAACACACACCGGGAGTGTCATTTCCAATCTCGGAGATAACCCCAAGATTTGTAGATCAAAAGACCCAAGAATAACACTAGAGAGAGCAATCCTGTCTGTCTCTGGCGATAACACCGCTGACGTTTCGGTTCCAGTCCAGGATAACACTTTGTAAGCGACCCATTTCATACTTGGTGATAGCCCCAATGGATGCCATTGCAGTTCCGGCGATAACTCCGGAAATGCTTGTTTCAAACACATGCGATCAGCTTCAAACTCAGCCCTCCTACCGAGGCACTCATACCTCAAACCCGGATCTAACACCGGGAAGACAGGTTCTCTCACAGATGACCTTGCAGCATACAAACTTGCAGCAGTCCAATCTCAGATGTAACCCTGAGCAAAGTCTGCTTTCCGCTTAAACCGGAGATAACCCCGGTGAGGAGCCAACACGTCATCTAACTATCTCAAACAAGTTGATATTACAGCATACCAACAAGTGGTCCAATCTCAGCTGTAACCCTGAGCAACGTCTACTTTCAACTCAAACCGGCGATAACCCCGGCAAGGAGTCACACATCATCTTGTTCATTCAAATGGCACGTCTTCTCGACACTTCAATACATACATACATACAACAATGTCCCACAAGAACCGAGGAGTGACAATCCTGAGTGACTATTACGTGTGGCAGTACTTTGGATAGAATTTGAAGCTTGAAGACCATGGGCATAGACCCCTCTTCCTGACTTTGTACAACCTCTAATCCATGTCATTACGTAACTCTTGATACAAGCAATCCGAAGAAGTACAGATATACTTCGTTTGGATGCTCGGATTGAAGTTCTACAAGTTCGAGCGGACATTACGATTAGGCATGCATCGCACGTCTTCTGACGAGACGACGGGACACACGAAGCCTGGGCCCACCACGACCAAATTTGGTATAATCATGGCTATCAGCAGTTGACTCAACCATCAATCTATAAATATAGGCTGAGGGTCAGCCATTTTGGAGGAGAAAGAGAAGAGAAAAAGCGAGGAAGCCCTGTCCATTTTACTCCGTACACCCACATATTGAGTGTTTCTTTCTCAGTTAGCTCACATATAGCTATCTTTTGTCTAGCGGGAGCTAAGTATTTATCCATATAAAGTCATAAAAGTCTACTTTGGCAGCCCATTATAAGCCTTCTCATCTTTATAAAGCATGTTCTCCACATTATCACACACTGTTGTACACGTTGAAAGTCGTGTAAGTGTGTTTTGCTGACTTTGATTCATGGTTTTCATTTCATGCATCAGATATATATATTATATATATATATATATATATATATATATATATATATATATATATATTTTTATATGGACTAACATTATCAAGTTATGCCTCGATTGAGCCTGAACTTGATGCAGATGCGTTTATTAGCTTTTATATATATATATCTATATATATAAACTGTTGTCGAGACTCTCATCTCATGAGCCTAGACTTGATGCAGAGCGTTTAATTGCTTTTATATATATATATATATATATATATATATATATATATATATATATATATATATATATATATATTATTATTGCTCGGACATATCAGAGTGAGCCTAGATTTCACATCCTGAGCGTTTAATTGCTTTTATATATATATATATATATATATATATATATATATATATATATATATATATATATATAATCATTGTCGATTATATCTGATGAGCCTGGATTTTACATCCTGCATTTACTCGCTTTTATATATATATATATATATAATTCTTTGCTCGGACATATCCGATGAGCCCGGATTTACATCCTATGCGTTCTTTATCTTTTATATATATATTTGTACATATATATATTTACATTTCTGTCAGGCCTGGAGTTCACTTCATGGCCTTTTACAGCTTTATTTACATTTTGTCCTGCCTGGAGTTTACTTCGTGGCAGTTGATCGCTTATGACTTTATTTACATTTTGTCCTTTGAGTTTACTTCGTGGCGGTTGATCATGTTCATATACATATATTTACAGCTTTTATATATTTACATTTCCGATCCCCCGTGGAGTTACTTCGCGGTGGTTGATCATGCACACATATATATATATATATATATATATATATATGTACAGCTTTTATTTAGATAACTGCTTACTGCTTTCCATACCAATTGCAGTATCATGTGAGCCTAGGAATCATGTGATCACAGATTCATCCCATTGAATCTAGATTCAGTTCCCATGATGGACTTTTCTCAGCTGTAAGCAGCTTGTACATTATTTTATAGTGTATGAGTTTCCTTGGATGGTTGTCATGCCCATAAGGAATTCGGCACTGCTGTATATTATTTTCTCGCAGATGCTTCGCATCTCGAAAATAAAAGCAAACAAGCCGAACATATAGACAATAAAATGGAAGTATGAAAAGGTCTCAATTCCTATTGAGCACTGGATTTGAACACCTCTTTTTATAAAACTTCATTAATATATCCTGGTTAAAACTGAATTTTTGCTATAAATTCAAACCCGGTGTATATAGGTGCGAACGAGGCCTCGCACTACTTTCCAAATAATTGCACATTGATCCACACACACACACACATTCATATAACAGTTTCTTTGAAAAGTGGCGGTCACCGTGGTAACACGGATGTCTGGGGATGCCTAACACCTTCCCTCCGCATAATCAAGCCCCCGAACCCTTAATAAATATCGGTTTCACAGACCCGTTTTAGCAGTGTCACAACACTAGGTCAATGTGCTAACCTTTTCGGTTGCATTGGTGCAACCAGTTAAATACACCAACTGGCGACTCTTACAGTCAATCATCGACATTACACATGTCGGACCTTTTTTACTTGTTTTTTCAAACAAATCTCACATTAACATGAGAACACCAAAGAACAAGTAACGAAAAGGGACACTCAAAAATCTCGATGTCGACAGTTTTAACTCTCTATCTACTTATTTAAGAAGCATTACTCTGTACTTAAACTTGTATCAGCTTTTTCAAGAAGAAATTTGTTGTAAACTTATTTGTAAACAGAAAAAGGTATAGAGTTTGTTTATTTTATGTACCTGTGAGAAAGACGAATAATTCTTCGATCAAGACCAGAGTCTTAGAGAGGTCAGCGGGAAGTTGGGTCTCTAGTGTACTTGTGAGGTGAGGAAGAGGTTGTTGTTTCAAGACCAGATCATAGAATAGAACTGAACTCAAAAGAAGTACAACTAAGCTTGAGGAGGGAGCGGGGAGCTTGCTGTCCAAGATAGATTAGTTGGGAACAGTTGGAAGTTTGACTATAAAACTTTGATTTGTTCTAACACTGCAAATTAATTATTTAAAAATTCAAAAAGGCCTTAGATATTTTTTTAAAATCTGTTATAATCTATTCAACCCCCCTTCTAGATTATTATTGGACTTTCATTATCTGTGAATAAATTTACTTCTGATAATGATGTTTATTTTGAGTTTCACCCAACTTATTTTTCTGTGAAGGATAGCATAACAAAGAAATTGTTGTTGACCGGACCGAGTGATCAAGGCCTCTATTCTCTTTCACAGTCTTCTTTTCCAGCAAATAAAGGACTTGTTGTTTGTGTTGCAACCAAAGTCTCCTCTTCCTGTTGGCATAATAGATTAGGACATCCTCATTTAAAAATTCTTCATAAAATTATTTCCAGTAATAACTTGCCTGTATCTGGTAATGATTTCTCCTTTTGTCATGCTTGTCAATTAGGCAAATCTTCGCGACTTCCTTTACCTATTACTAATCACCACGTCTCTTCTGTACTTGATTTAATATACAGTGATGTGTGGGGTCCATCTCCCTCTCTTTCCTGTGATGGCCATAAGTACTTTGTTATTTTTGTTGATGCTTTTTCTAAATACATCTGGTTTTATCCTATGCAAGCCAAGTCTGAGGTGTATGCTATATTTCTTAAATTTCAATTATTTGTTGAAAGACAATTTAATTCAAATATAAAAGCAGTTTAGACTGATTGGGGTGGTGAATATCGCTCACTAAATAAATTTTTTGCATCCATTGGTATTAATCACCGCCTTGCATGTCCTCACACTCATGAACAAAATGGTATGGTTGAAAGGCGCAATCGTCACATTGTTGAAACCAGTCTAACTTTGTTAGCCAACTCCCACACTCCATTTCGTTATTGGCATTTTGCATTTGAAACAGCTGTCTACCTCATTAATCGTATGCCATCATCTGTTTCTAAAAATAAAACCCCCTATGACTGTATTTTTCTTCATCCTCCAGACTATTGATTTTTACGTACTTTTGGGTGTATATGTTATCCTTTTCTTCAGCCATATAATTCCCACAAAATGGATTATAGATCCGTTCCATGCGTTTTTCTAGGTTATAGTTCTAATCATTTGGGATATCGCTGTTTGGATCTCCATCATCAAAAATTTTATATAGCCCGTCATGTGCGCTTTAATGAAAATTATTTTCCTTTTTCTCAACAGGCCAACACGTTAGTTTTCTCGTTCCAATCCAACCTTCCATGGGCCACTACCTCAATCGTTCCCTTCAAAGCTCCCAACTTCTCAAATGTATCCCTTGAATCCACTCCTTCCATGCCATTATCTCAGCACTCTTCATTGTTCCCTGTGTCGCCACCATCACACCTTCATTCCACAGACATGAGCTCCAATCCTCCACCAAAATTTTGCTCTATACAGTCTTTATATAATCCGTCTACCTCATCCTCTTTGGCTGTTCCGGAACTTCATGCATCTCCATCTCTTATTTTTCTGGGGATTCTTCTTCATCGCCACCTCCACAAATCCTGTCCCCCGGTCTTCCATCCATAGTTGGTTCTGATTCCTCCGGCCAAGAGACAACTTCTTCTGTGATCCCCGCAATACTACCTCCATCTGGTGTCATGACTCGAGCCATGCTTAGAAAATACAATCAGTTACATGCACAAGCTCTTGTGGCCCTTTCTACACCCAGTGCTGAACCTACATGTTATACTCAGGCTGTTCGATTCAAGGAGTGGCGTGATGCAATAGATTCTGAAATCAATGCCCTCATTTCTCAAGGTACATGGGAATTAGTTCCCAAATTGCCTCATATGAATGTGGTAGGTTATAAATGGGTCTTTCGCATTAAGCGAAAAGCAGATGGCTCTATTGAACGTTACAAGGCGCGATTGGTTGCCAAGGGTTTCAATCAAGAAGAAGGGGTAGATTACTGTGAGACTTTTAGTCTGGTAGTAAAACCCAGTCCTGATTCAGATCTTTTTTTATCCATAGTTGCAGATCTTCTTGCATATTCATCAATTAGATGTGAATAATGCCTTCTTAAATGGTAATCTTGATGAAACTGTTTTTATGACCTAGCCGTCTGGCTTTGAGGATAAGGCTCATCCGCACCATGTTTGTCTTCTAAGGAAATCTTTGTATGGCCTCAAACAGGCTCCTCGGGCGTGGTATCAACGTTTGTCGAATTTTCTTCAACAATTGGGGTTCACTATTTCTCAATCTGACACATCCTTATTTTTGCTTACTGCTGGTCATATTCGATTATTTATATTGGTTTATGTTGATGATATCATTATCACGAGAAATTCTTCTATAGCTATAGTGGACTTAATAACCGCACTTGGTCGAGAGTTTGCTCTAAAAGATCTTGGACCACTTCATTTTTTTCTTGGGATTGAAGCTATTTAGTGTTTTACTGGGCTTGTGCTTTCACAAAGAAAATACATATGTGACATTATCCGACGTGCGAATATGGTAGACTGCAAACCAGTCCGCACTCCTTCCGCCGCTGTCCGACCTACTACTGCCTCTGATCCGTTGTTTTCAGATCCATCCCTTTTCAGACAAATAGTGGGTGCTTTGTAATACACTACCTTAACACGCCCAGATCTTTCTTTTGCTGTTAACAAGGTGTGCCAATCAATGCATAATCCTACAGAATCTAATTGGGTTGCAGTTAAATGCATTGTTCGTTATTTAAAAGCCACATCTGCTTATGGTTTGTCTCTTGTTTGCTACACCGATCCATTTAAGATACAAGCCTTCTGTGACTCTGATTGGGCAGGTTCTCCTCTGGACAGAAAATCAACTGTTGGTTATGCTATTTATATGGGACGCAACTTAATTTCGTGGTGCTCACGCAAGCAAAAGACTGTGGCAAGATCTTCCACAAAGGCCGAGTATAAATCTCCGACAGATACAGCTGCAGAATTGACTTGGATCCAATCTTTACTTTGTGAATTGGGTGTTTTTCTAAAGCAGCCTCCCATACTTTGGTGTGACAACATAGGGGCAACTTACTTGGCTGCGAATTCAGTGTTCCATGCTCGTACTAAACACATTGAAATTGACTTTCACTTTGTGCGCGAAAAGGTGGCTCGGAAAGATTTGCTTGTTCGCTTCATCTCCACAAATGATCAAATTGCCGATATTTTCACTAAGTCCTTTGGTACTGCGAAGTTCGAGTTTTTCTGTAACAAGCTGACAGTGATTCCACCCCCATCAGCTTGACGGGGGGTATTGACACAGATTATCTCATCCCCTTAACTCTCTCCACTCAAGCTATTGTATTGGATAAGGACTGACTCTATCCACGATTGTAACATATCTAAGGCTGTAACTAATATTTGAATTAGAAAGATTAGGATTGGTTTGAGTTTTGAATTTGATGTCATGTAAATCATGTAACAGATTTCTATATATAACAGAGGCGAAAGGCTAACAATAGGTACAGAGGAAATTAATGAGAATCTGATTTCCATCATCTTATACTTCTCAATGTAGAGTACTTGAGTGTTTTGACATCAATAATCAACATAAGTTTTACTTGTAGTTTTCTTTCTTTGTGATGTATACTTCTTTTGTGTTACCATTCGAAGTGGCTATATATGGAGGACATGGCATACATATAAGATGATTAATAATATTTGTTTACAGGTGATGTCATACTTTCTTTTTACATAAAATGAGCAAAACTAAGATGCCTAATGATATTTGTTTTCTAAGTGTTTTTGTTTGATTCACTTAATAATACTTGGCTCTTTTTTATGGGCCTTTTCTTTTGTTGTTTTGTTGATTTGTGTGAGGTTGATAGATTTCTTATAGTAGTGTTTAGCTGGTGAATCAGTTAGCCTTGCCTTAGCCAGTTTGTTATGAACCGGGAAGTTGTTCTCAAACTCCTAAATTGGGGAGGAAGAAAGAAGATATTTGAAAAATTGTGTGTTTATAACTTTATATTATCATGATATTCTACTTTGTGTAGGATGCGGTTCTTGACTGGTTGCACTTTACTGTTTTTAAGTTTTGGTTTTCAGGGTCTTCTTCCAAGATCAACAGTACATCCCATGAAGGTTGGTGCATGAACTTGAAGCATTTGGACTTGAGTATAGTAGTTATTGTATTCATAATGATATTTTGTTGCTTGCAATGGCAATCTTGTTATACAAAACACATTTTTTTCTCACATTATCTTAACAAGTTTTACGCCTCACCCTTAGCTAGATATATCAGATGTTATGCCTGAAGGAGACCAGGTAAAAAATAGCTAGATATATCATATGTTTTACACTTGAATTTCTGCACTTGGATGTTTTAGTTGTCTGCAAAAGATTCTCTCTGAGCTACTGTTTACCTGGCGATAGCCTACCTTTCGGGAACCTCACCATACTTGTTGGTGCAGGTTTGTACATCGTCATCTTTATTCGTCTATCTGTACTTTTTTCCACCTCCTTTCTTACGTGAGTCCCTCCAAACCCTCATTTTATTTTTATAAGAAATTAACTGAATTAATTCTGAAATTGTTGTGGGTATTTTGAAACCCTAATTATTTAAGGGATTTAATCAGTTACCATTTAGGATTAATTGCTTTTATATTTTTTTTGTTTGAATTCTTAGTTTGAACATATTGCAAAGGATATGAAATCCTTGCTAAAAATTTGGATGATGAGTATAACTTTAATCTGAATTGGGTACTATATTGGGGGAAATCTATAGGGTTTAAGATCCTAACTATTTTAAAAGCTTTACTTATTAAACAAAAATTAAATTTGAAAGCTTGGTATTGTCAATTGAGAATTTGGGAAGTAGAAGCTCACCACATCTATTATGAATTTTCAGGATTCAACTTAGTTTTCATTTCTTAATTTTTGTTTGTTGACAAACAATCAGCGTGGTATCGATTTTTCATGTATTAGCCCTAGACTGCCAAAAAATCCCACCCAACATAATTGAAGTATAAAATAAATTTGTGTTTGACATACTAGGCCAGTTTGTGGCTAATTCATTAGATAAATAAGAGATTTTTCCCAATTGGTTCAATCAATATCAACTAGTTATTGAGCTTCATCACTTTTTATTGTCAAGGTAGTAGATGGATACTTCTTCTTAAATTGAAGCACTTAAATTTACTTTCTAACAAAAATGTTTTACACTAAAAGGTTTTATAACTAAAGAAGATAAGATCATTTTAGTAAAGTTGTCCTTTGGTGCTTAAGTGCTGAAAATCAATGATATGAATAATGGTGATATTTTATTATTTTTGGGGTAAATTTATACTTGTATTCGCGTACTTGTAGTCTTTCTGAAGAATAGAAAATGTCCTAATGATCCTTCAAATTTTTGAATTCGTATATTTGTATGTACAAGGCTCATATGTTTAGTTGATTATTTTTGCATTCATACATTTGTATGTACAAGGCTCATATATATGTATACCTGATCATATACATTTTGTTGGGATATGTTTTATGTTGCTTGATATTTTCAGCCGTTTACATATTCAAAACGCATCTTAAGTAGAAGTTAAGAAGGCTTTTGCATCCAAGAAATACTCTTTATCTTGAATTCATTATACCAGTTCCTGTTATCCTACTGGTAAGCTTACTTCTATATTACCATATGTGGAAAAGGATGATGATTTTTTAGGGCTAATTAAATAAAATTATGTATTATATGGTTTTTGTTCATGTTCTAGAGAATATTTATAATTGAAAAAGATCTGTTGAGGATAATAGAGGTATGATCTCCCCAAGTTGATTTATGTAATTATAACTAGTTTCTTTGATTTTTTAGGGAGATCCTCAAGTCTCTGGATCAACTCACTTGGGCGGTTCTCCACTTTATGTTTCAGGAATACATTAAACTACATTAAAGTTGGTCTAAATTAAGCTCTTTTTAGGTATACCGAAGCTAGTAAAGCTCGGCTTAACCACATGCGGAGTGGGGTCAATTGACCCACTGAATTTTGAAAAGTTGATTTTTTATTTATTTTTAATTTTATAAAATATTTAGTGAAAATAAAAAAATTCAGACTAAAAACTATTAAATGTCTCAAATTTCTATTAACACTAACACTCTACTCTTTTATATTGTTTATTAATTTATATTGAACATGATATTTTTGCATCTATTGAAATAAGGTTATCATTGCAATAGTTTCAAACAATGAAGTCTCAAAAAATATTATTATAAATAATATTTTAACAATATTATTTAGTTTTGTAATTTATTTTAGAGGACACGGGAGATGAGGGACACCTCACGTTCTTGCACGAGGTCTCTTATAATAACAATGTTTTAAAAAATTATAAAATACCATTTTGTACGTAACATGGGAGGAAGTGTATTCAATTACATAAAACGACCTTGATTTTATATGATAGCTCACACAATTATTTGCAATGTCTCTCATATTCTTTTTTACCTTTATTTTATTATATTTTATTTTATTGTAAATTTTTGTTTTAAAAAAATTGACCCCACTGAACTAAGGGACTGAATCCGCACCTGAGCTTAACAAGTCTGAAAGTTTTCATCCAGTTTCTTCAGTAGCACATATTATTCTTTTATATGCTTTCAAGAACATATTGAAAATTCTACATTCTTTCATGCCTTACGTGACTGAAAAATTGTGGCTGGTTTAGATAGTTGATTGTAAAGATAATGAAATATCGTATACGGGATGATTTTATTTAATAATTAATAATATTTGAGTTTTTTGTATTTATGTCCTAATTTGTTATGGGGTCATTGAATCATAATTTATTTTATTTTTAAAATAATTTCCATATTCGTTACATAGCATGATTGTTAATAATGGATTTAGCAATAATACAGTATTGTCGCTGCTAATCGACAACAACTTTCGTTGTTCTAAAAAAATAATCAACATCGAACAATATCGTTGTTAATTGATCTAATTATTCAGAACAAAACCAATGACAACGAATTAATAATTTCGTTGTAAATTAATATATGACTGGTTTATTATGCACATTTAGCAACGAACATCGTTGCCAAAAAAGTATACAATTAGCAACGAAAATCAGTTAAGGTAACAATTTTCATACTGTTCAGCAACGACAAATATCGTTGGCAAATGTGTATCAAACGCAATGAATTTCATTTTTGTTGGCAAAAAAAAGAAGATTCTTTTTGTTGCCAATTAGGCGAATTTTGCAACAAAAGTTGTTTTTTAGTAACAATTTCTTAATAAATTTGCTGCAAAATATTTTGTTGCTAAATGATTTATGATTTTACACGAAAACAAACATTCGTTGCGAAATATCTCACTTTCTGCAATGAAATTTTTGTTGCTAGACAATTAGCAACGCTCATTGTGTAACGAATAGTCCAACGATCGAAAAATCGTTGCAAATAACCTTTGGCAACGAAATTTCGCACATTTAGCAAGAAAAACCGTTTGTTGTAAAATCACCATTTTTTGTAGTGTATTTTGAGGATACTGCTTTGTAGATTCAAATTCAAGACAAGGATGGTTAATCGCAGATCCATAGTATATTTTCATGATAGAGATTATGATATAAACTATTTGCCAAGAAAATGGTGATATATATTTGGTTATAAAGCATGCATTCGAAAAAAGTTGGTCTTAAGGATGCTGCAGTTGAGTTATTAATAGAGTATTGTTGATCGATTTTGCAATCAATGAATACGTGCAAGTATACACGATCAACAAGTAATAAAGTGAAAGTAGAGTATCGTTCCCACGAGGAATTATTTAATAAAATTCACCAAGTATTAATTCTTAACCAAACTAATTTTATTTAAACAGCTGCAATTTATGATTTTTAAAATTAAGCAAACTAAATTAATTAATTAAACCGAATTAATTTATAAATAAATTCAAATAAATAAAGGTAAAGACTACAATATCCCTAATTATGAACTATAAACCAATTATTCAATTAACACAATTATTACGCCACCTGAATTGTTAACAAGAATTCTAGTTGTTAAAAGCCCTTTTCCAAGTAAACAGATAACTTTTATTCAATTCAATTAATCCTGCGATATTCATATGCAAAATAATTAAATCAAACCCGTTAAGTTTCAATTCCCAATTTGTTACATGCAGTGAACATATATTCATATTCAATTCACGACCCTACTTATTCATCTCATGTAAATAATTAAGCTTACATGTTATCATGTCCAGTTCCAACCCTAGATTTCATCTTCTGAATCCTTCTAGAGTAACACGGTAATTACTGGCCAAATAATTAATCAATACGCACAAGACATGATAAATAATTCACCTTGACATAAATAATTAGAATAAATTAAATAATTAATTCATAGACATAAAAGGTTCAATTTGTAGTCTTAATAAAAGAAAGTTCATTGCCATTGAATTAAAATCAAGAATCCACAATTAAATAAACATTAAAAAATAAAAGTAAGAGAATAGAAGATAATAGAATCTGTTGTCAGTAGTCTTGAGACTCATCTTCCGCTCCTGCTTTGAATCTTCAATGATCCTCAAGTTGCTCCAATCTCCAACAATCCAATATAAACTAGGGTTTATGTTCTAATCTAATGGAGTATTTTATCTAAGCTAATCTATGTAATCCTCCTTTATTTTATGCCTTGCATCATGTATTTATAGGTTACAAGTCCAATTTTTAGCTTAGGAACAAACTCAATCCAATTTGGAGTCAAAAAAGTGTCAAAATTCGCCCCAAAACGCGTTCAAGCTTGACCAATCCCTTCTCCAGCGCCCCGGCGCTGGGCACGGCGCTGCAACACTGCATTCTAGCGCCCTGGCGATGAGCATAAGCTTGATTTGGGCACCCCGACACTAGAACATTTTCTGAAATTTTCTGTTCTGACGTCCTTTGAGAAAATGATCATAACTTCTTCATCTGAACTCCGATTTTGATGATTCAAGATGTTCCGGAAAGAGGAGATGTAGATCTACAACTTTCATTCTTTGAGTTTTTCGAAATAAAGGCTGAAGCAATTCTGAAATTGGCTTTGAAGTGGCTGCTATATAAATGACAAGCCGAAAACGCGAATCTAGCCACCCCAAACGTCGATCCAAATAACTTTTATCCCAATTCTTACAAAACAACATAAAAATGCATGAATAGATACAAACACTTAAAAACTTCCAAAAGATTAAGCTCAAACTCACTCAATTCATGGGTATACAACTCACTCATCAAGTATGTTCTCTCTTTTATTTATTTTAATTAAATCATTGTCATTCTATTTTTTTCTTAATTAAATCATTGTCATTTTAGTATATATATTAACATATATATTTTAATATTTTATATAAATGTCTTGATGATATTATATTTTTTGAACAAACAGATTGCGACTTCTCATGCACTATAGATTCAAGACTATAGGATAAAGTCCCCCCCCCCCCTCCCTCCCCCCCAATACTCCTTGAGAAGTGTAAAAGTTGGTTTGACCCACCTCTCCATGATATCCGAAAACATCCTCGATTTTAAAGCCCTAGGCCTTCAGTTATTACTTCTGTTTTTGCAAAATTAATTACGATAGAGTGAAGAAGAGAGATATAATCAGCATTATATGTGAAGAAGAGAGAAAGAATGAAAAAGAAAATCAGTTGCAGAAAGACAAAAAGATGAAGAAACTGTGTGAGATCTCAATATTTGATTGATGGTCACCACTAGGGAAACTCATAATGATAATGTTGACTTCTTCGTAACCAAATGACTTAACGTTCTTTTTACTCGAATTGAGATTTATTCAAAACTCTTTTATCACCCACCCCTCTCTCTCTCTCTCTCTCTCTCTCTCTATATATATATATATATATATATATATGAGAAAGGATCAAGAACATTCTTCTTTAAATAACACTCATTTATTAAAATTACGTCGTTTTGAAGATTTAAAAAAAAAAATAGAGTCGCGGGTGATATTTTTATAAATAAAAAAAAAACAAATTAAAATTACTTTTGAAACATGATGAATTGATAATTATTTTATATTTTAAATCATTAATACATAAATTCGTATCATTTTACTAACTATTTTGTCTGTCTTGCACAGGTACCGTGCTTATTTTTTAACAAACATAAGAAAAATTAATAGAATCTATATTTTTTCAAGTAAAAATAATAAATTCAAATTCTCTATCACATCACTAGTCTCAACTCCTTTTTTATATTAGAGTAAAATATACTGACACTTCCTATAGATTTTTATAATAACATTCATCATTCCTCTAATTTTTTAAATAACAGTCAGTGCTTCTCTATTCTGCAATATGTAACATTTATTACCCTTAGTGCGGTTGACCAACTAATTATATCCAAAAATATTTATAATATAATGTCTAATACACCCTTCAAGTTATAATGTTTAATATACACATTAAATGTAAATTTGTATATTATAATATTTACTTACCTTAATCTAATTAATTAAATTATGAAGTTTTGCAATAAATAACATGAATGTCAAAACAAATATTAATTTTATCAGAAAATAAAATCATACACTTTTGCTAATTAAGTTTCTCAAGGATTAAAAATTACTTGATATACATTCAAATATATTTTTTGTAATTAAAAATTTTAATACCCATAAAAGTAAAAATTAATGCAAAAATTATAATTATTTTTCTCAAATATTAAAATTTATTTACATAAAACAAATTTATTATTCTAGAACGAATCTTATTATTCATATAAAAAATATTAAAAACTATATTAATTATTTTTCTCATATATTAGACTAAATATAAGTCACACTTGAGCATAATTATTTACAAAGAAAATGACAAATGTTGTTACTCATAAAAAGAAAAAATATATTAAAAGAAAAATCTTTTTACAAGATAGAGGTAGTAATAAATATTATTATATTTTCTTTTATTCAACATTAATTGTACAAAAACAACATCAATCAGATACTAAAAAATGTAATCAAAATCATCAATATCCCAAATTTTAAAATATACTCAAGAAAATTTAACATATAAAGAATTCAAATAATAAATTTTGTTGTTAAACACCAAAAACTAAACTATCAATATACTCAATCACTCTAATTAGAACAACTCCATTAATAATTTAATTTAAATTATTTAATATTTGTATCACTTGTCCAAAAATATGTATTAATTAAACTAAATTAGTTTTTTTTATAAGTTACTAACAATTTGAATGAGATCGCCTTAATTACAAATAAAACTATAATTAAAATATATCGTATTAAAAAAGAATAATTAAACATATATATTATTCAGAATTAAAATTTGATAACATACAAGGATAAAAATATAATTTTATCTTTTTAGTCAACCTCTAAAATCTTACAGAAATATTAACTATTACTTAAAAAACTAGAGATAAGGTCAATATTATTATGGTTATCTAGAGCGGGTGTCATTGTATTTTACTGTTTATATTATATTATGTACCATTGTCAAGTGTGATGTAAATGCTTATTTATAGTAAATTTTAAAACAGATAAGTATTGTCTGGCATATACCAATATACATATGAGAGAGACAATGGATGATAAGTAAATTGATAACATATCTGAATTAAAAAAAAAAAATCAGAAAGTTTTTATCACATGAATAGTAAATATACTCTACACTCGTGTGAGAGAAATTATAAAAAAATTTAAATTTTACTTATGAAAAAGTCAATTCCCTAAGTCAAAGATACATATATGCATATGAGCAATAATATTAGAGAAGACATAATTAATAAATTGATTAATTTTAATTATTTTACAAATTTTTTATTGAAAGTAACTATTTTGGATACCTATTTACAAAGTATCATAATAATTAGTACTATTTTCTTCCTCAAAAGAATACTTTAAAATTAGCTTTATGCAAATTAAGATCGTCAATCCAACTCTTTCTATAATAATGGCCCCAAAATAATAAGAATAATACTGTGTATTAACCGTACAAAAAAAGTAATGCACAAAAAATAAGACTCATGTATTACTTACAAATAAAAATATATAGTATTTAATCGTAGGTTCTACTTTTCATTTTCTCTTATATTTTATATTGTTTGCGCACAGTTTTTATATATAATTTGTGTTCTTAGTATTATTCAAATAATAAATACTCATGCAACCATTCTTTTGAGAATATTTTTTTTTTCCAAAAAATATCAGGATTAACGTACTTAAAAGAGTTGCAAAGTCTCCTAATCTCTCCTGTGTTTGTCTTCATTCACCATTGCTATACCAAAATCTCTCATAAACGTTCCGTTTTGAGGATTTTTACCTGAACTATTTTGAGCATAAAAATCGACCAATTTCTTAGTGTCGTTGATTCCATAAAGCCTACCATCTGAAAAATTATGGGGAATCCATTCTTAATATTTTGCAAAATTTGATTATCAAATTTATATCGTTGCCCGGAACAAGCTGTAATCGATTATTAATATATCCATTTCGTGGGCATTTATCTTGGAGTTTCGATAAAAAGTTAGGTTTTACCGCATGGTATTTGGCCTAGCGGTATGACTCGCCTCATGATTTTCATGAAGTTGAGGGTTTAATCTTTGATGACAGTAAGGAGGGTGTGTGTGTTAATGTAGCAAAAAAAAATTAAAAACACAACACCTAGGGTTTATCAATGGAAAAGTTATAAAGTCGGAAAAGTTATAAAGTCGCTTAGGCATGAAGAAGCATGTATGCGGTAGTACCAATGGTATGTGCACCTGAAAATATTAAATGGATTAGAATTCCGCTGTCATAACACAAGTAGGGGTGTAAATGAAACGGGTCAAACTAATTATTGAGTTGCTCAGATTTGATTTATAAAATTTATTGAATATGAAATAAAATTTTATTGAGGCTTATTTAGCTACCGAGTCGAGTACGATCTCGAATCGAGCACTAATAGTTTAAATTTTATGAGTGAATATAATCTGAGTATCAATAGAATATTACAATTTGAAGATATTCGAGTAATTTATCAAATTTTAAAATTTATTCATATTTGAATCATTTATATTTTAAATCGAATGAGTACGAATTAAACTTGAATTGTTTGGTTCATTTTATAGCCTTAAACTCAAGCAAAAGAAAAGATGGATTCAATTCAAGTCTCATTTGACTTTGGTTACAACGGTTTTTTTTGGACATTTTTAGACAGTTAAATATAAATGTTTTTGATACTTTTCTCTTAAATATTAAAAATATTATAAATAAGTCTAGAATCTGTTGTTATTATTATTATTATTATTAATATTTTTTTTTTTGGATAAGGAAAAAAAATCCAGTAAAAGAATGAAAGGCAAAATTATAAAATTATGGATAATGAAATTAATACATTTGACCACATATACTTAAAAATAATTTATTCTTTATTGAAATATATCATTAAATATTAATTCACACAAATTAAAACTATTTAAATCAACCCCACCTAACCCTTGCGACCAATTTTTAACTGTGTATCCTCTTCATGTTCCTCATGTTTAAAAGACCACAAAAAGGAAGGATAAAACCACACATGCACAAAAAAAGAGGTCTAGCTATGGCAATCTAAATATCATATCAAAGCAAGACGAAAATCATAAATAGAGGGTCTTCCAGTCTCTTTATGTTTGTCTTCTCAATATTAAAAAAATCATATACTTTGTGACTAATAACTCTTTACCCGAATTATAATTTTTATTGCATTCACATTCTTGAAACATTTTAAATTCTTTGCTGAATATTTTTAGTTTAATATTTAAAAAGTTGTGCATATGTCACCAATAATAATAGACAAATCTTTAGTATTCTCCAATATCTCAATTAAATATAGAATGCACCATCTAAAGAAAAAAATGGTGAAGAAAAATAGCAAAGAAAATGGTAATTTTTGAACATGCAAATAAAGAAGTATAAGAAATAGAGCTACAATATGGCCGCGACCTGAATAGAATAACCAATATTATCATAATATTTGTGAGGGTATAGAAAGCACACTGAACTAATGACCACTTTAACATGCATGGTTTGAGCAAATTTTGGTTGGTTATAATATCCAAACTCGATTCGCATGATTTTTCTCAATCAATACTTATTCTCAAGGTTGTTAGATCCGGATCGGACCGTCCGGTCGAACCGGTGAAACCGAGAATTGCTCGGAAAAATGAGCCGGTTATCCCAGCAAACCCGAAAATGTCAAAAAATCGTTAAAATCCGGTGGTCCGGTGTTTTGATCGTCTGAACCGGAGAACCAGTGGCCGGTCGACGATTTTATCCGGTTTGCACCTAGCCAAAAAGAAAAATAATAACCCTTCAAAATATCAACTTTTGAATTCTCCTCTATACCAGCTGCGATCATGTGTGTGAGTTACTACTTTCCTTAAATTGATCGCATATTGGGAAGAATTTAGAGATTGGGGAAGATGTAGCTTTCCAATCGTTTTACAGTCCTTCTACGCAGACAGGCGATGGACAGGAAAATGGGACAGTTTTTTTTTTTTTTTTTATAACTCAAAAAATGTATAGTATTTATTTCAATAAGAATTTTTATAAAATACAGTATTTTAAATGTAATTTGGATACATATACAAAAACAGGGTTATACAGACTGTATAACCCTGTTTTTGTATATGTATCCAAATTACACTTAAAACACTGTATTTTATAAAAATTTCTATTAAAATACATTTTTTGAGTCATAAAAAAAAATAAAAAAAATTGAACCAGTCCAATTTTCCGGTCCAATTCTCCTGTCTGCCTAGACTTATTCATCGTTTTATTATGGCGAAGATGGGAGGATTCGTTTGATCTGGAAAAGTGAATAGTTGAGAAGATGGACAGGTTGACAAAATGAAGAGAGAGAATCAGTAGTGGGTGGGATGAAGAATAGTGGGATTGGTTTTGGGAAAGTAGATTTATTGGCTAATTAATTAAAAAAAGAGAGTGTAAATACAGTGGTTAAACAGCAAATTCGCACAAGATTCTATTTGGTTTGTCTTTATTTGATTAGTCTTATTCTTATCCAGTATTGTATTGTTATACAAATATAAACTATAGAAACTATTTTGGAGATTTTAAATTCATGAGTAAATAATATGACTATTATTGCCACTTATATATTAATTTTATTTGTTTATATTTAACATATATCGAATAAAATTTATAATATGACTATTGTTTTATAATACATAATTTTTAATATATAATAATTTTTTTGTTCTATAATATAAAAATAAGTGATCTTATATTTTGGAATGGATGAAGTATATAATAATTATTTAGTATAATTTATATTTATTTATATATTTAATACATACTTATGAGGTTACTGGTTTAATAATAGTTAGTCAACTGGATGAACCAGTGACCCATCCATCCGATAATTATTTCAGTTCGATGATCGATCCGAGTTCGAAAATATTACTTATTCTTTTGACCAGGGATCATGCGATTTCTGTTTCAAGTTATAATTTTTTTTAAATAGTATTTTTGTTGACGACGTTGTTCATAGTTCCACCAAATTAAAATTGTCATCAATTTTAAAAATAAAAATATATTAAAAAAGGAAATTGATATTATTCAAGATATCATCTCCGACTCTCCGCCTATAGATGAATGGGTAATATACCCATGAATTAGGTATTTTTAGACTTAATATTTTATTTGTTTTTAAGTATTTTTGGACATTTTATTTGTTTAGTATGTTATTTTGCAGGTCAAGACAGCAGAAGGGCAAAACAGGAATTTTGACACATGAGGGGCATAATTGTAATTTTCATCCTGGTTACAGCGTCGAGGCGCTGATTATTAAAGGAATCCCAGCGTCGGGGCAATGGGAGGTAGTAGGCTCTAGACTGTGTTAAGCTAGGGAAAAGAGACCAATTTCTACTGTTTTTAGTATTGTAATTAAGCTAGCCTAGAGGAGATTTAAAAGCTATAAAAGGAGGAGTGCTTGTTAGGAGGAAAGACACACAAAGATTGACAAAGACAAAGATAGGAGCTTAAAGTTGGAGATTGCAGAGAAGCATCACAAGGCATTCATATTAGAGAATTGAAGGTTAAAGACACTTATTAAGTTTTCCTATTCTTCTATCTCAGATTTGTAACTTATTTTGCAATGACTTATTTGGGTTTTTTGGTTTTAAATTTTAGCATGAACTAATTTATAATTAAGGCTACAATTGAACCATTTATTGCTTATGAATTAATTATCTAGTGAAATCTAATTATTTATTCAAATTGAGTTGTCTATCATATTTGATATTAATTGATTAATTGTCTGGCCAACGATTAGCGTCATACACTATATGAATTTAGAAGATGAAATCTAGGGTTAGATCTGAATATGATAACATGTATTCTTAATTGTTTGCATGGGATGAATAATTAGGGTTGTTAAATTGAATATGGATATATCTTTTAACAGCATGTGACTTTTGAGAATTGACACTTAATGAATTTGATTCTATTATTTTACATAGGGATATCGCCAGATTAATTGAATTAAATAATTTTGTTTGTACCTTGGGAAAGGGCTTATAAATAATCCTGAATTCCTATTGTTAACAACTCATGTGTATTTAATAATTGGATAATTTATTTATATTGCATAATTGGGGATATTGTAGTCTTAAGCCTTAAAATCTGAAA
Source organism: Panax ginseng (assembly GCA_020205605.1). Taxonomy (NCBI): domain Eukaryota; kingdom Viridiplantae; phylum Streptophyta; class Magnoliopsida; order Apiales; family Araliaceae; genus Panax; species Panax ginseng. The sequence continues at coordinate 48,093,984 of CM035132.1, forward strand.
TAAATCTTTGTGCTAATTCATTCTTAGTTTAATTTAATTTATTTTTAGTTAATACTTTCAAGATTCGATAGTTTAAATAAAATTAGATTGATATAAAACTAGTAGTTGGGATTTATTAAATAAAGATTCATGTGGGTTTTACACTCATTCTTATCTCTTTATTACTTATTCACCGTTTATATTTGCACGTATATTTTGATGCCATTGTCAATATACACTCAGTGGGGATTGAAGGCACTGAGGCCCATAAATATTACTTTACAGTTAGCAGGCAGATCAGTAACATATCCGAGGGGTATTGTGGAAGACATTCTGGTTAAGGTCGATATATTTATTTTTTTGGCGGACTTCATTTTGGATTACGAGGAAGATAAAGAAATACCAATTATACTAGGTCGCCCATTCTTAGCAACAGGGAGAACTTTGATAGACTTACAGAAAAGTGAATTAACGATGAGGATTTAATGTGTTCAAAGAAATGAAGTTTCCCAAAGAAGTTGAGGAGTTCCTGCGGATTGATATAGTTGAAAAGGCAGTGACTGAAGTATTAGAGGGAAGTTTTTTAGCGGATCCATTGCCAACAACTTTGGTTGGCACAGATGTATTTGAAGACGTGGAATACATGGACTATGTTCGAATTTTTGACTCGGTACCAGAAACTACAAGATTTAAAAAGTAGGTTGATACCCTTGATCATCCTGAAGGAGTGGAAAAGTATGCCAAAACATTAGCGGAGGAACCACCTGTGCTAAAACTCAAACATATTCAGTCTAATTTAAGGTATGCCTACATGGGGAATTCTGATACACTACCAGTTATCATTTCTACTCACTTGAATGAATCTCAAGAAGAAAATTTGTTAAGGGTTTTGCGTGAATACAAAATGGCAATTGGGTGGACAATAGCAGATATTAAAGGAATCAGTCCATCATTTTGCATGCATAAAATTTTGCTTGAGGAAGGAGCAAAACCGATTATTGAGCAACAAAATAGGCTGAATCCGATCATGAAGGAAGTAGTAAAGAAAGAAATCATCAAGTGGTTAGATGCCGACATTATCTACCTAATTTCAAACAGATTTTGGGTAAGTCTTGTACAATGTGTGCCGAAAAAGAGAGGAATGAGTGTGGTTGAAAACGAAAACAATGAGAATAGTCACAGGTTAGAGAGTGTGTATGGATTACCAAAATTTGAACAAAACCACTTGTAATGATCACATTCCATTACCTTTCATTGATCAGATGTTGGATAGGTTGGCGGGTCATCAGTTTTACTGCCTTTTAGATGGATACTCGGGGTACAACTAGATTGCAATAGCCTTGAAAGACAAAGAGAAAATTACATTTACATGCCCTTATGGAACTTTTACATTCCAGATAATGTCTTTTGGACTTTGCAACGCACCAGATACATTTTTACGATGCATGATGGCTATCTTCTCGGATATGGTCGAGCATAATTGGGAAGTCTTCATGGATGATTTCTTTGTTTTTGAGAATAGCTTTGACATTTTCCTCAACAAATTGATTCTGGTTCTGAAACGTTGTATGGAAACAAATTTGGTGCTCGATTGGGAAAAGTGTCACTTCATGGTACAGGGGAAGGGATAATTTTGGGACACAATTAAAGTTTTCGCAACCAAATTAGAATTAGACAGGGTGAAAATTAAAACTATTGAAAAGCTACCTCCACCTACATCCATTAAGGGAATAAGGAGTTTTCTCGGTCACATAGGGTTTTACCAGCGTTTCAACAAAGATTTCTCAACAATTTCAAATCCCTTGTGTTCACTCCTCGAAAAAGATGTTCCGTTTAAATTGATCAGTCTTGCATTAATGCCTTTAAAAGTGCTGGGAAAAAAATTAGTCACAGGTTCGATCATAGTTGCTCTCGATTGGTCCCTACCTTTTGAACTCATGTGTGATGCTAGCGATTATGTAGTTGGTACAGTGTTAGGGCAACGTAGAGACAAGATCTTCCATACCATCTACTACAGAAAAAGAGTTACTTGCGGTAGTGTTTTCCTTTGACAAATTCTGAGTGTATCTGATTCAGACTAAAGTAATTGTTACACTGATCACTCACCCATAAAATATTTGATTGCGAAGAAAGATGCAAAACCAAGGTTCTTCTCCTACAAGAGTGATGAGTGGGTTTTATACCTACGAATCGGCTTCTAATATGGACTTAAACAGTGTTAGCCTTAATTATTTCTGTACAATTTTACTTGTTTTCGTGTTGTTTTGTGTTTAGGTTGCATGACGTGGTATTGGTGGCATAAAGGTGGCATTGTGGCAGAAAGTAGCATGAAAAAGTAAGAAATCATTTAGCAACTGCAGAAAGACACCCCGTCAGGGCGGGCCCTATGAAGAACAAAACCCCCGCCGGGACGGAGTTGTACGTGGCAAGTGGCATGACTAAGACCCCGTCGGGGCGGGCTTTTACAAGCATAAAACCCCCGCCGAGGCGGGGGTACGGGAGAGAAAATGAATTCTAATTTGCTTAGAACTTTGCAGAGGCTTGGATTGGGGAACACTTTGGCATGGATTGGGATTATGTTTGGGCATCGTTTTATCAGCTATTACACGTATAAACACAAGAGAACACAAACATCAATCACAATAATCAATCAATCATTATTGGAGCCCTAATTTCAGAGAAGACATTGGTGGAGAGCAAGGAAGGTCAAAATCACGAAGATTACATAATTCAAGGCAAAGAAGGGTGGTTTTGTACTATTCTATTTCTTTAATTCGAATTTTGTAATTAGGATGATGGATTCTTTACTTATTTCAGTTTTTAATTTATCTATAATAAACTAAATTACTTTTTAGGCTTCCAGTGGATCTTTAGTGTTGAACGATGATTGTCATGGCTTAATTTCAGTTTAATAATACTATTAATTCAATTTATCTATTGTGATTTATACTTTATTTATGAATTTCATGATCATTAACTTTATGTGGATTTTTATGGACTCGAGAGATGTTGTATGCATCTAGACCTAATCACAATAGCGTGTGTTCTTGAATTCTGTGTTTTGTTGGAATCTTGATGAATGTTTAGGATATAGATATACCTAAAATCGCATGTAATCGGATAAAGAACTTGGACTTTAAACCTTCTTTGATTTTAATTCACATAGAGATATAGTGAATTAGTTAATTAGGGTGTTTGGCTTATTTCTATCAATTCGTAGATTTAAGTTAATATGGTGTTAGTGCATCGAGTGGTGGCTAATTCTACTTGAGTGTTCTTGATTAATAAACTGAGATAATAAATTAAACTTGAAAAAGGTGTGATAATCAGAGTGAAACTTAAAGTGAAATTGTAAGCCTAATTCTCCAATATCTACTTGAAATTTACGGTTACTTAGTGTGTTGATTGGTTTGGATTTTTAGTTTCTTAGTTTTTATTAATTATAATCATTAATTCGAATAGTTTAATAAAATTGGAATAATATAAAACTGGTAATTGATAGATTAAATTTCATACTATTCTCTGTGGGAACGATAATTTTCTCATTATTATATTACTTGTTGACCACGTACACTTGCGTGTAGAGCGTATATAGAATTTATCCAACAAGTTTTTTGCGGCACTGCCGGGTACTAGTTTTTATTGTAAGTATTTTTTCAATATCAGTTTAATTAGTTCAGTTTTAGTTAAACAACTTTTCTTTTTGTTTTGCTTTTTCTTGTTTCAGGTTCTCTAAATTAGTGTATGCAAACTCGGTATAAGAAGCCAGACTTGCTTCCTTTTGAGGACGACATCGAACGACGGTTTCAGAGATTGAGTAAGTGGATTAGGGAAAACAGAGATAACTTTGATAAACAGGAAGAAACAATGGCTGCAGAGGATCAGAAAATGCTAAGGGATTATGCTACTCCCAGGGTGACTGAGCTTCAGTCAAGCATTACTAGGCTTGTGATAGCTACGAATAATTTTGAGAACAAGCCTGGGACCATACAAATGATACAGAACTCAGTGCAGTTTGGGGGATTAGCCAATGGCGATCCGAATGAGCACTTAGACGGCTTTCTGGAAATTTACGACACTTTTAGATACAATGGGGTGTCGGATGATGCAGTCAGACTTCGTGTGTTTCCGTTCACACTGTGGGACAAGGCAAAAAGTTGGTTACACTCACTACCGCTAGGGTCAATTACAACATGGGACAACCTTGCTCAGAAATTTTTGGCTAAGTTTTTCCCACCAGCAAAGACTGAAGATGAGGAACGAGATTACTATGTTTGAGCAGCAGCATGGGGAGTCTCTGTACAAAGCATAAGAGAGATACAAGAAACTACTTAGGAAGTGCCCACATCATGGACTACCCAAATAGCTGCAGATGAACACGTTCTACAATAATCGAGTGGTAATCTTCGGACTAGTATTGATGCAGCTTCTAGGGGAGCTTTCATGGCTAAAAGTTATGAGGAAGCATAAGATCTGATAGAGACGATGGCGGCTAATAACTACCAGTGGCCCACAGTAAGAATGACAAAGTCGAAGGTAGCTGGGGTGTTAGAGGTAAATTGGGTAACAGCGTTAGAGGCACAAATTTCAGCATTGTTGAAGAAGATGGATGCTCTGACAGGTGCAAAAACTCAGCAGGTGGCTTATGTTTGCGAATTATGTACGGGGGAAAATCCTACGAAACAGTGTGCCATTAACCCAGCAGCGGTACAGTTTATGGGCAGCTATAATAGAATTCCACATAATCAATATCAGAATGCCTACAATCCGGGGAATAGGAATCATCCCAACTTCTTGTGGAGTAATAATCAAAATCAGCAGACTCCACGACCATTTTATCCCCTTGGATTTCAAAATCAGCATCAACAAGCAGCTCTGCATCAAGAGAAAAAGTCAGATTTGGAAAAGCTACTATTGAAGTACATATCTGGGAATGAGGCAGCAATGAAATCACAAGCAATGGCCATCAAGAACTTAGAAAATCATATGGTACATCTTGCATTAACTCTTAATAACAATCCTCAAGGGACTTTACCTAGTGACACAGAGAAGAATCCGAAGGGGAATCACGAACAGTTTCAAGCAATCACTTTGAGAAGTGGAAAGCATCTTGAGGGACATAATGCAAAAAATTTAGCAAAGAATGATGTTAAACAAGGTGAAGACAAAGTGGTTGAAGAGAAACAGGGTGAGGACAAACAAGTGGACAAGTGTCAGGCAGATGTTGAGCCTGTTGTTTATCCTCCACCACCATTCCAGTAAAGGGTGCAAGAACAGAAATTAGACAAGCAATTCTCTAAGTTTTTGGAAGTTTTCAAGAAACTTCAGATTAACATTCCTTTCACAGACGCCTTAGAACAAATGCCGAGTTACGCTAAATTCATGAAGGGTATTCTGTCAAGGAAGAAGAAGTTAGAGGATTACGAAACTGTAGCTTTAACAGAGGAATGCAGTGCAATTTTACTAGTTTTACTATTCCTTGCACAATAGGGAACATGGCCTTCAACAAGTGTTTGTGTGATTTGGGGGCGAGTGTGAACCTCATGCCTTTGTCAGTATATACTAAGTTATGTTTGCCAGTTCCGAAGCCTACAAACATATCACTACAGTTACCAGACAGATCAGTGACTTATCCGAGAGGAATTGTTGAAGACATTTTAGTTAAAGTGGGTAAGTTCATATTTCTGACATATTTTATAATTTTGGATTACGAAAAGAATAAAAATATCCCAATCATCTTAGGGAGGCCATTTTTAGCGACTGGGAGAACTCTCATCGATGTTCAGAAAGGGGAATTAACAATGAGGTTATAAGACCAAGAAGTTAAATTCAATGTGTTTAAAGCCATGAGGTTCCTTACAGATGAGGAAGAATGTTTTTGAATGGATGTGATCGACAAGATGGTAAATGAAGACTTGGTTAGAGGTTTGGTCAGAGATCCGTTGGAAAATACTCTACTGGGAGATGAGGACTTGGATGATCCAGAATTCGTGAAATACTTGCATATGCTGGATTCTTTGCCTAGAGTAAGCATGTTTAAGGTACCCTTCGAGCCTTTACATACAGAAGAAAAAGCTTCGGCAAGAATGAAACCTTCACTTGAGGAGCCACCCACTCTTAAGCTTAAGCCTCTTCCTAAACACCTCAGGTATACTTATTTGGGTAATTAAAATACTTTACCTGTTATTATTGCATCTGCGCTTAACGAATTGCAGGAAAGTAAATTGTTGAGGATACTTAAAGAATACAAGTCTGTGATAGGATGGAGAATTGACGACATAAAGGGGCTAAACCCTTCTTTTTGCATGCACGAGATTCTCTTGGAAGAGGACTCAAAGCCATTAGGGGAACAACAGAGAAATTAAATCCAATTATGAAATAGGTGGTAAAGAAAGAAATATTGAAGTGGTTGTATGCTGGAATAATCTACCCGATGTGACGCCCCCAAAATAGGTATACATCACCCATTCTGAGTCGCTAAATACATGGTACAGAACTTAAATACAAACTTAATTTCTACAATTGTTAAGTGTCGTGCAGAATACTACAAAACATAAGCTGTGAGTTTTAATACAACTATTGTCCCCTAGACAATATCCAAACTCAAATTAAACCTCATTGCAATTATTATCACACTATTTCACAGAATAGTGAGGACTACTAAAACAACCATTTGGACCGTCAATCCATTCCCCAACTAATCCCAGCTATATTCTCAGTTCCTGAAGAGAACAGTTAAAAAAAAGGGTGAGCTCAACTAGCCCAATAAAAAATATTATGACTAAGATAATGCAGAATAAATTATCCTTAGCCTTCAATAATATAACAACTATTATAATACAATAGACAACAAGTTTTAGATCAAAAACTGCAGCGGAATAAGCAATACATTAGAAGAGTCAAGTAAAGCATGATATCTACTATCTTCTATGATTTAAAAGTTTAGCATCAATTTTATCGCTGAGACTCAGCTAAATAAATAATCCACATCACTGAATTATCTATGTACTACGGGCCAAGGATATTCATTAGTATCACGACCATGAATTATCCATGCACTACGGGCCAATGATATTCGTGTTTTCACCAATGGTCATGAACATGCCAAACAACAATTCATCTTTGCACCCTTCGCCGAAGAAAACGCATGGTCATGATCATACCAATAACTGTCGCTGAGACTCAACTCAATAAATAATCCACATCACTTGTAACATTACAGGTCATGATTATACCGAATAATCCATGGTCATAATCATACCAATCAACAGTCCATCTATGCACTACGAGCCAAAGATGACTTTCATCACAATATAAGCATGAGGATGATGACAATGATATAAAAATTCAATCAAATGAGATCAAGAATAAATATTAAAGACTTTAAATTTATCCAAAGTTTAAAAACGTTCAAATGGTAAACATGATACTGCTTTGTGGAGTAAAATTCAAGAATAATAATGTATCTAAAATGATTTGGACAGAAAAGAAATCAAATTTTGTTATGAATAGTACTCCGGGTGAATATTACCCGAGTGAATAGTATCTAGTGAATAGTACTTCAGGAATAGTACCCCGTGAATAGTACTCTAATATGAAAAGGTTAAAACTTATCAAGAATGTTCAGAATAATATTTTCATGAAAAGATATTGGATGAAACACAAATATCAAGGATATTCTACTAATTTCATGGAGTATAGAAGCCAAAATATAACAAAATGAGTGTAGAATTCAAAATCTGAAACAAAATAATATTACTTACATACTACAGAGTATGGAAAAAAATATTATTTCTTACGAATATTGAACAAAAATAATATCTCTTACGAATTTTGAACGAAAATAATATTCTTTATAAATATTGAACGAAGATAATATTCCTTACGAATATTAAACGAAGATATTATTTCTTGTGAATATGGAACGAAATAAAATTTCTTACGAATACGAAAAATAATATCGTAAGCAAATATGAAATAAATAATACCCCTTACCTCAAAACAAGAGTATTTTTGAATGGTATAGCGGATATATTCTTGAAAAAAACTTTCACTATTTTTTACACTCAAAACTTCCTTATACTCAAAAGAAATACGCTCAATATTATAGAAGAAGAATTCTCATATTTTGGTGTGATTTTTATTTCTAAACTGAGCATCCTATTTATAGGAGAATGGCAGGGAACTATTTCAGAAAAATTATGACGGACCAACAGTGACATTCATGGGTGACTGCAAAATTCTATGTGATTTCGAAAATTTGATTTATATAAAGAAAGATCAGCAATAAAATATAATATATTTTATTTTTCACAAAAAACAAAAATTATTAATATATATATATATATATATATATATATATATATATAAACGTGGAAATCAAAAATCTTGGGTGGGTGGGTGGGTGGGTGGGTGGGTGGGTGGGTGGGTGGGTGGGTGGGGGAATATGTCACGGATGGGATACTATTATATATATATATATATATATATATATATATATATATATAATAAGTTTTGTTTTTTATGAAAAATAGAATATATTATATTTTATTGCATAGTGCTACATAGTAAATCAAATTTTCAGAAATCTGCCGAATTTTTCAATCGCCCGTGAATGTCATTATTGGTCCGTGATAATTTTTCTAAAATAGTTCCCTGCCATTCTCCTATAAATAGGATGCTCAGTTTAGAAATAAAAATCACACCAGAATCAGAGAATTCTTCTTCTATAATATTGAGCACATTTCTTTTGAGTTTAAGAAAGTTTTGAGTGTAGAAAATAGTGAAAGTCTTTTTCAAGAATATATCCGCTATACCAGTTAGAAATACTCTTTTTTTGAGGTAAGGGGTATTATTTATTTCATATTCGCTTACGATATTATTTTTCGTATTCGTAAGAAATTTTATTTCGTTCCATATTCGCAAGAAATAATATCTTCGTTTAATATTCGTAAGGAATATTATATTCGTTCAATATTCATAAAGAATATTATTTTCGTTCAAAAGTTGTAAGGGATATTATTTTTGTTCAATATTCGTAAGAAATAATATTTTCTTTTATACTCTGTAGTATGTAAGTAATATTATTTTGTTTCAGATTTCGAATTCTACACCCATTTTGTTAAGTTTTGGCTTATATACTCCATGAAATTAGTAGAATATCCTTGATATTTGCGCTTCATCCAGTATCTTTTCATGAAAATATTATTCTGAACATTCTTGATAAGTTTTAACCTTTTCATGTCGGAGTACTATTCACGGGGTACTATTCCCGAAGTACTATACACGGGGTACTATTCATGACAAAATTTGATTTCTTTTCTGTCCAAATCATTTTTGATACATTATTATTCTTGAATTTTACTCCACAAAGAAGTATCATGTTGACCATTTGAACGTTTTTAAACTTTGGATAAATTTAAAGTCTTTAATATTTATCCTTGATCTCATTTGATTAAATTTTTATATCATTGTCATCATCCTCATGCTTATATTGTGATGAAAGTGATCTTTGGCCCGTAGTGCATAGATGGACTGTTGATTGGTATGATTATAACTAGGGATTATTCAGTATAATCATGACCTGTAATGTTAGAAGTGATTTGGATTATTTATTGAGCTGAGTCTCAGCGACAGTTATTGGTATCCCATGTTAACCCTCGATATTGGTAATTGTTTGATTTTAGTTGGATTTAGATTATTTTTGGATTTCTTGAGTTTACACTGTATGATGCCTTCGAAGAGATTTGTTATGTGTTAAATTTGATTTTATATCAGTTAACATTGTTGTGGAGCACACACACACACACACACACACTATATTAGTGATAACAGTCTAAGATTTGATGATTGATTGGGAAGTTAATGATTTATTTTGATATGATGTATTATCAAGTTTACTTGATTTCTCTAAGGTCGGTTGAATAGACTTGTTTCTGTCTTTACTGCTGGATTCGTAGGCATGTAGATTAGTTGCATTGCATAGCATTGTTGTTTTGTGTTTTTGCTTGAGGACTAGCAAATGTTTAAGTTTCGGGGTATTTGATAAGTAGATTTTATACCTACTTATCCGGTATCTGTTACTTGAATTAGTTGGTTAAACTCATGTTTCGTAGTTACTTTTCATGCATTTTGTAGATTATACGCTTGGGAGCTATGTGAACGACTATTGGTATGAAATCGCAAAGAAAAGAAATCCGAACATCGTTTGGACGTTCATGTTTATTTCATGTTCTTGGATAGGAACTTGGATTATATTGTAGATCTTCTTCTAATCTTTCCGAAACATCGTGAATCATTCTAATCGGAGTTTGGATGCAAGAGTTATGATCTTTGTACCAACGGACGTTGAGCTTCACTGTTTTGGGTGGTCATTTGCATAACAGTCACTTCCAGCCCAATTTTGATCTTCATCTGTTCATTATTTCTCAAATCTGAAAGAATGAAAGTTGTAGAGCTCGTCGATATATTCAATTTTTTAGGTGGCAGGCCCCGTAACTCCTCACAGATCAAAAGTTATGGTCGTTTTACCAGAGGACACTATGGCTGAAAATGGACCCCCGTCGGGGCGGGATTTTCCTTAACAAAACCCTTGCTGGGGTGGGCATAGCAGCTGAAAAACAGAATGGACCCCCGCCGGGGAGGGCCCTTTTAGTGTATAAACCCCCGCCGGGGAGGGGGTATGCGCAGAAAAGTCAATTTTTTGCCCGAATTTGAGTTGGAGAAGGATTGTTTCGATCCGATTGACTCAAGGATTTCCAAGAGGACTTAAAGATAGATTAAAAAGGCTTATAAAAAGAGGAGAATCACATAGATTAGAGGAGAGATTTAGATTAGAATAGGAGAGAGGATTCCATTAGATTAGATTAGAGTAGAGTAGGAGAAAACACTAGTTCTTATGAGATTTAGAGATTGAAGCACTTGGAAGCCATTGGAGATCAAGATCAAGAGAGAGACGGAGGACGAATCTGCCGACAATAGATTCAATTCTTTTCCTTAATTTTATTCTTATCTTTTAATGTGTATTCAAGTGTGGATTCTTAGTTTTAATTCAATGAACTAATTCTTTGTTTGAGATTATAATGAATCTTATTGTGTAGTTTATTTTAATATGATTCGCTAACAATTATTATGTTCTATTGTGAGGATTGTCTATTGTGATTTGGACTTAATTGTTTAATTGATTGGCCATCAATTAACGTGATAATCTATATGAACTCGAGAGATGAAGTTTAGATTTATATCTGATCATAATAGCACATGTTTGTGATTTTTGCATAGATATAATTCATGATTCGTGTTTAGGATAGAGATATGCCTTTACGCCATATGTAATCTTATAGAGAACTTGTGCTTTAAATCCTTTTTAATTGTAATTCACATAGAGATATATTGGATTAGTTAATTAGGGTGTCTTGCTTAATTCTATCATCTGTGAATTTAAGTGAGTATGGGTATTATGCATCGAGAGGTGGTTTTATCTGCTTTAATGTTCTTGATTAACAATTCAGAATAGAGAATAATTGATGAGAAGCGTGTTAACTTAAATGAAACAATAAGTGAAGTTGTGATCTTAAATCTCCGTAATCTTAATTTAACTAGTGGAATTTAATAGTAGTTTAATTATATAATTTGAAATTTATTCGTTTAAATAAGATTGAGTTGGTTACGAGTTAGTACTTGGTGATTTTTATTAAACAATTCCTCGTGGGAACGATACTCTACTTTCACTTTATTACTTGTTGACCACGTATACTTGCGTGTTGTGCATAATTAGATTTTACCCAACAAGTAGCATGAAAAAGCAAGAAATCATTTAGCAACTACAGAAAGACCCTCCGCCGGGGCAGGCCCTATAAAGAACAAAACCCTCACGGATTCCGAGGGTATGCGTGGAAAAAGTGGCATGACTAAGACCCGTCGTCGGGCGGGCCTTCTAAAAGATAAACCCACGGGGAAGTAAAGGTATTAGAGAGAAAATGAATTCTGATTTTCTTAGAACTCTGCAGAGGCTTGGATTGGGGAACACTTTGGCATGGATTGGGATTATGTTTGAGCGTCGTTTTATCAACTATTACGTGACGTATAAACAAAAGAGAACACATACATCAATCACAACAATCAATCAATCATTATTGGAGCCCTAATTTTTGAGAAGACATTGGTGGAGAGCAAGGAAGGTCAAGATCACGAAGATTACATAATTGAAGGCAAAGAAAGGTGGTTTTGTACTATTTTATTTCTTTAATTCGAATTTTGTAATTGGGATGATGGATTCTTTACTTATTTTAGTTTTTAATTTATCTATGATGAACTAAATTACTTTTTAGGCTTGCAATGGATCTTTAGTGTTGAACGATGATTGTCATGCCTTATTTTCAGTTTAATATTACTATTAATTCAGTTTATCTATTGTGATTTATACTTAATTTATGAATTGCTTGATCACAAATTTTATGTGGATTTGTATGGGCTCGAGAGATGTTGTATAAATCTAGACCTAATTACAATAGCATGTTGTTGGGTCTCTAACTTTTAGTTTTATTTTGATGATAACAGTAATTAGTAAATAAATTAATTTAAAGGGTGGAATCCTCTCCATAGGATTTTTTATTATAATTGTTTTATTTATCTTATTTACTTTACCAAAAATATTTTCTAAATCTTATTTAATTGATTTTTTAGATCTTGATATTTTAAAGTGTTAAAACAAATGAGTCACTTATATTGGGACAATGCTTGCTAATGTGCTGGAAATGAATTGGGACATGCATTTTGGGATAAAAATCATATGTTGATCATCAAATGCTTGTTTAACCGAATTTGGAAAGAAAGAAGATGGAGATTTTGATTAAATTATTTTTGACATGTGGACATTAAATGAACTAAGGTTAATAGAATTTTTCATGGGCCAAAATCAAAATTCAAAAATAAAACTTTGGCTAAAAATTGATTTTCTATTTATTCTCAAAATAATTTTACTATTTAAAGATTTCAAAATTTATTTTAAGTTATTTATATATACACACACAGCGGATCAGGCCCGGACTCCCAGACCTGATCAAAATTCAAACCCTATTTTTTTTTCTTTTTTTTAAAACAACTAAAAAAAGTTTAATATTTTACGGTTTTGCCATAATACAGTATTTTGGGCGTGATTTGGATACATATAACAAAACAATCATCTTTATGGACTTGTTTTGTTATATGTATCCAAATCATACCTAAAACACTATAATATAGCAAAATTTCAGTTCCATAAAATATTAAAAAAAAATTGTTTTAAAAAAAAGCAAAAAAATAAAATCCAAATTTTAAGAAAATTCGGACTCCCTGACCAGAACCGGACGCTCTCTCTCTCTCTCTCTATATATATATATATATATATATATATAAATACATAATGCTTATATATATATATATATATATATATATATATATAAAAACCATGTGTGTGTAATAAATCCGTGTGTGACTTTCTTTTTGAAACATGGCTGGTTGTCCTTACCTACATATATACTCTCACTAAAGCTTTCTATCCCTTCTTACAAAAGTTCTTATTATTTGAGAAGAGGAAATTGGTCCAAGTAATTGAGATAAGTCATTTGAGTTAATTTTGTTGAATTATTTCTTACTTGCTTTATACTTATAGATATACGAATATACATTGTTATACACAATTTTATATATCTATATTTCATCTATTTATCAAATAAAAAGATACTTGGACGCCGCAAGGCTACGGAGATACATCTCTACGAAGAGGAATTCGAACCGTACGATTCCTTATAGTCTTAAGTAAATTTTTATTGATATTATTTATATAAATATCGTAATATAGATACGACACTTGATAGTTCAAAACAACACTGAGATATTCCTCCAAAAAGAGTGAATCATCCGAACCGAATTTGAAAATCGTAGTGATCTATTGAAAATATTTATATAAACATCAATTGTGAGAATATAAATTTTGTCATACTTAGACGCTGCAAGGCTACGGAGATATTCCTCTTAAGTGAGGGAATCGAACCATACGATTCTTTATAGTACTAAGTGACTTTATTTATAAAATCACATAATAGATAAAATATTGTTATATATTATCTGAGTTAAACAAATATATTTGTTATATCAAGTATTTCTTAATTGATTTATTTATTATTCTTGATATCTGTCATCACAAGTATTTGATCATAAATTCATTTATTCATAAAATACTTGTTGCATAATATAAAAATTATTTAAACTTTTATTTCACAAACTTAAGTGAATATATCTGCTTAAATAGAAGCATATTTGACTCAAAGCTTAAAACAACTTATTTGCTTACTCAGGAGCATTTTCACTCTAAATATAAAAGTTATTTAAACTTAAAGTGACTTTTATTTACTCCTTAAAGAATAATTATTTATAAATTTGCATTAAATTATATATCTGCTTAAACAGAAGCATTTTTGAGCTAAAACTAAAATTGACTTATTTTCTCATTCAAGAAGCATTTTTCACACACAATATAAAAGTTATTTAAACTTTTATATTTAAACTTAGTGACTTTTCTTTACTCCTTAAAGAATAATTCTTTATAAATTTGCATTAAATTATATATCAACTTAAACAGAAGCATTTTTGAGCTAAAGCTAAAATTGACTTATTTGCTTATTCAAGAAGCATTTTTTACACAAAATATAAATTTTATTTAAACTTTTATAACAGTGCATAATTTACATATTTGCTTACTCAGAAGCATTATTTGATCAAAGCATAAATTACTATCTGCTTACAAAGAAGCATATTTTCTCAAATATAAAAGTCTTTGAACTTTTATAAAGACTTATAAATATATTTGCTTTTTAATTGATATGTGCTTATTTGAGAAGCATGAATCTGTACTAAATTTTTATCTGCTTATTTAAGAAGCACATTGTTGTAAAATCCTTTTTGTAAAAAGGAAAAAGGTAGAGTTAGTTTATTTTATGTACCTGTGAGAAAGACGAGTAATTCTTCGACCAAGTCTAGAGTCTTAGAGAGGTCAGCTTGAAGTTGGGTCTCTGGTGAACTTGTGAGGTGAAAAAAGAAGTTGTTCTTTCAAGACCAGATCATAGAATAAAACTGAACTCAAAAGAAGTACAACTAAGCTTGAGGAGGGAGCGGAGAGCTGGCTGTCCAAGATAGATTAGTTGGGAACAGTTAGAAGTTTGACTATAAAACTTTGTAAAGCCTTCTCCGCCTGTTGAAGGAGTATTTATTACTGATAGTAATAGGATCTCAAGTCCTGGAGAGGAGCTTAAGACTGGACGTAGCAGCATATCCGGGATGTATGTTGTGAACCAGACAAATCTCTATGCATTGTATGATTAAATTTTTACTGTCTTGCATATTAATTTCTAGCACTGCAAATTAATTATCCAAAAATTCAAAAAAGCCTAAGATAATTTTTTAATATGTAATAATCTATTCAACCCCCTTCTAGATTATTATTGGACTTTCAATTAGTATCAAAGCGTTGCTCATTAACTTGTTTGTTGAGTAAATACAGGCATACCTAAGAGTAGATACATCTATGGCCTACAATGCTACTGGTTGCGGAGAAGAACTATCAATGACCATACCTCCACTATTTGATGGCACAAATTTTGTCACATGGAAGAGCAGATTCAAAATCTATGTCAAATCATAAGGAATCAAAGTTTGGCTTGTAATAGAACGAGGTGTAAAAGTTCTGACAAAAATCATGGGAAAAAAGAACGTTGTGAAAGATGTTGATGAATTCACTACTGATGATGAAAAGGTTATGAACATTGCATCCATAGCTGAACAAGTGTTGACTAGTGCTCTTATTGAAAAAGAATACAAAAGAGTTAGCAATTGCAAGAATGCAAAAGAAATCTGGGAAAAATTGATTCTAACCTATGAAGGAACCAATCATATTAAAGAAACTAGAAAAGACGCTTTAATCCAGGAGTATGAAAGTTTTAAGCTGGAAGAAGATGAAAAGATCATTGATATGGAAACACATTTTTTCAGAATCATTGATGAACTGGAACATCTAGGGAAGGCATATACAACTAATGAGAAAAACAGAAGTGGTGGGTCTCCAACTTTTAATTTTATTTTGATGATAACAATAATTAGTAAATAAATTAATTAAAAGGGTAGTATCCTCTCCATAGGATTTTTTCTTATAATTGTTTTACTTATCTTATTTACCTTGACCAAAAATATTTTCTAAATCTTATTTAATTGATTTTATTGATCTTGATGTTTTAAAATGATAAATCAATTGGGTCATGCATTGTGGGACAAAGGTCATATGTTGATTATCAAATGCTTGTTTGACCTAATTTAGAAAGAAGATGGAAATGTTGATTAAATCATTTTTAATTGTGGGCATCTTCTATTTAGTTTCGAATTAATTTTATTATTTAAATATCTCAAAAATTATTTTATTTCAAAATTATTTTATTGTTTATATATATATATATATATATATATATATATAAATTCTTTTATATATATAAACCGTATATATATAAATTATATATTATAATATATATACATATATTAAGCATGCATTTTGCCTAATTAATATATATTATATATTATATATATATACCGTATATATATAACATGTAAATGTTTGAATGCAAAGTGGTGACTAGCTTTGTGGGACAAAAAGTGTATATAACATGACACTTAAATTGGGACAAAAGTATGTCTTTGGCAATTTTTTTAAACCTAGTGCATGTTATTAATTAATCAAAAGTTAGTCTTTTGTTCTTTGAATCAATTAAATATTTTATGTGCATTAAATATGTGTATATAATACCATACATGCATTATTATTATATATCTTATATATATATATATATATATATATATATATATATATATATGAATCCTTCCATGGCAACCTATTGCCATGGAAACTATCTAACAACCCCTTTTTTAGGCCAGTTGATAAATTAAATTGATGGTATTGAGATTAACTTTTGTATTTGATAAGTTTCTATGACAGGTATCATTTAATTATTTACTTGCACTTAGGCTTTTATTTTAATAAGAGAGGCTCACTTAAATTTAAATTATCAGTATAGTTATATAAAATGAATATTTATGATTAAAATAATTTAGCCATAATAGCAGACTTATTTCTTTTCTTTTTTTTTTTTTTTTTTTTCAGCCTGCGACAAATTTTAAACCAAATTAGCTTTTTTAATTTTTTTATCTTCTTTTCTCCATTGTATAATGATGACTCAAAAAATTAAAATAAAAAATAAAAAAAAAAAATCCTACTTAAGACAAATTTCATCCTATTTTAACTCAAATTAATTAAAATAAAATAAAAAATATATAAACAAGACCCTACTTAAGACAAATTTATCCCTACCGACAAATTGGAATAAAAAAATATTAATTTTCGGTATCCCAAACTATTCGCTGCTAAACAGATTCGAAATCGCGACCTCAAGCACCAATCCTCAAATCATATATGACCACCCGAGCACCACGAGCTTAGCTGCTAATTTCTACCAAGGATATATCTTTATAGTAAAACTTCACCATCCCCCAAAATCTATTAATTGGATTTGTTAAATTAGAAATAAGTTAATATCTATATTTATTATTATCCCTTTAATATTTTTTTCTATTTTTGTAAAAATATGTCCAATTAGTCTAATTAATATATTAAATATAAATATCATTCTTTAATAAAATATAAAGTGATCATTATAAATCTTGCATTATTAGTATTAATAATTTTATTATTAAATTGGTTGAGTGGAATTTAAATGGATTTAGATTATAGTAATTTATTTTATTATTACACATATATTTATTTTTATATTTATTTTAATTATTATTTGAGTATGAGTAAATAATATGAAACATTATTTTTAATATTAATATAAATAATGTGATTATTAATAAGTAATGATGATAATTTTTAAGACATTTCAGAAATTAATTTAATTATCGAATTTATAAAAGTAGTGAAGTATTAATAATAATGTGATTATCAATATTAGAAGTACAAATTATACCAATACTAATAATCGCATAACATTAAGAGGAATAGTACATATTACATGTTCATTTTAATAAAATAAAAAATATAGCATGATTAATACAACCGACGCCTATTTTTTTTGGCTCAGAATCCCTAGCACTTTCGATAGTGATTTCGCTTATATCGTAGTTTCGGTTCAAAGCCACAAATTGCACATTTTCGATGAGGCTTAGAAGAAATGATTTTCTCGAGTGCACTCTTTAATCTAGATTGTTTTTTGCGGCCCTTTGTTTGAGAAATAATAGGCGGCAAAAACTCTTCTTCCTTCCACCTCTCGTGCTTCTTCATCGTCATTATCGTATCCCATATCATGATTTGGATCTCCAACTGCGCAATCAATGTCGCCATCTCGCCAGCTTCGATAATATTCTCATCTAGATCATACTAGTCAACCAACTCTTTTCCTCGTGCATTCAATTTAAGAACAGGTTTTGTAACCTCGGTCGAAAGCAAGCCGCTTTGCTTTCGCTAACTCCCCAGTAATCACTCATCAAATGATTATAAATAGTATTGCTTGATTTTGTTCAAAGTCAGCAGATGTGGAGTTAAAGAGCAAGTCTTCACCATTGATTTTGTTCGCGTCTCTTGTCCACCGATGAAGGATCATGCCGCTCGGTATTTGTGAAATACTCTTTGCTATGAAATATCTCAAGATGTGCCTGCATAATTCACCAGAGTGAGAAAACATTTGGCAGTTACATGTTACCGATCCCAGTTGATGATTGTTGACAACTTCTTTATATCTTCTACTACTTTCAGTTACATCTGCATTAAACACTGCATAAACCTTAGTATCAGTGACACACAACTCATTAAGTTTATGAACATTGTATTTCATGGAATCGACGAGCTGACGTTGGAAACGTCTAAACATCTCTTTTGTGTACACTTGTGCAGCATGAACTTCTAAAGATGAACCGAGTACCATAATCCTTTTACGATGTTTTGTTATGTAGTCGGCCTTCCTCTCCCTGATAAACTGTCTTTCTATAGCCTTTTGACTCTACAGTACAAAACATAGCATACCTGTTGATGCATTAACATACTCATCAAAAAAGGCATTCATGCTCTCGCTTCTTCCAGTGGTAGTCATTCCCACGGCAAAATATCTCTTTGTATATGCTGGAATCCATTTCTGTCATACATCATACAAACTTCCAAGCCATTCATTGGTATACAATTCATAGGAACTTATCAGAATATGCCAACGCTCTTCAAATTCCTCGATGGACAATGAGTTATACACACAGTTGTTAAAATCATTTTTGAACGATGGGTGCTCAGAATAAACATGATGCAATTTTTCAGGAAATTTATTGCTAATATGCCAAGAACACAATAAATGATAACTAGAAGGAAGTATCGTAGCAATAGCATTACTCATGGCTCTGTCTAGATCAGTGATGATGGTTGTAGGTGCCTTGTAGTCCATGGCTTCAAGCCATGTCTGTAATACCCAAACGAAAGTGTCCTCCTGTCTCTCGCCTAGTAAATGCAAATCCAAATAATATAGATGATAATGGTGGTTGACCCCGAAATGAAATGGAACAAAACGGCATGCCATACTTATTTGTCCGGTATATACTATCAAATGTCACAACGTCTCCGAACCATTGATACATAAACCTTGATCGGGCGTCAACCCACAAAATACAAGCTATGTAGTTGTTTTCACCGGGTTTCACTAGAAAAAAAAATTTGCTGGCACTTCCGGATGCAAGTTTGTTCAAATGATTGACAGCAACTTGTGCATCATTTTCATCTGCAGAATCACGCCTTAAATCTCGCACCACATTCTCAACATTGACAGTAGAGAAAGGAACATTTTGCAAACCACCTCCCATTGTGCTCAAAACATTCATCATCTTACTAGGACCAATACCGGACTTATTTAAAGTGTCAATTAAATTTCTTGGAACAGGAGTAATATTTCTGTGTGTCTCTATCAAATCTACTTTGGTGGCGGGGTCACTAAGTGATGATTGTGCTCTAATTCAACAGTAGAAATACGCCAATTGTCTTCTTTCTTATTGTGGACAACATATATTCTAGCTTTGCACATTGTTCGATCCTATCGAGTCTCTCTCTGTCTAGTTATTTTATTACTACTATCTTCATCATCGAATAAACTCTTGCCAACAATTGGTGTCTGAAGCTTTCTCACATACATACCGCCTAGATCCGATATCATTCAGATTAGCATGTTTATGACTAGTTGCAATTCTAATCTCAAATCCATTTTTATGAGCATATGATCTATAAAATATTCAACCTCTTCCAACGCATACAAAATAAGTGACCAACGTCACGGAACAATATCGATTTATTACTTTCAACTTCAACGACAAATTCGGATGTATTATATGACATTTTGAAAAACTTACTTGTGAATAATAGTGATGAATTTTGCTCGATCAGAACTTTAACTTGATTTTCTGAAGTGAAAGTGGGCAACCAGATGAAACAAATTATGAGTAGAGGTGAAAAGAGAAAATAATATCAGAGAACAAATTCGGGTTCATGGAGAAGAAGATAACTTGAGAAAATAGCAGCTTCCTAGACAATATTTAAAGATAAAAAGACCAGCCGATACAGCTTTATAATAATAATAATAATAATAATAATGGTAATAAAATAATAAAAAAGTACATAAGCCAGTACAATATGGAACAACTTTATACTCAATTCGTAATAATAATATAATAATAATAATCGAATAATTATAATAAGATATTGAGAAATTTAATTTGGGGGGAAATGGACTGTTTTAAGATATATACAAATTCAAGGTAAATTAAAACAGCTAGGCCCGTGGTGCTCGGGTGGTCATATGACGAATGTTTGGAGCTTGAGGTCGCGGGTTCGAGTCTGTTTAGCAGCGAAAAATTTCTTTATTGCAAGTCGTTATAGCCTGTACCGGCCGAACGTTTTTATTAATAATATATATATTTTTTTTCATGTAAGCTGGTATAGCTTGTACCGACCGAACGAAACTATTAAAATTATAATTTTTTTTATTCTAAGCCGGTGAAGCCTGTACCGGCCGAACAAAGAAACAAAACTTTTGCAGCATAACATGCATTGATAAGTACTTTTTCTGCCATGTTGACTACTTTTTCTGCCACATCGCATCGGGAAAGAACACCTGCAAGCTCGGTAAACTAAAAAGCTGTGACCCATAACAATATCAATGTTTGAATTTGGTCTTAAAATAATTCATGTACCAGACTTGCATGAGCTTATTTAAACGTCTATTGAGAACACATGTTGTTCAAACTAAAGTTCACTTGCCAAGCTAGATCAAACTAAAAATAACAGAGAGTGTAGAGGGAGTATTTCGGAAGATTTTAATGCATGAAAACTTTAACAAGTTGAACCGGCTGGATTCCATTTATTATATTCTGAAGATACCGAAGATTTTAATGTAAGATATTGTTATAGCTATTATAGAATAGAACTGAACTCAAAAGAAGTACAACTAAGCTTGAGGAGGGAGCGGAGAGCTTGTTGTCCAAGATAGATTAGTTGGGAACAGTTAGAAGTTTGACTATAAAACTTTGTAAAGCCTTCTCCGCCTGTTGAAGGAGTATTTATTACTGATAGTAATAGGATCTCAAGTCCTGGAGAGGAGCTTGAGATCGGACGTAGTGAAGATACCCGGATGTATGTTGTGAACCGCATAAATCTCTATGCATTGTATGATTAAATTTTCTTGTCTTGCATATATAATTTCTAAAGACTCGCAAATTAATTATCCAAAAATTCAAAAAAGCCTAAGATAATTTTTTAATATGTAATAATCTATTCAACCCCCTTCTAGATTATTATTGGACTTCCAATTAGTATCAAAGCGGTGCTCTTTAACTTGTTTGTTGAGTAAATATAGGCATACCTAAGAGTAGATCCATCTATGGCCTACAATGCTACTAGTTACGGAGAAGGATTATCAATGACTAGACCTCCACTATTTGATGGTACAAACTTTGCCACTTGGAAGAGCAGATTCAGAATCTATGTCAAATCACAAGGAATCAAAGTTTGGCTTGCAATAGAACAAGGTGTAAAAGTTCCAACAAAAATCGTGGGAGAAAAGATCATTGAGAAAGATGTTGATGAATTCACTACTGATGATGAAAAGGCTATGAACATTGCATATCTAGCTGAACAAGTGCTGACTAGTGCCCTCATTAAAAAAGAATACAAAAAAGTTAGCAATTGCAAGAATGCAAAAGAAATTTGGGAAAAACTGATTCTGACCTACGAAGGAACCAGTCATATCAAAGAAACCAGAAAAGATGCTCTAATCCAGGAGTACGAAAATTTCAAACTGTAAGAAGGTGAAAAGATCATTGATATGGAAACACGTTTTTCTAGAATCATTGATGAACTGGAACATCTGGGGAAGGCATATACAACTAATGAGAAAAATAGAAGAATTCTCAAAGCCCTTCCATCCATCTAGAAAATGAAGGTTATTGCTATTAAGAACAGGCAAGACCTAACTACTTATCCTCTTGATAGCCTTATTGGAAATCTGCGTGCCCACGAAGTCGACATGTTAGTCAAAAAAGCAGGATCGGATACAGCTATCAAAAATAAAGGAATTGTTTTCAACGATTTACTAATAAATCAAGAAGAAGTTGCTGAACAAACTGAGAAAATTGTAAATCTGTGCTTAATGGTAAACAATGAGTCATCACCGAGATCTGAGGTACATTTTGAACATCAATTATCTAGTACTTCATTTGTCATGCATACCTTAGATAATATAAATGAAAACCAACATAAACTACAAGAAGCATATAATGGCTTATATGAAGATAATAAAATTATTAAAAACGATTTTATTGAATTTAAAATTTTATTAGAAAAATTAATTAAAATTAACAAAAATTTGGAAATAGAAAATGCAAACTTGATTATAACTAATAAAAGTTTAAATGAAGTAAAATTGAAAAATCATTCCTTAAAAGAAGAATTAGAACAATTTAAAAGAATAAATAAAAATCTTGAAATAGAAAATTCAACACTTGATGTAATTAATGAAAATAATCAAATAAAAAATCAAGTGTTAAGTGAAGATATTAAAAATCTCAATTTTGAATATGCATCCCTAAAGATAAAATTAGAAAAACAAAATGAAGATTCTTCTTTAATAGATCAAATTAATATTTTAACTAAAGAACGTGATGATTTAAATTTTATAGTTCTTAAGTTCACAAAAGGGAAAGAAAATCTTGATGTCATGCTTAATCAACAAAGATGTGGATTTAACAAAGAAGGATTAGGATACATTGGAGAATTTAGTAAAAATAAAGGACTTTATCATGTTAAAAGTAAAGAAAAAGAAAATTATACATCTCCATTTACTAAATGTTCTTTCTGTAACAGAAATGGTCATTCTTTTAACATGGGTAATGCTCAAAATGGAAATTATAAAGAAAAAATGGTTTGGGTGCCTAAAGGAACGTATATTGCACCAATTATTAATACAAGGAAATATTTTTATAATAAAAGTCAAAAATCTCACAGAAATTTTTATCAAAGTTTTTTAGGATATAATAATAAAATAAATCATGCATCTTATAGATCTGCTACTCATAAAATGCTCTTGTCTACTAAGATTGATTATCCTGTACCCATTTTTGTAAAGGAAAACACAAATATACCTTATACAAAATGGACAACTCACCTAAAGGACCCTTCTTATAAAAGGGTACCAGTTCTTGAAATTGATAAATGGTGCAGGTATGCCTTGAAGCTGACTCTACTAAAAATAACTGACAACATCATTGTTGGGTCTATTGATATTACTTTGTGAAATGATGAAAGCATGACTAAGGTTTTTAAAATGAGCATGAAGGAAGAATTAAAAAGCTTCCTAAGAGTACAAATAAAATCAGGTGAAAAAAATTCTGACTATGCAGGTCATCATAATTATTCAAGTACAAATGACACATGTCGAATTTTCTCATAATTATTTATGCATTTATATATATATATATATATATATATATATATATATATATGTCTATATAAATATTTTTAAAATATATATATATATGTCCATATAAATATTTTATAAATATATATATATATATAAATATTTTTTTAAGAATATATTTAATATTTAAATTTATTCTCTTTAAAAACATATATATATATATATAAGATTTAATATGGAATATTTTTATTATTTTTATACATCTAACGGTAAATAATCTCCATTATTGTATAGTAATTTTGGTCAATTAAAGGCAACCACAGAAATTCAAATCTTGTAGGAGGCAACTATTTTTTAAAGAATTTTTTTGCTAATCTCTTCTTCTGCAGGATCTGAAAAGTAATTTATACTATTCTTTCCCCCCATTTTTTATGATGACAAAGGGGGAGAAGAAAAATAATTGTTTTACATTGTTGCTATTGTTGCATGTTAGTTTTTTTTTCAAAAATTTAAAATTTTTTGATGATTGCATAAACTGAGTGGGAGCTTTTATGAAAAATATTTTTAGTTGATTGTCATCATCAAAAAGGGGGAGATTGTTGGGTCTCCAACTTTTAATTTTATTTTGATGATAACAATAATTAGTAAATAAATTAATTAAAAGGGTAGAATCCTCTCCATAGGATTTTTTCTTATAATTATTTTATTTATCTTATTTATTTTGACCAAAAATATTTTCTAAATCTTATTTAATTGATTTTATTGATCTTGATGTTTTAAAATGATAAATCAATTGGGTCATGCATTGTGGGACAAAAGTCATATGTTGATTATCAAATGCTTGTTTGACCTAATTTAGAAAGAAGATGGAAATGTTGATTAAATCATTTTTAATTGTGGGCATCTTCTATTTAGTTTCAATTAATTTTATTATTTAAATATCTCAAAAATTATTTTATTTCAAAATTATTTTATTGTTTATATATATATATATATTATAAATTCTTTTATATATATAAACCGTATATATATAAATTATATATTATAATATATATACATATACTAAGCATGCATTTTGCCTAATTAATATATATTATATATTATATATATACCGTATATATAACATGTAAATGTTTGAATGCAGTGGTGACTAGCTTTGTGGGACAAAACCATGTATATAACATGACACTTAAATTGGGACAAAAGTATCTTTGGCAATTTTTTAAACCTAGTGCATGTTATTAATTAATCAAAAGCTAGTCTTTTGTTCTTTAATAAATTAAATACTTTATGTGCATTAAATATGTGTATATAATACCATACATGCATTATTATTATATATCTTATATATATATATATATATATATATATATATATATATATATATATATATATTTAATGTGTGTATATATAGCATGTGTGCATTAAATGTGTTAAATATATATATAATGTGTGTGTATATCATATATATATATATATATATATATATATATATATATATATATATATATATATATATATATATGTAACATGAACAATTAATACATGCATGACAATCATATTGGGATTGTGTATGAGTTGGCAAAATTGTTAAAACTTGTGAGTGACATTCATTTTGAAACTGCATGCATGTATAACATATACTTATGTATATATTATAAATTATATTTTAATATATATTAATTAAATATATACCAAAAAATCGTATATATATATATATATATATATTTTAAATATATATATTATATGTATTATATTATAATATATATGTTTAATCATTATGTTTTATAAATATATTATATATATATTAAACGTATATATATATATATATATATATATATATAATTAACTATGTAATATATATTCCTACATATACTATACTAATATATGTATTATTTACATAGCAAAATGCATGCATGCACCTAAACTACAATGTGTTAGGAACATTAAATATGTTGAATTTATATATGCATATGTTATCATATATATGTATAAAATGAATGCATGTGCCGTGTACTCTAATATGAGTAATTGTTTTTTAAAATCAACATGTGGTCAATCTTTGCATTAAACACTAAAGTTGACAACTTTTGGCCTAGGCGGAAAATTGAAGACGGAACATGTGGTAATCCGTGTGCTTCTCTTTCAATCCAAATCATTGATTTTAAATTAAAACAATTTTATTGCAGATCGTGCGACGATTCGCGGAGTGTTCGTGTGGATACCGTAGAGGCGCGGTTCTGATTGGATTGCGTAAAGGATTCAAAGCTGTTTCAAAAATCTTTCATAATCGGTATAATATCTAAACCACTGAATTAATTTTTTTCGCATGGATCCTGTTTAGGGTTTCGAATTTGGTTTAAATTGTTCTATTTTCGTTGTGCGTTTCTGTGTCGAAACCCTTCACAAGATTGAAAAATTTAGATAGTGATAAGTGGATTTTATACCTACTTATTGAATATCAATTTACGCGAATTATGCCAATCTCAAGTCCATTCTACTATGTTTTAGTTGTATTTCATGTTATTTTACATTGCATATATTTAGAACTCCTTTGGTGGAACAATTGCAGGAAATGGCATAGTTTGGTGGTGCTAGATGGCATGAGGCTGATGTAGATGGCATGAGGTTGACGGATGCATGGCATGAAGGTATAATAGAGAAAGGAGACCAAGCATGGAAGGAATAAGTAGCAGGACAAAGCGATAGCAATGAAGATCATTGCGCACCAAAAACCGTAATCCACAGATCGCAAGGCACGGCACATGCACGGGCATATTAGGCCTAGGGCGCTACGCGCATGCGAGAGCCCTACCGGACATCATGACTTATCGCAAGTCTCATACCCATGCCGAGGAATATATCTCAGAGGCGCGCGCAAGCACGCATCGATGGTTCTTGATGCTAATCGTTTTATTTTAATTTCCAATTTTTAAGGGTTGTAATTTGTTTTAAACAATATCTGACTAGTGTCAGAAAAAGGGGGATGACTTTTGACGTATTTTCACAGTAGTAACTAGGGTTTACACTCTGGGAGAGATTCCAACGAAGAACGAAGCCTAAAACTCCATCTTCTCTAATTCTTCTTAGGATTTTCTGTCATTGTGAATTTTTATTATTGTTTAACTAGATTTTTATGAGGAGTTGAACGTTGATATTGGTTTCCAATTTGCAATTGAGTTTGATCGTTCTATCCTTCATCTTTTAATTGTTTGCTTGATAATCATGTTTAGCGTTGATCCCATAATGGCTTTTGGTTCAGTTATGAACTAAACTCCATTATAGGATTCTAACGGATTTTAATATGTAGTTTAGTTGCATGCTTGATTGTTGGGGTTGTTTTACATATCATATGAAAATTCTATTATGATTTTTTTACATGTATGAATGTTTGATCACCATTCGTTTCAGTATTCGCATGGAATTAACAATGAACATGTGAGTATGAATTGCAGTCATGATAACATACGTATATGGGGCTGTTTTATACGGCTTGCGTATTTCATGAATGAGATAGACATATACTTATTCACCGTATGAGTTAAAATAAGGGCTTGAGCTTAAATTCAATTTAATTACAATTTCACATAGACATATAGTGATTTTGGTTATATTGATGATTACATGGAGTCTATCGCTTGTGGATGCTGTGTAAGTAGGTCATAGTGCATTGAAAAATGGTTATGACTCTATTAGTGCTCTTGGCTATTTTCATGTGATATGTGAACGATTCTTGCATGATAGTGGTAATTAGATGAAATATTAAATGAAGTTAGGATCCCATTATTTCCAGATTTAATTTATTCTATTTTTATTCTCATTTTAGTTATTATTTGCAGTTAGAGTAATCCACACTTTTGATCTTTAGTTTAAGCATATAGAAATAGTGATTTGATTGATGAATAGTAGTTTAAATTTGAACAACTTTCTCTCGTGGGATCGATACTTTACTTACTCAGATTACTTGTTGACACATGTATGCTTGCATGAGTTAGAGCTCTTTTTATCGAATCCCAAAAAGAGGCAACAAGTTTTTGGCGCCGTTGCCGGAGAAAGGCGTTTTAATTTGAATAATTAGCATCAATTTTAAGCTATATTGTATGACTTAGACATATCTATTCTTATCTCATTTCTATTTTTTTGTTTGTATGTGATTTCAAGTACTTGTGGATTTTTATGCACACAAGATCTTCTAATTTCGAATTAACACCAGCGCAGGATAACATTAATGGAAGAGGTTGGAAAGCAAGTGTGTGGAGAAATTTACAAGCTCAACTAGAGAGTTCTACAGTTAATATGAGCAAAGAGAAGTGCACCGGGCTCTAAGAGATTATTCCATGCCGAATATTAACGAACTACAGTCTAGCATAGTCAGACCGGCCATAGCAGCGAATACTTTTGAGATTAAATCGGGCACTATTCAGATGGTGCAGAACTCGGTTCAGTTTGGGGGTGCTACTACGGATGATCCGAATGAACACCTATTGAGCTTTATAGAAATTTGTGATACATTCAGATATAACGGTGTGACGGAGGATGCTATCAGACTTAGGCTATTCCCATTCTCATTGAGGGATAAGGCGAGAAGTTGGCTTCATTCTTTGTCGTCAGGGTCAATCACTACATGGGAGGACTTAGCACAGAAATTCTTAGCCAAGTTCTTCCCAATGGCTAAGACTGCAAAGATGAGGACAGCTATATGTCAGTTTGAACAACAACAGGGAGAGTCTTTATATGAGGCATGGGAGAGATACAAAGAGATGCTAAGGAAGTGCCTGCATCACGGTATGCCGGATTGGATGGTAATTAACACTTTTTAGAATGGATTGGGATGGCAGTCGAGACCGATAGTAGATGCAGCTGCAGGAGGGGCATTATGGGTGAAGAGCTATGACGAGGCCTATACCCTTATTGAGACTATGGCAACTAATGATTTTTAGAATCCTACATCTCGGATGCCACAACCCAAGGTTGCAGGTGTGTTGGAGGTAGATGCTATTACGCAGTTGTTTCACGACAGATGATGGCGCCTATGGGCAAAGAAGATAGATACTTTAGCGTAAAGCAGATCTAAAATAGTTTGCTTTTCGTTTGTGAGATTTGTGTAGGATCACACTCCACGGATCAATGTGCTATCAGCTCGGAGTCAGTATAGTATGTAAGCAACTACAGGAAAGACCAAGGTCAATTTCAGAACACATACCACCCCAACAACCGCAATCATCCAAACTTTAGTTGGTCAATTAACCAAGGACATCAATAGAATCGGTTTTAATTAACCAAAAGTTTCAATGCACAAATCATCTCAAATGCACATTTTTCATCGAAACCACCGTTTCCACCGGGATTTTCTCAACAACAACATCACACTCCAGTTGCACCACAGTCAGAAAAGAAATCAGAAATGGAGGAGATGATGTTGAAATACATGGAAAACACTGAAGTTATGATCAAAAGCCAAGCAGTGGCTATTAAGAATTTGGAGACACGGATGGGGCAGATGGCGAGCATGCTTAACAACAGGCCCCAGGGTTCATTGCCAAGTAACAAAGAGACAAATCCTAGAAGAGACGGGAAGGAACAGTGCCAAGCGATCACATTGAGATCTGGGAAAGATCTCGTGAGTCTCGCAAGTCACGCTACCACAGGAATACTCTGAGGAGGTCGCGCATGCATGAGAGACAGCAAGTTATCAAGAGAAGGAAAATCTGGAAAAGTCTGAGGTGCAACAGGAAGAAAAAGATAAAAACAGGTTCAGAGGAGAAGCTCAAGAGTTCACTGCAACCAATTCACCCTCAAGTACCGTATCCGCAGAGATTAAATAAGCAGAGGGAAGATAAACAATTCAATAAGTTCTTGGAGGTATTCAAAAAGCTTCAAATCAATATACCTTTCGCCGAGGCATTGGAACAAATTCCAAGCTATGCAAAGTTTATAAAGGGTATATTGTCAAGGAAGAGAAGACTAGATGAGTTTGAAACGGTAGCCTTGACAGAGGAATGCAGTGCAGTGCTTCAACAGAAATTACCACCAAAGCTGAAGGATCCGGGCAGCTTCACAATTTCGTGCACAATTGGGAAGATGAACTTTAGTAGGTGTTTATGTGATCTTGGGGTAAGTATAAATTTGATGCCCTTATCAGTGTTCAATCAGTTGGGATTGCCGGATCCAAGGCCAACAAACATATCACTACAGCTAGCTGACAGATCCATCACGTATCCACGGGGAATTGTTGAAGATGTGTTGGTAAAGGTGGACAAGTTTATTTTTCCGGCCGACTTCATCATCTTAGATTACGAAGAAGACAAAAATATACCAATCATACTGGGGAGACCATTCTTAGCCACAGGCAAGACTTTGATAGATGTGTAGAAAGGGGAACTCACTATGCGTGTTCAGGATCAGGAGGTCACCTTCAACGTCTTCAATGCAATGAAGTTCCCAACAGATGAAGAAGAATGTTTTCTGGTTGATTTGGTGGATCGAGTCGTAAAGGTTGAGGTACAGAGTCTTGTGGCCTACGAACCTTTGAGAAGCATCATTGCTGAAAATTTAGAATTGGAGGATGATGCAGTCAACGAACTTGTATACTACCTGGATGTCACCCCCAAATTCAGGACATTCGGAATACCAGTCGAGCCATTGACGAAAGCTGGAGAGTCATCAGTAAAATTAAAACATCTCTTGAGACACCTCCAGAACTTGAATTAAAACCACTTCCAGAACATCTCAGGTACGCATTTTTAAATAAAGATTCAAAATTACCTGTGATTATTTCTTCTGC
Source organism: Panax ginseng (assembly GCA_020205605.1). Lineage (NCBI taxonomy): Eukaryota > Viridiplantae > Streptophyta > Magnoliopsida > Apiales > Araliaceae > Panax > Panax ginseng. The sequence continues at coordinate 48,124,761 of CM035132.1, forward strand.
ACTAACATCTTTTCAGGAAGAAAAACTACTACGAGTGCTTAGAGAGTTCAAATCTGCTATTGGATGGACCATAGCAGATATCAAAGGGATTAGACCTTCGTTCTGTATGCATAAGATCTTGTTAGAAGACGGGAGTAAACCGTCGATTGAGCAACAAAGAAGGCTCAATCCGATAATGAAAGAAGTGGTCAAGAAAGAGGTACTCGAAATGGTCGGATGCAGAATAATTTATCCGATTTCGCACACTTCATGGGTGAGCCCAGTGCAGTGTGTGCCAAAGAAGGGTGGTATGACCGCTGTGACCAATGAAAATAATGAGTTAATTCCAACACGCATTGTGACGGGATGGAGAGTCTGCATGGATTACCGTAGGCTCAATAAAGCTACAAGGAAAGATCATTTTCCACTACCATTCATTGATCAGATGTTGGACAGATTAGCGGGTCATGAGTATTATTGCCTTTTGGATGGATATTCAGGCTACAATCAGATTATGATAGCTCCAGAAGACCAGGAAAAGACTACCTTCACATGCCCATACGGCACTTTTGCTTTTAGAAGGATGTCTTTCGGATTATGCAACGCTTCAGCCACCTTTCAGAGATGTATGATGGCTATATTTTCAAACATGGTGGAGCAGAACGTGGAAGTATTTATGGATGACTTCTCGATCTTTGGGGACTCATTTGATTTATGCCTCGAGAATTTGGTTCTGGTTTTGAAGAGATGTGTTGAGACAAACTTAGTGCTGAACTGGGAAAAGTGCCACTTCATGGTGCAGGAAGGAATCATACTGGGACACAAGGTTTCGAAGAAGGGACTTGAGGTGGATAGAGCGAAGTTGGACACGATTGAGAACTTGCCACCACCTACTTCAGTAAAAGGTGTTCGCAGTTTTCTGGGACATGCAGGTTTCTACCGCAGATTTATTAAGGATTTCTCTAAGATAACCAAACCATTATGCAGTCTATTGGAGAAGGATATACAGTTTAACTTTGATGAAGCCTGTGTGTCGGCTTTTGAGCACTTAAAGAGAAAACTAACTTCAACACCTGTGATTACCACACCAGATTGGGAATTGCCATTTGAGTTGATGTGTGATGCCAACGATTACGCTGTAGGGGTTGTTTTGGGGCAGAGAAAAGAGAAGATTTTTCATGTGATATATTATGCCAGCAAGACCCTTACAGATACACAGCTGAACTACACTACCACAGAGAAAGAGTTATTGGCGGTAGTGTACGCCTTTGATAAATTTCGAGCATATCTGATTGGCACAAAGGTGATAGTGTATACGGATCACACAGCAATTCGACATTTAATGGCAAAGAAGGATGCAAAACCCCAATTAATTCGATGGATTTTATTACTGCAGGAATTTGATTTGGAGATCAAAGATAGAAAGGGCACCGAAAACCAAGTGGCGGACCACTTATCACGACTAGAGAATCCAAAAAGCAAAGTGATTTATAACGTTATGATCAATGAGACTTTTCCAGATGAGCAGTTGTTTGTGGTAAAAGGGGAAGTGCCATGGTTTGCAGATTACGCGAATTATTTGGTGAGTAAGATGGTACCTTCTGACTTAGTGGGTTATCAAAAGAAGAAATTTCTACATGATGTTAAATGGTATATATGGGACGAGCCTTACTTGTTTAAACAGTGTTTTAATCAAATGATAAGGAGGTGTATTCCATATATTGAGATCGAGGGGATTTTGTAGGATTGTCATGCTTCGGTGTATGGAGGTCACTATGAGGGAGAAAGAACATCGGCTAGAGTACTCCAAACAAGATTTTATTGGCCGACTATTTTCAAAGATGCACACAGTTTTGTCCAGTAATGTGATAGATGTCAGCGAGTGGGGAACATCTCGAGAAGAAATGAAATTCCCCTGAATACAATCCTCGAAGTAGAAATTTTTGATGTCTAGGGGATTGATTTCATGGGACCTTTATTTTTTCTTGCGGAAATTTATACATCTTGCTCGCAGTGGATTATGTCTCGAAATGGGTAGAAGTGGCAGCTCTTCCGACAAACGATGCCAAGGTTGTTCTAAGATTCTTACACAGAAGTATCTTCATGAGATTTAGGACTCCAAGGGCCATTATCAGTGACGAAGGTAGTCATTTCTACAATAGGCAGTTTAAAGCTTTGTTGGCTAAGTATGGGGTGCACCATCCATTGCTACAGCTTATCACCCACAGATGAATGGCCAAGCTGAAGTGTCGAATCGAGAAGTTAAGAGAATCTTGGAAAAAGTTATAAATCCCACACGTAAAGTCTGGTCGTTAAAATTGGATGATGCAGTATGGGCTTATAGAACTGCATACAAAACTCCGTTAGGCATGTCACCTTTTCAACTTGTGTATGGAAAAGCATGTCACCTTCCTATGGAGCTAGAGCATAAGGCATACTGGGCAATACGGAAGCTAAATTTTGATTTGAAAGCGACAGGGGAGAAACATTTACTCCAACTCAATGAGTTGGATGAATTTAGATTACAGGCATATGAGAACTCGAAGTTGTACAAAGAGAAGGTGAAGAAATGGCATGACCGAAAGATCATGGATAGGACATTTGAACCGGGACAAAGGGTTTTGCTTTATAACTCCAGACTTAAACTTTTTCCCGAAAAACTGAAATCGAGATGGTCAGGACCATTTACAGTGAAAACTGTCTTTCCACATGGTGCAATTGAAGTATATGATCAGATTTCGGACAAGCCTTTTAAGGTGAATGGACAGCGATTGAAGCATTACTTTGGTGGCGAGGTGAATAGACAAAAAGTCGCCTCAATTCTCTCTTCGACGTGATATTCAGAGACAGTCAAGCTAATTGACTATAACTTAGCGCTTGATGGGAGGCAACCCATTCTTTCTATCTCTATTTTCTTTTTATTTATTCAGTAGAGTAGTTAGTTAGATCATCTCTATTTCATGTTTGATAAATTATGTGGTATGCATAATTGAGTGCGTAAATCGCATTTGTGATGAGAGGTGTTTGAAGTAGGATAGAGTTGATTTAGTCCTGCCTGTTGCTCATTAATTCATGCCTTAACAGTGTGTATTCATGTCCATGTAGGAATTTTCAAGTGCACTCATCACCGATATGCAGTTTGAGAGTAAAACAGTTTACAGTATTTGTAATTGCCTCGCGCGACCGCGCATGCCACCGCCAAAAAAGTCAGTATCTTCTCTATCCAATCCATACCACAATCCTCCACTCATGGCATGCCCACAAGAAGTTCTACATTTCCAAAGTCATGCGGCAACAAGATTTATACTCTGAATCGAAATTTTTTAAAAGGTTTTAAAACCGACTAGTGGTTTAATTGGTTTTTCAATGCCCAAAACAGAAACAAACCCTTCAGCTCTCCAATAAAATCACGACTCCTCAGCTATAATAACTTCTCAGCACGAATCCATGATTCTCTCAACTTACAACGTTCAGCCTCACGCCTCTCCTTCATAGGTATAAAGCTAGGGTTATTGTTTGGATTATGCAACAACTAATTTGGGGGGTCAGGAGTACTCAATCATTATCAAGCCACTCATCTCCACTCTCTCTATCATCTGCACATGGGTTCTAAATGAGCACGCTCCATCCCAATTTCTTCCTCATCAGAATCTTCTTCCAGTAACCAAGAAGAGGATGTCGTGGACCACAGGAAATTTATCAGTTTGGAAGCTCGGCAGGAATATTATCGAATCGTGGCCAAATAGTTTGTGAAGGAACGGGGGTTTAAACCTGAAAAGCAAGATGGCCAACTATGGAATATGATACGTGAAAGAGACTGGGTTGGTTTGGCTGCAACTCCTATGCCTATTCCCATGGGGATTGTTCGAGAGTTTTACGCGAATGCTAAGGAAATGAAAGGAGGGATAACACTGGTTCGAGGAGTGCAAGTGGATTTTCGACCACCAGCAATTAGAGCAGTCTTCAGAATAAATGATGCACCACCGACCGAGTCTGCTAATTGGGTCACAGGTGCACATTTGATGACAGATTTAGAATTAGTGATTTCTGAATTGTGCATTCCGGGCACCAAATGGAATTATAAAGCAGGGAGACTGAGCCAAAATCTTTTCCAGCGTTCGCTTTGAATCGATATACCAAAGCATAGAATCTATTTATATGTGCCAAATTAATTCAGTCAGCTCACCAGCATGAAATAACCACTGAGCGGGCTATCATTCTATGGGGCATTGTCAAAGGCAAGTACATTAACATTGGCCACCTAATTCATCGTAACATGTCGCGTTATTTATGGGGAAGACGACGGGGAGTATTCTCACATGCATCTGTGGCGGCCTATGCATGTTTGTACCCAACAAGGAGTCCCGTGGAATAACGAAAGCACCGCAGTAACCCGAGCCACGATATCACTCATGCTACTATTGCCAAATTCAAGGATTGGATGGGTGGTGAACCGCATCCGCAAGGCTTAGGTTTTATCATTCAAATTTACATTTCCTGTGAGCCATCACACAATTCTCACTCGCATAGATGAGGCAGGCCCCTCGACATGACCACAAGCTCCTCATGGTGATCGCCAGCTCCGAAGGTTGGAGCACAGGGTTGATGCCATCTATGACAATTTTGGAGCGTTTGCTATGGGTCTCACGAGGGCCTTGGTCGAGGCATTCACACAAGAAGGAACAATGCTAGAGTGGCCTCGCTTTGGGGATCGCAAAGCCATATCCACCACCGTATTCACCACCCGAGAGGGTGGTATGACCCGATCATCATTAGGGAGTTCTCATACCCTTTACCTTCATTCAATGGGGCATTGAATACTTTAAGTTTGGGGGTATTGGGGAGTAATATAGTAGCATGTAGTTTAGTTTTACATGATTAGTTTAAATTCAGCATGTGTAGTTTATTTGTTTTATGTGGTAGAATTTTTTGTTTTGTTTTAGTTAGTTTGCATATCTCACAAAAATTCTTGCTTTATAGAAATTCTTGCCTAGCCAATGATGATAGTGAATTGTGAAGGATTTTAGAGTATATTGGATAACATGAACGTAGTTATAATGTTTTACACGATGGAATTCATGTTGTTTGTTTAAATGCTTTTTGGTTTGCATGGATGTGTTCACAATCACTTGTAGGTATAAGAATTATGTGTTGCATTGCTTGTTAGAAAATGTAGTTTTAAAAAGAGAAATATGGAACATGCATGTAGACTTGAAAAAACATTGACATTCAAACTTTAGGAAAACATGGGTATGCTTGTGTAAAAAAAAAATCAAATAAATAAATAAGAAATGAATAGCAATAATGACTAGTCTTATTTCGGGGCCCCGCTTACTTGAGTAAAATACGCTCGAGGGGATTGTCTCTACACCTAGCGCCCTAAGGTCTTTCATGGTCTGGGAGTTGTTGGTTGAAAGCTCGCTAAGGGGTAGCAGTGTTGCCTAATGGAATAAGGCATTGCACAGTCATGTATAAAAAAAAAAAAGAAAAGAAAAATAGCAATAAACACCGCGGGAAAGAGCGAAAATCGCCCTCGTGAGTAGCAATAAAGCAGTTAAGCCCATTGTTGAACTTGAGTTTGTTTGGATATGTTGGAACAGTCTTCGTTGCATAAGTATATATGAGTCTTAATTTAGACTATAATTTTCTATTTTGAGCAGTTTAGCATATGTATTCTTTGCTTGAATCAAGTTTTGGTGAACACAGCACACACATACAGCATCTCTATAGCATGTATGAAGTATCTGAGTGAATGATGTTATGACCAACGTTCAGTTTGAAGTTGTATTATTAAATCTGGATAATTTGATTAGGCATTTGGACTGAAATTCTGGTATAGTTGGAATGATGTGAGACTAGTTTGTATAGTAATTTAGCTGCATAATAGTGCTTTTGCATTGTCACTGTTATTTAGCATGCATTGCTTGAGGGCAAGCAATAGTTCAAGTTTGGGGGTATTTAATAAGTGGATTTTACACCTACTTATTGAATATCAATTTACGCAAATTATGCCAATCTCAAGTCCATTCTAGTATGTTTTAGTTGCATTTCATGTTATTTTGCATTGTATATATTTAGAACTCCTTTGGTGGAACAATTGCAGGAAATGGCATAGTTTGGTGGTGCTAGATGGCATGAGGTCGATGTAGATGGCATGAGGTTGACGGATGCATGGCATGAAGGTATAATGGAGCAAGGAGACCAAGCATGGAAGGAATGAAGCGGCAGATAAAAAGCGATAGCAGCAAGAAGAACATTGCGTAACTAAAACCGTAATCCATGAGATTACAAGTGCAGCCACGGCGCAAGATATTAGGGTTCGAGGGCGCTACGCGCTGAAAGAGCCCGACCGACATCATGACTTATCGCAAGTCTCGCGCTACCGCGAGAAATATATCGAGAGGGCGCAGCGGCAGCATCGATGGTGGTTCGATCTTTTGTTTTATTTATTTTAATTTCCAATTTTAAAGGGTTGTAATTTGTTTTAAAAACGATATCCGATCGGTGTCGTGTAAAAAGGGAATGACTTTTTACGTATTTTCACAGTAGTAACTAGGGTTTACACTCTGGGAGTGATTCCAACGAAGAACGAAGCCTAAAACTCCATATTCTCTTATTCTTCTTTGGATTTTCTGTCATTGTGAATTTTTATTATTGTTTAACTGGATTTTTATGAGGAGTTAAACGTTGATATTGGTTTCCAATCTACAATTGAGTTTGATCGTTATATCCTTCATCTTTCAATTGTTTGCTTGATAATCATGTTTAGCGTTGATCCCATAATGGCTTTTGGTTCAGTTATGAACTAAACTCCATTATGGGATTCTAACGGATTTTAATATGTAGTTTAGTTGCATGCTTGATTGCTGGGGTTGTTTTACATATCATATGGAAATTCTATTATGATTGTTTTACATGTATGAATGTTTGATCACCATTCGTTTCAGTATTTGCATGTAATTGACAATGAACATGTGAGTATGGATTGTATTCATGATAACATACGTATATGGGGCTGTTTTATATAGATTGCGTATTTCGTGAATGAGATAGACATATACTTATTCACCGTATGAGTTAAAATAAGGGCTTGAGCTTAAATTCAATTTAATTGCAATTTCACATAGACATATAGTGATTTTGGTTATATTGATGATTACATGGAGTCTATCGCTTGTGGATGCTGTGTAAGTAGGTCATAGTGCATTGAAAAATGGTTATGACTCTATTAGTGCTCTTGGCTATTTTCCTGTGATATGTGAACGATTCTTGCATGATAGTGGTAATTAGATGAAATATTAAATGAAGTTAGGATCCCATTATTTCCAGTTTAATTTATTCTATTTTTATTCTCATTTTAGTTATTATTTGCGTTTAATCCACACTTTTGATCTTTAGTTTAAGCATATAGAAATAGTGATTTGATTGATGAATAGTAGTTTAAATTGAACAACTTTCTCTCGTGGGATCGATTTACTTTTACACCAATGATGCTTGCATGAGTTAGAGCTCTTTTATCAGAACTAAAAAAGAGGCAACAGATAGTCAGGAAAAGGATGAGGTAGTGATGAATGAGTCGTTTCTGGATGAGCAACTATTTAGAATTATGACGGAAGTGCCTTGGTATGCAAACTATGTGAACTACCTAGTAAGTAATGTACTCCCACTTGATTTTAATTATCAACAAGGGAAAAAGTTCATCCATGATGTCAAGCAATATTTTTGGGATGAACCCTTTCTTTTCAAAACTTGTGCGGACCAAATGATAAGAAGACAGTGTGTGCCACATGAAAAGATGGAGAGCATATTGAATCATTGCCATTCTTTGGAGTATGGGGGACACTTTTGGAGAGAGAGAACAACAGCGAAAGTGTTGCAATCAAGGTTTTTCTTGCTTATGTTGTTCAAAAATGCCCACTTCTTTGTTCTAAAATGCGAACGGTGCCAAAGGGTGGACAATATTTTCAAACACCATGAGATGCCACTCAATATAATCCTAAAAATTGAAATCTTTGACGTATGGGGCATTGACTTTATGGGGGTATTTTTGTCGTCCTTCAACAACTAGTACATACTGTTGGCAGTCAACTATGTATCAAAGATACATGCATATATAAGAGCAATAATGTTAGAGGAGAAATAATAAATGGATTAACTTTGATTATTTTGCAAATTTTTTACTGAACTATTTTGGATACCTAGGTCACAAAGTATAATATTCCATCAGTTCCAAATTAGATCAATATTAATTTTTTAAAAGTTAAATTTAAACATTTTTAAATTAAAATTGACATGAATTCATTGAATACTATTACTAATATGTTTTATTATTTTCAAAACTTAAATAAATCATGTCAATTTTAAATATAAAAATATTTCAAATTGTTTTTTTCTAAAATCAATATTAATTTTATAATTTAGAACGAATGGGGTAATAATTAATATTCTTTTCTTCGTTCTTTAAAATTAGCTTTAAGCAAATTAAGAAAGTTAATCCAACTCTTTCTCTAATAATGCCCCCAAAATAATAAATATTTAATTATTTTCATTTCATAAAGTAACATCGGATTCACAAGCTTTATAACTTGGACCTGAATACTTATTCATTCTTTCGAGAATAATTATATATTTTTTTTCAAAAAAAAAATCACAAGAACTTAATTAAAAGAGTTGCAAACTTTCCTGATCTCTCCTTCTGTGCCTGTCTTCACACCAATTCGACCCATCTTCACTATTGCTATACCAAAATCTCTCATAAACGGCGGTCCGCTTTGAGGATTTGTGCTAGAATTATTTTGAGCATAAAAATCGACCAATTTCTTAGTGTCGCTACCCTCATAAAGCCTAGCATCTGACGAAATTACGGAGAAGCCATTCTTAATATTTTGTAAAATTTGATTATCAAATTTTACATCACTGTCCGGATCAAGCGGTAATCGTACATTAACATCACCATTTCGCGGGCACTGATCTTGGAGTTTCGATAAAAAGGTACCGTTGATCGATGGATCGGAGTCGTTTCTGCCGGAAAAGTTATAAAGTCGCTTGGGCATGAAGAAACACGCGGTGGTACCAATTGTATGTGCGCCTGAATGTTGATGGAAAGTCATGAAACATTAGTAGAAATTTATTAATTTATAGCTTCTCTTGCAATTAATTAAAGACGGAGTTCGGGTTCAATTCGACTAAAAATTTGATTCGAACTCAGCTCAATATTCCCCAATATGTGTTTGCATAAACTTATTTTGGCACAAATAAAAATTTTAAAACTATTGAATACAAAGGAAATAATAAAAAGAAAAATGTTGTGTATTGCAACTTATATCAGTCGAAAAATATTAGTGAAAACTCTTTCAAATCGAATAAAATTTCCGCAATACGTATCGTGGCTCTAATAAAAATATGGGACAGTGATATTTTTACATTATTCCTCTCACATGAGTAATGAGTGGACCTCATATTTATTTGAGAGACTTGTATAAAAATATCATATTTTTGGATTTGGCTCCCCTGCATTACATATTTCCTTCAATTCTATTCAATACACTAATTGTTTGATCTTAATAATTTTCTTACTAATGACCAAAATATGTTAATAAATAGATAATATTAAGATCAATCCTACAAAATATTAGAATTATAAAAAATATTTTCACCGTTAAAAGTCTAAAAGAATTTTCATCTATCAAAAAATTCACATGTTCGTCAAATGCTGAAAAAGTTTCGGATTATTTTCATTTTTATAACAACTATATATGTTATTCAATATAATAAATTAGTTGAGCAATATCGATTTCAATTATATCATTCACAACTATAAAAATATGGTGTATTGGATGAAATTGGAGAAAAAGTGTACTCGAGGATATCTAAATCCCATATTTTTATGTAAAAATATCAGTTTACTCTAAATAATCGAAATTGCTAGGGAAGTCTAATCACTAGTAATCAGGATGTAATTGGATTTATTAATTAGCCAGTGTGGATTATATAGTTTTTTTTAAAAAAAATTAATTCGAATTGTATTATTAATTTTAAAAATCAAGTACTTTGTATATAATCACTTAATCAACAGGTGGATAGAATATATCATAAAGATTAAAGAGCTAGCAAAACTAGTAAATACCCGAGAGGAGGACTAGTTCTATTGCTGAAAGTCCCTTGTTGATGAACTTAGCCTTGAGACTCTCAATTGGCTCATCTACATCCGGCATATCGGCTGCTAGTTCCTCATCGGAAACCCGACCGTCTCTCCGTCCAGTCTCAACTTCATAAAAAGTACCACCACTCTGCTTAATTCATCAAACGAAAAAAGTCTAATTGGAATGAAACAAGACAAATACTATCAATTTTATAGGCACAGCTTGTAAACTAGTGTTTTAACACCGTCAGAATAAGAATTAAGGAGTTTTGATTCTTTTAATAGATTATGTAATATTATTTACATGACAAAATTCATTTAGTTATTTTAAAATAATTAAAAATTCCTTGATTTTCTCTTAAAATGTAGAGTTCGCGTTCTTATCGGATGAATGATATAAAAACACTAATTTACGGGCATTTGTCATAGAACTTATTCTTTAATAGTATATCTAACTCAAATATAACTCTTTCTATAATTAAATGTGTTGTAATAATTCAAATGAACATGTTCTTCTTCTTATTTTTTTTGAAGTTCTACTTTTTGGGAGTATAATACTCCCTTCTTCGCGATATAATTTGACTTTTGAGATCAAATATTGACAACATATATTAAATTTCAAAATTGGTATAACTCATAAAAGTTTAGAATTAAATAAATTTTGTGATTAATAGTTTTGTTATATAATATACAATTATAATAATTGTATTAATTGTATAAATTAAATAAATATAAAGTTTAATATGATGTCATTTGATCTCAAAAATCAAATTATATATTTTAATTTGAAATGGATGTAGTATCTCATAATCAAATACATCATTATTATTACAATATCATTAATTAATCAACACTTACTATAACATAAAGAAAAAAACTCGCAAACAAGTCTAACATAAATAAAAAAAATAAATAAACTCACCTAAATAAAAACTGAACTTAAAGATCATGATATACTTTAGTCTTAATCATTATAAGCTAATACCTCATCGGCAATGAACATGTTCAAAACAACTACAAATTACATATGAGTGTTGTATTTGATCGTTAAAATAAATAGAGCAAAAGGCATTGAGAAGAAATTAACTATAAGCTTGGAATCTGAAAAATATAGAAGTAAAAAAAAGGAAAATAGACGCAAAAATCAATATAAAAAGGAGAATTATGTTTGTGAAAATAAATGTAATTAGTTACTTCTTCCATCCCCTTTTAAATGTCGTTTTAAAGAAGTGTTTGTCTTTTAATATTTGTTGTTTAAAAATTTCAATTAAATATTAATGGTTTAATTTTTAATATTATTTTAAGTATTAAATATAATTTCAATTTTCTCATTATTTTTAATTTAATAAATAACACTCTTTTTTCAATACGAAAATAATATAGACCAAATGTTAAAATATTCAACACGCAACGTTGACATCATGTCATCATAAACATATGGTATAATACCAGTAACACAAAATAAGAGATCAGAAAAATGTGTTGGGATTTAGCAAATAAAAAATAAAAATGTTTTGCTCATACAACCTTAACCAATAATATGAGGAGAGAGAAAATATGTGTATATGAGATTTACTATCGTGTTATCCGCTGTGTTTCTTTCAGGTCATCGTCATTCATTTACAAAATTTATTTCAAGTAATAAATAACGTTTGTCAACAATAAATGTAGTGGTATATTGTTGATGAGAAAGCAGCTGATATAGAAGATTTCAGTTTCTTTTTTAGGAATTATAATTTTTATATAAAAAATTAATATTTTTAAATAATTTCTCTCATATAAATAGTAGGTGGATAACATCTTCATGCAGAAATATCATTTTAACATGTAAAAATATCAATTTTTTTTAATCCAAGAATTGTTATGTGATGTCAGCATGATGTTGTGTTATCTTCTCGTTAAACCTTTAAATTTAATATTTTTCCTTTTCACTCTAATTTCCGAAGTTCCAACTATATCATTAAAAATTTTAGTCCCTCCATTTCAAAATATAAAAATTATTACTATTGACTTTTTAAAATGAACTTAAAACATTTTTGAATTCAAAATTGACACAGATTACATTAATTTTAATTATCAATACAATAATGACTACTCCTTCCGTCCCAGGATAAAATACCTGATTGACTTTTTGCGCATATTAAGAAAGATGATAAAATGACAAAATTATTCATATTTAAATTCTCATTTAATTGTATAGTTTTCTGCACATTACTAGTGACACTCCATAAATATGCATAGAGAATAAAAATATAACAATTAATAATAAAGGTATTATAGTCAAATTATTGAAAAAATGGATCATTTACGCTCTGTTTCTGAGTTTTAAAATGGATAGAAAAGAAAAGAAATAGATAGAAAAGTTAAGTTTTCTTTCCAATTCTTATGTTTCTGAGTTTTTTAATAAACGAAAAAGAAAAGAAATGGATAGAAAACTTGACCACTTTTTAGGTTAAAAGTTTTCCCGTCATCCAAAATTGGCCTGATTTGGACGAAAAAGAAATTGGAATAAGTAATATTTTTATAATTCTCATATTATCCTCAACTTTTAATATAATAAATTTTAAATTACAACGCATGTCCTCAATTTTAAATTTTCTATTCTTTTCTATTAAAAACTCAGAAACAACACAAAGGAAAACTTCAAATTTTCTATTCTTTTCTTTTCTGTTCTAATTTAAATTTTCTATTCTTTTCTTTTCTGTTCAAAACTTAGAAATAGAGTGTTAAGGTAAGTAGACATTTAACTTAGGACTACCTGAAATAGTAATAAAGACTTTTATCCTGAGATGGAGGGAGTATTATAAACTGTCTAAATAGTATTAATTATAAAATTTATTATTTATAACTTTTAAAGAATCATCCCAATTTTAAATTTAATAATATTTTTAATTTATTTTCAAAAGTCAACAATCTTATAACTTAAAACGAGAAAGAATATTACTCCCTCCATTCCTATATGTAGGTCGTTTTAGACTTTTTTTTTATATTCCTAATTATTTGTCGTTTGTGGTTATCTAGGAGAATTGATTACTATTTTTCCCAAATTGCCCCTTATTACTCCACCTAATCTTTTGATCCATATTTATGAGATAAGTGAGGTGAATGGGTATTATAGACAATTGATACTATAGTTAATGCTTTTCAATCATTTCTTTAATTCTTGTGCACATGTCTAAAAGGACCTATATTAAGGAACGGAGGGAGTATTTACCAAGACTACACAATCTCTAGCTGCCAAAGCAACAATGTCTGCACAAGAAACCACTCCGGGGCATTGGGCTTCCAACTTAGCTTTGGCTGTCTCTACCTCTACATATCCTTGCACACCTTGGTGACCGAATGCCTTTTTCTCGGGGCGTTCCGTATTGTCAATCAAAATTGATCCATCACAACCCTTTACCAAACAAAATAAAAATTCATTGTCATGCATACATATGTATAAATCATAAGGTATTACCTTTAGCCAAAACCGTGTTAAATACAACACTGTAAGATTTACGTATAAAAAACCTAATTCAAGAAAAATCAAGGGCGAGACAAGAGATATTACATATTTGATCTGTGAAAAATACAAGTTGTAAATATATCTAAAAACTATTCAAACGGATAAAAAAAATCAAGACATATGTAATGGGCCCCACTAAACCTCATATTTCATTTCTTTTAAGTCACTGCACGAATTAATTCAAAGCAAGTCAAAAGTTGGATTCCGAACAAGAATGAGAGACGGAGAGAGGGAGAGAACCTCAACAAAGCAATCATGGAAATGGAGCCTAAGCAAAATGGCAGGAATTCTTGAATTGGTGGCTGTGGCTTCTTTAACAACAGAGGCAATTATGGACTCCGCATTTGGGCATGTTTGGGAGTAGAATCCAACTCTTAGTTCCCCTTCTGTGAGCAATAAGTGCTGGAAATTACATAAAATTATTAGAGTTAAAATAAGAGTTGAGAAGTTCATGATCAATGATCAGAAAGAAGAAGATGAGAGAGTGTTATAAGTCAAGAATGTGAGTAATTACTCTCTCTCACTCTCTCTCTGTAGATGTGGAGTTAGCTGGTGGATTCTTAATTATATAGATGTAGATATGGTTTCTATATGTGTCAAACAGTTGTATTGCATGCATACCTTCTTGTTCTTTTGCCATCTAGCACTTAATTAATAGACTCGTGATTTTATATATATATATATATATATATATATATATATATATATATATATATATATATAGGGATCCTTCCATCGCAAATGATAGGTTGCTATTAGAATCATGTAACACCCCATTTTTTGGATCAGTTGATCAACTTATTGGAAGGTGAGATTGGGATATATTAATACCAAGTGACAAAGCTCTCTTTATTTTATTTAAATAAGAGGGGCCCACATTTTAACATATTGTCAGTATAGTTAAACAAAATGAATATTTAATATTAAAATATTCCGGCCGGTACAAGTTGTACCGGTCTACTTTTTTTTTTTTACGCATTGATGCTTTATCAGTTTTTAATCAAATCTAAAGAGATTGCACAAAATATTAAAATATTAAAATATTTAAAAATATTCCGGCCGGTACAAGTTGTACCGGCCTACTCAACCTTGAACCAAGACCATCATCATACTCCATCAATTCACGGCATAATTATAAAAATAAATATAACATCTTTATAATATAATTATATCTTTAATAAATATTATAATAAATATAATAAATATAACATATTAAAAATAAATATAATAAATATATAATTATGCAAGATATATAATTATATTATTAATAATTATGCAAGATGTAATAAAGATGTAAATATTATTAATATAAAAATAAATATAATTATTGCACTTACACGTATGGTCCACATATTAGCACTATCTGCAGAAAGTCTTGTTGTGCTTCACTTTCCAGATGGGCAGATAGATGGATGCGGATCATTGCACTTACAAGAGGTAAAATTTAGTTTTATGGAACAAAAGTCATATTTGATTAAAAGAAAAAAGAAAAAAGAAATGCTGGTAGATCTGTCTATGAAAAGAAAACTAAACAAAAAATGACGGTGATTTGTGCAAGAGTCCCTTCCTATGTATAATAACACAGCTTCATATATCCAATAGTAGACGAGAAAAGGGGAAACAAAAAACACTATATATCACCCTGCCATGGTTCCATTTGGTTTGTGAATCCATCGACGGAATGAAAAGAAAATGCAAAAGAGTGCCTTGTTGAGTTATCTTTCAAAGCAAAGGGTTTGCATTAAAATATTTGTATGTCCTTTGCTTGCACCTTGGATCATATGCCCAGCAATATGCATATTTTAGAATGATAAGGTCACTGATGCACATGGACAGTCTATTAATGATGGAGGTGGATGTTTGTTGGAGACGGATGAGTGGCGGTGATGTTGAGGAGGTGCGGTGGTGGTGGTAGTTGAGGTGGGCATTGGTAACACTTGGTAAAGAGTCCAATACTTCATGAGATGGATTAAAGAAATCCTACCCAAGTTGATTTCATTCATTGATTCTGCATTGACAATAGTCAATAGTAGTGGCCCATAGTCTATAATCTCAAAGTCCCACATTGAATTGAACTTGAATTGAACATAAAACTTTACTCTATAATAGCAATCCTAAAGTACAATGTTTATCTTGTAAATGTTAAGTCCCACATTGAAAGGGGATGCAAGTATAAGGAGGATTTCCTTATAAAAAGACTTGCTAGTAATATGGTAAAACTAGGCTATAGGTTAGGCCAGACTTTTTGGAAGGCTAGGCCAGGCTGGATACGAGTCATTAATTTATGGTCTGTTCTTGGTCTAGCAGGTCGGGCCTGACCAGTCTAGGCTTTAATGAGGCTGAGCTTTTGACCAGGTCAGGCTCAAGCCAGATCAAGGCTAGGCTTCAGGCCATTTGTGCACCACTAATAGCTGTCATATCTTATTAAAAACAATAAAATTATATTATTTATTTTGAATTTTTTTATCAAATTACGATTATAAAAAAATATTAATTAATATATGTGATTGAATAAAATTATGAGTGATTGGCAACCATATTACTTATATTCTTAAAAAAGTTATTATCCACGTAACTATCAACAAAATATTCATGCACCAAGTCACAATATATACTCCCTCCGTCTCTTGATAAAAGTCTTTATTACTATTTTGGATAGTCCCGTGTTAAATGTCTACTTTTCTTTAATAACCAAACGTTTACACATTTTTTCCTATTATACCCGTAACATTAAATATCTCATACTTTTCTTATTTTTATTCTCTCCATAATTAATGACATTATTATGGACAATTTTGTCATTTCATTCGTCTTCTTAATATGCGTGAAAAGTTCACCAGAATTTTTATCCTGGGACGGAGGGAGTATTATTTATTATTCCCTCCGTTCTAGGATAAAAGTTTTGGTTGACATTTTGCGCATATTAAGAAAGATGACAAAATGACAAAATTATCCATATTTAAATTCTCATTTAATTGCATAGTTTTCTGTACATTACTAGTGATGCTCCATAAATACGCATAGAGAATAAAAATATAACAATTAATAATAAGGGTATTATAGGTAAATTATTGTAAAAAATAAATCATTTAAGGTAAGTAGACATTTAACTTAGGACTACCTGAAATAGTAATAAAGACTTTTATCCTGGGACGGAGGGAGTATAATAATATGTTTCTAAGTAATTTAAATATTTTCAATGTTTGTTTACAAGAATTATATATAATCCCGAGATTATAATATCTGGCTGAACATAATATTAAATAATCTTCCATATTAAGTTATTTTATAATTCTTGTACTAATAGTCCTAAGTTCAAATTTGAAAACAAACAAAACACATGAGATTAATAATTTTATCCCAAATATAATTCTTACAAATAAACGTAGCCCAAGTGTCTTATCAATTTTTATTCATATAATATATAAATATATATTTTCGTGCTACTTATTATTTTATGTTCCAACCAAGGTTCTCAGAACCGGACTGTTCATCGAACTAAAAAAAGTACCGGGTGGATGGATCACTGGTCCAATCAGTGGTCGAACCGTTATTGATCCAGTGACGTCATTAATATATAAAAATATATATTATTAGTAATTAATAAAAAATTTAAAAATCTCATTTTTTATTAACTAAAACATAATAAAGATGAGTTAAAATATTACTCCCTCCGTTCCTTAATATAAGTCGTTTTAGAGAAATGCTTTTGTTCATTAATATAAGTCGTTTGAGAATTTTAAGTAAGCATTAATTGCTTAGTTTCTAATATTACCCCAAGTATTAAATGTAACTTTGGTTCTCTCACTATTTTCTGTCCAATAAATAATAACCTCTTACTCCAATACAAGGGCAATATAGACAATTGATATTATAGTTAATGTTATAAAATCATTATCTTAATACTTGTGTACAACCCTAAAACGACTTATATTAAGGAACGAAGGGAATAATAAAAATGGTTAATTTTAATATTAAAAATTTTTTGGTAAAAATAATAATTAAAAACTGGGTCAACTGAATCAATTAACCGGGTTTATCGGTTGGACCGGTGGTCAACGGGTCAATTCGGGTTTCGACTAAAATCGGGTCACTGGACCGAAAAACGAATCGGTTCCAATTTTTATCGGTTCGACTGTCGATCCATTCCGAATTTTAAAACATTGATTCCAACAATAGGCCCCAATATCCATTAAAGAGTTGTACGCTATGTTTGACCATAAAAATTGAATAATTAATATAGGGTTTATTTCATTTATTACCTTGAGTGAACCGAATTGGATAGATTAAGAAATGGAATGAATTGGATTAAAAAATGGACTGCAATGGGGAAAAGTCATTCGTAACTGGCCTAGCAAGGGAAAACATTTTTTTCCCGTGTAACAACTAGTTAATTCTGTATTTTTTTTAAAAATTTCTTTTTAAGGTGTAGACTTGAATCTTTCTGAATTTTTTAAATTTTTGTGAGGTGTAGACTTGAACTTGTAAATTTAGACTTAGCAAAATATTGGTTGGGTTTAGTTTTGGTTTACATAAAATGGTTATGTGTCCAAATAAAAACTAAAACTACATTATCTATTTTGTAATATGGTTTGAACCCAAATGATTACATATAGTTTTAATATAGGTCGACCCATATTTTAGTTTTTGAGATTTATATATTTCAGTCCATTTCAAGGGTTCACCCCCTTATTTTACATACCATGCTCACCCTCTTTAGTGATGGACCGGACGACGGTTCGGTCCGTCGCTATATTAGAGAACCGTCATATTTGTTTTTAGCGACGAACAACATATAGCGATGGACCAAACCTATAGTGACGGACTGAACCTTCGCCCAATCCATCGCTAAAAGGGGTATGCAAGGATCAAGGAGTAAGCCCTTGATCCTTTTCGTATATACTTTCTCTCTTTTCATCTACCTTTAATTAATTACCTCTCTAATTTTTCTAATACTTTATCTTTCTAAATAAGATTAATATATTTTATCTCTCTAATTTCTTTTTGTGTTTCTTTAAAAAAATTTAACACACTTTCTCGCTCTAGAAATTTTGTAGTCTCTCTCTAAATTCTATTATACACTTTCTCTCTCTTAATTCTTTATTCACTTTCTCTCATTGTACTTTATCGGTCTGGTTTTATATTAATAGTAATAAGACAAAATAAATATTGTCATTTCAATAAATTATTTGTTTTACAGGGGGGCAACACAGCATATTTTTAATTTTTGACTGAGATTCACAAATAATATAAATAAAAATTAGGACTGACAAAAAATAAGTTTGAGTTGGTTTTTGGTTACAAAAAATAATTATTATATAAAAACTACGAATGTTAAGAATATATTTCTTTTAATATTTATCCCTTATATATATATATATATATATATATATATATATAAATTAGTTAAGTGGAGTGACACATGCTACAGTTTGAAGTTAAACTCGGGAATATTGTGTCTATTAATATTTGGCAAAAATGATAAATATCCTATTGTGGTTGTCATGTTTTAAGCGCATTACCCCACTAAATTTTAAAAAAAATGAAATTCGCCCATTGTACTTTAAAAAGTTTTTAATTGGGTCATTCCGTCCAATTTCACAGACGAATGTCAAATACGCTTTCCTAATTACCTACGCGGCTTTAAAAAAAAGACGCAATTGCTTATATGTCTAATTTGGCTAACGGGTTGGATCAGACGTGGAATGGGTGGGAGGAAGAATATAAACCGAGGAGTGAGAAAGAAGAAGAAAGAGATAATATACGAAGAAATCAAGTTAGGGCTTAAAAGTAAACTTTTGTCTGAGAAAAAATTGAGGAAAAAGGTGGGGATCAGGCGACAGAAAGTGACTATTTGGATCTTCTACCAAACATGTACGTTTTTTCTGGGTTACACACCTTTTAGTCATGGATTTTGTTAAAATCGAAGTTATGGTTGAGTTTTGGCACAAAATTTGCCCTTGCAATAGTTTAAACTAATATTATTATGGTTCAAAGTGCATTTCATCGATTTAACAATGATGCAAATGAAAGTAGTATGCATACAAGTCAATCATGTATGATGATAAAGCATATACTTTGTAATCAATCTTATTTATTTATTAATAAAAAAATTATTTATTAAAGACATTTAATTATCTACATGGTGCTGTTTTAATAATATGTGATAAACCCATAGTTTTAAGCAATGCTTTTAGAATCATGATGAGATCATACTAATGAGATCAAAATTCTTAGATAGCTTAAAACTAAAATGTTCACAATCAATGGATTACTAAAATGGGGATTAGTGAATCCGGATAGATTGGTACGTACGTTGCTTACTCATTGGATGAGGATGATTGATCTCATGTTCATTTATGTGGAGACACTAAAGCAAGTATGTAGGTGCTTATTAGAAAATAATTTCACTGAACGTGACTCGCTAAGGAATACCTAATGGAGTTTTACTTGCATCGAATAGAAATTCCTATAGTGATAGTAAGTCTGAATGATCCTTGACTTGAGATCATCATAGTGTCTTATATATAATGAATTACACTTTGACTTATTCCTTAAGACTCTTAGGGTAGATCAAAGGGTATGCTTGGGTGTAATAAGTTATATATGGAGATAATGAATGATCAATAAAGAATCTACCACTTCTAATAAAAGAAGTGAAATGTCCTATGTGATTCGATAAATGATAACCCAGAAATCCTCGACCAAGGTGGAATGAAATTAGAAAGTAGTTTCTAATTTGCATTCATTAGGAGTTGTGCATTTAGGAATCGAAATACATATAATTAAATAAAATAAGACTTGACAGTAATTCCATGTATTATATTTAATTGGGACATTGTATGGTGGAAGGATTGAATTGTACGATAACTATTTACTCAAAGGTTCTTTTGTGATTAATGTTAAAATTTATATTATCTAGAAAGTCGTTGATCGCTAGGGAGGCTTATCCCTATTGTAGAATAAATATTATTTATTTAAATAAATTAATAGTTTAATTTATTTATTTAAATAAGATTAGAATTGTTCTAATTGATTTATTCACAACCTAGGTTTAATATGGAGAACCTAAAGAGTCACACCATAAAAGAAGAATAATTATTTAAGAAGTTAATGGCATAATCGTAATAATATATTAAGTATATTTAATTTAATCTATGGTGATAAAATAAATTAAATAGCTTAATATTTATTATTTAATATTTTAGAAATATTAAATATAAATTAATAAAAGGAGTCTTATTAATATTATTATAATTATTATTATTTTAATTTCTAAAAGAGTTTAGGATTTAATTTAATATAAGTACTCTCATTTATTCTTAATAGGATTAGGAGGCAAAATTAGTTAAAGTAATTTAATTAATTATCCCTAATAAGATTAGGGAGCCTATTTAATTAAAGGAGTTTAATTAAATAAATAATATCTTATTTTAATTAAATAGGGTTACCTGATATCTTTATAAGAGGAGTCTTATATCAGATATCAAATATACGTGATTCTAATTGTTGGAGAGTACGCCCCCTTTTTCTATATAGATAGAAAAACTTGGGTTTGAGCCAATACACCATTCTTCTTCAAGATTATTCTTCTTTGGTGGATCACCTCTAGAGGCCATACACTTGGGTGGCTAACATTGATCAAATGAAGGAATCTACCCGAAGATTCAAGGAGATCGCGGAGAAGTAGGAGTTGAACTCGTATATGTGGAAGCTTGTATCTACAAGGGTATGATTCCATAATTTCTTGTTTTTCGTTTTAATTAATAATATGCATAAAGGATGATCCAGGTAATTGGTTTGTGAAAAATTTTAAAATCTGATTTTACTTTGCTTCCGCTATTTTTTGTAATTTGATTGCTACTTTGATTTTTACAAAAACCTAACAGTGGCATCAGAGCCAAACTTTATGCGAATTTTTAATTGTTTTGATTCCATATATGTATGGATATGTATTTAGAATAATTTATTGGACATAATTTATTATATAAAATTTATTTAAAAATAAAAAAGAGCCAAATCAATTTTCGAATTTTTTATATATAAATCACGAACTGTTTTATTTTCGTTGTGTTTTTTTCCCCATGATTCACGGCTTGGTTAATGAATGTTATATATATATATATATATATATATATATATATATATATATATATATATATATATATATATAATTTAATACTTACAAGGTTAACAGGATCTGGAGATTCTTCCTTTAGTTATTAATAATATATATATAACATGGATGTCACGTGATACAACAACATGATTGATTGAATGGCCACGTATATATATATATATTAATGCGACGGTTATTATACACATATATATATATATATATATATATATATTTTTAATAATTTTATAATTAAAATAAAGAATTTATTTTAATCTTGAAATTGGATTTCATGCACCATAAAATTGTCCATTAAATGATACTCATATATATATATGGAATTATTTTATTCATGAGATGAATGTTTTATTTATTGATACATATGATGATATGTATGATAATAAATGTGATTGATTATGGACTATTGACCAATGTGATTGTATTTATTTTGATTGGATGTTTGAATGAATGAGTTTTATTAAATGAGGTCTGCGTACCTCGTCTTTTCTAGTTTTCTTCTCAATATAAATTTTATCTCTCTTATGTACTTCCCTTTGACTGATGATCAAGGTTTCTATTTAAATTAAATAGTTTAATGTAATAAGATTAGTTAGAATTTTTTTTGAAGAACCGTAGATTAAGGAGCAAGGAGCGCTTGGAGACTTGTTTGTAATGGAGCCCGGGTTTAAATGTAATAGTTATATTTAAATGTTTATTCTTGCACCCTAGAGTTTGACCTTTTGGTTCACTTGGTGGCTCTAGTGAACCAAACTAGAATAAAAATTTATAATCAATCCGGGTAGAATATAGTATTCTATATGTGCATGCTAGTATTATATATATTATATATTATGCAAATACGCTTCGCATGTTTAATAATATGATGCGTATTTTATATATATATATGTGCATGCGCGCTAAACAAGATGAGACAAATAATAACAAATTCCTTAAAGTTTTTATATATTAAGTCTTAAGCGTTCAAAGATATTTAGAATATCGAACGTCGCCTTCTAGCATTATAAAATTAATAGAGTATTAAATATTTAATATGAGTTTGTTGTGTCACCACAAGGAAAGTATTAAGTATTTAAGATGTTAATTTATCACATTTGATGCTTATAAAGAAAATTGAACAATACTGTTTTGTTGTGCCACCACAAGGATAATATTTTTCTTTTTTGAATATATGGAAGTGTTAGGTTAGACTTAACTTAGATAATTTTGATTCGGATGTACCACCACTTGATCAAAATAATCAAAGAGGCAAAACATAAGGAGTTACATGATGATGTAATTGACAAAGAGTTGTCTACTTATTTATTTATATATAGTTTGTTATGTCACCACAAGGCTATATATATTTGAAATGGGATCCTTATTCTCACTAGCAAAAACTTTAATTAGTTTTTTTCCTAACTATATAAATGAGGGTAATATAGTTTGAAGAAAATAATGGGAGATACCAATATAAAATAAGACCTAATTTATTTTGGTAATTAATTAAATAAATATTTGCTAAAATATTATCTTTTTACATGCAGAATTTTGAAAGATGTCACATTCACTAATTTCACTACGTAGCATACTTGATGCTAACAAACTGATCGGACCGAATTACACAGAATGGTTAAGGAATCTGTGAATTGTTCTCACTGCTGAAAAGTTTCTTTTGTCCTAAATTCGTCTGTACCTGCAAAAGTTGCAGAGATAGCCTTTGAGGAAGAGATTGCTACTTTTAAAAAGTGGCAAGATGGTGCATCTGTGGCTCAATGCATCATGCTCGCATCCATGAGTAACAAACTTCAGCGTCAACATGAAACCATGGATGCTCCTCTATCTACTTGCACAAGAGTCGTATGGTGAAAGCAAAGTAGAATGCTAGATATGAAATATCTAATGAGCTCTTTCGATCTCGGATGACTGAGGGCACTACTGTTGAGACTCATGTCCTAAAGATGATCAATCTGATTGAACGTCTTGGACAACTTGGGTTTGTCATAGATGGGGAGTTGAGTTAAGATTTGATCTTGCAGTCACTCCCTGACACCTTCTCACAATTTATTGTGAATTTTTACATGAATAAGTTGGACGTCAGCTTTCCTGAGTTACTTAACATGTTGAAAACTATTGAAGGTCACTTCCCATCCAAGAAGAATCATGTCTTACTAGTGGATGATTCTTCCAAGAAAAGGAAGAGGCCCAAGGTATCTTATGAAAAGAAGAAATCCAAGAAGGCTAAGGAAAATGCGAAAGTGAAGGATCAAAAAAAACCTGATCCAGCTAGCAAAGGAATTTGCTTCCATTGCAACAAGCCGGGTCATTGGAAGAGGAACTGCAAAGATTATCTTGCGGAACAAAAGCATAAGAAGCTTGTAGAAGCTTCGAATCTTAATCAAGGTTTGTTTATGAGTGAAATTAATTTTTCTGAAAGTCAATCTTCTACTTGGGTATTAGATACCGGCTGTGGTTCTCACATATGTAATAAAATGCAGGGACTGCTCAGAAGTAGAAAACTAAGCAAGGATGAGGTCGTTCTACGAGTGGGAAATAGAGCAAAGGTTGCTGCATTAGCTGTTGGGACTTATTTTTTAGCACTGCCTACGTGCAAGTTCATTAATTTAAATAATTGTTATTTTGTTCCAAATATCATTAGAAATATTATTTCTATCTCTGTATTGGATATGTATGGTTTTAACATTATAATAAAGAACAACAGTTGTTCTATTTATAATGATAATGTTTTATATGATGTTGGTAATTTGCGAAATGGACTTTATATACTTGACTTGCATGAAAATATACTTCAAATTGAACAAACTAAGAAAAGGAAAAAAGATGATGTTAATTTTACCTATATGTGGCACTGTAGACTTGGTCATATTAATGAAACAAGATTATCCAAGTTGTATTCAGATGGGCTCCTAGAACTATCAGATTATGAACCATATCCAACTTGTGAATCTTATCTCATGGGAAAAATGACTAAATCTCCTTTTAGTGGAAAAGGAGAAAGAGTTACAGAGTTTTTAGCGTTGGTACACACAGATGTATGTGGACCTATGATGAATGAATGCTGAGAGGAGGGTATTCTTATTTTATTACATTCACTGATGATCACTCAAGATTTGGATATGTGTATTTAATGAAATACAAATCTGAATCATTTGAAAAGTTTAAAGAGTTCATAAGTGAAGTAGAGAAACAAACGGGCAAAAGTATTACGATTCTTCGATCAGATCAAGGTGGTGAATACGTAAGCTGTGAGTTTCTTAATTGTCTCAAAGAAAATTGTATAATCTCACAATGGACTCCACCAGGGACGCCATAGATGAATGGTGTATTTGAAAGGAGAAGTCGAACATTGTTGGACATGGTTTGATCCATGATGAGATCTACCGACCTTCTAGTTTTCTTCTAGGGATATGCCCTAGAATCGGCTGCATACCTACTTAACAAGGTACCTACAAAATTCGTCCCTAAGACCCCATATGAGTTATGGACAGGGATGAAACAAAATCTTAAGCATTTTAAGACTTGGGGTTGTCCAGCTTATGTCAAAAAGTTTGAAAACGATAAGCTATATACTAGATCTGACAAATGTAGATTTGTGGGATACCCTAAAGAAATATCGGGGTATTATTTCTATCATCCAACTGATCAAAAGGTGTTTGTTGCGAAACATGCTGCCTTCTTAGAAAAGGAGTTTATCCTTGAAGGGGTCAGTGGGAGTAAGATATATCTTGAAAAGGTTCAAGAACCACAAAATACTACAGATCAAAGTTATGCACCTAACCAAGTAGAGATTCCTTCTGTACCACACCCTATTCGTAAATCTGGAAGAGTACCGAAGATACCTAATACATATGGACTTGCCATAGAGGATGACGATGAGGTATGCATCATAGATGATGATGATCCATCGAATTAAGAATATGCTATGAGTAGTAAAGACTCAGAGAAGTGGCAAGAAGCCATGAAATCCAAGATGGACTCCATGTATGAAAACTAAGTATGGACTTTGGTTTCACCACATGAAGGCATTAAGCCTATTGGGTGTAAATGGGTCTTTAAAAGAAAGACTGGAGCAGACGGCAAGGTAGAGACCCATAAGGCCCAACTGGTCGCAAAAGATTTCAAACAAAGACAAGGAGTTGACTATGACGAAACCTTCTCACTAGTAGCAATGCTCAAGTCCGTTTGGATTTTTCTTGCGATTGCAGCTTACTATGAGTACGAAATATGACAGATGGACGTGAAAACGGCCTTCCTCAATGGGAAACTTGAGGAGGATGTGTATATGACACATCCAGAGGGATTTGTTTCAAAGGTTGGAACAAATCAAGTCTGTAAGCTACAATGATCCATTTATGGATTGAAATAAGCTTCTCGTAGGTGGAACATCCGTTTTGATGAGACAATCAAAGAGTTTGATTTTATCAAAAATGAGGATGAACCATGTGTGTACAAGAAAGTTAGTGGGAGCGCTGTTTCATTCCTCGTATTATATGTTGATGATATATTACTGATAGGGAATGATATTCTTATGTTACAATCAATTAAAATCTGGTTGTCTAAACACTTCTCCGTGAAGGACTTGGGAGAAGCATCCAATATTTTGGGGATAAAGATCTATAGAGATAGATCTAAAAGGATGCTTGGCTTATCCCAAGGAATGTACATTGACTCAATGCTAAAGAAGTTTAGCATTGAAGATTCCAAAAGAGGTCTCACGCCGATGAGTCATGGAATATCTCTCTCTAAGAAACAGGTCCCAAAGACATCTGAAGAGAGAGACCGTATGAGTAAGATTCATTATGCTTCAGCAATATGATCTATCATGTACGGTATTGTGACGCCCCCAAAATAGGTATACATCACCCATTCTAAGTCGCCAAATACATGGTACAAAATCAAAATACAAACTTAATTATACAACATGAGCTGAGAGTTTTTACACGAATATTATCTTCTAGACAATATCCAAACTCAAATGAAGTCCTCATTACAATTATTATCACACTATTTCATAGAATAGTGAGGACTACTATAACACCATCTCAGACCATCACTCTGTTCCCCGACTAGTCCCTTGCCACGCTTCTTTCATTTCAGAGAATAATGAAAGAAAAAGGGTGAGCTCAACTAGCCTAGTAAGAAATATTATAACTAAGATAATGCAGAATAAATTATCATTAGCCTTCAATAGTGTTAAACTGATAAAATACAATAAACATCAAGTTTAACTACAGCGGAACAAGCAATCCATTAGAAGAGTCAAGTAGAGCATGATATCTACTATCTTCTATGATTTAAAAAGTTTTCATCAATTTTATTGCTGAGACTCAACTTAAAAAATAATCCACATCACTGAATTATCCATGCACTACGGGCCAAGGATATTCATTATTATCACAACCACGAATTATCCATATACTACGGGCCAATGATATTCGTGTTTTCACCAATGGTGATGATCATACCAACAACTGTCCATCAATGCACTACGGGCCAATGAGGACTTTTATCATTTGTAACATTACGGTCATGATTATATTGAATAATCCTTGGTCATAATCATACCAATCGACAATCCATCTATGCACGTAAGCCACAAATGACTTTCATCACAATATAAACATGAGGATGATGACAATGATATAAGAATTCAATTAAAAGAAAACAAAGGATAAATTTTTAAATATTTATAATTTAATTTATCCTAAAATCAATAACGTCCAAATTGTCAACATGATACTGCTTTGTGGAGTAAAATTCAAGAATAATATTGTAACAAAAATGATTTGAACAGAAAAGAAATCAATTTTTGTCATGAATAGTACCCTGGGTGAATAGTACCCAAGTGAATAGTAACCCGTGAATAGTACTTTGGGAATAGTATCAATAAATAGTACCCCGTGAATAGTACTTTATGAATAGTATCCCATGAATAGTACTTTATGAATAGTATCCCGTGAATAGTACTTTGTGAATAGTACCCCATGAACAGTACTCCGACATGAAAAACTTAAAATTTAACAAGAATGTTCATAAAAATATCCTTGTGAAACGATACTAGATGAAGCGCAAATTTCAAGGATATTCTACTAATTTCACAGAGTATAGAAGCAATACTTTAACAGAATGAGTGTAGAATTAGGAATACGAAATGAAATAATATTACTCACATACTACAGAGTATGGAAGAAAATATTATTTCTTACGAATACTAAACAAAATAGTATCCCTTACCTTAGAAGAAGACTAGATACTGGAATAGTGAAGTAGCAGAAAACTCTTCTTCTTTCTCTATATAGCTTCTCTCTCTATAATTGCTCTTATGAGTCTTATTGAATTGGTGAGAATGAAAGAAGAATGAGCTTCTATTTATAAGAAAACATAGTTTCGATAATTGCACATTTTGGGGCTCAAATTATTACAGTATAGTACCTTCATCTTTTTTTCCATTTTTAATTTAGTCCTACAAGTATTATCAAACTTAGACCACCTCCCCTAATAGTACATGCATGTGAATCAACAGTACAAGCATGTGAATCAATACTTTCATTCATGTGAACAAATAGTTATATGTAAGTGAACTAATAGCAATTTCTACTAACACTAATAATCCCAACACAATGGAAATATCAATTTCATCTTTAATCAATATGAACTTATTCATCATTAATATTATAACTCACAATATTTAACAACCAGATCATTCCCAGGAAAGAGGGGGCTTTCCGATAAGGATTTCTCCCTATTGACGCTTGATTAGGTGAAGCAAACCCCTTTCTCGATGAGACTCTCTGAGACATCGTTAATAATGTAAATAATAATATGAATAAATTTGTCATCTCAATTATTTATTTAATAATATAAAATATTATACAGATGATACTATGACAATAATTGAATCAATAATATGAGAGATATTATGCAGCAATTACTATAGCAATAATTGAGTATAACTGAGTGACTTTGTTGGTTGATTTCGTTATCAATAAATTTGTGCAAGTATACACAGTCAACAAGTAATAAAGTGATAAGATAGAGTGTCGAACCCACATAGAATTCTAATCAATAAAATTCAACTACTAGTATTATATCAATTCAATTTTATTTAAACAACCATAAATTGTGATTTCTCGAATTAAGAGATCTAAATTAAATAATTAAAAGAGATTATTCTAAAATAAATCAAATAAATAAAACTAATATTTGAATGAATGAATTCAGATAAATAAAAATTAAGACTTCAATATTCCCAATTATGAACTATAAATCAATTATCCAACTATCCCAATTATTATGCCTACTGAATTGTTAACATGAATTCTCAACTGCCAAAAACCCTTTTCCAAGTGAATAATTGACTTCTTTTTAATCCAGATTAATCTTGCTATATTCCTATGCAAAACAATTGAATTAAACTCCTTCAATCCCAATTCTTTATGTGTTACATGTGGTGAACAGATATTTCCATTCAATTCACGAACCTAATTATTCGTCATGCAAATAACTAAGACACATGTTATCATGCCCAGTTCTAACCATAGATCTCCTCTTTTAATTCCTTCTAGAGTAACAAGGTAATTATTGGCCAAATAATTAATCAATAAACACAAGGCAAGATAAATAATTCACTTTGACACAAATAATTGGAATAAATCAAATAACTAATTTATAGCCATAAAAGGTTCAATTGAAATATTAATAAAAGAAATTAGTTCATGACATAATTTAAAACCACAAATCCTTTAAAAATCATCCTTAAGAAATTACACAAATTGAAAAATAGGAGAAGAAGAAAACTCTAGAGCCAATCCTTCAATCTTCAAGTAATTCCTTGCTTTGCCTCTAATTGTGGTTGATAGATCCCTAATTCAATCAAAATAGAATTTATATACTCTCCTCATATCACCATAATCCTTGCTCAAATATACATGTCAATTAATCTTCAATCCCAAATCAAATCTTTGGTCAACACACATTTGTGGTCAACTTTAAGCCAGGGCTCAATACCCAAAGTCTTTGAGTATAGAAACAATTCCCAATGACTTCGGCTCACGGTCTTCAATAAAATTACCATTATGCCATTATCTGCTTAAAAATCCCATGTTGCCCCCACAACTCCCAAATCTGCAAAACAACACATAAACACAGTAAAAATATTTCTAAAAGACTCGAGAATGCACAAATTTAAGCCCAAGTATATACGATTCATGGGTATATTACCCAATCATCAAATACCCCCAAACTTATATTGTTGCTTGTCCTCAAGCAACAAAACACAAAACAGCACGAAAAACTAAATCATCATACAAATGCAAGCTATCTATATGTTCTTAATTCCAACAATCGAATAGCACAGATATATTCATTAGGCCTCAGAAAAATCACATTAACATGCTAATACATCATATTAAGGCAGATCAATAATATCCCCACAATCAATAAACCTACATCTGTTATAACTAATATTATGTGTGTGTGTTCAACGACCATGAAACCATTGAAAAGCAAAATATGAAAGATAATAGATTTCTTAGAAGACATCATACAGTGCAATTCAAAAACTCCTCAAATAAACTACCTTTTACTAAAATCAAACACTTACCAAAGTCCAAGGGTCAAAATGGAATACTTATGCTTCTTTTTTTTTCTTTTTTTTAATGGGGGCTTTTTGCACTTTTCCCGTTTTACTTATATTTTTTTCTTTCTCATGACTATGCATTGTCCTATTCCCTTAGGCTTTTCAGTGTTACCTTAATGAGCTTTCGACCAACGACTCCCAAGCCATTAAGACCTTAGGTATGCTAGGTGTAGAGAGACAATCCCTCGAACTTACTTTTTCAAGTAACAAAGGCCACAAAACTAGACAAGCATGCCACGATTTTTTTTTTTATTTTTTTTTCTTCTTCAAAGCTTATATACTCCAAATATTTTTCCCCCAAACTTGAGTTTATGTCTAAATTCAGTCATCACTAGCTATTCAAATTATTCCTTCATTTCACTAGCATTCATCTTTTAGAATTCTGTTATCTATCCATTTAAACTTTCTTAGCCAACATGGTCATTTTTCAAAACGTGCAATCCTGATAATATCAGTGTCAAACAGATAAAGATTTACATTATGTCAAGAAAATCACATTACTAGCTTAACAATCCATATTAGACTTTATAATGCAATTTTAATTTCATCATTGGCCCCCAAACATACGTAACTAATGAACAGCTGGAATTAACATGCAATCCTAGATGCAACACTTAACCAACAATAAAAACACAAATTATCCATAAACTACTAATGCAAAATAAAATAACTACCCCCAAACTTATCAAGAGCAATGTCCTCATGCGAAAAATATAACAATAGAAAATAGAGGACTTCCCTAACGAGCTTATTCCTCGGGTGGAGCATCCTCATCCTCGCTCATCTCTTGATCAGAAGGGGGAAACACAGGCAGAACATGAGCAGTAGGGAACTAGCTAAGATTAACGCCCGGGTACAATTGGGCGTTCATGGCATTCTGGGCAGCAAATTGGTCGACCAAATATTTGTAGATGACATCTTGACGTTATGATAGTCGGACATTTTGAGATTCTATATTATAGAACCACCCGTCAATCTCACGCTGGACAGCTTCAGGAACAACACCACGGTGAGTTGCGGAGGAAGGACCATATGTGGGTGGGGCTGAAGGTTGTGAAGCTTGTGGAGCTTCAACTTGGGGAATTATGAAACCTAATCCCCTCGGGTGGTTCTCCCCACCAGTCCATACCCCATACCTACTAATCAGCTTATGGTCTAACATTGGCATGGGGGTTTGAATCATTTCATCTGACTTCCATTTGACCCCAAATTTGGCACATAACACGCAAATGAGAGATGGATGGGGTAAACCTCCCGTGGTTCCTCCTCGAGCAGCTCGCAGAATGGATTGTTGGATCACGTGGCCGATATCTATCTTCAAGCCTTGAATAATTGAATATGGTAGTACAGCCCTTTCTTTGGTGACATGGCTCACATGTGTGCATGGCATGTTTGGCGCAGATAAAGGTATACCACGCCTTTCTATATAGACTGAGGTGAGAAAGAGGGAAGGTCATGCTGCCACGTTCATGTAATGTCCACGTGGTACCCGGTTGACAAAGCTCTCGGATTATTTTTCATAGTCAGACCCTTGACTCATAAGACTGGCATATTCATCACTGTGTCCTTCTAACGGCAGTTAATAGCACCCGTTAATGTCTTCTTCGCCAAATTCCACCGTCTTGCCTCTCACATATACCCCATGGTGGAAGTGCTCGGATACATTGGCATAGAACTCTTTGACGACTGCAATCACTGCTGGATCAGGTTGTTCGGTGAGTGTGAACCAATTCCTCTCAGCTATCATAATCGCCATGTCCCCATCCTTTGATTGATCGGGTCTTAAACCGTGTTCGGGGACAAGAGAGCGGGTAGCCATGCAGTTAAAGCGTTCTTGAGCCACGACACTGACAAATCATCGGCTGTCAAATTTTTGAGGGGCCGCAGTTGACCCAGAACCTTCCCCACGTTGACGCTTCGATGCCATTTTAGAAAATTTTACAAAAATTCGCATTTATGAGTATTAGAATTGGGCAGAAATCGAATATGGACATGTGTACCCATAGAACCACCCCCAAACTTAGAAATAACTGCATGTTATGTGGTATAGTTGGGGGTGTGGGAAACACATAGTAGCATGGAAGTATAAATTTGATTAACTAGGCTCATCTTACATTCAGAAAGCACAATAGGCAAATGCAGCCCGAGTTTTTCTCAAGAGATGTGATGTGTAAGACAATAGGACCCCATGTAAGCATCCCCCACAATAATGATTAATATGTGTGACAGTAGACCAATGGTATGGGGGTGGTAAGACTGCAAGTAAATTCGGTGGTGGATATGGCTGTGTGTGAATTTAACCATGAAAATGAGTCAGTCAAAACATCAAACACCTTGTGGGAAATTTATAATTCCATGTGAACATCATTATTTTAATGGCACTCCCTACCTCAAGCATAACAATCACCATGGACATACACGTACATGATAGTCCAAACTCATTAGAATCATACGTATGCAAGACGGAGTAGTAAGAGATTTAGGGAAGCAAAATACATACCTTGGATATGGAGGGAGAAGTCAAAATCAAAGAGAAAGAGATCCCAATGCAAGTGAATTATTATTATCTATCAAAGCATGTAGGTTACGTAACTGGAATGGGAGGGAGGTTACGCAAAAGGGGAAATGGAACAGTTCAAATAAGTTACGTGGGAAGCAGTTTAATCAAGTGTAGGAGTTGTGTGAATTACTTCTTTTAAATGGATTGGGGTTCAAAACCTGACTCCCAACGCCGGGGTGCTGGGTTTACTCATGAGAGGAGCGTCGGGGCGCTGATAGGCAGTGTCGTCTGACTAGACCTAGCGCCAAGGCGCTGTATTTGAACTATAATGGAGCGCCGGGGCGCTGTATCGTAGAACCTTGAATTCATAGCTAGCGTCGGGGAGCTGTAGTGTAGGCCATTCTGGACGCCGGGGCGCTGAAGGCTTTCTTCAGGCTCTGTGTTCGAGCATCAGGCCTCTAGCTTCCTACTGATAACAAGCGTCGGGGCACTGGACTGTAATCTAGTGCTCACTTCTCAGCTCACCTGGACACAAGAAAGGCTTGAAGAGTGTTATGGTCGAATCTCTACGCATAAATTAAAATAAAAATAAAGAAAACTTAAAATAACAAATATTTTGACTGAAGTAGACTAAAATAATCTAAAACTCTTGGGTTGCCTCCCTGTAGCGCTTGGTTTATAGTCGTCAGCCCGACTTTTCTGTGTTGCTTAATTGGTCACCGGGTCGGAGAGATACATGGCTGTAGATTGGCGTTCAATGGGTCCATTCCAATAATGCTTGAGCCGTTGGCCGTTCACCTTGAATGTTCGCTTCGAATTTAGTTCCTCGACTTTGATGTTCCCGTGTGGTGCGACTGATATAATCACGAACGGTCCGGACCAATAGGATTTTAATTTCCCAGGAAATAAACGTAATCGTGAGTTGAAAAGCAAGACTTGTTGGCCCGGTTCAAATCTCCGATCAAGAATTTTCTTATCGTGCCATGCTTTGACTTTCTCCTTGTAGAGTTTTGCGTTCTCATAGGCGTTGAACCAAAATTCGTCCATCTCATTTAATTGCAGTAACCTTTTCTCGCCTGCTGCTTGTAGATTAAAATTAAGTTTCTGAATGGCCCAGTGTGCACTGTGTTCTAGTTCGACCGGGAGATGACATGCTTTTCCGTACACCATCCTGTAGGGTGACATGCCTATAGAATTCTTGTAAGTTATTCGATATGCCCATAGAGCATCATCCAGGTGCATTGACCAATCTTTTCGGGACGAATTGACTACTTTTTCCAGAATTCGCATGACCTCTCTATTTGAGACTTCCGCTTAACCATTCGTTTGGGGATGATACGCGGATACAATTTTATGATGAACCCCATACTTTATAAGCAATTTAGGGAATTGCTTATTACAGAAATGAGTTCCCTCATCACTGATTATCGCCCTCGGCGTCCCAAATTGAGTGAAGATATTTTTCTTCAAAAATTGTAAGACAACTTTGGCATCATTTGTGGGTAAAGATGCGGCTTCTACCCATTTAGAAACGTAATCTACCGCCAACAAAATGTACTGATTATTGAAGGAGGATGGGAAAGGTCCCATAAAGTTGATTCCCTACACGTCGAATAGTTCAACCTCCAAAATTGTGTTGAGTGGCATTTCATTGCGCTTGGAGATATTACCTACGCGTTGGCACCGATCACACTTCAGCACATAGAGGTAAGCATCTTTGAATAGAGAAGGCCAGAAAAATCCCGATTGTAACACTTTGGCCGCTGTTCGATCACCGGAATAATGACCTCCGTAATCTAATGAGTGACAATGACCTAATATGCTGTCCATCTCTTCATGTGGCACACAACGTCTAATCATTTGATCTGCACA
Source organism: Panax ginseng (assembly GCA_020205605.1). Lineage (NCBI taxonomy): Eukaryota > Viridiplantae > Streptophyta > Magnoliopsida > Apiales > Araliaceae > Panax > Panax ginseng. The sequence continues at coordinate 48,159,533 of CM035132.1, forward strand.
AGCCTTAAACAGAAATGGTTCGTCCCAATAGTATTGCTTAACATCGTGGAGGAACTTCTTTCATTGTTGAGAGTTCAAATCCGGGGGTAACACCTTAGAAACCACGTAATTCACGTAATCCGCATACCATGGCAATATTGTGTTACTCAGAGAAGCTGTTCATCGGGAAACTTCTCATTGATTATGACGTTGTCTTTTTGCTGAACTTCTGCATTTTGCAACCGGGAAAGATGATCCGCCGCCTGATTCTCTGTACCTTTTCTATCTCGGATCTCCAAATCAAATTCTTGTAGCAACAATACCCACCGTATTAACCGCGGTTTGGCATCCTTCTTCTCAATCAGATATTTAATGGCAGAATGATCAGTGTAAACAATTACCTTGGTCCCTATGAGATATGCTCTGAACTTGTCGAAGGCAAATACCACCACAAGTAATTCTTTTTCGGTGGTCGTGTAGTTCAATTGAGCATCTGTCAACATCTTGCTGGAGTAGTAGATTATATGAAAAATTTTGTCGTGACGTTGTCCCAATACTGCTCCAACTACGTAGTCACTGGCGTCGCACATCAATTCAAACGGTAAAGACCAATCGGGCGCCACTATAATTGGCGCTGAGACCAATTTCTTCTTTAATACTTCGAGCGCCTCTATACATGACGGATCCATCTTAAAAGGCACGTATTTCTCCAAAAGGGAACATAAGGGTTTCGAGATTCTAGAAAAATCTTTAATGAAGCGTCTGTAGAAACTTGCATGTCCCAAGAAACTCTGAATTCCCTTTACAGATGATAGAGGATGTAGCTTCTCAATTGTCTCAATCTTCGCTTTGTCCACCTCTAAGCCTGCTGCAGAAACCTTATGCCCAAAAATAATCCCCTCTTGCACCATAAAGTGACATTTCTCCCAGTTAAGAACTAGGTTAGTCTCCACACAGCGCTTCATCACTAAAATCAGATTATTCAAGCATAAATCAAAATTATCACCGAACATGGAGAAGTCATCCATGAATACTTCTAAATTCTGTTCTACCATATCGGAGAAGATCGCCATCATGCACCGTTGAAAGGTTGCTGGCATATTGCATAAACCAAAAGACATACGCCGGAATGCAAACGTACCGTAGGGGCATCTGAATGTAGTTTTCTCTTGATCCTCCGGGGCTATGGCAATTTGATTGTATCCGAAATATCTATCCAAGAGACAATAGAACTGATGTCCCGCTAACCTATCCAACATCTGATCAATGAACGGCAAGGGGAAGTGATCATTGCGTGTGGCTTTATTCAGCTTACGGTAGTCCATACATACTCTCCATCCTGTAACGGTTCTAGTGGGGATGAGCTCATTAGATTCGTTCTTCACCACTATCATACCTCATTTCTTTGGTACGCACTGTACAAGACTTACCCATGAACTGTCTGAGATTGGGTAAATAATGCTGGCATCCAACCATTTTATGATCTCCTTTTTCACCACATCCTTCATAATGGGGTTCAGCCTTCTTTGCTGCTCAATGGTTGGTTTTGCCCCCTCTTCCATTAAAATCTTATGCATACAGAATGATGGACTAATTCCTCAAATATCCGCTATAGTCCACCCAATTGCTATTTTTAACTCTCGCAAGACCCGTAGCAATTTCTCCTTTTGCGTGTCAATTAACTCTGTTGAAATAATGACTGGTAGGGTAACATCTTTTCCCAGGTAGGCATACTGTAGATGAGATGGTAGCGATTTTAATTCCAACACCGGTGGCTCTTCTATCGAGGGTTTGCACTTTTTACCTTCCATTTCGGGCCTATCAAGGGTGTCGAATGGTTGATTGCTTTTTCAGAAGAAAGATGATGTATCTAGCCATTTGACATACTCAATGTCATCTTCAATACCATAGTCTTCCATCCAGAGCAAAATGGATTCTAGCGAGTCCTCTGAGTAATTTCCGTGGAACTTGTAATTAACCAATTCATCCATGATATCCACCCGCATACATTCACCTTTTTCTTTCGGATAAGACATTGACTTAAATACATTAAAGGTGACATGTTGATCTTCAACTCGCACCGTCAATTCACCTTTTTACACATCAATCAAAGTTCTCCCCGTTGCTAAGAATGGTCGCCCAAGAATAATTGGGATTTCTCTATCTACTTCACAATCCAAGATAAAGAAATCCGCGGGGAAGATGAACTTATCCACTTTTACTAACACGTCTTCAACTATACCTCGTGGATATGTAACAGACTGATCCGCTAATTGCAAACTGACATTCGTCAGTTTTGGTGCTTGGAGTCCAAACTGACTGTAGACGGATAGTGGCATCAAGTTTATACTGGCCCCCAAATCACATAGTGCTCGTCCCGAAAATTGATTTCCAATTTCACAAGGAATAGTAAAACTACCTGGATCCTTGAGCTTCGGCGGTAACTTATTCTGAATAATTGCGCTGCACTCTTCGGTCAATGCCACTGCCCAATTTCCTCTTTCTCGACAAAACCTCCTTCATAAACTTGGCGTAACTCGGCATTTGTTCCAAGGCTTCGGCAAAGGGGATGTTGATATGCAGTTTTTTGAAAATATCCAAAAAATCTTGAAAACTACTTATCTAATTTGGATTTCTGAAATCTCTGCGGATACGGTATGGGAGGCATTATCATAGGTGGTTCCGGTGCTTTCTGCTCTACGGTCTCATCTTGACATTTTCCGGTTTCCACCACTCCTTCTATTTCATCTATTGTGTTGTCCCTCTTTTCCTTATCCTTAACTGGCTCTTGCAAATCCTTTCCACTGCGTAAAGTCACGGCCTTGCAATGCTCATCTCTCCCCGGATTTATCTCTATATCACTAGGGACTGTTCCATGTGGACGGTTGTTCAATGCATGTGCTATCTGCCCCAATTGATTTTCCAGATTCTTTATCGACGCACCTTGACTTTTCACATTCATATCTACTTGATTCAATATCTTATCTTGTTCCTCGATCTTTTTGTCAATAGCTCTAATGAATTTTTCCAAGGCTTCCTCCCAACTTGGTTTCCTTTCTGGTTGTTGTTGAGTCTGATTTTGAAATTCGGATGTGTTTTGCTGTCTAGGTGCTTGAGCTTGATTGTTACTCCATGAAAATCCCAGATGATTTCTCCAACTTGGATTATATGCATTTTGATTCGGGTAAGGTTGGGTAGATCGATTATAGCTCCCTACGAATTGAGCTGATTCAGAATTTATGGCACATTGATCTGTAGCATGACCCCTATCACATAATTCACAAACCATTGCTACCTGCTGTGTGGATGGTGGACTCCATGTTTCCATTTTTTTAGCTATTGCGGCCACCTGTGCTGATAATGCTGTCATAGGATCCACTTCAAACTTTTCCGGTGTTTTCGGAGGGTTAGACCTAGTCATGGGCCATTGATAGTTGTTATTGGCCATCGTCTCTAACAGCTGATATGCCTCATCAAAATTCTTAGACATGATTTCTCCTCCTGCTGCGACATCAATACTGGCTCTTGTGGATGCATGCAATCCATCATAGAATATCCCAACCTGCATCCACTGTGGAATTCCGCAATGTGGGCATTTTCGAAGCATGTCTTTGAATCTTTCCCACGCCTCATATAACGTTTCGGAGTCGAACTGTGCAAAGGTGTGAATATCGTTTCGTAGTTTTGCCGACTTAGCTGGTGGGAAAAACTTAGCTAGAAATTTTTGAGCTAAGTCGTCCCAAGCTGTGATTGAACCAGGAGGCAAAGAGTGTAACCAACTCCGCGCTTTATCTTTCAATGTAAATGGGAAAATCCTCAATCTTATAGCATCCTCCGATACATTATTGAACTTGAAGGTGTCCCAAACTTCCAAGAAACTCAAGATGTGCTCATTAGGATCATCTATCGAACTACCCCCAAATTGGCATGTATTCTGAAGCATCTGAATTATTCCTGGTTTTATCTCAAAACTGTTTGCATTGATTGCCGGTCTCCTAATACTCGACTGTATATCCGTGACATTCGGCATGGCATAATCCCTAAGTGATTTTTGTTCGTCCCCGGCCATGTTCACTAGAATTTCTTGTTCTGCCAGTTCTTCTTCCACAGGTGACACTGCACTAGTCAACTGCAATTTCCAGAACTTCCTTTCGATATCGTCTGTATAAGGAAAAAGTTCCTTTTTAGCCCTTGATCTAGTCTGCATACACTCGCAAAGAATTCTTGCAAATACAAGAATAAAATTAAATAACGTTTAAATTAAGATCGAATTGATTATAACTAATATGGAATTAATAGTAATAAAGAACTCCCCGGCAACGGCGCCAAAAACTTATTGGTTGATTTTGTAATCAATAAATTTGTGCAAGTGTACACAGTCAACAAGTAATAAAGTGATAAGATAGAGTGTCGAACCCACAGAGAATTCTAATCAATAAATTCCAACTACTAGTATTATATCAATTCAATTTTATTTAAACAACCATAAATTGTGATTTCTCGAATTAAGAGATCTAAATTAAACAATTAAAAGAGATTATTCTAAAATAAATCAAATAAATAAAACTAATATTTGAATGAATGAATTCAGATAAATAAAAATTAAGACTTCAATATTCCCAATTATGAACTATAAATCAATTATCTAACTATCCCAATTATTATGCCTACTGAATTGTTAACATGAATTCTCAACTGCCAAAAACCCTTTTCCAAGTGAACAATTGACTTCTATTTAATTCAGATTAATCTTGATATATTCATATACAAAACAATTGAATTAAACTCCTTCAATCCCAATTCCTTATGTGTTACATACGGTGAACAGATATTTCCATTCAATTCATGAACCTAATTATTCGTCATGCAAATAACTAAGACACATGTTATCATGCCCAATTCTAACCATAGATCTCCTCTTTTAATTCCTTCTAGAGTAACAAGGTAATTATTGGCCAAATAATTAATCAATAAACACAAGGCAAGATAAATAATTCACTTTGACACAAATAATTGGAATAAATCAAATAACTAATTTATAGCCATAAAAGGTTCAATTGAAATATTAATAAAAGAAATTAGTTCATGACATAATTTAAAACCACAAATCCTTTAAAAATCATCCTTAAGAAATTACACAAATTGAAAAATAGGAGAAGAAGAAAACTCTAGAGCCAATCCTTCAATCTTCAAGTAATTCCTTGCTTTGCCTCTAATTGTGGTTGATAGATCCCTAATTCAATCAAAATAGAATTTATATACTCTCCTCATATCACCATAATCCTTGCTCAAATATACATGTCAATTAATCTTCAATCCCAAATCAAATCTTTGGTCAACACGCATCTGTGGTCAACTTTAATGCGAGGCTCAAATATCCCGTGCTACCGAAGTATAGAAGTAATTCCAGTAGCCACTTGCCACCGGTCTTCAATAAAATTACCATTATGCCATTATCTCTGCTTAAAATCCCATGTTGCCCCCTACGACTCCCCAAATCAAGAAAACAACATATAAACACACGTAAAAATATTTCTAAAAGACTCGAGAATGCACAAATTTAAGCCCAAGTATATCCGATTCATGGGTATATTACCCAATCATCAGACTTCTCACGTAAGCATCAATAATTAAAGATATTATACAATACCATATGCTACTATGCAACCACGCGTACTACTGTACTTTTACCACCGGGTATTTCAACAGTTAACAGTAAAACTTTCATCGTTAATTTTATAAAAAGATATTTATGTCATTTTCTAACTCCGACAATACTTCCGTTGTGGGGTCAATGATTGTGTCGTCGTACGAATATTCCCTGTTAAAATGAATATTCCCCGACCAATTGATTATTTTATAACAACTTGCTTAATTTGCAAAATTTTTAATTATTACCCACAACTATAACATTATATCAAATCCACACCATAATATTCAAAAATATATTTTGAGAAAAATTAATCTTTATTCATAAAAGTTGGTGTCTTACAGGTATGATATGTACTAGACTAGATGTCGCTCATGCACTTAGTGTGACAAGTAGATATCAGTCGAATCCAGGAGAAGAACACTGGAAGGCGGTGAAAAATATCCTAAAGTACTTAAAAAGAACTAAGGATGTATTTCTTGTCTATAACGGGTCTGAATTGAAACTAGAGGGATTCACAGACTTAAGTTTTCAAACGGACCAAGATGACAGTAAATCCATTTTGAGGTATGTGTTTACCTTAAACGGTGGCGCAGTGAGTTGGAAGAGTTCCAAACAGCAAACAATTGTTGATTCAGTGACAGAGGTAGAGTACATAGCTGCAAGTGAAGCTGCAAAGGAAGCTGTTTGGATGAAGAAGTTCATTACCGAACTTGGTGTAGTTCCTAACATTACAGAACCAATACCTTTATTCTGTGACAACACCGGAGCTGTTGCGCAGGCTAAGGAACCCAGGTCTCATCAGAAATCCAAACACGTGTTGTGGCAGTTTCATTTGATCAGAGAGATCATTGAAAGAGGTGACGTCACCCTGAAGCGTGTGGACTCTCAAGACAATATTGCAGATCCATTTACTAAAATGTTAACACAACAGCAGTTTGATCGTCACTTAGAGAAGATGGGTATGAGATACCACGACGATTGGCTTCAGTGCAAGTGGGAGATTGAAAGTAGTATGCATACAAGCCAATCATGTATGATTATAAAGCATACACTTTGTAATCAATCTTATTTATTTATTAATAAAAAAATTATTTATTAAAGACATTTAATTATCTACATGGTGCTATTTTAATAATATGTGATAAACCCATAGTTTTAAGTAATGCTTTTAGAATCATGATGAGATCATACTAATGAGATCAAAATTCTTAGATAGCTTAAAACTAAAATGTTCCCAATCAATGGATTACTAAAATGGGGATTAGTGAATCCGGATAGATTGGTACGTACGTTGCTTTCTCATTGGATGAGGATGATTGATCTCATGATCATTTGTGTGGAGACACTAAAGCAAGTATGTAGGTGCTTATTAGAGAATAAGTTCACTGAATGTGACCCGCTAAGGAATACCTAATGGAGTTTTACTTGTCTGTCAATAGGAATTCTCAGATAGTGATAGTAAGACAAATGATCCTTGACTTTGAGATCATCATAGTATCTTATATATAATGAATTACACTTTGACTTATTCCTTAAGACTCTTAGGGTATATCAAAGGGTATGCTTGGATGTAATAAGTTATATATGGAGATAATGAATGATCAATAAAGAATCTACCACTTCTAGTAAAAGAAGTGAAATGTCATATGTGATTCGATAAAAGACAACCCAGGAATACTTGGCCAAGGTGGAATGAAATTAGAAAGTAGTTTCTAATTTTCATTCATTAGAGTTAATGCATTTAGGAATCGAAATACATATAATTAAATAAATAAGACTTGACAAAGAATTCCATGTCTTATATTTAATTGGGACATTGTATGGTGGAAGGATTGAATTGTACGGTAACTATTTACTCAAAGGTTCTTTTATGATTAATGTTGAAATTTATATTATCTGGAAAGTCATTGATCGCTAGGGAGGCTTATCCCTATTGTAGAATAAATATTATTTATATAAATAAATTAATAGTTTAATTTATTTATTTAATTAATTTATTCGCAACCGGTTTAATATGGAGAACCTAAAGGGTCACACCATAAAAGGAAGAATAATTATTTAAGAATTTAATGACATAATCGTAATAATATATATTAAGTATATTTAATTTAATCTAGAATAAATTAAATAGCTTAATATTTATTATTTAATATTTTAGAAATATTAAATATAAATTAATAAGAGGAGTCTTATTAATATTATTACAATTATTATTATTTTAATTTCTCAAAGAGTTTAGGAATTAATTTAATTTAAGTACTCTCATTTATTCCTAATAGGATTAGGAGACAAAATTAGTTAAATGAGTTTAATTAATTATCCCTAATAGAATTAGGGAGCCTATTTAATTAAAGGAGTTTAATTAAATAAATAATACCTTATTTTAGTTAAATAGTATTACCTAATATCTTTATAAGAGGAGTCTTATATCAGATATCAAATTTACGTGATTCCAATTATTGGAGAGTATGCCCCCTTTTTCTATAGAGATGGGAAAACTAGGGTTTGAGTCAATACACCCTTCTTCTTCAAGATTATTCTACCTTGGTGGATCACCTCTAGAGGCCATACACTTGGGTGACTAACATTGATCAAAGGAAGGAATCTACCAGGAGATTCAAGGAGATCGCGGAGAAGTAGGAGTTGAACTCGTACCTGTGGAAGCTCGTATCTACAAGAGTAAGATTCCATAACTTGTTCTTCGTTTTAATTAATAATATGCATAAAGGATGATCTGGGTAATTGGTTTGTGAAAAATTCTAAAATTTGATTTTACTTTGCTTCCGCTATATTTTGCAATTTGATTGTTACTTTGATTTTCACAAAAACCTAACATCAAATGAAATAGGTGACTCTGTAATTTAGTGTTTATATTTCGTCGATTTAACAATAATATTGTCGTTTGTGTTCATTAGTTGACTTTGTAATTTTTTTGATAATTTTTTAAATATATGAGGGGTTTAGGGGTTTATATATCAAAAAAGTGAGAATACAAATTTTTACATCATAGTTGTGTTCATTGGGTGACTCTATAATTTTTATAATGTATATATTTGTTTATTGAGAGTGAGTTTGACTGGTTAATTTGTTTAATATATAGATTTATTAACTGAGAGTAGGGTTGACTGGTTAATTTTGGTGATTACTTTGTTTATTGTTCAGTTAATGATCATGGTACTGACAGTGTGCATTATATTTTATGTAGCATGAACTTCTTTAATGTTGAATTGTATCATAGAGGTCAGTTTGTTACTAATGAGGATGAAGAATATGTTTATAAGGGTGGAAGGAAAGAAACTTAAGAGGGGGAGAATGAAGACTACTTTAATGTTAACAAGTTGATGAACTTACTAAGAAGCTAGGGTATAAAAGAAACTTTGTTTTTGTACTTCAAATTGGCAGGGTTTAGTTTGAAGGATGATATATAACTTATTCATGATGAAAATAGTGTAAGACTGCTAGTTGAAGAAGCACTAAACACTGGGAAGATGGATATATATTGTGAGCATGAGGATAATGAAGAATTACCTGTAATGGGGGGATGTGCTTGATGTTAAAGATGAGGAAGCACTAATACATATAGAGGATGATTCGATCAAGTGATGATCGCGCTGAGGAAAGTGATGAGGAGTTAAGTCGTGATACTAATGATGATGGGAATGAGGAGTTGATAAATATAAGGGAAAAAAGCAAGAGATAAAAAAGAAAAAATATAAGAGTTGGTTGTGCAGTGTGAAGTAAACATTGATGAAGAAACAATTGACGTTGGTTCAGTACAAGTTGAGGATGTTCGGGCTCCACTTATCCCAAGATGTCAACTTGAGGCCTCAAGTAGTGGTAAAGGTATTGCCTCCTCCAAATCAGCTACATGTAAGGCTAAAAAATCAACATTGGATGAACTAAATGTTCATGTTGGTACACAAGAGAGCAGTACCACGAAGAAAAAGGCTAAAACCCTAGAGAAACCAAGAATGAAGATGTTGAAGAGGTTAAAGTTACACCAACATTTTTAGATGATGAGGAAGAATTGCAGTTTGGGACAAAAAGAATGAAGCCTTAGGTAGAAAATGAAAAGGATTCTAATATTGAGATTCCTCCAACTTGTGATTCTAGTAGAAATAGTGGGAAGGAGAGGAGCCACAGAGGAAAGAGAAGAGTTCTTCCAGTATATAATCCCAACACTCCAATTAGCAGATAAAATTTGAAGTTAATATGACATTCACTCGAGCTGAACAATATCGAAAAACTATTGTGAATTATGTAGTTGGTTATGGAAATGGAATCTATTTTTATGTAAATGATAAAACAAGAATACAAGCCAACTGTGCCAAGAACTGTGCATGGTGGTTATGGGTAGTTATGTGCTAAAGGAGAAGGTGTTTCAAATTAAATCATACACTGACACTACTACAAAATAGTAAATAGGCAACGCTTAAAAGACAACGTTTTTTTATAAAAATGTTGTGGTATTTTTTTCTACAACATTTTTAAATAAAACGTTGTAGATATATATGCAAAAAAACGTTATCTATTTAACAGGGTAATTTTTTATTTTAATTAGATAACGTTTTTTAAGAAAAATGTTATGTTTGTAAAAAAAGACGGAGCCAAAATAAAGGCGTCTATCACTTATTAACGCGAGAACCCTAGCTAGCCTCTCTTCTCTCTCACTCCCTACCTCCACAACCAGCCGTCGCCGCTGCTCGCCCCTTGGTTTCGATTCAAACCCTTGAATCCGACATGGCCACCGACGGAAATGGCAAAGTTCAAAGCCCTAATGCTGTTGAGGGGAAGAAGAGGAAGAGAATCAAAGATGAAGTATCTGATATTGAGAGAAATGTCGAGCTCACAATCGGAGTACCAGAGTTCGGGGATGTTGTCGAGGGGGTAGTTACTTCATCTTTTTAATCGCTTCTCGATCTTACCTCAACTCGGTAACTTTTATTCCTCCCTCTTCCTCTAATTCATGCATATGCTTTTCATTTTTCCAATAAATTTTGAAATTTATCGAATAAACTGCCGATGTGAAGAAACGGATTGCAGAGATCTTTAAAAGCGACAACCAGCAAGAATTACTTCCTTTATTTTTTTTTTGATTTCTCTCAATTTTCTTAATTTTATTTTTGCTCCTTCACTAGTAGTTTATGCTAATTTTAGTTCCTCTAATTCGTGCATATGCTTTTCATTTTAGTTTCTGCTAATTTTAATGCTCACATGTCACAAAGTGATGCGATTATGTTCGATTATAGGCATTTTAATGAATTGATTTATTAGTTTTTGTGGGGATATTGAATCGGAAGGTGAAGGTTCCTCCTCTTTTGTGATTCAAGGGTCCAAACTATTGTCTTTGTTGATGTCATGAAGCTCCCCAAAAACCAAATTAGGAGAGTCTCTCCTCGAAGTTAAAGACAACTCATTCACAAAACTTGATCTTCATTATTTAGTAATATGTTTATATTGGATTCATTTGTAGCAGAAGAATTGTTCAACTTAATTTTTATGGCATTTACCTTGGTTCTTCATTTGAAGTGATAAATTGGTCTAGGAAGCGAAGTCTTACAATCGCTCTTGCACTTCAAGCCATGTCCGGACATTTTTGCAGCTTAAAAGATGCAATTATATATCAAATTTGCCTGACAAGAAGAAACCATAAGTCAAGAATCACATTATTCCATTTGGTTACTTTTCTTTGTTTGCTACTATTAATTGCACAAGATTACTTTTCCAGTGAATATGTGGTATATTTACATCTTTTTTTTGGGGTTTGGTTTTATTTTGTAAAATTATAGTGATATCCTTTTTTACTACATAATTACATTATTCCATTTGGTTACTTTTCTTTGTTTACTGCTATTGATTGCACAAGATTACTTGGGTTGTTTGTGGTGTAAAATTGGCACCAAAATGGTTATTGATTGCATAAAGCTTATTTAGGTCATTTGTGGTGTAACATTGGCACCAAAATCGCTACTTGACATGATGCTCTTATTTTTATGCTTTCCCTTGTTAAAAATGTTGCTTTAAAATAATATGTGTTTGCTACATAGAAATATGCAATTAACTGCAAAAAAACATTTTATAGAAAAATCTAGGAACAAGAATTTTTTAAAAGTTTATTTAAATATAAATTTGTTTATATTACATCAGGTAGTGGTATGATGAATAATTCGATTTTAATTTTCACGTGTCCTGATAATGCTTTATCCTTAAGATGGGATATTCACCTCTTCTTAATTATTCGAATTGTGTTGTCGGTTGGCTCGGACTTCTATTTGAAACATTTAATCTCTAAGACATGGAGAAAGTGTCTCTCGGTCACTTTTCTACCGAATCGGGTTTTTTCATTCCGTGAAGTGCTTAATTGGCGTTTTTCTTCCTTGAGATTTCCTTGTTTCCTTCATCAACCGCACTTAGTGAACAACTTTTATATCATCGATTACATGAGGCGTGATGCAATTTTTTTTTTTTTTCGAGATAGGTGTTAGATGTTTAACTCACATCTACAAGTAAGATGATTATCATTATTTTTAAGAACAGGTGTCTGTGTTTATTTTGATTATACTAATATTTCTTTGTGAAATAATATTGTTGATACTAGTGCATTCTTAGATAAAACTTTCTTTCAAGATCCTTGAAACCATCTTCGGTCTTACTTTCACGATTTCAAATGTTTCTTTGCATTTAATTTTTTTGCTGTTATTTTGAGGTAGTCTTTGATTTGTATATCGGTGTCTCTTCTCCCTCGACCACGTGGTCAAGTTTGCAAGTACATGAATAAAATCTTTGTACTTGGTTAATTATTAGACAAACTGTTGCCTTTGGATCGGTTTAGAGCAATACTTTATCTTTTCTTTTCATGTTACCAGTTAGAAGCGTCAAGATATTGTTGATCAAGATTTGGCATCATATTTAAGATATTATAACCGAGTTTATTGTTACAAGACTGTGATAGACTTTGGTGGCTATGTTACGAGCTAGGATTCCAAGCTACCGTCTAGAACTATATTTGGCTTTGATCGGTTCCTCAACTGGTCTCAAGATGCTCTGCGATTCTAGACTTCTTTTACTTTTTGTTCCCGATAACGACCTCGAAGCCATTATCATGCTATATTTCAAAAATGAGGCTCTGAAGCCCTGTTTATCGAAGTATTTACGGTTTTGTGCTCATGCAGCGCATGCGAGAGAAAATTAATTACATCTGACTATAAAAGGCCGTAGTTAGTTTATACTTTATAGGTTCCATTATAGTCATCTGTTGAGAGATAAACCTATATTTCTTTTATGTCCTGCATTGTTTCTTTGCTAAATAAGGAAGGTACGAAGCAGTTGGCGTCTGCAAGTATGGAAAGGTGCGTTGGTGTTCGTGATTTTTGCTTGTGGTAGTGGTTTCGTTCTTTTTTATATGTAAATTATAGCATGTCAACTTCTACCGATATGTACAAGATAATCAAGGAAGTTGGTAATGGAACATTTGGAAGTGTCTGGCTAGCTTTGAATAAGCGGATCGTGAAATTGTAAGTGTTTTTTACATCCGATAACACCCGCTTTAAAAAATGTGATTCGGATAAATGCTTCGTTATATGTCCCGCCTTCATTTAGTGGTTTACATTTAAACAGGTTGCGATAAAGAAAATGAAGAGGAAATACTACTCTTGGGAAGAATGCATTAATTTGAGAGAAGTCAAGGTACCTTGTTTGGATTAATCTATTCCCTTTTGATTTTCTTATAATATGTCAATGTATAACTATAGCTTGTTTTTGCTTGGCAGTCATTGCGTAAAATGAACCATCCAAATATTGTGAAGCTGAAGGAAGTAATTAGAGAAAATGATATCTGGTACTTTGTTTTTGAATACATGGTGTGTGTTATCATACTTGCTTCGATTTCATGCCTTATGGTCATTTTGTTGCTACTTCTTTAATGGTGTAAGATATTGTATTCCACTTACAGGAATGCAACCTATACCAACTTATGAAGGACGAGGAAAGCTTTTCTCGGTAGTCAAGTAAGAAATTGGTGCTTCCAAGTATTTCAAGGTCTTTCATACATGCAACAACATGGATATTTTCACCGTGACCTCAAGCCAGGTGACTATTTTACTTGTTACTATGTGAACTAAATTGAGCTGGAGTTGAGATATGAAACCATGGGCCATAGCGGTTGAAAGCAATTGTGGTTGTATGGATAATTTTCTCAAGGATTTTTTGTTCTGCAATTATAGCTAATTTATTTTCTTATTGGGTTGTCAAAAATATTAAAATGGTTTCTACTAGGTTGTTGGAATTTACATGTTTTGATTTTCTTTATTGGCGTAAAACTTGCTTGTTTCTAAAGACAATAAAAATTGCCGATTTTAGTGGTCTTCTAGAGATCGCTTCTTCCCCACCCTATACGGAATATGTCTCAACACGCATGAAGCGTAATGTTTCTTAAAATTTCATATGGATCATAGTTCTTGTTTCTATACTTTTTTTTCGGCTTGCTAATATTTTAGGCTATCCATAGTTCTTGTTTCTATACTTTTTTTTAGTTTGCTAAGATTTAGGCTCGATGTGCATCGCACTGAGGTTCTTTCCCAGACCAAAGAAAAAGCGAGATTTTGGAAGTCAATATGGCAATGCCAAACTGGGAACTCCAATGTGTTGAACATTCTTCTTTGAATTGTATAAAAAAAATAAATTCTAACATTTTGCCAACTTTTAGCACCGGCCTTTTTACCCCTTTACTTTTTTGGTTTAAATGTAGATTACAAGACTCAAGATTAGCTAGCTATTGTGGTGACCTGATCAAGGAGAAAAAATGAATTGGTATAGAAGGTTAGCTAGCTATTGGAGGTTTGGGAAATTTGGATTAGAAACCAGAGTATTGTACTCAAATATAGTAGTAATTTATATTGAAAAGTGAATTTGAGATGTATATATGGATAGTTTGGTATATATTTTGTAGATGTAGTAATTTGAAACTGTAAACGAATAGTATTATTGGGATGTATTTTGAATGGTTGATACATTTTGGCTTTAAATTTAAATGAGAATGTAGACCTTTTAGCTATATATCATGGCATTAGCATATTGTAGGTGCATTGGTAATGTAGGTGAATCACAACTTTTTTTTTCTTTTTTTTTAATCTACAACATTTTAAAAACATTATGTAAATGTGCCTAAACGTTGTCTGATATACTAAACAACAACATTTTTAGTTAGAAAACGTTGTGGAATCATACCTTCTATAACGTTTTTAAGCATCTGCTAATTTTTGGAAAACAAATCTACAACGTTTTTTTTCTTAAAAACGTTGTGCAAGGGTGTCAAATAGATGACACCCATAACCACGACGTTTTTCTAACTGAAACCACAACTTTTTTTTCACGTTGTCTATTTATTGTTTTGTAGTAGTGTGAGAACCATTATTATGTGAAGAAAACAAAGATTAGGATTGTTAGGTACTCTAGATGGTTGGTTGACAAGTTTGGGGGTACCATAAGAGCAAAACCAAGGATGAAGTAGAAGGAATTGCAGGCTGTAATTAAACAAAGGTTTGGGCTGGAATCATCGTTACCTCAATGTCAACAAATAAAGAGAGTAACTTTAAGTGAAATTGAGAAAACTTTGAAGGAGCATTATGCTAAAGTCTAGGAGTATGGGAATGAAATTTTAGATACAAATCCTAGTAGCACGGTCCAAATTAGAGGTGATAGAGGCACTCTACCTAGATTCCAAAGAATGTACATTTATTTTAAAGCCGTGAAACAAAATTGGTTAGAGGGATGGAGGCACATAATAGGGCTTGATGGTTTCTTCTTAAAGACATACTGCAGGGGTGAGTTGTTGTTTGAGGTTGGTAGGGATGCAAATAACCAAATGTTATTAAATGTTTGGGCAGTGGTTGAAAGTGAAAATAAGGATTATTGGATTTGGTTATTGGTTCCTAAATCTATTGCTTGAGGACGTTGGCATGGAATTAGGTAGAGGATGGAACTTGATAACTGACCAACAAAAGGTATAATTAAGTAACAATTAACATTGAATTTTCTATTTAATTACTGGTAATAATATTATGCTACATTAGACTTAAAATTTTATTTTTTGTTTCAATACAAGGGTTTGATGCCTGACATACAAGAGCTTTTGCCAGAGGCAGAGCATAAATGTTGTGCAAGACACATCTATACTAACTGGAAGAAGAAATTCCAGGAGCATCCTTGAAGGTGATGTTTTGGAGAGCAGATAAGTCCAATAATCCTCATAATTTCAGAAGGGCAATAGTTTATATAATTAGGAAGGGGAGTAAGGATGCTCACACTCATCTGTTAAATATTCTTCCTAAGCAGTGGAGTAAGACATTTTTTCCTTGTGAAAATAAATGTGATGTTGTGACTAATAACATGTCTGAATGGTTTAATAGTTGGATCTTAGAGACTGTATAAACCCCTACTAACTATTTTTGAAGATATAAATACACAAATCATGGGTAGAATTCATTTAAAGAGAGATAAGAAATAGAGGGGAAGTTATGTCCTAGGGATATGATAAAGGTTAATAGGGTCATTGAGTTAACTAAATATTATGACTATGAGTGGGATGAGGGGGCACAAATTTGAAGTGTCTGATAGGAGTGGAAAATACAAGGTAGACATGGAGGTTCAAACTTTTTCATATGGGGTATGACAGTTGTTTGGCATTCCTTGCCACTACGTAACAATTGGAATCCTTCATATGGAATAACCAATGGATAACTATGTGGATTCCTACTATTATATAAAGACTTATCTGAAATCATATAACCACTTGTTAAATTCAATGGGGGCTTCAAATGAATTGCCTACTACCAACATGGCAATTTTGTTGCCTCCACCAGCTAAGAGAATAGCAGACAGACCTAAGAAAAATAAGAGGAAGGATTCTAATGAAGAGCCTAAGAGTAAGACTAAGTCATCTAGGAAAGGGACATCGGTTACGTGCTCTAGGTGCAAGGAATGTGGGCATAATAAGTTAGGTTATAAGAAGACACCAGATGAACAAACAAGGACAGAACCACAACTTGTTGGAGAACAAGTGACAACATAACTTACTCCACAACTAAGGCCTGCTAAGTTGAGTGTAAGTTATTTTAAAACCAATCCCTATAATGTTTTCAATTATGTGATTGTATATTACTTTAAATTTGGTTCTATTATATAGGTGAAAAGGAAAGAAAGGTGTCACAGAAAAACAAAAGCTGGTAGTAGAAATTGACATGCTGAAAAAGAAGTATTTAAGTGTTTCAATGCTTGTTCAATGTCTAAGACTAAATGCAATTGTGTATCCAGATAAGGAAAATTTCAAAAATGACAGCAAGTGTAGGTGGACCATCTTATGTTGCAAGTGGAACATCTGCATGTGAAAGTGAAACTCCTAGAATGGCAACAAGTGAAGGTGGACCATCAGTCAGTGAGTCAAGTGTGTGGAAAGTCAAGGGTAAAAGAATTCTTATAGATTAGAAGTGTAATGAATAGAGTGGCAGCTAATGTACGTTGGTTTAATTGTTAATTTTAATAAAGTTGGTGAATATAGTTTATGACTTGATGGTACTTGTGAAATTAAACAGTGGTTTAGTAGTTGGCTTTGAATGTTATTATGTATATTTTTTTGGCAATCTTCATTGAAGGTGGATGTATGAATATTAATCAATACTATGTTCTAACTTGTTAACAGTTTATTAATGGTACATTTTGGTAAAAAAAAATTATGTTTTGGTTCTGTTTATGGCATATATGGTTTTGCTTATAGCATTTGGTACTTGAATGAATGGTTTTGTTTATGGCATGTATGGTTTTGCTTATAGCACATTATTCTTTGTTCTATTTTTGGCAGGGGACTTGTTCTGTTTTGTTGCACAATTATGTTTTGGATGGTTCTCATTTGCTTTAGTTTTGATAAGAATCCAATGGAGTAAAAAACACATTCTAACCATGACAAAAATTTTCAAAACATGACCATATTCTGCATTTCATACTTCCTATCACCATCAACTATTACAATCCAAGACAATGAAAATACATCATTGATGACAATACACAAAATATCCATTACATTGAATTAATTACCATTACATCATGCAAATCCATGTAAAAATTACAACCAAAGTGACAATCCATGACAATACACGACATATAATAAGTTTTGAGTTTCCCTATTTAAATCTAGTAACTTTCATTTCCTTTTTCAGTGCTTCCCTTCTCAAAATTTTCAACTTCTTCTTAAGCTTTGCATTTTTATCCATCACTAAGCTCACATCTTTAACCATGGCTTGTTCATCGCACTCGTTGCTTCATCTTCATTGAAAAGCACTTCAACCCATTGAAAATATCCAAAAAGTGAAAACAGAGTTATATAACAAACATAATTTAACAGAGAAATGGATGAAAAAAGTTAACAAATTGGACTGAGGAAATAAACCTTATAGTTGCAACAATCATAAAACCTTCTTCCTCTTGACTTATCCTTCTTCGAAACACATATTCAAGCTGAAGCATCATAAACACACATGTGCATATCTGCAGCAGTGGTTGGCAATGATCTAGATCGTGATGAAGCTATCTCAGATGCAACATAACTTCCTACTTACCTTGATATCAGTTACCATGCAAAAGCTCTAATTTTCCCAAACTTGTTGTCTGTAATTTTGGTGAGAAATGTAAACCCTAGTGATGGATTAATTTTTTATATTAATCTTAATTGGGACCACACGTGTATATGAGGAATAACCGTCTGTATGAGTTGAACACCTCCAACAGATCTGGACCCCAACCCAAAGGACTCGATCGCCCGAACCCGAATACTAATAATCCCCTTACGGGCTTCGGCCCATTGGATTCGGTAGAACCTTCATAGATACGGCCTTCGGCCCAAATGGGGGTCGACAAATCACACCCGAACACCACTCAAATTTTATTGTGATAATAAATCAGTGGTTTTATATTCCAACAACACAGAAGTTCAACAAAGTCAAAGCACATTGAAATCAAGTTTCTTGTTGTGAAAGAAAGAGTGCAGAGTGAACAGATTTCCAAAAAGCACATTGGGACAAACTCCATGATAGCAGATCTGCTCACAAAAGGATTATCATCAAAGGTCTTTCATGAGCACGCTGCTTATATGGGTGTTATTCTATTTGAGGATACTTAAGTTTGGTGGGAGTTTGTATTTGGGTTGTTGCTTTATGTTAAAAGTACAGATTTAATTTGTATATTTTCTATAGAATTAAGTATTCATTTTACCACACTCTATTAAGTATATTGAAGTATTGATCTCACTATAGTTAAGTAGGAACAGTTGGAAAAAGGCATGTGTGAATCACATTACATGTAATTTCCATGCTATGCATCCATGATTGATTTGTGTTATTTAGCTATGTTGGCATACGAGACCATTGATAGATCCAATTACGATTATTGTAATGAAGACTGCTTTAATCCTATATTGATGTAGCTAATGGATGAGATTGTTTGGATACCCTTCATGTCATGAAAACGACTTTCAAGAGCTCATTAAAGTTAAAAACATTTATTAGGATACATATGTGGTCCAGTTGAGGATTGATGGATTAATTTTTTATATTAATCTTAATTGAGAACACACATGTATATTATTAATGTGTGTTATCATGTATATGCCTAAATTTAAGTGATCTAATAAAGTTTTAAGTACGCTTAAAGGTATGTTAATTTGTCATGGAATTAATGTGTAGAGATCGAACTTGTATTTTTAAATTGGTGAGGGGCCAATTTAAAAATACTAAAAGATAATAACTGTCATTGGTAGTTTCTTCACAAGGCAGTTTTCTATATAATAGGGTCATGGTCCCCAATTGAGTGTGTGGTTTCTTCATAGTTTTCTTTGTATCCCCATCAATAGAGAAATTCATTTCTGAAAAATACGCATTATTTGGAAGATCTTAACCCGTTTGATCAAACAATAATATGGAATCTGGTACGCTTCCGTTATGTTCTTTCTTCTTCTTTTGTTTCAACATTGGATTTTTATAAACATGTTTAGTTCATGAATTTTTGAAATTAATTGTGATCGTTATATGTTTTTAGTTTTAGTAATTGTTTTAACAAGTAGTATCAAAGCCGACCCATGTTTGATTCATAGAGAATTTAAGAATTTTGGAGATTTTTAATAAAAGTTTTGATTTTGCGGGTTGAGTTTTTTACTGTCCATTTGCTTTTGGGGTCTAAATCATGAATTGTGGATTGAAATTTAACTATAAAATCTGAATTGTATGGATATTCACCCTCGTTTGAATAAAGTATTTTGATTAAATTCATGAGATTTTTCACTGTTTCTAGCCGTGACAAAATTATCAGAAATTTTATGTTCATAATTTTATTTATTTATTTTTATGCTTAATTTTTTTGGGGGTCTTTAAATTTGAATAATTTCATGGAACGTCTACAATTCATATCAATTGTCTAACATTTTTAAAAAAAAATTAATTAAAACAATATGTCACCAAAGTGACCTCTCTTATCTAGATTGTTTTGTATGGAATGTTTAGATGTTCGTGTATGTGTAATTCATGCAAATATTAACCAATTCAAAGAGGGGTTCATATTTGACCAAATTTCGTACATACTTGTGATGATAAAAATGTGATAATTGTCGAGGTAACCTAATATGAATAATGAATTCATGCAAACATGGATTTATTATTTGACATAATTTATTGTCAATGTTTGGTCATTACAACAAGAGTACCCATTACAATTAATATCACTGTTCAAAGGCATGATATTGATTTTGTGCTAGGCATCTTGAGATGTTGTCATAAAATTAATCGATTTAAAGATTGTTTATTTACTTATTTATTGTGAACATAGTTGTTTATTAATTTTATATTTGTTCTGTATTCAGCTTTAATGTCTACTACAGCTATATCTACATGCTAAGGTGAATTCCAATGTTAAATGGAACAAACTTTAAGGACTGAAAAGAGAACATATTAATTGTTATTAGCTTCATGGACATAAACTTGGCATTAAGAATGCCGAAACCGAATGACCTCACTGAATAAAGTACTTCTGAGGAAATTGAGTAATTTGAAAAGTGAGACCGTTCGAACAGGCTAAGTTCTTATGATCATGAAGCGTGGGATTCCAGAAGCCTTTAGAGGTGCAGTTATAATGACAGTATCACAACCATTCAACTTCTTTCGAAAATTCAGAACCGTTTTGTCAAAAGCAATAAGGCTGAAACAAGCATGCTTCAACTACAAGAAATCACACATTTGATGACGAATTTTTTTTTCATTCACAAAATTTTGTCACAATTTGTTAATTAATAATTATGAAATTCATAATCGTCACTAAAACTTTTGTTTTTGTGATGACCTTTAATTTTGTTACTAGTAATCACTTATACCGTCACTAATTTACACATTTGATGACGATCAACAAAATTTTGTCACAATTTATTTTGGAGGTAGAATTTCGTACCAAAATTTTGGAGGAAAATCTTTTAGTGACATGTTTGTAATTATAATTGATGACAATATTTATTGTCACACAATATTTCTTTCGATGACAACATAATAGTTTGTCATTAATTATTTGTAAATTTTAGTGGCAATGTGATTTCGTCACTAATGTTCACATTTAGTGACGCCAAATATAAATTTATCACAATTTTATTTGGAAGCAAAAATTTTCTGAAAAATTTTGGAGGGAAATTTTTTAAAGACGAAAAAAATAATAATTTATGACAATTTGTATTGTCATAAATACCAATTTTATATGACGAGATAATAGTTCGTCACTAATTAGATGAGTGGATAAGTGACAAAAATGGGTCGTTATAAATTCTTATATTTAGTGACAGTACGTAATAGCGTCACAATTTTATTTGGAGGCAAATTTTTTTTACGAAATTTTGGAGGAAAATTTTGTAAAGATTAAAAATTAATAATTTATGATAATTTTTATTGTCACAAATACCAATTTTATATGACGAGATAATAGTTCATCACTAATTAGTTGAGTGAATAAATGACAAAAATGGGTCATCATAAATTCTTCAATTTAGTGACAAAGTATGCAATGGCGTCACATTTTTATATGGAGTCAAAAAATTTCCTAAAAATATTTTAGAGGTAAATTTTTTAAATATGAAATTTTTTTTATGACAATTGTTATCATCACTAAACGCCCAAATTTAAAAAAAAAATAAATTTACAGCCACTAAACACCCAAATTTCATTTTAAAAAAACAAACAGAAAAGATAATAATAAAACTTAATATTTTACCAAGGATCATTTTATAAATATATTTAATTAAGTATTTTTATGTATGCTATATGTAAAATTGAATTTCAAACTATTAATATATAACTTAAGAGTTAACTCTCGATTTTAGAATTGAGTTAACTAATGAGTCCAATGAGTTAAATTTTGTCTAACATGGGCTTAGTTTATTTGTTTGACAAACTTCATTATTATAGATAATTGAGTTGTTATTAGGTTGAGTTCTGAATAATTTATAAGTGGTACTACTTTGACTTATCTAAACTACAACTACATATAATCCATAAAAAAGGGGGTCCTAAACACTAATATACAATAATTAGAAAATATTTATAAAAATAATACATACACAAAATAATTACAAAAATAACACAATCCACATTAATAAGGAAACCTAAAATTAAGGAGAAATAACTGCCATAATTAATAATTCAAATATCTGAGATCTAACCACAAAAACAAATTCAAATTCAAATCTTTATAGGAAAGACTGCATAAATTTTGTACTTCGGAGGAGGTGGCAGAGGCAACTTCGGAGGAGGTGAAAGCTTCGAAGGAGGTGGCAGCTTCGGAGGAGGTGGTAGTGGTGGTTTCGGAGGAGGCAGTGAAGGCTATGGAGGAGGTAGCAATGGCGGTGGTGGCGGTGGTGGCGGTGGCGGCGGTGGTGGCTCAGGTGGTGGTTACAGAGACGGTGGAGGTGGAGGCTGGGGCGGTGGTGGCGGTGTGACGCCCCCAAAATAGGTATACATCACCTATTCTGAATCGCCAAATACATGGTACAGAATACAAATACAATCTTTATTATACAACAAGAGAGTCATGAGTTTTATACAAATTGTTTCTTACAGACAATATCCACTCTTAGAATAAGTCCTCATTACATTTATTGTCACACTATTTAACAGAATAGTGAGGACTACTAATACTATCATCTGGACCGTCACTCCGTTCCCCGATTAGTCCCGGCTACGTTCTCATTTTCTTATAAAGAAGAAACTGGATATAGAAGTAGTAAAGTAGCAGAATACTTTTCTTCTTTCTCTCTATAGTTTTCTCTCTCTAGAGTTTCAGTGAATTCGTAAGAAATAATGAAGGAATGTGCTTCTATTTATAGAAGAATGGACTGAATAGTAACCAATCCATGAACGGTCCAGATTGATTTAATTTTAAACGGACAGTCCAGATTGGTTTACAATAAAATATAATATATTCTATTTATAATCTAATAAAACGAATAACTTTATAAAAGTATTCTGTTTTATATAAAAATATTTTACTATGCAAATACTATGCAGAGCCTTTATGCAAACACTATGCATAATAAAATATAATATATTCTAATTATTGTCTAATAAAATGTATAACTTTATAAAAGTATTCGCTTTATATAAAAAAGATTTTACTATTAGCCTAATAAAACGAATAACTTTATAAAAGTATTCTCATTTTATATAAAAGTTTTTCTCGCTTTTATTACATTAATAATACTAATAAAACAAAACTTTATCATCATTATCATAATTCACACTATTAATCGACCAGGTCGTTCCCAGGAAAGAGAGGGCTTTCCAATAAGGATTTCTCCCTATTGGCGCGCAATTAGGTGACCAAACCTCTCTTTGGCAGAACTTTTAGACATCGTTAATAATGCAAATAATAATATTAACAACTTCGTCATCTCAATTATAAAATATCAACAGTAATTGAATCAATTAACGTGAGATACTATGCAACAATTACTGAAGCAATTATTGAACAAAACTGAGTGACTTCTCACGTAAGCATCAATAATCAATACCGTGTGCTACTATGCAACCACGCGTATTCCTGTACTTTTAACACCAGGTGTTTCAACAGTTAATGGTAAAACTTTCGCCGTTATTTTTATAAAAATATTTTTGTCGTTTTCTCAATCCGACAATAATTCCGATGTGGGGTCCACCAATGATTGTGCCGTCGTACGAATATTCCCTGTTAAAACGAAGATTCCCCGACCAATCGAATATTATAAACAACTTGCGTACTTTATAAAATTTCTAAATATTACCCACAACTATAACATTATATCAAATTCATTCAAAAATGATAATTATAGAAAATTCATCTTTATTCATAAAAGTTGGGGTCTTACAATCTCCCCTTCTTATGAAATTTCACCCTAGAAATTAGGGTACATACCTGGTATGTCGAAGAGGTAATGATACCTTGATTTCATTTCAGATTCTAACTCCCAGGTCATTTCCTCAACATCGTGGTTCCTCCAGAAAACTTTGACTTGAGGTATAACCTTGGAGCGTAGAATATGTTCCTTCTTATCCAAGATTTGAACAAGAACCTCTTCATACGTTAAATCTTCCGCTATTTCATCCGGTTCTAACTCAATAATGTGGTTCGGGTCTTTCACATATTTACGTAACATGAATATATGAAAAACGTTATGAAAACGAAACATACTTGGCGGTAAAACAAGTCTATAGGCTACAGTCCCTACTCGATCGAGGATTAAAAATTGGCCAATGAATCGAGGATTGAGCTTTCCTCTCTTTCCAAATCTCGTAACTCCTTTCCATAGAGCAACACGTAACAACACATGATCTCCAATATCGAATGTTACGTCCTTTCGAAGAAGATCAGCATAACTCTTTTGTCGGTCTTGTGAGGTTTTTATACGTTGTCGGATCGTTTGAATCTTTTTCGTAGTCATACGTACCAACTCCGGTCCCAACAACGTTGCTTCACCCACCTCATCCCAGCATACTGGAGAACGACACTTTCTTCCATACAACACCTCGTATAGAGCCATGCCAATACTTGCTTGATAGCTGTTGTTGTAGGAAAACTCCACCAATGGTAAGAACTTGTCCCAACTTCCCTTGAAGTCAAGGACACAGAGTCTTAATAAATCTTCAAGAGTTTGAATAGTCCTCTCTGATTGTCCCGTCCGCGTCGTCTCGAGGATGATATCTTTGAACTAAATCGTAAATTTGTGCCCATAGCTTTTTGCAAACTAACTTAAAATCGTGAAGTGAATCTTGGGTCTCGATCAGAAACTATGGATACTGGCATACCATGCAATCTTACCACCTCGTTTATGTACATATGAGCAAGATGTTCAAGTGTATAAGTTTCTCATATAGGTAAGAAATGAGCAGACTTGGTCAATCTATCAACAATAGCCCAAATTGCATCTATGCCTTGAGAAAACTTGGGAAGACCAGTAACGAAATCCATGGTAATGTGCTCCCACTTCCATTCTGGAATTTCAAGTGGTTGCAATGGACCTTTTGGTACTTGATGCTCTGTCTTGACTCGTTGACAAGTTAAACACCTTGAGATAAACAACACTATCTCTCTTTTCATATTGCCCCACAAAAATGTATGTCGAAGATCATGATACATTTTGGTACTCCCAGGATGGATTTCAAACGGTGCGTTGTGCGCCTCCATCATGATTTTATACTTTAACTCAGGGTCGTTAGGAACACAAAGTCTGGAGTTGACTCGAAGTATTCCTTCTTCATCGATTCTTGCTTTCGGCATAGCACCTTCTTGTACTTTCTTCCTCATATGCATCAGCTCCAGGTCTGTAGCTTGAGCAGCTTTAACTTTATCGATTAAAGTTGGTTCTACTCATATATTCGCCATCATCATGTGGGTCGCTGGAGTCTTTATCTCTATCTTCATCCTTTGCAAATCATACAAAATGAGCCTTTACATTGACAATATCGCACTCGTACCCGCATATGATCTTCTACTCAATGCGTCAGCTACCACGTTCGTTTTTCCAGGATGGTATTGGATGGTATGATCATAATCTTTCAACAGTTCAAGCCAACGTCGTTGTCGCTGTCGCATGTTGAGTTCCTTTTGAGTGAAGAAATATTTGAGGTTTTTATGATCCGTAAAGATCTCCACTTTCTCCCCATACAAGTAATGCCTCCAAATTTTAAGTCTGCGAAGATAACAAATGCTAACTCTAGATCATGAGTAGGATAATTCCTCTCATATTCTTTGAGTTAATCGAGAGGCATAGGCTATGACTTTCCCATTTTACATGAGAACACATCCTAACCTTTTGCTCAAGCATCACCGTGAGATGACAAATCCTCCGAGCCGGATGGTATTGTCAAAACAGTCTTTGAAATGAGCCTCCTCTTGAGTTCTTGAAAACTCTTCTCGCATTCCTCACTCCAACCGAATTTTGTATCTTTCCGAGTCACCGAGTTAAGGGAGTAGCAATTCGAGAAAACCCTTCTACGAATCTCCGATAATAACCAATTGTTCGAGAAAGCTACGTCTTGGCCATCGATTTAGGTTGCTCCCAACTTTGAATAGCTTCAATCTTTCTTTGGGTCAATGAGATATTCCATGACTTGATACCACGTGCCCAAGGAATGCTACTTCCTCAAGCCAGAACTCGCATTTCTTCAACTTAGCATAAAGCTTATATTCACGAAGCTTTTGAAGTATCAGCCTCAAGTGTTGCTCATGATCTTCACGGCTTTTGAAATAAATAAGGATGTCATCAATAAAGACGACCACAAAGTGAACCAAATATTCCTTGAATACTCGATTCATCATATCCATGAAGGCAGTAGGAGCATTAGTCAATCCAAAAGACATGACTAGAAATTCATAATGCCCGTACCGAGTTCTGAAAGTCGTCTTTGGAATGTCATCTGCTCTAATCTTCAATTGGTGATATCGAACGAAGATCAATCTTTGAAAAGAATTTGGCGCCTTACTGCAACCGGGTCAAACAGTCATCAATACGTGGCAATGGGTACCTATTTTTGATGGTGACATGATTCAACTCCCGATAATCAATACAAAGTCGCATACTCCCATCTTTCTTCTTCATGAATAGAACAGGAGCACCCCAAGGAGAAGTACTAGGACGAATAAAGCCAATGTCTAACAATTCTTACAGTTGGGTCTTTAACTCCTAAAATTTAATAGGAGTCATTCGATATGGGGCTTTGGAAATGGGTTTTGTACCGGGTTCAAGGTCAATACAAAATTCAATTTCACGCTCTGGGGGTAGGCCAGGAAGTTCTTAAGGGAATACGTTAGGAAATTCATTAACAATAGAAATATCATTCAAAACCCGACGTATTTTTTTGTTTAGATCCGTGACATGAGCTAAGAAAAGCTTGACATCCGTTTTCAATAAACGAATAGCTTTATGGCTTGAGATGATGATGATTGATTTTTTAATGGTTTGGTTGCTTGAATTCGCATAATAGGTTGGTTAGGAATATGAAAGCTAACAACCTTACGAAAACAATCAATTTTTGCATAATAAGTGGTTAACCAATCAATCCCTAGAATTACGCCAAATGCAAGTATTTTCAATGAAATAAGATCGATAGGTAATGTGAGGGTGCCGATTTGAACCAAACAAGACTTATAAACGATGGATGTAATGAAGGTTTCTCCCAACAGAGTTTCAACAGAGATACTACAAGAAATCTCACAAAAATGACACTAAATTTGTCACATAAAATTCATTTTTCGTCCCTAAAACATTTGGTGACGATTGTTAATCGTCACAGAGACCGCCACCGTATTATGAAGCGTGGTATTAGGTATATATTTGACACTATTTGATGTCGTCACTAAATGTTTTAACTTATGATGACGATCTACATCATTGTCACTATAATTAATTACTTTTAATTACTTTTAGTGACGTTAATAAGCGTCACTATTTGAATGAAACTTTAAATCACTCTATATTATGTTTTTTCATCAAAACTTGGTGCATTAAATGACAAAAATTATTTTTCGTCATTAAATGATATTGTTTTAGTGATGAAAAATATGTTACTCTATTTAAATCATCTAATTTTAATGATGACAATATTGTTATATTTATGATTATTCTTTCGTTATGTTATTGTGTTTTATCGTCATCAAAAAAATAGAAAATAAATGACGAATAAAACAATTCATCACCTAATAATATATTTAACATGACAATTATGTCGTTGTCATTTCATATTTTAAATAATATTACAAAATAATTTGTCACAAAAGAGTTACTTTCTGTGACACATTTTTAATGTTACTAATTGAATACTTATATTAACGATATATCTTGTCACATAAAGAGTTATTAATAGTGACAAAATTAGTTGTTGTGACTAAATAAATGTATAATAGCGACGATATAGTTTGTCACCAAAGAGTTACTTTCTATGACACATTTTTCACTGTCACTAATTGAATACTTATGGTGATACTACAACGTGTCACAGAAAGAGCTATTAATAGTGACAAAATTAAAGGTCGTCACTAAATGAATATATAATAGTGACGACATAACTTGTCACCAAATAGTTAATATTAGTAACAAAATCAATTGTCATAACTAAATGAATATATATAATGACAATAATATTAATTCTAACAAGATAATATTATTCGTCATTAAATTTTAATTTTAATTGACCAGATATTATTTTTCAATAAATGATTATAAATTGTGATGATGTAATGGTCATATTAAGTTGTTTGACATTCTAAATGTATTGTTATATTAACACTTTTCAATAAAAAATATAATACATTTAGTGACATTTTTAAATCAACTTTACATCTGCATATAATATAAGAGACAAAAGACAATAAACATTTAAAATAAAAAGTAATTATCTTATAAAAAAATATAGTAGATTCACTAATTCAACAAAATACCAAACTAGGCAATTAAAATGAATAGTTGCTTAAATAATCTAAGTACCACAAAATCAAATTATATAATTCAAAAGGCTGAACTTCTCACATCCATATCCTAAGAAAATGCCTAATTAAAACCTCCAACCTTGTGGTTATTGACCTTCCAAAAAAACTCTATCTGCAAATTCATCAAAATATATAGACATAAATTAGTAAAATGGTTATAAAATTTAAACAGAAAAGTATATAAAGAAAGAAATATTTAAATAATAAATTGTGAATTTTCTAGAACTATAACTATAACATTACTAAAAAAAGTTATCCTATCTTTTTAGCCCTATAAATATGGTACAATAAAAATTTTAGTCAAATGCAATCAAGCAACTAATGAACTTAAGCTCAAATTCATCAAACAGTTAACTTTGAACAATAAAATAAAATAAATGAACCAATAAAATCAAATTCATCAAACTCATGTTCATATAAAAGTTCAAAAAAAAAACATTGTTGAAGTGCATGTTATAGAAAAACTTGAAAGCATATTATCTAGACAACTTCTTTCATGCATTGAGTTCATATGAACATAAACCATAAACACAACCAAATTTCAAGATCCATTGAACATTAACAAACCTTTATAAGCATATTTATTACTCAAAGTAATAAAGATCATGTTTGTCCCATATAGAGAATAAGATATAAAATTATGTTCATCTCATAAACAATGGAAAGCAACATTTGAAAGCTTCATTGAAGTTTAAAAGTATTTATTACTTACATGATTTTTTTCAACCTAGATGTTCATCCCATTAGCAGCCATAATTTCCATAAGTTTGTTGATATTTTCACCTTGATGAACCAATTAAGTTTTCAAATAAGACACTTCAGTCTCAAATTCAGCCACTTGTGTCTTAAGATCATTTACTTGAGAGTCAGACATTTGTAGCTTTTGTTGCGTCTCTTGAAGTTCCTTTTGGAGTTGTTGGATAGCTAAATCAGATGATGTAATGCGCCTGCTTGGAGGTTTTGGACCATACCCAAGACCTTTAATGTAACCAGATCCAAAGGCTAAAGAAGATGACCTGATTCCTCCAACACCGATGGACATGAGTCCAAACGAAAAACATAAGAAAATAAATTGGAGAATTATAGCTGAGCTGCAGCTGCTAGTAGTATCAATGCAAGGAGGAGGCCTAGCTTCTGGAATCATTGTTGTTGACCATAACAGAATCATGCCCTTAAACATAGAAAATTAATTCGAGTAATTATTTATGTTCACCCAGTCCACAAATAGTTAAAAGGGAAAAAAAATATGTCAGGAAGAGGTAAGTACAACACAAACAAGAAGACTAGGGAGAGAAGAATAAGCTTTACACTTGAAGGTATTAGAATTTATTGTCTCAAACTTTCAGAGATTACCTTAAGAGTTATACACCCTCTCCAAATGTTAATAAGTAATTTTGCTCAGCATACTTTTTCTAGTTCGAGGTGCATTACCACAATCAGAGCCGGTACTAATAGGTGAATGGTTTACTCTACGACATTCACTAATAAATGCCTTTCAATAATATGGTTTTAGATTCTTAGGTGTGGGAGTCATTTTTCCATTTTTTTGGTTCTTCACAGCATAAAGCTATCAAATCAGATCATATCTACATATAGACATGGCATAACGTCAAAATATTAGCAACAGACCTTCGAGAATTTTCCATACTAAAGTTATTCGCACATGTGATTATAATTAGCACCAAAGGTAATCTGACCACACGAATGATTTCTTGCAGCGAAAATGTGTAACCAATTTCTAAGTTATTTGAACAAATAACCTGAAAACAAGTCTATAGTGTGTAACCTCTAACAGTAACAAATAAGTCTACAAGAACTACATAATAATTAAGAGATAATTCTTCAATTGCCCCTACATCTATTTCTAGCTCGCTAGAAGGCTATTAGTTTTTGAATTAGTCCAACTGTCCAACAATATGAAAACAATCCCAAGAATAATCAACTTGTAACAAAGCAAATCACAATCAGTAATCAGCATGAATTGGTAGAATATATATATATATATATATATATATATAACTATATTATTTTTCTATAGTACTATATTACATGACATTTTTTCCCACCTTAAGACATTCTCTGATTGCCATTTTAATTGTAATAATGACATATAATATAAGCATCTCTTGAAATTCAAAAATAAATTACACTCCTTCGCTTTAAACCTGTATGTTCATTCACTTGTATAAAATATGATTTATCGTCGATCTTTACTGTAGATAAGTTTTCATACTTTCAGGAGCATGTTACTACTACTTTCCTAACTATATATGTAGAGAGAAAAATTGTTCATGTACATATTTTAATTAAGCTACTTCCATTTTTTTTACTGGATGATCATGATGGAAGTTTATAAACTATTCTTTGCAGTATAACTTTCCAAAGCAGGAGGCTGTTATTCAATTTGTCATTGAGGTCATCCAGGCTGAAGCATTCAACCCAAGAACTCTATTTTTGATTGGTAGCTATACAATAGGTTCTCTCTCTGGGTTTGCTCCCCACTGAGGGTCCATCCACAGTATAGTATATCTGGTACTATAATTTCTATTATACAACATTCTCATCTCTACAGAAACATTTATTCTTTTCCTTCCATTTGTTTCTTTTTGAAAATAGGAAAAGAAAGGCTATTTATAGAGGTTGCTCGGGTTTTGCGCAAGAAAATCTATGTCAATGCTGCAAAGCTGCGTCTTTTGGAATGCTTAGGTCTCCCTAAAGAAGATATGCAGTGGTTCACATTAAATGAACAGGAAAGCCATATTCATGTTGTACCTATGTGGACACTCGAAAGCTTCAAAAGACTAAAATATGTATCTAATCAGTATATGGTGAGTAAGTGCAAATATTCATGTGTAAACTTCATAGTTAATCTGCATTAATCACAAAAATAAAAACTTTACAATTAATTTGTAAAAAATGGGAAAACTAGAATGATGAGGTTATTTAGGAAAAAGGTCAAAAAGTTGATTAGGTAAAGAACATGAATTCTCTATTCAGCTAGTGTAGTTGTCATCTGTCAAATTCACCTGTGTGAGAACTAGGGAACTTATTTGAACAGTGGGGTTGTGACATCTAATACGCAAACCTAAAGGTATATAAGGTGTCAGAGATATTGCTTAATTTGCTTTATAATCTTATCATGATACATTTTCTAGGCTAAATTTTTTAACATTGCTTGAAACCTTGATTACATCCTGTATGTTGTGATCTTGGCCGTTGATAATGTTATATTCAAGCTCTTCTTAAAAGCTAACTTTTAAATATGGACACTCATTTTGAGACTAATAGAGTATAAAAAAACTGTTCATGTTATAACTCAATCATTATACAATCATTTAATGTACTGTGTTTATTATATATGTTTTATTATTAGTGTAGTTGTCATCTGTCAAATTCACCTGTGTGAGAACTAGGGAACTTATTTGTTGTGACACCTAATACGCAAACCTAAAGGTATAAAACTTTTTACATATGTATACAATCATATTGGACTGTAAACATAAGGATTTCAAAATTTTGCAATAGATGGACAAAACATCAAACATGTGCACATATATCCAAAATCAAAATTGATTGACCACCAAAATCACCACATATAACCAAAATCAGATTTGATTTAGCACAAATGAATGAACAAGGTGCAGATATTACAAATATATAAACTTAGATTAGATTTAGTACCGAATTAAAAGATAACAGAAGAAGAAAAATTACCCTAAAAAACGAAAATCAATTTTAGAGGATAGATGTAGGAGATATAGGAGAGAAAAGAACAAGGATAGATAAAAGAAAGGAGAGAAGAGGGACATGTACCTGTGATGGAGGACATAAAGCGAAGCTACATGGTGGGATTGATCGACATGTGAATTTTGGCCAAGGAAGAGAAGACACTCTATCCTAAATTTGGCATCTCTTTCTCCAGACCACGCCACACGACTATATATGCTAAATTAGGGACTGTTCAGAGTTTGATAACATTAAAAAACATCTTTTAGAAGTAATATTATATGTAAAATTATTATTTTAAAAACTTAAAGATAAATCTAAATTTAAATTTTAGGATTTATAAATTAATTATAACAAATTGAAATATAACTATTTTGTAGAATAAAAAAAATATTAATATTTTAATATTTATAGTCTATTCCACAAAAGAGTAATAATTATTATAATTTTGTTTATTGTAACTTAATATTTTAAATAATACAATTAATATTGTAAATTACTTAAACATTATTATTAAGACTAAAATTTCTATTAAAATATTAATTACATTATAATTTGAATTATAGTATATTATAAATTAAAGAATAAACTCAAACTAACTCTTTGCGTAGAACATGAGTAATTTTTTTTTTTTTGCATTTGTGCTCTATTCCACAAAAGAGCACCACCACCTTCTTCTTCTTTTTTTTTTCTTTATGTTATGATGAATGTATGAAATTTTAAAATTTAACGTAGTGTTATTTACTTTATAGTTTGATAAAAGAAATAATTGATATTGTAAACTACTTAAAAAGTGTTATTAAAATTAAATTTATGATTGTAAAAAAATTAATGTATTTATATATAATACAATTTATATTCACTATAATTAATTCTAAAAAACTTATTTTAACAAAATAGTAACTAATTTTATCTCTCACAAAAAATCTCTCAGCAATAATATATAGCAAGTAATAATTCCTTCAATAATAGTATTTTTCTTTGCAAATTTTCTCTAAAATCAACAAAGGTCGGCCCACTCTTTTAAACAGTCTGCTAGTAATACTAGCGGAAAACAATTGAAGCAGTCATTGCCGGGGTAAGAGTCCTCATTGCCCTTGAACAAAACTTATATAGGTAAAAGCTCTAATTTCTAGTGTCCTACGAAATTAAACTATTTTTGGTATAGCATTGAAAATAGGTTGTAACATATCAAACATAAATACAAAGTCCAATTGCAGAGGAACCGTTATCAAGGGCTAAGAAAAAAAAGTTGCGAGAATCTACAACCCAATTGATTTAGAACCCAACATATAGTGCGTTGTAGTTCATTATCGATTGTTACCACCTCATGATTTTCATACGATCAATTCCAATACTAACTTATAAAACACTAATTTATTTGATTGAGAAATTAAAATAAAATTTGAAATGGATTAACTTATAATAGTTAATCATTTAATATAAAATATAAGTGAAATATTAAGTTTATAAAATAATTTAATAGTTAAATAATTAAATAAGCAATTATTTAGTTATATGAGAAAGGAAGTGGTATTATATAATTTTATTGGTAATATGTAAATAAATAAACCAAATAAATGTAAATCAAATTTCTTATTTGATTTATTGAATATTGTATATATTAGTATTGAATAAATTTTTTAAGAAAAAATTTAAGGAAGAAAATGAGAAAATGAAATAAATATTGAATATTCAAACAATTTATTTGTTATATTATGAGAATTATGTTAATTATGAAATTTGGCTTTATAATTAGTGTAATGATTTATATTACACATTTCAATTAAATAATTTATTCTAAATGTGATATATGTAATAATAATACAGATATTAATGTGCATGAAATATTGGAAGTGTTTCAAATATAATGCAAATTATGTTTATGTATATATGTAATGAATTGG
Source organism: Panax ginseng (assembly GCA_020205605.1). Taxonomy (NCBI): domain Eukaryota; kingdom Viridiplantae; phylum Streptophyta; class Magnoliopsida; order Apiales; family Araliaceae; genus Panax; species Panax ginseng. The sequence continues at coordinate 48,193,829 of CM035132.1, forward strand.
TAATATAATGTATTAGTATATTTATATGTATGTACTAAAATCACATGCTGGGAAATAAAGCTGGGACTTAAGAAACAATAAGGAAGCTTGATATTAGAGAGGAGCAGGAGGTGGCTTACTTTAATCCATGGTTAGAATGACTAAGCTAAAATACATGCCTGAGTTGTCATGGTTTTAGATCATTAGAAAGCTACGAAGTGTATATTTTATCTGATAACTAAAAGGAATCAAATAAGAGTTGTTTTCCCTGCCATTTTCATTCCTTAGTTTACCCGTCCCATCCGGTCCAAACTAATTCCATGTCTCTCTAAAGTCTTCTTAGTTCGGCTGAATTTTTTTTTCCAAGGAGTTGAAGTTGCAAGCTAAATTGAAAGATATTATCGGCATCAAAACAATATTTAAGCATCATTACTCTTAGAAACTTCAGCAAACAAAGGTAAGCTATGAGTTTTTGTTGAGTTCATAGAAATTAGTTAGAATATGCTTTGTATTGTTAGAATTGCTGTGTTGATTTTGAGGAACTGTTGTGATTGGGTTGTGTATTGTTAAGGAGGTTTTATTGTAGATCATATGGAGTTATAAAGGAGAAAATTTTGGGCTTAACCATCTCAAAAATGTTTGTGAATTCTGTTTTTATAAAAGATGCACATATGGTGTTTGTAAAAATTCCTATTAGAGGTTGTCAAGCATTAATAGAAGAATTTAGTTAAGCTTGAGATCAAAGTAGTCTTTATGCATGTTATGTGAAGTGATTAAAGTTGTTTGGGTGAACCAAGTTGGGTTAAAAACTTGTTTTGGGATGAAGAAACTTTACCAACTGTGTAAATCTTAGCAGTCTGAGGATTTGATAGCCAGGGTCTATCCGCAGCTTAACAAAATCTTTTTTTATTACTTTCCTATTAGAATCTGTTTACAGATCAATTGTTATTGTTCTTTCTCTGTTTGGGCATAAACTTGCCATATATTTATATTGGTGCTCTGTGTTTCATTATTGTTATGCTATGAATAATTTTGATAATGAAGCTCTTAGTTGTTTAATTATTTTCCTTCTTGTATATTGCCTTTTATCCATGGTTGTTCATGTGCAGATGTGTGCTAATGTAGTTGTATTGCTTAAAGTTTCCATTCTTTTATTACTCAGGCTATTCTTAATTTTTTTTCCCTCGATTGTGGAGAAGTTGTTCACCACGATGCTGATCCTAGTCTGAGGGCATTTCTTTCGTTTGTGCTTGAGTCGGTAAGATATGTCCAAACAATAATCTGTAGTCAGTTTCTTATTGACATCTTGTTTAATAGTTACTTCTTGGTTACAATAGTTTGTAGTCAAAACAAAACAAAATATATAGTGCATTTGAGTTGGGAAAAAGTCTGAATAAAGTGTTTACTCTTGTGGCATGTATATAAATTAAAGTTACACCAGTGGGTGAACTGTTCTTGGACTTTCTTCTTTAAAAGCAAGATATTTTCCTTGACTCTAAAGGGCCACTGATGAAATTTGAAGATATGCACTTAATATTTGTAAGCAATGAAGTATTTTTGGTCATCCAATGCCTCATTTTGGTCATGCTTCTATATTCAAAGGCAAAGGTTCCTTCAAAAATTTAAATCAAGTCTTTTGTATGGTTTTTTAACCTTTTTTTCCAGTTTAACACTAGTGACATGTGTCAAGATATAGGTCGTACAAATCTGTCTCCGAATGTGTGTTAATGTGTATGCAGGAAAATCTTTGTGGTTGTGGTTCTCGCTGTTGCTGCTATGTCGTGCAGCTGCTGTTGGTTTTGTCTTGCTGATGGTGCGGCTGTTGGTTTGCTTCAATTCATGGACCGTCTTGGTTTTGGGCTGTTGGGTCATGTTTGGGCTGTTAGTGACGCACTATTATCTTGTCATATAAAATTAGTATTTGTGACAATAAAAATTGTCATAATTTATTAATTTTTCGTCTTTACAAAATTTGCCTCCAAAATTTCTTATAATTTTTTGCCTCCAAATAAAATTGTGATGATATTACGTACTTTGTCACTTTATATAAGAATTTATGACGAATTATTTTTGTCACTTATTCACGCATCTAATTAGTGACGCACTATTATCTCGTCATATAAAATTAGTATTTATGACAATATAAATTGTCATAAATTATTATTTTTTCGTCTTTAAAAAATTTTCCTCTAAATTTTTTTCAGAAAAATTTTGCCTACAAATATAATTATGACGATATTACGTACGTTGTAATTAAATATAAGAATTTATGACAAATTATTTTTGTTATTTATTCACTCATTTAATTAGTGACAAACTATTATCTCGTCATATAAAATTGGTATTTATGACAATACAAATTGTCATAAATTATTATTTTTTTCGTTTTTAAAAAATTTCTCTTCAAAAATAATGTTGCCTCCAAATAAAATTATGACGATATTACGTACGTTGTCACTAAATATAAGAATTTATGACGAACTAATATTTTTGTTATTTATCTATTTATTTAATTAGTGACAAATTATTATCTCGTCATATAAAATTGGTATTTATGACAATACATATTGTTATAAATTATTATTTTTTCGTCTTTAAAGAATTTTCCTTCAAAAATAATTTTGTCTCCAAATAAAATTATGACGAATTTGTATTTGGCGTCACTAAATGTGAACATTAGTGACGAAAACATAGTCACTAAATTTTATAAATAATTAATGACAAACTATTATGTTGTCATTGAAAGAAATATTTTGTGACAAAAAATATTGTCATCAATTATTATAAAATGTCACTAAAAGGTTTCCCTCTAAAATTTTGGTACGAAATTCTACCTCTAAAATAACTTGTGATTTAAATTTTGTTAATCTTCATCAAATGTAAAATTAGTGATTTATATAAATGATTAATAGTAACAAAAGTAAAAGTCGTCACAAAAGCAAAAGTTTTAGTGACGATTATGAATTTCGTAATTATTAATTAACAAATTGTGACAAAAATTTATGCGTGACAAAAATTTCGTCATAAAATGTATGATTTCTTGTAGTGCGTCTTTACATCATTGTTGAATCTCCTCTTCTTGAAATGTCCATTCTTATTGTTTTGGCCATGATTACCATCGAAGTGCTTTACATTTCGGCATGTTGATTTTCTCACGCTTATCATCACCCGCTTGATGATCATTATCACTAGTATTATCATTTTGTCGGCTACTCTCTTTTGGTTGGGTTGACTCATTATCGCGCTCCAATAACTGAGCCCTATTAACAACATCTGAATACAAACACAGTTTATGAGAGATAAGATATTGACGTATCTCGAGTTTCAAACCTCTTATAAACATTCGCGTCATTTTTTTCTCATTATCAACTAAATGGGACGCAAACCGGGACAACTCGGCAAACTTGGCTTCGTACTGCGACACGGTCATGTTATTTTTCTTCAGCTTAATGAACTCTACCTCTTTCATGTGACGAATACTTTCGGGAAAATACTTGTCGTTGAACAATTTTTGGAACTTTTCCTAAGTAATCTTTAGTGCGGCAGGTTGAGTACGTTTTACAGATTCCCACCAGTAATCTGCCTCTACACGCAACATGAAGGTGGAAAAGGGAACCTTTTCCTCCTGAGCATCCCAAGACATCAAATATCTTGCAGATCCGCTTTATCCACGCCTCCGCTTTTTAAGTGGTTTTGGCTCTCCAAAAACTCTAGTGGTCCCAGGGCCTTAAATCGCTTAATGCGGTGGCCGTCAGAGAGTTGCCAAGTTTTCACCGCATTTTGGGCAGAGTCGCTCTTGTCGATGTTGCATGAATTGCATAAAGCCTCCGAACATTCCATCGTTCATCATCTCGGTCGGTGTTGTTGTTTGCCTGAGGATTATCGCCTTCCTTATGCACATTATCCTGATTATTGATCTGTGGAGACTTAACGGTCTCCTGTGCTCCATTGATGTTCTCAACATTCTCGGATGCCATTTTCAAACACTACAACAAAACAAGGGTTAATTAACATATCACATATTATCCCTATACTTTGACCAACCAATTAAATATCAAATAAATTTAGGTAGGTCATACTAGCGAAGGAATTTCCCGTCTCTCCCCTCCTAGTTCTTGTTTCACATCTCAGCCAGGGATCATATCCCTAAGCTCTGATACCAACTATGACGCCCCCAAAATAGGTATACATCACCTATCCTGAGTCGTCAAATACATGGTACAGAATACAAATACAATCTTTAATATACAACAAGAGAGTTGTGAGTTTTAATACAAATATTATCTTCTAGACAATATCCACTCTCAGAATAAGTCCTCATTACATTTATTGTCACACTATTTAACAGAATAGTGAGGACTACTAATATTATTATCTGGACCGTCACTCCGTTCCCCGACTAGTCCCGGCTACGTTCTCATTTTCTTATAAAAAAGAAACTGGATATAGAAGTAGTGAAGTAGCAGAATACTTTTCTTTTTTCTCTCTATAGTTCTCTCTCTAGAGTTTCAGTGAAATCGTAAGAAATAATGAAGGAATGAGCTTCTATTTATAGAAGAATGGACTGAATAGTAACCAATCTATGAATGGTCCAGATTGGTTTACAATAAAATATAATATATTCTATTTATAATCTAATAAAACGAATAACTTTATAAAAGTATTATGTTTTATATAAAAAGATTTTACTATGCAAACACTGCATAATAAAATATAATATATTCTAATTATTGTCTAATAAAACAAATAACTTTATAAAAGTATTATGTTTTATATAAAAAGATTTTACTATTAGCCTAATAAAACGAATAACTTTATAAAAGTATTTTGTTTTATATAAAAAGCTTTTCTGTTTTATTACATTAATAATACTAATAAAATAAAACTTCATCATCATTATTATAATTCACACTATTAATCGACCAGGTCGTTCTCAGGAAAGAGGAGGCTTTCCAATAAGAATTTCTCTCTAAATGTTATAAATCACTTAATAATCTCATAATCTAATATTATTAATACTACCACAATATTTTAATCATTTCTTAAACTTATAAATAATTTATTTTAATTATTTACACTTTACTAATTAATGCATTTAATCATACTAAAATGCAAAACTCATAAGATTTCATCACCAATAACCAAAAACCTCATCAAAAATTTGCATATACCATATATAGGATTCCCAAGCCATAAAATCCTATTTTTCAATTTTGTTACTTCATATAACATATTTAATTTATTTATTCATAACTAGTCCATTTTCATGAAAGATACCAAATCAGCTCCAAAAATATTTATTTTTTGGAATTTAGCATAATATAGTCCCATATTGAACATATATTTTTCTCGGAATTTTTAAAATTCATTTACTATTTTTTACATGGCCAAAACTGCCGAATATTTAGACATTTATCATAAATTGTACTTTTATCCAAAAATTCCAAAATTTACAAGGTATACTAATATTATATAGATGTACTCCCAATAAAAATTTTATCAATTTTGGAGTTAACCACAAGGAGTTATAAGGATTTACTTTTAAAATAGTCTTTTCTCATAAAATCCATAACTCCTAATCTATACATCCAAAAATCGCCATTTTTGGACACAATCAAGAAAACTCATCAAATTATCCTTTCAAATTTTTCCATAATTTTTGAATGTCATAAAAATTACGAAACATGATAAACATAATAATCCTTAAAATTCCTTACCTCAAAAGAAAGCGTGATTTCCTATTTTAATGTCGGATGAAAAGCCGAAGGAAACTTGCACTGAATAGCAACTCTCCAAGTATCTAAATACTCACAAAAATACGCTCGAGAATATAGAGAGAGAAAACTTCAGTTTCTGGTGTGATTTTTAATTCTAACTTAAGCGCCTATTTATAGAAAAATGCTAGAACGCCAAAGGAGACTAAAATAATAAAATAATATTATTTAATTTTTTTCTTCCTACGCCACCTCTCTTGAAAACTTAGCAGCCTCTAGCATGCTATACTTGAACAAATTTGGCAGCCCACATGTTTAATAAAAACAAAAGTGGGTCCCACCCAATTTTAATAAAAATATTTTAATTTCCGAAACTTCAATAATTCATAGAAAATAGTCCGTTTATCAGAAAAATACAAATTTTATATCCATTCCACACGAAATCGAATTCTCTACAACTTTGTCGCTTTGAATTTTTTCAAATTCCAAACAGAAAATATCCGAAATCCACAAACGGACGATTTTCAACACCGTTTCAACACCTTTTAAAATTCATAACAAATCATGCGTTAATTTTCAACGGTTCAAAATTTGTGGACATATACTCAACTCATATATGTATAACATATCCAAAAATCACAACGATCCAACTATTTAATTAAAATTATAACTCACGCAATAGAGCTTTTTTAAGAACAATCGATTTGATCTTTTAATACCACCAATCCGACAAAATACTTATAAAACACCTCAACAATAATTCCTTCGTTTATAACCACATAAATAAATCTATCATTTATATCCATATCAAATAAATATTTCCTTATTATATAAATTAATAATTAATTATTCACAAATAATATTATAGAATCACAATTATGACAACCAAAGGCGCTTTCAGAAAAGAGGGGCTTTCAATAAGGATTTCTCCTTCATCGGCGCCGCAATTAGGTGACCAAACCTCTCCTTGACATAACTTTCTAGACATTGCCAATAATGCTATCTAATAATATTATCCAAATAATATAAATTATTGATCTGATAATGGGAAATACTGTGCAGTGACAATTATTGAAACAACAATAATATTAAATATCAACGCAGTAATTATTGAATCAATAAAATAAAATATTGAACAGTAACTACTGTAACAATTATTGAGTAGTGCCTTCTTACTTACGAATCAATAATTCAACAATACTTGCTTAATACCGTAAAGTGCTAATCTTAACCACGCGTATCGATTTTAACCAATTTTATTACGCAATGTTGTTAATGGTAACAACTACGCCGTTATTTATAAAAACTCATACTTTGTCGTTTTCTTCATCTGACAGTTATTCTGTTATGAGGCCCACAAATGACTGCGCCGTCATACGAATATTCCCCGACAACAAGAATATTCCACGACCAAATGAATATTCCCCGACAGAAATGAGTATTTTATAACCACTTGCGTATTTTGAAAATTTTACATATATCACCCTTAACTTTAAACTTTTATCAATTTAACCATTTACTGAGTAATAATTCTAAGAAAAATTGAATACTTTTATTTCATAAAATCCCGAGTCTTACAATCTCCCCTCCTTATGAAATTTCGTCCGCGAAATTTAAATACCTGGTATTTCAAAGAGTTGAGAATACCTTTCTTTTATTTCAGATTCTATCTCCCAGATCAGCTCTTTTGTATCATAATTTCTCAATTGCTCATTTCTTGTATTTCAGATATCATTCTAGAATACAGCTTCAAAACAAAGGATAATTGACATATCACAATTTGTCAACTTAAGTAAGAAAATTCAGCTTAGGTAGGACACACACTAGCGAAGGATATTACTCGTCTCTCCCTTCCTAGTTCTAATCCCGGATCTCCGCCATAGATCATATCCCTAAGCTCTAATACCAAATGTGACACCTCCAAAATAGGTCCAATCTATCCAACCTATTCTGAATCGCCAAATACATGGTACAAAAAAATAACTACAACTTTATTACTACAATTGTCGTGCAAAAAAATACAACAACACATATATCGTGAGTTTTAATACCAATCGTGACTCATATCCCCACTATGGACAAAGACTCACAAAGATATACCTTACATAAAGGTACAATCTAGAACCATTTTTAGAAATTAAAATCTTTGGGAAGTGCTCAAGAAAACCTTCGTACATGTGGAGGCTATGAATCTAAGTTATGATAAATATCATATGTCCAGAGAATTATCCTTGGTTGATCCAATAGACCCCCAAGAAAAACGAGAAGATTACTATCATGCTCCTTCCAATAATGAGTCTTCTCTTGACATATAACTATCTCCACTATCTCCAGCTGAAAATTATATTTCAAATGAACTCCAAGATAATATAGGTAGTGCTCGTAGATATACTCGAGAAGTGGATGTGCACAACTCGCCTTACGATAACATGAGATTGTATGTCATTAGACATCTTGTATGATAGTGGCAAAACACCCTTCTAAAGTTGGGTTCACCTCACCTTATTGTTGTTCACAAAAATCACAATTATTAAGTGACGATAATATACGACACACACACATCTTAGGTCATCAATACAATTATATATTGTATGTCATGCCGCTTTATAATGTGTTGAGAAACTTTGACAGCTCTGCATCAAAGACACTATTCCCCTATTATCCCCACACCCAAATTTACACTCTTATTACACGAAAGGAATCAGAAGAAGCAAAAGGGTGAGCTCAACTAGCTTCAAAGAAAGAATATTATGACTAAAGATAATTAAATTATCAATAGCCTTCATCAAGAATAAATCAGAGATTTAGAACATATGGTAGATGATATAACTTTTCAACCATAGTTGCAGCGGAACAAACAATCCCTTAGAAGAGTCAAATAGACCATAAAGTCTATTATCTTCTCCATGTTAAAAGTCCACCAACAATGCTTTATCCCTGTGACATTAATCAACAGATCCTGTTCACAGTCATTTGAATAATTCATAATCATAATTATAGTTCTAATTTTCTCTTCTCATCCAAGACGAAGATAATTTTCATCACATGTCTTTACCTGAAACATCAAAGATCATGGTTATACCAAATCACGCCCTGCTCATAATCATATTAATAAGTTCATCTTTGCACTACGCCCAAAGATATTCATCAACAGCTCATCTTTGCACTACATGCCAAAGATATTCAACAACATGTCATCTTTGCACTCACGGGCCAAAGATATTCAACAACAGTCATCTTTGCACTAATCGCACAAGATATTCATCAATAATTGATCTTTGCACTACAGGCCAAGATATTCATATCTTAAAGAAACATACAATCATTTAAGAATTTATATAAACCATAATTATAATCATGTTGATCAATTCACCTTTGCACTTAAGCTAAAAATATTCAATTGTAAATTCAATGGTCATGATCATACCATTCAACGATTCAACTTTGCACTACTGGCCAAAGAGAACTCATAGTCACGATCATACCAATAATCTACCCATCTTTACACTTAAGTCAAAGAGAAATTTCATCACCGGGATTATAAAAATGTTATATATGGTAGTAAAAATAATATGATCAACAGCTGCATTTAATTTCAAGAGTAAGATTCATAAATCAATGATTTCATAACACCTTAATCTAAATGTTATAAATCACTTAATAATCTCATAATCTAATATTATTAATACTACCACAATATTTTAATCATTTCTTAAACTTATAAACAATTTATTTTAATTGTTTACACTTTACTAATTAATGCATTTAATCATACTAAAATGCAAAACTCATAAGATTTCATCACCAATAACCAACAACCTCATCAAAAATCTGCATATACCATATATAGGATTCTCAAGCCATAAAATCCTATTTTTCAATTTTATTACTTCACATAACATATTTAATTTATTTATTCATAACTAGTCCATTTTCATTTAAAATACCAAATCAGTTCCAAAAATATTCTTTTCTGGGATTTAGCATAATATAGTCCCATATTGAACATATATTTTTCTCGGAATTTTTAAAATTCATTTACTATTTTTCACATGGCCAAAACTGCAGAATATTTAGACATTTATCATAAATTGTACTTTTATCCAAACATTCCAAAATTTACAAGGTATACTGATATTATATAGATGTACTCCCAATAAAAATTTTATCAATTTTGGAGTTAACCACAAGGAGTTATAAGGATTTACTTTTAAAATAGTCTTTTCTCATAAAATCCATAACTCCTAATCTATACATCCAAAAATCGCCATTTTTGGACACAATCAAGGAAACTCATCAAATTATCATTTCAAATTTTTCCATAATTTTTGAATGTCATAAAAATTACGAAACATGATAAACATAATAATCCTTAAAATTCCTTACCTCAAAAAGAGCGAAGATTTCAATTCTAATGTTTGGATGAAAAGTCAAGGAAACTTGCACTGAATAGCAACTCTCCAAGTATCTAAATACTCACAAAAATACGCTCGAGAATATAGAGAGAGAAAACTTCAGTTTCTGGTGTGATTTTTAATTCTAACTTAAGCGCCTATTTATAGAAAAATGCTAGAACGCCAAAGGAGACTAAAATAATAAAATAATATTATTTAATTTTTTTCTTCCTCACGCCACCTCTCTTGAAAACTTAGCAAATTTCTAGCATGCTATACTTGAACAAATTTGGCAGCCCACATGTTTAATAAAAACAAAAGTGGGTCCCACCCAATTTTAATAAAAATATTTTAATTTTCAAAACTTCAATAATTCATAGAAAATAGTCCGCTTATCGTAAAAAATACAAATTTTATGTCCATTCCACACTTAAATCAATTCTCTACAACTTTGTCGCTTTGAATTTTTCCAAATTCCAAATGCAAAAATATCCGAAAATCCACAAACTGACGATTTTCAACACCGCTTTCAACACCTTTTAAAATTCATAACAAATCATGCGTTAATTTTCAACGGTTCAAAATTTGTGGACATATACTCAACTCATATATGTATAACATATCCAAAAATCACAACGATCCAACGGTCGAATTAAAATTATAACTCACGCAATAGAGCTTTAAGAACACCGATTTGATCTTTTAATACCACCAATCCGACAAAATACTTATAAAACACCTCAACAATAATTCCTTCGTTTATAACCACATAAATAAATCTATCATTTATATCCATATCAAATAAATATTTCCTTATTATATAAATTAATAATTAATTATTCACAAATAATATTATAGAATCACAATTATGACAACCAGCAGCTTCAGAAAAGAGGGGCTTCCAATAAGGATTTCTCCTTATCAAGCCGCAATTAGGTGACCAAACCTCTCCTTGACATAACTTTCTAGACATTGCCAATAATGCTATCTAATAATATTATCCAAATAATATAAATTATTGATCTGATAATGGGAAATATCAGTAAATGACAATTATTGAAACAACAATAATATTAAATATCAACGCAAAGAATTATTGAATCAATAAAATAAAATATTGAATAAAGAATTCATCGTAATAATTATTGAGTAGTGCCTTCTTACTTACGAATCAATAATTCAACAATACTGCAATAATACTGTCTGGTGTCTCGCTTGTTGTCACGCCAGACATCGTATTTTTTAACCAACCGGTATTATTAGCAAAGTGTTAATAATAACTTTACGCCAATTAATTATAAAAACTCATACTTTGTCGCTTTCTTCATCCGACAGCTTATTCTATTATGAGGCCCACAAATGATCAAGGCCATCATATACGAATATTCTCGACAACAAGAATATTCCACCACCAAATGAATATTCCCAACGAAATGAGTATTTTATAACCACTTGCATGTATTTTGAAAATTTTACATATATCACCCTTAACTTTAAACTTTTATCAATTTAACCATTTATCAATAATAATTCTAAGAAAAATTGAATACTTTTATTTCATAAAATCCAAGAGTCTTACAATCTCCTCCTTATGAAATTTCGTCATGCTAAAATTTAAATACCCGGTATTTCAAAGAGTTCGAGAATACCTTTCTTTTATTTCGATTCTATCTCCCGGATCGCCTCTTTTGTATCATAATTTCTCAATTGCTCATTTCTTGTATTTTATATCATTCTAGAATACAACTTTCAAAACAAAGGATAATTGACATATCACAATTTGTCAACTTAAGTAAGAAAATTCAGCTTAGGTAGGACACACACTAGCGAAGGATATTACTCGTCTCTCCCTTCCTAGTTCTAATCCCGGATCTCCGCCATAGATCATATCCCTAAGCTCTAATACCAAATGTGACACCCCCAAAATAGGTCCAATCTATCCAACCTATTCTGAGTCGCCAAATACATGGTACAAAAAATAACTACAACTTTATTACTACAATTGTCGTATGCAAAATACAACAACACATATATATCGTGAGTTTTAATACCAATCATTCATATCCCCACTATGGACAAAGACTCTCACAAAGGATACCTTACATAAAGGTACAATCTAGAACTGTTTTAGAAATTAAGATCTTTGGGAAGTGCTCAAGAAAACCTTCGTACATAGGAGGCTATGAATCTAAGTTATGATAAATATCATATGTCCAGAGAATTATCCTTGGTTGATCCAATAGACCCCAAAGAAAAACGAGAAGATTACTATCATGTTCCTTCCAATAGCGAGTCTTCTCTTGACATATAACTATCTCCACTATCTCCAGTTGAAAATTATATTTCAAATGAACTCCAAGATAATATAGTAGTGCTCGTAGATATACTCAGCAAGTGGATGTGCACAATCTTGTCTTACGATAACATGAGATTGTATGTCATTAGACATCTTGTATGATAGTGGCAAAACACCCTTCTAAAGTTGGGTTCACCTCACCTTATTGTTGTTCACAAAAATCAATTATTAAGTGACGATATATATATCGACACACACATCTTAGGTCATCAATACAATTATATATTGTATGTCATGCCGCTTTTATAATGTGTTGAGAAACTTTGATGGCCTCGGGACGACCACACTATTCCCTCTCATTATCCCCGCAATCCCAAATACACACTTTATTACCCCGAAAGGAATTGTGAAGCAAAAGGGTGAGCTCAACTAGCTTCAAGAAAGAATATTATGACTAAAGATAATTAAATTATCAATAGCCTTCATCAAGAATAAATCGTAGATTTAGAACATATGGTAGATGATAAAACTTTTCAACCATAGTTGCAAATGAACGAGAAATCCATTAGAAGAGTCAAATAGACCATAAAGTCTATTATCTTCTCCATGTTAAAAGTCCACCAACAATGCTTTATCCTCGTGACATTAATCAATGATCCTGCTCACACCATTTGAATAACTCATAATCATAATTGTAGTTCTAATTTTCTCTTCTCATCCAAGACGAAGATAATTTTCATCACATGTCTTTACCTGAAACATCAAAGATCATGGTTATACCAAATCACAGTTCCTGTTCATAATCATATTAATAAGTTCATCTTTGCACTACGGGCCAAAGATATTCATCAACAGTTCATCTTTGCACTACTTGCCAAAGATATTCAGCAACATGTCATCTTTGCACTACGGGCCAAAGATATTCAACAATAGGTCATCTTTGCACTACGGGCCAAAGATATTCAACAATAGGTCATCTTTGCACCACTGGCACAAGATATTCATCAATAATTGATCTTTGCAGTACAGGCCAAGATATTCATATCTTAAAGAAACATACAATCATTTAAGAATTTATATAAACCATAATTATAATCATGTTGATCAATTCACCTTTGCACTTAAGCTAAAAATATTCAATTGTAAATTCAATGGTCATGATCATACCATTCAACGATTCAACTTTGCACTACTGGCCAAAGAGAACCCATAGTCACGATCATACCAATAATCTACCCATCTTTACACTTAAGTCAAAGAGAAATTTCATCACCGGGATTATAAAAATGTTATATATGATAATAAAAATAATATGATCAACAGCTGCATTTAATTTCAAGAGTAAGATTCATAAATCAATGATTTCATAACACCTTAATCTAAATGTTATAAATCACTTAATAATCTCATAATCTAATATTATTAATACTACCACAATATTTTAATCATTTCTTAAACTTATAAACAATTTATTTTAATTGTTTACACTTTACTAATTAATGCATTTAATCATACTAAAATGCAAAACTCATAAGATTTCATCACCAATAACCAAAACCTCATCAAAATTTCCAGCATATACCATATATAGGATTCCCAAGCCATAAAATCCTATTTTTCAATTTTGTTACTTCATATAACATATTTAATTTATTTATTCATAACTAGTCCATTTTCATGAAAGATACCAAATCAGCTCCAAAAATATTTAGTTTTTGGAATTTAGCATAATATAGTCCCATATTGAATATATATTTTCTCTAAATTTTTAAAATTCATTTACTATTTTTCATATGGCCAAAATCAATAAATATTTAGACATTTATCATAAATTGTACTTTTATCCAAAAATTCCAAAATTTACAAGGTATACTGATATTATATAGATGTACTCCCAATAAAAATTTTATCAATTTTGGAGTTAACCACAATGAGTTATAAGGATTTACTTTTAAAATAGTATTTTCTTATAAAATCCATAACTCCTGATCTATACATCCAAAAATCGCAATTTTTGGACACAATCAAGAAAACTCATCAAATTATCATTTCAAATTTTTCCATAATTTTTGAATGTCATAAAAATTACGAAACATGATAAACATAATAATCCTTAAAATTCCTTACCTCAAAAGAAGCAAAGATTTCCGATTTAATGTCTGATGAAAAGTCAAGGAAACTTGCACCTAATAGCAACTCTCCAAGTATCTAAATACTCACAAAAATACGCTCGAGAATATAGAGAGAAAAACTTCAGCTTCGTGTGATTTTTAATTCTAACTTAAGCCTACTTATTTATAGAAAAAAATGCTAGAACGCCAAAGAGAGACTAAAATAATAAAATAATATTATTTAATTTTTTTCTTCCTACGCCACCTCTCTTGAAAACTTAGCAGCCAACCTCTAAAGCATGCTATACTTGAACAAATTTGGCAAACCACATGTTTTAATAAAAACAAAAGTGGGTCCCACCCAATTTTAATAAAAATATTTTAATTTCCTAAACTTAAATAATTCATAGAAAATAGTCCGCTTTATCGTAAAAATACAAATTTTATGTCCATTCCACACTTAAATGGAATTCTCTACAACTTTGTCGCTTTGAATTTTTCCAAATTCCAAATGAAAATATCCAAATCCACAAACTGACGATTTTCAACACCGCTTTCAACACCTTTTAAAATTCATAACAAATCATGCGTTAATTTTCAACGGTTCAAAATTTGTGGACATATACTCAACTCATATATGTATAACATATCCAAAAATCACAACGATCCAACTATTTAATTAAAATTATAACTCACGCAATAGAGCTTTAAGAACAATCGATTTGATCTTTTAATACCACCAATCCGACAAAAATACTTATAAAACACCTCAACAATAATTCCTTCGCTTATAACCACATAAATAAATCTATCATTTATATCCATATCAAATAAATATTTCCTTATTATATAAATTAATAATTAATTATTCACAAATAATATTATAGAATCACAATTATGACAACCAGCAGCTTCAGAAAAGAGGGGCTTTCCATAAGGATTTCTCCTTCATCGCGCAAGAATTAGGTGACCAAACCTCTCCTTGACATAACTTTCTAGACATTGCCAATAATGCTATCTAATAATATTATCCAAATAATATAAATTATTGATCCGATAATGGGAAATATCAAAAAGACAATTATTGAAACAACAATAATATTAAATATCAACGCAGTAATTATTGAATCAATAAAATAAAATATTGAATAAAGAATTATCGTAATAATTATTGAGTAGTGCCTTCTTACTTACTAATCAATAATTCAACAATACATCGTAATACTGCAGTAATCTATCGCAAGAACCACGCCAGACATCAGTATTTTAACCACCGGGTATTGCAATAAGATGTTAATTAGTAATAACTACGCCAGTTATTTATAAAAAGTCATACTTTGTCGCTTTTTTCATCCGACAGCTTATTCTCATTATGAGGCCCACAAATGATCAAGGCCATCATATACCTAATATTCCCCGACAACAAGAATATTCCACGACCAAATGAATATTCCCAAGCGAAAATGAGTATTTTATAACCACTCATGATTTTGAAAATTTTACATATATCACCCTTAACTTTAAACTTTTATCAATTTAACCATTTACTGAATAATAATTCTAAGAAAAATTGAATACTTTTATTTCATAAAATCCCGAGTCTTACAATCTCCCCTCCTTATGAAATTTCGTCCGCGAAATTTAAATACCTGGTATTTCAAAGAGTTGAGCATACCTTTCTTTTATTTCAGATTCTATCTCCCAGATCAGCTCTTTTGTATCATAATTTCTCAATTGCTCATTTCTTGTATTTCAGATATCATTCTAGAATACAGCTTCAAAACAAAGGATAATTGACATATAACAATTTGTCAACTTAAGTAAGAAAATTCAGCTTAGGTAGGACACACACTAGCGAAGGATATTACTCGTCTCTCCCTTCCTAGTTCTAATCCCGGATCTCCGCCATAGATCATATCCCTAAGCTCTAATACCAAATGTGACACCCCCAAAATAGGTCCAATCTATCCAACCTATTCTGAGTCGCCAAATACATGGTACAAAAAATAACTACAACTTTATTACTACAATTGTCGTGCAAAATACAACAACACATATACTGTGAGTTTTAATACCAACTGTGACTCATATCCCCACTATGGACAGCACCTCACAGTGATACCTTACATAAAGGTACAATCTAGAACTGTTTTAGAAATTAAAATCTTTGGGAAGTGCTCAAGAAAACCTTCGTACATAGGAGGCTATGAATCTAAGTTATGATAAATATCATATGTCCAGAGAATTATCCTTGGTTGATCCAATAGACCCCAAAGAAAAACGAGAAGATTACTATCATGTTCCTTCCAATAGCGAGTCTTCTCTTGACATATAACTATCTCCACTATCTCCAGTTGAAAATTATATTTCAAATGAACTCCAAGATAATATAGGTAGTGCTCGTAGATATACTCAAAGAAGTGGATGTGCAAATCTTGTCTTACGATAACATGAGATTTTATGTAATTAGACATCTTGTATGATAGTGGCAAAACACCCTTCTAAAGTTGGGTTCACCTCACCTTATTGTTGTTCACAAAAATCAATTATTAAGTGACGATAATATACGACACACACATCTTAGGTCATCAATACAATTATATATCAGATGTCATGTCGCTTTTATAATTTGTTGAGAAACTTTGACAGCCTCGCATCAAAGACACTATTCCCTCATTATCCCCGCCAACCCAAATTTACACTCTTATTACCAGAAGAATTGTGAAGCAAAAGGGGTGAGCTCAACTAGCTCAAGAAAGAATATTATGACTAAAGATAATTAAATTATCAATAGCCTTCATCAAGAATAAATCGTAGATTTAGAACATATGGTAGATGATATAACTTTTCAACCATAGTTGCAAATGAACAAACAATCCATTAGAAGAGTCAAATAGACCATAAAGTCTATTATCTTCTCATGTTAAAAGTCCACCAACAATGCTTTATCCCTCGTGACATTAATCAACAGATCCTGCTCACGATCATTTGAATAACTCATAATCATAATTGTAGTTCTAATTTTCTCTCTCATCCAAGACGAAGATAATTTTCATCACATGTCTTTACCTCAAACATCAAAGATCATGGTTATACCAAATCACAGCCTTCGCTCATAATCATATTAATAAGTTCATCTTTGCACTACGGGCCAAAGATATTCATCAATAGCTTCATCTTTGCACTACATGCCAAAGATATTCAACAACATGTCATCTTTGCACCACGGGCCAAAGATATTCAACAACAGTCATCTTTGCACCAATCGCACAAGATATTCATCAATAATTGATCTTTGCACTACAAAAGCAAGATATTCATATCTTAAAGAAACATACAATCATTTAAGAATTTATATAAACCATAATTATAATCATGTTGATCAATTCACCTTTGCACTTAAGCTAAAAATATTCAATTGTAAATTCAATGGTCATGATCATACCATTCAACGATTCAACTTTGCACCATCGCCAAAGAGAACCCATAGTCACGATCATACCAATAATCTACCCATCTTTACACTTAAGTCAAAGAGAAATTTCATCACCGGATTATAAAAATGTTATATATGATAGTAAAAATAATATGATCAACAAATGTGCATTTAATTTCAAGAGTAAGATTCATAAATCAATGATTTCATAACACCTTAATCTAAATGTTATAAATCACTTAATAATCTCATAATCTAATATTATTAATACTACCACAATATTTTAATCATTTCTTAAACTTATAAACAATTTATTTTAATTGTTTACACTTTACTAATTAATGCATTTAATCATACTAAAATGCAAAACTCATAAGATTTCATCACCAATAACCAACAACCTCATAAAAAATCAAGATATACCATATATAGATTCCCAAGCCATAAAATCCTATTTTTCAATTTTATTACTTCACATAACATATTTAATTTATTTATTCATAACTAGTCCATTTTCATGAAAAATACCAAATCAGTTCCAAAAATATTCTTTTCTCGGGATTTAGCATAATATAGTCCCATATTGAACATATATTTTTCTAAATTTTAAAATTCATTTACTATTTTTCACATGGCCAAAACTGCCGAATATTTAGACATTTATCATAAATTGTAATTTTATCCAAAAATTCCAAAATTTACAAGGTATACTGATATTATATAGATGTACTCCCAATAAAAATTTTATCAATTTTGGAGTTAACCACAAGGAGTTATAAGGATTTACTTTTAAAATAGTCTTTTCTCATAAAATCCATAACTCCTAATCTATACATCCAAAAATCGCCATTTTTGGACACAATCAAGGAAACTCATCAAATTATCATTTCAAATTTTTCCATAATTTTGAATGTCATAAAAATTACTGAAACATGATAAACATAATAATCCTTAAAATTCCTTACCTCAAAAGAGCAAGATTTCCTTGACCGAATGCTCTGATGAAAAGTCAAGGAAACTTGCAATCGAATAGCAACTCTCCAAGTATCTAAATACTCACAAAAATACGCCGAGAATATAGAGAGAAACTTCAGCTTCGGTGTGATTTTTAATTCTAACTTAAGCACTTATTTATAGAAAAAATGCTAGAACGCATGAAAGGAGACTAAAATAATAAAATAATATTATTTAATTTTTTTTCTCCCACGCCCCTCTCTTGAAAACTTTAGCGACCTCTAGCATGCTATACTTGAACAAATTTGGCAAACCCACATGTTTAATAAAAACAAAAGTGGGTCCCACCCAATTTTAATAAAAATATTTTAATTTCCAAACTTCAATAATTCATAGAAAATAGTCCGCTTATCGAAAAATACAAATTTTATGTCCATTCCACACTTAAATGGAATTCTCTACAACTTTGTCGCTTTGAATTTTTCCAAATTCCAAATGTAAAATATCCAAATTCACAAACCAGACGATTTTCAACACCGCTTCAACACCTTTTAAAATTCATAACAAATCATGCGTTAATTTTCAATCTGTTCAAAATTTGTGGACATATACTCAACTCATATATGTATAACATATCCAAAAATCACAACGATCCAACTATTTAATTAAAATTATAACTCACGCAATATAGCTTTTAAGAACAATTTATTTGATCTTTTAATACCACCAATCCGACAAAAATACTTATAAAACACCTCAACAATAATTCCTTCGTTTATAACCACATAAATAAATCTATCATTTATATCCATATCAAATAAATATTTCCTTATTATATAAATTAATAATTAATTATTCACAAATAATATTATAGAATCACAATTATGACAACCAGCAGCCTCAGAAAAGAGGGGCTTTCCAATAAGGATTTCTCCTCATCGCCGCAAATTAGGTGACCAAACCTCTCCTTGACATAACTTTCTAGACATTGCCAATAATGCTATCTAATAATATTATCCAAATAATATAAATTATTGATCCGATAATGGAAAATATCAGGCGATGACAATTATTGAAACAACAATAATATTAAATATCAACGCAGAATTATTGAATCAATAAAATAAAATATTGAACAAAGAATTCACCGTAAATAATTATTGAGTAGTGCCTTCTTACTTACGAATCAATAATTCAACAATACTGTGGCAATACCGCAGTGCTATCGCGTAACCACACGACATCGTATTTTAACCACCGTATATCCAACAAAGGTTAATGGTAATAACTACGCCAAGTATTTATAAAACTCATACTTTGTCGCTTTCTTCATCCTGACAGCTTATTCTGCTATGAGGCCCACAAAATGATCAAGCTACCATTATACGAATATTCCCCGACAACAAGAATATTCCACGACCAAATGAATATTCCCACGTAAATGAGTATTTTATAACCACTCATGTATTTTGAAAATTTTACATATATCACCCTTAACTTTAAACTTTTATCAATTTAACCATTTACCTTGAATAATAATTCTAAGAAAAATTGAATACTTTTATTTCATAAAATCCTGAGTCTTACAATCTCCCCTCCTTATGAAATTTCGTCCGCGAAATTTACATACCGGTATTTCAAAGAGTTGAGAATACCTTGCTTTCATTTCGCATTCTATCTCCCGTGATCGCCTCTTTTGTATCATAATTTCTCCATTGCTCATTTCTTGTATTTCGATATCATTCTAGAATACAACTTCAAAACAAAGGATAATTGACATATCACAATTTGTCAACTTAAGTAAGAAAATTCACTTAGGTAGGACACACACTAGCGAAGGATATTACTCGCCTCCCTTCCTAGTTCTAATCCCTGATCTCCGCCATAGATCATATCCTAAGCTCTAATACCAAATGTGACACCCCAAAATAGGTCCAATCTATCCAACCTATTCTCGAGTCGCCAAATACATGGTACAAAAAATAACTACAACTTTATTACTACAATTGTCGTGGCAAAATACAACAACACATATATCGTGAGTTTTAATACCAATCGTGACTCATATCCCCACTATGGACAAAGACTCACAAAGGATACCTTACATAAAGGTACAATCTAGAATCTGCTTTAGAAATTAAAATCTTTGGGAAGTGCTCAAGAAAACCTTCGTACATGGGAGGCTATGAATCTAAGTTATGATAAATATCATATGTCCAGAGAATTATCCTTGGTTGATCCAATAGACCCCAAAGAAAAACGAGAAGATTACTATCATGTTCCTTCCAATAGCGAGTCTTCTCTTGACATATAACTATCTCCACTATCTCCAGTTGAAAATTATATTTCAAATGAACTCCAAGATAATATAGGTAGTGCTCGTAGATATACTCAGCAAGTGGATGTGCACAATCTTGTCTTACGATAACATGAGATTGTATGTAATTAGACATCTTGTATGATAGTGGCAAAACACCCTTCTAAAGTTGGGTTCACCTCACCTTATTGTTGTTCACAAAAATCAATTATTAAGTGACGTATAATATACGACACACACATCTTAGGTCATCAATACAATTATATATTGTATGTCATGCTGTTTTATAATTTGTTGAGAAACTTTGACAGTCTCAGACCAGCACACTATTCCCCTGTTATCCCCGCTCGACCCAGCTACACTCTTATTACCTGAAAGGAATTGTGAAGTAAAAGGGTGAGCTCAACTAGCTCAGTAAAGAATATTATGACTAAAGATAATTAAATTATCAATAGCCTTCATCAGTAATAAATCAGAGATTTAGAACATATGGTAGATGATATAACTTTTCAACCATAGTTGCAGCGGAACAAACAATCCATTAGAAGAGTCAAATAGACCATAAAGTCTATTATCTTCTCCATGTTAAAAGTCCACCAACAATGCTTTATCCCTGTGACATTAATCAACAGATCCTGTTCACAGTCATTTGAATAACTCATAATCATAATTGTAGTTCTAATTTTCTCTTCTCATCCAAGACGAAGATAATTTTCATCACATGTCTTTACCTGAAACATCAAAGATCATGGTTATACCAAATCACAGTTCCTGTTCATAATCATATTAATAAGTTCATCTTTGCACTACGGGCCAAAGATATTCATCAACAGTTCATCTTTGCACTACATGCCAAAGATATTCAACAACATGTCATCTTTGCACTACGGGCCAAAGATATTCAACAACAGGTCATCTTTGCACCACTGGCACAAGATATTCATCAATAATTGATCTTTGCACTACAGGCCAAGATATTCATATCTTAAAGAAACATACAATCATTTAAGAATTTATATAAACCATAATTATAATCATGTTGATCAATTCACCTTTGCACTTAAGCTAAAAATATTCAATTGTAAATTCAATGGTCATGATCATACCATTCAACGATTCAACTTTGCACTACTGGCCAAAGAGAACCCATAGTCACGATCATACCAATAATCTACCCATCTTTACACTTAAGTCAAAGAGAAATTTCATCACCGGGATTATAAAAATGTTATATATGATAGTAAAAATAATATGATCAATAAATGATTTAATTTCAAGAGTAAGATTCATAAATCAATGATTTCATAACACCTTAATCTAAATGTTATAAATCACTTAATAATCTCATAATCTAATATTATTAATACTACCACAATATTTTAATCATTTCTTAAACTTATAAACAATTTATTTTAATTGTTTACACTTTACTAATTAATGCATTTAATCATACTAAAATGCAAAACTCATAAGATTTCATCACCAATAACCAACAACCTCATAAAAAATCAGATATACCATATATATAGGATTCCCAAGCCATAAAATCCTATTTTTCAATTTTATTACTTCACATAACATATTTAATTTATTTATTCATAACTAGTCCATTTTCATGAAAAATACCAAATCAGTTCCAAAAATATTCTTTTCTGGGATTTAGCATAATATAGTCCCATATTGAACATATATTTTTCTCGGAATTTTTAAAATTCATTTACTATTTTTCACACGGCCAAAATCAATTAATATTTAGACATTTATCATAAATTGTAATTTTATCCAAAAATTCCAAAATTTACAAGGTATACTGATATTATATAGATGTACTCCCAATAAAAATTTTATCAATTTTGGAGTTAACCACAAGGAGTTATAAGGATTTACTTTTAAAATAGTCTTTTCTCATAAAATCCATAACTCCTATCTATACATCCAAAAATCGCCATTTTTGGACACAATCAAGAAAACTCATCAAATTATCATTTCAAATTTTTCCATAATTTTTGAATGTCATAAAATTACGAAACATGATAAACATAATAATCCTTAAAATTCCTTACCTCAAAAGAAAGCAATTTTTCCGACCTAATGTTCTGATGAAAAGTCAAGGAAACTTGCAATCTGAATAGCAACTCTCCAAGTATCTAAATACTCACAAAAATACGCCGAGAATATAGAGAGAAAAACTTCAGCTTTACGTGTGATTTTAATTCTAACTTAAGCGCCTATTTATAGAAAAATGCTGTAAACGCTGAAAGGAGACTAAAATAATAAAATAATATTATTTAATTTTTTTCTTCCTACGCCACCTCTCTTGAAAACTTAGCAACCTCTAGCATGCTATACTTGAACAAATTTGGCAGTTTCACATGTTTAATAAAAACAAAAGTGGGTCCCACCCAATTTTAATAAAAATATTTTAATTTCCTAAACTTCAATAATTCATAGAAAATAGTCCGTTTATCAGAAAAATACAAATTTTATGTCCATTCCACACGAAATGGAATTCTCTACAACTTTGTCGCTTTGAATTTTTCCAAATTCCAAATAGAAAATATCCGAAATCCACAAACGGACGATTTTCAACACCGTTTCAACACCTTTTAAAATTCATAACAAATCATGCGTTAATTTTCAACGGTTCAAAATTTGTGGACATATACTCAACTCATATATGTATAACATATCCAAAAATCACAACGATCCAATGGTCGAATTAAAATTATAACTCACGCAATAGAGCTTTAAGAACACCGATTTGATCTTTTAATACCACCAATCCGACAAAATACTTATAAAACACCTCAACAATAATTCCTTCGTTTATAACCACATAAATAAATCTATCATTTATATCCATATCAAATAAATATTTCCTTATTATATAAATTAATAATTAATTATTCACAAATAATATTATAGAATCACAATTATGACAACCAGCGCTTTCAGAAAAGAGGGCTTTCCAATAAGGATTTCTCCTCATCGGGCGCCGAATTAGGTGACCAAACCTCTCCTTGACATAACTTTCTAGACATTGCCAATAATGCTATCTAATAATATTATCCAAATAATATAAATTATTGATCCGATAATGGGAAATATCAGGCAAAAGGACAATTATTGAAACAACAATAATATTAAATATCAACGCAAAGAATTATTGAATCAATAAAATAAAATATTGAATAAAGAATTCATCAGAATAATTATTGAGTAGTGCCTTCTTACTTACGAATCAATAATTCAACAATACTGCGTAATACCGCAGGTAGCTACTTTGTCAACCACGCCAGACATCAGATTTTAACCACCGGGTATTGCAACAAGCAGTTAATGGTAATAACTACGCCAAGTATTTATAAAAACTCATACTTTGTCGCTTTCTTCATCCGACAGCTTATTCATTATGAGGCCCACAAATGATCAATACTGGCATACTTAATATTCCCCACAACAAGAATATTCCACGACCAAATGAATATTCCCCACGTAAATGAGTATTTTATAACCACTTGCGTATTTTGAAAATTTTACATATATCACCCTTAACTTTAAACTTTTATCAATTTAACCATTTACTGAATAATAATTCTAAGAAAAATTGAATACTTTTATTTCATAAAATCCCGAGTCTTACAATCTCCCCTCCTTATGAAATTTCGTCCGCGAAATTTACATACCTGGTATTTCAAAGAGTTGAGAATACCTTGCTTTCATTTCAGATTCTATCTCCCAGATCAGCTCTTTTGTATCATAATTTCTCCATTGCTCATTTCTTGTATTTCAGATATCATTCTAGAATACAAACTTCAAAACAAAGGATAATTGACATATCACAATTTGTCAACTTAAGTAAGAAAATTCAAATTTAGGTAGGACACACACTAATGAAGGATATTACTCGCCTCTCCTTCCTAGTTCTAATCCCGGATCTCCGCCATAGATCATATCCCTAAGCTCTAATACCAAATGTGACACCCCCAAAATAGGTCCAATCTATCCAACCTATTCTGAGTCGCCAAATACATGGTACAAAAAATAACTACAACTTTATTACTACAATTGTCGTGCAAAATACAACAACACATATACTGTGAGTTTTAATACCAACTGTGACTCATATCCCCACTATGGACAGCACCTCGCAGTGATACCTTACATAAAGGTACAATCTAGAACTGTTTTAGAAATTAAAATCTTTGGGAAGTGCTCAAGAAAACCTTCGTACATAGGAGGCTATGAATCTAAGTTATGATAAATATCATATGTCCAGAGAATTATCCTTGGTTGATCCAATAGACCCCAAAGAAAAAACGAGAAGATTACTATCATGTTCCTTCCAATAATGAGTCTTCTCTTGACATATAACTATCTCCACTATCTCCAGCTTGAAAATTATATTTCAAATGAACTCCAAGATAATATAGGTAGTGCTCGTAGATATACTCTCGGAAGTGGATGTGCACAATCTTGTCTTACGATAACATGAGATTTTATGTAATTAGACATCTTGTATGATAGTGGCAAAACACCCTTCTAAAGTTGGGTTCACCTCACCTTATTGTTGTTCACAAAATCAATTATTAAGTGACGATAATATATTGACGACACACACATCTTAGGTCATCAATACAATTATATATCAGTATGTCATGTCGCTTTTATAATTTGTTGAGAAACTTTGACAGTCCTCGATCAAAGACACTATTCCTCTCGTTATCCCCGCCGTCGACCCAAATACACTCTTTATTACACGAAAGGAATTGTGAAGCAAAAAGGGTGAGCTCAACTAGCTCAAGAAAGAATATTATGACTAAAGATAATTAAATTATCAATAGCCTTCATCAAGAATAAATCGAGATTTAGAACATATGGTAGATGATATAACTTTTCAACCATAGTTGCAATGAACAAACAATCCATTAGAAGAGTCAAATAGACCATAAAGTCTATTATCTTCTCCATGTTAAAAGTCCACCAACAATGCTTTATCCTCATGACATTAATCAATGTATCCCTGCTTCACGTCATTTGAATAACTCATAATCATAATTGTAGTTCTAATTTTCTCTTCTCATCCAAGACGAAGATAATTTTCATCACATGTCTTTACCTGAAACATCAAAGATCATGGTTATACCAAATCACAGTTCCTGTTCATAATCATATTAATAAGTTCATCTTTGCACTACGGGCCAAAGATATTCATCAACAGTTCATCTTTGCACTACATGCCAAAGATATTCAACAACATGTCATCTTTGCACTACGGGCCAAAGATATTCAACAACAGGTCATCTTTGCACCACTGGCACAAGATATTCATCAATAATTGATCTTTGCACTACAGGCCAAGATATTCATATCTTAAAGAAACATACAATCATTTAAGAATTTATATAAACCATAATTATAATCATGTTGATCAATTCACCTTTGCACTTAAGCTAAAAATATTCAATTGTAAATTCAATGGTCATGATCATACCATTCAACGATTCAACTTTGCACTACTGGGCCAAAGAGAACCCATAGTCACGATCATACCAATAATCTACCCATCTTTACACTTAAGTCAAAGAGAAATTTCATCACCGGGATTATAAAAATGTTATATATGATAGTAAAAATAATATGATCAACAGCTGCATTTAATTTCAAGAGTAAGATTCATAAATCAATGATTTCATAACACCTTAATCTAAATGTTATAAATCACTTAATAATCTCATAATCTAATATTATTAATACTACCACAATATTTTAATCATTTCTTAAACTTATAAACAATTTATTTTAATTGTTTACACTTTACTAATTAATGCATTTAATCATACTAAAATGCAAAACTCATAAGATTTCATCACCAATAACCAACAACCTCATAAAAAATCTGCATATACCATATATAGGATTCCCAAGCCATAAAATCCTATTTTTCAATTTTATTACTTCACATAACATATTTAATTTATTTATTCATAACTAGTCCATTTTCATGAAAAATACCAAATCAGTTCCAAAAATATTCTTTTCTGGGATTTAGCATAATATAGTCCCATATTGAACATATATTTTTCTCGGAATTTTTAAAATTCATTTACTATTTTTCACATGGCCAAAACTGCCGAATATTTAGACATTTATCATAAATTGTAATTTTATCCAAAAATTCCAAAATTTACAAGGTATACTGATATTATATAGATGTACTCCCAATAAAAATTTTATCAATTTTGGAGTTAACCACAAGGAGTTATAAGGATTTACTTTTAAAATAGTCTTTTCTCATAAAATCCATAACTCCTAATCTATACATCCAAAAATCGCCATTTTTGGACACAATCAAGGAAACTCATCAAATTATCATTTCAAATTTTTCCATAATTTTTGAATGTCATAAAAATTACGAAACATGATAAACATAATAATCCTTAAAATTCCTTACCTCAAAAAGAAAGAAGATTTCTTACGGCCAATAATGTGGATGAAAAGTCAAGGAAACTTGCAATTGAATAGCAACTCTCCAAGTATCTAAATACTCACAAAAATACGCTCGAGAATATAGAGAGAAAAACTTCAGTTTACGGTGTGATTTTTAATTCTAACTTAAGCGCTTTATTTATAGAAAAAATGCTAGAACGCATGAAAGGAGACTAAAATAATAAAATAATATTATTTAATTTTTTTTCTTCCCACGCCACCTCTCTTGAAAACTTAGCAGACCTCTAGCATGCTATACTTGAACAAATTTGGCAAATTACATGTTTAATAAAAACAAAAGTGGGTCCCACCCAATTTTAATAAAAATATTTTAATTTCCGAAACTTCAATAATTCATAGAAAATAGTCCGTTTATCAGAAAAATACAAATTTTATGTCCATTCCACACGAAATGGAATTCTCTACAACTTTGTCGCTTTGAATTTTTCCAAATTCCAAACAGAAAATATCCGAAATCCACAAACGGACGATTTTCAACACCGTTTCAACACCTTTTAAAATTCATAACAAATCATGCGTTAATTTTCAACGGTTCAAAATTTGTGGACATATACTCAACTCATATATGTATAACATATCCAAAAATCACAACGATCCAACGGTCGAATTAAAATTATAACTCACGCAATAGAGCTTTAAGAACACCGATTTGATCTTTTAATACCACCAATCCGACAAAATACTTATAAAACACCTCAACAATAATTCCTTCGTTTATAACCACATAAATAAATCTATCATTTATATCCATATCAAATAAATATTTCCTTATTATATAAATTAATAATTAATTATTCACAAATAATATTATAGAATCACAATTATGACAACCAGGCAGTTTCCAGAAAAGAGGGGGCTTTCCAATAAGGATTTCTCCTTACTGGCGCGCAATTAGGTGACCAAACCTCTCCTTGACATAACTTTCTAGACATTGCCAATAATGCTATCTAATAATATTATCCAAATAATATAAATTATTGATCTGATAATGGGAAATACTGTGCAGTGACAATTATTGAAACAACAATAATATTAAATATCAACGCAGTAATTATTGAATCAATAAAATAAAATATTGAACAAGAATTCATCGTGTAATAATTATTGAGTAGTGCCTTCTTACTTACTTAATCAATAATTCAACAATACTTTATCTGCATACTGCAGTGCCATCTTGTCTGCAACCACGCCAGACATCGTATTTTTTAACCACCGGGTATTACAACAGAGTTAATGGTAATAACTACTACAAGTTATTTATAAAAACTCATACTTTGTCGCTTTTCTTCATCCGACAGCTTATTACATTATGAGGCCCACAAATGATCATGCTACTGGCATACATACCTAATATTCCCAACAACAAGAATATTCCACGACCAAATGAATATTCCCCACGTAAATGAGTATTTTATAACCACTTGCATGTATTTTGAAAATTTTACATATATCACCCTTAACTTTAAACTTTTATCAATTTAACCATTTACCTATAATAATTCTAAGAAAAATTGAATACTTTTATTTCATAAAATCCCTAGTCTTACAATCTCCCTCCTTATGAAATTTCGTCATTGAAATTTACATACCCGTATTTCAAAGAGTTGAGAATACCTTGCTTTCATTTGATTCTATCTCCCAGATCAGCTCTTTTGTATCATAATTTCTCCATTGCTCATTTCTTGTATTTCAGATATCATTCTAGAATACAGCTTCAAAACAAAGGATAATTGACATATCACAATTTGTCAACTTAAGTAAGAAAATTCAGCTTAGGTAGGACACACACTAGCGAAGGATATTACTCGTCTCTCCCTTCCTAGTTCTAATCCCGGATCTCCGCCATAGATCATATCCCTAAGCTCTAATACCAAATGTGACACCCCCAAAATAGGTCCAATCTATCCAACCTATTCTGAGTCGCCAAATACATGGTACAAAAAATAACTACAACTTTATTACTACAATTGTCGTGCAAAATACAACAACACATATACTGTGAGTTTTAATACCAACTGTGACTCATATCCCCACTATGGACAAAGACTCTCACGTTGATACCTTACATAAAAAGGTACAATCTAGAACTGTTTTAGAAATTAAAATCTTTGGGAAGTGCTCAAGAAAACCTTCGTACATAGGAGGCTATGAATCTAAGTTATGATAAATATCATATGTCCAGAGAATTATCCTTGGTTGATCCAATAGACCCCAAAGAAAAACGAGAAGATTACTATCATGTTCCTTCCAATAGCGAGTCTTCTCTTGACATATAACTATCTCCACTATCTCCAGTTGAAAATTATATTTCAAATGAACTCCAAGATAATATAGGTAGTGCTCGTAGATATACTCAGCAAGTGGATGTGCACAATCTTGTCTTACGATAACATGAGATTTTATGTAATTAGACATCTTGTATGATAGTGGCAAAACACCCTTCTAAAGTTGGGTTCACCTCACCTTATTGTTGTTCACAAAAATCAATTATTAAGTGACGTATAATATACGACACACACATCTTAGGTCATCAATACAATTATATATTGTATGTCATGCTGTTTTATAATTTGTTGAGAAACTTTGACAGCCTCATCAAAGACACTATTCCCTGTTATCCCCGTCAACCCAGCCTACACTTTATTACACGAAAGGAATTGTGAAGTAAAAAGGGTGAGCTCAACTAGCTCAAGAAAGAATATTATGACTAAAGATAATTAAATTATCAATAGCCTTCATCAAGAATAAATCGTAGATTTAGAACATATGGTAGATGATATAACTTTTCAACCATAGTTGCAAATGAACAAACAATCCATTAGAAGAGTCAAATAGACCATAAAGTCTATTATCTTCTCCATGTTAAAAGTCCACCAACAATGCTTTATCCCCTCGTGACATTAATCAATGATCCTCGCTCACACGATCATTTGAATAACTCATAATCATAATTGTAGTTCTAATTTTCTCTTCTCATCCAAGACGAAGATAATTTTCATCACATGTCTTTACCTGAAACATCAAAGATCATGGTTATACCAAATCACAGTTCCTGTTCATAATCATATTAATAAGTTCATCTTTGCACTACGGGCCAAAGATATTCAACAACAGGTCATCTTTGCACCACTGGCACAAGATATTCATCAATAATTGATCTTTGCACTACAGGCCAAGATATTCATATCTTAAAGAAACATACAATCATTTAAGAATTTATATAAACCATAATTATAATCATGTTGATTAATTCACCTTTGCACTTAAGCTAAAAATATTCAATTGTAAATTCAATGGTCATGATCATACCATTCAACGATTCAACTTTGCACTACTGGCCAAAGAGAACCCATAGTCACGATCATACCAATAATCTACCCATCTTTACACTTAAGTCAAAGAGAAATTTCATCACCGGGATTATAAAAATGTTATATATGATAGTAAAAATAATATGATCAACAGCTGCATTTAATTTCAAGAGTAAGATTCATAAATCAATGATTTCATAACACCTTAATCTAAATGTTATAAATCACTTAATAATCTCATAATCTAATATTATTAATACTACCACAATATTTTAATCATTTCTTAAACTTATAAACAATTTATTTTAATTGTTTACACTTTACTAATTAATGCATTTAATCATACTAAAATGCAAAACTCATAAGATTTCATCACCAATAACCAACAACCTCATAAAAAATCTGCATATACCATATATAGGATTCCCAAGCCATAAAATCCTATTTTTCAATTTTATTACTTCACATAACATATTTAATTTATTTATTCATAACTAGTCCATTTTCATGAAAAATACCAAATCAGTTCCAAAAATATTCTTTTCTGGGATTTAGCATAATATAGTCCCATATTGAACATATATTTTTCTCGGAATTTTTAAAATTCATTTACTATTTTTCACATGGCCAAAACTGCCGAATATTTAGACATTTATCATAAATTGTAATTTTATCCAAAAATTCCAAAATTTACAAGGTATATCTGATATTATATAGATGTACTCCCAATAAAAATTTTATCAATTTTGAGTTAACCACAAGGAGTTATAAGGATTTACTTTTAAAATAGTCTTTTCTCATAAAATCCATAACTCCTAATCTATACATCCAAAAATCGCCATTTTGGACACAATCAAGAAACTCATCAAATTATCATTTCAAATTTTTCCATAATTTTGAATGTTATAAAAATTACGAAACATGATAAACATAATAATCCTTAAAATTCCTTACCTCAAAAAGCGCAAGATTTCAATTTAATGTTTGATGAAAAGTCAAGGAAACTTGCAATCGAATAGCAACTCTCCAAGTATCTAAATACTCACAAAAATACGCCGAGAATATAGAGAGAGAAAACTTCAGCTTACGGTGTGATTTTTAATTCTAACTTAAGCGCTTATTTATAGAAAAAATGCTAGACGCCAAAGGAGACTAAAATAATAAAATAATATTATTTAATTTTTTTTTTTCTTCCTACGCCACCTCTCTTGAAAAACTTAGCAGCCTCTAGCATGCTATATACTTGAACAAATTTGGCGATTCACATGTTTAATAAAAACAAAAGTGGGTCCCACCCAATTTTAATAAAAATATTTTAATTTCCGAAACTTCAATAATTCATAGAAAATAGTCCGTTTATCAGAAAAATACAAATTTTATGTCCATTCCACACGAAATGGAATTCTCTACAACTTTGTCGCTTTGAATTTTTCCAAATTCCAAACAGAAAATATCCGAAATCCACAAACCGACGATTTTCAACACCGTTTCAACACCTTTTAAAATTCATAACAAATCATGCGTTAATTTTCAACGGTTCAAAATTTGTGGACATATACTCAACTCATATATGTATAACATATCCAAAAATCACAACGATCCAACGGTCGAATTAAAATTATAACTCACGCAATAGAGCTTTTAAGAACAATCGATTTGATCTTTTAATACCACCAATCCGACAAAAAATACTTATAAAACACCTCAACAATAATTCCTTCGTTTATAACCACATAAATAAATCTATCATTTATATCCATATCAAATAAATATTTCCTTATTATATAAATTAATAATTAATTATTCACAAATAATATTATAGAATCACAATTATGACAACCAGCAGCGGCTTCGAAAAAGGGGCTTTCCAATAAGGATTTCTCCTTCTTGCGCCTGAATTAGGTGACCAAACCTCTCCTTGACATAACTTTCTAGACATTGCCAATAATGCTATCTAATAATATTATCCAAATAATATAAATTATTGATCCGATAATGGGAAATATCGTAAAAATGACAATTATTGAAACAACAATAATATTAAATATCAACGCATGAATTATTGAATCAATAAAATAAAATATTGAATAAAGAATCATCAGTAATAATTATTGAGTAGTGCCTTCTTACTTACGAATCAATAATTCAACAATACTGCAATAATACTGCAGTGTCTACTTTCAACAACCACGCCAGACATCGTATTTTAACCACCGGTATTACAACAAAGTGTTAATGGTAACAACTACGCCATATTATTTATAAAAACTCATACTTTGTCGCTTTTTCATCATCGACAGCTTATTCTTCATTATGAGGCCCACAAATGATCAACATACACCATATACGAATATTCCCCGACAACAAGAATATTCCACGACCAAATGAATATTCCCCGACAGAAATGAGTATTTTATAACCACTTGCGTATTTTGAAAATTTTACATATATCACCCTTAACTTTAAACTTTTATCAATTTAACCATTTACTGAATAATAATTCTAAGAAAAATTGAATACTTTTATTTCATAAAATCCCGAGTCTTACAATCTCCCCTCCTTATGAAATTTCGTCCGCGAAATTTACATACCTGGTATTTCAAAGAGTTGAGAATACCTTGCTTTCATTTCGATTTCTATCTCCCGGATCGACTCTTTTGTATCATAATTTCTCCATTGCTCATTTCTTGTATTTCGGATATCATTCTAGAATACGACTTCAAAAACAAGGATAATTGACATATCACAATTTGTCAACTTAAGTAAGAAAATTCAAACTTAGGTAGGACACACACTAGCGAAGGATATTACTCGTCTCTCCCTTCCTAGTTCTAATCCCGGATCTCCGCCATAGATCATATCCCTAAGCTCTAATACCAAATGTGACACCCCCAAAATAGGTCCAATCTATCCAACCTATTCTGAGTCGCCAAATACATGGTACAAAAAATAACTACAACTTTATTACTACAATTGTCGTGCAAAATACAACAACACATATATCTTGTGAGTTTTAATACCAACTCATGACTCATATCCCCACTATGGACAAAGACTTTCACAAAGGATACCTTACATAAAGGTACAATCTAGAACTGTTTTAGAAATTAAAATCTTTGGGAAGTGCTCAAGAAAACCTTCGTACATAGGAGGCTATGAATCTAAGTTATGATAAATATCATATGTCCAGAGAATTATCCTTGGTTGATCCAATAGACCCCAAAGAAAAATGAGAAGATTACTATCATGTTCCTTCCAATAACGAGTCTTCTCTTGACATATAACTATCTCCACTATCTCCAGTTGAAAATTATATTTCAAATGAACTCCAAGATAATATAGGTAGTGCTCGTAGATATACTCAGCAAGTGGATGTGCACAATCCTGTCTTACGATAACATGAGATTGTATGTCATTAGACATCTTGTATGATAGTGGCAAAACACCCTTCTAAAGTTGGGTTCACCTCACCTTATTGTTGTTCACAAAAATCAATTATTAAGTGACGTATAATATACGACACACACATCTTAGGTCCTCAATACAATTATATATTGTATGTCATGCTGTTTTATAATGTGTTGAGAAACTTTGACAGCCTCGCATCAAAGACACTATTCCCCTGTTATCCCCGCTCGACCCAGCTACACTCTTATTACCTGAAAGGAATTGTGAAGCAAAAGGGTGAGCTCAACTAGCTCAGTAAAGAATATTATGACTAAAGATAATTAAATTATCAATAGCCTTCATCAGTAATAAATCAGAGATTTAGAACATATGGTAGATGATATAACTTTTCAACCATAGTTGCAGCGGAACAAACAATCCATTAGAAGAGTCAAATAGACCATAAAGTCTATTATCTTCTCCATGTTAAAAGTCCACCAACAATGCTTTATCCCTGTGACATTAATCAACAGATCCTGTTCACAGTCATTTGAATAACTCATAATCATAATTGTAGTTCTAATTTTCTCTTCTCATCCAAGACGAAGATAATTTTCATCACATGTCTTTACCTAAAACATCAAAGATCATGGTTATACCAAATCACAGTTCCTGTTCATAATCATATTAATAAGTTCATCTTTGCACTACGGGCCAAAGATATTCATCAACAGTTCATCTTTGCACTACATGCCAAAGATATTCAAAGAATATGTCATCTTTGCACTACGGGCCAAAGATATTCAACAACAGGTCATCTTTGCACTACGGGCCAAAGATATTCAACAACAGGTCATCTTTGCACCACTGGCACAAGATATTCATCAATAATTGATCTTTGCACTACAGGCCAAGATATTCATATCTTAAAGAAACATACAATCATTTAAGAATTTATATAAACCATAATTATAATCATGTTGATCAATTCACCTTTGCACTTAAGCTAAAAATATTAAATTGTAAATTCAATGGTCATGATCATACCATTCAACGATTCAACTTTGCACTACTGGCCAAAGAGAACCCATAGTCACGATCATACCAATAATCTACCCATCTTTACACTTAAGTCAAAGAGAAATTTCATCACCGGGATTATAAAAATGTTATATATGATAGTAAAAATAATATGATCAACAGCTGCATTTAATTTCAAGAGTAAGATTCATAAATCAATGATTTCATAACACCTTAATCCAAATGTTATAAATCACTTAATAATCTAATAATCTAATTTATTAATACTACCACAATATTTTAATCATTTCTTAAACTTATAAACAATTTATTTTAATTGTTTACACTTTACTAATTAATGCATTTAATCATACTAAAATGCAAAACTCATAAGATTTCATCACCAATAACCAAAAACCTCATTGGTGAGTACAGGCGTCTCCATGGTCTCATTTACTCCACTGTTAACATTCTCAGTCGACATTCTCAAATACTGCCATAAAACAAAGGTTAATTAAGGAAATCAACATATCATATAATATCCCTATATATTGACCAACTAACAAATAAGCTTAGGTAGGACACACTAGCGAAGGATTTACTCGTCTCTCCCCTCATAGTTTTATTCCCTGATCTCCACCAGAGATCATATCCCTAAGCTCTAATACCAACTGTGATGCCCCCCAAAATAGGTATATATCACCCATTTTAGGTCGTCAATAAAATGGTACAAAAACAACTACAACTTTATTAATACATCATAAAAACTGTGAGTTTAAATACAGATATTGTCTTCCATACCCAAATAAATCCTCATCACAATTATTGATACATTATTTTACAAAAATGGCGAGGACTACTAAACAACTTCTAGAATCATCATTCCATACCCCGACTAGTACTCGCTACATTCTCGCCTCCTGAGAAGAAAAATAGAACAAAAAGGAAAAGGGTGAGCTCAACTAGCCCAGTAAAGAATATTATGACTAAGATAATATAGAACAAATTATCGTTAGTCTTCAACAGGGAAAAAAATCTGATAAAATACAATAGACAACAAGTTTCAGATCAATATTCGCAGCAGAAATAATAATTCATAGAAGAGTTACGTAGAGAATGAAATCTACTATTATCTATGAATTTAAAAGTCCATTGTCAATATTTTATCCCTGTAACATCAATAATTATTCATCTTGAATCAAATTTTCATCTTTGCACTACAGGTCAAAGATATTCATCAGTCGGTCATGTTCATCTCATCACCTGTTCATCTTTGCACTACGGGCCAAAGATATTCATTATAAAATCATTTATCTTTTGCACTACTACAGCCAAAGATATTCAATAATATCATCATTTAGGACTGAGAATGATGAAAAATATTTTAAAGGAAATGAATCCAGTGAAACAAAATAATAAATATCAAGGATTCGTATTTCAGCTATTTCATGTCCAAAAATACCTCATAAATAATCATAGTGAAGTAAAATTCAAGAATAATCAAAACATGGATACAATCAAAGCTAGTATCCATAATAGATATTTGGAAGAAAAGGAAAAAATTTCATTTTTCGATGAATAGTGCCGTATTCATGAATAGTACCGTATACGTGAATAGTAACCCCGACACAAAAAGTTCTAAATTTGATTAAAAGTTCAAACCAATATTTTGGCATAATGATATTGAAGAAAATAATATCATTTAAAAAGAAAATAACATCCCTTACCTCGAAAAGATAGTACTTCTAGTTGAAACATCGGATATAGGCTATGACTTGAACTTGCACCGTATAGCAACACTCAAAGTATTAAAATACTCACAAGAATACGCTCAATATATCGAGAGAGAAAGAGAGAGAAGTTTTCAGTTTCTGGTGTGATTTTCAATTCTAACCTAAGCACCCTATTTATAGGAAAATGCTTAGAACACCAAAGCAGAAAATTTAATATAATATTATTATATTTACAAAATCGTCAAGCCCACCTCTTGAATCTGAATTTAGCCACCTTTCACATGTTTAATGCAGCCCACCAAGCAAAAAAAATGTTTTTGTAATTAAAAATAATTAAAACTTTCAAAAACCAATTATTTCGGAACTACGAAACTTCAATAATTAATAATAAATAGCTTTTTTATCAAAAAATTCAAACAACATGTCCTTTCCATAGGAAATTTCATTCTCTACAACTTTGCAGAAGAAAGTTTTTCCAAATTCCAAACAAAAATTGACCGAAATCTACAAACGGACGATTTTACAGGCTATAATCAAATTTCGGTTAAGAATTGAGGTCTACCGACTCACAAAACATGTGTTAATCATTTAATGCCACAAAAATACTCTTCCTCCTCATATACTCATATATCCCACATTCATTATAAAAATATCACCATTAATATATTATTAAAATAATATATTTAAATGAATTATTTTATCAGAAAAAGATAAAATATTAATTTTCAACAATTGTCACATTAAAAAATTTTCTCCATCTATATTCGCATAAAATCAATAGTTTCCTCATCATATAAATCAATAATTAATTATTCAAAAATAATATTACAGAATCACATTACTGACAACCAGGCAGTTCCCAGGAAAGTGGGGGCTTTCCAATAAGGATCTCTCCTTACTGGCGTGCAATTAGATGACCAAACCTCTCCTTAGACAGAACTTTCTAGACATTGCCAATAATATTATCTAATAATATTATTCGGATAATATGAATTATTGCTCGATAATAGAAAATACCGCGTGCAATGACAATTATTAAAACAACAAGAATATAAAATATCAACGCAAAGATTTATTGAATCAATAAAATAATATATTGAATAGTAATTCATCGTAACAATTATTGAGTAGTGCCTTCTTACGTAAGAATCAATAATTGGTGTAATACCGCATGTCTTCTTGTGTTTTAACCAAGGGTATTCCAACAAAGATAATCTGAATAACTACGCCTTTATTTATAACCAACTTATTCTTGTTGTTTTCTTCATCCAATCGCTTTCCGTTATGGGGCCCACACAAGGCTGCGCCGTCGTACGAATATTCCCCGACAGTAAAAATATTCCACGACCAAACGAATATTCCCCGTCAACAATGAATATTTTATAACCACTTGTATGTTTGAAATAATTGCGTATTTTACCCATAACTCACCACATTAATCAAATCAACCCTTACTATTTCAACATAATAAATAGAGGAAATTCAATTTTATTAAATAATAAGTTGGGGCCTTACAACCTCCCCTCCTTATGAAATTTCATCCTCTAAATTGACGCACGTACCTGGTGTTTTGAAAAGGTGAGGATACCTCGCTTTCATTTCCGTTTCCAACTCCCAGGTCATTTCCTCTATAGCATGGTTCCTCCACAAAACTTTAACTTGTGGTATGACCTTTGTTCGTAGGACATGCTCCTTCCTATCCAAGATCTTGACAGGTACCTCTTCGTACGTTAAGTCTTCAGCTATCTCGTATGGTTCTAACTTAATAACGTGGTTCGGGTCTTTCACATATTTACGAAGTACAAATATGTGAAACACATTATGAACACGAGACATACTCGGAGGTAACGCGAGTCTATAGGCTACATTACCTACTTGGTCAAGAATTTGAAATGGACCAATAAATCGTGGATTGAGCTTTCCTCTCTTCCCGAATCTTGTAACTCCCTTCCATGGGGAAACACGCAACAATACATGATCCCCAATACTAAATTCCACGTCCTTTCGATGAAGATCCGCATAACTCTTTTGTCGATCTTATGCCGTTTGTATATGTTGTCGAATTATTTGGATCTTTTCCGTAGTCATACGTACCAACTTGGGTCCCAATAATGTTTCTTCACCCACCTCGTCCCAACATACTGGAGAGCGACACTTTCGTCCATACAATGCTTCAAATGGGGCCACACCAATGCTTGTCTGATAACTGTTGTTATAGGAGAATTCCACCAATGGTAAATACTTATCCCAACTCCCTTTGAAGTCTAGGACACAGAGTCTTAATAAATCTTCAAGAGTTTGAATAGTCCTCTCTGATTGTCCGTCCGTTTGAGGATGGTATGCCGAACTAAATCGTAAATCCGTGCCCATAGCTTTTTACAAGCTAACCCAAAATCTTGAAGTAAATCTTGGGTCACGATCCGAAACTATGGATACTGGCATGCCATGCAATCTCACAATCTCATTTACATATATATGAGAAAGACGTTCAAGGGAATAGGTCTCCCGTATCGGTAAGAAATGAGCAGATTTGGTTAATCTATCAACAATAACCCAAATAACATCGATGCCTTGAGAAACCGTAGGAAGACCCGTAACAAAATCCATGGTAATGTGTTCCCACTTCCATTTCGGAATCTCAAGTGGTTGCAATGGACCCTTAGGTACTTGATGCTCCGCCTTTACACGTTGACAAGTTAAACACGTCGAGATAAACTTTGTAATCTCTCTCTTCATATTGTTCCACCAAAATGTATGTCAAGATCATGATACATTTTGGTACTTCCAGGATGGATCGCAAATGGTGTATTGTGCCCTCCATCATAATCTTGTACTTCAAATTAGAGTCGTTAGAACACAAAGTCTGAGTAGACTCAAGTATTCCTTCTTCATCGATTCTCGCTCCTAATATAGCACCTTCTTGTACTTTCTTCTTTATACGCATCAGCTCCGGGTCGGTGGCTTGAGCAACCTTAACTTTTTCTATTAAAGTTGGCTCTATGCATATACTTGACATCATCGCACTTGTTCCTGCATATGATCTTCTACTCAACGCGTCAGCTACCATGTTCGTTTTTCCAGGATGGTATTGAATAGTGTGGTCGTAATCTTTCAACAACTCGAGCCAACGTCGTTGCCACATGTTGAGTTCCTTTTGAGTGAAGAAATATTTGAGGCTTTTATGGTCTGAATATATCTCCACTTTCTCCCCATATAGATAGTGCCTCCAGATCTTTAAATACAAGACGACTTACGCTAACTCTAGATCATGAGTAGGATAATTCCTCTCATATTCTTTAAGTTGTCGCGAGGCATAGGCTATGACTTTCCCACGTTGCATGAGAACACATCCTAACCCTTTGCCTGAAGCATCGCTTTAGATAACAAATCCATCCGAACCAGATGGTATTGTTAGAACATGTACCGAAATAAGTCTCCTCTTAAGTTCTTGGAAACTCTTCTCGCATTCCTCGCTCCAAATGAATTTTGTATCCTTCCGAGTTAGCAGAGTTAATGGAGTAGCGATTCAAGAAAACCCTTCCACGAATCTCCGATAATAACCAGCTAGGCCCAGAAAGCTATGTACTTCGGTCACCGACTTCGGTTGCTCCCAACTTTGTATTGCTTCAATCTTCGTCGGGTCGACAGATACTCTATATTTATACACCACATGCCCAAGGAATGCTACTTCCTCAAGCCAGAACTCACATTTCTTCAACTTGGCATATAGCTTGTTTTCACGAAGCCTTTGGAGTACCAGCTTCAAATGGTGCTCATGATCATCACGACTTTTGGAATATATGAGAATGTCATCAATAAAGATAACAACGAACCGATCTAAATAGTCCTTGAATACTTGGTTCATCATATCCATGAAAGCCGCAGGAGCATTAATCAATCCAAAAGACATGACTAAGAATTCATAATGCCCGCATTCGAGTTCTCAAGGCGCTTTGGAATATCCTCGCCTCTAATCTTCAAATTGATGATATCCGAATCGAAGATCGATCTTTGAAAAGAATTGTGCTCCTTGCAACTGGTCAAACAGGTCATCAATACGAGGTAGTGGATACCTATTCTTGATGGTGACATGGACCAATTCCCGATAGTCAATACAAAGTCGCATACTCCCGTCTTTCTTCTTTACAAATAAAACAGGAGCACCCCAAGGAGATGTACTAGGACGAATGAAACCGATGTCCAACAACTCCTATAGTTGGACCTTTAACTCCTGAAGTTCAAATAGAACCATTCGATATGGGGTTTTAGAAATGGGCTTTGTACCAGGTTCAAGATCAATAAAGAATTCAACTTCACATTCTGGGGGTAGACCAGGAAGTTCTTTAGGAAATACGTCAGGAAAATCAATAACAATAGGAATATTATTCAAATCTGACGTGTCTTTATTCAAATCCATAACATGGGCTAAGAAAGCTTGACATTCGTTTTTCAATAAACGAATAGCTTTATGACTTGATATGACAACGATTGATTTTAGTGGCTTAGTTGCTTGAATTCGTACAACAGGTTGGTTAGGAATATGAAAACTAACAACCTTACGAAAACAATCAATTTTTGGCATGATGAGTAGTTAACCAATCTATCCCTAAAATCACATCAAAAGCAAGTATCTTTAAAGAGATAAGGTCAACAGGTAAGGTGATGGTGCCAACTTGAATCAAACTAGATTTATAAACAGTGGATGTGATGAAAGTTTCTCCTAACGGAGTCTCCACAGATAAATCAAAATCTAATTTCTCCGGAGTCAAGTTTAAACGTTGAGCACAAGCAGGAGAGATAAATGAATGGGTAAAGACCAGATATCAAGTAAGGTATAAACTTCGTAAGAATTAATGATTAGCTTACCCGTGATCACCTCGTTTGGGTTCCTCGCATTTTGACCAGTCACGACAAACGCTCTTCCAGGAACCGTTGACTTTGACTTTTCTGGGACAACCTTTTGAGTCACCGTCCCCCCTGGACTTGGTTT
This sequence comes from Panax ginseng, assembly GCA_020205605.1. NCBI lineage: Eukaryota > Viridiplantae > Streptophyta > Magnoliopsida > Apiales > Araliaceae > Panax > Panax ginseng. The sequence continues at coordinate 48,235,981 of CM035132.1, forward strand.
CGCTATCGTACAATCTCGAGCGATATGTCCTTCCTTTCCATAATTATAACATACCTTGAACTGTTGTGAGCAGTTTAGACTGATATGTCCTTCTTTCTCGCACTTATAACATATGACCGGTGGTCCCTCAGTTGAACATACTCGTTATCTCGCTCTAATAATTGAGCCCTATTGACAACATCTGAATAGAGAGAAAATTTATGAGAAATGAGATACTGATGTATGTCGGGTTTCAAACCTCTCGAAAACATCCACGCCATAATTCCTCATTCTCCACCAAATGAGGTGCAAACTTGACAACTCTGCAAACTTTGCCTCGTCTCGGGACACCGTCCATGTTATTTTGTTCTAGTCTAATAAACTCCACTTCCTTCATATGATGAATACTTTCGTGAAAGTACTTGTCATTGAACAGCTTTCTAAAACGCGTCTCCCAAGACATGCTTGAAAAGCGGTTGGATGGAGTGCGCTTCACGATTCCCACCAAGAATCGCCTCATTACGGAACATAAAGGTAGCGAATGGAACCTTCTGTTCTTTCGTGCATCCCAAGACATCGAATATCTTGGTAATTTGTTTGACCCACGCTCCGCCATAATCGGATCCGGCTTTCCCCAGAATTCTGGTGGTCCTAACTCTTTGAACTGCTTGGTCGTGACAAATCGTACGTTGTTATCATTTCCACCTGTATTTTGTGCACGAGTCTCCCTCGTCTGATTTTGCATGAACTGCAAAAAACTTCAAAACATCCCGTCGTTCATTAGCTGCTCAGTGGCGTTGTTCACAGGAAGAACATTGCCAGCCTGCTGCACGTTCTCCTCATTGGTGAGTACATGTGTCTCCATGGTCTCATTTACTCCACTGTTAACATTCTCAGTCGACATTCTCAAATACTGCCATAAAACAAGGGTTAATTAAGGAAATCAACATATCACATAATATCCCTATATATTGACCAACTAACAAATAAGCTTAGGTAGGACACACTAGCGAAGGATTTACTCATCTCTCCCCTCCTAGTTTTATTCCCCGATCTCCGCCAGAGATCATATCCCTAAGCTCTGATACCAACTGTGACGCCCCCAAAATAGGTATACATCACCCATTTTAGGTCGTCAATAACATGGTACAGAAACAACTACAACTTTATTAATACATCATAAAAACTGTGAGTTTAAATACAAATATTATCTTCTAGACAATATCCATACCCAAATAAATCCTCATCACAATTATTGATACATTATTTTACAAAAATGGTGAGGACTACTAAACAACTTCTAGAATCATCATTCCATACCCCGACTAGTACTCGCTACATTCTCGCCTCCTGAGAAGAAAAATAGAACAAAAAGGAAAAGGGTGAGCTCAACTAGCCCAGTAAAGAATATTATGACTAAGATAATATAGAACAAATTATCGTTAGTCTTCAACAGGAAAAAAAATCTGATAAAATACAATGATAAACAAGTTTCGGATCAATATTCGCAGTTAGAAATAATAATTCATAGAAGAGTTACGTAGAGAATGAAATCTACTATTATCTATGAATTTAAAAGTCCATTGTCAATATTTTATCCTCTCAGAACATCAATAATTATTCATCTTGAATCAAATTTTCATCTTTGCACTACTGTGTCAAAGATATTCATCGATCAGGCCATGTTCATCTCATCACCGCTCATCTTCTTTACTACGGCCAAAGATATTCATTATAAAATCATTTATCTTTTACTACAAAGCCAAAGATATTCAATAATATCATCATTTAGGACCGAGGATGATGAAAAATATTTTAAAGGAAATGAATCCAAAGGAAACAAAATAATAAATATCAAGGATTAAGATTTTGACTATTTCATGTCCAAAAATACCTCATAAATAATTATAGTGAAGTAAAATTCAAGAATAATCAAAACATGGATACAATCAAAGCTAGTATCCATAATAGATATTTGGAAGAAAAGGAAAAATTTCATTTTTCAGATGAATAGTCTTGCGTATTCATGAATAATACTGTGTATCACGTGAATAAGTAACCCCAAACACAAAAAGTTCTAAATTTGATTAAAAGTTCAAACCAATATTTCTAAGATAATGATATTGAAGAAAATAATATCATTTAAAAAGAAAATAACATCCCTTACCTCGAAAAGATAGACTTAGTTGAAACATCTGATATAGGCTATGACTTGAACTTGCACCGATAGCAACACTCAAAGTATTAAAATACTCACAAGAATATGCTCAATATATTGAGAGAGAAAGAGAGAGAAGTTTTCAGTTTCTGGTGTGATTTTCAATTCTAACCTAAGCACCCTATTTATAGGAAAATGCTTAGAACACCAAAGCAGAAAATTTAATATAATATTATTATATTTACAAAATTGTCAAGCCCACCTCTTGAATCTGAATTCAGCCACCTTGCACATGTTTAATGTAGCCAACCAAGCAAAAAAAATGTTTTTGTAATTAAAAATAATTAAAACTTTCAAAAATCAATTATTTCGGAACTACGGAACTTCAATAATTCATAATAAATAGCTCTTTTATCAGAAAAATTCGAACCACGTGTTCTTTCCATAGGAAATTTCATTCTCTACAACTTTGCAGAAGAAAGTTTTCCAAATTGCAAACACAAATTGACCGAAATCCACAAACGGGCGATTTTACAAGCTATAATCAAATTTCGGTCAAGAATTGGGGTCTACCGACACACAAAACATGTGTTAATCATTTAATGCCACCAAAAATACTCTTCCTCCTCATATACTCATATATCCCACATTCATTATAAAAATATCACCATTAATATATTATTAAAATACTATATTTAAATGAATTATTTTATCAGAAAAAGATAAAATATTAATTTTCAACAATTATTACATTAAAAAATTTTCTCCATCTATATCCGCATAAAATCAATATTTTCCTCATCATATAAATCAATAATTAATTATTCATAAATAATATTACGAGAATCACATTATCGACAACCGTGCGGTTCAGAAAAGAGTGGGCTTTTCAATAAGGATCTCTCCTTCGACGCCAAGATTTAGATGACCAAACCTCTCCTTAGACGTAACTTTCTAGACATTGCCAATATTGTTATCTAATAATATTATTCGGATAATATGAATTATTGTTCCGATAATAGAAAATAATCGTGCGATGACAATTATTAAAACAACGATAATATAAAATATCAACGTAGCAATTATTGAATCAATAAAATAAAATCTTGAGCGATAATTATCAGAATAATTATTGAGTAGTGCCTTCTTAAGTAAGAATCAATAATTGGTGTAATCTTGTGTGCTACCGTGTTTTAACCCACCGGGTATTCCAACAAGATAATTCGCCATCTTCTTTACACCAATCGGCCAAAGATATTCATCAATAATTGATCTTTTGCACTACTGAGCCAAGATATTCATATCTCAAAGAAACATACAATCATTTAAGAATTTATATAAACCATAATTATAATCATGTTGATCAATTCACCTTTGCACTTAAGCTAAAAAATATTCAATTGTAAATTCAATGGTCACGATCATACCATTCAACGATTCAACTTTGCACTCATCGGCCAAAGAGAACCCATAGTCACGATCATACCAATAATCTACCCATCTTTACACTTAAGTCAAAAAGAAATTTCATCACCGGATTATAAAATGTTATATATAATAATAAAAATAATATGATCAATGTGCATTTAATTTCAAGAGTAAGATTCATAAATCAATGATTTCATAACACCTTAATCCAAATGTTATAAATCACTTAATAATCTCATAATCTAATATTATTAATACTACCACAATATTTTAATCATTTCTTAAACTTATAAACAATTTATTTTAATTGTTTATACTTTACTAATTAATGCATTTAACATAACATATTTAATTTATTTATTCATAACTAGTCCATTTTCATGAAAAATACCAAATCAGTTCCAAAAATATTCTTTTATGGGATTTAGCATAATATTGTCCCATATTGAACATATATTTTTCTCGGAATTTTTAAAATTCATTTACTATTTTTTAATGGCCAAAACTGCCGAATATTTAGACATTTATCATAAATTGTACTTTTATCCAAAACTTCCAAAATTTACAGGGTATATCTTGATATTATATAGATGTACTCCCAATAAAAATTTTATCAATTTTGAGTTAACCACAAGGAGTTATAAGGATTTACTTTTAAAATAGTCTTTTCTCATAAAATCCATAACTCCTAATCTATACATCCAAAAATCGCCATTTTTGGACACAATCAAGGAAACTCATCAAATTATCATTTCAAATTTTTCCATAATTTTTGAATGTCATAAAAATTACGAAACATGATAAACATAATAATCCTTAAAATTCCTTACCTCAAAAGAAAGCGATTATTTCCGTAAATGAATGTGGGATGAAAAGCCGAAGGAAACTTGCACTGAATAGTAACTCTTCAAGTATCTAAATACTCACAAAAATACGCTCGAGGATATAGAGAGAGAAAACTTCAGTTTCTGGTGTGATTTTAATTCTAACTTAAGCGCCTATTTATAGAAAAATCTTTAGAACGCCAAAGGAGACTAAAATAATAAAATAATATTATTTAATTTTTTCTTCGTACACCACCTCTCTTGAAAACTTAGCGACCTCTAGCATGCTATACTTGAACAAATTTGGCGTTTCCACATGTTTAATAAAAACAAAAGTGGGTCCCACCCAATTTTAATAAAAATATTTTAATTTCCTAAACTTCAATAATTCATAGAAAATAGTCCGTTTATCGTAAAAATACAAATTTTATGTCCATTCCACACGAAATGGAATTCTCTACAACTTTATTCGCTTTGAATTTTTCCAAATTCCAAAATGAAAATATCCAAATCCACAAACAGACGATTTTTTTCAACACCGCTTTCAACACCTTTTAAAATTCATAACAAATCATGCGTTAATTTTCAACGGTTCAAAATTTGTGGACATATACTCAACTCATATATGTATAACATATCCAAAAATCACAACGATCCAACTATTTAATTAAAATTATAACTCACTTGAATAGAGCTTTAAGAACAATCGATTTGATCTTTTAATACCACCAATCCGACAAAATACTTATAAAACACCTCAACAATAATTCCATCGTTTATAACCACATAAATAAATCTATCATTTATATCCATATCAAATAAATATTTCCTTATTATATAAATTAATAATTAATTATTCACAAATAATATTATAGAATCACAATTATGACAACAAGGCGCTCCTCCCGAAAAAGAGGGCTTTCAATAAGGATTTCTCCTTACTGGCGCGCAATTAGGTGTCCTAACCTCTCCTTGACATAACTTTCTAGACATTGCCAATAATGCTATCTAATAATATTATCCAAATAATATTAATTATTGATCCGATAATGGAAAATCTCATATGCGGTGACAATTATTGAAACAACAATAATATTAAATATCAACGCAAAATTATTGAATCAATAAAATAAAATATTGAACAATAACTCATCGTAACAATTATTGAGTAGTGCCTTCTTACTTACTTAATCAATAATTCAACAATACTGCGTAATACCGTGTGTCTTCTTGTGCAACCACGCGTATTCATCGTATTTTAACCACCGTGTATTACAACAAAGCAATTAATGGCAACAACTACGCCATTATTTATAAAACTCATACTTTGTCGCTTTCTTCATCCGACGCTTATTCTACATTATGAGGCCCACAAATGATTTACTGGCACATACATACGAATATTCCCCGACAACAAGAATATTCCACGACCAAATGAATATTCCCTGACAGAAATGAGTATTTTATAACCACTTGCGTATTTTGAAAATTTTACATATATCACCCTTAACTTTAAACTTTTATCAATTTAACCATTTACTGAATAATAATTCTAAGAAAAATTGAATACTTTTATTTCATAAAATCCCGAGTCTTACAATCTCCCCTCCTTATGAAATTTCGTCCGCGAAATTTACATACCTGATATTTCAAAGAGTTGAGAATACCTTGCTTTCATTTCAGATTCTATCTCCCAGATCAGCTTTTTTGTATCATAATTTCTCCATTGCTCATTTCTTGTATTTCAGATATCATTCTAGAATACAGCTTCAAAACAAAGGATAATTGACATATCACAATTTGTCAACTTAAGTAAGAAAATTCAGCTTAGGTAGGACACACACTAGCGAAGGATATTACTCGTCTCTCCCTTCCTAGTTCTAATCCCGGATCTCCGCCATAGATCATATCCCTAAGCTCTAATACCAAATGTGACACCCCCAAAATAGGTCCAATCTATCCAACCTATTCTGAGTCGCCAAATACATGGTACAAAAAATAACTACAACTTTATTACTACAATTGTCGTGCAAAATACAACAACACATATACTGTGAGTTTTAATACCAACTGTGACTCATATCCCCACTATGGACAGCACCTCACAGTGATACCTTACATAAAGGTACAATCTAGAACTGTTTTAGAAATTAAAATCTTTGGGAAGTGCTCAAGAAAACCTTCGTACATAGGAGGCTATGAATCTAAGTTATGATAAATATCATATGTCCAGAGAATTATCCTTGGTTGATCCAATAGACCCCAAAGAAAAACGAAAAGATTACTATCATGTTCCTTCCAATAACGAGTCTTCTCTTGACATATAACTATCTCCACTATCTCCAGTTGAAAATTATATTTCAAATGAACTCCAAGATAATATAGGTAGTGCTCGTATATATACTCAGCAAGTGGATGTGCACAACCATGTCTTACGTTAACATGAGATTGTATGTCATTAGACATCTTGTATGATAGTGGCAAAACACCCTTCTAAAGTTGGGTTCACCTCACCTTATTGTTGTTCACAAAAATCAATTATTAAGTGACGTATAATATACGACACACACATCTTAGGTCATCAATACAATTATATATTGTATGTCATGTTGTTTTATAATGTGTTTAGAAACTTTGATGGGTCTCGCATCAAAGACACTATTCCCTGTTATCCCCGCTCGACCCAATTTACACTCTTATTACACAAAAGGAATTGTGAAGCAAAAGGGTGAGCTCAACTAACTTCGATAAAGAATATTTATGACTAAAGATAATTAAATTATCAATAGCCTTCATCAGTAATAAATCAGAGATTTAGAACATATGGTAGATGATAAAACTTTTCAACCATAGTTGCAGCGGAACAAGCAATCCATTAGAAGAGTCAAATAGACCATAAAGTCTATTATCTTCTCCATGTTAAAAGTCCACCAACAATGCTTTATCCTCGTGACATTAATCAATGATCCTCGTTTCATTACGATCATTTGAATAACTCATAATCATAATTGTAGTTCTAATTTTCTCTTCTCATCCAAGACGAAGATAATTTTTATCACATGTATTTACCTGAAACATCAAAGATCATGGTTATACCAAATCACAGTTCCTGTTCATAATCATATTAATAAGTTCATCTTTGCACTACGGGCCTAAGATATTCATCAACAGTTCATCTTTGCACTACATGCCAAAGATATTCAGCAACATGTCATCTTTGCACTACGGGCCAAAGATATTCAACAACAGGTCATTTTTGCACTACGGGCCAAAGATATTCAACAACAGGTCATCTTTGCACCACTGGCACAAGATATTCATCAATAATTGATCTTTGCACTACAGGCCAAGATATTCATATCTTAAAGAAACATACAATCATTTAAGAATTTATATAAACCATAATTATAATCATGTTGATCAATTCACCTTTGCACTTAAGCTAAAAATATTCAATTGTAAATTCAATGGTCATGATCATACCATTCAACGATTCAACTTTGCACTACTGGCCAAAGAGAACCCATAGTCACGATCATACCAATAATCTACCCATCTTTACACTTAAGTCAAAGAGAAATTTCATCACCGGGATTATAAAAATGTTATATCTGATAATAAAAATATTATGATCAACAGCTGCATTTAATTTCAAGAGTAAGATTCATAAATCAATGATTTCATAACACCTTAATCTAAATGTTATAAATCACTTAATAATCTCATAATCTAATATTATTAATACTACCACAATATTTTAATCATTTCTTAAACTTATAAACAATTTATTTTAATTGTTTATACTTTACTAATTAATGCATTTAATCATACTAAAATGCAAAACTCATAAGATTTCATCACCAATAACCAACAACCTCATCAAAAATCTGCATATACCATATATAGGATTCCCAAGTCATAAAATCCTATTTTTCAATTTTGTTACTTCACATAACATATTTAATTTATTTATTCATAACTAGTCCATTTTCATGAAAAATACCAAATCGGTTCCAAAAATATTCTTTTCTGGGATTTAGCATAATATAGTCCCATATTGAACATATATTTTTCTCGGAATTTTTAAAATTCATTTACTATTTTTTAATGGCCAAAACTGCCGAATATTTAGACATTTATCATAAATTGTACTTTTATCCAAAAATTCCAAAATTTACAGGGTATACTGATATTATATAGATGTACTCCCAATAAAAATTTTATCAATTTTGGAGTTAACCACAAGGAGTTATAAGAATTTACTTTTAAAATAGTCTTTTCTCATAAAATCCATAACTCCTAATCTATACATCCAAAAATCGCCATTTTTGGACACAATCAAGGAAACTCATCAAATTATCATTTCAAATTTTTCATAATTTTTAAATGTCATAAAAATTACGAAACATGATAAACATAATAATCCTTAAAATTCCTTACCTCAAAAAGAAGCGTTTATTTACAATAGGAATGTTTGATGAAAAGTCAAGGAAACTTGCAATTTGAATAGCAACTCTCCAAGTATCTAAATACTCACAAAATAATACCGAGAATATAGAGAGAAAACTTGATTTAAATGTGATTTTTAATTCTAACTTAAGCGCTTTATTTATAGAAAAATGCTTTAACATGAAAAGAGACTAAAATAATATTATTTAATTTTTTTCTTCCTACGCCACCTCTCTTGAAAACTTAGCAGCCTCTAGCATGCTATACTTGAACAAATTTGGCAGCCCACATGTTTAATAAAAACAAAAGTGGGTCCCACCCAATTTTAATAAAAATATTTTAATTTTCGAAACTTCAATAATTCATAGAAAATAGCCCGTTTATCAGAAAAATACAAATTTTATGTCCATTCCACACGAAATCGAATTCTCTACAACTTTGTTGCTTTGAATTTTTCCAAATTCCAAACAGAAAATATCCGAAATCCACAAACGGACGATTTTCAACACCGTTTCAACACCTTTTAAAATTCATAACAAATCATGCATTAATTTTCAACGGTTCAAAAATTGTGGACATATACTCAACTCATATATGTATAACATATCCAAAAATCACAACGATCCAACGGTCGAATTAAAATTATAACTCATGCAATAGAGCTTTAAGAACACCGATTTGATCTTTTAATACCACCAATCCGACAAAATACTTATAAAACACCTCAACAATAATTCCTTCGTTTATAACCACATAAATAAATCTATTATTTATATCCATATCAAATAAATATTTCCTTATTATATAAATTAATAATTAATTATTCACAAATAATATTATAGAATCACAATTATGACAACAAGGCAGTTCCCAGAAAAGAGGGGGCTTTCCAATAAGGATTTCTCCTTACTGGCGCGTAATTAGGTGACCAAACCTCTCCTTGACATAACTTTCTAGACATTGCCAATAATGCTATCTAATAATATTATCCAAATAATATAAATTATTGATCCGATAATGGGAAATCTTTAAGTTGACAATTATTGAAACAACAATAATATTAAATATCAACGCAGAATTATTGAATCAATAAAATAAAATATTGAGCAAGAACTCATCGTAACAATTATTGAGTAGTGCCTTCTTACTTACGAATCAATAATTCAACAATCTTGTCTAAATCTGTGTAATATCTTCTTGCAACCACGCGACATCGTATTTTAACCACCGTATTATTGCAGCAAGTGTTAATGGTAACAACTACGCCAGTTATTTATAAAAACTCATACTTTGTCATTTTCTTCATCATGCGGTTATTACATTATGAGGCCCACAAATGATCTGCTAGTCATCTGAATATTCCCCGACAACAAGAATATTCCACGACCAAATGAATATTCCCCGACAGAAATGAGTATTTTATAACCACTTGCGTATTTTGAAAATTTTACATATATCACCCTTAACTTTAAACTTTTATCAATTTAACCATTTACTGAATAATAATTCTAAGAAAAATTGAATACTTTTATTTCATAAAATCCCGAGTCTTACAATCTCCCCTCCTTATGAAATTTCGTCCGCGAAATTTACATACCTGGTATTTCAAAGAGTTGAGAATACCTTGCTTTCATTTCAGATTCTATCTCCCAGATCAGCTCTTTTGTATCATAATTTCTCCATTGCTCATTTCTTGTATTTCAGATATCATTCTAGAATACAGCTTCAAAACAAAGGATAATTGACATATCACAATTTGTCAACTTAAGTAAGAAAATTCAGCTTAGGTAGGACACACACTAGCGAAGGATATTACTCGTCTCTCCCTTCCTAGTTCTAATCCCGGATCTCCGCCATAGATCATATCCCTAAGCTCTAATACCAAATGTGACACCCCCAAAATAGGTCCAATCTATCCAACCTATTCTGAGTCGCCAAATACATGGTACAAAAAATAACTACAACTTTATTACTTCAATTGTCGTGTAAAATACAACAACACATATACTGTGAGTTTTAATACCAACTGTGACTCATATCCCCACTATGGACAGCACCTCACAGTGATACCTTACATAAAGGTACTGTAACAATTATTGAGTAGTGCCTTCTTACTTACGAATCAATAACTCAATAATCACATGCAATCTGGTAATGTGCTACTTGTGCAACCACAGCAGACATCTTGTATTTTAACCAATTTGGATATTCCAACAGTGTTAACGGTAACAACTACGCCGTTATTTATAAAAACTCATACTTTGTCGTTTTCTTCATCTGACAGTTATTCTGTTATGAGGCCCATAAATGATCGCTACTATTTGTCGTCGAATATTCCCCAAACTGACAAGAATATTCCACGACCAAATGAATATTCCCCGACAAAAATGAGTATTTTATAACCACTTACGTATTTTAAAAATTTTACATATATCACCCATAACTTTAAACTTTTATCAATTTAATCATTTACTGAATAATAATTATAAGAAAAAGTGAATACTTTTATTTCATTAAATCTGGGGTCTTACAATTGTCATCATCATCATGCTTATATCGTGATGAAAGTCATCTTTGGCTTACGTGCATAGATGGACTCGGTATAATTATGACCAGGGATCATTCGGTATAATCATGACCTGTAACGTTATAAATGATGTGGTAAAAGTCCTCAGTGGCCTGTAGTGCATTGATGGACAGTTTTTTGGTATGAATATGACCAGGGATTATTCGGTATAGTCATAACCATTAATGATTTAATAAATATCCTTGGCCCGTAGTGCAGGGATGATTCGATGATGTGGTTTATTTATTAAGCTGAGTCTCAGCGATAAAAATTGATGAATACATTTTAAATCATAGAAGATAGTAGATGTCATGCTCTACTTGTTTTAATGGATTGCTTATTCCGCTGCAGTTAAACTTGATGTCTATTGTATTTTATCAGTTTAACATTGTTGAAGGCTAATGATAATTTATTCTGAATTATCTTAGTCATAATATTTCTTACTGGGCTAGTTGAGCTCACCCTTTTGCTTTCATTGTTCTCTTCAAGAAATGAGAACATAACAGGGACTAGTCGGGGAATGGAGTGACGGTCCAGATGATAGCATTAATAGTCCTCACTATTTTATGAAATAGTGTGATAATAAATGTATTGAGGACTTATTTTGAGTTTGAATACTGTCTAGAAGACAATATTGGTATTAAAACTCAGAGCTCATGTTTTATATTTAAGGTTGTATTTTTATTCTGTACCATGTATTTGGCGACTCATAATAGGTGATGTATACCTATTTTGGGGGCGTCACAGTTGGTATCAAAGCTTAGGGATATGATCCCTGGCTGAGATGTGAGACAAGAACTAGGAGGGAAGAGACGGGGAATTTATTCGCTAGTATGACCTACCTAAGTTTATTTGGTATTTAATTGGTCGGTCAGAGTATATGGATAATATGTGACATGTTAATTAACCCTTATTTTGTGGCAGTGTTTGAAAATGGCAGCTGAAAATGTTAACAATGGAGTGAATGGGACCGTTGAGACACCTTTAATCACTAACCAGGTTAATGTGATGTCAGACGAAGAAGAAATTAGAGATATCTATGTGGTGAGTGAAGAACTAATAGTTGCACCCGAGCTAGTTGCAGAGGTAGCAGATGTAGGTGAGGAAGAAGAGGAAGAAGAGGAACCTAAGGAGAATTTATTAGAAGAATTTTATGATATAAATTTAGCATTACAAAATCGTATTCATGAGTTAGTAGAGCAGGCTGAAGAACGACAGGCGGTCGTGGAGCAAAGAGATGCAACAATTTAAAATTGTGTTACCCGATGTGCGATGCTTGAACAGAAGCACTCTTTGGCAGAGTATAAGATATTAGAGCTGAAATCTGAGAATGTTATGATCAAAGTTCTGATGAAAGAAGAAGCAACTGAACGAAGGAGAATAGATGATGCATGGGTAAAAGCCGCACGACGCGTTGATATGGTAGAAAAGGATGTCCGGTCCAATAAAGTCAAAATAGATGAAATGGATTTCGCTTTTTGGACAACAATTGGGAGAATCCAACATCGAGTTTGGAATTACCCTGTGCAGAGCGATCAACCCCAATTCGATATGGATCAGAGAGTAATGATTCGAATCATGGATCAGAAATGTGACGAAGCAACTAAGGGTGGAATGTACTCTATAACAAAGTTAAATCTGGTAGTTTAAGTGAGAGCGTTTGTCCAGGAACCTGAACGATGTTATCACGAGTAAGTTAATCATAAACTCTTGCAAAGTTTATACCTTATTCGATACCGGTTCTTAGCTCGTGAGAAATTAGACTTTGACTTATCTGTTGAAACTCTGTTAGGAGAAACCTTCGTTACATCCACTGTTTATAAATCTTGTTTAATTCAAATCGACACTTTCACGTTACCTGTCGATCTTATCTCTTTGAAAATACTTGCATTTGATGTGATTTTAGGAATCGATTAGTTAACTACTTATCATGCTTTTCATAAGGTTGTTAGCTTTCATATTCCTAACCAACCTGTTATGCGAGTTCATGCAACTAAACCACTAAAGTCAATCACCGTCATATCAAGCCATAAGTAAAGAGCCCCGAGCCTTTATCTGGTGACTTCCTTGTGTGGAATGCACCAAAGACAGATTTTCTGTAGGGGAAGCCGTGAATGACGATGGCAAGTTGATAGGTATCAATATGACGTACTATCCAAGTCTTGGGATAAGAGTCACATTTTTGAATAATATTTCTATTGTTAATAAATTTCCTGACGTATTCTTGAAGACTTCCTAGCTTACCCTAGAGCGTGAAATCGAATTTTGTATTGACCCCAGTACAAAACCCATTTCTAAAACCCTCAAATATTTCTTCAACTAAAACGAACGTAACATGCGCCAAAGATGTTGGCTCGAACTGTTGAAGATTACGATCATACCATTCAATATCATTGTAGAAGAGAGAACGTGGTAGCTGATGCGTTGAGTAGAAGATCGTATGCGTTTACGAGTGCGATGTTGTTAACACAACAACCCATTTCGTATAACTTACAAATGATGAAGATAGAGTTAAGGACTCTAAGGACACACGTGGTGATATCAAATATACGAGTAGAATCGACTTTAATCGAAAAAGTTAAAGCCGTGCAAGCTACATACTCAGAGCTGATGAATACGAAGAAGAAGGTTCAAGAGGGCGTTATTCTAGAAGCAAGAGTCGACAAAGAGAGTAAATCTCAACCCTCGATTTTATTGACCCATTTGAAATCCTCGATCGAGTAGGAACTGTGGCCTATAAACTCGCCTTATTGCTAAGTATGTCGCGTGTTCATAATGTTTTTTCGTATCGATGTTACGTAAATATGTGGACGACCCGAACCACATTATTGAATTGGAACTAGACGAGATAGCAGAAGATTTAACGTATTAGGAGATACATGTTAAAATCTTGGATAAGAAGGATCCTATTCGACACTCAAAGGTTATACCTCAAGAGTTAGAATCTGAAATGAAGTCAAGGTATCGTCATCTCTTCAGCATACCAGGTACGTACGTAAATTTCGAGGGTGAAATTTCATAAGAAGGGGAGATTGTGAGACCCCAAATTTTATGAATAAAGATTAAAATTTCTCGAAATATTTTTTTGAATATTATGGTGTGGATTTGATATAATGTTATAGTTGTGGGTAATATTTATAAATTTTACAAAGTACGCAAGTTGTTATATAATATTCTATTGGTCGGGGAATATTCGTTTTAACAGGGAATATTCGTATGACGCCGACAATCATTGGTGGACCCCACAAAAGGAATTATTGTCGGATTGAGAAAATAACAAAAATATTTTATGAAAATAACTAGCGGAAGTTTTACTGTTAAAAGCTGTTGAACTACTCATTAGTAAAAAGTACAATAATGCGCGTGGTTGCATAGTAACACACGGTATTGATTATTGATGCTTACGTGAGAAGGCACTCAGTTTTGTTCAATTATAGCTATAGTAATTGCTGCATAATATCTCACGTTATTTGATTCAATTATTGTCAATATTGTATATATTATTAAATAAATAATTGAGATGACGAAGTTATTAATATTATTATTTGTAATATTAACGATGTCTAGAAGTTCTGTCAAGGAGAGGTTTGGTCACCTAATTGCCCGCCAATAGGAAGAAATCCTTATTGGAAAGTCCCCTCTTTCCTGGGAACGACCTGGTCGATTAATATTGTGAATTATAATAATGATGATAAATGTTGTTAAAAATATTGATGGAAATTGGAGTCACGGAAGTTTATATATATATATGTATATAAATTTTGTTTTATTATTATTATAAATGTAATAAAATAGAAATTTTTTTATATAAAATAGAATACTTTTATAAATTTATTAGATTATAAATAGAATATATTATATTTTATTATGCATAGTGTTTTGCATAGTGCCTATATAGTGTTTGTATAGTAAAATCTTTTTATATAAAAAATGAATATTTTTATAAAGTTATTTATTTTATTAGATTATAAATAGAATATATTATATTTTATTATGCATATTGTTTGCATAGTAAAATCTTTTTATATAAAATGAATACTTTTATAAAGTTATTTGTTTTATTAGATTTTAAATAATATATATATATATATATATATTGAGTATATATTATATTTTATTGCATAATATCCTTTCCATTCTCCTATAAATAAGATGCTTAGTTAGAATTGAAAATCACACCGTAAATTCAGAGAATTCTTCTTCTATAATCTTGGCGTATTTCTTTAGAGTTTAAGAAAGCTTTGAGCGTAGAAAATAAGCATAAGTTTTCTTCAAGTATATCCACCTTCTACCCATCTAATACTCTTCTTTTTAAGGTAATGGGTATTATTCTTTCGTATTCATGAAGAGGTTATTTTCTTTTTATTATACTACGTAAGGGTTGTTATTCCATTCTTTATTATTATGTTGGAATAACTTCATCTGGCAATACCGTATATACATGGTGAAATTCTTATGTTATTCCATTCTTTATTATTACATTGGAGTAACTTATCCGTATGCGGTTTATCGCATGCCTAGTGAATTTCATTGTTATTCCATTCTTTATTATTACATTGGAATATCCTCGCTTGGTCAAGATTACGAATGACCTTGTTCTATTCTTTATTATTACATTGGAATAACTTTTGCTTATGTGGATTACCACATGCGGGTGAATGATCCTTCGTATTCATTCCTTATTAAATTGTGGAAATGATCTCGCTCTACGTGGATTACCGCATGGCGGGCGAAAATCCATTTATAGTTTAATATATTCTATTATACTCAATTTGTTAAAGTTTTAACTTCTATACTCCATGAAATTAGTAGAATATCCTGGATATTTGCGCTTCATCCAGTATCTTTTCATGGAAATATTCTTCTGAGCATTCTTGAAATTTACTCCACAAAGCAGTATCATGTTGACAATTTGGACGTTATTGATTTCATGATAAATTAACTTATAAATCTTTAAAATTTATTCTTGAACTTGTTTTATTGAATTATTATGTCATTGTCATTGTCATCATCCTCATGCTTATATTGTGATGAAAGTCATCTTTGGCTTACGTGCATAAATGGACTCGGTATGATTATGACCAGGGATCATTCAGTATAATCATGACCTGTAATGTTATAAATGATGTGGTAAAAGTCCGCAGTGGCCTGTAGTGCATTGATGGACAATTTTTTGGTATGATTATGACAGGGATTATTCGGTATAGTCATGACCATTGATGATTTAATGAATATCCTTGGCCCGTAGTGCATGGATGATTCGATGATGTGGTTTATTTATTAAGCTGAGTCTCAGCGATAAAAATTGATGAAAATATTTTAAATCATAGAAGATAGTAGATGTCATGTTCTACTTGACTCTTCTAATGAATTGCTTATTCCGCTGCAGTTAAACTTGATGTCTATTGTATTTTATCAGTTTATCATTGTTGAAGGCTAATGATAATTTATTCTGCATTATCTTAGTCATAATATTTCTTACTGGGCTAGTTGAGCTCACCCTTTTGCTTTCATTGTTCTATTCAGGAAATGAGAACGTAACAGGGACTAGTCGGGGAATGGAGTGACGGTCCAGATGATAGCATTAGTAGTCCTCACTATTCTATGAAATAGTGTGATAATAAATGTATTGAGGACTTATTTTGAGTTTGAATACTGTCTGTATTAAAACTCACAGCTCATATTGTATATTTAAGGTTGTATTTGTATTCTGTACCATATATTTGGCGACTCAGAATAGGTGATGTATACCTATTTTGGGGGCGTCACAGTAACCAAACCTTTATACTAAGGTAACCAATCTATATCAACACATGCATTATGAATTGGTTACCTTGGTCTGAAAGTTTGGCAACCAACTGCATGAAGGTTTGGCTACCAACTGCATCACATTCAAAATAAATTGGTAACTTAATAAAACTGAATTGGTTATCTTGATATGAAGGTTTGGCTACCCACTGCATAAAGGTTTGGCTACCAACTGCATCACATTTAAAATAAATTGGTAACCTAATAACATTGAATTGGTTACCTTGGTATGAATTTTTGGCTACCAATTAAAAACAAGAGGTGTGGATGTGGTTTGGTTACCTTGGTATGAAGGCTTTGTTACCTTGGTATGAAGGTTTGGTTACCTTGGTGTGAAGGTTTGGTTACCAACTATACTATGAAAAAACTGAAGTTGTGGAGGTGGATTGGTTACCTTGGTATGACAGTTTGGTTACCTTGGTATAAAAGTTTGGTTACCAACTGCACTATAAAAAAACTGCAGGTGTGGAGGTGGATTGGTAACCTTGGTATGCAAGTTTGGTAACCTTGGTATAAAAGTTTGGTTACCAACTGCACTATGAAAAAACTATAGATGTGGATTGGTTACCTTTGTATGAAGGTTTGGTTACCTTGGTATGGAGGTTTAGTTACCAACTGCACTATGAAAAACTGAAGGTGTGGAGGTGGATTGGTAACCTTGGTATGAAGGTTTGGTAACCTTGGTATGAAAGTTTGGTTACCAACTGCACTATGAAAAAACTTCAGGTTTGGTAACCTTGAGATGAAAGTTTAGTTACCAACTGCACTATGAAAAAATTGCAAGTGTGGATTGGTTACCTTGGTATAAAGGTTTGGTTACCTTGGTATGGAGGTTTGGTTACCTTGGTATGAAGGTTTGGTTACCTTGGTATGGAGTTGTGGATTGGTTACCTTGGTATGACAGTTTGGTTACCTTGGTATGAAGGTTTGGTTACCAACTACACTATGAAAAAATTGCAGGTGTGGAGGTGGATTGGTAAACTAGAAAATGCAATTTATGATTTAGTAAATCTAGAAAGAGTATTTAAGGGTAATACACAATGGCATGACATGAAGAACAACAATTCTATAATATTAAAACCCAGATTGACCATTACAGAGAGCACTAAATGCAACACCACCCTAAAAGAAACACACAAGCCTTTTGACTTTTAAGTCTGTCAATGTCCTAGATGTAGATAATAGATGAACAAAAGCTTTACAAAGAAAATTAACCCAAATTGAGAAATAAAAGCTACGTAAGTGCAACAGGGAAGGTAGAGAGCTTTTCAAGCTAAAAGCTAATAGCCCCGCCTCGATCTGCGTGTAATCCAAATTCCCCACATTTATCCCATCAAAGAAATTAAACAGGCTCCTAATCCTAGCCTTTCTCCCCTCTTTGGTCTCTCTCAAAGACAATAGCACGTGATCCATAGACACCGGTCCCGACTTTGTCACCGGATTACAACACCATGAGCGCTGCTGCTCAAACGATGACAAACCGCCGCCACTTTAGTTTATAGTAGGTGAAAAGAGGATGAAGAAAAAAGAGAGAGAAACAGGAACAGAGATCAAAAATGGGGTTGTTGTGTTTGAATAAGAAAATAATAATTAACGGGAAGAGATAAGAGAGATTTTCCATGTCACCCATCAATACTAATTCCCTAAATTAAGGAATCCTAATTGCACTAATATTGTAAATAAATATGGAAAAATGTATTATTTTTGTAATTATTTTAAGGATGCACCATTATTATAATTATTTTTAAAAATGTACTAAAATATGTAATTAATCCTAAAAAAATGATTTCAATGTTATGGTAAGTAGGGTTAGAAAAGTATATTTATAGTTATCATGTACCAATTTTCTTTAGAGCACATGATTTTCCAAATTATGTTTAGTTAAAAACAAAACAACAAATAAAATTAATTTTTAATTAACTCAATCAAAATTATTCTTATTTTATGAGTATTTTGCAAAATAACTAAATTTTTAAATTTACATTATCTTTTAAAATATGATTAAATTTATTACATTCTTTTTATTCATTACTTAAAAAGTGTATATTACTCCTTTCAAGTTAACACAAGTCATCATCTCTTTCCTAAGGCTTTTCTATTGCATCCACCAACCCTAAAACAATTGAATTCAACTTTTAATCTATTCTCACCTACAGCCAGCATCCACGGCCAAACCTCCCCAATGCTGTGCCAACGTTAGCAGTAGCCAACTACCTCCAAAAACCATTAAAACGAAAACAAACAGCCCCCAAACACCGACATCTCGCCTCCACTTACAACCATCGGCTTATTAAACCTCCAGCTGCATCCAATCGACGTCATCAGTCTTCCTTTCATCATTGGCAGCCTCCATTTAGTCAAGAACCTCCATTATCAATTTTCAATAATCCCAATTTGAAGGCATAAATTATTCGACATTTTAGGTATGTTTCTAGATTTTGATTTGAATTGATTAGGAGTTGTTCTAATTGTACTACTACGATTTTGAATTGATTTCATGTCATTGTTGTTGTAATGGTTGCTATTGTTGTTGATGATCTTGTACAATTTTGATAATCTAAATCACTATTTGGTTTAAATTTTTAACGAAACAACTTTATAACTTTGATTAGTATGTGTAGTGAATCGACATCATAGAATGGTTCTGCTTTCTTGAAAAGAAAATGAAAGTAGTGATTTCGCTTATCAGGAGACTTAAATTCATAAGGCTGCCCTGTTAGTTATGTATGCATATATAGTGTTGACAAAAGACAATTTCAAGAATTTAGTGCTGCTATCTTGGCCCTTTTTTAGCATTATTAGTTTTTGCTATAGTTTTCTTTCTATTGTATCCAATAGATTATGTGGGGTATAAAATAGACAAGATTTGGTTATGTGCAATTAAATGGTCTAAGGCTTATATTGATGGGGTACACGCATTTATAAATTTGTTGAAACTCGTGTTGATAAAGAGTGCGACATTCGATGCCCATGTATAGGTTGTTTGAACTTAATAATTCGAGATTAAAAAAAAATTAAAGATCATATTTTGGAGCGAGAGATAGATCAGGGTACACAACATGGTTTTATCATGGTGAACCATCAAGTTCGAATAATTTAAGGAATCCACATACTAATGAGGGTGATATGATTGATAGTGATTTGTTTGATGAAGTTGATGAAGAAGATGATGGTGTTAATGACATGTTATTTGACCTTGGTAAACAATACTATCAAGTTGATGTTGAAAATATCTCAGATGACAATAACACCAATATTGGTGGTGTCTAGCATATCTCGAGGCACTTATGATGGGTGCTCAAACAGAATTATACCCTGGATGTAAGAAGATTTCAAGAATTTCTTTTATCATACAATTACTTCACCACAAAGTGTATAATAAGATGAGTAATAAAACTATAGATATGATGCTGAGGTTGATGAAGTTATCTCTTCCTGATGGTGAGACACTTCTAAGTTCTTACTACGAATCTAAAAAATTATTGCAATATTTGGGATTGGGATATGAATTTATCCACGCTTGTAAGTATAACTGTATTTTATCCTAGAAGGAGAATGGAAACTTGGAAACTTGCCATACTTGTGGAACATCTCGAAGGAAAGTCAATAATGGTATAAGGAAGAAGATACCACAAAAGATCTTAAGGTATTTTCCACTGATACTTAGGCTTCAACGCTTTTTCATGTCCCAAAAAACATCTAAAAAGGTGGTGTGGCATAAAGAAAAATGAGTTGATGATAATTATATGAGACATCCGGCTGATTCGATAGCTTGGAAAGACTTTAATAGTAAGTTTCCTTGGTTTGCAAATGATCCTAGAAATGTTATGTTGGAAGAATGCATATCTTGATTTGATGTTTAAAGTAAACGTTCATGATTATATGTGAAGTCCTTCAAGGAATATATATACAAGGACTTAGTGATAGATCAAAATTATTAGGTTGATCTAAGCTTTCAGTGATCATCATTCTGTATATGAATGTATAGATAAAGAGATCAAAGATGTTAGGTTGATCTATATCTTGAAATGTAATAGATAGGCTTCAAACAGATTTGTTGTCTAATTAGCTGATTAAGAGTCTGCAGAAGCCAAGGAAAAATCGTAGAGCGTTAAGGATCGTAGTATGACTACCTTGAAGGGCCTCTCCAGAGATCGTAGAGTGGTCCAGACATTTGCCGAAGCTAACTCAGAGATCGTAGAGTGGTCCAGATGTTTTTCGAAGCCAACTCAGAGATCGTAGTGTGCTCTCGGAAATGTAGAGTCTGCAAGACAAACAAGTGAAAATCGTAGTGTGCCAGTCCTTAAAAGAAATCATAGTGTTCTCATTTGGTTGCATCAAGCACCAAGGTGGCAAGACACCACGATAAGAATCGTAGAGTATCATCTGGTTGTGCCAGAAGTTGTGGGTCTTGATCATTTGTTCAAAGATAAAATCTTAACAAATGTGTAATGGTTTACAAACGTTGAAGTAATCACCAGTCCCAATGGCATAAAAATATCCTTAGTATGCAACAAAGAGACGTATTAAAGAAGCTAAAGAAAGGACCATGGGACAGAGGAAAACACCTTTTCAGGTGTTAGGTGAGAAAGCAGTCTGCTATGTCAGTGGGCCAGAATGAAATTCAGAAGATATGCAAAAATGTCTCCATCAAAGTTCAGAAACATCAAACGCATTAAATGATTCAAGGGATGGATTCAACGGGCAGATTTCAAAGATCACATATATGCAAGACATCTGCAGATGATTCAACTAAGCAAGAAATTGAACAAAAAGGAAGAATACTCAACGCTCAACTCTATGATCTGAGAAAAAGAGAAAGCTTGCACAGCTACTCAGTTCTTTCGAACAAGAGCTTAATGGAAACTAAGTAGCACCAACCAAGAACTCAACAACTACCAATCAACTGAAGTAAGAGTTCCAAGTCAGAAGGACTTGATGAGTTCTAAGTGAACTGTGAAGAACCAAGTCTGCTGGACTTAAAGAGTTCAAGAGTGAACTAAGAAGTTTCTAGACTACTGGTTTAGAAGGAATCTGTGAGATTCAAAAAGTGTAAAAAACATCCTTAGTGGATTTCCTACTCGAGGAGTAGAAGAGTGGACTAGGATCTTTAAGTGCTCTAAACCACTTAAAACTGTTATGTCTATTGCATTCTTGCTATAACTGCTATAACCGCTATAACTGCTATAACCGCTATAACTGTCATAACTGCCTCACTCTCATTAACTCACTATATCTAAAAAGGGAGATCAAATAAACCTTAATTTCGCTGTGTTTAAATCATTATCAAAACTGACAATTAAAACAAAAAGAATTTTAAATATCTATTCAACCCCCCCTTCTAGATAACTATTGTGCCTCCGGAAACTAACAATTGGTATCAAAGCAGGTTCTATTATATAGCCTTCAAAGCTTGAGTAGATCCAATGGCATACTTACCAAGCGAATCAAAGACTGGAGGAGTCAGCAAGCCACCTATGTGCAACAAAGATAAATTTGCCAACTGGAAAGTTCGGATGCAAGCATACATGGATTCAATAGATGAAGATCTATTTGAAACTGTTCAGCATGGGCCCTACGGTCCTACAAAGCTTGCACCAACTACAGATGATCCAAATAGAATACAGATCAAGGTCAAAGGAGAATGGACAGACAACGAGAAGAGATCTGTTCAACTCGACAAAAAGGCCAAGAACATTTTGTTTCAATCCTTAGAAGATGATCTGTTCAAAAATGTGGTCAACAACAAAACATGAAAGGAGGTTTGGGAAGCACTGCTCATCATGCATGAAGGAATGGAAGAAGTCAGAGAAAACAAACAATCTCTACTGACACAGCAATAAGAAATGTTTGCACACATTCAAGGAGAAAACATCACTGCCACCTACGAGAGATTCAACGTTCTGCTCAACTCTCTAAGAGCCTATGAAAAGATCTATCCAAACAAAGATCTAATCATAAATTTATGAGAGCCTTACCAAGAAAGTGGGATGCCAAAACCACTGCTATTAGAGAGTCAAAGAATCTCCATGAGATGACTGTTCAACAGTTATATGGAAATCTTCTTACATACGAATTGGAGCTGACTCAATGAGCAGAAACTCTATCCGAAGGAAGAAAGAAGGATAAGGGTGTTGCTCTCAAAGAAACAGAAAACACCTCCAAGGTCAACACTAAAATTGACTCTGACTATGATGAAGATGATGAGGAGGACTTTGCAATGTTAGTAAAGAGACTCAGAAGGTTCATGCGTCAAGGCAAAACCAGCAAGCCAAAGAAAGTCAACAACTACAGCAGCCAGGGGCAAATGAATGATCTATGCTACAATTGCAAGAAACCCGGCCACTTCATTGCTAACTGCAACAAACCTCTCAGAAAAGAACTAAAGAAGAAATCTCATTCAAAGAAGGAATACAAAGGCAACAAAAGGCCTCAACAGAAGGACAAAGGCCTTATAGCTGAAGGATCGTGGAGTGACTTAGACAATGACTTAACTCTAGAATCTGGAGATGATGAAGATCTGCAAATGGTAAATCTTTGACTGATGGCCAAGAATGCAAAGGACAAATAGAACTCCAACATACATGAAGTAAGTATAGATGAGGTATTTGACTTCAACTCTCCTGATGTAGACATTGATGATTTAAGAACTGCACTACATGGTATAACATCTGATCTGCATCAATACATAAAATGGTTTAGAGTTCTGACTAAGGACTATTCACTTCTTCAAAAGGAGAAAGAAAAAGTTCAAGAAGAACCGGAAATAGCCCTTCTAAGTACTGATTCTCTCTCCAAGTTTGAAGATGAGAATAAGCTCTTGAAATAGACCAATAAGCTCAATGCAAAAAGAGAGTCAAGTCTAACCTCTAAAATTGAGGAACTAGAAAAGACAATCTCTACATGGAATAAATCCTCTTCATCCGTGGACTCCCTAATCTCTAGCCAGATAAGTGTCTCTGAAAGAACAGGTTTAGGCTTTGGGGAATCTGCCTCAGAGCCATGTGTGGAAAAGGTAAAGGAAACTAGCACTAGTAATGCTTCAAGTTTTAGTAGAGGCATTATATTTGTGAAATCCTCACAAAAGGATGAGCCAGTTAAACCCTGCTCTACTGATTTAATCCATATTCCAAGGAGTAAGGGATCTCATGCTGGCCTGGGTTTCAGAATAGAGAAGAGTAACCCAACCACTACTCACCAACCTCGAAGGATCGTAGAGTCAAGTAAGATCAACTCTACGAACCAACTGGGAAGGTATAGTAGAGGTAAGGTACACTCCTCACAAATCATGAAACACAAGGACACATGGAAGAAGGAAAATCAGCTTAACAGTAGAATGAATAAAGATCCACAAAAGTCCAAATAGAGGAAGAATTTTCACACACACACACACACAAACATGCATCATATTAGATGTTTTGTATGCTATAAAGTTGGTCACAAGGCTGCAAAGTGCCATTATAATTCCATGCATATGAGACCCAAAATCAAGTAGATTTAGGTCCACAAGGGTACTAACAAAGTAGGACCCATGCAAGTATGTGTACCAAAATGAAGGTTTAATGTTACCACAAGAAAAGAGCTCCACGATCAAAACCTGGTATCTGGACAGTGGATGCTTAAGGCACATGACTGGGAATAAAGCCCTTCTGTCTAACTACATAGAGAATGAGGGTCCCTCAGTCATCTTTGGAGACAACAGCTCTGGCAAGACAAGAGGATATGGCTCAGCTGGAAATGATGTAGTATCCTTCAGTAAAGTGGCCTATGTGGAAGGACTACAACACAATCTTCTAAGTATCAACCAACTCTGCGACAAGGGTCATCAAGTAACATTCTTCAACAATCAATGTCAAGTCCGAGACCTGAAGACATCTGCTATAAAGTTAACTGGAATAAGAGAAAGAAATGTCTACATAGTAAATCTTGGTCAACTAAGCTCAGACAAGACAATATGCTTTCACGCTAAAGCATATAAAGAAATGAGCTGGTTATGGCATCGAAGACTGTCTCATCTCAACTTTAAGAGCATGTCCAAACTAGCCTCAAAAGATCTAGTTGCAGGCTTACCTAAGTTCAGCTTTGTTAAAGAAAGGCCGTGCAATGCTTGTCAGCTTAGAAAGCAGACCAGAAGCTCATTCAAGAGAAAAATTGCCAACTCAATTGACAAGCCCCTACAGTTGCTCCACATGGATCTATTTGGGATAATTCCAACAACAAGCCTCGAAGGGAAGAGATACTCACTGGTCATAGTCGACGATTACACCAGATTCACATGGGTATTCTTTCTAACCTCAAAGGATTAAACAAGCTCCCAATTGATCAAGATATCCAGACTAGTGATGAATGAGAAAGGGGAGAAAATCAAGGCTATAAGGAGTGATCATGGCAGAGAATTCAACTTCTCAGAAATGGACCAGTTCTGCATAGATAATGGCATCAATCATAACTTCTCAACTCCACGAACTCCTCAACAAAATGGAGTAGATGAGAGAAAGAACAGGACGTTAATAGAGGCTGGAAGAACTCTACTAGCAGCAGCCCATCTGCCTGAATACTTCTAGGCAGAAGCTGTCAACACTGCATGTTACACTCAGAACAAATCACTCATACACTCTACGATTAAGAAGACCCCCTACGAACTGTGGAAAAGAAAAAAGCCAAGTGTCAGCTACTTTCATGTATTCGGCTGTGCATGATACATTCTTAACAATGGAAAGCAGTATTTGACAAAGTTTTAACCCAAGTCAGACGAAGGAATCTTTCTTGGATATGCCACAGACAGTAAGGCCTACAGAGTGTTCAACAAGACGACGCTAAGTGTTGAAGTCTCGATTCACATCATCTTTGATGAGACAGACTTAGAAAAAATAGTGCTGTAAGACACTACGACCGACAGTTCAGACACTACGAATGAGGTCATCGAGCTCAACACTACAGTCGTAGTTCCAGATAGTGAAATCGTTGAGCAAGGAAATGAGATCATAGAGAGGCCTATACAAGACAACGAACCTCCACACCAAGAAGCAGATATAGATCTTGAAGACCTCAGATAAGAAGGCATCAGGACAGATGTCCCAACAGGAAGCAGATGGGCAAGAGATCACACTCAAGACTTAATCATTGGAGATCCGAGTGCAAGAGTCAAAACAAGAGCTGCCACCCAAAATGAATGTTTTTATCTAAGCTTCCTGTCACAAATGGAACCTAAGAAGATAGAGGATGTTTTATAAGACTCCAACTGGATAGAAGCTATGCAGGAAGAACTTATTCAGTTTGAAAGAACCAAAGTATAGAGATTGGTACCAAGACCAAAAAGTCATCCTGTCATTAGAACCAAGTGGGTCTTCAAAAGCAAGATGGATAAAGATGGAGTAATAACTAGGAATAAGGCAAGACTAGTGGCCAAGGGCTACTCTCGGGAAGAAGGCATTGACTACGATGAGACATTTGCACCTGTTGCCAAACTAGAAGCCATCAAAATATTCCTTGCCTTTGTTGCTCACATGAAATTCAAGGTCTTTCAGATGATTGTCAAAAGTGAATTCTTGAATGGTGAACTTCAAGAAGAAGTCTATGTAGAGCAACCTCCAGGTTTCATCAATCCATCTCTCTCTAATTATGTCTATAGATTAGACAAAGCCTTATATGGTCTTAAACAAGCACCTAGAGCATGGTATGAAACACTAACTAACTTTCTTATTGAAAATGGGTTCACTAGAGGTAGAGTAGATACCACACTATTTCTTAGAAAGCATAAAGTCAAAGCCTTATTAGTTCAAATATACGTTGATGACATTATTTTTGGATCTACTGATGAAAATTTATGCAAGAGATTCTCCAAGCTTATGCAGAGCAAGTTTGAAATAAGAATGATGGGTGAGCTGAATTTCTTCCTTGGACTGCAAGTAAAGCAAACTGATGAAGGAATCTTCATAAACCAAGCCAAGAACATTAAAGATTTACTTAAGAAGTATGGCATGAAATCAGCCTCTCCCATAAAAACCCCAATTGCTCTTGCAACCAAGCTTGACAAAGATGAAAAAGGTAAAAATATTGATATAACACCATACCGAGGTATGATAGGCTCTCTTTTATATCTAACTGCCAGTAGACCAGACATAATGTTTGCAACATGCATATGTGCTAGATTTCAGGCTAATCCTAAAGAATCACATTTAACTGCTGTAAAGAGGATTTTCAGGTATCTCAACGGTACACCTCACTTAGGGCTTTGGTATCCCAAGGAGTCCTCATTTGAACTAACAAGCTACATATCTTGATTTTGCAGTTAAAAAATAGATAGAAAAGAATACCAATGGCACCTATCAATTACTAGGAAGCAGACTTGTGTCACTGGTTCGATAAGAAGTAAAACTCGATTATCTACTTCAACCTGCAAGTTGTTTACATTGTTCTTTGGCATTTGCCGCGTGCTCGAGATCTTATGGATGAAAAATCAATTTAGCAGACTATGGGTTTGAATTCAAATCCATACACATTCACTGTGATAACACAAGTGCCATAGCAATAACTCATAATCCTGTCATGCATTCTAGGACTAAGCATATAAAAATAAGGTATCATTTTATTAGGGATCATGTGCAAAAGGGAACCATATCTTTATAATATATCCCTACTAAAAATCAACTTGCTGATATCTTTACAAAGCCTCTAGATGAATCCAGGTTTAACAAGTTAATAAGTGAGCTAGGCATGCTTAATTTACAACCATGAAATATATGCTCTAGTTTGTGTTAATCATACAGATACAGAGACTTTGTTCGAAATTGTGGACATGATCAAGGGAAGTCCACGATCGTAGAGCTGCAGTGACATGAAAGACAACGATCGCAGTTCAGACTCGACGATTGCTGAGCAGACACGACAATTGCAGAATAAACTCGACAATCATAAAGGATACCTCAACGATCATAATCCTCCCAAAGGACACGTCAGATGTTAAGGGCAAATCAGTATAATCCTCCTCAGTCAAATTCGTAGATCCAAACAGAATTTGACACCTGCCCCACTAAGCAAAATGGAGAGAGGGGGAAGTTACAAGTACAGTTTGAAAATGCCTTTTTGAAATCAGAAGTTCAAAAGCTTATCTCTCTCTTTCTATCTACAAGCAGAAACCCTAACTCTCAAGAAAGCTCAATCAACCATACTCCTTGCAAAGAAATCAATGGCAGTCTCCAACGTCATCTCGGATTCTGAGACTGCTGTTTGATGAGTTCAAAACAATTTGAACCCAAATTTCACAAAACTCTATCATTGATAAAGAAGGCTGGTCTCGAAGAGGCTCTAGGTACGAGCACGATAATCTACCCTAAGCTGATAAAAGAATTCTACAAAAATAGTGTGTTCGAGAATGACGTCATCACGACAAGGGTCAAGGATGTGGAAATCAAGCTGAAGGCTGAGGACATCAACCTAGACCTAAGTTTCAAATCTAAAGGGTTTTCATTCATAGATGGCATAGATTTCCATGAAGGACTTAAAAGGATGCATCACAAAAAATTCCCCACTGTCAAATGATACAAGAAAAAAGAAGTTTCCTAAGAGGTATGAATTTCTGGCATACATTGTTGGAAAATGCATATGCTGCAAGAGCTCAGGCCACAATTTTGTAAATGAAGTACAGATCAAGCTCATGACAACCATCGGTTGTGGGATAGAGCTTAACTATGGAGCCCTGCTGCTTGAATGGATTGGGAAGTGGATTCTCAGCTCGAAGAAGTCAAAAAGCTCTGGAAAGATGTTCTACGGGAGATTCATCAGTATCATCCTACAGTCTGCTTTGGGTGATAAGATAGAGGATGATGAAGGAGAATCAATAAATCCAAACAGACGAATGACCCAGTAACTGTTCGAGAACTAGAAAAGGAATCCAGCTGAAAATGTTCGAATGATGTCTGAGTCCAGTGGTAGGACAGCTGATGCAAAGGAGTCAGGGATTCTGGGAAATATATCTATGGTCAAGGAGACTAAAGAAGATGAAGAAGAAACTAATAAGGAAAAACCCTCTGCACTGGTCAAAAAAAACAAAGGCAATAGGAACCTAAAGGCTCGAATGGCAGAAGAACCCCAAGGGTCTACCACTGATAAACCTATAGAGTCTTCTGACATTGAGACTTTGAGAATCCTAAGAAGAAAAGTTTTAGTTCACAGTAGACACAATAGATCTAGAAGGGGGGGGGGGTTAAATAGATCCTTTTTATTTCAAATACTTTTCTGGTTTATTTTGTATTGCTAATAATTTAGCATATGACAAACATAAGAATCTTTTCAAGCACAGTGGAATAAGTAAAAGATCTCCTTCATTGATATATTCTTAATCTTACATACATTATTCGTAGAGTTACTTTAGTAGTAAGCAGTTAAAACATACATAGCAGTTATAGCAGTTAATGTACATAATATAAATGATATAAAGTAAAAGACAAAGGGTTTTAAGTGGTTCAGAGACTCAAGCTCCTAATCCACTCTTCTGCTTTCAACAAGTAGGATTTCCACTAAGGAAGGGCAACACACTAAATCACTAAAATTCTTTCAAGGCCAGCAGCCTTGGGACTTCAGTTCACTAAGAACTCTTCAAGGCCAACAGCCTTGGAACTTCTCTAGTTCCCTAGGAACTCTTCAAGCCCAGTAGGCTTGGAACTTCATTTAGTCCATCCAGATAAGGACCCCTCAGGCCCTGAATTCTTGTTGTTATTGTTGTTGCTGAGCTACTAAGATGTCATTAAGCTCTGAACATCTTTTGTACTTAGCAGCTTGGTGTGGTCCTCTATGCATTCTACTTTGAGTATGGACTACATCTTATTTGGTGCAGCTGATCTTTATTCTTTTCTGCTCATCTTCATCTAGTATCAGCTATGCACCGTCACCATCTGGGTTTGCTAAGTTTCTGTACTTTTAGTAGACTTCATCTGGAACTTAGAAATCCCTGAACCCTTCTTGAATACTTTGCAAACATGGTTCTGCACTTGTTCAGTTTCACTTTTCGATTCATGGTGATTCGTAGAGTGGCTCTCTTGATCTTCTTTGTACTCAGCCACTTTCCTGAATGCTATCTTCTTAGCCTTCTTGGCTCTCATCTTGGCTGCCATCTTTAGTGGCATTCTCATCTTTGTTGAGTGAAGCTTTGATCAGTTTGAGTTCTTCTTCAAAGCTGCTTCACTTCTACCTTGGTAGTCTCACTGTCACTGAGACTTGTTCTATTGATCTTTGGTTGAACTCGTAGAGTCAACTATAGCATTCTTTAACTCAACGATTCTGCAACCTTATAATCAATCGCTCTTTTTGATCTTTGAAGCTCTGTTGATAAATGCTACTTCCCAATCTTCCTGTTGAAAAGTAGCCGTTGAAAGCTATTCAAACGGCCTCGCAGATTTCGAGTTATTTGGTGTAGACTGCAGATGTGTCATGAAATCTTTTTCTGACTTCCTGACACTGTAGTCTGCTGTTTCACCTACTCTGTCAGATATGTCACTTTGATATCTTGGGCAGGTCGACAACTTTATTTCACCATTCTGATTTCTTGATCAGAGGTTATCCTTGCATCGATGCTCTCAATAAGGTTTTGTTTGAATGTCATTCTTCAGATTGAACTGATGCCAATGCTTCAATCCTCAGTTGTTTGAACTCTACGATTCTGATGCACTCTTCTTGGACCTGATCGTAGTGTCATATTAACATGTAGAGTTAACACTACGATCTTAAAGAGTGTTCAGTTGATCTATGATATAGAACACCTCTTTTTTCTTTTGTGTAGTGCTTCATCACTTCTGTTTGCCTTGACTGTTCTCAAATACTGATGGCTTGATTTCTTGCTCTGGACCCTTCTGACTAATAAGACACTTCAGATTTGTGGCGTGTCCAGCTCGCTTTCTCCTTGTGATCTCCTGTTCACTTATCATCAATGGACTGACACAATGCTTAATCACTTTAGCCTTGTTATTCAGAGGCTGACCAGTATCTCTGTGTATACTCCATCAGTTCCTTCTTTGTTTGGCAAACACTACGATCTTGATAACTTCCAAGATCATTGTCATCTTTCTACTTGATAACTACTGCACTTGCTGACTTTCCTTTATCAATTACAAAAGTCTTCTTCTGATCTCTTTGTGGAAGACGTCATCTTGAATGGCTTCACAACTCAATCTTAATGCTGATTGGGTTGGTGCTTAGGTCTTCTGTTAGCTTGCATGTCATTCTTTGAGTGCTCTCTGGTTTCCTTCAGGTGAGACGTATCTATGCAATGCCAACCAGAGGTTCCATTCTTTTGGATATTCTGGGAGTGCTCATTCATTGAGAATCATATTTGCTCTACGATTCTGCCTTGGCATTGTGAGGACATCTGTTGAGGTCTTAGTTCTGCACTCTACGATTCAGCTTTGGCTGTGCAGACA
Organism: Panax ginseng; assembly: GCA_020205605.1. Taxonomy (NCBI): domain Eukaryota; kingdom Viridiplantae; phylum Streptophyta; class Magnoliopsida; order Apiales; family Araliaceae; genus Panax; species Panax ginseng. Next base: position 48,267,607 of record CM035132.1, read on the forward strand.
CTATGACTCTGAGATCAGATCTTGACACTCTACGATTTTTATCGTTGTGCTTGTTGTCTTCATCTGATCTTTCTCGACTATGATCTCTGCCTCTGGTATGATTAGTAGACTCTACGACTTCGAGTGTAGTCTACGATTCTTGACTTAACTTTGGCAGATGCTTGTTCGGCTCGTAGGCAGGTTGTCTCTATGATTCTGAACATGACTTCCTCAGTAGACTACGGCCCTGAGGAAGCTTTACTCGACATACTGCGATCCTTTCTCGATTCTCCTGGAAGTCTACAAACTCCTAGATCTACTACGATTCTGCCTTGATAGCTCTCGAGTTATCCTTGACTCTCCTGGCAGACTACGATTTCTGGTGCAGTGTTCGACGATCAGACAAGCCTATCTATTACATCATAAGATCAACCTAACATGTTTAATCTTTCTATGTTTATAGTCCTTGTACATCATTTCTTTTTAAGGACTTTGTAAAGCTGTTTTGCTTATGTAGGATCAACCTAACATATTTGATTAATTCATTCTAAATCTTTGTACACATATTTCTATTATCTATCGAAGGACTTTACAGCTTTTCTTAATCCAAGCATACTTGCATATTCATTCATATATATATCATAATCAAATCATATATAAATAGGAATATCATTCACATGTTTATTCCTTACAATCTCCCCCTATTTGATTATGACAAAAATAATAAGTGCATATGCATGTTATGAATAAATCTTATATACAGTGAGCTACTATATTTCTAAAACAAATAATCATGAATGTCATTTATAATAATATGAAATTTAGTACACTACGACATTTTACATCCTGGATCCAGAACATACCTAACTAGTTAGAGATGTACCTCTTTGGCTCCATGTATGTTTCCAGGATGTCTGTTGATCAGCTATTCATCTATTTGATTCCTTTACTCCTACTCCCACTGGGATGTGGAGCTATTCCTTTCTTCTTTTTCTGATTCTGGCTCTGGCTCCCCGTCATCCTTAGGCTCATCATCCTTTGGCTCCCCGTCAGATGATGAAACATCTTCTTTTACTACTTTCTTCTTCTTTGTCTTCCTTTCTTGTTTGGTCCTGCTCTCCTTGCCTTTTCTTGAATGCCTCTTACTTTGCCTTTTTCTATGCCTCTTTTTCTCCCCCTTTTTGTCATTAATCACTTGAGAGAGCAGTTCCATGTTGGTCATAAGCTGCTCCATCAGATAAGAGGAGTTATCGACTTCAATCTTGAGTTCTTGTTGGCTTAACTCAAGTTGCATAGAGAAGGATTGATTCATGTTGTCAATCTTGTCAGAGAGGGCTTGGAATTATTCTTCATTTTCCTCTTGCGCTCGTAGAGCTTCAGCCTTTTGATCATGTATGGCCTTCAGATAGATGTGATCTCTCTCTTTGATTTTAAGAGATACATCTGCCATAGTGGTTTGAATTCTGTCTTGAACTGGGTTATCTTCTGTTTCTGTCAATTTCTTTGACTCTTTATTTATTAGAAATATCTTCTCAGCCAGCTCAGCAGAATTCCTCAACAGCTCCTGCTCCATAGGATTTTGGTCATCTGGTCTGGCAACTTCTTGTTGAACACTAGCTTGGACTCTATGATTTTCATCATTGGATAGATTTTTGAAAGTGTTGACAATCTAAAAAATCATTGAATACCAATCGATATTGGAAGATGAAGGGATGTTAGATATCTGAGCTTGGGCAGATGGAGGCTTCTCAATTTGGATTTGAACATCATCAATGGTAGAGTAAACAGACTCTACGATTATCCCCTTGGCCATGATCCTTCTGCCTTCAATGTCCACTCTACGATCATAGGGAATATAGTGATTTCTAGCTCGTCTGTAGATATTGTAGTGAGGCTTGTCATTGATAATCATGGTTGCAAACTTCTTTACCCTGGGAAAGTTTTGTGACACCAGTTCCAAATTTGGAAACTTAGAGTAGCACCAACTGAAGTAACTTTCATCTCTCTCAGTATGTGCCTTTAACCATGGCATCCATGGGAAGAACCACCTCATCAGAAGATCTTCAGAGTTGTACAGTATAGTTGTGCAATCTAACTCAATATTCTTCCAGTTATGAAGCACTTCATCTGTATTCATCCTTACAACTTGAAGTTGTTCATTTCCATGATTTATCCATCTTGTTGCTGGTTCATTTGGTGGATCATCAAAGACTTCTACTACTATTGTTCTGCTGATTCTAGCTGGAGAGAGAGTAGGATAGTGTTCTGGTTCCTCTCGATTTACGAGTGCGTAATCGAAATCTTTCTCTATTTCTTCCCTTTTTGATCCAGAATCTTGCTGACTTCCTTGATCAGATTCATCAGTGAAGTCTTCTTGTAGAATTTCATTTTCAGAACCTTCTTCAGCAGTATTATCCTTGGATTCATTATCACTTACTTCAATAACTACAGTATAGTGATCACTTTTCTTATTAGAGGCAAATTTGGCCAGTATCTGTAGCTCTTCCTTCTCCTTGGAGGTTCAGCTATGGGAGAGTCAGATTCTTCTTCTCCGTCAAACTCTGAGGCCTTAGAGTTATCAGGCAGGCTTCCTTGATTTTCATCATTAGCAGGGGCAGGTGTTTCTTTTTTGAATTCATCATCTTTGGATCCATCATGAGAGCTTGTTGGAGCATTTGCATTTAAAGATTCAGATGAGTCATCTTGCAGCTTTTCTTCAATTTCAAAGTGAGTACTCTAAGACTTGGCCATAGAGCTTACATATTCTTCTCCATCATCAGAGTTTACATCTTCTATCATGGGTCCAGCTCCACCTTCATCGCTGGATCTGTTCTCTGGGGACTCATTCTTGAGATCATCAGTTCCCTTTTCTTCTTTTGACTCTACGTCCTCTTCTTTGTCAGATGTGCTTCCTTGGGGAACTAGAACTTGTCTGTTTACCACCTTAGCTTTCTTTTTGGATAGCCCTTGAGATAGTCTATTACTTCTCCTCTTTGTGGTCTCTGCAGTTAAGACCTTTTCACCTTCCTCCTTATCTTTGGTGGAAAGTCTTCTTAATGGGGCCTCAGTTTTCCTCACACTTTTGGATTTCTTCCTGGCTGGTGTGGTTACTACTGGTACAGAGTCATCAGATTCAGAACTTTCCACCTCTTTTACCTTTCTTTTCTTAAAAGAGTTCTTTCTGCTACCCCCTGCTGTAGTTAGCCTTCTGTTCTCCTTTGGGTTTTTCTTCCAATTCACAAACAGTTTTGGAGACATTACTTTGTGAACATTTAGAGGTTCTCCCTCATCATCCTTGATTTTGCTTTCTAGTTTCTTCTTCATCACAATGCTCAACAGTCTTCCATGAAATACCTTTGTAAGTGGTTTGTCTGTAGATTTCTTCAACTCAGCCTTTTCTATCCATTTGGAGATTTGATCGAACAAGATGGCTCCAAAATTGATTTGCTTTTTCAGAACTATTGCAGACATAATCTTCAACTGCTGGTCGAGTACAGTGTCGTGTGCGGTATCTTTGCACAGTATACATTTTCCCACTATTTCAGCAAGGAGCTCGAATTCCTCGGGAAATTCCTTCTTCTTCATATCCTTCAGGCTAGGGTTTCTTTGGTACCGTATTAGCCTCTTGCCTTCTTCAATGTCGACTTCATCCAGGCTTATTAGACCTTAATTAAGAAACCCTAGACATTGATTGATGTCTGATGCTTTTATCTTCAGACTAGATCCTTTCACCTTAGTAGTCAGAAGCCCAGAGTTCGTTAAAGCATTTGAGTAGAACTGCTTCACTAGCTCTATATAAACTGGAGTGTTGGCCTTCAAGCACTCAGAGAACCCAGCTTCTCTTACGAGCTTAAGTATGTCCTTGAACTTTGTCTTTGATTCTTCAAACTTTGTAAAGCTGAGTTGAACCCGTTACGACTTTCCATTCTGCCATTTAAGGAGTTCAAGGTATATAGTATGTGATTTAAAGAGATTTAGCTAAATGTGATTTGGGCTCTGGAAATTTGATTGGTTTGGCTTTGAAGAAGATTCTAGGGTTTGAAAATGGGAGGGAGAGAGGTTCAAGAGGTTCTGATAACTGTTTGCAGATTTGAATCTGTCTTTATGGCAGTTCCTTCTGACTCTGCATACGCTGTGATGTGTCACCCAGACATTGGTTGCACGATGCCCAGTAACAAGATGTAACTCCCCATTAACTTGTCAATTAGCTATCTCTTTTAGAAGAGTGGACATTTGATTGACGTGGATTGACCTTTGACCTCTTGAGTTAGTAGAGTAGCATGATAGGACAGCTATTGACTTTACGTTTTCCTTTGTTGACTCAACGATCAACTTTCTGAAAGATGTTGTAGTGGATGGTTTTGACATTACTTATCTCCTCATAATCTGAATGGTTGGGAAATTGTCCAGTTCTTCCGTGCTCCTCATGAGCTAGAGTATCCTCTGGTAGGACTGAGATCATTGAGTCTGCTTCTATGATCGTTGAGGTGGGTCCACGATCGTTGAATTTACTTTTACCTTTACTCTATGATCGTTGACTGTCTTGGTCCTTGAGATGAACTTGATCAGGGAATTCTTCTGGGTTAAGGTAGCTCAGGAAGGGCCAACCTCTTAGAGTGAGCTAAGGGTTAGGTTTGTCCCTGAGGCACTTTCCAGATGAAGTACTTTAGGAGTGATTTACACTGATATCTCATTTAACCTTTTCTGGTGGTGAGGTCCTCTACCAACTTTAGACAATTACATTTACTGTAATCGTGGTGTCCTCCTGCTCTTACACTACAATCAGATGTTTAATCGTAGGCTCTCCACAGTATTGAGTTGGGTGGCTAAAAGGTTATCAATAGTACATTTTGAGATGTTCCTATTGACTATGGATCTTCATTTGGTTCATCAACCACAAAGTTTTGGGACTCTGTAGCTGGTATATCTCAGTATTTTTGTTCCTTAATAGATCACTGCTTCCCATGGTTGATACTGTCTTTTCAGTGGGGTGTGATTTCCTTTTCTTCATGCATGTAAGGAAGCATCCTTGCATATCTCCTTCTGATTGAAGTCATTAAATCTTCTTATATCGTAGGAATGAGTATTTTCAGGGTTGATCATTCTACGATCCTTTGACAGCACTACGAACGTAGTCTACTTTGTCAGCTTAAACTTGTGAAGTTCTGCTTTCGTAATACGTTCCTCATGTTTGATGCTCGATGATCTTCTGATGTGAGCTTCCTTGAGGACAAGTTTTGCATGCTTGAGCATCTAAGACCCTTTTTCATCTTTGGTTGAATGGCCTACTTTCATATAAAGGTTAGCATCCATTTGAGCTTTATTTAGATTGGCTCAGCAGATCTTCAAGGACAGGCTTTGACATATAGGAGTTTTATCAGAATTATTTCTGAACAGCCCTAAGCCTTCTGCTGGTTGAATCTTCTTGACTGAAGTCTTTTCCTTTAGCATTCCTTAGTGTGGACAGATAGACCAAGTGCCTACAGGTTATAAATTTCTATTTTTGGTACCCATGGTTAACTGGGTCCTACTCGGTTAGTTTTCTAAACCCCTGTTCCTCATATATTTGGATAATCATCATATTTATCACCAACAGTCATATTCATGCATGTAACTAATTTAGATAATGCATTTTTGAGATGCATGATGATGAGTGTGTGTAAGATCTTCTATTAAAAAAAACTTTTTCTTTGATGGTTTCATAATTTACTAGGTTATGTTCACAGGGTTTAAATATTCACAGAGTGAAAATCAACTCTATAATTTGTTTGTATCTAGTTGATTCATAGAGGTGATCAGTTTTTACGAATCTTCAAGATGCTTTTGTAGAATTGATCATACTCTGTGTGTTATTAAACACTTAGACCATAGGTTGTACACACATACTAACCCATCAACAAAGATTACTTCACATAAAATTCATAAGAAGGTGCAAACATGATGTACATATTTATATATGAGGAACTGTACCTTTTTACTGTTAGTTTCTTAACAGTCATTTATCTAAGATATACTGAGTTTAGGCATTGATGTGTATAGTTTCTCAATTTCTCCTGACAACTAGCTGCTCCAGTTGACCTTTAATCAATTAGTCATGGTCTTAAGGATGTCAAAGAACTCTCTTAGCTTGAATCTTCGAGTTCACAAGGTTTACATCCAGCTGTAGGTTGGCCAGACACATGTTTGAGAAGTTCTTCTTTCTTCTCTGGATAATCATTACTTAGCATGTATGGCCTTTTCATCTTTTTAGGCTGGTGGATGTTTGATTCTTTTTTGTTGATGTCTCTTGAGCTTTCTATTCCGGTCTTTAGACTACAAGATTGACCGCGAGCAAGGATTGGTCTTGTTGATATGGAAATCAAGAACATGGACCAATCTGAGCAGCTTCAGGTGTATATACACATTTACCTGTACACAATATTTCCAATGTGTGAGTTCATCTGCACATAACAAGTGACTTACTACTAAACTAAGTTCAGAAAAATGTTTGTGCCTAGGATCAGACTCAAAGTGATTAGCTTTTGAATATATCATGAGAACCTGCTCTGATACCAATTGTTAGTTCACAGTAGACACAATAGATCTAGAAGGGGGGGGGGTTGAATAGATCTTTCTTATTTCAAATACTTTTCTGGTTTATTTTTTATTGCTAATAATTTAGCATATGACAAACATAAGAATCTTTTCAAGCACAGCGGAATAAGTAAAAGATCCCCTTCACTGATATATTCTTAATCATACATACATTGTTCGTAGAGTTACTTTAGTAGTAAGCAGTTAAAACATACATAGCAGTTATAGAAGTTAATGTACATAATGTAAATGACATAAAGTAAAAGACACAAAGGGTTTTAAGTGGTTTAGAGACTCAAGCTCCTAATCCACTCTTCTGCTTTCAACAAGCAGGGTTTCCACTCAGGAAGGGTAGCACCCTGAATCAGTAAGATTCTTTCAAGGCCAGTAGCCTTGGGACTTCAGTTCACTAAGAACTCTTCAAGGCCAGCAGCCTTAGAACTTATCTAGTTCCCTAGGAACTCTTCAAGCCCAGCAGGCTTGGAACTTCATTTAGTCCCTCCAGACAAGCACCCCTCAGGCCCTGACTTCTTGTTATTGTTGTTGTTGTTGCTGAGATGCTAAGATGTCATTAAGCTCTGAACATCTTTTGTACTTAGCAGCTTGGTGTGGTCTTCTATGCATTCTATTTCAAGTCTGGACCACATCTTCTTTGGTGTAGCTGATCTTTATTCTTTTCTACTCATCTTCATCTAGTATCAGCTGTGCACCGTCACCATCTGGGTTTGCTAAGTTTCTGTACTTTAGTAGACTTCGTCTGACACTTAGCAATCCCTGAACCCTTCTTGAATACTTTGCAGACATGGTTCTACACTTGTTCAGTTTCAGCTTTCGGTTCATGGTGATTCGTAGAGTGGCTCTCTTGATCTTCTTTGTACTCAGCCACTTTCCTGAATGCTATCTTCTTGGCCTTCTCGGCTCTCAGCTTGGCTGCCATCTTTAGTGGAATTCTCATCTTTGTTGAGTGAAGCTTTGATCTGTTTGAGTTCTTCTTCAAAGCTGCTTCACTTCCACCTTGGTAGTCTCACTGTCACTGAGACTTGTTCTGTTGATCTTTGGTGGAACTCGTAGAGTCAACTATAGCATTATTTAACTCAACGATTCTGCAACCTTACAATCAATCGCTCTTTTTGATCTTTGAAGCTCTGTTGATTTATGCTACTTCCCAATCTTCCCATTAGAAAGTAGCCGTTGAAAGCTATTCAAATTGCCTCACAGATTTTGAGTTATTTGGTGCAGACTATAGATGTGACATGACATCTTTTTCTGACTTCTTGATACTGCAGTCTGCTGTTTCACCTACTCTGTCAGATATGTCACTTTGATATCTTGGGCAGGTCGACGACTTTATTTCACCATTCTGATTTCTCGATCAGAGGTTGTCCTTGCATCGATGCTCTCAATAAGGTTTTGTTTGAATGCCATTCTTCAGATTGAACCGATGCCAATGCTTCAATCCTCAGTTGTTTGAACTCTACGATTCTGATGCACTTCTTCTTGGACCTGATCGTAGTGTCGTATTAACATGTAGAGTTAACACTACGATCTTAAAGAGTGTTCAGTTGATCTATGATGTAGAACACCTCTTTCTTCTTTTGTGCAGTGCTTCATCACTTCTGTTTGCCTTGACTGTTCTCAGATACTGATGGCTTGATTCCTTGCTCTGGACCCTTCTGACTAAAAAGACACTTCAGATTTATGGCGTGTCCAGCTCGCTTTCTCCTTGTGATCTCCCGTTCACTTATCATCAATGGACTGACCCAATGCTTAATCACTTTAGCCTTGTTATTCAGAGGCTGACCAGTATCTCTGTGTATACTCCATCAGTTCTTTCTTTGTTTGGCAAACACTACGATCTTGGTAACTTCCAAGATCGTTGTCATCTTTGTACTTGACAGCTACTGCACTTGCTAACTTTCCTTTATCAGTTACAGAAGTCTTCTTCTTATCTCCTTGTGGAAGACTTCATCTCGAATGGCTTCACAACTCAATCTTAATGCTGATTAGATTGGTGCTTAGGTCTTCTGTTAGCTTGCATGCCATTCTTTGAGTGCTCTCTAGTTTCTTTCAGGTGGGACGTATCTATGCAATGCCAACCAGAGGCTTCATTCCTTTGGATATTCTGGGAGTGCTCATTCGTTGAGAATCGTATTTGCTATACGATTACGCGCTTGCCCATTAATGAGCACATCTGTTTGAGGTCTTAGTTACGCACTCTACGATTGACTTTTTTGTCATGCGAGACACTTCGACTCATTCGAGATCGAGATCTTGACACTCTACGATTTCTATCGTTGTGCTTGTTGTCTTCATCTGATCTTGCTCGACTACGATCACTGCCTCTGGTATGATTAGTAGACTCTACGATTTTGAGTGTAGTCTACGATTCTTGACTTGACTTTGGCAAATGCTCGTTCGGCTCGTAGGCAGGCTATCTCTATGATTCTGAACATGACTTCCTCAGCAGACTACGGCCCTGAGGAAGCTTTACTCGACACACTGCGATCCTTCCTCGATTCTCCTAGAAGTCTACAAACTCCGAGATCTACTACGATTCTGCCTCGATAGCTCTCGAGTTATCCTTGACTCTCCTGGCAGACTACGATTTTTGGTGCAGTGTTCGACGATCAGACAATCTATTACATCATAAGATCAACCTAACATGTTTGATCTTTCTATGTTTATAGTCCTTGTACATCATTTCTTTTTAAGGACTTTGCAAAGCTGTTTTGCTTAAGTAGGATCAACCTAACATATTTGATCAATTCATTCTAAGTCCTTGTACACATGTTTCTATTATCTATCGAAGGACTTTACAGCTTTTCTTAATCTAAGCATACTTGCATATTCATTCATATATATATCATAATCAAATCATATAAATAGGAATATCATTCACATGTTTATTCCTTACAAAAAGAACAACAGGCTGAGGCAGATGAAGACAGAGCTACCATCTCACAGCTGCTGAAGAAGAACAAAAATAGTCACAAGCCCAAGAGGCCATATGTCTCTTCGATCGTAGAGTCTCTACCTATCATAGAGACCAGATTGGACGCCTCCCCCAGAGAAGTTGTTGCACCAGAGACTCTGGCTGATCAACAGTTCATAGCTAAAGTTGAAAGAAAAGTTGAGGTCGTGGCTTAGCCTAAAAAGTCCAAAAGAAAACTTGTCAAAAATACATTCTTGTCAATGAAAAGGCCTTAAAGGAGGAAGATAAAAGGATAACTGCTGAGAAGGAGCTATCCGAAGCTGGACAAGAAAACACTGCCCAAGCTGAGGGGGAGCTACCTAAAGTTCTCACCCTAGAAAGTGCTCGAGCTGAGGGGGAGCCACTGGAAATGCAAATGGATGATCACGTTGAGGGGGAGCCTCATGATATCCCCATTATAGAAGAAGCTGCTCCTACAAAAAATGAGAGAGAACTAGAGCAAGAAAAGAAGTCATTGATGTAGTGGAATCCTTGAACGAAGTCAGAGAAGAGGACGAAGATGATGAGGTCGAAATCATCGTTGTGGGCTATGATGGGTACAAGAAAGCTAACTATGATCAACTGTTCTCTTATCTACCCATGATGCCTTTTCATCAAGCTCAAATTCTAAACTTCTGGAATCACATGTTTTGGAGCTTCAAAGAATATCCATCCATCTTTGTGCTGGCTCATGGATTTCCAGGAAACTTCAACTTTGCCAAACAACTAATCACAAATGGTCCATCTTCAAGAATTGTCAATAAGGTATTATCTATCCCAATCTTTTTCAGAGTTAATCACTATCCACTATCTTTTTTCAGCCAATTTTATGAATTTCCAAGCTGGTTGGAAGTGGTTCTTAATCCACTAAATCAATTCCCAGTTGCAGAATCCCAAAATTCTATAACTGATGAACCAAATATGCCCAACTTCATATTAATCCCAACTCCTCTCATCTCTACGATTACTAACTCTAGCCCCATCGTAGAGTCCCTCGCTCAAATTGTAGAGCCACCTACTCTAGACGCCCAAACACAGGCCCCTCCATCTGATATTCCCTCCTCGTCCACAAATAAATACTTCAACCTTGATCTTTCCCTCTACTCATTACAAGATCAATACAAGAGAACACCCCATCCTCCACACATTCCCCAACTCAGTGAACTTGTTTCAGAACTGCCCACCAAAACTTATTTGTCAGACGTGTCAAAGAAAGTGATCAAGGAAATCGATGATAGTCTTGAAGCACACACTGAACTCATTCAAATGAGACTAACAAAAATGATCAGTGCTACAAATAGTCTCCCAAGCACCCTAAGCTCTGAGCTCATAAAGAAGTTTAGGGATATCATCAAGGAAATGATTCAGAGCATAAAGGACAGGGATGAGATCCACTTTCTCGTAGCTAAAAGACACAGGGATGTTATTCTTATCTTACAGACAACTCAAGAAGCTCAAAATAAACTTATGTTGGAGAGCTTCATCAATCTGCAAACTGCCGTAAAAGAATTCCAATAATTTTACGTCAGCCAAGGACAGCAGACTGACAATGTTCTAGCCGTCCTTCAATAAAGGGAAGCTCGATCTGATGCTCTTATCAAAGAAAATCGAGAGGACATTGATCAAACTCAAAGTTAACTCAACGAGCTTTTCCAAGGAATGACTCACCTCTCAGAAGACATTTGAACCCTTGATGCTGACATAAAGGGGGAGAATAAAGGGAACAGAGATCAAGGCAAGGGCAGAGGCAGAGGCAGAGGCACTTTCTCTGCTCAATCATCAAGGAGTCCTCCAAGGCAGTATCATCAAAAAACTCCACGATCTGGCCATCATACTCAACGATCTGATGATGAGCCAATTATCATGGCTCAACCATTAAGAAGTTAAGGGCCTTCTCCCAGCTCACACGAGGTGATCACAACAGGCCTAAGAATGCCAATTGGAGATACTGCATTCATGAATAGGCACGATCATAATGAAAGACTTAGTCAAAGCGAGCTGGAAGAAATAACACGGAGAGAGCGGGCTAGCGGTGGAGAAGAAGAGCTGAGGAATATGCAAATCCTCCGAGAAGAAAAAGGCAAAAGAAATAGAGATAAGTTGAAACTCAACTCTTATTATGTAACTAAGTTTAAATGTAATATCTATCCTCAAACATTAATAAATTCATGCTTATTCTCTAGAAATTTCAGATGCTCACTGAAATATTAAGTCATATTTACTTTGTTGCAGAACAAGATATAGAATTTGATAATCATGACAACAAATCTCCTTGGTTATGTCAACATCAAATAGGGGGAGATTGTTGGAAGAATGCATATCTTGATTTGATGTTTAAAGTAAACGTTCATGATTATATGTGAAGTCCTTCAAGGAATATATGTACAAGGACTTAGTGATAGATCAAAATTGTTAGGTTGATCTAAGCTTTCAATGATCATCATTTTGTAAATGAATGTATAGATAAAAAGATCAAAGATGTTAGGTTGATCTATATCTTGAAATGTAATCGATAGGCTTCAAACATATTTGTTGTCTAATGAGCTGATCGAGAGTCTGCAGAAGCCAAGGCAAAATCGTAGAGCATCAAGGATCGTAGTATGACTACCTTGAAGGGCCTCTCCAGAGATCATAGAGTGGTCCAGACATTTGCCGAAGCTAACTCAGAGATCGTAGAGTGGTCTAGATATTTGTCAAAGCCAACTCATAGATCGTAGTGTGCTCTCAGAAATGTAGAGTCTGCAAGACAAACAAGTGAAAATCATAGTGTGTCAGTCCTTAAGAGAAATCGTAGTGTTCTCGTTTGGTTGCATCAAGCACCAAGGTGAAAAGACACCACGATAAGAATCGTAGAGTATCATCTGGCTATGCCAGAAGTTGTGGGCCTTGATCATTTGTTCAAATATAAAATCTTAACAAATGTGGAATGGGTTACAAACATTGAAGTAATCACCAGTCCCAATGGCATAAAAATATCCTTAGTATGCAATAAAGAGACGTATTAAAGAAGCTAAGGGAAGGACCATGGGATAGAGGAAAACACCTTTTCAGGTTTTAGGTGAGAAAGCAGTCTGCTATGTTAGTGGGCCAGAATGAAATTCAGAAGATATGCAGAAAAGTCTCCATTAAAGTTCAGAAACATCAAACGCATTAAATGCTTCAACGGATGGATTCAAAGGTCAGATTTCAAAGATCACATATATGCAAGACATCTTCAGATGATTCAAATAAGCAAGAAATTGAACAAAAAGGAAGAATACTCAACGCTCAACTCTACGATCTGAAAAAAAGAGAAAGCTTGCACAGCTACTCAGTTCTTTCGAACAAGAGCTTAACGACAACTGTGTAGCACCAACCAAGAACTCAACAACTACCAATCAACTGAAGTAAGAGTTCCAAGTCAGAAGGACTTGAAGAGTTCTAAGTGAACTATGAAGAACCAAGTCTGCTGTACTTGAAGAGTTCAAGAGTGAACTAAGAAGTTCCTAGACTGCTGGTCTAGAAGGAATTTGTGAGATTCAGAAAGTGTAAAAGACATCCTTAGTGGATTTCTTACTCGAGGAGTAGAAGTGTGGACTAGGAGCTTTAAGTGTTCTGAACCACTTAAAACTGTTGCGTCTATTGCATTCTTTATATAACTGTTATAACTGCCTCACTCTCATTAACTCACTATATCTAAAAAGGGAGATCAAACAAACCTTAATTCTGCTGTGTTTAAATCATTATCAAAACTGACAAAGTAAAACAAAAAGAATTTTAAATATCTATTCAACCCCCCCCCCCCCTTCTAGATAACTATTGTGCCTCCGAGAACTAACATGTTAGACTAGATGGTTTTAATCCATTTGGAAACTTAAGCACCACTTATAGCATGTTGCCTGTAATTCTAGCTCTATTGAATCTTCCCCCTTAGGATTGCATGAAACAACCATTCTTTATATTGTCTTTACTAATTCCAGGGAAGAAATCACCAGGAAAGGACATTGATGTATACTTACAGCCGTTAATTCAAGAGTTAAAAAAAATTATAGGTTGAAGAGATAGAAATCTTTGATGTTTCTTATTAAAAAAAATTCAAATGCATGTTGTTGTTTTATGGACGATAAACGATTTTCCTGCATATGGCGATTTGTCTAGATGGAGTACTAAAGGGTACATGGCTTGTCCAGTTTGTAATGACCAAACATGTTCTTAGGGGTTGCGAAACAAGGTGTGTTACATGGGACACCGTCACTATTTACCAAAAGATCATGCTTAGAGAAGAAGCAGAAAGTTCAATGGTAAAAGAGAAGATAGTGAGGCACCTAGAGAATTAACTAGGGAGGATGTGTTAATGCAGTTGGGGAGACTAGAAGATTTGACACCAAGGAAGCATGGTAATAAAAAGACAAAATGCAAGCCTGAGGAATTGAATTGGACTAAATATAGCAATTTTTTTATTTGCCTTACTGGAGTAAGTTGAAGTTAAGGCAAAATTTAGATGTAATGCAAATTGAAAATAATATTTGTGAGAGTATATTTGGAACCTTGATGAGTATATATGAGAAAACATACGATATATTCAATTCAAGGCAAGATTTGGAGGACATGAACATTCGCATGGAGTTTCACTTAATTAAGAGGAGTGATGGAAAATATGTGAAACCTGCTTCATGTTATGTCATGAAAAAGAAATAAAGGCGGGATTTCTGTGAGTTTCTAAAATCTATTAAATTTCCTGATGGGTATGCTTCTAATATCTCTCGTTGTGTTAGTTTGAGTGATTAAAAGATATCTGGATTGAAAAGTCATGATTGCCATATACTTTTACAACGATTACTTCCTGTTGGTATTTATGGATCGTTAAACAAGGAAGTATCTGACGTACTAGCAAAGTTGGGTCATTTTTTTCAACGATTGTGTTGTAAGAAGTTGAAGAAATCTAAATTGGAGAAAATGAGAGAAGATATTTGCTTGATTTTATGTAAACTTGAAAAAAATACATCCTACAGCTTTTTTGACATCATGGTTCATTTGCCTATTCATTTACCAAATGAGGCATTGATTGGTGGACCGGTTCAATTTAGATGGATGTATCCAATTGAAAGGTAATAAAAAAACACATATTCATTATATAAATTTTTTGTCTAAGTTTTATTGATGTCTTTGTTAATTATGTTTTTGTAGATCATTATGTGAATTGAAGCAGAGTGTGCACAATAAAGCTCATCCAAAAGGTTCAATTGTAGAAGCTTACATTACAAAAGTGTGTTAACTTTTTGAGCAATGTACTTGCAGGGAATTGAGACTAGATTCAATCGAGATGAGCGAAATAATGATATAATAACTGACGATAGTTTATCAATTTTCTTTAAAAAAATGCCGTTATTTTGGAGCAACTAAATATGTTGAGTTATTTGAGGAAGAGTTTAATGTGACACAATGGTTTGTTTTCCAAAATTGTGAAGAGGTTGAACCATATTTAGAGTGAGTATATAATTAGATTTTAAACTTACAAAAACAATATGTTAAGTATTTGAAAATTTTTGAAATACATATTGATATTGTTTATTACAGGAGGCATAAAGAGGGGCTTCGCTTAGGTGGTTGTGAAAATGTAGATCAAAAACATAGAGAACAATTTTCTGCATGGTCTAAAAATCATGTAAGATACTTGGGATTTTTAATATTATTTGCAATTGCAAAATATCTTATTGTCATGTTGTTGATTTTTAAAATCTTACTTTTCTATAAATGACTCAAATATATGATGATGAACCATCAGAAGCAAACGAATCTCTATATTCATTAGTATGTGCACCACATAGGTGTATAAGAAAATACACTGGATGCATCGTGAATGGAGTTAGGTTTTTAACTAAAGAACGTGATGGTCGTCGTAAAAGTCAAAATAGTGAGATTGTAGTATATGGGAACCATGGTTAAGATATCATAGATTTTTATGGGATTTTAACTGATATAATTCAATTGGATTATGTGAAATATAGACATGTAACTATATTCAAATGTGAATGGTTTGATCTTGGGAAAAAATTCAGGGATACAAAAGGATGGAAATATAGCAAGTGTTAACGTTACAGGAAAATGGTATAAGAATGATTCTTATATACTAGCTGATTAAGCATGATAAGTTTTCTATATTAATGATCCTAAATTAGAAGGTAATTGGCGAGTAGTGCAACCATTTCAACATAGGCATATATATATATATATATATATATATATACGATGTTGATGAGATGCAAGAAGAAGCAATGGATGTTGACAACTTTTCCTTTGTGGAAGATGGAGTATGTGAAGAGAATGATGTTGATGATGCATTTAAAATTAGTCTTTATGAAATACAATCATTGAATAGAGAGGACATGGATCCTGAAGATGTTGTAGTTGGTAATTTCAAGACTAGTTGAAGTTGTTGAGGAGAACTTAGAGGATGTCAATGAAGAAGATCAGTTAGATGACACTTTGGTTGATTATTGTAGTACTGAGGATGATTCTCGGCAACATAATGATTCTGAAAATGATACTAATAATGACAATAGTTAATTCAACAGAACACATGTGCTCTAATAAACTCATTCTATTCTTTAACTTTTTCAGTTGCTTTGATGTATCAATGCTTACTAAACTCACATTATTTGTAGGAAATTTTTTTTTGTGTTGACAACTCAAGGTGAATATCGAGTGCACAGATACAACTTTACCAATAAGCAGATGCAACTTTACCAATAAATGTAATGATTGTTCTCGTTATAGACCGTAGACTATCTAGTGTCAAAATATCTACTAGTGTTTTTCTTTATAGTGATTTTATTATGCTATATTGTTCCCTTTTATTTTCTGTTATTATGGTGTGATCAAATAGTTAAAGAAATATGTATAGTTCTAAATATTCATGTTTTGTCATCTAAATATGTAATGGAGTTTTATGAAAGCAGAGATGGTGTTGATTTTTTCAGTACTAAATTAGTTAATTACTCATGTTAGTTAAAAAATGAAATCCAAATACCAACATGATTATGCATGGTTTGCTCAGTAGCACGACAAGCAGTATGTTCATATATAGGCTGCCTACAAAAGGTTATATAATGGTCAGGGAACTTACATATGGAGGATATAAATCATGTTACTAAGCTTTTTAATATTCTCAATCAAGATTTCATTTTTATATTACTCTAAAAACATTGTACCTTAAATTTTAATATTTTCTTTTAAAATGGTAAGCTAATTTCTAAACAATTGAACCTTGAATTTTTTTTTTATTAAATTGCTTGAACTGAATTATACTATATAAATTCTAAGATTCTAATTAATAATTTAATTAGTTAAAGCAAAAATGGGTACACAAGGAAGAAATTACTCTTCATGAGCTTTATCATCAACAAAAATTTTCAGTGATATAAACAATAATCTCTTCTAAACTTGTATTGATTTATATTCCTTAGACTTCATCTCCTTTTATTAATAGAATAATAAAAAATTAATTTTAATTGATTAAAATGAGTGTTACTTTAAATTTTAAGTACATTTGATAAATTAATGATTATTGATTTAAAAATTAATTAATACCACTTTAAATTAATAGAATTCATATGGTCCAAAGGTTATTAATTTATAAAAATTTATTGTATTTGATTTTATTGAATTAAAAAGTTATTATAGTTGATATTAGTTAAACAATTTCTAGTTCATTATTTGAATATCTATAGCTTGTGTAATTAAAACTGTCATAACAAAAAATAAAAATAAATAACGAGCATAAATAAAAAATTTGTGACGGTAAAATTTTTCTTTTTTTAGCTGTCAATATATTTTTTTGACGGTCTTTCAATTCAATTAAGGCAATTGAATTAAAAAAAGTCCCGTCATGAATCTATGTACTCATATTTTGATCTCATTCATTATTTACAATTAGATTAAAAAAATTATCAAAACCAAATCTCTCATCCCTTCTTATATTTCCCTTGCCATCTACTACAAAATTTCAAGGAAAAGAACTGATCCAGGTATTGTTGTCTTGTCTCCTTTCTTCAGTTCTTGTTGGTAATCTAGTAATCACTATTGTGTTAAATTCCCATCTTTTAGGTTTTATAATCCAAATTCTCTATATTAGACAAACTTGGATAGGTTTTGGGTTGATATATTTGGTCAGTAATTTTCAATCTAATTTATCTGTAGGCATTTAATAAATTATTAAGTGTTTGATTTAATTATTTTCACACTACCCATGACTATAATCATTTTGGTAGCAAAATTCAATTCAGGCTAGAGGACCAAAAGGAGCCAATTATTTTATGATTTAGCCTGCAATTTAAACATATTTTAATTTTATATAATTTCAGTTCAAGCTGCAACTTAAACATTAATAAATTTTTATTAGTCATTAAATTTCATTTTTTTAACGTAGTACTTAATGCTATGATATTTTTTTCATCTTAATACTCACTAAAATCTTCTGTATAATTATACAAGCAACCTATCTTTATTATTAGTTAATCCAATTCTAATAGATTTAATTTAACTTTTTTTTCTTATAGGTTTTATATATAAATGTCTCCTGGAGGTGGACACAAACTGAAAGTGAAAAGCAATGCAAACAAGACTAAACAAATTCTCATTGATCGTAATTTTAAGCCAACTGATTCGATAACTCTCAGAGGTATTAAAGGACGTTTTGACAAAGCAAAAAGTGGCTTTTGATGGTGGAAAATCTAATACAAAAAAGGAACCATTTGTAATACTTGAAGCCCATAATAATTCATCCAAAGGTAGTGAACATGCTACTAAAAATCAAACATGTGGAATTAATCCCAAGCCACAAATCTCTACAGTTCCAATAATTCAAAGTCTTGAAATTCCATTAATGGGAGTCTAGAAATTCCAACAACTGAAAGTCATGAAACTCCAACAAAAAAAAGTCCTGAAATTCCATCAAATGAGATCATTCAAGTCCCATCAACTGAAACAAGTGTTGAAACAGGTATGGATTCTCTTGTTTTTTAAAGTATATTAAGTTCTGAAGTAACTAATAATCCTATTTATTATGTATGCAAAAAAAAATATAACAAGCATGTAATGTTCATACAGCTAGCTCTAAGAAAAGGGGTCGTGGTCCAACAATAGACAAGGGAATTAGGAAGGCATTTGTTATTTCAAGGAGCAAAATGAAGATCACTATGGATTTATTCATAGGAAGACCTATAAATGGAGATGAATCTGCAAAGCGTGCAAGTTAAATTGACGTAATAACTCGAGATGTCCTTCCAGCGCCCAAAAGGTGGAAAGACGTAGATGAGGAAAACAGTTTGGAACTAGGCTTTAATCATATAAATTTATAGATCGAAACTAATAACTTCTTTATTATATCAGTTTATTTTTTTTATCATCTAAAATATGCTAATATGATATGTAGATCCACAAGGATGTTATTGTTGATGCTCCGGGAGTGAAACGATGTTTGATGGATAGGCTAAAATCTAGTAGCTGATAAAAACGTTACAAGTTACATATACACTATAAGAAATTTGCAACTTTGGTAGAGGCTAAGAATAATAAGCCTTCTTTTTTGTCCTAGTAAAAAAAATTGGGAAGCAATGTGCGACTATTTTGCAACACCTAAATTTAAGGTAATAATACAAAAACTTAACACTTATGTTTAAATGTTAATATTCATACTTCTAGGTTATAGCTATAGGTTTGTAATATTGCTTGGAATGTCATTGTTCTTGTTTTTATAGGGAACAAGTTTTTTGAATGGTGGGAATAGAAGACAGGTGTGAGCTCCACATATTTCAGGCAGAAAGCCATTTACTTCTCGTCGACACGAGATTGTAAGTGTTCTAAACTTGTACTTTTGTACTAGTTTCATTCTAATGACCTTGAATTGATGCATAATTCTTATTTTTTTAGCACATTTGTTCCTGTGCTAGTCTCTAAAGGAGCTAAATGGAGATCCTTATTGTAAGACCCCGAATTTTATGAAATGAAAGTATTCAATTTTCTTATAATTATTATTTTATTTCGTAAAAGGTTAAATTGATAAAAGGTTAAAGTTAAGGGTGATATGTGAAAATTTTGCAAAGTAAGCAAGTTAATATAAAATATTCGTTGTATCGGGGAATATTCATTTTAACAGGGAATATTCGTACGACGGCACAATCATTGGTGGACCCCACAACGGAAGTATTGTCGTAGTTAAAAAATGACAGAATTATCATTTTATAAAAATAATGGCGAAAGTGTTACCGTTAAAACTGTTAAACTACCCGGTAGTAAAAGTAAAGTAATACGCGTGGTTGCATAGTAGCACACAGTATTGATTATTGATGCTTAAATGAGAAATCACTCAGTTATACTCAATTATTGCTACAGTAATTGCTACATCATATCTCTCATATTATTGATTCAATTATTGTCACAGTATCATCTGCATAATATTTATTATTATTAAATCAATAATTGAGACGACAAAGTTATTCATATTATTATTTGCAATATCTAAAAGTTCTGTCAATGAGAGGTTTGGTCACCTAATTGCGCGCTAATAAGGAGAAATCCTTATCGGAAAGCCCCCTCTTTCCTTGGAAACGACCTGGTTGTTAAATATTGTGAGTTATAAATGATAAATAAGTTCATGTTGATTAAAAATGAAATTGATAATTCCATTGTGTTGGGATTATTAGTGTTAGTGGAAATCGACATCTATTCCGATAATAATTGATGTCTGGAGGTTATATTGACCAATCAGGTAATTAATCGGATAAATGAGTAATTAATTGCTATTAATTCACATGCCTATAACTATGTGTTCACATGTGTGTACTATTGATTCACATGTATGTACTATTAGGGGAGGTGGTGCAAGATTGATAATACTTGCATGACTAAATTAAAAATAGAGGTATAGATGAAGGTACTATACTGTAATTATTTTTTCACATGATTGAGCTATTGATTCACATGATTGTACTATTGATTCATATGATATACTATTAGGGGAGGTGGTGCAGGTTTGATAATACTTGCAGGACTAAATCAAAAATAAAGGGAAAGATGAAGGTATTATACTATAATATTTTGAGCCACAAAACGTGCAATTATCAAAACTATATTTTCCTATAAATAGAAGCTCATTCTTCCTTCATTTTCACCAATTCACTAAGACTCACAAGAGCAATTATAGAGAGAGAAGCTATAGAGAGAAAGAAGAAGAGTAGTCTGCTACTTCACTACTCCGGTATCCAATCTGCTTCTGAGGTAAGGGGTATTATTTATTTCATATTCTGAAGAGATGTTATTTTTCGTATTCGTATGAATATTATATTCGTTCAATATTCGTAAGGAATATCATCTTCGTTCAATATTCGTAGGAATATTATTTTCGTTCAACAGTCGTAAGGGGTATTATTTATTTCATATTTTGAAGAGATATTATTTTTCGTATTCATATGAATATTATTTTCATTCAATATTCGTAAGGAATATCATCTTCGTTCAATATTCGTAGGAATATTATTTTCGTTCAATATTTGTAGGAATATTATTTTCGTTCAACAGTCGTAAGGGGTATTATTTATTTCATATTCTGAAGAGATATTATTTTTCGTATTCATATGAATATTATTTTTGTTTAATATTCATAAAGAATACTATCTTCGTTCAATATTCATAGGAATATTATCTTCGTTAAATATTCGTTGGAATATTAGTTCCATTCAAGGGATGTTATTTTTGTTCAATATTCGCTTGAAATAATATTTTCTTCCATACTCTGTAGTATATAAGTAATATTATTTTATTTTAGATTTTGAATTCTATACTCATTTTGTTGAAGTTTTGGCTTCTATACTCCATGAAATTAGTAGAATATCCTTGATATTTGCGTTTCATCCAATATCTTTTCATGAAAATATGATTCTGAGCTTTCTTGATAATTATTGATCTTTTCATGACGGAATATTATTCATGAGTTACTATTTACGGGTTACTATTCACCCAGTTACTATTCACTCAAATATTATTCACTCGAGTATTCGGGGCACTTTTCATGCTGGAATACTATTCACGAGTTACTATTCACCCAATTACTCTTCACCCGAATATTATTCACTCGGGTGTTTGGGGTATTTTTTATGTCGGGGTACAATTCACGAGGTACTATTCCCAAAGTACTATTCACGGGATACTATTCACCCAAAAAATATATTTCCTTTATATCCAAATTAATTTTGATACATGAATATTATTCTTGAATTTTACTCCACAAAGCAGTTTCATGTTGACAATTTGGATATTTTTAAACTCTGGATA
Source organism: Panax ginseng (assembly GCA_020205605.1). Taxonomy (NCBI): domain Eukaryota; kingdom Viridiplantae; phylum Streptophyta; class Magnoliopsida; order Apiales; family Araliaceae; genus Panax; species Panax ginseng. The sequence goes on from CM035132.1 coordinate 48,289,439, forward strand.
AATTTAAAGTCTTTAATATTTATCCTTTATTTCGTTTGATTAATTCTTATATCATTGTCATCATCCTCATGCTTATATTGTGATGAATATCTTTGGCTTACGTGCATAGATGGACTGTTGATTGGTATGATTATGACCAGGGATCATTCGGTATAATTATGACCCATAATGTTATATCATTGTCATCATCCTCATGTTTATATTGTGATGAATATCTTTGGCTTACGTGCATAGATGGACTGTTGATTGGTATGATTATGACCAGGGATCATTCGGTATAATTATGACCCGTAATATTATAAATGATGTGGTAAAAGTACTCATTGGCCCGTATTGCATTGATGGATAATTGTTGGTATGATTATGACCAGGGATTATTCGGTATAATCATGACCATTGATGATTACATGAATATCCTTTACCCGTAGTGCAGGGATGATTCGATGATGTGGTTTATTTATTAAGCTGAGTCTCAGCGATAAAGTTGATGAAAATTTTTTTAAATCATAGAAGATAGTAGATATCATGCTCTACTTGACTCTTCTAATGGATTGCTTATTCCGCTGCAGTTGTTGAAAAACTTGTTGTCTATTATATTCTATTAGTTGTTATACTGTTGAAGGCTAAGAATAATTTATTCTGCATTATCTTAGTCATAATATTTATTACTGGGCTAGTTGAGCTCACCCTTTTCTTTCATTGTTCTCTTCAGGAAATGAGAACATAGCTGGGACTAGTCGGGAAACGGAGTGACGATCCAGATGTTTGCATTAGTAGTCCTCACTATTCTATGAAATAGTGTGATAATAATTGTAATGAGGACTCCTTTGAGAGTGGATATTGTCTAGAAGGCAATATTTATTTTAAAATTCTCAGCTTATATTTTGTCGTATGTTACACGACAGTTGTATAATTAAGTTTTTATTTGTATTCAGTACCATGTATCTGGCGACCCAAGATGGGTGATGTATACCTGTTTTGGGGACGTCACACTTGTGATAGGATTAACTTGTATAAACGTACACATCATTCAGAGGAAAAGGGTTGTTCATCCAAAGTGGCAGAAGAATATTGGGTAACTTTCGTATCTATTTGTTTTAAATCCATCTTTTTCTATGTTAATGATTGTAATTAACTATATATACCTTCTTACATCCATGTGTTTTAAAAGGAGTTGATGAAAAAAAAGCAAGATCAATATATGTGACGCCCCCAAAAATAGGTATACACAACTCATTCTGAGTCGCCAAATACATGGTACAAAATTTAAATACAACTTCATTTATACAATACAACAAAAACGTAACTGAGAGTTTTAACATGAATATTGTCTCGTAGACAATATCCAAACTCAAATGAAGTCCTCATTACAATTATTATCACACTATTTTATAAAATAGTGAGGACCACTATAGCCACCATCTCGGACCATCACTCCATTCCCCGACTAGTCCCAGCTATATTCTCATTTCCTGAAGAGAACAATGAAAGTAAAGGGTGAGCTCAACTAGCCCAGTAAAGAATATTATGACAAGATAATGCAGAATAAATTATCGTTAGCCTTCAACAGTGTAAAACTGATAGAATAAAATAGACAACAAGTCTAACTGCAGCGGAACAAGTAATCCATTAGAAGAGTCATGTAGAGCATAATATCTACTATTTTCTATGATTTAAAAGTTCATCATCAATATTTTATCGTTGTAACACAACTCAATAAATAATCCACATCACTGAATTATCCATGCACTACGGGCCAAGGATATTCATTAGTATCACATCCACGAATTATCCGTGCACTATGGGCCAAAGATATTTGTTATTATCACCAATGGTCATGATCATGCCAACAACTGTCCATCAATGCACTACGGGCCAATGATGACTTTTACCACATCATTTGTAACATTACAGGTCATGATTATACTGAATAATTTCTGGTCATAATCATACCAATCAACAGTCTATCTATGCACTACGGGTCAAAGATGACTTTCATCACAATATAAGCATGAGGATGATGACAATGATATAAGCATCAATCAAACGAAATCAAGGATAAATATTAAAGATTTTTAATTTATCCAAAGTTTAAAAATGTCCAAATTATCAACATGATAACTACTTTGTAGAGTAAAATTCAAGAATAATATTGTATCAAAAATAATTTGGACAGAAAAAAAATTAATTTTTATCATGAATAATACCCCGGGTGAATAGTACCTGAGTGAATAGTACCCCATGAATAGTACTTTGGCATGAAAAAGGTTAAAACTTAACATGAATGTTCAGAAAAATATCATTGTGAAACGATACTAGATGAAGCGTACGTAAATTTCAAGGATATTCTACTAATTTCTAGGAGTATAGAAGCAATACTTAACAAAATGAGTGTAGAATTCAAAATCTGAAACGAAATAATATTACTTACATACTACAGAGTATGAAAGAAAATAGTATTTCGTACGAGTATTGAACAAAAATAATATCTCTTACCTTAAAAGGAATTTACTTCTGACTGGTATACCATTGATATTTTTGAAGAAAACGTATATTATTTTCTACACTCAAAGCTTCCTTAAACTCTAAAGAAATACACTCAATATTATAGAAGAAGAATTCTCTGATTCTGGTGTGATTTTTTAATTTTAAACTAAGCATCTTATTTATAAGAGAATGGCAAGGCACTATTTGAATTTAGAAAATCACGGGTGAACAGTAATAATCACGGACGAATTCTGAATTTTTTTTATTTTACTATACAGCATTATCTAGTACTATGTAACATTATGCATAATAAAATATAATATATATTTTATTTTATATAAAAAAACAAAACTATATATATATATATATAACTGAGATAACTTTCTATCGACAATTTTAAAAAATGCGTAAGTGGGGGTTTATATAATAAGCCAAATTTATAACAAATACTTCATAAAATACCCCTTTATTTATCTCAATTCACTTGGCTTCACAAAACACATTTTTAATAACATTTATCATTAATATTATAACTCATAATATTAACAACCAGATCATTCCCAGGAAAGAGGGGGCTTTCCGATAAGGATTTCTCCTTATTAGCGCGCAATTAGGTGACCAAACCCCTTTCCTCGACAGAACTTTCTAGACATCGTCAATAATGCAAATAATAATATGAATAACTTTGTCGTCTTAATTATTGATTTAATAATATAAAATATTATGCAGATGATACTGTGACAATAATTGATCCAATAATATGAGATATTATGCATCAACTACTGTGGAAATAATTAAGTATAACTGAGTGACTTCTCACGTAAGCATCAATAATCAAAGATACTGTACAATACAGTGTGCTACTATGCAACCACGCGTATTATTGTACTTTTACCACCGAGTATTTCAATAGTTAATGGTAAAACTTTTGCCGTTATTTTTATAAAATGTTGTTTCTGTCATTTTCTAACTCCGACAATAATTCCGTTATGGGATCCACCAATGATTGTATCGTCGTACGAATATTTCATAATAAAACGAATATTCCCTGGCCAAACGAATATTTTATAACAACTTGCTTAGTTTGCAAAATTTATAAATATTATCCACAACTATAACATTATATCAAATCCATACCATAATATTCAAAATGATATTTAGAGAAAATTAATCTTTATTCATAAAAGTTGGGGTCTTACAATATAGAGAAGAAGGATTTGAGAAGAACACAGATGAAATAGTCTTGGAGGTTCTTGGCCATGGATCTGGTTACATTAAAAGCCTTGGGTATGGTGCAAAACCTCCAAGTAAGTGCATCACATCATCCGATTTAGCTACCCAACAACTCCAAAAGGAACTTTAAGAGACACAACAAAAGCTACAAATGTCTGAGTCTCAAGTAAATGATCTTAAGACACAAGTGACTGAATTTAAGACTGAAGTGTCTGATTTGAAAACTTAATTGGTTCATCAAGGTGCAAATATAAACAAACTTATGGCAATTATGGCTGTTAATGGGATGAACATATAGGCTGAAAAAAAATCATGTACGACAAGGTTGAAGGTTTTAATTAGGCATTTTCTTAGGATATGGATATGAGAATTTCAAAATTTTGGGTTATATAATTTGGTTTTGTAGTACTTAGATTATTTAAACAACTGTTCATTTTAATTGCCTAGTTGGGCATTTTGTTGAATTAGTGAATCTACTATTTTTGTTTATAAGATAATTACTTTTTATTTTAAATGTTTATTGCCTTTTGTCTCTTATATTATATACAAGTGTAAAGTTGATTTAAAAAGGTCATTAAATGTATTATATTTTTTATTGAATTAATTGTTAATATAACAATACATTTAAAATGTCAAACAACTTAATATATATGACCACCACATCATCACAATTTATAATCATTTATTGACAAATAATATTTGGTCAATGAAAATTAAAATTTAATGACGAATAATATTAAATCTTTAGAATTAATATTATTGTCATTATATATATTCATTTAGTTATGACAACTGATTTTGTCACTAATATTAACTCTTTTTATGATGATATTTAACGTCATCGTATATGTTCATTTAATGACAACGCTATGACAAATTATATCGACACTAATATATATTCATTTAGTCACAACAACTAATCTTGTCACTATTAATAGCTCTTTTTGTGACGAGTTATATCGTCATCATAAGTATTCAATTAGTGACAGTGAAAATTATGTCATAAAAAGTACTCCCTCTGTCCCAAATTAATTGCTTAGTTTTGATTTTTTAAGTCAAATTTACTATTTTTAGAATTAATAATTAAATATATATAAATATATTTATAAAATTATAAAAATTGGGGTTAGTAATAAATTGTATATACTTTCTTTTTTTAATTATAATCTCTTCACCTATATTTTAGCAAAAATAGTAAAAAGATTAGTTTTAAAAATGGTCAATTTGACTTTAAAAAGTCAAAACTGAGCAATTAATTTAGGACAGAGGGAGTAATTCTTTGGTGACAAACTATATCGCCACTATTATATATTCATTTAGTCACAACAACTAATTTTGTCGCTATTAATTGTAGATAATCAAAATTTTGCATTCATGTTACTAACCATACAGGAAGGCAAAATCGTCTTTCATCTCCCAGAGACAACCGTGGGAGTCAAAATCATCAAATCCAAGCCCCGGCGACAGCCCCGGGAGATCAAATCCAAGCCCCGGAGAAAACCTCGGGAGATCAAATCCAAACCCCGGAGACAACCCCGGGAGATCAAATCCATGCCCCGGAGACAACCCCAGGATATCAAATCCAACCCCAGAGACAACCCCGGTATATCAAATCCAACCCCAAAGATAACCCTTGGAGATCAAATCCAAGCCCCAGAGAAAACCCCGGGAGATCAAATCTAAGTCCCGGAGACAACCCCAAGAGATCAAATCCAAACCCCGGAGAAAACCTCAAGAGATCAAATCAAGCCCCGGTGACAACCCCAGAAGATCAAATCCAACCCCAAAGACAACCCCGAGAGATCAAATCCAACCCCAGAGATAACCCAGGGAGATAAAATCCAACGCCGGAGATAACCCAGGGAGATCAAATCAAGCCCCGATGATAAACCCGAGAGATCAAATCCAATCCCCGGAGATAACCCTGGGAGATCAAATCTAACCCCGGAGACAACACCGGGAGATCAAATCAAGCCCCGGTGACAACCCCGGGAGATCAAATCCAACCATGGAGACAACCCCAGAAGATCAAATCCAACCCCGGAGATAACTTCAGGAGATCAAATCAAGCCCTGATAACAACCCCGAGAGATCAAGCCAAAACCCGAAAATAACCCCGGGAGATCAAACCAACCTCAGAGACAACCCTAAGGACTGTTAAAAGTCAACGACAGTCCAATCTCGGAGACAACCCTAAGAAAAGACGGCTACATCAGCATCAAGCCCAAAACCAACTCGGGAGGGGGAAAATAGTAATGTTTCTAACTCCACATTAATTCAACCCAAATCACTACAAAAAAAGTCATGCGGAAGCATAACATCAATCCCGAGTGAAAACAACACAAGGCAGTTCAACGGATGGACTTCGAAGACTCAAAGATTTGGTCATGGAACGATCTTTCCAGATTCGTAAAATGTCAAATCCCATGTCATTGTGTAGCTCTTGTCAAGGGCTTTCTGGAAAGGTATAGTACGCCTTCATTGGATTCTCGAATTGAAAGTTATGAAGGTTCGAGCGGACAGCGGGTTGGCCTGAGTACACGTACATCGAGACAACGGGACCCACGGGTCCCGAGCCCACCCGGGAAGCCGCAGGTAGACCCACGACTATTTTGGTGTATAAATAAGACCCCCATCAACCAAAAAGTAAAAGAAAAAAAGGAGAAAATAGAGAAAACTATGTCCATTTCAGCTCTTAACCCCACATATAGTGTTCCAAACTTCAATATTCTTCTTTCTAAACACTTTTATACATATATACTATGACATATCAAATTTTAACTGGTGGGAACTGAGTTTTCAAGCTCCAAAATTAGTTTGAAACATTCTTTGCAGCACACTGTAAGATTTTTTCATATTTGAATCTTTCTCTTGCTTTAATATATATATATATACACACACACACACACACACACAGATATATATATATATATATGGTCTGGATCTTAAGCACACCCCTTATCTAAAATACATTGCTCACCCCCCTTTAGCGACGGACCGGGCGACGATTCGATCCGTCGCTATATATAGAACCGTCGTCTTACCTTTTAGTGACGGATAACATATACCGTGTTGACTTATGTCATACTCCATCCTAAATGTTTTGATGATGACCATATTATTCCTTTAATCATGCTCTATGAAATTTCAGGAAAAGAAATGGCATTAGAGGAACATCGAGGAGGAAAATATAAGGACGTGAAATTTTTGAAGGATGAAAGGCATTTTGAGTCCTAGGAAATATATGTAAGATCCTAGCATTAATTACTTTCCAATACAAGGCTTTAGGGCATGTGCATTTCATATATACATAATTATATATATTCGGAATTTAAAAAATATGCTAAATATTGTTAAAATGATTTGTTAGGCAGATTTGCTAAGATTATGGGTTAACAGTTTAAAAGTAATTGATTTAACTCGTGCTTCATAAATTAAGGAATCTATTTCTGGTTAATCAAATATGTTAACTTAATGTAAATATTTGGTTAAATAAATACCATGAATCATGCGTCATATAAATGCTTAATTTAAGGAAAGAAATTAAACTGTCTCTAAACCACTTTCTTGATAAATCGATATGGTAATAATTTTAGTAGATGTGTTGGTTTTGAAGATTGCATAATATGGAAATATGATTTCCTGATATTAAGCTGGTAATTAACATATAGCAAATCTACATATGACAAGATGAGATATAATATAGGAGTCATAAAAGATATGTTATCACGTGATGGGCACTCAATCAGGCATAAACTCTTCACTAATCACTGATATATCATGATATCTCTTACTGATCATGACAGTGTACTGCATTAGCATATAACTAGAAAGAGTCTTGATCATTGGCACATAATCTGGATGTTACTCTTAAATTACATGATTTGTGCACTTTGTCCCAAACGATCATATTACGAATTGGCACTAAGCAACGATAACTTATCATGGCTGCCTATAAAAGAACTGGATCTAATGATAAGAAAAAGTAAGAAATACATACTGAAATTGCTAACATACAAACGACGAAATTGTGTTTCTTCTGATTACTGTTGATAGCAATTAAAGAAGCTACTGCTGAGGTGATCTTGTAGAAAATACTCTGTAAGAATTTTCTTGCATATCATTACATACTAGAGCCTTGCATTGGTAAGTGATATATTGCTTGGATCATTAGACCTCTATTGTGTATTTTAAATTTTCTCATACAAATCAATATTCTCTAAATTGTGATCCGGTTTGGATTATTGTATTATTATAATCAAGTTTGAAAGCATAGGTGCTTGAGGGTGCATAGGTGCACAAGGAGCAAATGTGCTCAAGTGGTTGGAACTTGTATTGTAATTGGAAGTGTTTAATAAAAGTGAGTCTTTAATACTAGTTGGTATTGAACGTGGATTAGGCTACTTTATAGAGGGTAGTAGTTGAACCACGTAAAAATTCTGGCATTCATGTGATTGCATATTATTCTGCTAACTATCCAGTAGCCTGCATTCAATATCCATAAATATTACCAAATTAATTTAGCAAATTGTTTTCTCATAATCACATTCTGAAAAAAGGTTAAGTCTCGAAATTAAACATTTTGGAAAGTGCTACATCAATTCAACATCTTGTCTTAACATTTCAATATATAAAAATATAGAATTCAGTTAGGTGCATTGAAAATCCAAAGGAATTTTTATTTAATCAAAAGTTGGACATAGTTTGCTCCTACACTTATTCAACCCCTCCCCCCTTCTAAGTGTGCCTACTTAAATTTCATTTGGTATCAGAGCTTGGCTCTACTTATCTTGGTCTTAAAGGTGACTTGTAGGGAAAGATTCTGATATGGCACAATTTGGAAATGCTCATCAAGAAGGACAATCAACAAGCCTACCTCCATTACTCTTTGGAACAGAGAACTATAATTTCTGGAAATTCCGAATGAGGATCTATCTTAAGTGAGACCCATGGGAATGGTGGGTGGTAGAAAATGGACCAGTAATCCTAAGGAAAGATGATGGCACTCCAAAAACTCTACTCGAGATGGACTCAACTGAAACCTATATGGTTTCATATGATTCAAAGGCAATGAACACTCTTCTCAGCGGTATGGTGCAATCCGAAATAGATAAAGTCTCTTCATGCAACACAGCTAAGGAGACATGGGATATTCTAGTGGTGAGTCACGAAGGAACTTCCAAAGTACGAGAAGTTAAGCTAAGCATGCTCATGCATGACTATGAAATGTTCAAGCTGGAAAAAGACGAAACAATCAAAATGGCTCAAGCACGATTCCTAGTACTTATAAATTCCTTGAAGTTGCCCGACAAGTCAATCAGACAAAGTGAAATCAATCGTAAGCTACATCGGGCTATGCCCAAAAGGTTTGCATCCAAAATTATTACCCTTCAAGATTCTGTCAATTTTTCTTCTATGGATACTTGAACTCTCTTTGGTGAACTAGAAGAATATGAATACCAATTTAAAAGATATGATGATGAGGAAGAAGTTCCTCGAAAGAAAGTGCTAGATCTAAATGCAGGAATTAAAGAGGAACTTGAAAATAATTCAAACGATGAAATAGTTATGATCTCAAGAAGACTCAAAGGATTACTTCAGAGAAAGAACAAAAGGAAGAACACATTCAATCCAAACAAACTCAAAACCAAGCAAACCGAAGAAACCTGTTTTGAATGCGGACGACCAGGCCACTTCAAGAAGAACTGCTTCCAGCTCAAAAACAAAGGAAAGCAAGGCAATAAAGAGATCAAAAAGAATAAAGCTTTCTTAACATGGTGTAACAATGAAGAATCCGAAGTGGAGATAGATGCAAACGATGAACTGGCTCAAATATGCTTCATGGGACTTGAAGGTGAATCTAGTGAGGTATCTTTTTCTGATGTTATTATTTTGAAACAAGAAAATGAAAAGCTAAAAGAAAAAAATATGTACTTAAAAGATCTAGTAAACACACTAATTGGTGAAGTTGAATCACTAATAGATGAAAAGAAGGAATTAGAAAATGTAACACATACGAATGAAGAAAAAGTATTAGCTGCGAAAAATGATTATTTAGATAATTACAATAAAATACTTTTTAACAAAGTAAAAAAATTAAATGAGGAAGTTAAAAAATTAACAAATGAAATAAAAATGAGAGATGTATGCATTGATGCATTTAGTGATGAATCTAGTAAAAAAAACACCTCCAACTAATGAATTTCAAAAGGAAATAGAATCATTAAAACTCTCTCTAGCTAAATTTGTTCATGGTGAAGAAAATTTAAACGTCATGTTAGGGAAACAAAGACCAAGTTATGATAAACAAGGCATTGGATATAATCTAGTATATAGAAAGGAAGTTGAAATGCTTAAGTCCAAATCATCATTTAAATTAAATTATTGTACACCTTTCACTACTTGTAAAAATTGTGGTACTAAAGGGCATCTAGAGATAAATTTCTTAAAGAAGAAAAATAATAGTCAAAGTAAAACAGTATGGATAAAGAAAAGTGATTTGATCTGAACTAACAAAAATGGACCCAAAAAGATATGGGTACCAAAAAGATAAATTGCACCTTCTTTGAACAGGTATGTCTTAAGGCAAAAGTATCTTCCCAAAAGTGAATTCTGGATAGCGGATGCTCATGCCACATGATGGGTGACAAATGAAAATTTGTGGAGCTAAATATCAAAAAGAAATATGAAACTGTCACTTTTGGAGATAATCGGTCATGTGAAATAGTCGGGAAAGATAAAATAGGTAACGATAAGGTTAATATTAATAATTTTCATCTTATTAAGGGCCTAGAATTCAATCTTAGTAGTGTCAGTCAATTAATGCATAATGGACATCAAGTACACTTTGAAAAAGACAAATGCATAATTTCACATGTTACTAACAATGCTACTTTAGTTGCCTAAAGAGAAGGAAATATATATACTCTTGATTTTGAGCAACAAGAGGAATAATTATGTCTTGCCACAATTCAAGATGAAGCAAATCTATGGCATAGAAGAATGGGGCATGTTCATATGAACCTCATCAAAAAGCTATCATCAAAGAACCTAGTGAAAGGTTTACCCAAAATGAATTTTGAGAATAAAGGTATATGCGAGCCCTATCAACTCGGAAAACAAGTAAGAACATCATTCACATCCAAGAATATGGTATCAACCTCCTCTCCCTTATAATTACTCCATCTTGATTTATTTGGACCTGAAAGGCATGCTAGTCTAAACGGTAAATTTTACGCATTTGTGATAGTTGATGATTTTTCTAGATACACATGGGTACTATTTCTTAGAACCAAAGATGAGGTATTTAAAGAGTTTGAAAATTTAATTAGAAACTTGGAAACGAAATATAATCTTAATCTCATAAAAATTAGAAGTGATCATGGTACTGAATTTCAAAAGGATTTTATTATATTTTGTAATCAAAAAGGAATTACTCATGAGTTCTCAGCACCTAGAACTCCTCAACAAAATGGGGTAATAGAAAGGAAAAATCGAACATTACAAGAAACAGCTAGAACCCTAATTCAAGAAAGTAAACTTCCAAAGAAATTCTAGGCCAAGGCTGTAAACACATCATGCTATGTACTAAATAGAGTTTTAATCCGTCCAATCATTTTGAAAACACCATATGAATTGTTAAATAATAGACTTCCTAATATAAGTTATTTCAAAGTATTTGGATCTAAATGTTTTATTCTTAACAATAGTGAGAATTTGGGTAAATTTGACGCTAGATCATATGAGGGAATATTCATTGGCTACTCTCAAAATAGTAAAGCATATCATATTTATAATGTGCAAATGATGTGTATCGAAGAATCTATACATATCAAATTTAATGAATCTAACCATGACATTCCAAAAGAAAGAGAGGAAGATGCAGGAAATTTAGAGACTGCTGCAAATCCAGCCTACCATATAAAGCAAAACAACAAGACGATGGAAACTATCCAGCAAGCTGGATTAGAAGAATAACAGGACCAGGAACCTATCCAGCAAGCTGAATCAAACGAACAAGACCATGATCCAGAAACTATTGAAAATCAACTAGAAGAAGTGATCCATGACATTCAACTTCCAAAATCAGCAAGATACATCAAAAATCACCCTCCCAATAACATTATTGGGAATATAAATGAAGGAGTTACTACAAGAAGAAGAGAACAAAATATGTGTGCATTTTCAGCATTCCTATCTCAAATTGAACCAAATAATGCCAAAGAAGCCATACTTGATGAAAATTGCTCACATACAGGAGATTAGATCGATTAGAGATCATTGGGTATTCTGATTCTGATTTTGTTGGATGCCAAGACAGCAGGAAATCCACTTCAGGATATGTTTATTTGTTGGTTGGTGGAGAAATTTCATGGAGGTCTGAAAAGCAGACGCTTGTTGCTTCATCTACCATGGGTGCAGAGTTTTTAGCATGTTATGAGGCATCCAATCATGGATGCAAAATTTTGTCACTAGGCTGCAAATTTTGGAGGGTGTTAAAAACCAGTCAAATTATATTGTGATAATAAATCAACGATTTTATATTCTAACAACAACATAAGCTCGACAAAGTCAAAGCACATTGAAATCAAGTTTCTCGTTGTGAAAGAAAGAGTGCAGAGTGAACAGATTTCCATAGAGTACATTGGGACAAACTCCATGATAACGGATCTACTCACAAAAGGATTATCATCAAAGGTCTTTCATGAGCACACTGCTCATATTGGTGTTATTCTATTTGAGGATACTTTAATTTAGTGGGAGTTTGTATTTGGGTTGTTGCTTTATGTTAAAACTACAGATTTCATTTATATATTTTCTGTAGAATTAAAGTATTCATTTTACCACACTCTATTAAGTATATTGAAGTATTGATCTCCACTACAAAAAATTGGGCTTCAGCAACAACCAATTTTCGTTGCTAAAGGTGTCAAATTTCGTTGCAAAAGGGTTTTGGCAACGACTTTCTTCGTCGTTAAGGTCTTTCGTTCTTGTGAATGAGCGCTGCTAATTGTTCACGCACCAAAAGGTATTTTTTTCGTTGCCAAAAAAAATACATTTTGCAACAAAATTTGGCTTTCGTACAGAGACATCGATCCTTTAGCAAAAAAGATATTGTTGCAGAATAATTAAAATTTCGTTGCTAAAAATCTCATTTCGTTGCAAAAGCCTGCTAATTAGCAACGAAATGAACCCTTTTTTTTGCAATGACCATGCATTTTCGTTGTAATTGACACCATTTTGCAACGACATTTTTCGTTGCAGTAAATTATGAAAATTGTTGCCTAAGCTTGCTTTAGTTGTTGAATGTAAACTTTTTAACAACGATTTTTGTTGCTGATTATATTATTTGGCAACGACATTATGCTGAATCAACAACAAAATGTTTGTTGCTGGTTATTTTTCAATAGCAACGAAAGTCGTCAATTAGCAACGACATTATATGTTGCCGTTTTTTTATATGTGCAACGAAAGTTAAAATGATTTGCAACGATAAAAAAATGTTACCTTTTATTTTAGTATTAGCAACAATATCCTCTCCGTTGTTATTAGGTTAATTTTTCGTTGCCAAATATTAAATTTTTAATGTCATTAGCAACGAAAATTTGTTGCTAAATGTATAAAAAATTGTTGCTATATTAAAACTTGGTCAATGCTTTGGTGACGAATTATATTGTTGTCAAATCAAAATTTGACATTCTTTTTGTGTACCTGGCTGGCTCAATGTCCCTACAGCAAATAATGGCAAAAATACAAAAAACTAAAATATTATTAACTTAATAAAATCATCAACTACATAATCATTCATTATCTTTACAATTAACCCATAAGGCTACCACAGTTCTTCAATCAAAGTATATATCTACATATATAGAGAGAGAGTACACTTCATAATTTCGTCCCTTGTCTTCCGTAAACGTAGCACGAAAATTCATCATTTAAAAGATACAATGCAGTATTGAAGGAGGTAGCTATTTCATGATCATCGTCAACATGTAAGTATCAAACCTACAATTATGCTTCAAAAAGTTGTTTAACTATAATAAAATTTTACTTTAGATATTTTAGTGCTAAACTTTGAAATCTATTACTTTGACTCAACTCCAACTTACGGGGAAAAGGGGTGGGGGAGTGAAAGCATTAAAATAGAAGTTATAAGGTTTTAGAATTTCTTGGTCTAGAATGAGTCTTTAGTTGTGTCTTCCAATTGTTCATAGGGGACATAAATGTTGAATATAGCAAAATCTCAGATATACATTTTTTTTAATTTGATATTCAATAAAGCTATGCTATTTTGTTTAACAAAAAGATTTACATTTTATCCCCATAGAATACCACAATGTGAACCGTGTAATATGATCTGTATGGATTGGCATACGAGATAAACAGAAGACAACAATGAAGTAAAGAAACAAGGGGTAAAAGTACCTTCTGTTATGGAGAATATGGGGGAGCTGGTTGTGTCCTCTTTTGAATTGGAGTTAACCACGTCATATGAGCGTAAAGTAAAGTAAATTTGACATAACCTAAAAATAATTGACTGTGTTAGACAAGAACAAGATATAACCCCTCATCCCTCCCCCCCCAAAACAAAAAAAAAAACCCATACCCACCACCCACACAAAAATAAATTAACAAAAGGTTGAGAAAGTTAACCTTATTATACAACTACTCTGTCCAGCATGGTCTTTGGCATAGAGGGGAAACAAGTATCAAACCAAGTAAACGACGTGAATATTTTATTTGTTGCCAAGTGAGTACAAAACCAGCTCAGTAAAACCTCATTTATTGAAGACAAACAAAAAGTCTTTTAGAAAAAAGATCAGGCATACTATACAACGGACAAAACTTACAGCAAACAGGGTAAGGATGTAAGCGCGCACCAGCTGTTACTCCCATACACATCACTGTACCAAGTTTGTATAAGGAATTAAGAAGAAAAGTTAGCTTTCTTCCATTGATTCTTCCATCTTTGCAGTTGTATTGAATTAATATTCAATATGATAACAAGTGTTTGCGACTCTAAAGGAGCTGCTAACCTTCATTACTAACTTAAAGATGGTATTATTTGGTATCAAAGCAAATAGATGTCATGTTGCAACACGTAGTTATTTCAGATGCCAATATCAGAATTTTGAATAATCTTAGGCCTAAGTTTTATTTTGTACGTTAAAATTTACATTGAACACCAAAGTATTAAAAGTAATTAATAAAAAAATGAAAAAACAGGAGCAACTTCAACAACTTACCTCATAGAGTGGCTTTTGCTTGCTTTTCCTTGTATGATTTGGGAACCAAAAGCTGGAATTCTGCAATCATTTTCCGCTTCATATCAGTTTCTCTTTTCAATTCATCAAGTGAGAGCTTATAAAACGAATCTGGCAGCACTATTTTTGCAGCTTCATTTTCAGGGACGGAAAAAAACATCTGGGGCCGGATCTAGTATGCCAAGAAATTCACAAAAATCCTTATAACAACCAACCACCGAAGGCAATTAAGCTCATTGATAATTCCTTTCCAAAGAAGAAGATATCACAATAGATAATTCATTTTAAATATAAAGAATGTAGTATCTACATTTGAATATACTAATTAAGAATTAAATTTGCAAAATAAAACTTAGAAATGATGCATATAGGACAGGATGGAATTGGTATAGAAGATTAAACAGAAAGGTAGTGCAAAAGAGGGAAGGTGAGTCCAGAGCTTAAGATAATTTATACCTTCTCAAACTAAATGAAAATTAGGGTGAAACTAGACACCTAAGAAAAATTGTACATAGTCCTCTGATACTGCTACTTATAAAGAGATTCAATATCCTGCTTGGCTACCGGATGTTATATTTCAACAGAAATTCAACACCTTCTTAAGTTAGCTAAAAACTAGTGTGTAACTAGAGTAATTACAAAAATTATACAGAGCCAACATTTGGAGAGTGTGCTACCGAATGCGATTCTTATAGAGAAATTCAACACTTTCAGGAGAATTATCTTCAAGTAAAGATGAAGTTACTTGATAAAAGACTCGTAATTTTGCATTCAAAATAATTCTTTTAGTAAACACTAAAAAAATATATAAATCGATATTCATAGCAACTTACTGCTATTAGCTTAGAAATTGTGTTGCAGGGCACAAGGATAGGTTTTACACTAGAATGAATGGTAACTAAAACATTTATGCAAAGTTTCAACACTCAAACAATACAAGCAATTTCCATATTTTGAGAAAAAGAAGAGCAATATCATTATGAAACTAATTTCAAAGAAAAAAATAGCAATCTAGCTATAGTTCAGGTTGTCTTCTTTATTTTTCCCCCCAGCTTCTGATAAAATGGTCTGGAGCTGATATATAACATAATCTTTCCTTAGTGGTAACTCCAACAATAATTTAGTTTCGAAGCCTATGGTTTTGATGGTATAGCTTCCACTAGATTATTTGTTTTGAGGAAAAAGATCCAATAATCAATTGTAATTATATATTCATAAGCAAGCCTGTGCCCTGGTACTAAAGATCCATCAACAGAAAAACAACAAATCATTAATATATAAATATATGCAAATACATATATATATATATATATATATAAATCACAATTATTCTAGGAAATGGAGCAACAAACTGAATATAGTATTCCAAACAAACCTGCAGTGGAGTGTAACCGAGTGAATCTATTAGATTTCTAACAGTAGAGACAGGATGTTCAGGAGGCAGCTCACACACAATTTGATTTAATAACTGCAATATAAGCATCCCGTGCTTGAAGTTCATTCAAATTGAGAAAGAAAATAAAAGGACTGAAGTACTATAACCTCATATGATGAAATTTTTAAAGTGAATCGCTAGATTCTCAGACAGAGGACCCTAAACATGGCGCCGACCACACCGAATACGATGGCGATGAAACCAGGGTTAGAGGGAGTTGAGAGAGGGGAATGTGGCGTGAGGGGGCTGATCTGAGTGAGGGGAAAGAGGGGCGCAGCCGACCTTGAGATGCATGCCACCGACTTAGGGGTACCACGATCGATCTAGTGAGGGGAAAGAACGATTAAACAGATCATTTTTTCCTTCTTTTTTTTTCTCTACGGCTGGTGAAATAAGAGTGAGAGAGCTAGGCCACAGCACTTGTAACACTCCCTTCCCGAAAAAGAAAGGAAGGTCACGTGCAAAACACAATAAATCTTAAAATAAATAAACAGAGCACTAACAATCTCAAAATATTAATAGTGGTAATCGCTATTAATAAAGTACTAAGTACAAATCTCCAAACAAAATCAAAATAATCAAAACTTAAAATTCGAATCAATCTAGATGGTCAAAGGCAACACTCTCATCACACCAACCCCGAATCACCCCTGCAAACCTGCCAGAAGAAAAATACAGCATAAGCCAAATGCCCAGTACGAATACAGATATACAAAAGATATATAACTGATATAAGAAATCAACTGAGGCAAATTACTGAACAAAACCTCAAGTGTAAATACTGACGAAAATATAATCTCCAATGATCTTAATGGAATATATTTGAATCAACAGAATTAACGAAACTAATAGAAGAGTAAAAATAATGAACTGAAGTAACTAACTCAATAAATTGAAATGAACAGAAACAAACAAAACTAATATAATGAAATAATATGCTAAAACAAATTGTTGGGGTTATTTCATACCAATTGAGCTCAGAAATATACCTTGCCACACAGACAAGTCAAAATAATGTCACACAGACAATCAAAATAATGCCACACAGGCACTCACACATTGGACTGCGAATCCAAATGTATGCAAATCGGATAGGTGTGTTTGGCACAACATCATAAATCCTTAGAACAGAAAACTAGGGTTAACCCATTTGCCTCCCACAACAAAACACCAAATGACCCACTTCCTTCGGAGCCTAAACAGAGACGCCGTGGACTAATCACACTGTCACGGAAAGTGTCATGCCTCTCGTGCCAAGACGATATGCCCACAGGTGTTTATTGTGAGACTCCGAATTTTATGAAATGAAAGTATTCAATTTTCTTATAATTATTCTATTTAGTAAATGATTAAATTGATAAAAGGTTAAAGTTAAGGGTGATATTTGAAAAAAAATTCAAAGTAAGAAAGTTTTCATAAAATAATCGGTGATAAAAGTACAGTAATATGCTTGGTTGCATAGTAGTGCACGATATTGATTATTGATGCTTACGTAAGAAGTCACTCAGTTATACTCAATTATTGCTACAGTAATTGTTGCATCATATCTCTCATATTATTGATTCAATTGTTGTCACAGTATCATCTGCATAATATGTTATATTATTAAATCAATAATTGAGACGACACAGTTATTTATATTATTATTTATAATATTGAAAATATCTAGAAGTTCTGTCAAGGAGAGGTTAGGTCATCTAATTGCGCACTAATAGGGAGAAATCCTTATCGAAAAGTCCCCTCTTTCCTGGGAATGACCTGGTTGTTAAATATTGTGAATTATAATATTAATAATGAATATGTTCGTGTTGATTAAAGATGAAATTGATAGTTCCATTAATAATTGATGTTTGGAGGTTATATTGACCAATCGGGTAATTAACCGGATAAATTAGCAATTAATTGCTATTGATTCACATGATTATAACTATTTGGTCACATGTGTGTACTATTGATTCATATTCATTTACTATTAGGGGAGTTGGTGCAAGATTGATAATACTTGCATGACTAAGTTAAAAATGGAGGTATAGATTGGGGTACTATACTATAATTTATATTTTCACATGATTACAACTATTGATTCACATGATTGAACTATTGATTCACATTATTTACTATTAGGGGAGGTGGTGCAAGTTTGATAATACTTGCAGGACTAAATTAAAAATGAAGAAAAAGAGGAATGTATTATACTGTAATATTTTGAGCCCCAAAACGTGCAATTATCGAAACTATATTTTTTTATAAATAGAAGCTCATTCTTCCTTCATTTCTCACCAATTCACTAAAGCTATAGAGCAATTATTATTATAGAGAGAAATTATAGAGAGAAAGAAGAAGAGAAATCTGCTACCTCACTATTTCAGTAGCCAGTCTTCTTTTGAGGTAAGGGGTATTATTCTTTCGTATTCATGAAGAGAGTTATTTTCTTTCAATACTTGTAAGGGTTGTTATTCCATTTTTTATTATTATGTTCGAATAACCTGTTTATGCGAAGTACCGCATACATGGTGAAATTCTTCTGTTATTCCATTCTTTATTATTCTGTTGGAATAACCTATCTGTTGATCTATCGCATGCACGTGAATTCTGTTGTTATTCCATTCTTTATTATTCTATTGGAATATCCCGTGCATGCGCATTCTGCATGACTGGTTCCATTCTTTATTATCCCGTTGGAATATCACTCATGCATGCGAATTACGCATGACCTGGTTCCATTCTTTATTATTCTGTTAGGAATAACCTTTCTGTGCGGTCTATCGTATGCATGGTGAATTCTTCTGTTATTCCATTCTTTATTATTCTGTTGGAATAACATGTCTATGTGGATTACCGCATGCATGGTGAATGATCATTCGTATTCATTCTTTATTAAATTGTGGAAATGATCTGCATCTACGTGGATTCCGCATGACGGTGAAAATCCATTTAGCTTTCATATATTCTATTATACTAAATTCGAGATATCATTTCTTTTGTACTCGTCATGAAATATCATTTTTTTGGTATTTTTCTTTTACGAGTTACTATTCACGGGTTACTATTCACCCGATTTTTATTCACTCTAGTATTATTCACTCGAGTATTCGGGGCACTTTTCATACCAAAGTACTATTCACGAGTCAATATTCATGGGTTACTATTCACCCAATTACTATTCACCTCAATATTATTCGCTCGGGTATTTGGAGTACTTTTCATGTCGGGGTACTATTCACAAGGTACTATTCCCAAAGTACTATTCATAGGATACTATTCACGGGGTACTATTTACCCAAAAAATATATTCTTTTCTGTCCAAATTATTTTTGGTACATGAATATTATTCTTGAATTTTACTCTACAAAGCAGTATCATATTGACAATTTGGATATCTTTAAACTCTGGATAAATTTAAAGTCTTTAATATTTATCCTTGATTTTGTTTGATTTAATTTCGGTTGATTATTGCTTATATCATTGTCATCATCCTCATGCTTATATTGTGATGAAAGTCATCTTTGGCTTACGTGCATAGATGGACTTGGTATGATTATGACCAGGGATTATTTGGTATAATCATGACATAATGTGATGAATGATGTGGTAAAAGTCCTCATTGGCCTGTAGTTCATTAATGGACAGTTGTTGGTATGATTATGACCAAGGATTATTCGGTATAATCATGACCATTGATGATTACATGAATATCCTTGGTCGTGGTGTAGGGATGATTCGATTTTATTTATTAAGCTGAGTCTCATCAATAAAGTTGATGAAAAACTTTTTAAATCATAGAAGATAGTAGATTTTATGCTCTACGTGACTATTCTAATGGATTGCTTATTTTCGCTACAGTTGTTGATCTAAAACTTGTTGTCTATTGTATTCTATCAGTTGTTATACTGTTGAAGGCTAAGAATAATTAATTCTGCATTATCTTGGTCATAATATTACTTATTGGGCTAGTTGAGCTCACCCTTTTCTTTCATTGTTCTCTTTAGGAAATGAGAATATAGCTGGTACGAGTCGGGGAATGGAGTGATGGTCCAGGATAAATGGCTTTAGTAGTCCTCACTATTCTACGGAATAATGTGATAATAATTGTAATGAGGACTCCATTGAGTGTGAATATTGTCTAGATGACAATATTCTTGTTTAAACTCTCAGCTATGTTTTGTCGTATTTTACACGCATTTGTTGTATAATTAAGTTGTATTTGAATTTATGTACCATGTATCTGGCGACTCAAGATGGGTGATGTATACTGCTTTGGGGGCGTCACAAGTTGGTATCAAAGCTTAGGGATATGATCTCAATTTGAGATGTGAGACAAGAACTAGGAGGGAGAGACGGAATTCCTTCGCTAGTATGACCTACCTAAGTTTATTTGTTATTTAATTGGTCGGTCAGAATATAGGGTTATTATGTGGTATGTCAATTACCCGTTATTTTGAAACTATATTCTAGAATGATATCTGAAATACAGGAGATGAGAAATGGAAAAATCATGATATAGAGGAACTTAACGGGAAGGTACAATCTGAAAAGAAAGCAAGGTATTCTCATATCTTCGAATATCAGGTATGTACATAAATTTTGAGGGCGAAATTTCATAAGGAGGGGAGATTGTGAGACCCCGAATTTTATGAAATTAAAGTATTCAATTTTCTTATAATTATTCTATTTAGTAAATGGTTAAATTGATAAAAGGTTGAAGTTAAAGGTGATATTTGAAAAAAAATTCAAAGTAAGAAAGTTTTCATAAAATAATCGGTGATAAAAGTACATTAATACGCTTGGTTGCATAGTAATACACGATATTCATTATTGATGCTTACGTAAGAAGTCACTCAGTTATACTCAATTATTGCTACAGTAATTGTTGCATCATATCTCTCATATTATTGATTCAATTGTTGTCACAGTATCATCTGCATAATATGTTATATTATTTAATCAATAATTGAAACGACACAATTATTCATATTATTATTTGCAATATTGACAATGTCTAGAAGTTCTGTCAAGGAGAGGTTAGGTCATCTAATTGCGCGCCAATAGGGAGAAATCCTAATCGGAAAGCCCCTCTTTCCTGGGAACGACCTGGTTGTTAAATATTGTGAATTATAATATTAATGATGAATAAGTTCGTGTTGATTAAAGATGAAATTGATAGTTCTATTGTGTTGGAATTATTAGTGTTAGTGAAAATTGACATTTATTTCGATAATAATTGATGTCTGGAGGTTATATTGACCAATCGGAATTAACTTAGGATAAATGAGCAATTAATTGCTATTGATTCACATGATTATAACTATTTGTTCACATGTGTGTACTATTGATTCATATTCATTTACTATTAGGGGAGTTGGTGCAAGATTGATAATAATTGTATGACTAAGTTAAAAATGGAGGTATAGATTGGGGTACTATACTATAATTCGTATTTTTACATGATTATAACTATTGATTCACATGATTGAACTATTGATTCACATTATTTACTATTAGGGGAGGTGGTGCAAGTTTGATAATACTTGCAGGACTAAATTAAAAATGAAGAAAAAGAGGAAGGTATTATACTGTAATATTTCGAGCCCCAAAACGTGCAATTATCGAAACTATATTTTTCTATAAATAGAAGCTCATTCTTCCTTCATTTCTCACCAATTCACTAAAGCTATAAAGCAATTATTATTATAGAGAGAAATTATAGAGAGAAAGAAGAAGAGAAGTCTGCTACCTCATTATTCCAGTATCCAGTCTTCTTTTGAGGTAAGGGGTATTATTCTTTCGTATTCATGAAGAGAGTTATTTTCTTTCAATACTTGTAAGGGTTGTTATTCCATTCTTTATTATTATGTTAGAATAACCTGTTTATGCGAAGTACCGCATACATGGTGAAATTCTTATGTTATTTCATTCTTTATTATTACATTAGAATAACTTTTGTGCATCTTGATCGTCATGCCCAGTGAATTCTGTTGTTATTCCATTCTTTATTATTCTGTTGGAATATCCTGTCTGTGCAGATTACGCATGACCTGGTTCCATTCTTTATTATCCTGTTAGAATATCCTGTCTGTGCGGATTACACATGACCTGGTTCCATTCTTTATTATTCTGTTGGGAATAACCTTTCTGTGCGGTCTATCGCATGCATGGTGAATTCTTCTGTTATTCCATTCTTTTATTATTCTGTTGGAATAACCTGTCTTTGTGGATTACCGCATGCATGGTGAATGATCCTTCGTATTCATTCTTTATTAAATTATAGAAATGATCTGTCTACGTGGATTACCGCATGGCGGGTGAAAATCCCTTTAAGACAGAGATCAAAGAATTTTTTTTATATTATTATTATTGTATTATATTGCCCTATCCCACCAATTCATAAAAGCATCCAAATTCCCATGACAGATAAAAAAAATCTCTACTTTATGCCAATATAGTATTTATCAAAAGCATACTCTGAAACTATATATATAAACCCATGCCCATGCAATCATTATATCTATAGTATATTAATGGTCAAATGTTCTCCCATCTACTATATATATATATATATATATATATATATATATATATATATATATCTGCCTTGCTCTCTTTTTTTTTTCTTTACCAACTAACATCACTATTATCATGATTTTCTAAAGAAAGTAAAATTCGAAGGTATAGACAAACCTAATAATTTTTTTCTATTTCCTAACCCCAATCACATCCTTCCGATTTACGCCTCTAAATCGCTTTTCTCCTTCTTTTTCCTCTTGATTCAGAACAATTGTATCCGAGGAAGATTAGGTTTTAGTTGTTTATTATTTATTAACAGATTTATTAATCTCGTAGTTATAATAGATTTAATATTACCTACATATAATTAAAAATCAATTAATTTTAAGGCCCAAACTACTATAAATAAATACAAATTGATCCAAACATAAGAAAGGCCCAATTAAAATACGAAATTAAATTCCATTTATTTTTATTTTTATTTTTTGGGTATTACATTACCTCCCCCTTAAAAAGAATTCCGTCCTCGAAATTTAAAAGAATGGAACGTATCTAATTTTCAAAGAGATGTGGATACTCCGCTCGAATAGACTCCTCAATCACCCAAGTAGCTCCGCGATCCGGATGATTTTGTTTTTTCTCAAAATTTTAACAAATGGGATTGTCTTCCTCCTCATAACCCGCTCTTGACAATCGAAAATTACCTCAAGTTTCTTCTTTCTTCAAAATTGTAGAGGATGAAAAACTGAAGGAACCTGATTTGGATTCACTCAATTCCGACATCAGATGAATTAATTATAATTTTTTTAATCGACTGCAGCGCGTATAAGTATTCTACTTGAAAATTTAACTAATCAAATTAAAATAGGATTAAAGTTACAACTTTTCTTTTTAAATATAAATATAACTCAATATAGGAGCTACCAAAACTCTAATGGATTCCTTATTTTTAATTTAATCCATTATTTAATTATCTACTAAAAGAATTTAACTTTCCAAACAAAACAAGGAAGAAAAGAAAAGAAAAAGTAACTTGCCTTTTCTAATTCAAATATAATTTTAGTTAAGACGTAGCGCCGCCAATTGTAACGATCAACACGGATAAGTCATCGGTCCACGTAATTATTAATGTACTCATAAACGATTCGTCAGCTACCATGTCAAGCCTTGGTAAAGTTCTTTGCGTTTCATCAAATTAGATCACATGATCCACCGTTGGTGCGGGCCATCGCTAATATCTTTGAGTTTAATTCTTGTAAACATACCCTTCGGAACATAATTCAAAATCACAAAAATTTCTCTTATCTAAATACGATTCGAATACCCCAAAATATTTAAAATTTAATTTAATTCGTAAAATATTTATGTTTTACACACGACAAAGATTTAACCAATTATTTTTATTTTTTTATATTTATTTTACATAAATTCATGCAAAAACTTCAATGACATCGGATAAATAGAACAACTTTACCAATAATATCACTAACTCTCCTACGTCCTTAAGAGTTCCAAAATATCATAACCTCAAATCGAATTAGTTCTCAAATATTATTACACCAAAATATACTACTAAGATCTCTTTATCACCATATCAACCTCCAAGTCACATATTCTACCATCTACCTAAGCAAACTATAACTATTCATAATCTCTTAAATCGTTACTTACTATCTAATCATTTAATCAATCAATACTTCTCTTAGTGCAAACTCTAACCCAGCAAATTTCAAGATCTCCTCTTACTATCACAAAGAAATTTCATATCGCATAACTCTAATATCTTACTAGAAAATAGCCAGAAAAATTTGATCATTAGCCTCAAATGATTAACCTAATTACATCAAATATATACAACTCAAATTTATAAAAAATCCTCTATATTTTTAAATTTATCACATTATCCCTCCGATACATATACCTCAAATTATCCATAAACTTAACAAAATTAACGCATAACTCAAATCAAATCAAATCCTTAATTCTAAGATCATAATAAATTGTCACCAAAAACAACTCTAACAACTAATTTTTCAAAATCAAATATTCGTTGATACAAATACTCACATCATAATCGCATCTCATATAAGATCGTTTCTTATATGTACAAAATATAACATTATTCTCTTTAATGATCTAATCATGACCTTTAACTAATATTAATGGTCCAACGCATAACAATGATAATCTTAACAAATTATCTCAACTTAAGCCAATCATGTTTGATGATAAAGCATATACTTTGTAACAATCTTATTCATTTATTAATAAAAAGTATTAATTTATTAAAGGCTTTTAATTATCTACATGATGTTGTTTTATAATATGTGATAAACCCATAGTTTTAAGCAATGCTTTTAGAATAATGATGATGATCATTCTAATGAGATCTAAATTCTTAGAAAGCTTAAAACTAAAATAGTTCCCAATCGTTGATTACTAAATCGGGGATTAGTGAATCCGATAGATTGGTACATACGCTGTTTGCTCATCGATGAGGATGATTGATCTCATGATCATTTGTGTGAGACACTAAAGCAAGTATGTAGGTGCTTATTAGAGAATAAGTTCACCGAACGTGGCTCGCTAAGGAATACCTAATGGAGTTTTACTTGTCGTCAATAGGAATTCTCAGTAGTGATAGTAGTACAAGTGATCCTTGACTTGAGATCATCATAGTATCTCGTGTATATGATGAGTTATACTTTGACTTATTCCTTAAGACCCTTAGGGTATATCAAAGGGTATGCTTGGGTATAATAAGTTGTACATATGGAGATAATGTATGATCAATAAAGAATCTACCACTTCTAGTAAAAGAAGAGAAATGTCCTATGTGATTCGATAAATGACAACCCAAGAGTCCTCGGGTTAAGGCGTAATGAAATTAGAAAGGAGTTTCTAATTTGCATTATTTGAGTCAGGCATTTAAGAGTCGAAATACATATAATTAAATAAAATAAGACTCGACAAAGAATTCCATGTCTTATATTTAATTGGGACATCAGATGGTGGAAGGATTGAATTGTACTAAGAACTATTTACTCAAAGGTTCTTTTATGATTAATGTTGAAATCTATATTATCCGAAAAGTCGTTGATCGCTAGGAGAGGCTTATCCCTATTGTAGAATAAATATTATTTATTTAAATAAATTAATAGTTTAATTTATTTATTTAAATAAGATTAGAATTGTTCTAATTGATTTATTCACAACCTATTTAATATGGAGAACCTAAAGGGTCACACCATAAAAAAAAAGAAGAATAATTATTTAAGAAGTTAATGGCATAATCGTAATAATAATAAGTTAAGTGTATTTAATTTAATCTATGGTGATAGAATAAATTAAATAGCTTAATATTTATTATTTAATATTTTAAAATATTAAATATATAAATTAATAAGAGGAGTCTTATTATATTATTATTATTATTATTATTTTAATTTCTAAAGAGTTTGAAAATTAATTTAATATTAGTACTTTCATTTATTCCTAATAAGATTAGGAGGCTAATTAATTAAAAATTAATTAAAAATAAGATTAGGAGCTTTAATTAATTAATTAAAATAAACCAATTCCTTAATTGTTAAGGAGGGTTGCCCACATCTATAAATAAGAGGAGTCTTATTATGGGTGAGGTGGTTGTTGACTTTTTTCACAACATACGTATTCCAATTGTTGGAGAGTACGCCTTTTTTTCTATGAGAGATAGAAAAAACTAGGGTTTTGCCAAACACCCATCTTCTTGAATCTTTTTCTTCCTCGGTGGATCACCTCTAGAGGCCAAACACTTGGGTGGCTAACGCTGATCAAAGGAAGGAACCAAACCCGTGGATTCAAGTTGAACGCGAAAAGATTGAGGTGAACTTGTACTGAGAGGAAGCTCAATCTTCAAGGGTATGATTCTTGTTCTTTTTCTATTTTTCGCTTAATTAATAATTGTGCATAAAGGATGATCCGTATATGGTTTGTAAAATTTTAAAACTCGATTTTCATGCTTCCGCTTATTTTGTGTAAATTTGATTGCAAGCTCATGAATATTACAAACCTAATAAAGGGTATCGTAGCCAAACCTTTATGCTAATTATTAATTATTTTAATTTGATATATTGATATGTTTAGATATGTTTTTAGAATAATTTAATTGGGCATAATTTTATTATATAAAATTTATTTAAAAAAAAAAATTTAAAATAAAATTTTTTTTTTTTAATTTTTTTTTTTATTATATTATTCAATATTTTTATTATATATTTTATATATTATATATATTATATATATTATATATATATATATATTTTATATATATATATATATATATATTATATATATATGATATATATATATATATATATATTAATATATATATATATATATATTATATATATATATTTATATTGTATATATATATATATGATTATATATATATATATATATATATATATATATATATATATATATATATATATATATATATATATATATATATATATATATAATTTTATTTTTTATAATAAAAAGTAAAAAAAAAGTTTTTTTTTATTTTAAAATTAGAAAGTTTAATTTTAAAATTAAATTTCATGCTAACTAATTAAGTTGAAATTGATTCCATGATAACTAATTGGAGTTGAAATTGATTCCATGTTTCCTAAAATAAAGGAGTTTATTTAGAAATTGAAAATAAGATTTCATGTTTTCAAAAATAAAGAGTTTATTTAGATATGAAATAAGATTTCATATTATTCAAAATAAAAGAGTTTATTTGTGAATAGAAAGAGAATCCATATTTCCTTAAATAAAGGAGTTTATTTAGATATGAAATAAGATTTCATATTATTCAAAATAAAGGAGTTTATTTGTGAATAGAAAGAGAATCCGTGTTTCCTTTAATAAAGGAGTTTTTTTTTTTTTTGAATTGATTCCATAATTAATTAAAATAAATGAGTTTATTTTGATTAAAGATTTTGATTAAAATAAAATAGTTTATTTTATTCAAAATTGATAAATTAAAATAAAAGAGGTTTATTTTGATTTAAATTTGGATTAAAATAAAGGAGTTTATTTTGATTCAAAATTAGATTTTATACTAACTAAATTTGCCCATTAAATGATATCAATATATATATTGAATGTTTATTATTCATGAGATGAATGTTATTTATTGATGCATATGGTGATGTGTATGATAATAAATGGGATTGATTATGGACTATCAACCAATGTGATTGATTTTTATTTTAGTTGATGCATGAATGTATGAGTTTTATTAAATGGGGTCTCATAGACTTCGCCTTCTCTAATTTTTTCTTAATGTAAATTCTAAATCTCCTCCTATGTACTTCCCTCGATCACGATCAAGGTTTCTATTTATTTTAAATAGTTTTGTAATAGGAATAGTTAGAATTAATTTTGAAGAATTGAGATCAAGGAGCAAGGAGCGCTTTGAAGACCCGCTTGTAATGGAGCCCGTGTTTAAATGTAATAGTTATATTTAAATATTAATTTTGCACACTGGTAGGTTTGACCTTTTGTTCACTTGGTGGTGGCTCTAGTGAACCAAACTAGAATAAAAGTCCATAATCAATCCGTAGAATATAGTATTCTATATGTGCATGCTTATATATATATATATATATATATATATATATATATATATATATATATATATATATACATGCTTCGATGTTAATATATATGACGCGTATTTATATATATATATATATGTATGCATGCAAAACAAGATGAGACAAATTAATAACAAACCCCCAAATATTTTATATTATTAAGTTGTAACGCTCAAAGATATTTGAATATCGAACGCCGCTTTCTAGCATGATATAAAAAATAGAGTATTAAATATTTAATATGAGTTTGTTGTGTACACACACAAGGCAAGTATTAAATATTTAAGATGTTGTTTTTTATTACATATGATGTTTATAAGGAATTGAACATTATCGCTTTGTTGTTGTGCACACAAGGGTCAGTAGTTTTCTTCACTTATATGGAAATGTTGGTTCTGACTTAACTTAAATCATTTTAGTTCAGATGTGCACACACTTGACCATTATGATTTAAGAGGCAAAATACAAGGAGTTACATAGTTGATGTAATTGACAAGAGTTGTCTACCTATTTATTTATATATAGTTTGTTGTGCACACACAAGGCTATATACATTTGAAATGGGATCCTTATTCTCACTAGCATATCTTTTAATTAGATATTGCCAACTATATATATTGAGGGTAATATAGTTTTGAAGAAAATAGTGGGAGATACCAATTTAAAACAAGACCTAATTTATTTTGGTAATTAATAAAAGAATGTATGCTAAAATGTTGTTAATTATAAATTCATTTACGTAATTTTACAATGTCTAAATTACTATCATCACAAATATATTAGATGTTAAATTAACCTAACCAATTAAAATGGATTGGTTAAGGAAATTGAGAATAGTCACTCATAAAAAAAAGCTATCTTATGTCCTTAATACGCCTATCCCCTCGCAATGGTTGCGCATAATGCCTCTCGAGAAGAGATTGCTACTTTTAGAAAGTGGCAAGATGATGCACAATGGCTCAATGCATCATGCTCGCATCCATGAGTAACGAGCTTCAAAGGCAAGATGAAACTATGGATGCTCCTACTATATTCCCGCACATCAAGTAGTTGATGGTGAGGAAAGTAGACTAATAGATATCGACATCTAAGGAGCTCTTCCGATCTAGAATGACCGAATGACACTACAAAGATGTATAAAAAGTCCTTAACATTATCAATTTGATTGATCAATTAGACAACATGTTTTTGTCATGGATGGAGAGTTGAGCCAAGATTTGATCTTGCACTCACTCCCCTGACTTCTTTCACAATTGTTGTGAATTTTTCATATGAACAAGCTAGATATCAGCCTCGCTGATTTGCTTAACATGTTGAAAAATGTTGAGAGTCACTTTCCAACCAAGAAAGACCAAGTCTTACCGGTAGGGGCCAAAGGATCTTCTAAAAAGAAGAACGATTCAAAGAAGGTAAAATAGAAAGGCAAAAAAATAAAGGATAATAAGAACAAAAAACGATATACGGATAAAGAAAGGAGTTTGCTTCCACCGCAATAAGCCCGACACCGAAAAGAAACTATGAGAAGCATCTTGCAGAGGCTAACCGTAAGAAGCTTAGTGAAGTTTCAAGTATAAATACAATTTTGTTCATGATTTAAAAAAAATTTTTCTTTAAGTCAAGGTTCTACTTGGGTATTGATACCGACTTTGGTTATCATAAATATAGATTTATGAAGGACCAAGGTAAGTAGAAAAAGCTAAACAAAGATAAGTAATCCTATGTGTGGAAAATGAAGCAAAGGTTGCTGCATTAGCCATAGAAACTTATAGTTTAGCATTGCCTACGGGCAAATCTATTAAGTCAATAAGTTGTTATTGTATTCCAGTTCTCGTTAGAAACATTATTTCCATTTTATTGTTGGACAATGAAATCTTTGGTATTATATTTAAGAACAATTGTTGTTCTATTTATAATAATAATGTTTTGTATAGAACCGAAATATTACTTAATGGATTTTGTATACTGACTTACGTGAAAAATTTTTTTGCAAATTGAACAAACTAGTATAAGAAAAAGAGATGATCATTCTAAGAGTTGAATGTGTGTATTTGTTGAAATACAAGTGTGAATTATTTGAAAGGTTCAAAGAATTCAGAAGTGAAACAAATTGGCAAAGTATTAAGATTCTTTGATCGGATCAAGGAAGGAATACTTGTGCAATAAGTTTCTAGATCATCTCAAATGGTTTTCTCATAATGGACGCCTCCTCGATACACAATAATTGATTGATGTATCCGAAAGAAAAATCGTACCTTTGTTGGACATGGTATGTCCATAATGATTTTACCGACATTCCAAAGATCCTTCCGGGGTCATGTCCTAGAAATGGTCAGATATCTACGAAAAAAGGTAACCTCAAAATCCAAATTTCAAGACTCCATAAAAGTTATGGATGTGGAGAGGATTCGCTAATCTTAAGTATGTTAAGATAAGGGTTGTCCAACTTATGTGAAAAGGTTTCAAAGGATAAGCTTGGGACAAGATTTGACAAGTACAGATTTGTGGGACATCCTAAAGTAAGTTTAGGTATATATTCTATAATCCTACTTAGCAAAAGGTGTTTTGTTATGAAACACGCTACCTTCTAAGATAAAGGTGTTTATCATCAAAGGGCTAGTGGAGGATAATAGATCTTTGAAGAGTTCAAGAACCACAAAACACTATAAGTCAAATAAGAGGAACTCAGAGATACCTATTGTACCACAAATCCTAATCAGAAATCTGAATAGTACCAAGATACCTAGAGGTATGGATTCATCATGATGATGATGATGAGGTACACATCATAGAAGATGATGATCCAGCTATATACGATGATGAGGTAAGAGTTGTAGACACTCGTAGAAATGGATTGAAGCAAGCTTCTCAAAATGGAAACATTCGCTTTGATGAGACAATCAAAAGAGTTTGATTTTATCAAAAAACAAGAATGAACCTAGTGTGTACAAAAGGGTCAAGGGGAGCGCAGCCGTGACATTCCTAGTATTATATGTTGATATACTACTGGATAAGGAATGACATACCAATGCTACAATCAAGAAAAGATAAAGTTGTCTAAACATTCCTCCATGAATGATTTGGGAAGAGTATCTTAATTGGGGATAAAAATCTATATAGATAGATTTAAAAGGATGCTCGACTTAACCCAAGAAACGATATTCATTTGATGCTAAAGTCGCTTAGCATGGCAAACTCCAAGAGATGTCTCATGTTGATGAGCCATGGAGTGTATCTCTTAATAATAGTCCCCATAGACTCATAAAAGAGAGATCGCATGAGTAACTATCATCATGTATGCAATGAAATGTACGAGACCGATGTCGATCACCATATTCTCGAGAAGTTCACTATGAGACAAAGAAAACATCTTAAAGTACTTAACCGACACTAAGGATGTGATCATATTTATGTGGGTCTAAATTAAAACTAGAGGGCTTAATGACTCAAGTTTTTTCGCATGCACTAAGACGACGTAAAAATCCACTTTAAGGTAAAGCGTTACCTTGAACGGCAGTGCAAAGAATTGAAAGGTTTCAAAAAAAAAAAGAGTTGCTGGTTTAGTGATAAAGACAAAGTATATAGCTATAAATGAAGTCGCAAGTTGATTGTTTGATGAAAAGTTCATTACGTAACTAGAATAGTTCCTAAGTCTCATCTTGATCTAAACATGTGTCAGGCACTTTCATTTGATTATAGGAATCATCGAAAGATGGGAAATCACTATAGAGATAGTGGACTCTCAAGAACAACATTACATATCCATTAACTAAAGCTTATCCAACAAAGCAGGATAATCGCCACTTAGAGAAGAAGGGTATGAGATACCATGATTTATCGGGTTTTAGTGCAAGTGGGAGATTGAAAGTAGTATGCACACAAAGCCAATCATGTTTGATGATAAAGCATATACTTTGTAACAATCTTATTCATTTATTAATAAAAAGTATTAATTTATTAAAGGCTTTTAATTATCTACATGATGTTGTTTTATAATATGTGATAAACCCATAGTTTTAAGCAATGCTTTTAGAATAATGATGATGATCATTCTAATGAGATCTAAATTCTTAGAAAGCTTAAAACTAAAATAGTTCCCAATCGTTGATTACTAAATTGGGGATTAGTGAATCCGATAGATTGGTACATACGCTGCTTGCTCATTGATGAGGATGATTGATCTCATGATCATTTGTGTGAGACACTAAAGCAAGTATGTAGGTGCTTATTAGAGAATAAGTTCACCTAACGTGGCTCGCTAAGGAATACCTAATGGAGTTTTACTTGCCATCAATAGGAATTCTCAGAGTGATAGTAGTACAAGTGATCCTCTGACTTGAGATCATCATAGTATCTTGTGTATGATGAGTTATACTTTGACTTATTCCTTAAGACCCTTAGGTATATCAAAGGGTATGTATGCTTGGGTATAATAAGTTGTACATGGAGATAATGTATGATCAATAAAGAATCTACCACTTCTAGTAAAAAAAGAAGAAAATGTCCTATGTGATTCGATAAATGACAACCCAAAGAGTCCTCGCTAAGGCGTAAATGAAATTAGAAAGGAGTTTCTAATTTGCATTATTTGAGTTGTGCATTTAAGAGTCGAAATACATATAATTAAATAAAATAAGACTTGACAAGAATTCCATGTCTTATATTTAATCGGGACATCAGATGGTGGAAGGATTGAATTGTACGATAACTATTTACTCAAAGGTTCTTTTATGATTAATGTTGAAATCTATATTATCCGGAAAGTCGTTGATCGCTAGGAGGCTTATCCCTATCAGAGAATAAATATTATTTATTTAAATAAATTAATAGTTTAATTTATTTATTTAAATAAGATTAGAATTGTTCTAATTGATTTATTCACAACCGCTTTAATATGGAGAACCTAAAGGTCACACACATAAAAAAGGAAGAATAATTATTTAAGAAGTTAATGGCATAATCGTAATAATATAGTTAAGTGTATTTAATTTAATCTATGGTGATAGAATAAATTAAATAGCTTAATATTTATTATTTAATATTTTAGAAATATTAAATATATAAATTAATAAGAGGAGTCTTATTAATATTATTACAATTATTATTATTTTAATTTCTAAAGAGTTTGGAAATTAATTTAATATTAGTACTTCATTTATTCCTAATAAGATTAGAGGCTAATTAATTAAAGAGATTTTAATTAATTAAAATAAAATTAATTCCTTAATTGTTAAGGAGGGTTGCCCAAATAAAACTATAAATAAGAGGAGTCTTATTATAAATAAGAGGAGTCTTATATGTTGAGTTGTTTTTTTCACATACGTAATTCCAATTGTTGGAGAGTACGCTTTTTTCTACGAGAGATAGAAAACTAGGGTTTTGCCAAACACCCATCTTCTTGAATCTTTTCTTCTTCCTCGGTGGATCACCTCTAGAGGCCAAACACTTGGGTGGCTAACGCCGATCAAAGGAAGGAACCAAACCCTTCAAGATTCAAGTTGAACGCTAAAAGATTCGAGGTGAACTTGTACCGAGGAAGCTCGAATCTTCAAGGGTATGATTCTTGTTCTTCTTTTTCGCTTAATTAATAATGTGCATAAAGGATGATCCGTATATATGGTTTGTAAAATTTTAAAACTCGATTTTAGTTAATATATGAATACAAACGAAACCCCTTTAAAAGAGAGATCAGAGACTTTTTTTTATATTATTATTATTGTATTATATTGCCCAATCCCACCAATTCATAAAAGCATCCAAATTCCCATGACAGATAAAAAAATATTTACTTTACGCCAATATAATATTTATCAAAAGCATACTCTGAAACTATATATATAAACCCATGCCCATGCAATCATTATAGCTATAGTATATTAATGGTCAAATATTCTCCCATCTACTATATATATATATATATATATATATATATATATTCTCTTTTTTTCTTTACCAACTAACATCACTATTATCATGATTTTCTAAAGAAAGTAAAATTCGAAGGTATAGACAAACCTGATAATTTTTTTCTATTTCCTAACCCCAATCACATCCTTCCGATTTACAGTTCACAGCCGTTTTTCTCCCTTCTTTTCCCTCTTCAGTTCGTAACAATTATATGCGAGGAAGATTAGGTTTTAGTTGTTTATTATTTATTAACAGATTTATTAATCTCCTAGTTATAATAGATTTAATATTACCTACATATAATTTAAACTCAATTAATTTTAAGGCCCAAACTAATATAAATAAATACAAATTGATCCAAACATAAGAAAGGCCCAATTAAAATACGAAATTAAATTCCATTTATTTTAATTTTAATTTTCTGGATATTACAGCGCTCCTAATTGAACCATATGTTTATGCAAACCCAGCTCACATTCATGTAGCTCTCTGATTAAAATATTTATACATGAATTTTGGCTCTTAAATTAAGGACTTGTTTCAAAAAAGACACTTTCATTTTAACTTATAAAAAAAATTAATAATGTAAACTCTTTAAAAAGTAATATTATAAATAAAATTATTATTTCAAAAACTTAAATTGATTTAAATTTTAATTTTAATTTTAATTTTAGGATGTCATAAATTAGTTAATAACAAACTGAAATATAACTTTTTTTATAAAACAGAATAGTAATAATTTAACAGATTTGTGATTTGTTCTACAAAAAGAGTCTTAATTATTATAATTTTTTTATTATCAATTTCAATTATTGTAACTTAATATTTTAATAAATAAAACATTTAATATTATAAATTATTTAAAAAATATTATCAAGAATAAAATCATATTTTAAAATTGTAATTACATTACAATTTGAGTTGTCAGATACCATAAATTAACAAAAAATAAACTCAAAGTTAACTCTTTATGTAGAATATATGAGTTTAACATTTGTGGTCTACTCCACAAAAGAGCCTAATCTTTTTTTTCATGGTCAATGTATGAAATTTTAAAGTTTAATTATTGTAAATTTATTTACTTTGATTAAAGAAATAGTCGATATTGTAATAAGTTACTTAAAAATTAGATTATTTTTTTTTCTAAAATTGGTATGGTGTTGAATCGAAGTTTCAACTATAGAGTTATCAAGAATGAGTTCTTTAGATAAAGTCAATATATAGATAGAACCCCAATATATTAATTCGATAGATCAATCCTTGGTGCGTTAAAAAGATTTTATTTTTAAACGAATATTTTTTTAAAAATAAAAACTTCAATGACTGTCGTTGGGAGTAAAGGCTCTCACATCTAATTTGGGAAAAACTACTGAACGCCATTTGAAATGGCGTTGAATTTTTGGATATTTTTTTTGGCTAAAAATCAGAAAGACAACCAACGCCACTTTAAAAAATATTTTTTAAAAAACAAATTTTAAAAAAATATATTTTAATTGTGACGCCCCCAAAACAGGTATACATCACCCATCTTGAGTCGCCAGATACATGGTACATAAATTCAAATACAACTTAATTATACAACAGTCGTGTAAAATACGACAAAACATAGCTGATAGTTTAAACAAGAATATTGTCATCTAGACAACATCCACACTCAATGGTGTCCTCATTACAATTATTATCACATTATTCCGTAGAATAGTGAGGACTACTAAAGCCATTTATCCTGGACCATCACTCCATTTTCCGACTCGTCCCAGCTATATTCTCATTTCTTGAAGAGAACAATGAAAGAAAGGGTGAGCTCAACTAGCCTAGTAAGAAATATTATGACTAAGATAATGCAGAATAAATTATCCTTAGCCTTCAACAGTATAACAACTGATAGAATACAATAGACAACAAATTTTAGATCAACAACTGCAGCGGAAATAAGCAATCCATTAGAAGAGTCAAGTAGAGCATGCAATCTACTATCTTCTATGATTTAAAAAAAATTTCATCAACTTTATCGCTGAGACTCAACTTAATAAATAAAATCGAATCATCCCCACACCACGGCCAAGGATATTCATGTAATCATCAATGGTCATGATTATACCGAATAATCCCTGGTCATAATCATACCAACAGCTGTCCGTCAATGAACTACAGGCCAATGAGGACTTTTACCACATCATTCGTCACATTACGGTCATGATTAAACCGAATAATCCTTGGTCATAATCATACCAAGTCAATCTATGCACGTAAGCCAAAGATGACTTTAATCACAATATAAGCATGAGGATGATGACAATGACATAATAATTCAATAAAACAAGTTCAAGGATAAATTTTAAAGATTTATAATTTAATTGATCCAGAAATCAATAACGTCCAAATTGTCAACATGATACTGCTTTGTAGAGTAAAATTCAAGAATAATATTCATGTACCAAAAATAATTTGGACAGAAAAGAAATATATATTTCAAATAAATAGTACCCCATGAATAGTACTTTGGGAATAGTACTCAGTGAATAGTACCCCGACATGAAAAGTGTCCCGAATACCCGAGTGAATAATATTCGGGTGGATAGTAATTTGGGTGAATAGTAACCCATGAATAGTAACTCGTGAATAGTACTCTGACACGAAAAGTGCCCCGAATACCCGAGTGAATATTACTAGAGTGAATAGTAACTCGTGAATAGTAACTCGTAACAGAAAATACCAAAGAAAATGATATTTTATGACGAGTACAAAAGAAATGATATCCCAGATGAGTATAATAGAATATACAAAACTGCAAATGGATTTTCACCCGTCATACGGTAATCCACGTAGACATATCGTTTCCATAATTTAATAAAAAATGAATACGAATGATCATTCACCATGCATGCGGTAATCCACATAGATAGGTTATTCCAATAGAATAATAAAGAATGGAATAACAGAAGAATTCACCATGCATTCGATAGACCGCATGCATGAGTTATTCCCAATAGAATAATAAAGAATGGAACCAGTCATACGTAATCCGCAATCCCTTACGACGATACTCCAACGTAATAATAAAGAATGGAACCGGTCATGCGTAATCCGCATGCACGTGATATTCCAACGAATAATAAAGAATCGAAACTGGTCATGCGTAATCCGCAGATGCATGGATATTCCAACGAGAATAATAAAAACGAAACCAAGTCATGCGTAATCACATACATGCATAAGATATTCAAATGAAATAATAAAGAATGGAATAACAATGAAATTTACCAAGCATGCGATAGACCACACGCATGTGTTGTTCCAACAAGAATAATAAAGAATGAAATAACGAAAGAATTTCACCATGTATGCGGTATTTCGATAGATAGGTTATTCCAACATAATAATAAAGAATGGAATAACAACCCTTATGAGTATTGAAAGAAAATAACTCTCTTCATGAATACGAAAGAATAATACCCTTACCTTAGAAGAAACTGGATACTGGAATAGTGAGGTAGCAGACTTCTCTTCTTCTTTCTCTCTATAATAATTGCTTTTGTGAGACTTAGTGAATTGGTGAGAAATAATGAAGGAATGAGCTTCTATTTTTAGGAAAATATAGTTTCGATAATCGCACGTTTTGGGGTTCGAAATATTACAGTATAATACCTTCCTCTTTTCCTTCATTTTTAATTTAGTCCTGCAAGTATTATCAAACTTACACCACCTCCCCTAATAGTAAATCATGTGAATCAATAGTAAATCATGTGACTCAATAGTTTTAGACATGTGAAAATACGAATTACAGTATAATACCTCCATCTATACCCCCATTTTTAACTTAGTCATGCAAGTATTATCAATCTTGCACCAACTCCCCTAATAGTAAATGAATTTGAATCAATAGTACACACATGTGAACAAATAGTTATAATCATGTGAATCAATAGCAATTAATTGCTCATTTATTCAGTTAATTACCCGATTGGTCAATATAACCTCCAGACATCAATTATTATCGAAATAAATGTTGATTTTCACTAACACTAATAATTCCACACACAATGGAACTATCAATTTCATCTTTAATCAACACGAACTTATTCATCATTAATATTATAATTCACAATATTTAACAACCAGGTCGTTCCCAAGAAAGAGGGGGATTTTCGATAAGGATTTCTCCTTATTGGCGCGCAATTAGGTGACCAAACCTCTCCTTGATGTAACTTCTGACATTGTCAATATTGCAAATAATAATATGAATAACTTTGCTGTCTCAATTATTGATTTAATAATATAACATATTATGCAGATGATCTTTGTGACAATAATTGAATCAATAATATGAGAGATATGATGCAAAGAATTCTTTGTAGCAATAATTTAGTACAACCGAGTGACTTCATACGTAAGTATCAATAATCAATAATGTGTGCTTTACTATGCAACCACGCCAGATTCTTTGTACTTTTACTACTAAGGTAGTTCAACCGCTTTTAACTTGTAACACTTTCGCCGTTATTTTTATAAAAAGATAATTATGTCGTTTTCTTACTACGACAATACTTCCGTTGTGGGGTCCACCAATGATTTTGCCGTCGTACGGATATTCCCCGACAAAAAGAATATTCTCCGACCAATCGAATATTATATAACAACTTGCTTACTTTGCAAAATTTATAAATATTACCTACAACTATAACATTATATCAAATCCACGCCATAAAATTCAAAAAAAATATTTTGAGAAAGTTAAATCTTTATTCATAAAATTTGGGGTCTCACAT
The DNA here is from genome assembly GCA_020205605.1 of Panax ginseng. Taxonomy (NCBI): domain Eukaryota; kingdom Viridiplantae; phylum Streptophyta; class Magnoliopsida; order Apiales; family Araliaceae; genus Panax; species Panax ginseng. Next base: position 48,328,665 of record CM035132.1, read on the forward strand.
TAATTTTTTGAAAAATGATTTTATTTTATTAAAGAAATTTGAAAAAAATAAAAATTTGATTCAATGCCAAACTAACTGGCATTGTAACTTTTTTAAATTTTTTTATAAAGAAAATTTGTAAAAAAAAAGAGTAAGATGTAATATCACTTTAACTAATGTTGGAATCTCTTTTTTTTTTATTTCTTTGATCTCTTGTACTTGTTTACAAATATCAATAGTTTTTATGTTTATTCTTTGTCATCAGCGTTGGAAATGATGGAGTATATAAGACTTTAACTATAAAAAAAATAAAAATAAAAATTCTAACGTCAATTAAAGTGATGTTGCATCTTACTCTTCTTTTTTATAAATTTATTTTTTTAAAAAAAAATTAAATAAAATAGGGATAAAATTGATATTACATTAATTAGTATTTTTTTTAAATGATGAATTTTAGTATTTTTTAATTTGATTTTTTTTAGTATTTTAGTATTTTTTTTAATTAGTATTTTTAGTATTTGTGGTTACAGAATTTTTTTTTGTTACAATCGAATAATTGTACTTTCAAAAATTTATAAAATGGTCATTATTTATAATTTTTGTCCGAAAAAATAGACGGAATGCTGACTGTGCATATTTTTTATGACGTGAAGCTGGGCTTGCCATGCTTAAAAATTATTTAAAGAAAATGTTGCTCATGAGTGTTGAACTCCAGACCTCTCTACACTAGAAACCTTATATTCTAGCAAAAGCCACTGGACCAACTACTTATCATGCTAAAATTTATGTAACACTAATATTTAAACCACCTAGCATCGTTTCTATGCATGTGAAGATGAGATAATACACTTTTTGGCCACTGTATTAGGAATTGTAATAATAATAATAATAATAATTGTAATAAATATTATTGTATTAATAATAATAAATTTTAAATACTTAAAATAATAATAATAATAATAATAATAATAATAATAATAATAATAATAATAATAATAATAATAATAATAATAATAATAATAATTAAAATACCCTAAAATAATTTAAAGCAGTTACAAATTAAATACCCTAAATATAAAATTACATTCAAAGTTTTTTTAACAACTGAATCAAAATTTATTTTGTTTTTTTTGTACTAGTCACGTGGGTATCAATGTTTTTCGAATAAAATTTAATATTTTGACAGATTTTTCTTTTTATAGTTATAGGACTCGATCAAATTAAATTTAAATTTAAAAAAACCCATGGGTAAGTATAAGAATCGATCTAATAAATTACAAAGATGAGTACATTAGCGAATAACAAATATTTATAATAGAAAGATTTGCTAGAGTTCAATGATTAAAAATAGTCACTACAATTACAATTAGTTTTTTTTTTGAAAAACAATATATTTATTGTTAAATTTCATAATAAAGTCCTATTACAACTAAACTTTAATGGATAAGATAGAATAATGATGTGTGAGTCCTTTTAATTTTTTTTAATTCATATATTCATATACATTGACATTTAATACAAACAATTTATCAGATCACTCTTATTTTTATTTTAATTATTATTTTAATTATTATTATTATTATTGTTACAATTATTACAATTATTATTATAATAATAATTATTATTACTGTAAGACCCCAACTTATTATGAATAAAATTAAATTTACTCTATTTATTATCTTGAAATAATAAGGAGTTAATTTGATATAATACTTTGGTTATGGGTGAAATGTGCAAATTTTACAAAATAAGCAAGTGCTTATAAAATATTCATTTTTATCGGGGAATATTCGTTTGGTCATAGAATATTCTTGTTGTCGGGGAATATTCGTACGACGTCGCAACCATTCATGGGCCTCATAACAGAATAACTGTCGGATGAAGAAAACGACAAGTTTGAGTTTTTATAAATAACGACGTAGTTGTTACCGTTAACACTATTGAAATACCCGGTGGTTAAAATACGATGTCTGCGTGGTTGCACAAAGAAAGCAATACCGGTATTGCCACGAGATTTTTGAATTATTGATTCTTACGTAAGAAGGCACTACTCAATAATTATTACAAAGAATTATCGCTCAATATTTTATTTTGTTGATTCAATAATTGTTGCGTTGATACTTTATATTATTGTTGTTTCAATAATTGTCAACGCACAAAGATTTCCCATTATCAAATCAATAATTTATATTATTTGAATAATATTATTAGATAGCATTATTGGCAATGTCTAGAAAGTTACATCTAAGGAGAGGTTTGGTCACCTAATTACGCCGCCAAGAAGTGAGAAATCCTTATTGAAAGCCCCTCTTTCTAGAACTACTGGTTGTCATTATTGTGATTCTGTAATATTATTTGTGAATAATCATTTATTGATTTATATGATAAGAAAATATTTATTTTATGTGGCTATTAATGTTGAGGTGTTTTATCAGTATTTTTGTCGGGATGGAGGTATTAAAAATCAAATCAGTGTTCTTGAGATATATTGCGTGAGTTATAATTTTTAATCCGACCGTTGGATCGTTGTGATTTTTAGATATGTTATACATATATAAGTTGAGTATATGTCCACAAATTTTGAACCCTTAAAAATGAAGGTATGATTTGTTATGAATTTTAAGAGGTGGCTGATTCAGAAATTATACTATAAATGATTTTTGGTGGAAAATTATAGAATTGAGTGGGCCCCACTTTTGGTTGGTGATAAATGTGCTCAAATTTTATTTCAAATGTGGTGGGTGACAATAGTAGCAGGTAAAGCCAACAGGTAGCAGGTCCAGTCTACTTCGGCGTGCTAGCATTCTCCTATAAATAGTTGCTTAGGTTAGAATTGAAAATCACACTAGAAACATCAGCTTTCTCTCTTTCGCTCTCTATATTATCGAGCGTATTTTGTGAGTATTTAGATACTTTGAGAGTTGCTATTCAGTACAAGTTTCATTCAGCATCACATCTGACCTTTCATTCCAGCATCTTTGCTTTCTTTGAGGTAAGGGATGTTATTTTCTTCTTAAATGATATTATTTTATTCAATATCATTATGCTGAGATATTGTTATGAATTTTATTATGGAATTTCTACCTTTTTGTGTCGGGGTTACTATTTACGTATATGACACTATTCACGTATACGACACTATTCACAAATACGACATTATTCACCGAAAAATAAAATTTTCTCTTTTTCGTCCCAGATGTCTTTTATGGATACTATCTTTGATTGTATCCATGTTTTGATCTTTATTTTTGAATTCTACTTCACACTTGGTTATTATGGAGTATTATTGAATTTAGATAAACCGAAATACGAATCCCTAATATTTGTTCTTCTGTCTCACTGGATTCGTTCTCTAAAATGTTTGTCATCATCCTCAGTCCTTAATGGTGATACTCGATGAATATCTTTGGCCTGTAGTGCAAAGATAAATGATTACCTGATGAATATCTTTGGCCCGTAGTGCGAAGATGAACATGTGTTGAGATGAATATGACCAACTGGTGATACAAATGAATATCTTTGGCCCGTAGTGCAAAGATGAATATTTGATTCAAGATGTATATTAATTGATGTTACAGGGATAAAATATTGATGATGGACTTTTAAATTCATAGATGGTAGTAGATTTCATTCTCTACTTAACTCTTCTAATGAATTGTTGTTTCCGCTGCAGTTGTTGATCTAAAACTTGTTGTCGATTATATTCTATCAGATTTTTTTCCCTGTTGAAGACTAAGGATAATTTGTTGTATATTATCTTAGTCATAATATTCTTTACTGGGTTAGTTGAGCCCACCTTTTTCCTTTTTGTTCCATTTTTCTTCTCAGGAAGCGATAACATAGTAGGAACCAGTCGGGGTATAGAGTGATAGTCCTAGATAGTTGTTTTAGCAGTCCTCACTATTTTCGTAAAATAGTGCATCAATAATTATAATGAGGACTTTATTTGGGTGTGGATATTGTCTAGAAGATAATATTTTTATTTAAACTCACAGTTTGTGTTGTCGTCACAGTTGGTATCAGAGCTTAGGGATATGGTCTCTGGCGGAGATCGAGGAATAGAACTAGGAGGGTAGAGATGAGTAAATCCTTCGCTAGTGTGTCCTACCTAAGCTTATTTGTTGGTCGGTCATAATATAGGGATATTATGTGATATGTTAATTTGTTTAATTAACCCCCGTTTATGGCAGTTTTTAAGAATGGCAACTGAGAACGTTAACAATGGAGTCTATGAGACTGTGGAATAACCTTTGATTACCAACCAAGAGAACGTGAAACAGGAAGGCAATATTCCTCCTCAAAAACAACACTACCGAAACAAACGATGAATGATGCGATATGTAGAAGTTTTTTTACAGATTCATGCAAAATCGATTTGAGGGAGACTCGTGTACAAAATATACGGTGGAAATGATAAAGAACGCTGTTTTATCCTGACCAAGCGATTCAAGGAGTTGGGACCACCAGATTTCGGGAAAAGCCGATCCGATTAAAGGCGGAAACATGGGTTAAGCAAATTACCAAGATATTCGTTGTCTTGGTGCACGGAGGAAATGAAGGTTCCATAAGGTTACGTGGTGAGTCGATTCATCGATGGGAATCAGAAGCGTACTCCAACCCTTTTCAACATGTCTTGGGGAAAATTTCAGAATCGTTCAATGACAAGTACTTTCCCGAAAGTATTCGTCATATACGAAGGAGGTATAGTTTATTAGGACCGAATAGAACAACATGACGGTGTCTCAAAGACGAGGCGAAGTTCATGAGTTATCCAAGTTTGCACCTCATTTGGTAGAAAATGAGGAACGTATGATGCGGATGTTTCTAAGAGGTCTAAAACTCGAGATTCGACATTATCTTATCTCTCATAAATTTTCTTTATATTCAGATGTTGTAAACAGGGCTCAATTATTAGAGCGTGATAATGAGTATGTTCAACCGAGGGACCACAACCAGGGTCATACCGGTGACAACAGTCATCGGAACGATGATAACCAGTGAGGAGGGAAGAATACGGACAAAAGCGGTAACCACTCGGGTGGTAATCGTGGCCATGATAATAGGAGAGGTGAGTCAAGTGGAAATTTTAAAAAGAGGAGATTCAACAATGACGGGAAGACATCAGCAGCATCACCAACACCAACAACAAATTCTAGGGGAGGAGAACGACCGCCAGTTAGATGTTACAGATGCGAAGAGGAGGGACACATAAGTCCAAACTGTTCACAGCCTTCCAAGGTGTGTTTTAATTGTGGAAAAGACGGTCACATAGTCCGATTTTTTCCGGTAGTGAAGTCAAGTCCAACTGGGACGGCGACACCAAAGGCGACTACGGACAAAACAAAATCGGTGGTTCAAGGAAGGGCGTTTATCGTGACTGGCCAAAACGCGAGAAACCTGAATGAGGTGATCACGGGTAAGCTAATCTTGAACTCTTGCGAAGTTTATACCTTACTAGATACCGGTTCTACCCATTCTTTTATCTCTCCCGCCAGGTGCTCAACGTTTAAACTTGACTCGGAGAAATTGGACTTTAACTTATCTCATGAAACTCCGTTGGGTGAAACCTTTGTTACATCTACAGTTTATAAATCTTGCTTGATCCAAGTTGGCACAATCACATTACCTGTTGATCTTATCTCTTTAAAGATACTTGCATTTGATGTGATTTTAGGGATTGATTGGTTAACCACTCATCATGCCAAAATTGATTGTTTTAGTAAGGTTGTTAGTTTTCATATTCCTAACCAACCTGTTATACGAATTCAAGCAACTAAACCACTAAAATCAGTCACTGTCATATCAAGCCATAAAGCTACTCGTTTATTGAAAAACGGATGTCAAGCTTTTTTAGCCCATATTATGGACTTGAACAAAAACACGTCAGATTTGAATAATATTCCTGTTGTTAATGAATTTCTTGACGTATTTTCGGAAGAACTTCCTGGTCTACCCCCAGAATGAGAAGTTGAATTCTTTATTGATCTTGAACCGGGTACAAAGCCCATTTCTAAAACCCCATATCGAATGGCTCCTATTGAACTTCAGGAGTTAAAAGTCCAACTACAGGAATTATTAGACATCGGTTTCATTCGTCCTAGTACATCCCCTTGGGGTGCTCCTATTTTATTTATAAAAAAGAAAGACGGGAGTATGCGACTTTGTATTGACTACCGGGAATTAAACCATGTCACCATCAAGAATAGGTATCCACTACCTCGCATTGATGACCTGTTTGACCAGTTGCAAGGAGCACAATTCTTTTTCAAAGATCGATCTTTGTTCTGGATATCATCAGCTGAAGATTAAAACTGAGGATATTACAAAGACTTCCTTCAGGACTCGATACGGGCATTATAAATTCTTGGTCATGTCTTTTGGATTGACTAATGCTCCTGCTACTTTTATGGATATGATGAACCGTGTATTCAAGGAATATTTGAATCAGTTCATTGTTGTCTTTATTGATGACATCCTCATCTATTCCAAAAGCCATGAAGATCATGAGCACCATTTGAAGCTGGTACTTCAAAGACTTCGTGACAACAAGCTATATGCCAAGCTGAAGAAATGCGAGTTCTGGCTTAAGGAAGTAGCATTCCTTGGGCACGTGGTGTCAAAACATAGAGTATCTGTTGACCCGGTGAAGATTGAAGCAACACAAAGTTGGGAGCAACCGAAGTCAGTGACCGAAGTGCGTAGCTTTTTGGGCTTAGCTGGTTATTATCGGAGATTCGTGGAAGGATTTTCTCGAATCGCTACTCCGATTACTTAGCTGACTCGGAAAGATACAAAATTCATATGGAGCGAGGAATGCAAGAAGAGTTTCCAAGAACTCAAGAGGAGACTCATTTCGGCACTTGTTCTAACAATACCATCTTGTTCGGATGGATTTTTTATCTACAACGATGCTTCAGGCAAAGGGTTAAGATGTGTTCTCATGCAACATGGGAAAGTCATAGCCTATGCCTCGCGACAACTCAAAGAATATGAGAGGAATTATCCTACTCATGATCTGGAGTTGGCAGCAGTCATTTTTGCGTTGAAAATCTGGAGACACTACCTGTATGGGGAGAAAGTGGAGATTTATACGGATCATAAAACCCTTAAATATTTCTTCACCCAAAAGGAACTCAACATGCGGCAATGACGTTGGCTCGAGCTGTTGAAGGATTACAACCATAGCATTCAATATCATCCTGGAAAAGCAAACGTTGTAGCTAACACATTTAGTAGAAGATCATATGCGGGTACGAGTGCAATGTTGTTAACACAAAGGCCCATTTTGTACGACTTACAAAGGATGGAGATAGAGTTAAAGGCTCCAAGTACTCTCGTGATGATATCGAACATACGAGTAGAACCGACTTTAATCGATAAAGTTAAAGCTACTCAAGCTACGGACCTGGGGCTGATGCGTATGAAGAAGAAAGTGCAAGAAGGTGCTATTCCAGAAGCAGGAATCGATTAAGAAGAAATACTTCGAGTCAACTCCAGACTTTGCGTTCCTAACGATTCTAACTTGAAGCATAGAATCATGATGAAGGCATACAACACATCATTTGCAATCCATCCTGGGAGTACCAAAATGTATCATGATCTTCGACATACATTTTGGTGGAACAATATGAAGAGAGAGATCGTGGAGTTTATCTTGAGGTGTTTAACCTATCAACGTGTAAAGGTAGAGCATCAAATACCAAAGGGTCCATTGCAACCACTTGAGATTCCAAAATGGAAGTGGGAACACATTACTATGGATTTCGTTACGGGTCATCCCAAGGTTTCTCAAGATATAGATGCTATTTGGGTTATTATTGATAGATTAACCAAGTCTGCTCATTTCTTGCCTATACGTGAGACTTATTCCCTTGAACGTCGTGCTCATATGTATGTGAATGAGATTGTGAGATTGCATGGCATGCCAATATCCATAGTTTCAGATCGTGACCCAAGATTCACTTCACGATTTTGGGTTAGCTTGCAAAAAGCTATGGGCACGGATTTACGATTCAGTTCGGCATACCATCCTCAAACGGACGGACAATCAGAGAGGACTATTCAAACTCTTGAAGATCTATTAAGACTCTGTGTCCTAGACTTCAAAGGGAGTTGGGATAAGTATTTACCATTTGTGGAATTCTCCTACAACAACAGTTATAAGGCAAGTATAGGTATGGCTCCATTTGAAGCCTTGTATGGACGAAAGTGTCGCTCTCCAGTATGTTGGGATGAGGTGGGTGAAGCAATATTGTTGGGACCAGAGTTGGTACGTATGACTACGGAAAAGATCCAAACGATTCGACAACGTATACAAATGACACAAGATCGACAAAAGAGTTATGCGGATCTTCATCGAAAGGACGTGGAATTTGGTATTGGGGATCATGTAGTATTACATATTGCTCCATGGAAGGGAGTTACAAGATTTGGGAAGAGAGGAAAGTTCAATCCACGATTTATTGGTCCATTTCAGATTCTTGACCGAGTAGGAAATGTGGCCTATAGACTCGCGTTACCTCCAAGCATGTCTCGTGTTCATAATGTTTTTCACATATCTATGCTTCATAAATATGTGAAAGACCTAAACCACATTATTGAGTTAGAACTAGATTTAGATAGTAGAAGATTTAACTTACGAGGAGGTACTGTTAAGATCTTGGATAGGAAAGAGCATGTCCTGCGCACCAAGGTTATACCACAAGTTAAGGTTTTATGGAGGAACCATGCTATTGAAGAAATGACCTGGGATTTGGAATCGGAAATGAAAGCGAGGTACCCTCACCTTTTCGAAACACCAGGTATGTATGTCAATTTCGAGGACAAAATTTCATAAGGAGGGGAGGTTGTAAGACCCCAACTTATTATGAATAAAATTAAATTTACTTTATTTATTATCTTGAAATAATAAGGAGTTAATTTGATATAATACTTTGGTTATGGGTGAAATGTGCAAATTTTATAAAATAAGCAAGTGCTTATAAAATATTCATTTTTGTCGGGGAATATTCATTTGGTCATGGAATATTCTTGTTGTCGGGGAATATTCGTACGACGGCGCAACCATTCATGGGCCTCATAACAGAATAACTGTCGGATGAAGAAAACGACAAGTTTGAGTTTTTATAAATAACGACGTAGTTATTACTGAATTAACACTATTGAAATACCCGATTGGTTAAAATACGAATGTCGGCGTGGTTTACACAACAGCTGCATACCAGATATTGCACGATTTTTGATTATTGATTCTTACGTAAGAAGGCACTACTCAATAATTATTACAGTAATTACTGTTCAATATTTTATTTTGTTGATTCAATAATTGTTGCGTTGATACTTTATATTATTGTTGTTTCAATAATTGTCACTGCACAGTATTTCCCATTATCAGATCATAATTCATATTATTTGAATAATATTATTAGATAACATTATTGGCAATGTCTAGAAAGTTTTGTCTAAGGAGAGGTTTGGTCACCTAATTGCGCGCCAGTAAGGAAAAATCCTTATTGGAAAGCTCCCTCTTTCCTGGAAACGGTCTTGTTGTCATTATTGTGATTCTGTAATATTATTTGTCAATAATCGTTTATTGATTTATATGATAATGAAATATTTATTTTATGTGGCTATTAATTTTGAGGTGTTTTATCAGTATTTTTGTCGGAATGGAGGTATTAAAAATCAAATCAGTGTTCTTGAGGTATATTGTGTGAGTTATAATTTTTAATCCGACCGTTGGATCGTTGTGATTTTTAGATATGTTATACATATATAAGTTGAGTATATGTCCACAAATTTTGAACCGTCAAAACTGAAGGTATGATTTGTTATGAATTTTAAGAGGTGACTGATTCGGAAATTATGTTATAAATGATTTTTGATGGAAAATTCTAGAATTGAGTGGGCCCCACTTTTGGTTGGTGAGAAATGTGTTCAAATTTTATTTCAAATGTGGTGGGTGGAAATAGTACTAAGTAAAGCCATCAGGTAGCAGGTCAAGTCTGCTTCGGCGTGCTAGCATTTTCCTATAAATAGGTGCTTAGGTTAGAATTAAAAATCACACCAGAAACATAAGCTTTCTCACTCTATATTATCGAGCGTATTTTGTGAGCATTTAGATACTTTGACAGTTGTTATTCAGTACAAGTTTCATTCAACATCACATCCGACCTTTCATTTCGAAGTACTGTTTCTTTGAGGTAAGGGATGTTATTTTCTTCTTAAATGATATTATTTTCTTCAATATCATTATGCTGAGATATTGTTATGAATTTTATTGTGGAATTTCTACCTTCTTGTGTCGGGGTTACTATTCACATATACGGCACTATTCACGTATACGTCACTATTCACAAATATGACACTATTCACCGAAAAATGAAATTTTCTCTTTTTCATCCCAAATATTTTTTATGGATACTCTCTTTGATTGTATCCATGTTTTGATCTTTATTTTTGAATTCTACTTCACACATGGTTATTATGGAGTATTATTGAATTTGGATAAACTGAAATACGAATCCCTAATATTTGTCCTTCTGTTTTACTGGATTCGTTCTCTAAAATGTTTTTCATCATCCTCAGTCCTTAATAGTGATACCTGATGAATATCTTTGGCCTGTAATGCAAAGATGAATGATTACCTGATGAATATCTTTGGCCCGTAGTGCAAAGATGAACAAGTGTTGAGATGAACATGACCAACTGGTGATACAAATGAATATCTTTGGCCAGTAGTGCAAAGATTAATATTTGATTCAAGATGTATATTGATTGTTGTTACAGGGATAAATGTAAGACCCTGAATTTTATGAAATAAAAGCATTCAATTTTCCTTATTATTCAGTAAATGGTTAAATTGATAGAAAGTAAAGTTAAGGGTGATATATATAATTTTTTTTTCAAAATACGCAAGTGGTTATAAAATACTCATTTCGCTTGAAATATTAAGCTTGTCGTGGAATATTCTTCTTTGTCGGGGAATATTCGTATGACGATAGCAGCCCATTCGTGGGCCCATAACTTGGAATAACTCGCTTGGATGAAGGAAAATGACAAAGTATGAGTTTTTATAAATAACGGCGTAATGGTTACCGTTAACACTGTTGAATTACCGGTGGTTAAAATACAAATACGCGTGGTTGCACGAAGACACCACGGTATTACAGACAAAGATTTTGAATTATTGATTCTTACGTAAAGGCACTCAATAATTGTTATAGTAATTACTGTTCAATATTTTATTTTATTAATTCAATAATTGCTGCGTTGATATTTTATATTATTGTTGTTTCAATAATTGTCACGACACAGTATTTCCCATTATCGAATCAATAATTCATATTATTTGGATAATATTATTAGATAGCATTATTGACAATGTCTAGAAAGTTCTATCAAGGAGAGGTTTGGTCACCTAATTGCGCGCCAGTAAGGAAAAATCCTTATCAGAAAGCCCCTTCTTTCCTGTGAACTGCCTGGTTGTCATAATTGTGATTCTGTAATATTATTTGTGAATAAATAATTGATTTATATGATAAGGAAATATTTATTTGATGTGGATATAAATGATGGATTTATTTATGTGGTTATAAATGAAGGAATTAATGTTGAGGTATTTTATCGGATTGGAGGTATTAAAAGATCAAATCGGTGTTCTTAAAGCTCTATTACGTGAGTTATAAATTTAATCCGACCGTTGGATCGTTGTGATTTTTGGATATGTTATACATATATAATTTTTGTATATGTCCACAAATTTTGAACCGTTGAAAATTAACATTTGATTTGTTATGAAGTTTAAGAGATGACTGATTCAGAAATTATTTTTATAAATGTTTTTAGTGGGAAATTCTAGAAGGCTGGCCCCACTTTTTGGTTGGTGATTGAATGCATGTGTTGAATGGGATTTTCAAAGGTGATGGCTGCCATTTTTTTCAAAATGGCATGCGTAAAAAATAAATTAATATTTTATTAATTTAGTCTCCTTTGATGTTCTAGCATTTTCCTATAAATAGGTGCTTATGTTAGAATTGAAAATCACACCAGAAACATAAGTTTTCTCTCTCAATATTGTTGAGCATATTTTTGTGAGTATTTAGATACTTTGAGAGTTGCTTTTTAGTACAAGTTTCCTTCGGCTTTTCATCCGATATTCCAGTCAGAAATACTGCTCTTTCGAGGTAAGGGATTTTAAGGGTTGTTATGTTTTTCATGTTTCGTAACTTTTCAGACCTTCAAAAATTTTGGAAAAATTTGAAATGATAATTTGATGAGTTTTATTGATTGTGTCCAAAAATGGCGATTTTTGGATGTATAGATTAAGAGTTATGAATTTTATGGGAAAAGACTATTTTAAAAGTAAACCCTTATTACTCTTTCTGGTTAACTCCAAAATTGGTGAAATTTTTATTGGGAGTATATCTATATAACATCAGTATCTGTAAATTTTAGAATTTTTGGACAAAAGTATAATTTATGATAAACGTCTAAATATTCGACAGTTATGGCCATATGAAAAATAGTAAATAAATTTTAAAAATTCTGAGAAAAATATATGTTCAATATGGGACTACATTATGCTAAATCCCAGAAAAAAAATATTTTTGGAACTGATTTGGTATTTTTTATGAAAATAGTCTACTTATGAGTAAATGAATTAAATATGTTATGTGAAGTAAGAAAATTGGAAAATAGGATTTTATGGCTTGAGAATCTATATGATGTATATGCAGATTTTTTATGAGGGTTTTGGTTATTGGTGATGAAATCTTATGAGTTTGGCATTTTAGAATGATTAAATGTATTATTTAGTAAAGTGTAAACAATTAAAATAAATTGTTTATAAGTTTAAGAAATGTTATTCTTTCAATATCATTATACCAAAATATTGGTACAGATTTTATTGTGAAATTTCTACATTTTTTATGTCGGGGTTACTATTCATGAGTTAATATTCATGAGTTACTATTCACGAGTTACTATTCACGAGTTACTATTCATGACAAAATTGGTTTCTTTTTTTATCGTTGATTTATGAATCTTACTCTTGAAATTAAATCCATGTTTTGATAATATTATTTTTATTATCATATATAACATTTTTATAATCCCGGTGAAAAAATTTCTCTTTGACTTGAGTGTAAAGATGAGTAGATTATTGGTATGATCGTGACTATGGGTTCTCTTTGGCCAGTAGTGCAAAGTTGAATCGTTGACTGGTATGATCATGACCATTCAATTTACAATTGAATATTTTTAGCTTAAGTGCAAAGGTGAATTGATCAACATGATTATAATTATGGTTTATATAAATTCTGAAATGATTATGTATTTCTTTGAGATATTAATATCTTTGGCATGTAGTGCAAAGATGAATTATTGATGAATATCTTTGGCCCGTAGTGTAAAGATGACCTGTTGTTGAATATCTTTGGCCCGTAGTGCAAAGATGACCTGTTTTTGAATATCTTTGGCCGTAGTGCAAAGATGACTTGTTGATGAATATCTTTGGCCCGTAGTGCAAAGATGAATTTATTAGTATGATTATGAACAGGAACTGTAATTTGGTATAACCATGATCTTTGATGTTTCAGGTAAAGATATGTGATGAAAAATATCTTCGTCTTGGATGAGAAGAGAAAATTAGAACTACAATTATGATTAAGAGTTATTCACATGACTGTAAATAGGATCTGTTGATTAATGTTACAGGGTTAAAGCATTGTTGGTGGACTTTTAACATGGATAAGATATTAGAATTTATGGTCTATTTGACTCTTCTAATTGATTGCTCGTTCCGCTGCAACTATGGTTGAAAAGTTTTATCATCAACTATATGTTCTAATTCTCTGATTTATTACTGGTGAATGCTATTGATAATTTAATTATTTTTAGTTATGATATTCTTTACTGAGTTAGTTGTGCTCACCCCTTTTGCTTCACAATTTCTTTCGTAATAATAAAAGTGTAAATTTGGTCGAAATGGGGATAACAGGGGAATAGTGTGGTGGTCCGAAACTATCAAAGTTTCTCAACACATTATAAAACGACATGTCATACAATATATAATTATATTGAGGACCTAAGATGTGTGTGTCGTATATTATACGTCACTTAATAATTGATTTTAGTGAACAACAATAGGGTGAGGTGAACCCAACTTTGGAAGGGTGTTTTGCCACTATCATACAAGACGTCTAATGACATACAATCCCGTGTTATCATCAGAAAAAGTTGTGCACATCCACTTGCTGAATATATCTATGAGCACTACCTATATGATCTTGGAGTTGGGTTGAAACATAATGTTCAATCGCAGACGGTGGAGATAGTTATATGTCAAGAGAAGACTCACCATTGGAAGGAACATGATAGTAATCTTCTCATTTTTCTTTGGGGTCTATTGGATCAACCAAGGATAATTCTCTGGACATATGATATCTATCATAACTTAGATTCATGGCCTCCTATGTACGAAGGTTTCCTTGATCATTTTCAAAAGATTTTAATTTCTAAAACAGTTCTAGATTGTATCTTTTTGTAAGGTATCACTGTGAGGTGTTGTTCGTAGCTGGGACATGAGTCATAGTTGGTATTAAAACTCACAGTATATGTGTTGTTGTATTTTGCACGACAATTATAGTAATAAAGTTGTAGTTATTTTCCGTACCATGTATTTGGCGACTCAGAATAGGTTGGATGGATTGGACCTATTTTGGGGGCGTCACAATTGGTATCAGAGCTTAGGGATATGATCTCTGGCGGAGATCCGGGATTAGAACTAGGAAGGGAGAAACGAGTAATATCCTTCGCTAGTGTGTGTCCTACCTAAGCTAAAATTTCTTACTTAAATTGACAAATTGTGATATGTCAATTAACCTTTGTTTTGAAGCTGTATTCTAGAATGATATTTGAAATACAGGAGATGAGCAATGGAGAAATCATGATGACGGGGAAGATGTAATCTGAAATGAAAGCAAGGTATTCTCAACTCTTCGAAATACCAGGTACGTAAATTTTGGGGACGAAATTCCATAAAGAGGGGAGGTTGTAAGACCCCGAATTTTATGAAATAAAAGTATTCAATTTTTCTTATTATTCAGTAAATGGTTAAATTGATAGAAAGTAAAGTTAAGGGTGATATATATAATTTTTTTTTCAAAATACGCAAGTGGTTATAAAATACTCATTTCTGTTGAGGAATATTCGCTTGGTCGTGGAATATTCTTGCCGTCGGGGAATATTCGTACGACGGGGCAACCATTCGTGGGCCCCATAACGGAATAACTATCGGATGAAAGAAAATGACAAAGTATGAGTTTTTATAAATAACGGCGTAATGGTTACCGTTAACACTGTTGAATTACCGGTGGTTAAAATATAAATACGCGTGGTTGCACAGTAGCACACGGTATTGCACAGTATTTTTGAATTATTGATTCTTACGTAAGAAGGCACTCAATAATTGTTATAGTAATTACTGTTCAATATTTTATTTTATTAATTAAATAATTGCTGCGTTGATATTTTATATTATTGTTGTTTCAATAATTGTCACGACACAGTATTTCCCATTATCGAATCAATAATTCATATTATTTGGATAATATTATTAGATAGCATTATTGACAATGTCTAGAAAGTTACTGTCGAGGAGAGGTTTGGTCACCTAATTGCGGCGCCAAAGAAGGAGAAATCCTTATCGAAAAGCCCCTTTTCCTGTGAACTGCCTGGTTGTCATAATTGTGATTCTGTAATATTATTTGTGAATAAATAATTATTGATTTATATGATAAAGAAATATTTATTTGATGTGGATATAAATTATGGATTTATTTATGTGGTTATAAATGAAGGAATTAATGTTGAGGTATTTTGTCAGATTGGAGGTATTAAAAGATCAAATCGGTGTTCTTAAAGCTCTATTGCGTGAGTTATAATTTTAATCCGACCGTTGGATCATTGTGATTTTTTGATATGTTATACATATATAATTTTTGTATATGTCCACAAATTTTGAACCGTTAAAAATTAACGTATGATTTGTTATGAATTTTAAGAGATGACTGATTCAGAAATTATTTTTATAAATGTTTTTAGTGGGAAATTCTAGAAGGCTGGCCCCACTTTTTGGTTGGTGATTGAATGCATGTGTTGAATGGGATTTTCAAAGGTGATGGCTGCCATTTTTTTCAAAATGGCATGCGTAAAAAATAAATTAATATTTTATTAATTTAGTCTCCTTTGGTGTTCTAGCATTTTCCTATAAATAGGTGCTTATGTTAGAATTGAAAATCACACCAGAAACATAAGTTTTCTCTCTCAATATTGTTTAACGTATTTTTGTGAGTATTTAGATACTTTGAGAGTTGCTTTTCAGTACAAGTTTTCTTCGGCTTTTCATCCGATATTCCAGTCAGAAATACTGCTCTTTCGAGGTAAGGGATTTTAAGGGTTGTTATGTTTTTCATGTTTCATAACTTTTTAGACCTTCAAAAATTCTGGAAAAATTTGAAATGATAATTTGATGAGTTTTATTGATTGTGTCCAAAACTGGCGATTTTTGGATGTATAGATTAAGAGTTATGAATTTTATGGGAAAATACTATTTTAAAAGTAAACCCTTATTATTCCTTGTGGTTAACTCCAAAATTGGTAAAAATTTTATTGGGAGTATATCTATATAACATCAGTATATTCTGTAAATTTTGGAATTTTTGGACAAAAGTACAATTTATGATAAACGTCTAAATATTCGGCAGTTATGGCCATATGAAAAATAGTAAATGAATTTTAAAAATTCTGAGAAAAATATATGTTCAATATGGGACTACATTATGCTAAATCCCAGGGAAAAAATATTTTTGGAACTGATTTGATATTTTTCATGAAAATGGTCTAGTTATGAGTAAATGAATTAAATATGTTATATGAAGTAAAAAAATTGAAAAATAGGATTTTATGGCTTGAGAATCCTATATGATGTATATGAAGATTTTTTATGAGGGTTTTGGTTATTGGTGATGAAATCTTATGAGTTTGACATTTTAGAATGATTAAATGTATTATTTAGTAAAGTGTAAACAATTAAAATAAATTGTTTATAAGTTTAAGAAATGTTATTCTTTCAATATCATTATACCGAAATATTGGTATGGATTTTATTGTGGAATTTCTACCTTTTTCATGTCGGGGTTACTATTCATGAGTTACTATTCATGACAAAATTGGTTTCTTTTTTTATCGATAATTTATGAATCTTACTCTTGAAATTAAATCCATGTTTTGATAATATTATTTTTATTATCATATATAACATTTTTATAATCCTGGTGAAGAAATTTCTCTTTGACTTGAGTGTAAAGATGGGTAGATTATTGGTATGATCGTGACTATGGGTTCTCTTTGGCCAGTAGTGCAAAGTTGAATCGTTAACTGGTATGATCATGACCATTGAATTTATAATTGAATATTTTTAGCTTAAGTGCAAAGGTGAATTGATCAACATGATTATAATTATGGTTTATATAAATTCTGAAATGATTATGTATTTCTTTGAGATATTAATATCTTTGGTATGTAGTGCAAAGATAAATTATTGATGAATATCTTTGGCCCGTAGTGCAAAGATGACCTGTTATTGAATATCTTTGGCACGTAGTGCAAAGATGACCTATTTTTGAATATCTTTTGCCGTAGTGCAAAGATGACTTGTTGATGAATATCTTTGGCCCGTAGTGCAAAGATAAATTTATTAGTATGATTATGAACAGGAACTGTGATTTGGTATAACCATGATCTTTGATGTTTCAGGTAAAGACATGTGATGAAAAATATCTTCGTCTTGGATGAGAAGAGAAAATTAGAACAACAATTATGATTATGAGTTATTCACATGATAACCGTAAATGTGATCTGTTGATTAATGTTACTGAGGTTAAAGCATTGTTGGTGGACTTTTAACATGGATAAGATAATAGAATTTATGGTCTATTTGACTCTTCTAATGGATTGTTCGTTCCGCTGCAATTATGGTTGAAATTTTTTATCATCTACCATATGTTCTAAATCTCTGATTTATTACTGATGAAGGCTATTGATAATTTAATTATTTTAGTTATGATATTCTTTTCTTGAAGTTAGTTGTGCTCACCCTTTTGCTTCACAATTCCTTTCGGTAATAAAAGTGTAAATTTGGGTCGGCGGGGATAACAGGGAATAGTGTGGTGGTCCGAGACTATCAAAGTTTCTCAACACATTATAAAAGCGACATGTCATACAATATATAATTGTATTGAGTACCTAAGATGTGTGTGTGATATATATATCGTCACTTAATAATTGATTTTGGTGAACAACAATAGGGTGAGGTGAACCCAACTTTGGAAGGGTGTTTTGTCACTATCATACAAGACGTCTAATGACATACAATCCCGTGTTATCATAAGAAAGGGTTGTGCACATCCACTTGCTGAATATATCTACGAGCACTACCTATGTGATCTTGGAGTTGGGTTGAAACATAATGTTCAATCGTATACGGTGGAGATAGTTATATGTCAAGAGAAGACTCACCATTAGAAGGAACATGATAGTAATCTTCTCATTTTTCTTTGGGGTCTATTGGATCAACCAAGGATAATTCTCTGGACATATGATATCTATCATAACTTAGATTCATGGCCTTCTATGTACGAAGGTTTTCTTGAGCATTTTCCAAAGATTTTAATTTCTAAAACAGTTCTAGATTGTACCTTTATGTAAGGTATCACTGTAAGGTGTTGTCCATAGCTGGGACATGAGTCATAGTTGGTATTAAAACTCACAGTATATGTGTTGTTGTATTTTGCACGACAATTGTAGTAATAAAGTTGTAGTTATTTTACTCAGACCATGTATTTGGCGACTCAAAATAGGTTGGATGGATTGGACCTATTTTGGGGCGCGCCACAGATTAATATCGATGCTTAGGATATGATCTCCATGGAGATCCTAATTAGAACTAGGAAGGGAGAGACGAGTAATATCCTTCGCTAGTGTGTGTCCTACCTAAGCTAAAATTTCTTACTTAAATTG
Organism: Panax ginseng; assembly: GCA_020205605.1. Classification (NCBI taxonomy): domain Eukaryota; kingdom Viridiplantae; phylum Streptophyta; class Magnoliopsida; order Apiales; family Araliaceae; genus Panax; species Panax ginseng. The sequence goes on from CM035132.1 coordinate 48,347,724, forward strand.
ACAAATTGTGATATGTCAATTAACCTTTGTTTTGAAGCTGTATTCTAGAATGATATTTGAAATACAGGAGATGAGCAATGGAGAAATCATGATGACGGGGAAGATGTAATCTGAAATGAAAGCAAGGTATTCTCAACTCTTCGAAATACCAGGTACGTAAATTTTGGGGACGAAATTCCATAAAGAGGGGAGGTTGTAAGACCCCGAATTTTATGAAATAAAATTATTCAATTTTTCTTATTATTCAGTAAATGGTTAAATTGATAGAAAGTAAAGTTAAGGGTGATATATATAAAATTTTTTTTCAAAATACGCAAGTGGTTATAAAATACTCATTTCTGTCGGGGAATATTCGCTTGGTCGTGGAATATTCTTGCTGTCGGGGATTATTTGTACTACGGCGCAGCCATTCGTGGGCCCCATAACGGAATAACTGTCGGATGAAGGAAAACGACAAAGTATGAGTTTTAATAAATAATGGCGTAATGGTTATCGTTAACAACATGTTGGATTCTGGGTGGTTAAAATACGAGAATACACGGTTGCATGTTGTTACTACCTGTATTGCACAATATTTTTGAATTATTGATTCTTATGTAAGAAGGCAATCAATAATTGTTACAGTAATTACTGTTCAATATTTTAATTTATTGATTCAATAATTGTTGCGTTGATATTTTATATTATTGTTGTTTCAATAATTGTCACGGCACAATATTTCCCATTATCGGATCAATAATTCATATTGTTTGGATAATATTATTAGATAGTATTATTGGCAATGTCTAGAAAGTTCTGTCAAGGAGAAGTTTGGTCACCTAATTACGCGCCAGTAAGGAGAAATTCTTATCGGAAAGCCCCCTCTTTCCTGGGAACTCTCTGGTTGTCATAATTGTGATTCTGTAATATTATTTGTGAATAAATAATTATTGATTTATATGATAAGGAAATATTTATTTGATGTGGATATAAATAATGGATTTATTTATGTGGTTATAAATGAAGGAATTAATGTTGAGGTATTTTGTCGGATTGGAGGTATTAAAAGATCAAATCGGTGTTCTTAAAGCTCTATTGCGTGAGTTATAATTTTAATCCGACCGTTGGATCGTTGTGATTTTTTGATATGTTATACATATATAATTTTTGTATATATCCACAAATTTTGAACCATTAAAAATTAACGTATGATTTGTTATGTATTTTAAGAGATGACTGATTCAGAAATTGTTTTTATAAATGTTTTTAGTGGAAAATTCTAGAAGGCGGGCCCCACTTTTTGGTTGGTGATTGGATGCATGTGCTGAATGGGATTTTCAAAGGTGATGGTTGCCATTTTTTTAAAAATGGCATGCATATAAAATAAATTAATAATTTATTAATTTTGTCTCCTTTGGTGTTCTAGCATTTTCCTATAAATAGGTGCTTATGTTAGAATTGAAAATCACACCAGAAACATAAGTTTTCTCTCTCAATATTGTTGAGCGTATTTTTGTGAGTATTTAGATACTTTGAGAGTTGCTTTTTAGTACAAGTTTCCTTCGGCTTTTCATCCGATATTCCAGTCAGAAATACTGCTCTTTCGAGGTAAGGGATTTTAAGGGTTGTTATGTTTTTCATGTTTCGTAACTTTTCAGACCTTCAAAAATTCTGGAAAAATTTGAAATGATAATTTGATGAGTTTTATTGATTGTGTCCAAAAGTTATGAATTTTATGGGAAAAGACTATTTTAAAAGTAAACCCTTATTACTCTTTCTGGTTAACTCCAAAATTGGTAAAATTTTTATTGGGAGTATATCTATATAACATCAGTATATTCTGTAAATTTTGGAATTTTTGGATAAAAGTATAATTTATGATAAACGTCTAAATATTCTATAGCTATATGGCCATATGAAAAATAGTAAATGAATTTTAAAAATTAGAGAAAATATATGTTCAATATGGGACTACATTATGCTAAATCCCAGAAAAGAAATATTCTTGGAACTGATTTGGTATTTTTCATGAAAATGGTCTAGTTATGAGTAAATGAATTAAATATGTTATGTGATAAGAAAATTGGAAAATAGGATTTTATGGCTTGAGAATCCTATATGATGTATATGCAGATTTTTTATGAGGGTTTTGGTTATTGGTGATGAAATCTTATGAGTTTGGCATTTTAGAATGATTAAATGTATTATTTAGTAAAGTGTAAATAATTAAAATAAATTGTTTATAAGTTTAAGAAATGTTATTCTTTCAATATCATTATACCGAAATATTGGTATAGATTTTATTATCGAATTTCTACCTTTTCCATGTCGGGGTTATTATTCAGGAGTTACTATTCATGAGTTACTATTCACAAGTTACTATTCACGAGTTACTATTCATGACAAAATTGGTTTCTTTTTTATCGTTGATTTATGAATCTTACTCTTGAAATTAAATCCATGTTTTGATAATATTATTTTTATTATCATATATAACATTTTTATAATCCCGGTGAAGAAATTTTTCTTTGACTTGAGTGTAAAGATGGGTAGATTATTGGTATGATCGTGACTATGGGTTCTCTTTGGCCAGTAGTGCAAAGTTGAATCGTTGACTGGTATGATCATGACCATTGAATTTACAATTGAATATTTTTAGCTTAAGTGCAAAGGTGAATTGATCAACATGATTATAATTATGGTTTATATAAATTCTGAAATGATTATGTATTTCTTTGAGATATTAATATCTTTGGCATGTAGTGCAAAGATGAATTATTGATGAATATCTTTGGCTGTAGTGCAAAGATGACTTGTTGATGAATATCTTTGGCCCGTAGTGCAAAGATGAATTTATTAGTATGATTATGAACAGGAACTGTGATTTGGTATAACCATGATCTTTGATGTTTCAGGTAAAGACATGTGATGAAAAATATCTTCGTCTTGGATGAGAAGAGAAAATTAGAACTACAATTATGATTATGAGTTATTCACATGACTGTGAACAGGATCTGTTGATTAATGTTATAGGGTTAAAGCATTTTTGGTGGACTTTTAACATGGAGAAGATAATAGACTTTATGGTCTATTTGACTCTTCTAATTGATTGCTCGTTCCGCTGCAACTATGGTTGAAAAGTTTTATCATCAACTATATGTTCTAATTCTCTGATTTATTACTGATGAAGGCTATTGATAATTTAATTATTTTTAGTTATGATATTCTTTACTGAGTTAGTTGTGCTCACCCCTTTTGCTTCACAATTTCTTTTAGGTAATAAAAGTGTAGTTGGGTCGAGCGGGGATAACAGGGGAATAGTGTGGTGGTCCGAGACTATCAAAGTTTCTCAACACATTATAAAACGACATGTCATACAATATATAATTGTATTGAGGACCTAAGATGTGTGTGTCGTATATTATACGTCACTTAATAATTGATTTTGGTGAACAACAATAGGGTGAGGTGAACCCAACTTTGGAAGGGTGTTTTGCCACTATCATACAAGACGTCTAATGACATACAATCTCGTGTTATCATAAGAAAGTGTTGGGCACATCCACTTGCTGAATATATCTACGAGCACTACCTATATGATCTTGGAGTTGGGTTGAAACATAATGTTCAATCGTAGACGGTGGAGATAGTTATATGTCAAGAGAAGTCTCACCATTGGAAGGAACATGATAGTAATCTTCTCATTTTTCTTTGGGGTCTATTGGATCAACCAAGGATAATTCTCTGGACATATGATATCTATCATAACTTAGATTCATGGTCTCCTATGTACGAAGGTTTTCTTGAGCATTTCCCAAAGATTTTAATTTCTAAAACAGTTCTAGATTGTACCTTTATGTAAGGTATCACTGTGAGGTGTTGTCCATAGCTGGGACATGAGTCACAGTTGGAATTAAAACTCACAGTATATGTGTTGTTGTATTTTGCATGACAATTATAGTAATAAAGTTGTAGTTGTTTTCTGTACCATGTATTTGGCGACTCAGAATAGGTTGGATGGATTGGACATATTTTGGGGGCGTCACATAAAATATTGATGATAGACTTTTAAATTCATAGATGATAGTAGATTTCACTCTCTACTTAACTCTTCTAATGAATTGTTATTTCCGCTGCAGTTGTTGATCTAAAACTTGTTGTCAATTATATTCTATCAGATTTTTTCCCCTGTTGAAGACTAAGGATAATTTGTTGTATATTATCTTAGTCTTAATATTCTTTACTGGGCTAGTTGAGCTCACCCTTTTCCTTTTTGTTCCATTTTTCTTCTCAGGAAGCGAGAACATAGCAGGAACCACTCAGGATATAGAGTGATGGTCCTAGACAGTTGTTTTAGCAGTCCTCACTTTTTTTTGTAAAATAGTGCATCAATAATTGTAATGAGAACTTTATTTGGGTGTGGATATTGTCTAGAAGACAATATTTATATTTAAACTCACAGTATGTGTTGTCGTATTTTGCACAACAATTGTAATAAAGTTGTAGTTGTTTTTTGTACCATGTTTTTGACGACTCAGAATGGGTGATGTATACCTATTTTGGGGGTGTCACAATTACAATTATTATTATAATAATAATACTAATAATTGTAATAATAATAATTATTATTATTATAATTAAAATAATAATAATAATAATAATAATAATAATTATTATTATTATTTTATTATTTAAAATTTTAATTATCGCATTGGTAAACACTTTTGTCTTGTGAACACTTTTTAGTTTCTAACATTGGTAAATGTAGGCATGCAACAACATGACTTATTTTATGGCTGACAAATCTATGTTAAATTTTATATCTCAATATATCATCTTTTGTATTTTGTTCTAATCTTAATACTGACAGGCTTTGCAGGATTAGTACCATAATAATAATTATTTTATTATTATTTTAAATTTTAATTATTATTATTATTTTATTATTATTTTAATTATTTAAAATTTGTTATTATTATTACAATAATAATTATTACAATTAGTATTATTATTACAATTCCTAGTACAGTGACCAAAAAGTGTATTATCTCATCTTCACATGCATAGAAACGATGTTAGGTGGTTTAAATATTAGTGTTACATAAATTTTAGCATAATAGGTAGTTGGTCTAGTGACTTTTGTTGGAATATAAGGTTTTTAGTTTGAAGAGGTCTAGAGTTCGATACTTGTGAGCAACATTTTCTTTAAGAAAATTTTTAAGCCAGGCATTTCTGTCCTCCACGTTAGCAATAAGGGACCATGTCAGCAAAAATAACGGGCCAATATGCACAGTCAGCATTCCGTCCGTTTATTGTTTTGTTGGTCAGATGCTCTACAGTGTTCTTGAAGTCTAATGCAGTGCTCATTTGATCTGTTTTGGCCTTATGCTCTTGTATTGTCTTAGAATCTGAGTTTCACTGTTTATCATGTTGAGTTCCCTTTCTTGACATTTTGTATCGATCTGGGAATGTCCCTAAGTATATGTATCTCTTTTCTTTTATATACATTTAAATTTAGCAAAAAATAAATTAAATAATATGGAACAACTTATAAGTACAATTTATACAGCTTATATGTACAATTTATATTAGTAAATTTTAATTGACTTTTTATGATCAATTATGAATGATGATGTATTTGATATGTCTCCCATTTATGATATGTATTTTTACAACTTTAAATGGTTGTGATTTGTTAGTAATTGGTCAATATTTTTTTATTTTTTCTTTTTATAAATAAATTGAATAAATTGTTTATTAGGTGATTGGCATTCGAATTCGGATATTTGAATAATTTGTTTATTCGAATAAAAAATGGAAACGAATATGTTCCACATTTGGACATAATTTCTAAATACTAAATACGAATATTTTTTGACAATTCTCCGAATACCGAATATGGTCTTACAAAAATATGCTTATTGGGATTATCTTAATTTAAGGAAACATTTTAATAGTCGTTGCAAAAGTTGTATATAATATGCAACGAAAATAAAAATCGTTACTTGATGAATGTGGTCCATATTGGGCATGAGCGAAATATAGCAACAAAAAACTTTCGTTTTACCCACGAGGAGAAATCAAGTGGTTAGAAATTTTGCAACGAATTTCTAATGAATTTTGTTTCCAAATTTTGCAACGACTTATGAATTTCGTTGCAAAAAGTGAAAGCCTGACACAAGCTGCAATGAAGGACAAGATTCGTTGCTAAAAAATACAATTTTAGCAATGACTTATAAAATCGTTGCCTGAAAAATCGTTGCTAAAGCCCCATTTTTAGCAACAAAAAAAACTTTCGTTGCCCATAATGACGAGAAATAAAGTTGTCGAAAATTTTGCAACGAATTTTTAACGAAATTTTTTCCTGCCAATGAATTAGCAACGAAATTTTACAACGACTTAGGAATTTTGTTGCAAAAAGTGAAAGCCTAACACAATCTGTAATGAAGGACAAATTTCTTTGCTAAACTTATACTTTTAGCAACGACTTATAAAGTCGTTGCCCGAAAAATCGTTGCTAAATGCCCATTTTTTTTAGTGCTCACTATAGTTAAGTAGGACCAATTGGAAAAAGGCATGCGTGAATCACATTACATGTAATTTCCATGCTATGCATCCATGATTGATTTGTGACATTTAGCTATGTTGGCATACGAGACCATTGATAGGTCCAATTACAGTTATTGTAGTGATGAATGCTATGATCCTATATTGATATAACTAATAGATGAGATTGTTTGGATACCCTTCAGGACATGAAAATGAATTTCAAGAGCTCATTAAAGTTAAACGCATTTCTTAGGATACATATGTGGTCCAATGGAAGATTGATGGATTAATTTTTTATAATAATCTTAATTGAGAACACACATGTATATTATTAATGTGTGTTATCATGTATAGGCCTAAATTTAAGTGATCTAATTAAGTTTTAAGTAGGGTTAAAGGGTATGTTTGTCATGGAATTAATGTGTAGAGATCGAACTTGTAATTTTAAATTGATGAGGGGCCAATTTAAAAATACTAAAAGATAATAATTGTCATTGGTAGTTTCTTCACAAGACATTTTTCTATATAATGGGGTCATGGTCCCCAATTGAGCGTGTGGTTTTTCTTCATAGTTTTCTTTGTATCCCCATCAATAGAGAAATTTATTTTTGAAAAATACGCATTAATTGGAAGATTTTAACCCGTTTTACTAAATAATATTATAGAATCTGGTACGCTTCCATTATATTCTTTATTCTTCTTTTGTTTCTACATGGGATTTTTATAAACATGTTTAGTTCATGTAGTTTTGAAATTAATTGTGATCGTTACATGTTTTCAGTTTCAGTAAATGTATTAACACCTTGTTCTAAAGTTCTTCAGTTCTTCACTTGCATCACTGATTAAACATACGATTTCAAATTTACATGGATTATCTTCTTCAATCGACGATTTCCCACTCAATTTCGTTTGACATGGATTCGTTTATTCGTCACTTTCTTCTTAGAACTCAATTTCTTCGTTCTCTCCTTCAATTAACTACTTCTGTAAGACCCCGAATTTTATGAAATGAAAGTATTCAATTTTCTTATAATTATTATTTTATTTCGTAAATGGTTAAATTGATAAAAGGTTAAAGTTAAGGGTGATATTTGAAAATTTTGCAAAGAAAGCATGTTGATATAAAATATTTGTTGTGTTGGGGAATATTCGTTTCTGAGGGAATATTAAATGCAACGACAAGACAATCATTGGTGGACCCCACAACGTAAGTATTGTCGTATTTAGAAAACGACGAAATTATCTTTTATAAAAATAACTACGAAAGTGTTCTTTATTAAAACTATTGAACTACCCGAGTAAAGAAAAGTACGATGTCTACGGCGTGGTTGCATAAGTAACACACTCAGATTGATTATTAATGCTTACGTGAGAAGTCACTTTCTTATACTCAATTATTGCTATAGTAATTGTTGCATCATATCTCTCTATATTATTGATTCAATTATTGTCACAAGATCATCTCGCATAATATTTTATATTATTAAATCAATAATTAAGGCGACAAAGTTATTCATATTATTATTTGCAATATTGACAATGTCTAGAAGTTCTGTCAAGGAGAGGTTTGGTCACCTAATTGTGCGCCAATAAGGAGAAATCCTTATCGGAAAGCCCCATTTTCCTGGGAACGACCTGATTGTTAAATATTGTGAGTTATAATATTAATGATGAATAAGTTCGTGTTGATTAAAGATGAAATTGATAGTTCCATTATGTTGGGATTATTAGTGTTAGTGGAAATCAACATTTATTTTGATAATAATTGATGACTAGAAGTTATATTGACCAATCGGGTAATTAATCGGATAAATGAGCAATTAATTGCTATTAATTCACATGCTTATAACTATTTGTTCACATGTGTGTACTATTGATTCACATGCATGTACTATTAGGGGAGGTGGTGTAAGATTGATAATACTTGCATGACTAAATCACTTCAAAAAATAGGTCTATCAGAGACCAATAATATTAGCTATCGCATATCCGGTCGCTGATATTTGTAATAGCGACCGACATCCGCGACCATTCTATAATCCAGTTGCTAAGTTATATCAGCGACCGCATGCAGTCGCAGATCGTTCGCTAGAACAAATTTCCCTCCCAAAATTTGGCAGAAAATATTGGCGCGTAGGTTTTTTGCGACCACTTATAATTAGCGACCGCATGCGGTCGCATCATTAAAAATCAGTGACCGCATGCGGTCTCTGATAGTGGTCGCTGATTCTCATAAACTTAAGCAGACTCAGGTTAGCAAAATTAGTATAGAGAAGAAAAGAAAAGAGGGAGATACAGACGAGGGAGAAGAGGGAGTAGGGGGAACAGAAGAGACCACTGCAGCACCACCGCTTCACCACCGTCGCACCACCGCTGGACCACGCCGGTATCCCCCAATTAATCTCTAAATTAAACTTTTAGTAATCCCTTAATCCCTAAATCTCTAAATTAGAACAATTGTGCTTTATGTAATTCTATTTTTGTACATTTAAATTGGGTTGTTCTCAATACTCTAGCTGCATTTAAAATTAAATGGTACAATATGACTGTGGGTAAAAAATGTTTCTTTTCTGATTATTTTTTTGTAAATTGATAATTTTAATTACACTTCAGTAATGGCGCTTATAGAAGGAGATTTTAAGCGAGCTAACCCCTACCATTCTTTAGAGGGTTTAATACTTATACACTACATGATTTACTAGTTGCATGCTTAAACTAAATTATTTATGTTTTAGATCTAAGTTGCATATCTTTTAATATTTACAGGGTTACTAATTGATCACGTGTTATTACTTTTTTGAATGTTTCTTGCTATAATCTCAGTTTCTATCTAGTTTTCAATTAATACTTGGATGGAGATTTTGTTTCTTTTGTAAAACAGAGAATAAATAATTTTCAGATAGTTGTTCATTCTCACAATCTATTATTAAATTATCTGATATCTAATAAAATCAATCACATGGTAGATAATCACATGGTAGCACACAGCAGTGGATACAGTACTAGTACTTATTCCTGGTGGTTCCCCCACTAATCTTCCTATAAATTCCATTCCTAAAACCCCGTAGACTGCTTTGGTTTATCTAGTCTTGATACTGATTGACCCATTGATAGACACAGACCTAGATTGGATCTAAAGCTGTAATTTGGTTTATTAGTGTGTTTTCATGTGCTAGGTGTTTTTGCCGGAGGAGCTTGGCCCGGGTAACCTTGGAATTTGCAATGATGTTTGTTTATATTGATATACGTCCATAGAAAACATATATAAATAAAGGAGGACTCAAAATTATAGTTTATTTGGTAACCGAGGAACCTGTAGCTACTATGTCACAAAACCATCAAAATTAATTGAATATCAAATTAACTTAATTAAACTAACTTCAATTTTGTTATATATTCACTGCTAAAATAAACTAAGTAACACATGCTTAGTTTCTCACCGAACCCATAAAGATATTAATGAACAAAAGCAATATCACACTCTGAAGTTAACGAACTAAGAGATAAGTGCCCTAATCTGAAGTAAGTTAATTATTTAGCTCATGTGTAAAGTAAAGATAGAAGCTTGCAAAAATGAAAGTGCGAGTTTTTGGAACTCTGAATTTTTAGTATACTCCTGAACTTTTTACTGCTTTAATTTGCATTCAATCGTTATTGTTTTGGTCTTATTATATTGGAAATTTGTATATTTCTCTTGGTTTGTGTCTTGGGTGCCTAGAAATTACCTTATATACATGCCGTCGTGCATGTGGCTAGTCCATATTATAGGGGAGACTCTGGCGAAATTTTTTTATTGGTCGGGTAGTTGCGAACATTTATACTATTAACGAGCCTATTGGTGATCCATTAGAGCCTATTAAGGGGTTGTTGGAGATGATGGGCTGGGCTTGGGGCCGCGAGGCCACATGAGGCCACGCCAAGCTTAGCCAAGCCTCACGAGGCCAAGCCAAGCTTGGTTGTTAGCATGGTAAGCTATTGAAATCATTAAGCCAAAATAAGCGATCTTGGGGAACATTTAAAGTTTTTCATACTGCTTTAATTTGCATTCATTCGTTAACATCAAGTATGCTTAAATGTTAATCATATGCTTATAAGTATACTCAAGTCATATGATTACAAGTATGCTCTCAAGTCATATGCTTACAAGTATGCTTAAATGTTAATCATATGCATGCTTACAAGTATGCTCAAGTCATATGGTTACAAGTATGCTCAAGTCATATGTTAACATTTGTAATGTTGTGCGTAGTAAATACCGTAGAATCATGGACCTCTATTCGCATCAGTAGTTGGATGGCACAACGAAAAGTCAAGTGCCCAGATAGGTCTACAAATTAAATTTAGAGTTGGTTGTCAAGTGTTTTTGAGTATGCGATAGTCACCCGGAATGTATGAATGGTCGGGTCAGCAGATATCGATGTCCATGTTTGAAGTGTAAGAATGTAAATTATATGGACAGAGACGTGGTAAACTATCATTTACCTATTTCTGGGTTCATAAAAAATTACAAAGAATGCGGGTGGGCACATGGGCAGAGAAGAGATGGTGGCATCACAGAAGTACATAATTCGGGCAATAATACTCATCGTATGAATGAAATGGTTCATGATATTGCAGGGCCAGATTTTGATTGGGAACAAGGCAAAGAGCAACCTATGAATTCTGATGCCAAAGACTTCTTTAAGTTGTTAGATGAGGGTAGCGAGCCATTGTGGCATGGTTGCACCAAACACACTACATTGTCTGCAGTGGCGACATGACTTAACATCAAGGCTGATCACAACATGAGCCATGAGTGTTTTGAGTCGCTATCGAAGGCCATTAAGAGTATGTTGCCTGACGGTGAGAAATTACCTGGTAACTATTTCTTTTGTAGGAAAATGGTAAAGAAGTTGGGTCTTGGATACCAAAAGATCGATGCATGTGCCAACGATTACATGTTGTTTTATAAGGAAAATGAACAGATGATAAGGTGAACATTTTGCAGTCATGATCGATTTAGGCCTAATAAAGAGGGTGTGACTACAAAAAAAATAAAGTATACCGTTTAAAATTCTAAGGTATTTTCCAATAACACATCGGATAAAAAGATTGTACATGTCTTCAAGAACAGCTGAACATATGAGTTGGCATGCGAAATCTCTAGCTAAAGATGGAGAACTAAATCATCCCGTAGATGGGCAGGCTTGGAAATATTTCAACTTAACACATCCTGGGTTTGCATTGGAACCTAGAAATGTGAGGCTTGGATTGTCCACCGATAGTTTCAATCTGTTTGGCCACTTAGCTGTTCCGTACTCATGTTGGCCTGTGATTGTTACTCCGTATAACTTGCCTCCTTGGATGAGTATGAAACAGACATACTTGTTTCTTTCACTCGTGGTTCCTAGTCCTAAGAGTCCTGGAAAGAACTTAGATGTTTACTTGAGACCTCATATAGACGAGTTGAAGGTATTATGGGAGGATGGAGTACAGACTTGGGATGTTGCAACGACAACAAATTTCAACCTTAGGGCAGCGGTTATGTGGACTATAAGTGACTTCCCAGCTTATGGTATGTTAGCTGGATGGAGTACACACGGGAAGTTAGCTTGTCCGTATTGTATGGAACATACAAAGTCGTTTAATCTATCAAAAGGTCGAAAAGCCTTCTTTGGTTTGATCGTCATCGCTTGCTTCTTCTTGATAGATCACCCGCTTCAAAGAAATAGAGAACACTTCGAGAAAGGGAAAGTAGACAATGATATGCCTCGCACCGCGATTGTCGAAACGGAGATGCGATATCGTGTGATGAGATTGCTTGTTATCCCATTTGATAAGATTGATGCCACAAACATAATCAATGGGTTTGGCGAATCTCATAACTGGGTTCGGAGAAGCATCTTTTGGGAACTGCCTTATTGTTCTACAAATTTGATTCGTCATAATCTAGATGTGATGCATATTGAGAAGAATGTGTTTGACAATGTGTTTAACACCGTGATGAATGTTACGGGGAAGACAAAAGATAATGATAAGGCACGCTTGGACATAAAAGATATTTGTAAGCGTCCTGGATTAGAACTTTATGAATCTCCTAATGATAAGATTGTCAAACCGCATGCAAGGTACACATTGTCCAAAAAGCAAGTTGAAGATGTGTGCACATGGGTTAAGTCTCTAAAACTACCAGATGGATATGCATTAAACATTGCAAGGTGTGTTATGGGTGGGAAATTGCAAGGGATGAAGAGTCATGACTGTCATGTGTTCATAGAGAGACTCATGCCTATAGCATTTCGAGATTTGGTTGATAAACCAATATGGGATGCTTTGACGGATCTTAGTCATTTCTTCAAAGACTTATGTTCAAAATCATTAAATGAGAAGGATATGTCTATACTTAAGAAGAACATCATAGAGATCACGTGTAAATTGGAAAAAATATTCTCACCTGGTTTTTTTGACTCCATGGAGCATTTGCAAATCCATCTTCCCTATAAAGCTCGTGTTGGGGGTCCAGTTCAATATAGATGGATGTACCCTTTCGAGAGGGTGATGGGAAACCTTAAGAGGAAGGTGAAGAATAGAGCTTATGTCGAGGGGTCGATATATGAGGCATACAGTTTCGATGAGATATCTACGTTTGTCTCAGACTATTTTCCGGACGAAGTCTTGACAAAGGCCAATCGAGTATCGAGACATGATAATGGGGGAAATGTTGAACTAAATGGTCGGCTCTCTGTATTTGGTCTATCGGGTCGCGCTTATGGAAAAGGGAAGCGCATATTCCTCTCTGAGAAAGAATTACATGCTGCACATACTTACATTCTTCTCAATTGCGAGGAGATTGACGAATTTGTGAGGTACACATGTAAACTTGATAATTTATCTTTTAAGTTGAAAATTTATTCCAATATTTTAATGTTTATAACATGGTATAGATTGTACGATGACGAGTTAAAAGTGAAGCATCCCGACATAACTGATAAAGATATTCAAATCAATCGTGATAAAAAATTTGCACTTTGGCTAAAGGACAAAGTAAGTTCAATTTCTGAAGCATGACATATATATATATATATATATATATATATATATATATATATACTCCATGTTAACTATGACTTCATTTAATAAGATGGAGTTTTTGTAGGCTTTGACTGAGGGATCAACGATTTCGGCTAATGTACAAGTCCTAGCTATGGGACCAGACAGGGACCAAGTCAGCTGCAATGGTTACAAAATAAATGGTTGTGAATTTCATACAAAGGCAAATGGGTGCAGTAAAAGAACAACAAACTCTGGAGTGTGTGTCCAAGGAGATTGTTACAATGAGCTTGGTCGTGCCTTTTATGGGGAGTTGGAGGAAATCGTAGAGTTGTCGTACAAGGGCTCGTACGGGGGTTATATTCACTTGTTCAAGTGTTGTTGGTTTGATTCAGAAAAAGGGATACGTGTTGACAGACATGGAATCGTCGATATTGACCTCCATAGGTCTGCGTACTCTAACGAACCGTTTGTTTTACCAACTCAAATAGTATAAGTATACTACACTCTTAGTCCTGTTAGGAAAAGGGATAGACCGCCTACATATTGGAAAGTTGTAATTCATACTCCCGCGCGTAGTCGTGTAGAAGTAGTTGATGGGGAGATTTACCAAGAGTAAATGCTTCATAGTTAAACTATAATAAATGTGGAGGACAACAATGAAGTAATCCAGTTAGATGGTGGAGATGAACCACATGAATTAGATCCTGAGTCAATACTTGTGTCAGATGACATTGATACTGAGGAGGAAGAGTTATTGACTGAATCTGACACTGAATCTGAAGCAAATGATGGTTATGAATCTGTAACACGTATACAAGATGATTCTGAATCAGACATTGACACTTGAACAAATGAAATATATGTTTAGCATTACATGTTTTTTATATCATTGTCATGTTTATGTACTTAACTATTTAAATGCAATTTTTGTTTATTGTCATTTTATATTCATATATATACATGTTTATATCACTGTCATGTTTATTATCATTTTATATATTCATACATACATGTAATCAAATATAACTCATATATACATCTTGAAATTTGTAATATACAGATGGCTTTTGAAGCAGCGCAGTAAAAACGCGGCTTGGGTAGGGGACCTAATCATGTGCCCAAGGCCCCTACTAATTCGGATGATCAGATTCTTATTCAAATTCTCCCTCCTCCAAATAGCACGTACGTCCCGCATCATTTATATATAAACATTTTAGATTTCATTTATACAAGATATATAGAACTTAGATGTAAATTGCTTTAATATATCTACTTATCGTTGATGTAAATTGTTGTATACTATAGTGATTTTTCAGATAATAAGATCGTCAATTGCATATCACAGTTGTGTTTATAGAATTGGCCTACACCTGTGATTACGTGGGCGAGCACACCTATTGCCCACAAGGATGCTGTTTGGGCTGAATTTCAAATATGTTTTTTTTAATTATGACAGATAATATAATATTCTAATTAAGGATAATTGTTTATTAATGTTATTATTGTTGTTTTATTTGCAGAAAAGGTATAAATGGGAGGACGCGCAGGCTTAGTGATTCAAACATTATTATGGCAGAAGTGCGCCATCCGCACCAAGGATAATTTTAACAAAGAACGAAAAAAAGCCCATCATAATGTCGAGATCGACCATCCAGGCCAGGGAGATGATTACATGCACGAGCATAGCCCTTGGTGGTGAACCCAGTCCATATGGGCTGAGATGTGTGCCCAATGGAGAGCTGAGAGCTGGGTAAAAAGACGAAAGACTGCCGCCACCAACAGATCCTCGGGTGTTCGAGATGGCGAAAAAACTAAAGGAACATACAAGGCGGCAGTATTTCACAGTTGTAGCATATCACTGCCAGGGTACGTATTTACAAGTTTTAATATGTTTACAATCATGAATTGTAGAAAATATATCACATTTTTACTTAGTAATATTGTGCTATTTTTTGTATAGGAGTCTCAGTCTCAAGGTCAGCCTATCCATTGGCTGGATGTGTTCATGGCCACCCGTGATGGTCTACCTGATGCTATCCAGATAGCGGTAATAAGTTTTAACAACTTGATCTTGTTTATCAATGCATATATAATATATTTTTAACTATTTAATTGTTAACATGATGACATGATACTTATAAGCATTTATTGAATGAGCGCTATCCTGAAGGCACTCCACGTCTGCCTATTGATCAAGAGTTATGAGAGAGGGCATCTGTTGTGAAGAAGAACTACGTTAAAGGTCAAGGACAACGACGACACCCATCTTTCAGTGGCTCAGGTTGCTCTTCTACCCAGTCTTCACAGTCATTGAGCCATCCAACTGTTTATACTCTGGCTGACTGTGTGAGAGCTATATGTCGAGATCAAGATCTTTTGAAGATACTGGGCAGGCATCTGGGGGCTCTGAGTCCTGAGGAGTTAGCTGAAACAGTAGTGGCAGCAGCAGCAGGACAAGATGGGGATGGCGACGAGGTATAAAATCAATTTGTTATATATACTATCGTAATATATACCAGTATCAACAGAGTTACTATATTTGTAACTTGTTTTATTATTTTGTTAATTACAGGGCGATCAAGGAGGCGATGATGCTTGACGTACCTGCTTTAGATTAGTTTTGTAGTTATTGGATAAGCTTGTACTTGTATATTCATTCAATTCATATTGGTTTTCTGTATGTTACTTATTAAACAATATTAGATTTGTTTATATTTATTCAATTCATATTGGTTTTTAAAGGTTTATATAGTTTATATACTAGTTTGGTGTATGTGTCGGTGGACGATGGATGTTTATATTGTTGTGCATGCTGCTTATCTTGTTGTGTATGTGTGTTAGGATAAAACAGGTACAAAACAGGTACAGGTTTTTGGGAATTCTCCAAAACAACAAAAATCTGGTTTTCATTTTTTTCAGATCAGCGACTGCATGCGGTCGCTGATAGTTATTAGCGACGGCTAAACATTTGAGGGTATCAGCGACCGAATGCGGTCACTGATAGCGGTCACTGCCACGTGGACGATGTCATCTTTGGCCCTGGACCATGTTGACTCATTTTAGCGACCAAATTTGTCATTTCGGTCGCTCATATCGGTCGCAGATATATCGGTCGCTAATAGTGGTCGCTGATGTGCATACCAACGACCAGATTTTATGCGACGACTATCAGCGACCACATTCGGTCGCTGATAGTTATCTGCGATCAACTGCGGTCGCTGATAGTCGGTCGCTGATAAACCTTTTTCTTGTAATGAATTAAAAATGGAGGTATAGATGAAGGTATTATATTGAAATTATTTTCTCACATGTATAGAACTATTGAGTCACATGATTGTACTATTGATTCACATGATATACTATTAGGGGAGGTGGTCCAAGTTTGATAATACTTGCAGGACTAAATTAAAAATGAAGGAAAAGATGAAGGTATTGTACTGTAATATTTTGAGCCCCAAAACGTGAAATTATCGAAACTATATTTTTCTATAAATAGAAGCTCATTCTTCCTTCATTCTCACCAATTCACTAAGACTCACAAGAGCAATTATAGAGAGAGAAGCTATAGAGAGAAAGAAGAAGAAAGTCTCATTATTTCACTATTCCAAAGATCCAAATTTCTTCTGAGGTAAGGGGTATTATTTATTTCATATTCTGAAGAGATATTATTTTTCATATTCGTATGAATATTATTTTCTTTCAATATTCATAAAGAATATTATCTTCGTTCAATATTCGTAAGAATATTATCTTCGTTAAATATTCGTTGGAATATTATTTTTGTTCAACAGTTGTAAGGGATGTTATTTTTGTTCAATATTCGCTTGAAATAATATTTTCTTCCATACTCTGTAGTATGTAAGTAATATTATTTCGTTTCAGATTTTAAATTCTATATTCATTTTGTTGAAGTTTTGGCTTCTATACTCCATGAAATTAGTAGAATATCCTTGATATTTGCGCTTCATCCAGTATCTTTTCATGAAAATATTATTATGAGCTTTCTTAATCATTATTGATCTTTTCATGACGGAGTACTATTCACGAGTTACTATTCACGGGTTACTATTCACCCAGTTATTATTCACTCAAATATTATTCACTCGGGTATTCGGAGCACTTTTAATGCCGGAGTACTATTCACGAGTTACTATTCATGGGTTACTATTCACCTGAATATTATTCACTCGGGTATTTGGGGTACTTTTTATGCCGAAATACTATTCACGAGGTACTATTCCCGAAGTACTATTCATAGGGTACTATTCACGGGGTACTATTTACCCAAAAAATATATTTCTTTTCTGTCCAAATTACTTTTGGTACATGAATATTATTCTTGAATTTTACTCAACAAAGCAGTATTATGTTGCCAATTTGGATATTTTTAAACTCTGGATAAATTTAAAGTCTTTAATATTTATCAATGATTTCGTTTGATTATTGCTTATATCATTGTCATCATCATCAGGCTTATATTGTGATGAAAGTCATCTTTGGCTTATGTGCATAGATGGACTGCTGATTAGTGTGATTATGACCATGGATCATTCGGTATAATCGTGAACCTTAATGTTATAAATGATGTGGTAAAAGTCCTCATTGGCCCATAGTGCATTGATGGACAGTTGTTGGTATGATTATGACCAGGGATTATTCGGTATAATCATGTCCATTGGTGATTACATGAATATCCTTGGCCCGTAGTGCAACGTTGATTCGATGATGTGGTTTATTTATTAAGCTGAGTCTCAGTGATAAAATTGATGAAAAACTTTTTAAATCATAGAAGATAGTAGAAATCATGCTCTACTTGACTCTTCTAATGGATTGCTTGTTCCGCTGCAGTTAAACTTGATGTTTATTGTATTTTATCAGTTTAACAATGTTGAAGACTAATGATAATTTATTCTGCATTATCTTAATCATAATATTTCTTACTGGGCTAGTTGAGCTCACCATTTGCTTTCATTGTTCTCTTCAGGAAATGAGAACGTAGCCGGGACTAGTCGGGGAATGGAGTGACAGTCCATATGTTTGCATTAGTAGTCCTCACTATTCTAAAAAATAGTGTGACAATAAATGTAATGAGGACTCTATTTGAGAGTGGATATTGTCTAGAAGGCAATATTCTTGTTTAAACTCTCAGCTATGTTTTGTCGTATTTTGCACGACAGTTGTATAATTAAGTTTGTATTTGATTTATGTACCATGTATTTGGCGACTCAGAATGGGTGATGTATACCTATTTTGGGGGCGTTACAGTTGGTATCAAAGCTTAGGGATATGATCCCTAGCTGAGATGTGAGACAAGAACTATGAGGGGAGAGACGGGGAATTCCTTCGCTAGTATAACCTACCTAAGTTTATTTGGTATTTAATTGGTCGGTCAGAGTATAGGGATAATATGTGACATGTCAATTAACCCTTGTTTTGTGACAGTGTTTGAGAATTGCATCTGAAAATGTTGAGATAAGCAATGAAGCATATGAGATCGTTGAGTCACCGATGATTAATACTCAGGATAATGTGCATCAGGAAGACAATAATCCTCAGGTAAACAACAACACCGATCAGATGATGAACGATGGGATGTTCAGAGGCTTTATGCAATTCATGCAACATCAGGCGAGAGAGACTCCTGTTCAAAATACAGGTGGAAACACTGACAACTCTCGGATGGTCACTGCTAAGCAGTTCAAGGAGGTGGGACCGCCGTAGTTTTTGGGAAAGCCAGAACCACTTAAGGCAGAGATGTGGAAAAAGCAGATCACCAAGATATTTGATGTCTTGGAATGCTCAGAGGAGCAAAAGGTTCCCTTCACCACCTTTATGTTGCATGAAGAGGCAGATTATTGGTGGGAATCTGTAAAGTGTACCCAGCCTGACGCACTCAAGATGTCTTGGGAGAAGTTTCAAGAGCTGTTCAATGACAAGTACTTTCCCGAAAGTATTCGTCACATGAAGGAGGTGGAATTCATCAAGTTGGAGCAAAATAATATGACTGTGCCGTAATACGAGGCTAAGTTTGCCGAGTTGTCCCGGTTCGTATCCCATTTAGTCTATAATGAGGAGCGAATGACGCGAATATTTTTAAGAGGTTTGAAACCCGATATACGTTAATACCTCATTTCTCACAAACTTTATTTATATTCAGATGTTGTGAATAGGGCTCAGTTATTTGAGCATGATAATAAGTCAGCACAACCAAAAGGCAGCGACCAACAACACGATAATAATCGTACTGGTGGCAACGACCATCGAAACAATGATAACCATCGTGGGGGAAATTATCATGCCAAGAATTGTAACCACTTCGGTGGTAATCATGGCCAAGACAATAGAAGTGGAAAATTCAAGAAGAGAAGATTTAACGATGATGGGAAGACGTCAGCAATAGCACCAACACCAGCTACAAATTCTAGGGGAGGAGAACGACCGTCAGTTAGATGCTACAGATGCTGAGATGAGGGACACATAAGTCCAAACTATTCACAGCCTTCCAAGGTATGTTTTAGTTATGGAAAAGACGGTCACATATCTCAATTTTGTCCTGTAGCGAAATTAAGTCCAGCTGGGACGGTGGCACCAAAGGCGGATACGGACAAAATAAAGTCGGTAGTTTCAGGAAGAGCGTTTTTTGTGACTTTGCAAAAAGCGAGTAACCCGAACGAAGTTAGCGGGTTAGTTAATTATAAATTCTTATGAAGTCTATACCTTATTAGATACCAGTTTTACCCATTCTTTTATCTCTCTTGCTTGCGCTCAATGTTTAGATTTGACTGCAAAGAAGTTAGACTTTGACTTATTAGTTAAAACTTTGTTAGTAGAAACCTTTGTTACCTCTACTGTTTATAAATCTTGTTGATTCAAATCGACACTTTCACGTTACATGTCGATCTTATCTCTTTGAAAATACTTGCCCTTGATGTGATTTTAGGAATCGATTGGTTAACTACTCATCATGCCAAAATTGATTATTTTCGTAAGGTTGTTAGCTTTCATATTCCTAACCAACCTGTTATGCGAATTCAAGCAACCAAACCACTAAAGTCAATCACTGTTATATTAAGCCATAAGTAAAGAGCCCTGAGCCTTTCGCTGGTGACTTCATTGTGTGGAATGCACCGAAGCCAGACTTTCTGTAGGGGAAGCCATGAATAACGGTGGCAAGTTGATAGGTATCAATGTAACATACCATCCAAATCTTGGGATGAGAGTTACAGTTTTTTTTTCTCTATCGTTAATAAATTTCCTGACGTATCCCTGAAGACTTCCTGGCCTACCCAGAGCATGAAATCGAATTTTGTATTGACCCTAGTACAAAACCCATCTCTAAAACCCTCAACTAGTATCTTCACCTAAAACAGAACGTATTATGCACCAAAGACATTGGCTCGAGCTGTTGAAGGTTACGACTTTACCATTCAATATCATCGTGGAAGAGCGAACGTGGTAGCTGACGCGTTGAGTAGAAGATCGTATGCGGTTATGAGTGTGACGTTGTTAACATAAAAACCCATTTCGTATAACTTACAAATGATGAAGATAGAGTTAAAGACTTTAGGGACCCACATGGTGAAATCAGCAATACGAGTAGAATTGACTTTAATCGATAAAGTTAAAAGTCGTTCAAGCTACAGACCTGGAGCTGATGAATACGAAGAAGAAGGTTCAAGAAGGCGTTATTCTAGAAGCAAGAGTCGATGAAAAGAAGAAATATCAACCCTCGATTTTATTGGTCTATTTGAAATCCTCGATCGAGTAGGAACTGTGGCCTATAGACTCGTTTTACCACCAAGTATGTCGCGTGTTCATAACGTTTTTCACGTATCGATGTTACGTAAATATGTGGACGACCCGAACCACATTATTAAATTGGAACTAGATAAGATAGAAGAAGATTTAATGTATGAGGAGATACGTGTTAAAATCTTGGATAAGAAGGATCATATTCTACGCTCAAAGGTTATACCTCAAGAGTTAGAAACTGATGAGGTATCCTCACCTCTTCGGTATACCAGGTACGTACGTAAATTTCGAGGGCAAAATTTCATAAGGAGGGGAGATTGTAAGACCCCGAATTTTATGAAATGAAAGTATTCAATTTTCTTATAATTATTATTTTATTTCGTAAATGGTTAAATTGATAAAAGGTTAAAGTTAAGGGTGATATTTGAAAATTTTGCAAAGAAAACAAGTTGATATTCGTACGACGGCACAATCATTAGTGGACCCCACAACGAAAGTATTGTCGTATTTAGAAAATGACAGAATTATCTTTTATAAAAATAACTACGAAAGTGTTACTGTTAAAAAAGCTGTTGAACTACCCAGTAGTAAAAGTACAAAGATGTCACGTGTGGTTGCATAGTAGCAGACACAAGATTGATTATTAATGCTTACGTGAGAAGTCACTCAGTTATACTCAATTATTGCTACAGTAATTGCTGCATCATATGTCTCATATTATTAACTTAATTATTGTCACAGTATCATCTGCATAATATTTTATATTATTAAATCAATAATTGAGACGACAAAGTTATTCAAATTATTATTTGCAATATTGACAATGTCTAGAAGTTCTGTCAAGGAGAGGTTTGGTCACCTAATTGCGCGCCAAGAAGGAGAAATCCTTATCGGAAAGCCCCCTCTTTCCTGGGAATGACCTGATTGTTAAATATTGTGAGTTATAATATTAATGATGAATAAGTTCGTGTTGATTAAAGATGAAATTGATAGTTTCATTGTGTTGGGATTATTATTGTTAGTGGAAATCAATATTTATTTTGATAATAATTGATGTCTGGAAGTTATATTGACCAATCGGGTAATTAATCGGATAAATGAGCAATTAATTGCTATTAATTCACATGCTTATAACTATTTGTTGATATGTGTGTACTATTGATTCACATGCATGTACTATTAGGGGAGGTGGTGCAAGATTGATAATACTTGCATGACTAAATTAAAAATAGAGGTATAGATTAAGGTACTATACTGAAATTATTTTTTCACATGTAGAGAACTATTGAGTCACATGATTGTACTATTGATTCACATGATATACTATTAGGGGAGGTGGTGCAAGTTTGATAATACTTGCAGGACTAAATTAAAAATGAAGGAAAAGATGAAGGTATTGTACTGTAATATATTGAGCCCCAAAACGTGCAATTATCGAAACTATATTTTCCTATAAATAGAAGCTCATTCTTCCTTCATTCTCACCAATTCACTAAGACTCACAAGAACAATTATAGAGAGAGAAGCTATAGAGAGAAAGAAGAAGAGAATTCTGCTACTTTACTATTCCAGTATCCAGTCTTCTTCTGAAGTAAGGGGTATTATTTATTTCATATTCTGAAGAGATATTATTTTTCATATTCGTATGAATATTATTTTCGTTCAATATTCATAAAGAATATTATCTTCGTTCAATATTCGTAGGAATATTATCTTCGTTCAATATTCGTAGGAATATTATCTTCGTTAAATATTCGTTGGAATATTATTTTCGTTCAACAGTTGTAAGGGATGTTATTTTTGTTTAATATTCGCTTGAAATAATATTTTCTTCCATACTCTGTAGTATGTAAGTAATATTATTTCGTTTCAGATTTTGAATTCTATACTCATTTTATTGAAGTTTTAGCTTCTATACTCCATAAAATTAGTAGAATATCCTTGATATTTGCACTTCATCCAGTATCTTTTCATGAAAATATTATTCTGAGCTTTCTTGATAATTATTGATCTTTTCATAACGGAGTACTATTCACGAGTTATTATTCACGGGTTACTATTCACCCGGTTATTATTCACTCGGGTATTCGGGGCACTTTTAATGCCAGAGTACTATTCACGAGTTACTATTTACGGGTTACTATTCACCCAATTACTATTCACTCGGGTATTTGGGATACTTTTCATGCCGGGATACTATTCACGAGGTACTAATCCCGAAGTACTATTCATAGGGTACTATTCACGGGGTACTATTTACCTGAAAAAATATTTCTTTTCTGTCCAAATTATTTTTGGTACATGAATATTATTCTTAAATTTTACTCCACAAAGCAGTATCATGTTGACAATTTGGATATTTTTAAACTCTAGATAAATTTAAAGTCTTTAATATTTATCCTTGATTTTGTTTGATTTGATTTCGTTTGATTATTGCTTATATCATTGCCATCATCCTCATGCTTATATTGTGATGAAAGTCATCTTTGACTTACGTGCATAGATGGACTACTGATTAGTGTGATTATGACCATGGATCATTCGGTATAATCGTGACCCTTAATGTTACAAATGATGTGGTAAAAGTCCTCATTGGCCCGTAGTGCATTGATGGACAGTTGTTGGTATGATTATGACCAGGGATTATTCGGTATAATCATGACCATTGGTGATTACATGAATATCCTTGACCCGTAGTGCAATGATGATTTGAGGATGTGGTTTATTTATTAAGCTGAGTCTCAATGATAAAATTGATGAAAAACTTTTTAAATCATAGAAGATAGTAGATATCATGCTCTACTTGACTCTTTCTAATGGATTGCTTGCTACATTGCGCTTAAACTTGATGTTTATTGTATTTTATCGCTTTAACACATTGAAGGCTAATGATAATTTATTCGCATTATCTTAGTCATAATATTTCTTCTTTGGGCTAGTTGAGCTCACCATTTGCTTTCATTGTTCTCTTCAGAAATGAGAACGTAACCGGGACTAGTCGGGAAATGGAGTGACGGTCCATATGTTTGCATTAGTAGTCCTCACTATTTTATAAAATAGTGTGACAATAAATGTAATGAGGACTCTATTTGAGAGTGGATATTGTCTGGAAGGCAATATTCTTGTTTAAACTCGCAGCTATGTTTTGTCGTATTTTGTACGACAGTTGTATAATTAAGTTTGTATTTGATTTATGTACCATGTATTTGATGACTCAGAATGGATGATGTATACCTATTTTGGGGGCGTCACAACTTCATTCTCGCTTTATTTCTTTCCTCCCTCCCATTCTACGTCGGACACAACAGATTGACCTTATTAGACAATCAACAATTACGTGTTTTGTTCTTTTCTTTAAAAAAAAACGTAGAAAATTTGGGCAGATTATTTGACGTTCGTTTGCGAAATTGGACGAAATGATCCAATTAAAAACTTTTAAAGAGTACAGTGGGTCAATTCCATTTTTTTAAAAATTTAGTGGGATAATGCTTAAAACATGACATAATGGGGTATTTGTCCTTTTTTCCATTAATATTCTCATTAATAAAATGTGAGACTAGTGTTATGTAATAAAATTAATTTTATAATAAAGAATTTTCATATTCATATAAGATATAGAATTGTGAAAATAAAAAAAGAAACTTGTGAAAATATTACTCTCTATCTGTTTTACAAAAAAAGTCTCATTTTAACTTTTAAAGCCAATTTAAAAGTTTAACATGGATGTGACTATATAGATTAAGTATTAAAAATTAAAATTTTCTCATTAGAAGCACGTTCAAAATAATTTAATTTAGTAATTTTTATATTAATTAAAATGAAAAAATTATTGATACTTTTATTAGAGTTTTTAAATTAATTATTTAAATCTAAACTATATTTATTTATTTTTTGCAACTGAGGAAATATTTTCCTAAAGAATTATAATAAGAGCAATATATATTTTGTGAAGTGGATATACATTAAGCTATTCTTATTAATTTAACGATATTAGGTACGTATATATATATATATATATATATATATATATATATATATATATATATATATATATATATTGATGGGTCAGTCATGCAAGCTGCGAATAAAATGTATTATTTACGTACATTACAGTTTGTTTATTTTTTTTCAAGCTAAGCTTTGTTCCAATTATATAAACTAAATCAACCCATAGTATAAAAATTTGTTAAAATTTTAAGCCTTGGACATCTAATGGGATATCTTGGACAACTGATTTGGAGTTAGATATGGATTAAGACGAGTTAATTAATTTGAAAATTAAATAAATTAGAATGTGTTGATTAATATAAGTTAAAATTAGTTAAATTAATTTTAACTCATATTTCTACTAGTATGGATTCAAAATTAAACCAACCCATAGTATAAAAACTTCAAAATTTGTAGTTTCTTGGCCTTTAATTTCGAATGGAGGGTTGAGATTTGGGGAACATACAGGAGCAGGATCCGAACTGAATTCACTATTATGAACTCTGAAAATGAATGAAGAAAAAAGTGGGAGGACTTCTTCATTAAAAATAGGTTAACGTGTAAAAAAGAAAAGATGAAATGATGAATAGAGGAGAAAGAGAAAAAAAAAGAAAAAGAAAAAGAGATAGGGGAGATTAAACAAAGATATAGCAATTAGCAAATGGCTATTTATAGTAGGTGAGGAGAGAAAAAGAGGAGGGGTTAAAAACGAGTAAAGTTAAGGGTTCCAAATAGAATTAAGGGTATAAATTGAGATAACAAATATTTTAATATTATTTTATATTTCTTCTCTCCAATTAAAAAAAGCTCATTTATTATATTTGTAAGTATTAAGGAGGTATTTTGTTTTATGTTTATTTTTAAAAGTAATAAATTTGTTAATTTTGTTATTTGTTGAAAATTATAAATTGTTAGTAATAATGATTTGATAGGAAAAAGACAATGAGGTTGTTATTTTATATTACTGTTGGTAGAAAATGACTTTTTTTATGAAATATAAAAATTATAAAATAAGACATTTTCTTGTAATAGATTAGATATGATCTAATAATTCAACTTCAACAATGCCTTTTATTTTAAATTAGATTGTGACATGGTCAAAAATATTTTAATATTATTTAATATATCGTACTCATTTCATCTAAAATATAAGATCTTTGTTGACTTTTTAATAATTAAATAAGCTGCAAGATATATTAAAAGTATACAAATATCTACCAAAGTCTTGGTAAAAAGTCTATAAAAATCTGTCAATTATTTCATGGAGTCTTTAAAAATAATTTTAAAATATTTAAAAGTCATTAAAATCTACAAACTCTAAAAAAAATTATCACTTAAAAAAAATGTTTAGAAGTCTTTATTGAATACCCTCCTAAATATCAATAAAATTTTCTGTAATTTTTTTATTAATTAATTGTCCATGAATGGTTAGTTATTTAGTTTGATTCTTATTTATATTTATGTTGAGTCATGATTTGTGAATATATATTATTTTGAGATATAAATTGTGAATATATAATTTTGTAACTTTGATTTATAATTTTGAATATTATTAAAATTTTAATAACTGATATTCTAATATAATTCTCTCTTAAGACCAGAATAAAATAAACGCGAGAAATGTGAAAACATCAAAAACTTATATAAAAAATATCTTGCCTCCGCCCCTGATTGCATGCATGCATTCTGTTCTTTTGCAGTTTGCTATCTAGTACTCTCACTCTCTCTGGCATCTGTTAGATCAGAGAGTTATTATAGAATTTTTTCAAATTAGTTTTTAAAGAAATTTTCTCTAAAATGTCACTTTTTATTAATTACTTATTCCCTCTATGTAAGTCTTTCATTGACTTTTATGGTCATTTTCGAATCAATATATCTAATTATTTATATATATATATATATGAAAAAACCCTATAGAGATCATAAATTACATACAATTTAATTAGTACTAATCTAAATGTTTACCCTTTTAAAAATATAAATATATATGTTTAATCATTAATTTTAAAATGGTCAATTTGATCACAAAAGTGAAAAATCAATAAAAAAAACTTTTATTTTAGGACAGAGTGAGTAATTCAAACTAAATGTAAATTTGATTTTTACTACTGTATGTTTTATTTGCGAAAATGATAGATGAGATCATATGACTATTTATACTAATTTAACATTAATTATTATGAATTATTTTATTTCATAATTATATTACTCCTTCACTTAATTCATGATCTATTTGTTATCATTTTAACATCATTTAATACATAAAAGGAATATAATACCATAATTCCACTTACCATTATAATTTATCAGCATATAGTCTTAAAAATGACACTATACTTGTGAAGTTGGATACTACTTGTTAGACACAACTGCACCTAGAGATAAGAAAGTGCAAGAGGAAAACATTATATGAAATTTTGCTATATATATAAATATGCTTACTTTGATTTTGACAATTTTATGAATTAATAAGTAATACATTGACTTTCACATACTCCCTCTCTCCCAAATTAAATACTCTATCCAGGTTTGACATTTTGGATTAAATTGATTATTTTTAAAACTAATTATTTTTTTATTTTTTCCAAAATGTAGGTAATCGAAGAGATAATAATATAAAAAAGTTTATTACTAATTCTAATTTTTATAATTTTAAAAATGTATTTAGATGGTTAATTATTAATCCTAAAAATGAATTTAATCGAAATATGTTATAACTTTGATTTGAATTTTTAAATTTTTGGAAGGATAATACTCAGCCAAAGAGTTAGTATGATGACTTTTTTAAAAATAAAAAATAAAAGCACGATAAAGAAAATAAATACTGAATTAGGGTTTTAAATTTTTAATTCATTATGAAAGGCAGAAATTTATTATTTAGTTAGAGAAATAGATACAGCTGATAATATTCTCACGGTAGGTGAATTTATTCAGCATCATAAAAATATCTTAATTAAAATGTGATTAAATTCATCATCATAAAAAGAGATCATCCCACTTTATAAATTTTGAGAAAGGTAGTTTGCAAAATTATAATTAGACATATATTAATACATAAAATTAAATAAAGTGATAAAATTAATTATAAAATTAACTATAAATAAGTTTAAAAAAAAAAAACCTATTCCGAGCCAACTCAATGTTTATTCCAATAAAAACTGCCCATATCCGGAAAAAACCCAAAACCCGATCCAACTCACATCAACTCCAAGTGAAAATTATTTATACGCAACACTCATGCATATTCATAATTCATCTCCTCTCTAGTTCTCCAATTTCCATAATTCCATTACCTTCTAGGGTTTTAATTCCAATATCTGATATATATATATATATATATATATATATATATATATATATATATATATATATATATATTTCAGAAATCATTATTTACGTATTGTAGATTTTATTTGACTGGAACTGTGAAGAAATCATGCCTAAGCACCGACACGACAACGATGATTTGGAGCCGGAGGAGGATTACGAGTTTGATGAAAGGGAAGAGTATGATGATTACGATGAAAAGTGCAGTAAATCCAGCTGCCGTAAGCGCCGGAGATCGCAGTTTATTGATGATGTAGCAGAGGAGGACGATGAAGAAGAGGAGGATGAAGATGACGACGACGACGACGATGAGGATTTCGACTGCGGTCGTCATGGTGGCAGGGGTGCTCGCGGAGCCAAGAAGCGGTTGCCGTCTGCTGCTGATTACCTAGACATTTATGCTCAGGTGGATAGTGATGAGGAGGAAGCCGCCGAAAAAAGTAGGGTTTCTCTATAATCCCCTTTTAAAGTTTGGGTAGTCTTTTTCTGGCTGTGCTTGAAATTGCTAATATTTGTAAGTTTTGGACCTCAGAATTGTGTACTTGATGGAATTTGAATGGTTTAAAAACGGGAAACTTTGTTGGAATAAAAGCATATGAAAATATGCACCGCAAAATGATGCGGTTTGACGTGGGAATTGGAATGAGAGCAAACCCAAGTAGGTATTGTGTAGTGATTCTATTTGAGGTGGGAGTTAGAGTAAACTGAGGTGGCAACTCAATACTAAACTCCGGAATTGTAATTGAAAGCATTGAAATTCTCGGAATTGAGTTCCCAAGCATGATTTGAAGGTTTCGAATGGTATAAAATTGAGATAGGAGTTAAAGTTGTGGCAAGATTTTGGTACATGTCTGTTAGTACGTAGTTTAGGTGTAGTACATGTAGGTTCATAAATATTGGCTTAATCTTTGAACTTTTAAAAGTTTCATTTCTTCTTGCTTGATTTGGCCATTGGCCATTTGCTTTTATACGTGCATTGCTTGTTTGCCATCTAGGGTGGAGTAAATTTTGTTTTTATTCTTTTTGACTTGATTTTTTTGGAGTTGATTGATAACTTCGATTTTTTTGTTTCCACTAGACTTATACTTTTCCATTTGTTTATTTTTATTTATGATTCAATCAGTCCTATGTAAATCAATTTCCAGAACCTCTATTTGCTATAAAGGAAAAACCAATATGTTGGTATATATCGATGAAAATTGGATATGCATAGTAACATAGTGGAGACACAGGCAAAAAGGCTTGTTAGGCAAGAGAAGTTGATTGGAATTTATAACTGAAACAAAACAAAGATACCTTGAGTCAATACCTCGAGTCAAGACCTTGTTTTTGATAGGTATGCTGAAGACGAAGTGGACTAGAAGACAAGAGTAAGATTCTGGGAGGGCCTCATGTCCTTGCAGTCCTCTTGATTGCATATTGGTCCATTGATACGGCATAGGGTAGCTAAAACACTTGTCTTAAAAATACAAGGCATGAGGAAAATGCAAATAAAGGATTACCTGGTTCAACATTTTGAATATATTGGGTTTCCATTATAATGATTATTATTAGAGATTATATGAGTGAGGTTGTCCATGGAATGAAGGAAAAAGTTAATATGGTTAGGCACAACTTTGTTTTCTGGATTGTCCATGGGAGTACGTATTCATAAAACTCTGGCTAAGGGTGAGAGAGTCCTTCTGGAGCTCTTCTGGAGTTCTTCTGGTGTTCTTCATAAGAAATGCACGCAAACAAATTCTTTCGCTTTAAGTAGGTTAGAGTACACTACAAGAAATATGATTTCTGACGGAATTAAGGTTGACCGAATTGATTCGCTCGGAATTAAGGTCGACCGAATTGATTCGCTCGGGATTAAGGTATTACCGACGGAATATTCAGTCGGTCATAAATCCCTTCGGTCGATCTTAGACCATGCTTGGGGCGCGAAAATTTCCCTCCATCGCGAATAACAACCTCGACGTAATACTATTAAGGTCGACGGATCGTGCGTCGAGGTTAAACTATTATCGATGGAACTAACCTCGACGGACTTCCGTCAAAAATAGTAAATAAAACCTAACTCATATCAGCACCGCGCCTCACTTCTGTTGCTGCTCTCTCACCTTCTTATATCTCTCTGCCGCTCTCGCTCTCTGTCTATATTTCCTCCCACTGGCCAGCCGTCCCCCTCGTCGGCTGCCGCTACTCTAGCCTCCCCACTAGCACGCTGTTATCTCTCTCTCTCTCTTGTCCCCTCCTCTATACCTTCGACTCGTACATGTCCTCCTACTCCATTATTCTCGCCATCACTGTTGTCCTCCTCCATGGCCGTCCCCTCAGGCCTCCGCACTAAAGACGTCATATCTCTCTCTCGTCCCTCTTACATCCTCCTAAACACCGTCCCTCCTCCTCCTCCTCCATTATTCTGCAGCTTAAGGTTAGCTTAAGCACAATTAAAGTTAGTATTATTGTGCATTTGTGCTCTAATTTATGATCAGTCCCCAGCCCCAAAATTATTCATAATTTCTAGCCTAATTTTTCCCCTTATATATGTTACTTACCTGTTCTGATTTTGTAATTTTTACCCATATATATGATCAATTATGCAATGGCAGTCGTATGTTACTGATTTTAGGGTTTAATTTGTGCAATTTGCATTTCATAATTTGATTGAGGTTGATGTTAGTCATGTATTGAGTTGTATTATTGAATTATATACACATGTTGGTTAGTATTTGTGAAATCTTGGTATATTTGTTATTTTTGACTAAATTTCTGACAGAATTTCGGTTAGAATTCTTCAATTGCAAAATCTGTGAGCCTTACTTTATTTTATTTATGTATTTTATTAGTTTCCAATATTGAAATATATTAAGTTGCATGTACTTAATTTCCTACTAATAAAATTAACTGAAAATGAACTAAGTACAATTTACTTAGTTTCAATTTACTAAAAAATAAATAATATTATAACATAAACTAAATTTAAATTATATTTTGTATGATAAAATAATATAAAATAATAAAATCAAATAAAATAATTAAGATAAAATAAAATAAATTAATTTAATTTAATTTATTGTAATTAAATTAAATGATATAATATAATATAATATATAGTAATATAATACAATCAAATAAATAAAATAAATAAAATAATTTAATTTAATTTAACATAAATAAATTTTAAATAAAATAATACAATATAAAATACAAAGATACTGAATACAAAATAAAATAATTTAAATAAAATAAATTGAAATAAATTACATGAAAATAAAAATAAAATAAAATAAAATAAAACAAAAAACTAAACAAAACAAAATAAAAAAATAAAATAAAATAAAATAAATTTTGCTTATTAAAACAAAATAAAATAAAACAAACAAAACAAAATAAATTAATAAATTAAATTAACAATAAATGAAATAAAATTAATAATAAACTAGAATAAATTAAAATTTTAAAATTTACTTTAATTTAATATCATTAAATGTAAATTAATTAATTTAAATAATATAATATAAGTAAAAATTAAAATAAAATAAAATAGAATAATTATCTTAAACTAAGTAGCATTCACTTAATTTTCTATTACATAAAAAATATCCCTAATTAAATAAAATCAAAGCTAATAAATTAAATAAACATAAATTAAAATAACATAATATATTTGAAATAAATTTACATTAAATAAAATAATAAACTAAGTAGAATTTGCTTTGTTTTCTACAATTAAAAGTAACTGCATAATAAGTTGTCTACATATTCAATAAATAAAATAAAATACATGTTAACTAAGTATAATACATGTTGCAGGGTTCGACATAGCAGTTGCAGCTAATAGTACTCCAACTGGTTCCTCGACAGCAATTAAAAAAAAGGGTCGTAGTTCCTGTTTGTGTCCTATACTCGAATATTAAATCAAGGTCCATGTTATTTACATATTGTTCAAATAATTAATTATACGTATGTTATGTCTGTTTGATAGAGATACTACGAATCTGAGGCCAAAGATCATTGAGTAAGGATGGTGATGTCATTATCATTGCCCACATCTCGAAGAATTATGCTAATCGGTCAGTATTTAGATCGACGCGAGGGCGATCTGGCGGTAGAAGAAACGCCGGGACTACTTTGAGAGCATCGATCGTAACAAGATGTCGAGATCAAAGACATAGTTTTAGCGATGTATTAACGATTGGGATGATGCTACGTTTAAGACCAAGTCGAAGCAGATGAAGAAGAATCGCGGCAAGCTGCGAGTTATACATTCTTCTGGCTCATAGTCGTTTCAGGAGGTTAAGTCAGTATGTATTTCCCTTTAGTTTAGTTTAATATTAAATTGCAACTATAGTAAATTAAGGTGATATTATTTAATGTATATGATTTATGATTTAGGCCATGCGGAGTAGCTTGGGCCGACCTTCTACTATGATGGAGTTCTGGGATAGAGTCCATACGTTGAAGGGCTCTACTTCGGGGTCGACGATATCTCCAGCAGCACTAGCTATACGGGTAATACATTTACTATAATAAATATTATTTTGGATAATATTACGTAATTTATATGATGATACCAAGATAACTCACACGTACATATATCAAATTACAAGAGCGGTTTGAGAAGCTCCGCAACCAGCGTATGTGACACCCCCAAAATAGGTATACATCACCCATCTTGAGTCGGCTAATACATGGTACAGAAATCAAATACAAACTTCTTTAATACAACTGTCGTGTAAAATACAACAAAACATAGCTGAGAGTTTAAACAAGAATATTTACTTCTAGACAATATCCACACTCAATGAAGTCCTCATTACAATTATTATCACACTATTAAATTCACAGATTAGTGAGGACTACTAAAGCCACTTATCCTGGACTATCACTCCATTCCCCGACTCGCCCTCAAATTTATATTCTCATTTCACAGAGAACAATGAAATAAAAGGGTGAGCTCAACTAGCCCAGTAAGAAATATTATGACTAAGATAATGCAGAATAAATTATCCTTAGCCTTCAATAGTATAACAACCGATAGAACATAATAGACAACAAGTTTTAGATCAATAACTGCAGCGGAATAAGCAATGCATTAGAAGAGTCAAGTAGATCATGATATCTACTATCTTCTATGATTTAAAAAGTTTTTCATCAACTTTATCGCTGAGACTCAACTTAATAAATAAACCACATCATCAAATCATCCCTGCACTACGGGCCAAGGATATTCATGTAATCATCAATGGTCATGATTATACCGAATAATTCTTGGTCATAATCATACCAACAACTGTCCATCAATGCACTACGAGTCAATGAGAACTTTTGCCACATCATTTGTAACATTACGGGTCATGATTATACCGAATGATCCTTGGTCATAATCATACCAATCAATAGTCCATCTATGCACGTAAGCTAAAGATGACTTTCATCATAATATAAGCATAAGGATGATGACAATGATATAAGCAATAATCAAACGAAATCAAAACAAACGAAATCAAGGATAAATATTAAAGACTTTAAATTTATCCAGAGTTTAAAAATATCCAAATTGTCAACATGATACTGCTTTGTGGAGTAAAATTCAAGAATAATATTCATGTATCAAAAATAATTTGGACAGAAAAGAAATATATTTTTCGGGTAAATAATACCCCGTGAATAGTACCCTATGAATAGTACTTCGGGAATAGTACCTCGTGAATAGTACACCGACATGAAAAGTACCTCAAATACCCGAGTGAATAATATTCAGTTGAATAGTAAGTGGGTGAATAGTAACCTGTGAATAGTAACTCGTGAATAGTACTCCGATATGAAAAGTATCCAAAATACCCGAGTGAATAATATTTGAGTGAATAGTAATCAGGTGAATAGTAACCCGTAAATAGTAATTCGTGAATAGTACTCTGACACAAAAAGTGCCTCGAATACCCGAGTGAATAATATTTAAGTTAATAGTAACCGGGTGAATAGTAACCCGTAAATATTAACTTATGAATAGTATTCCGTCATGAAAAGATCAATAATTATCAAGAAAGCTCAGAATAATATTTTCATGAAAAGATACTGGATGAAGCGCAAATATCAAGGATATTCTACTAATTTCATGGAGTATAGAAGCCAAAACTTCAACAAAATGGGTATAGAATTCAAAATCTGAAACGAAATAATATTACTTACATACTACAGAGTATGGAAGAACATATTATTTCAAGCGAATATTGAACAAAAATAACATCCCTTGAACGAAAAATAATATTTCAACGAAGATAATATTCCTACGAATATTGAACGAAGATAATATTCTTTATGAATATTGAACGAAAATAATATTCATACGAATACGAAAAATAATATCTCTTCAGAATATGAAATAAATAATACCCCTTACGACTGTTGAACGA
Organism: Panax ginseng; assembly: GCA_020205605.1. Classification (NCBI taxonomy): domain Eukaryota; kingdom Viridiplantae; phylum Streptophyta; class Magnoliopsida; order Apiales; family Araliaceae; genus Panax; species Panax ginseng. Next base: position 48,382,754 of record CM035132.1, read on the forward strand.
AAATAATATTCCTACGAATATTGAACGAAGATGATATTCCTTACGAATATTGAACGAAAATAATATTCATATGAGTACGAACAATAATATCTCTTTAGAATATGAAATAAATAATACCCCTTATCTCGGAAGAAGACCGGATACTGGAATAGTGAAGTAGCAGACTTCTCTTCTTCTTTCTCTCTATAGCTTCTCTCTCTATAATTGCTCTTGTGAATTTTAGTGAATTGGTGAGAATGAAGGAAGAATGAGCGTCTATTTATAGGAAAACATAGTTTCGATAATTGCACATTTTGGGGCTCGAAATATTACAGTATAATACCTTCATCTTTTCCTTCATTTTTAATTTAGTCCTGCAAGTATTATCAAACTTGCACCACCTCCCCTAATAGTACATCATGTGAATCAATAGTACAATCATGTGACTCAATAGTTCTATACATGTGAAAAAATAATTTCAGTATAATACCTTCATCTATACCTCCATTTTTAATTTAGTCATGCAAGTATTATCAATCTTGCACCACCTCCCCTAATAGTACATGCATGTGAATCAATAGTATACACATGTGAACAAATAGTTATAAGCATGTGAATTAATAGTAATTAATTGCTCATTTATCTTATTAATTACCCGATTGATCAATATAACTTCCAGATATCAATTATTATCGAAATAAATGTCAATTTCCACTAACACTAATAATCCCAACACAATGGAACTATCAATTTTATCTTTAATCAATACGAACTTATTCATCATTAATATTATAACTCACAATATTTAATAACTAAGTCGTTCCCAGGAAAGAGGGGCCTTTTCGAGAAGGATTTCTCCTTATTGGCGTGTAATTAGGTGACCAAACCTCTCCTTGACAAAACTTCTAAACATTGTCAATATTGCAAATAATAATTTGAATAACTTTGTCGTCTCAATTATTGATTTAATAATATAACATATAATACAGATGATACTTTGAAAATAATTGAATCAATAATATGAGAGATATGATGCAGCAATTACTGTAGCAATAATTGAGTATAAATGAGTGACTCTCACATAAGCATCAATAATCAATACCGTGTGCTACTATGCAACCACACGTATTACTGTACTTTTACTACCGGGTAGTTCAATAGTTTAACGGTAAAACTTTCACCGTTATTTTTATAAAAAGGTAATTCTGTCGTTTTCTAACTACGAAAATACTTCCGTTGTGGGGTCCACCAATGATTGTGCCATCGTACGAATATTCCCAATTAAAATGAATATTCCTCGACCAATCGAATATTATATAACCACTTGCTTACTTTGCAAAATTTGTAAATATCACCCACAACTATAACATTATATCAAATCCACACCATAATATTCTAAAATATATTTCGAGAAAAATATTCTTTATTCATAAAAGTTGGGGTCTTACAACCTCCCCTTCTTATGAAATTTCATCCTCAAAATTAGGTTATGTACCTGGTAGTTCGAAGAGATACGAATACCTTGCTTTCTTTTAGAATTATATATTCCCGGTTATTTCCTCTCTATCATGATTTTCCCATTTTCTCATCTCATGTATTTCAGATATCATTCTAGAATATAATTTCAAAATAAGGGTTAATTGACATGCCACAATTATCCCTATACTCTGACCGACCAATTAAATACCAAATAAACTTAGGTAGTCATACTAGCGAAGGAATTCCCCGTCTCTCCCCTCCTAGTTCTAGTCTCACATCTCAGTCAGGGATTATATCCCTAAACTTTGATACCAACTGTGACGCCCCCAAAATAGGTATACATCACCCATCTAGAGTTGCCAAATACATGGTACAGAAATCAAATACAAACTTATTTAATACAACTGTCGTGTAAAATACGACAAAACATAGCTGAGAGTTTAAACAAGAATATTTACTTCTAGACAATATCCACACTCAATGAAGTTCTCATTACAATTATTATCACACTATTAAATTCACAGATTAGTGAGGACTACTAAAGCCACTTATCCTGCACTATCACTCCATTCCCCGACTCGTCCCAGCTATATTCTCATTTCCTGAAGAGATCAATGAAATAAAAGGGTAAGCTCAACTAGCCAAGTAAGAAATATTATGACTAAGATAATGCAGAATAACTTATCCTTAGCCTTCAACAGTATAACAACTGATAGAACATAATAGACAACAAGTTTTAGATCAACAACTGCAGTGGAATAAGCAATCCATTAGAAGAGTCAAGTAGATCATGATATCTACTATATTCTATGATTTAAAAAGTTTTTCATCAACTTTATCGCTAAGACTCAGCTTAATAAATAAACCACATCATCGAATCATCCCTGCACTACGGGCCAAGGATATTCATGTAATCATCAATGGTCATGATTATACCGAATAATCCCTGGTCATAATCATACCAACAACTGTCCATCAATGCACTACGGGCCAATGAGGACTTTTACCACATCATTTGTAACATTACGGGTCATGATTATACCGAATGATCCCTGGTCATAATCATACCAATTAACAGTCCATCTATATACGTAAGCCAAAGATGACTTTCATCACAATATAAGCATGAGGATGATGACAATGATATAAGCAATAATCAAACGAAATCAAAATAAACGAAATCAAGGATAAATATTAAAGACTTTAAATTTATCCAGAGTTTAAATATATCCAAATTGTCAACATGATACTGCTTTGTGGAGTAAAATTCAAGAATAATATTCATGTACCAAAAATAATTTGGACAGAAAAGAAAAATATATTTTTTGGGTAAATAATACCCTGTGAATAGTATCCTATGAATAGTACTTCGGGAATAGTACATCGTGAATAGTACCCCGACATGAAAAGTACCCCAAATACCCGAGTGAATAATATTCAATTGAATAGTAAGTGGGTGAATAGTAACCTGTGAATAGTAACTCGTGAATAGTACTCCGACATGAAAAGTATCCAAAATACCCGAGTGAATAATATTTGAGTGAATAGTAACCCATAAATAGTAATTCGTGAATAGTACTCCAACACGAAAAGTGTCCCGAATACCCGAGTGAATAATATTCTAGTGAATAGTAACCGGGTGAATAGTAACCCGTAAATAGTAACTAATGAATAGTTTTTTGTCATGAAAAGATCAATAATTATCAAGAAAGCTCAGAATAATATTTTCATGAAAAGATACCGGATGAAGCACAAATATCAAGGATATTCTACTAATTTCATGAAGTATAGAAGCCAAAACATGAACAAAATGAGTATAGAATTCATAATCTGAAACGAAATAATATTACTTACATACTACAGAGTATGGAAGAACATATTATTTCAAGCGAATATTGAACAAAAATAACAACCCTTGAATGAAAATAATATTCCAACGAAGATAATATTCCTACGAATATTGAATGGAGATAATATTCTTTATGAATACTGAAAGAAAATAATATTCATACGAATACGAAAAATAATATCTCTTCGAATATGAAATAAATAATACCCTTTACGACATTGAGAATCGAAAATAATATTCCTACTTAATATTGAACGAAGATGATATTCCTTACGAATATTGAACAAAAATAATATTCATACAAATACGAAAAATTATATCTCTTCAGAATATGAAATAAATAATACCCCTTACCCTAGAAGAACACCGAATACTGGAATAGTGAAGTAACAGACTTCTCTTCTTCTTTCTCTCTATAGCTTCTCTCTATATAGCTTCTCTCTCTATAATTGCTCTTGTGAGTCTTAGTGAATTGGTGATAATGAAGGAAGAATGAGCTTCTATTTATAGGAAATATAGTTTCGATAATTGCACATTTTGGGGCTCGAAATATTACAGTATAATACCTCCATCTTTTCCTCCATTTTTAATTTAGTCCTGCAAGTATTATCAAACTTGCATCACCTCCCCTAATAGTACATCATGTGAATCAATAGTACAATTATATGACTCAATAGTTCTATACATGTGAAAAATAATTTCAGTATAGTACCTTAATCTATACCTCCATTTTTAATTTAGTCATGCAAGTATGATCAATCTTGCACCACCTCCCCTAATAGTACACGCATGTGAATCAATAGTACACACATGTGAACAAATAGTTATAAGGCTGTGAATTAATAGCAATTAATTGCTCATTTATTCGATTAATTACCCGATTGGTCAATATAACTTCCAGACATCAATTATTATCGAAATAAATGTCGATTTCCACTAACACTAATAATCCTAACACAATGGAACTATCAATTTCATCTTTAATCAACACGAACTTATTCATCATTAATATTATAACTCACAATATTTAACAACTAGGTCGTTCCTAGGAAAGAGGGGGCTTTTCGATAAGGATTTCTCCTTATTGGCGCGCAATTAGGTGACCAAACATCTCCTTGACAGAACTTCTAGACATTGTCAATATTGCAAATAATAATTTGAATAACTTTGTCGTCTCAATTATTGATTTAATAATATAACATATTATGTAGATGATACTGTGAAAATAATTGAATCAATAATATGAGAGATATGATGCAGTAATTACTGTAGCAATAATTGAATATAAATGAGTGAATTCTCACGTAAGCATCAATAATCAAAACCGTGTGCTACTATGCAACCACACGTATTACCGTACTTTTACTACCGGGTAGTTCAACAGTTTAACGGTAAAACTTTTGCCGTTATTTTAATAAAAAGATAATTCTGTCGTTTTCTAACTACGGCAATACTTCCGTTGTGGGGTCCACCAATGATTGTGCCATCGTACGAATATTCCCTGTTAAAACGAATATTCCCCGACCAATCGAATATTATATAACCACTTGCTTACTTTGCAAAATTTGTAAATATCACCCACACCTATAACATTATATCAAATCCACACCATAATATTCAAAAATATATTTCGAGAAAAATATTCTTTATTCATAAAAGTTGGGGTCTTACAACCTCCCCTTCTTATGAAATTTCATCCTCGAAATTAGGGTACGTACCTGGTAGTTTGAAGAGATGAGAATACCTTGCTTTCTTTTCGGATTGTACATTCCCGGTTATTTCCTCTCTATCATGATTTCCCCATTTTCTCATCTCCTGTATTTCAGATATCATTCTAGAATATAGTTTCAAAATAAGGTTAATTGACATGCCACATATTATCCCTATACTCTGACCGACCAATTAAATACCAAATAAACTTAGGTAGGTCATACTAGCGAAGGAATTCTACGTCTCTCTCCTCCTAGTTCTAGTCTCATATCTCAGCCAGGGATCATATCCCTAAGCTTTGATACCAATTGTGACGCCCCCAAAATAGGTATACATCACCCATCTTGAGTTACCAAATACATGGTACAGAAATCAAATACAAACTTCTTTAATACAACTGTCGTGTAAAATATGACAAAACATAGCTGAGAGTTTAAACAAGAATATTGACTTCTAGACAATATCCACACTCAATGAAGTCCTCATTATAATTATTATCACACTATTTCACATAATAGTGAGGAGTACTAAAGCCACTTATCCTCGACCATCACTCCATTCCCCGACTCGTCCCAGCTATATTCTTATTTCCTGAAGAGAACAATGAAAGAAAAGGGTGAGCTCAACTAGCATAATAAGAAATATTATGACTAAGATAATCCAGAATAAATTATCCTTAGCCTTCAACAGTATAACAACTGATAAAATATAATAGACAATAAGTTTTACATCAACAACTGCAGCGAAACAAGCAATCCATTAGAAGAGTCAAGTAGATCACGATATCTACTATCTTCTATGATGTAAAAAGTTTTTCATCAACTTTATCGCTGAGACTCAGCTTAATAAATAAACCACATCATCGAATCATCCCTGCACTACGGGCCAAGGATATTCATGTAATCATCAATGGTCATGATTATACCAAATAATCCTTGGTCATAATCATACCAACAACTGTCCATCAATGCACTACGGGCCAATGAGGACTTTTACCACATCATTTATAAAATTACGGGTCATGATTATACCGAATGATCCCTGGTCATAATCATACCAATCAACAGTCCATCTATGCACGTAATCCAAAGATGACTTTTATCACAATATAAGCATTAGGATGATGACAATGATATAAGCAATAATCAAATGAAATCAAGGATAAATATTAAAGACTTTAAATTTATCCAGAGTTTAAAAATATCCAAATTGTCAACATGATACTGCTTTGTGGAGTAAAATTCAAGAATAATATTCATGTACCAAAAATAATATAGACAGAAAAGAAATATATTTTTTGGGTAAATAGTACCTTGTGAATAGTACCCTATGAATAGTACTTCGGGAATAGTACCTCGTGAATAGTACCCCAACATGAAAAGTATCCCAAATACCCGAGTGAATAATATTCGGTTGAATAGTAATTGGGTGAATAGTAACCCCTGAATAGTAACTCGTGAATAGTACTCTGGCATGAAAATACCCCAAATAACCGAGTGAATAATATTTGAGTGAATAGTAACCAAGTGAATAGTAACCCGTAAATAGTAATTTACGAATAGTACTCCGACACAAAAAGTGCCCCGAATACCCGAGTGAATAGTAACTGGGTGAATAGTAACCCATAAATAGTAACTGTGACGTCCCCAAAATAGGTATACATCCAAATATATTGTACAGAATACAAATACAATCTTAAATATATAACAAGAGTTGTGAGTTTTAATACAAATATTGTCTTCTAGACAATATCCACTCTCAGAATAAGTCCTCATTACAATTATTATCACATTATTTCATAGAATAGTGAGGACTACTAATGCTATCATCTGGAGCGTCACTCCGTTCCCCGACTAGTCCCTGTTACGTTCTCATTTCCTGAAGAGAATAATGAAAGCAAAAGGGTGAGCTCAACTAGCCCAGTAAGAAATACTATGACTAAGATAATGCAAAAAAAAGAAGTTATTGTTAGCCTTCAACAGTGTTAAACTAATAAAATATAACAAACATCAAGTTTAATCTGCAGCTTTAACAAGCAATCCATTAAAAGAGTCAAGTAGAGAATAAAATCTACTATCCTTTATGATTTAAAAGGTTTTCATCACTTTTATCGTTGAGACTCGACAATAAATAATCCACATCATCCCCGCACTACTACCAAGGATATTCATTAAGATCGCGACCACAAATTATCCATGCACTACGGGCCAAGGATATTCGTGTATTCATCAATGGTCATGATCATGCCAACAATCGTCCCATCAATGCACTACGGGCCAATGAGGATTTTTACCACATCATTTGTAACATTACGACCATGATTATATCGAATAATCCCTGGTCATAATCATACCAAGTCCATCTACGCACTACAGGCCACAGATGACTTTCAACATAATATAAACATGAGGATGATGACAATGATATAAGAATTCAATAAAACAAGTTCAAGAATTAATTTATCCAGAACCAATAACGTCCAAATTGTCAACATGTCTTTGCTTTGTGGGGTAAAACTCAAGAATGCTCAGAAGAATATTTCCATGAAAAGATACTGGATGAAACGCAAATATCAAGGATATTCCACTAATTTCATGGAGTATAAAAGCCAAAACTCTAACCAATTGAGTATAATAAAGAATGGAATAACAAAAGAAATCACCAGGCATGCGATAGACCGCACAGACAGGTTATTCCAACAGAATAATAAATAATGGAACCAGGTCATGCGTAAATGCACAGACAAGATATTCCAACATAATAATAAATGACGGAACCAGGTCAGGTGAAATTCGCACCGACAGGATGTTCCAACAGAATAATAAATAACGAAACTCGCGAGCAAAATTACATGCACCAAGCGGGATGTTCCAAATGTAATAATAAAGAATGGAATAATGTAAGAATTTCACCATGTATGCGGTATTTCTTATGTAAAGTTATTCCAACATAATAATGAAGAATGGAATAATGTAAGAATTTCACCAAGTATAGGGTAGTCATGGTGATACAAAGTTATTCCAATGTAATAATAAAGAATGGAATAACGAAGTTCTCTTCATGAATACGAAAGAAATAATACACCTTACCGTAAAAAGAAGAGTATTCTCATTTGGTAGGCGAGGATATTCTTTAAGAAAACACAGCTCATACCAAAGCTTCTTAAAACTCTAAAGAAATACGCCAAAATTATAGAAGAGAATTCTCCAATTTACGGTGTGATTTCAATTCTAACTAAGAATCTTATTTATAGGAAAATGGAAAGGATACTATGCAATAAAATATAATATATTCTAAATATATATATATATATATATATATATATATATATTTATATATTTTATTTAAAATCTAATAAAACAAATAACTTTATAAAAATATTCTATTTTATATAAAAAGATTTTACTATGAAAACACTATGCAGCACTTTATGCAACACTATGCATAATAAAATATAATATATTCTATTTATAGTCTAATAAAAAAAATAATTTTATAAAAGTATTCTATTTTATATAAAAAGTTTTTCTGTTTTATTACATTAATAATACTAATAAAACAATATATATATATATAATATATATATATATATATATATATAACTTCCGTGACTTCATAAAAAGACACCTCAATATATTTAACAACATTTATCATCATTATTATAATTCACAATATTAATCGACCAGGTCATTCCCAGGAAAGAGGGGGCTTTCCAATAAGGATTTCTCCCTATTGGCGCGCAATTAGGTGACCAAACCTCTCAATGGCAGAACTTCTAGACATCATTAATATTGAAAATAATAATATTAATAACTCTGTCATCTCAATTATTGATTTAATAATATATAAAATATCGATAATAATTGAATCAAATAACATGAGATACTATGCAACAATTACTGAAGCAATAATTGAACAAAACTGAGTGACTTCTCACGTAAGCATCAATAATCAATACCGTGTGCTACTATCCAACCACGCGCCAGATTCTCAGTACTTTTTTAACACCGGGTGTTTCAACGATTAACGATAAAACTTCCGCCGTTATTTTCATAAAATATTTTTGTCGCTTTCTTAATCCGACAATAATTTCGCTATAAGGGTCCACTTATGATTGTCTTTGTCGTCTTTAATATTCTCTGTTAAAATGAATATTCCCCGACCAATCGAATATTATATAACAACTTGCGTACTTTGCAAAATTTATAAATATTAACCACAACTATAACATTATATCAAATTCATTCCATAATATTGAAAAATGATATTTATAGAAAAATCATCTTTATTAAAAAAAATTGGGGTCTTACAACTGATAAATGGGTTTTACACCTACTTATTGGATATTAATTCACGCGAACTGTGCCCATCTCAAGTACATTTTAGTGTATTTTTAGTTGCATTTCATGTTATTTTGCATTGCATTTACTTAAAACTCCTTTGGTGGAACAATTGCAGGAAATGACATGATTTGGTGAGGCTAGATGGCATGAGACTGATGGATGCATGGCATGAGGATCAATTGGAGCAGAGAAGCTAAGCATGGGTGTTGATGGACAAGGAAATGAGCAAAGAAAACATATCAAGATATCGTGAAAGAAAATAAGAACTCAGTTGCATAGCCATGCACTATGAGCCAGATACGCATACACATGCGACCACCTCTCACCGGACCGTAATTGTACACGCAAGGCCACATGAAAATACATAGGAGGAGTCTTGGCAATCAAGCGTGCGATGGTCATTCTTCTTCTTGAAATGTTAATTTTAATTTTTAATTTTAAAGGTTGTAATTAATTAAAACGATTTCTGACTGGTGTTAGACGAATCATTCAGTACTTTTTACGTATTTTCATATTAGAACTAGGGTTTACACTCTAGGAGAGATTCCAACGGAGAACAAAGCCTAAATTTCATCTTTTCTAATTCTTCGTGGGATTTCCAATCATTGTGGATAACTCTTGTTATTTTGCTGGATTTATATGAGGATTTGAACGTTAATTTTGGTTTATAATCAGCAATTGGGTTTGATCATTTATATCCATTCTCTTTCAATTGTTTGCTTATTAGCCATGTTTAGCTTTGATCCCATAATGGCTTTTGGTTCAGTCATGAACTAAACTCCATTATAGGATTCTAACGGATTTTAATATGTAGTTCAATTGCATGCTTGAATGCTGGACTGTTTTGCATATCATAAGGAATTTCTATCATGGTTGTTTTGCATGCATGAATGACTTATCACCATTCATTTCAGTACTTGTATGGAATTGACAATGAACATGCGAGTATGGATTGTAATCATGATAGCATACGTATATGGGGCTGTTTTTTATGGCTTGTGTATTTCGTGAACCAGATAGACATATACTATTTCACCGTATGAGTTAATATAAGGGTTTGTGCTTAGATTCATTATAGTTGCAATTTCACATAGACATATAGTGATTTTGGTTATATTGATGATTACATGGTGTCTATCGCTTGTGGATACTGTGTGAGTAGGTCATAGTGCATTGAAAAATGGCTATGACTATTTTAGTGCTCTTGACTACTTTTCTATGATATGTAGGCAATCTTGCATGATGGTGGCAATTAGATGAAGTATTAAATGAAGTTAGGATCCCATTATTTCTAGATTTGCTTTATTACATTCTTATTTTTATTTTAGTCATTATTTGGATTTAGAATAAATTCACAATTATAATCATTAGTTTAAGCATATAAAAATAGTGATTTAGTTGATGCATAAGAGTTTAAATTAAACAACTTTCTGTGTGGGACGATACTCTACTTACTCTGTATTACTTGTTGACACATGTATGCTTGCATGAGTTAGAGCTCTTTTGTTAGAACTGAAAAAGAGGCAACAAGTTTTTGCCGCCGTTGCCGGGGAAAGACGTTTAAATTTAAATAATTATCATCAATTTTAAGCTATATTGTATGACTTAGACATATCTATTCTTATCTCATTTCTATTTTTTTTGTTTTGTTTGTGGTTTCAAGTACTTGTAGATTTTTATGCACACGCGTTCATCTAATTCTGAATTAATACCAGCGCAGAATAACATTAACGGAAAAGGTTGGAAAGCAAGTGTGCGGAGAAATTTACAAGCTCAGTTGGAAAGTACTATATCTGACATGGCAGAAGAACAAAGAGAGGAGCACAAGGCTCTAAGGGATTATTCCATGCCGAATATAAATGGACTACAGTCGAGCATAGTCAGGCCGGCGATAGTAGCGAATACTTTTGAGATAAAACTGGGCACTATTCAGATGGTGCGTAATTGATCTGATTTAGGGGTGTCGCTTTGAATGATCCGAATGAACACCTATTGAGTTTTATAGAGATTTGTGATACATTCGGATACAAATCAGTATTTAATGAGGAGGATGCTATCAGACTTAGGCTATTCCCATTCTCATTAAGGGATAAGGCGAGGAGTTGGCTCCATTCTTTGCCGTCAGGGTCAATCACTACATGGGAGGACTTAGCACAGAAATTCTTAGCCAAGTTTTTCCCAATGGCTAAGACTGCAAAGATGAGGACAACTATCTCTTAGTTTGAGCAACAGCAGGGCGAGTCCTTATATGAAGCATGGAGAGATATAAAGAGATGCTGAGGAAGTGTCCTCATCACGGTATGCCAGATTGGATGGTAATCAATACATTTTACAATGGATTGGGTTGGCAATTGAGACCTATTGTAGATGCAGCTGCAGGAGGGGCATTATGGGCAAAGAGCTATGACTAGGCCTATACACTTATCGAGACTGTGGCAGCGAATGATTTTCAGAATCCTACATCTCGGATGCCACAACCCAAGGTTGCAGGTTTGTTAGAGGTAGATGCTATTACTCAGTTGTCGGCACAAATGGCAGCGATGGCAAAGAAAATAGATACACTAATAGAGAGCAAAGTGAAAACAGTTGCCTTCGTATATGAGATTTATGCGGGGTCACACTCCACGAATCGATGTGTGCTATCAACTCGTAGCTCAGACAGATGTGTGAGTAATTACAGAAAGACCAAGGACGCTTTTAGAACACATACCACCCCAACAACCGAAATCATCCAAACTTGGTTGGTCAAACAATCATGGAATCAATGAGAATCGGTTTCAACAGAATCAACAATTTCGATCAAATATCTCATCGACGCGGTTTACACCAAAACCATCGTTTTTGCCGGGATTTTCTCAACAACAACAACATCACACTCCATCTGCACCTCAACAAGAGAAGAAATCAGAAGTGGAGGAGATGATGTTGAAATACATGGCAAACACAGAAGTTATGATCAAAAGCCAAGCAGTGGCTATTAAAAATTTGGAGACTCAGATGGGGCAGATGGCGAGCATGCTTAATAACAGGCCCCAAGGTTCTTTGCCAAGTAATACAGAGACAAATCCAAGAAGAGATGGGAAGGAGCAGTGTCAAGCAATCACCTTGCGATCTGGGAAAAATATTGCAGGTACTGCTAGTCGCGCACCCGCGCATGATTACACTAAGGAGCCCGTGCGGCCGCGCGAGGCAGAGCAGGTGACTATTGAGAAGGAAAATCTGGAAAATTCTGAGGTACAACATGAAGAGAAGGAGAAAAATAAAGCAGGGTCAGTTGAGAAGCCTATGAGTGCAGTACCACCAGTTCACCCTCAGGTTCCGTATCCACGGAGATTAAATAAGCAGAGGGAAGATAAGCAATTCAGCAAGTTTTTGGAGGTATTTAAAAAGCTGAAAATCAACACACCTTTCGCCGAGGCATTGGAACAAATGCCAAGTTATGCAAAGTTCATGAAGGGTATATTGTTAAGGAAGAGGAGATTAGACGAGTTTGAGATGGTAGCCTTGACAGAGGAATGCAGTGCAGTGCTTCAACAGAAATTACCTCCAAAGCTGAAGGATCCGAGCAGTTTCACAATTCCGTGCACAATCGGGAAGATGAGTTTTAGTAAGTGTTTATGTGATCTTGGGGCAAGTATAAATTTGATGCCCTTGTCAGTATTCAATCAATTGGGATTACCAGATCCAAGACCGACAAACATTTTATTACAGCTAGCTGACAGATCCATCACGTATCCACGGGGAATTGTTGAGGATGTCTTGGTGAAAGTGGATAAATTTATCTTTCCGGCTGACTTCATCATTTTAGATTACGAGGAAGACAAAAGTATACCAATCATACTGGGGAGACCATTCTTAGCTACAGGCATGACTTCGATAGATGTGCAAAAAGGGGAACTCACGATGCGTGTACATGATCAGGAAGTTACCTTTAATGTCTTCAAACCCATGAAGTTCCCATCAGATGAAGAAGAATGTTTCCAGACTGATTCGGTGGATAGAGGCCTAAATGATGAGGTACAGAATTAGGTAAACTATGAACTATGGAGTTGTGTACTTGGTGAAAATCCAGAGTTGAAGGTAAAGCCATTGACAAAAGCTGAAGTCATTAAATTACGGGGTGAGGTGGACAAGCAAGAAGTCACCTCAATTCTTCTTTTAACATAAGAGTCAGAGACAATCAAGCTAATTGACTATAACTTAGCGCTTAATGGGAAGAAACCCATTATTTCTATCTCTATTTTCTTTTAATCATTCAGTTAAGTTGATTTGGTTAGCTCATTTTTATTTCATTTGTGATAGTTTGTCTGTTTTGCATAATTGAGTGTGTAGCATGATTTGCATTGAGAATGTTTAAAATAGGCGCGACTTTCTTTGGTCATTGATTCATGTCTTAACAGTGGGCATTAATGTCTATGTAGGTATCGAGAATTGATGTGGCATCAACGATATCTGATTGAGTTTAACATCGCCGATGGTCAGATATCGTGATCGCGAGGTAGCCATAAGGATCGCAGAAAAAATACAGCATACCTGCCGATATGCCAATCATAGCCTAACTCATACTCGCGCGCCCGCACACGAAACACATTGAATACCCGCGCGGCCGCGCGCGATACTGGACTGAGACAGTTTTAAAAAGTTTAAAAATGTGTTGGGGACCAATTGGGTTCTCATTTGAAATCATAACAGAAGCACAATCATCTCAGTCTCCATAACGCACGTCTCTTCCTCTCTATCAGTTACAATATCGAAGCCATCAATCTCTCCACCACGTGATCATCCACGATTTTGTCCACGTTCTACATCTACCCACACCTCATCAGTATATTATAAAACTAGGGTTTCTGATTGGGTTTGCAGAAACAAGTTTGGGGGTCATCAAATCATACACTCTCATTCATTCTCAGTCAAATCATCTGCATTATCTTTATCTTCTGCAAATGGGTCCTAAGCGAGCTCGCTCCATTTCATCTTCTTCATCATCTTCCTCTAGCAGTCAAGGGGAAGACATTGTCGATCATAATAAATTTCTAAATTTGGAAGCTCAGCAGGAGTATTACAGAATTGTGGCGAAGACGTTTTTCAAGGAATGCGGTTTCAAACCGGAGGGGCAAGATGGTCAGTTATGTGCCATGATTCATGAGAGAGGCTGGGGTGGACTGACTGCCACTCCCATGCCCATTTCGATGAGCATAGTTCGAGAGTTTTATGCCAATGCCAAGGTCACCATGAGCGGTATATCTATGGTTTGTGGATTCGAGATAGATTACAGACCCCCCGCCATCAGAACTATTTTCAGACTTACTGATACACCACCAACAGGGACTGCCAATTGGGTCACCGGTGCACATATGGAAACAGACTTGGAATTGGTGATTACGGAGTTGTGCGTGCCTGACACGAAATAGACGTATAAAGCTGGCACAAATCAGCCAAGCATATTCCCAGCCATAGCCTTGAACCGATACGCAAAGGCATGGAATCTGTTCATCTGTGCCAAGCTAGTGCCTTCGTCTCATCAGCATGAGATCATAGCGGAGAGAGCAATTATTCTGTGGGGCATAATCACCGGGAAATACATTGACGTTGGCCATCTCGTCCATCAGAATATGTTGGATATCTGCGGGGAAGCACCACTAGGAGCATTCCACATGCATCAGTGGTTGCTATGCTATATGCTCATCAGTGATGTAACTGGGGCAACGAACAAATACAATACCTAAACCAGGACATAACTCTTGCCACCATTGAAAAATTTGAGGATTGGGCAGGAGGCGAATCACACCCGTTGGTAAGAACTTATCCCAACTTCCCTTGAAGTCAAGGACACAGAGTCTTAATAAATCTTCAAGAGTTTGAATAGTCCTCTCTGATTATCTGTCCATTTGAGGATGATTTGCCGAACTAAATCGTAAATCCGTGCCCATAGCTTTTTGCAAACTTACCCAAAATCGTGAAGTGAATCTTGGGTCTCGATCAGAAACTATGGATACTAGCATACCATGCAATCTTACAACCTATGTATATACGAGCAAGACGTTCAAGTGTATAAGTTTCTCATATAGGTAAGAAATGAGCAGACTTGGTCAATCTATCAACAATAACCTAAATTGCATCTATGCCTTGAGAAACCTTGGGAAGACCAGTCACAAAATCCATGGTAATGTGCTCCCACTTCCATTCTGGAATTTAAGTGGTTGCAATGGACCTTTTGGTACTTGATGCTCTGCCTTGACTCATTGACAAGTTAAACACCTTGAGATAAACAACACTATCTCTCTCTTCATATTGCCCCACCAAAATGTAGGTCAAAGATCATGATACATTTTGTTACTCCCGGGATGGATTGCAAACGGTGTGTTGTGCGCCTCCATCATGATTTTATACTTTAACTCAGGATCGTTAGGAACACAAAGTCTGGAGTTGACTCGAAGTATTCCTTCTTCATCAATTCTTGCTTCCGACATAGCACCTTCTTGTACTTTCTTCCTCATACGCATTAGCTCCAGGTCTGTAGCTTGAGCAGCTTTAACTTTATCGATTAACGTCGGTTCTACTCGTATATTCGCCATCATCACGTGGGTCCCTGAAGTCTTTATCTCTATCTCCATCCTTTGCAAGTCATACAAAATGGGCCTTTGCATTGACAATATCGCACTCATACCCGGATATGATCTTCTACTCAATGCGTCAGCTACCACGTTCGCTTTTCCAGGATGGTATTGGATGGTATGATCATAATCTTTCAACACTTCAAGCCAATGTCACTGTCGCATGTTGAGTTCCTTTTGAGTGAAGAAATATTTGAGGCTTTTATGATCTGTAAAGATCTCCACTTTCTCCCCATACAAGTAATGCCTCCAAATCTTTAGTGCAAAAATATCATTTGTTAACTCTAGATCATGAGTAGGATAATTCCTCTCATATTCTTTGAGTTGTCGAGAGGCATAGGCTATGACTTTCCCATGTTGCATGAGAACACATCCTAACCCTTTGCTCAAGCATCACTTTAGATGACAAATCCTCCAAGCTAGATGGTATTGTCGAACAGTCTTTGAAATGAGTCTTCTCTTGAGTTCTTGAAAACTCTTCTCGCATTCCTCACTCCAACCGAATTTTATATCTTTCCGAGTCAGCTGAGTTAATGGAGTAGCGATTCGAGAAAACCCTTCTATGAATCTCCGATAATAACCAGCTAAGCCGAGAAAGCTACGTACTTCGGTCACTGATTTAGGTTGTTCCCAACTTTGAATAGCTTCAATCTTTGTCGGGTCAACAGATATTCCATGACTTGATACCACGTGCCCAAGGAATGCTACTTCCTCAAGCCAGAACTCACATTTCTTCAACTTGGCATAAAGCTTGTTTTCACGAAGCTTTTGGAGTATAAGCCTAAAGTGTTGCTCGTGATCTTCACGACTTTTGGAATATATGAGGATGTCATCAATAAAGACGACCACAAAGTGATCCAAATATTCCTTGAATACTCGGTACATCGTATCCATGAAGGCAGCAGGAGCATTAGTCAATCCAAAAGACATGACTAGGAATTCATAATACCCGTACCGAGTTCCGAAAGCCATCTTTGGAATGTCATCGGTTCTAATCTTCAATTGGTGATATCCGGAATGAAGATCAATCTTTGAAAAGAATTTGGTAGTAGAGTTTATGCCCTAGAGGCCAATTATTTGATATAATTGCTTAACGTTTTGATATTATATTTGATTGAATAAATGAATGATTTTATTATGATTTTATTTACTGCGTTATATAAATGTTAACATAATAAAAATTCTTAGAATAGTGATACAAATTATATAGTTTCAAGTATGTGCCTTGAACATGAGATTATATAATTACAATTAGTATCATTATTCTTAAATGTCCCTAGTCGAGTATCATTGTTGATGGGACAACAATGATGCATTAAGACTAGTATGTGGATTGACTGATGACCAAATCTCATTGGTCATAAATATATGAGATATTAATTCAATGCATGGGTACATGTTAGAGAACGATGTACTAGATAGACCCACCATGAGAATTCTATATGGAGCATTATGCGAAGTGTCATTAGCAATTCTCATAGTGACAATGATGTAATAGTCCTTCGACCTAAAATCACTATATTACTACACGAGAATTTATGTACTTTGATATCATCAAATGTCACCTTTAATAGGGTGGACTATAAAGGTGATTATTGGGTACATCATGAATCGTGTAAGGAATATGAGTGATCTAGATGGAATTTAACCATCCTATATATTAGGGGTGATATCCATAGGCCTCTTGATTGAGTAGGACTATGAAATACATGGCCATGCTCAAATAGTGATTTGTTTCATATAGTCTACTCATTGATCAAGAAAACTCAGATTAAATTATGAAGAGTATGAAGCATTCCATAACTCGAGTTTAATCTAGGATATTAAGGTTAAAAGGATTAAATTACATTGAAACATTGGTCACAAAAAGGTTGCATCGAATCATCGATCTTATTATTACTTGGGTAGCAGTGATGCATTACTAGATGTCGCTCACTGTTTATAATTTTATAATATGATTTTAAAATTATTGCCAACGTAATAATAACCTATAGGGTCACACACATAGAACCTAATTTAAAAGGGAATAAATTTAAATTATAAGGATTTAAATATATTAATATGATTAATAGTATTTAAATCACGAATTTAAATTAAAAGGAAAATTTGTATATATGTATATTAATTAAGTAAGACTTAATTAAGTTATATATATATATAAATTCGGATTTTATGAAATTAGGTTTTGATTAATTCCTTTTAACTACTATATATATGATATATAGCAGCTACTTAGGGTTACATCATATCTTAAAAAACCCTAGCCGCTCTTAGAGAGAGACTAGAGAGAACCTTTTGAAAAATTTTGTTCCTTTGGTGGCTAGTACCGCAAGTCCCTTTATTGCAGAATCGTTCGACGGTTCGTGCGACGTTCGTGTGGATACCGTAGAGGTGTGGTTCTGATTGGATTGCGTAAAAGATTCGAAGCCATTTCAGAACTCTTTTATAATCGGTATAATATCTAAACCATTGAATTAATTTCTGTTTTGCATGGATCCTGTTTTGGGTTTCAGAATTGCTTTGATTATTTTTCTATTTTTGCTGCATTTCTGTGTCGAAACCCTACATTTGGCGCCTTGCAACTGGTCAAACAGGTCATCAATACGTGGCAATGGGTACCTATTTTTGATGGTGACATGATTCAACTCCCGATAATCAATACAAAGTCGCATGCTCCCATCTTTCTTCTTCACGAATAGAACAGAGCACCCCAGGAGAAGTACAAGGACGAATGAAACCGATGTCTAACAATTCACAGTAGTTGGGTCTTTAACTCCACGAAGTTCAATAGAGCCATTCGATATGGGGCTTTGGAAATAGGTTTTGTACCGGGTTCAAGGTCGATACAAAATTCAATTTCACACTGGGGGGTAGGCCGTGAAGTTCTTCAGAATACGTCGGAAATTCATTAACAATAGAAATATCATTCAAAACTAACGTATTTTTGTTTAGATCCGTGACATGAGCTAACAAAACTTGACATCCATTTTTCAATAAACGAATAGCTTTATGGCTTGAGATGACAGTTATTGATTTTAATGGTTTGGTTGCTTGAATTCGCATAATAGGTTGGTTAGGAATATGAAAGCTAACAACCTTACGAAAATAATCAATTTTTGCATGATGAGTAGTTAACCAATCAATCCCTAGAATTACGTCAAATGTAAGTATTTTCAATGAAATAAGATCGACAGGTAATGTGAGGGTACCGATTTAAACCAAACAAGACTTATAAACAGTGGATGTAATGAAGGTTTCTCCCAACGGAGTTTCAACAGATAATTCAAAGTCTAATTTCTCCGAAGTTAAATTTAAACGTTGAGCGCAAGTAGGAGAAATAAAAGAATGGGTAGAACCGGTATCAAATAAGGTATATACTTCGCTAGAGTTTATGATAAGCTTACCCGTGATGACCTCGTTCGGGTTCCTTGCTTTCTGAGAGGTCACGACAAACGCTCTCCCTTGAACTATCGGTTTTGTCTTGTCTGGGACGGCCTTTGATGCCTCTATCCCAGTTGGACTTGTCTTCGGTGCACGACAAAATCGGGCCAGGTGACCTTCTCTTCCACAATTGTAACATGCTTTAGATGGCATCGCGCAGTTTTGACTGATGTGTCCCTCCCCTCCATATTTGAAGCATATGATAGGTTGTCGTTCTCCTTCCTTCACGACGAGTGCTGATGCTGACGTCTTTCCATCATTGTTGAATCTCCTCTTCTTGATATGGCCACTCTTATTTTTTTGACCATGATTACCACCGAAGTGGTTACCATTTCTGGCATGTTGATTCCCTCCACACTTGTTGTCACCGCTTTGATGACTGCTATCACTGGTATTATCATTTTGCCGGCTTCTTTCTTTTGGTTGGGTTGACTCATTATCGCGCTCCAATAACTGAGCCTTATTAACAACATCTGAATACAAGCAAAGTTTATGAGAAATGAGGTATTGACGTATCTCGGGTTTCAAACCTCTTAGAAACATTCGCGTCATTCTCTCTTCATTATCAACCAAATGGGACGCAAACCGGGACAACTCGGTAAACTTGGCTTCGTACTGCGACATGGACATGTTGTTTTGTTCTAGTTTAATGAACTCTGCCTCTTTCATGTGACGAATAATTTTGGGAAAGTACTTGTCGTTGAACAGTTCTTGGAACTTCTCCCAAGACATCTTGGTCGGGCGTGTTGAGTACGCTTTTACGATTCCCACCAATGTCTGCCTCTCCGCATGACATGAAGGTGGCAAAGGGAACCTTTTGCTCCTTGGAGCATCCCAAGACATCAAATATCTTGTTGATCTGCTTTATCCACGTCTCCGCCTTAAGTGGTTTTGGCTCTCCAAAAAACTCCGGTGGTCCCAGCTCCTTGAACTGCTTAGCAGTGACCGTCCGAGAGTTATCAGTGTTTCCACCTGCATTTCGGACAGGAATCTCTCTTGCCCGATGCTGCATGAATTGCAGAAAGCCTCTGAACATTCCATCGTTCATTATTTGGTCAGTGTTGTTGTTTGCCTGAGGATTGTCGCATTCTTGATGCACATTGTCCTGATTATTGATCTGTGGAGACTCAACGGTCTCCTGTGCTCCATTGCTAATCTCAACATTCTCGGATGCCATTTTCAAATACTGCCACAAAACAAAGGTTAATTAACATATCACATATTATCCCTATACTTTAACCGACCAATTAAATACCAAATAAACTTAGGTAGGTCATACTAGCGAAGGAATTCCCCGTCTCTCCCCTCCTAGTTTTTGTCTCACATCTCAACCAGGGATCATATCCCTAAGCTTTGATACCAACTGTAATGCCCCCAAAATAGGTATACATCACCTATTTTGAGTCGCCAAATACATGGTATAGAATACAAATACAATCTTAAATATACAACAAGAGTTGTGAGTTTTAATACAAATATTGTCTTCTAGACAATATACACTCTCAGAATAAGTCCTCATTACAATTATTATAACACTATTTCATAGAATAGTGAGGACTACTAATGCTATCATTTGGAGCGTCACTCCGTTCCCCGACTAGTCCCTGTTACGTTTTCATTTCCTGAAGAGAACAATG
This sequence comes from Panax ginseng, assembly GCA_020205605.1. Classification (NCBI taxonomy): domain Eukaryota; kingdom Viridiplantae; phylum Streptophyta; class Magnoliopsida; order Apiales; family Araliaceae; genus Panax; species Panax ginseng. The sequence continues at coordinate 48,403,806 of CM035132.1, forward strand.
AAAGCAAAAGGGTGAGCTCAACTAACCCAGTAAGAAATACTATGACTAAGAGAATGCAAAAAAAAAAAATTATTGTTAGCCTTCAACAGTGTTAAACTAATAAAATATAACAAACATCAAGTTTAACTGCAGCGGAACAAGCAATCCATTAAAAGAGTCAAGTAGAGAATAAAATCTACTATCCTTTATGATTTAAAAAGGTTTTTCATCACTTTTATCACGAGACTCGACAATAAATAATCCACATCATCCCCCACTACTGACGAGGATATTCATTAGTATCACGACCACAAATTATCCATGCACTACGGGCCAAGGATATTCGTGTGTATTCATCAATGGTCATGATCATGCCAACAACTCATCCATCAATGCACTACGGGCCAATGAGGATTTTACCACATCATTTGTAACATTACAGTCATGATTATACCGAATAATCCATGGTCATAATCATACCAAGTCCATCTACGCACTACAGGCCACAGATGACTTTCAACATAATATAAACATGAGGATGATGACAATGATATAAGAATTTAATAAAATAAGTTCAAGAATTAATTTATCTAAGAACCAATAACGTCCAAATTGTCAACATGATACAACTTTGTGGGGTAAAACTCAAGAATACTCAGAAGAATATTTCCATGAAAAGATACTGGATGAAGCGCAAATATCAAGGATATTCCACTAATTTCATGGAGTATAAAAGCCAAAACTTTAACCAACTGAGTATAATAAAGAATGAAATAACAAAAGAAATCACCGAGGCATGCGATAGATCGCATGCATGAAAGTTATTCCAATGTAATAATAAATAACGGAATTCAGTCATGCGTAAACGCACGCATGTGATATTCCAATAGAATAATAAATAATCGGAACCCGTGTCGGTAAAAATTTTCACCGATGTGATGTTCCAATGTAATAATAAATAACGGAACCAGATTCGGGCAAAATTAAATGCCGATAGGATGTTCCAATGTAATAATAAAGAATGGAATAACGAAAAGAATTTCACCATGTATGCGGTTTCTTGATGTACAAAAGTTATTCCAACATAATAATAAAGAATGGAATAATCAAGAATTTCACCAAGTATAGGTAGTCCACGATCAAAGTTATTATTCCAATGAATAATAAAGAATGGAATAATAGAAGTTCTCTTCATGAATACGAAAGAAATAATACCCCTTACCGTAAAAAAAGAGTATTCTGACGGGTAGGGCGAGGATATTCTTTAAGAAAACTTGCACTATGCTCAAAGCTTCTTAAAACTCTAAATAAATATGCTCAAGATTATAGAAGAGAATTCTCTGAATTTTTAGTGTAATTTCAATTTTAACTAAGCATCCTATTTATAGGAAAATGGAAAGGATACTATGCAATAAAATATAATATATTATATATATATATATATATATATATTATTTAAAATCTAATAAAACAAATAACTTTATAAAAGTATTCTATTTTATATAAAAGATTTTACTATGCAAAAACACTATGCAGAGCACTATGCATAATAAAATATAATATATTCTATTTATAGTCTAATAAAACAAATAACTTTATAAAAGTATTACATTTTATATAAAAAGTTTTTCTGCTTTTATTACATTAATAATACTAATAAAAAATTTATATATATATATATAAACTTCGTGACTTCATAAAAAGACACCTCAATATATTTAACAACATTTATCATCATTATTATAATTCACAATATTAATCGACCGTGTCGCTCCGGGAAAGAGGGGCTTTTTCAATAAGGATTTCTCCCTATTGGTAGCAATTAGGTGACCAAACCTCTCCTTAATGAACTTCTGACATCGTTAATATTGCAAATAATAATATTAATAACTCTGTCATCTCAATTATTGATTTAATAATATATAAAATATCGACAATAATTGAATCAAATAACGTGAGATACTATGCAACAATTACTGAAGCAATAATTGAACAAAACTGAGTGACTTCTCACGTAAGCATCAATAATCAATATCGTGTGCTACTATGCAACCATGCGTATTCCTGTATTTTTAACACTGGGTGTTTCAATAGTTAACGGTAAAACTTCCGCCGTTATTTTCATAAAATATTTTTGTCATTTTTTCAATCCGACAATAATTCCGTTGTGGGGTCCACCAATGATTGTGTCGCTCGTCTTTAATATTCCCTCGTTAAAATGAATATTCCCACCAATCGAATATTATATAACAACTTGCGTACTTTGTAAAATTTATAAATATTACCCACAACTATAACATTATATCAAATTCATTCCATAATATTTAAAAATGATATTTATAGAAAAATCATCTTTATTAAAAAAAATTGGGGTCTTACAGTAACTCATGAATAGTATTCCGTCATGAAAAGATCAATAATTATCAAGAAAGCTCAGAATAATATTTTCATGAAAAGATACTAGATGAAACGCAAATATCAAGGATATTTTACTAATTTCATGGAGTATAGAAGCCAAAACTTCAATAAAATGAGTATAGAATTCAAAATCTGAAACGAAATAATATTACTTACATACTACAGAGTATGGAAGAACATATTATTTCAAGTGAATATTGAACAAAAATAACATCCCTTGAACGAAAATAATATTCCAATGAAGATAATATTCCTACGAATATTGAACGAAGATAATATTCTTTATGAATATTGAACGAAAATAATATTCATACGAATACAAAAAATAATATCTCTTCAGAATATGAAATAAATAATACCCCTTACAACTGTTGAACGAAAATAATATTCCTACGAATATTGAACGAAGATTATATTCCTTACGAATATTGAACGAAAATAATATTCATACGAATACGAAAAATAATATCTCATCAGAATATGAAATAAATAATACCCCTTACCTTAGAAGAAGACCTGATCTTTGGAATAGTGTAATAAATGCATTTCTTCTTTTTCTCTCTATAGCTTCTCTCTATATAGCTTCTCTCTCTATAATTGCTCTTGTGAGTCTTAGTGAATTGGTGAGAATGAATGAAAAATGAGCTTCTATTTATAGAAAAACATAGTTTCGATAATTGCACGTTTTGGGGGTCGAAATATTACAATATAATACCTTCATCTTTTCCTTCATTTTTAATTTAGTCCTGCAAGTATTATCAAACTTGCATCACCTCCCCTAATAGTACATCATGTGAATCAATAGTATAATCATGTGACTCAATAGTTCTATACATGTGAAAAAATAATTTCAGTATAGTACCTTCATCTATACCTCCATTTTTAATTCAGTAATGCAAGTATTATTAATCTTGCACCACCTCCCCTAATAGTACATGCATGTGAATCAATAGTACACACATGTGAACAAATAGTTATAAGCATGTGAATTAATAGTAATTAATTGTTCATTTATCTGATTAATTATCCAATTGGTCAATATAACTTCCAGACATCAATTATTATCGAAATAAATGTCGATTTCCACTAACACTAATAATCCCAACACAATGAAACTATCAATTCATCTTTAATCAACACGAACTTATTCATCATTAATATTATAACTCACAATATTTAACAACCAGGTCGTTCCCAGGAAAAAGGGGACTTTTCGATAAGGATTTCTCCTTATTGGCGTGCAATTAGGTGACCAAACCTCTCCTTGACAGAACTTCTAGACATTGTCAATATTGCAAATAATAATATGAATAACTTTGTCGTCTCAATTATTGATTTAATAATATAACATATTATGCAGATGATACTGTGACAATAATTGAATCAATGATATGAGAGATATGATACAACAATTACTATAGTAATAATTGAGTATAACTGAGTGACTTCTCACGTAAGCATCAATAATCAATACCGTGTGCTACTATGCAACCACGCGTATTAATGTACTTTTACTACCTGGTAGTTCAACAGTTTAACGGTAAAAATTTTGCCGTTATTTTTATAAAAAGATAATTCTGTCGTTTTTTAACTACGACAATACTTCCGTTGCGGGGTCCACCAATGATTGTGCCATCGCATTTAATATGCCTGTTAAAACGAATATTCACCCCACCAATCGAATATTATATAACCGCATTTACTTTTGCAAAATTTGTAAATATCACCCACAACTATAACATTATATCAAATCCACACCATAATATTCAAAAATATATTTCGAGAAAATATTCTTTATTCATAAAAGTTGGGGTCTTACAACAGATATCGAGTTCAGAAGTCGCTAGGGGCGATGCTAAGACGTTAGATTCCACCGTCCCTCCACCCGAGATTAGTTTATCTTAGGACGAGGAGACAGGACACCGCCTTGACCATTCTCGCCTCCATCACCAAGGCAGACGTTCTGGCCCCGGTGCCACCGCCGAGAAATACGGGTATCCCTCTAGAAGCGATGGGCGCGATACACCATTTAGATTGTTCGGATGGTGGTTACCTTAGTCGAAGACGTGTTTGGGCTGATGTTGAGTCAGCGCTCGACTGCTCAAGTATACTATTCTTTTTAAATTCAAATATATATTCTGCATGTAATTTAATTTGTGGGTAGTTATCTTTAACTAAATCATATATATGGACTAATGAGTTACATTATATTGTATCAACAGGGTGACGCGTGGACCCATTTGTTTAGATGAAGATGATGGTAATTTTCATATCTCCGTATCAAATACGACGCCTCGCCTTAGATGATCCTCCTCACACCGGGGGCTCTACTAGCTTGACTTAGTTTACAGTCTTTTGTAGTTTACATTATTTTTGACTTAGTTTATATTCTTCTGAGTTACATTATTTTGTAGTTTACATTATTTTTGACGTATTATAGTTTAAACCTTGTCATTACTTTAGTTTGAAATATCTCTTTACTTTAGTTTTGTTGCGGTTTGACATTTAGTTTAATTTAGCTAGCTTAATGGGATGTTTGATATAGTTTAGTTTAGATTAATGGGATATTTTTGACATTTTTACTTCTCATTTAGTTAGTTTTTAAAATATTATTGGCCTTGGTAATTGTAATTCATCTCATTTAGTTACTTCTCATTTTTACTTTAGTTTTGTTTATGTTTAGTTTAAATTAATGGGATTCATGTTGGCCATATTGTTAACTTGTGTATGTGCTGTTGGGAAAACATGAACAGGTACAGGTACAACAGATGTGGGTTAAATCCCTGGATATTGCAAAAACAAATAAAACATTTAAAAAAACATTATTCTCGACGGAATAGTACTATTCTCGACGGAATTCCGTCGAATTTAAGGTCGTTGCCATTTTTGACAGGTTGCCACATGGCATGCTTATCATCAACCGAATATCCTCGACAGACTATTTTTAGTTGAAAATATATTATCACCGACTGAATATTTGGTCGACGATAATTCTGTCGAAATAAAAGTATCCCCGAATCGAAAAAAGGCCGTGAACTTAATTTTGACACCTTGTATACTGATAGAATATTGTGACGACTCGAGAATTTAGAAAATTTATTAAAATCTTAAATAAATGATTTAAGGTCAAATAATAGACCTAGACAGAAAATAAGTATATGGGTTTGATATTTTTAGGAAGGAATTTTGAGGATTTCAAAATTTTGTGAAGGATTTAGGTGAATTTTTCAGGATTAAGTGTATATGGGAATATGTTCTGTGTTTATGGTTATGTATGTGTTCAGAATGTGGTTGAGGGTCAAGGGTTGACCAGATAAATTTTATCAGTGTCAAACCCTAACTATATATTAAAAACGTCAGCGTTCAGTTAGAAAACCCAAACGTTTGATAAGAAACCCTAGAAATCGATTCTGGAACCCTAATTTTAGTTCTGCGATTCTGAAACCCTAATTCGGTATCTGAAAACCCTAGATTGGGAATGCAAATGCTAAGTATAAGGTTAAACGTTATTAATTATAACTTAATTAGGGAAAACCCTAATGATTTATTTGAAACCCTAATTGATTATTAGAAAACCCTAATTTTAGATTCTCGTAATTTGAAACCCTAATCTGGGAACTTAACGGAGAATTATAATGCTCAAGTGCTATTAAGTATGAGGTTAATTAGGGTAAAGCTTAATCAATTCGAAAATTCTAATTTCAAATTATTAAACCCTAATTATTCTGTTAGAAATCTTTATATACAATTTTGACCCTAATTGCAAAATTAGCAATTTTAATTAGGAAATAATAATCCTAATTAGCAAGATTGAAGTTCATGATTAGGAAATCTTAATATATTTATAGAATCCTAATTATAATTAGAAATGCTAATTTTCTAATTTTGAAAAACCTAAATTGGGAATTTTAGAAATCTAGTTGCCAAAACCTAAAGGGTTAAACCCTAAACCCTAAGGTCCAAACCCTAAACCCTAATGTCCAAACCCTAAACCCTAAGGGTTTATATCAAAATGACCAAAATGTTTTTTTTTTACATTCTTTATTAGGTAACTTGTGAATTTTGACAATACCTTTAGTTGTTTACCAAACAACTTGACTTTGTGACATTAAATAACAGCCAATTTAATCTCCAATTGATAGCAAGATCAGTTCATGCATGTATCCAAGTAATATATATTAGATTGGAGAGAGAGAAAGTCATAAAAATTGGTCATTTGCTCTCAAACTCTCCATAACTCATTCTCTCTCTCAACCTACGAATTCTTAAAGTTCCTCAGTCATATAATCAGCCCATAAGTCACCAAATAACATATTGGAGATCTAAGATCAAAGATTTGGCTAGAAAGGTATAAAATCCTATTTCATTTTGATCTTGTATGCTAAGAGAAATTTTGTGTTAAAGTGTTTAATCATGTGTTATATGATGTTTTGAGGTGATCTATGTTGATATAACATAGATCCCTAGCATCAAAATGCTTTAAAAGTGATGATTTTCAAAACTTCCCAAGAACAGTTAAGAGGTCTGACAATCAAATGTCAGTCGCTCTAGATCTTTATGTGTTTGTGATTTCTGTTGTTATAAGTTTTGTATTTGTAGCCTGATATGTTGTCTTTAGTTTGGAAGTGGTAGTACAGCCATGGGATGTCTAGATCGTGTGTTATTTATGGTCAAATCTCGTTGACCGAGGTTGACCAGGCCAAATCTGGGTAACCTAGAAAGCCTTGATCAACATCTGACAACGTTTTGTGGGATTAATATCTGTCAGGTTATTAGTGTTATGATGTTTTTGTTGTGACGTATTTGTAGCTGGTTATGTGTACTATGTATATGTGGCCTTAGATCGTGTAAGAGATCAACAAGTAGAACTTTACAGTTAGTCAAAGTAGACCAAACGAACACGGATGACATTTCTGGAATTTCCATAAGTCATAAGAACATGATGACTGACAAGCTTTGACCAAAGCATAACATGTTATTATTTTGTTATTTAACAGATCTAATGATTCCTATATGTTCCTTGTTATGTATACTACATATAAGAACCATAATATCACATACAAAATGAATGGAACCTAGATTTAATTGAGCCATAAGATGGCCACTCGAACCTGTCTGGAAATCTGGGAAACCCATAAATCTTTGCAGGCCTCTGACATCAACTTTGCAGACTTGGATCTTGCGATTATGATGCTTAATGACTTATATGGTGATATATAATTGTAGTATTACATAAATACTACAAGACTAACGTCTTAACAAACCCAGAAATCAATAAGAACAATGAATTAAACCCGGTCAAACCTCCCACCTTGGTGTCTGACATGTTTTCTGGGCAGGCTCAAGAACAGCCCAAGAACACCATTAGCGACGGATGTGTCGCCTAAAGCCCCTATAACGACACTTATTTTCGGAAAATAGATTATTTTAATTAATAAATAGAAAAAAATGGTTTTTAATTATTAAAAATACATATTAAATTATGAAAAATTATTTTAAAGCTTGAAAAATAGTTTTTAATTATTTTGTGTATATTTCAAAAATATTTAATATTTTTGGAATATAAAAGGTATTTATTTATTTAATTATATTAAATATAAAAATAGTTTTAATTTATGAAAAATCATGAAAATTATATTATGATATTAAAAAAATATTTTAAGTTATTTTTGATGACTTTTAATATTTTATGATGAATTTCATTAATAATTTATTATTAATGGTAATTAACTTATAAATATATTAAATAAATTATAAAAAATAGAATTAATGATTTAAAAATCATATAAAAATGATTTAAGTGTTATAAAAATATTTTAAGTTATAAAGTATAACTTTTGATATTTTGTCATGAAAATATTAATATTTTAATATTAATAGCAATTATCTGGATAATGGATTTATGTGTTTATGATTTTTAAGGTATTAAAATACTTTGATAAATTATAATTATATTATAATATTATGTTATGATTTTCTTTAATATTTAATGATAAATAAGTATTAATGATTAAGGAATTGTGTGGTATTTGTATAATGTAAATACAATATTAATGATTGGAAAATCATTTTAACTGGTAATAATTATCTGAAAATTATTACAAGCTTGTAAAAAATGTTTTGACTGATAAGAAAATTGTCTAAGATATTGTTAAATGTTTAGGCAGAGTTTAATTGAACTTAAACTCGATATTTGTTCGACTAGACCGTCGGGATGATAGAATTGTGTCGGTTTCAAGTCAGACTGAAATAGTTTGACTTAATGTTATGTCTTATGTGTTGTATAGACTGATAGAGTTATGTGTTATGTGTTTAGGTTATTCTATTTATATATATAATAGTATTATATTGTGATGATATTATTCTAATATTGAAGATCTATATTACTAATATTAGGTCTTAGGATAAAGCGTTATAAATTGCATAATGCAGTAATCAAATTGCTCGAGTAAGTTTTACTTAACTCTACTAAGAGTTGTTTCATTCAGATATGCTTATGGTTAATCATTCTTTGATTGCCATGGATAATTGTACTCTGTACATATTGCATGTATAAGTCGGTATGAAAGGCTGATCACCTTCATTACCAGTTGGTCCAGATATATTTGTTCATATTCAATACTTGTTCAGTCAAAAGTTTGTTCGTGCTAGTTCTCAATTATATTGATGAATTATAGCCAGCTTATTATTCAGATTCTTCAATCATGATATATCTTTAAATTGTATTTAAACTTACTGGACAACTTTCATGCTCACCCTTGCTATATCATGATAAACATTGCAGATAAAGCGAATGCGTTTAGATACAGGAAAAAGGATAATGCCAAGTTCAGCTTGGGATAAAATGTTCGGCTAGTTTGTAATAGTATAGTTGGATAATAATGTTATGTGTTAGATAGTTTATGAATTGTGTATAAGTTAAGGTTACTCGATTTTGGGGAATAGTGTGTAAAGTGTATTGTATAAATAATTTATGTTTATATCTTCCGCAATTAGTTATAGAAATAGTATACCAGATCTGTGGTGATTAGGACCCGGATTTGGGGCTACTACAAATATTCCGTCGGAAATAAAGTTATCCTCGACAGAATATCCTTAATACCGACGGAACATTCCGTCAAAAATAAGCCTTTTTGTTGTAGTGGTAATTTTATTGCTAAGATAAAGCGGGGTTGCTGAAAAAAAAGTGATTAGTGATATTACTTGTTAATTCTGCTTATAAGCTGTTTTTAATAAACAATTATGTTTTGGTAATGAAAAAGTACTTAAAAGAGTAAAAAAGAAGATAATATGTGGAATTGAAGAAATTGCTCATCGCTTATTTCCATAAATAATGACTTAAATAGATACAATAATATATAGTATTAAAGTACGGTTGGAACAGTAATAAAGTAAAAAAATAAATTAAGTAGGAATGAAATAGTAATATACTTTGTTCAACTTAATTATTTGAATTCTATTTATAAGTAGAAGCACCAAATTGATGATTTTGCATATTTTCATTTTCATTAAAAATCCTTATATAAGTAGTTTCAAATAGCAGTTTACCTAACAATTTTTGCTTTTTAGAACTGTTTATAAACAATTCCAAACACTCGTTAACAATGAGCAACTTATTTTTTGAGGTTTATAGGAGGCTAAACTTGTTACCTTTACCTAGTAACTACTTTCCCAAAATAAAAAATAACAAAAAAGGAGTTTTGAGCATTTTATACCATGTTTGATGCTGATATCAGATTGGTGTTTGTTATTATCATTTCGTCCATCCTTTTCTCAGTCTTATGAAACCTAGATGAAGCTGAGGCTTTTTTGTTTGGTTAAAATTGTTTTTATGTTTTATTTTGTTGTCACTACTAACTAATATAAATCGTGTATTGTTGGTCTGTGTGTTGTTTGTTTTCCATCGTTGCTAATTTAGTAAGAGCTTTTAACACAGGTTTCATAGATAATGGTGGAGCTGATCTTTCTGATGAAGAAGATTCTAGATAGAAGCATCGTCGGCCTCTCCTTCCACGTGAGGACGACCAGGAAGACGTTGAAGCTCTTAAGAGAAGCATTCAGGCTAGGTATGCCAGGTCAAGTTATATAAAATATAATGACGAGGAGGAGACAACAGATATGGACCAACAAGTTCTTTTGCCATTTGTCAGGGATCCAAAGTTGTGGATGGTGAAGTGTGTGGTATGATTAATGATGCTTATTGATTTCTTGCCTGGTGTTGTATACTGGTTTCAGCATTGTTTGTTCATGAATTATTGTTTGTTATTGGCCATGAGAGGGAAGTAGTTGTTTGCCTAATGCAAAATTGTATTGATAAAGTATCTGAGTTGCAAATTAGATCAGTTGTAGCACTTGATCTGTAACACCCCCTTTCCGAATAGGAAAGGGAGGTCACACACAAAGCACAACAAACCTCAAAATTAGTAAACAGAGCACTAATAATTTCAAAATATTAATAGTGGTGATCCATTAATAAAGTACTAAAAACAATTCTCCAAACAGAGTCAAAATAATCAAAACTTAAAATCGAATTAACTTAGATGGTCAAAGGCAACTCTCTCATCACACTAGCGTTGAATCACCCCTTCAAACCTGCCGAAAGAAAAACATATCATGAGTGAATTGCCCAATACGGATATAGATAATACAAAGATGTATAACTGAAATACGAAATCAACTGAAGCAACATACTTAACAAAGCCTCAAGCTTAAAAACCGACGAAAATATGATATCCAACGTCTGAATAGAATATATCCGAATCAACAGATTTAACGAAACAAACAGAAAAATAAAGAATGAACTAAAGTATTGAAGGTAATAGTACTGAAGGTAATACAAGTACTACACTTATGGCCAGTGCGAGCACACATGGATAACAGCAACGAAACACACATGGACAGATCTAGCACAAACTAGCACAAGGATTGCAACAGATTGCCAGCATGGATTCTGTACATTGGGATTAGTGCATACATACACGTGTAATCCGAATATAAGAATATTTAGTTATCCTTGTTGTATTAAGTTCTCTTTTCTGTATAAATACTCTTTGGCAAAACTATGAATTTAGCCACTATAGTTGGCAAGTTTTACTTAATGCACAATTGAACTTTTAATTTTTTGAATTACCCCATTAAACAAATTAAAATTTTACAATTGGATCATTCTGTTAACTGTAGGTCAGTTCTGTTAATATAAAAGTTAACTTTTTCTTACGTGGCTTTTTAAAAGAAAAGTAAAATGACTCAGCCACTATCAACTCAGCTTCTCTCATCCTCAAACCACAACCACTCATCCTCTCTTTCTTCTCTCCTCAAACCTCGTCAAATTCACTGCAGATAACACCCAAAAACACCACTCCTTCAAATTCCTCATTTCCCAACCTATCCCACCCCCAAATCCAAGATCGCCGACTACCCTACTTCGCCCATGCGCCACCTCCAATTCCACCTCCCCATCCACTACATTCCACGGCGTCTCTTTATGTCAATTTCATGACAACATTGACACACCAAATCATCCCCACATTGAATACCTAACCCTAGTCCCCTCTAACCCCGATTTAATACAAAAACTCAAAGTCATATGCCTGCTCTATTTCCTTCTCCTCTTACCACCAAATTTCACTTCATTTCTGGTGAATTCAAGTCCAAGTACTCAATCCTCATCGCCGAAGACAACTTCGGCTGAGGTTCATCCTGTGAACATGCTCCTGTGGCCCTCAAATCCGCTGGGCTGGCAGCGGCGGTGGTGGCGGAATCGTACGCTGCGAGGATATTTTTTAGGAATTCGGTGGCGACAGGAGAGGTTTATCCCATTGAATCAGAGGTGAGGATCTGTGAGGAGTGTAAGAATGAAGATGTGCTCGTCAATTAAGCTTGGACAGATTTTATTGATCAATCATACCATTGGGAAAGAGTATAAGCTGAATTGGGGATGAGTGAATTTGACGAGGTTTGAGGAGAGAGAAGAAAGAGATGATGAGTGGTGGTGGTTTGAGGATGAGAGAAGCTGAGTTGTTATATATGGACAGTGGCTGTGTCATTTTTCTTTTCTTTTAAAAAGCCACGTAGGAAAAAGTTAACTTTCATATTAGCAAAATTGAGCTACAGTTAACAGAATGATCTAATTGTACAATTTTAATTTGTTTAATGGGGTAATTCAAAAAATTAAAAGTTCAATTATGCATTAAGTAAAACTTGCCAACTATAGTGGTTAAATTCATAGTTTTGTCAATACTCTTTGGTTAGCTAGCTTAGAGGGTAACAAAACCAGATATGTTTGTATGTACAAGTTTCGATCATTAAGAATTATACACTTTCTCTATTTCTTCTCATTTTCTCAATATCTTATATTCATAAAGTTCATATGGTATCAAAGCTAAGATTCTATTTTCGGCAAACGTAATTGAAGTTACTTCATTATGAATCCCATAAATCTCAAAAGAATTACATATCTCTAACAAATCTTCTTCATTGATTATAAATATCAAAACCCTAAACAAATGACTTCTTACGCAACTATGGTAGCATCATCCAGTGGAAATAACCAGAATCAAACTCATAATCAAGAAAGAAATCCATCTCGTTCAACTCACAGTCAAGCAGATCGAGCATTCTTGAATCAGGTAAATGATTTGAACTCGCCACTAAATTCCGTATACCATCCTCTGTATCTTCATACAAGTGACCATCCTGGCTTAGTCCTAATTTTAAAGAAGCTTACTGGAACCAAGAATTATACTTCATGGAAAAGATCTATTAAAATAGCATTATCAGCGAAAAACAAGCTAATAATCATAAATGGAGGTTATGATGAACCAAACTCTGATAGTCCTCTGTTTCCACATTGGGCTAGAGTGAATGATATGATAATTTCTTAGATATTGAATACGATTTCAAAAGAAATTGGAGATAGTTTGAACTTCATAACTAGTGCTTCTTTAATGTGGAAAGAATTACAAGATAGGCTCTCTAGTATTGATGGACATAGATTTTACCAATTATAAAGAGATTTACATTCTCTGGAGCAAGAACACAAATCAATTGAACTATATTTCCATAAGATGAAAGGATATTGGGACGAATTTATAGCTCTAGAACCTGCATTTGAATGTACATGGGATGCACGTCAAGTGCTTGAAGAAAGAGAAGGAAGGAGAAAATTACTTCAATTCCTAATGGGTTTACATGAAAACTTCTCAGCAGCAAGGGGACAAATACTCATGATGCAATCATTACCAGATGTTAATCATGCTTATTCTTTGTTGAAACAAGATGAAAGGATGAAACAAGGTTACATACCTGAAGCTAGGAACACATTTGTAGCTAATTCTACTGTCCACAGTGCTGAAATAGCAGTCAATTATGCAGGCAGAACATCTGGTACTAAAATAGGATGTGCTAATTGTGGAAGGGAAAATCACACCATAGATAAATGTTTTTAGATTGTAGGATTTCCCCCTATCATCCTACACATCCTGCTAACAAGGGAAAGAATTAATTCATTAGAAAAGGAGGAGATTATGGTCAATGTGACACCCCCAAATTCAGGTACTTCATTCCCACAGGATCTGGTGTTCACTTAATCAAACATTCATATCTAACTACCCAATCACAATAAAACTGGATAAATAAAACCTTTCCCATTAAAGGGTTACATAATAAAATCTCCCAGGTTATCTAACCTTTAATTACAATCATTCAAATGCGGAAATTAAATAAACTTCATTAAAACCAAGTCTAAGATCATCATAATAAAAATCTAACATCTCAATCAAAGTAAAATTATAAGTCTTCATCACTTGCACATTTTTCCCTTTCCTTTGCTAGACGAAGGTTCATCTACCTTCTCTTCTTTAGCTGCAATGAGTTTTAAAATATGCAAGAGTGGGATACAATATGAAATCAACAGGAGTAAAGTAATAATAACTGCCAATAATAGGCTCATTAACAATGAATAGTACTCTATCATCTATAATCAGAAACTAAAATCCAAAACGTGGAATAAATATAACTGAGGGTCATAAGACCATGAACTATGTCCACAAATTGCAGCAATCTTTCAACTCCAACTTTAACAATCATAAGACTATAAGGACTCCTCGCACTTGGGGGGATCACCCTTTCGTACCATGTATTGTGAACAAACATTTAACGCTATTGCCAGATATTAACCCCTAATCATAACATTAGGGTTGTTCATCTCGATATTTAGAGTACAAAGTCCGCACCAAAGGAAGTTTGGTTTGATATAAGCTTTTCGGGGTAATTTAGAATTCAACGAACATCAACTAAGGATTAGTTGAATGAAACCAAGAACATTTCACTATAGAATAATCATGATTGAACCAATCATAGTAAACTAAAGTCATGCTTTAGGAATAATCTAAGAGCATACAATTTGAATAACTATAACACCTTGCTTGAACAATACTAAGCCAAGGTTAATTAGAATTGAATACTAAGCATGCATAACAATTTGATCGATAAAAATGTTCAACATTAGAATATATAAATTTGCATGCTAAACAACAAGTTAAATACAAGAATAACTTGCTCAAGAATAACTTACATCATTATATCATAATCAAATTGAAAACCATAATTAGTTCAACAAGATAAAGGATTAGAAAAACTTGCTCAAAGAAAATTTAAGCGATTGCACAATTCTAAAAGTAGAGTTAAAGAACTTGCATTATTATATTGGAAACAATAATTGATTCAATCAAGATAATGGATTAGAAAACTTGCCTTGCTCGTGGACTAAATCAAACAATTCAAACCACAATATCCTATAAACATATGTCATCATGACATAATTAGTCATTACCATCTTACAAACATAACTAAATATGTTCATCATTTAAAATTAGATTTTTAATCACATAATCGAGTTATAACACAAGTTAATTGTTAATAACATACTTATTCATAGTATAGAAATACTAAAATCAACATTTAGCAGTCCTACTATCATCACATAACTTTTCTTAAAATTTCGTGTACAAAAAGTACAATTGTCGAGACCATTCTCGCTTCACTCACATACAGTATACAGCCACTTACATGGAGTGCGTATTATGGTGGGCATGGCATGCTACCGCGGAGATCATAGGCTACAAGGCAGCTGCCATGTATGAGCATGAGCATGGCGCATGCAAGCACCACAAAAAGGTATCAGAAATCCGTCTTGCATGGCGCTTAAATTACGACCTCGGCGAGACTGACCTCAAAGAATCACCTTGAAAAAAGCAAATTTGGCCTACAAGTTCGTTTCTAACAGGACCAAATATCATGTAAATCATACAACAACTTCATGTAAACATATTTCACAAACTCTAAACATGATTCTACCCATACAACCACATAAACAACAAAATTAACACACCCAAATTCACTGTTTTTGGCTAAAACTCACTTTTTTATATTTCAATGAAAATCAACAACTTCGAACTTTTGTTTTCAACCAAAACCACTAATTCAAAGTGTCTTTATCAATGATTATACATACTCTAACAAATTAAACGTTCAATTTATCAACTAAACCACTAATTCACCCTTAATTTCTAATTTAAGCTAAACAATATATTTTCATAAAAACTCTCTGTAAAAACATTTTCTTCACAAACATATACATAACAACAATTCTTTGATTATAACCCATGAAAATAGTTTTAACATCACTATTATGACATATAAAGCCACATAACAACAAAATGTCATGCTTACATAAAGATTCTACAGAGAATTTGGGAAGATAAAACTAAACTTTTAAGAACTAAAAGGAATAGGAGAATACCTTGATAGAAGATGATATGGCTAATCTTTTCTACTCTCAAGCCTCCTTCTCCAATCTCTAGCCTTCTTTTCTCTCTTCTTTCTTCTTTTCTTCTTCTTCTCTCGAGTTTTCTTTATTCTCTCTAACTCTCTCTCTAACATACGTCTTAACCAAATAACGATATATAGATATTATATATATTAATTATATAATATAATTATAAACATAACTGATATCAGTTATATGAATTTTAAAATCAAAAGCTGGCTTGTTTGGTTAACCACTAACAAAATAACCCATTAATCCTAACACCTTGTTTGGTAAAACTCAAATAAATTAAAGACTTAATAGGCCTTAGGCCTTGTGTGGCAAAACTGAATTAAAACTCCTTTAAGTTATTTTAGTAACTCCTTTATAACAAGGTTATTTGTCACACATTAATTTAATTAAATTAATCCTAATAACAATTTATTAAATCACTTCATCACATAAATCAATACCACAAAATTATAATTTTCTATATAATTATAACTTTATTTAATCAACTAACACATCCTTTTAAATTTATAAATTTCAATAAAAAGAATAGTAATTCAATTAATCAAAATTCTCTAACTTAATAATTAAATTAAATTAGTAAAATAATTAATTTTCCTTAATTATTTATTTAACAAATAATTAACCACATCAATTCAAATTTGAACAATTATTTATTCAACAATAAACACATCCATTAAATATTTAAATAATTCAATAAATATTTAATATCACAATTAAAATTCTAGAATGTTACAGTCAATCAGGTTATCAAAGATGATTTTCTGATTCAGGTTATTCTCCACATACCAATAATTCAGGTTATTCTCCACATACTAGCAACCAATACAAAAATTTGGCAAAAGGACCTGCTAAGGGCATTTATCAAACAGCAGGAAATTCTACTTTCAAAAGAGATAATCCCAGAGAAAATTTAAACATCACATCCAATGAGGGTCATATGGAGAGTTCAATGTCACAATCACAAAATATGCCCACATATGAGCAGTTTCAGCAACTTCAAAACCAAATGAATCACATGATGCAATTGATATGAACACTGCAAGTATGCCTCATTTAACTCCTGAAGATTATATTGCAGGTTTAACAACTTTTACTTTTTCAGCCTCTATTCATCCACATTCATATATCATAGACATAGATGCAACTGATCACATGTGTTCTCATATTGATATCATGCATTCCATTATAAATTTATCTCATCCTGTTTATGTTTCACTACCAACTCAAGCAAAGATCATGGTCACTAAAATGGGATCAGTGGTTATTGTCAGGAATAAACATGTGAATGATATTCCTATTTATATTATTTGATTATGATATATATGAATGAATATGCAAGTATGCTTGCATTAAGAAAAGTTGTAAAGTCCTTTGATAGATAATAGAAACATATGTACAAGGACTTAGAATGAATTGATCAAATGTGTTAGGTTGATCCTACATAAGCAAAACAGCTTTGTAAAGTCCTTAAAAAGAAATGATGTACAAGGACTATAAAAATAAAAAGATCAAGCATGTTAGGTTGATCTTATGATGTAATAGATAGGTTTGTCTGATCGTCAAGCACTGCACCAAAAATCGTAGTCTGCCAAGAGAGTCAAGGAAAACTCGAGAGCTATCAAGGCAGAATCGTAGTCTGCAAGATAGTAGATCTCGGAGTTCGTAGACTTCCAGGAGAGACAAGAAAGGATCGTAGTGTGTCGAGGAGAACTTCCTCGTAGTGAGTCTGGCGAGGAAGTCATGTTTCGAATCGTAGAGACAAACGACCGCCTATGGTAAATGAAGCATCTGCCAAAGTCAGCTTAAAATCGTAGACTACACTCGGAGTCGTAAAGTCTACGATGAAGACAACAAGCACAACGATAGAAATCTTAGAGTATCAAGATCTGATCTCGAAGTCGTAGTGTCTGCACAGCCAAAACTGAATCGTAGAGTGCAAAACTAAGATCTCAACAAGATGTGCTCACAATGTCAAAGAAGAATCGTAGAGCAAATACGATTCTCAACGAATAGGCACTCCCTGAATATCCAAAGGAATGAAGCCTCTGATTGGTAATGCAAAGATACATCTCACCAAGAAAATCAGAGGGCACTCAATGAATGACATACAAGCTAACAGAAGATCTAAGCACCAACCCAATCAGCATCAAGATTGAGTTGTGAAGCCATTCGAGATGAAGTCTTTCACAAGGAGATCAGAAGAAGATTTCTGTAATTGAGTAAGAAAAGTCAGCAAGTGCAGTAGCTGTCAAGCAGACAAAAGACAACGATTTTGAAGATGATCAAGATCGTAGTGTTTGCCAAACAAAGAAAAAACTGATGGAGTATACACAAAGATATTGGTCAGCCTCTGAACAACAAGGCTAAAGTGATTAAGCATTGGGTCAGTCCATTGATGATAAGTGAACGGGAGATCGCAAGGAGAAAGCGAGCTAGACACGCCACAAATCTGAAGTGTCTTGTTATTCAGAAGGGACCAGAGCAAGAAGTCAAACCATCAGTATCTGAGAACAGTCAAGGCAAGCAAAAGTAATGAAGCTCTGCACAAGAAAAGGAAGAAGTGTTTTTACATTGGAGATCTAATGAACACTCTCCTAGATCATAGTGTTGACTCTACAAGTCAAAATCAACAATCAACTAGACACTACGATCTGGTCGAGGGAGTTATGCATCAGAATCATAGAGCTCGAACGCCTGAAGATTAAGGCATTGGCAACGGCTCAATCTGAAGATTGATATTCGAGTAGAGCTTATTGAGAGCATCGATGCAAAAGGACAACCTCTGATCGAGAAATCAGAAGGAGGAAATAAAGTCTTCGACCTGCCCAAGACATTAAAGTGACATCTCTGACGGGGTAGGTGAAACAGTAGACTGCAGTGTTAAAAAAGTATAACATGTCACATCTGCAGTCTACCTCAGTCAACTTGAGATCTATGAAGATATTTGAATAGTTTTCAACGACTGCTTTCCAACAGAAGGATTGGGAAAGAGTATAAATCAGCAAGAGCTTCAAAGATCGAAGTATACTGGAGTTGTTAAGTTTGGAGAAATGGTGGACTGATCTAACCAACAAAAATAGTGAGTGACCAATGAAGGTCTGAAGACTCACTCTACGATCCACCAAGAACACTCAGAGACAGAAAAAGAAAGAAGTAGAAGTGAGAGTTCTACTGCAGGAAAAGTGTTTTGAACTACCGAGAAAAAGAAGAGCATCAATGTCATCTTGATGTCCATCATGGGAAAACTCTAAGTACCATAGAGAAGAGCACACAGTCATCTTAGCAAGTCTATCATGAGAAGGCATCAAGTATCAAGAATGAAGATCACCAAAGCCATCTTGATGTCAAGCATGAGAAAGTTTCTAAGTACCTATCAGAAGAGCTCACAGTCATCTTAGAAACCCATCATGTGCAGCCATCAAGTATCAAGAAGAATGATCTTTAAGGTAGTTCATCAAGGGATCATCAGAAGGGGTAGAGTAACTGAAGAAGCTGAGCATCATGTAACACTCAACTGCACTTCAAGGATGATCAAGCTAAGCTGCTAAATAGAAAAGATGTTCATAGCTAAAAGGCATCTTAGCAGCTCAACACCAACAGCAACAACAAACAAACAACTCCACAAGAAGCCAGGGCCTGAGGGGTCCTTGTTCGGAGGGACTAAATAAAGTTCCAAGCCTGCTGAGCTTGAAGAGTTCCTAGGAAACTAGAGGAGTTCCAAGGCTGCTGGCCTTGAAGAGTTCTTAGTGAACTAAAGTCCCAAGGCTGCTGACCTTAAAGGAATCTTAGTGATTCAGGGTGCTGCCCTTCCTTAGTGGAAATCCTACTAGTTGAAAGCAGAAGAGTGGATTAGGAGCTAGAGTCTCTGAACCACTTAAAACACCTTGTGTCTTTTACTTTATGACATTTACTTTATGTAAATTAACTGCTATAGCTACTATGTATGTTTTGACTGCTTGCCTATGTATGTTTTAACTGCTATAACTGTGCGTGAAAAGATTCTTATATTTGTCACATGCTAAATTATTAGTAATACAAACTAAACCAGAAAAGTATTTGAAATTAAAAAGGAGCTATTCAACCCCCCTTCTAGATCTATTGTGCCTACTGGGAACTAACAATTATAACTCCAGACTTAACAATTCACAATGTTTTCTTTGTGCCTTCTAATCATTATAACCTCCTCTCTATTAGTAAGTTGACCAATGATACTAATTGCAGAGTTTTGTTCTTTCCACATCACTATTTGTTTCAGGACCTGAACATGATGAAAATCCTAGCAGTTGGTAAAGAGAAGGTAGGCTTATATGAACTTCTACCATCTAATACAGTTGTTTCATCCAATACAGTTGTTTCATCCAATAAACTTGTAACTTCTAAATCAATTGTCAATACTACTACTTCTGGAAATGTATGGCATTATAGATTAGGTCATGCATCTGATATTGTTCTTAAACATATATATGGCATTTCTTCTGTGTTTTCCCATGATTGTAATAAGTCTTGTATTGTACGTCCTCTTGCCAAACAACACAAGCTTCTTTTTCCCATCAGTAATAATAAAACTACATTTCTTTTTGAGCTTATTCATTGTGACTTATCGGGTCCTTATAGAATATAAACACATGCAGGATGTAGGTTTTTTCTTACTATTGTTGATGATTTTAGCAGGGCTACTTGGACTTATTTGATGCCCACTAAGTTTCATACTTTTCAAATTTTCAATTCCTTTCTTACTTATGTCAAACTTCAGTTTAATACATCAGTGAGAATAGCTTAAACTGACAATGGCACTGAATTATTCAATACTAGAATGAATACTCTGTTAAATTCTCTTGGCATGATTCATCAAAGTTCTTGTACTGAAACCCCTCAACAAAATGGTAGAGTAGAACGAAAACACAAACATTTGTTATAAGTGTCAAGAGCTCTTAGATTTCAGTGTGGTGTTCCTCTTTCTTTTTTGGGGGAATGCTTGCTTACTGCTACATACATCATTAACATGTTACCTTCTATTATATATTAAATCATAAGACTACACATGAATTGTTGTTCAACACTTCTCTAACTTATAATCACATGAAGATTTTTGGTTGTTTGTGTTATGTCTCTATTCACTCTTCAGACAAATTTTCTTCACGAGCTCTTCCTTGTATTTTCATTGGTTATCCTTTTGCAAAAAAGGGGTAAAAAGTGTATAACCTTCACACTAAAACTACCTTGGTCAGTAGACATGTCATTTTTATTGAACATATTTTTTCATACTTGAACAAACATTCTCCCAAATCTCAGTGCATTCTCCCTTTTACATTTGTTTTAGTAGATGATACTTCACTTATAAATTTCAATTTTGATATATTCAAATCTTCTAATCCTACTTTATTCATTGATCCATCTCTTATATCTCCTATCCCTCCTGGTTCAACTGTTGATTCTAATATTCATTCTCATGTTCCATATCCTGTTTTTAATATTGATTCTAATCTTGATTCTTCATCCTATATTCCATCTCCTTTCTTAGTACCAAATCCCGATTCTATTCCTCTAGCTCAACCTATTATCAGACAATCCACAAGACTCAAGCAAAAGCCTAATTGGTGAAAGATTATGAAGTTCACACTAAGCCTACTTCTTTATTTTCCACTGCAGATGCTCACTCATATCAGGTACCTTCTTCTACACATCCCATCTCTAAATATCCCATCTCTAGTTATCTTTTATATCAACATTTTTCTCCTAAACATAAAGCTTTTGTTACACTCCTTGATGCTTCTCATGAACCTTCTACTTATTCACAAGCTGTGAATAATCCCAAATGGGTTGAGGAAATGAGAATGCTTTAGAGGAAAATCAGACTTGGACCTTGATGGAATTGCCTCCAGGTAAAAGAGCTATTGGATGTAAATGGGTAAACAAAATCAAGTATAATTCAGATGGTACCATAGAGAGATATAAAGCTAGGTTGGTGGCTAAGGGTTTCACTTAAGCTAAAGGTATAGACTACCATGAAACCTTTGCCCTTGTAGCCAAAATGATCACTGTCAGAACCTTACTTAATGTGGCTTCTGTGAACAACTGGCATATTAATCAACTAGATGTTAACAATGCTTTTTTATACGGTGATCTTGATGAAGAATTTTACATGGTTCTTCCACCT
The DNA here is from genome assembly GCA_020205605.1 of Panax ginseng. Lineage (NCBI taxonomy): Eukaryota > Viridiplantae > Streptophyta > Magnoliopsida > Apiales > Araliaceae > Panax > Panax ginseng. The sequence continues at coordinate 48,426,200 of CM035132.1, forward strand.
GGACACACTTGTTCTCAACCTCATATTGTATGTAAATTGGATAAATCCCTATATGGCCTGAAACAAGCAAGTAGACAATGGTTTGCAAAACTAACTAACTCTCTCAAACAAGTTGGTTATGTTCAATCTCATGCTGATTACTCTCTCTTTACTCAGTCTCAAGGATCAATTTTTACTGCAGTCTTGATCTATGTAGATGATATGTTGGTGGTTGGCAATCATGAATCCACAATTCTGTAGCTCAAATAATTTCTTGATGAGGTTTTTAGCATTAAAAATCTGGGACTCATTAAATATTATCTTGGATTAGAGATATGTCAATCTTCTATAGGTATTTCTTTGAGTCAGAGGAAATATGTTCTGGATCTTCTTACTGACAATAATCTCCTTAATTTTAAACCATTGGCTATTCCTCTTGATCAACATGTGAAACTAAATGATAAGGATGGTTCTTTTCTTTCTGACCCTTCTCAATACAGAAGCATTGTAGGCAAGCTTCTTTATCTCATTATTTCTAGACCTGATATTAGTTATGATGTTCAGTTGTTAAGCCAATTTATACAAACACCTAGAGATCCCCATATTAAAGCTGCTACACGAGTACTCAGATATCTTAAAGGGACTGTTGGATAAGGGCTTTATTTTCCCAGAAAAAACTCCTATGCTGCTTCAAGCATATTGTGACAGTAATTGGGGTTCTTGTTCTATTACTAAACACTCTGTCATAGGCTATTCAATTATGCTTGGTTCTTCCTTAATTGCATGGCATTCCAAGAAACAATCTATTGTTTCCCAAAGTACAACTAAAGTTGAGTACATGGCTTTGGCCACAGTCACTTGTGAACTCATTTGGTTGGTTGCATTACTAAAGGATTTTCAATTTTCAGTTCCTCAACCGATCACAATTTTTTGTGATAATGTTGCTGCTATTGACATAGCTTCCAATCATGTTCATCATTCTAAAACAAAACATATTGAGCTTGATTTCCATTTCATTCGGGAAAAGGTCTAAGCCCATTTTATAAATCCTACATATATTCCTTTCCAGTTACAACTAGCTGACATCTTTACTAAACCTCTTGGTAAAGTACCACACTGGTTTTTACTTGCCAAGTTGGGTGTGCATAACATTTGTGCCTCTCCAACTTGTGGGGGAGGGGTATTGCAAGTCATAGTATTGAAGGTAATAAAAGTAAAGGTAATACAAGTACTACACTTGTGGCTGGTGAGAGCACACATGGACAATAGCAATGAAAAACACATGGACAGATCCAACACAAACTAACACAAGGATTGCAACAGATTGCCAGCATGGATTCTGTACATTGGGATTAGTGCATACATACACGTGTAATCAGAATATACAAATAGTTAGTTAGCCTTGTTGTATTAAGTTCTCAATTCTGTATAAATACTCTTTGGTTATCTAGCTTAGAAAGTAACAAAACTAGATATGTTTGTATGTACAAGTTTCGATCATTAAGAAATATACACTTTCTCTATTTCTTATCATTTTTTCAATATCTGTTATTCATAAAGTTTATATGAAGTAACTAACTCAATTAATTAAACTGAACAGAAACAAACAAAACTAATATAATGAAATAATAGGCTGAATCAAATGGCTGGGTGTTATTTCATACCGAGTGAGCTCAGAAATATACATTGCCACACAGGCAAGTCAAAATAATGCCACACATGCAAGTCAAAATAATGCCACACAGGCAACTCACACATTGGATCGCGAATCCAAATGTATACAAATTAGATAGGTGTGTTTGGCACAACATCACCAATCCGTAGAACATAAAACTAGGGTTAACCCATACGCCAACCACAACAAAACACCAAATGGCCCACTTCCTCCGGAGCCCAAATCGAGACGCCGTGGACTAATCACACCACCACGGAAAGTGTCATGCCTCTCGTGCCAAGATGACATGACTGTGGTACCCCCACAGGTGGTTATAGCTCCGGTATACCCTACGGTACATTTTAACAAAAATATCATATCACAACACAACACATGCCATATAATACCATCAAAATAGGTGTCGTGTCACAACACATGCGATATAATACCAATAAAAATAGATACCGTGTCACAACACATGCGACACAATATCCACAAAAATGGGGTTCTAATGTATATGTTGAACCAGATCAAATCATAATGTCTCCAAAAGAAGGTAACAACATATATCGCTCTACAAATATCAAAATAAATACTAGACATGATAACCTAATTCAAAGAGTACAAGTACGAGTTCAATGTGTCAGCTCCAAAATGAAACAAATATATGAATTTCACAAGAAACAATTATGTGAAATAATAACAGAATTCGAAACGAGAAACAAAACGAACAAATCAAATTTAACAAAAGTATTGCTGAAAGAGTACGAAATCCGTACCTTAATATAGTACCAAAATGATTCACCAAAACCAAATATCACCCGTTAGACTCCCTCAATCCGATCTAATTATGAAAATAAAATATAATACATATAATTAAATTATGAACTTATATAGTTTATATTTTTATAAATTCAATAATTTAATCTACAATATTCAGTTTGTAATCAAAAGATACATTTTAATTGTAATAACAATATTATAATTTTTATTTATCACTTTCCCCTTTTAATATATATATATATAATGAATATGCAGGTTTGTATATATATAAAAACGGTGCAAATTGACTGTTACAATTGTTTTTTTAGTTCACATATATCATATATCTCAATTGTAAATCAAAATTTCATTAACCAATTCAATTAATCAAACGGCATAACAAAATTTTAAAATAGATTGCAAACACAACAAGAAATAGATTATAATTACAGTAGCAAAATAATTATTTTGTATTCAAATATAGTCCAATAATTACCTTTGAAGAGAAGAATATGGTGAATAAAGTTTTAAGGATCTTACTCTCAAACCCTTTTTAAGTCCAACCACGTTCCCTCGTTCTCCTCATTCTCCTTCCGCCTCTTTCTTCGTTTCTCGTTACATTAGAAACCCTCTTTAGTCGATTATGTCAATATATGTATTAGGAAGGAATTTAACATAATATATTACTCCTATTCCAATTTGATTTTTAAACCCATCACCTTAATTTGGGCTCAAATAGTTTAACAAGCCAAAACTTAAATACTTAAAAATTAATTTGACCCAATTAGTTTAAATACCCAAATTAATGTAACCACACACTTATTATAGTCAACATAAATAAACTACAATTTGACCAAAACTGCCAAACATAAAAAAAGTCCAATTTTACAAAGTTAATTTATCCATCACTTATTAATATCTATTAGCCCAAATAAATTAAATAACAAGTTTAACTCAAATAAAAGACAAAGTCGAAACAATATGTTTTAAGAATATTAAATTTTATTTATTTATTTATTTCTGGGTATTACATTACCTTCCCCTTAAAAAGAATTTCGTCCCCGGAATCAAAAGAGTAACAAAGATTTACTGGACATTAAAGAGGTGAAGATACTCTTGCCGAATAGTCTCTTACGCCTCCCAAGTAGCTTCGCACTCCAGATAATTTTAGGGGAAAAAATAAAATAAATATTTAATTATTAACAAAAATTCGGATTATTACATGATCACCTAAAGAACTACATATATATTAAAGAGACAAATTAAGAAGCCCACGTGAGAGAGGTATGTGAGTTGTCACCATTGTTGGATTGAGCTGTTGATGTGATAGAATCTTTTCAATTAAGAGTATTCCATGATACTAGTCATAGAATCCCTTCTATTAAGGATCTTCTATAATACTAGCCATAATTGTTGTATAACTATAAATAAGTGTTAGTTTTCCTATTATAAATAGGTCATTTATATGGTAAAAAAAATATGAATGAGAAGAAGATTTTAACATAGTATCAAAGCCAGAAAAATCAGTCCTAGGTCTTCCCTGTTATACCTCTAGCCTTCTCTAGTTGTTAATCCGCCCCTCCAAAAATGAAAAACTCCGGCGATAACACCAACTTTGGTGAAATCAACTCTGGTGAAACCTCACATGCCACTGATTCCATTCTCAGTGCATTTACCAAAACCATATGACTGAAGCTTTATCAAAAGCTCAGGTCTTGACTCTTACTAGCAAAAATTCTACAGCCCCAATTGGTATCAAGTTGGATGGCTCCAACTATGCCCTTTGGTCCCAGGTTGTTGAGATCTACATCTCCGGCAAAGATAAACTAGGTTACATCAATGGTGATTTTCCCCCACCATCTCCGACCGATCCATCCTTTCGAAAATGGCGCACCGACAACTCAATAGTTAAAGGGTGGTTAATCAATTCGATGGACCCAAATCTAATTGGCGATATCATCCGATTTCCTATTGCCAAATTAGTTGGGGATGCTATTGCTGCTACATATTTCGATGGCAGTGATACTTACCAAGTCTACGAACTTCACAGACGTGTTGCTCGTTTGCGACAACCCGACGGTCCTCTTGAGAAATATTACAATGAATTGCAGGGTATCTGGCGTGAAATAGACTTTCGCGGACCCAACCCAATGAAGTGCAGTGATGATATTCAACAATATAATCAACTGGTTCAAGAGGATCAAGTATATACCTTCTTGGATGGACTGAATGATCTTCTTGATAATATTCGAAGTGATGTGCTCCATATTCAACCCTTTCCATCTGTCGAACAAGCATATGCTCACATTCATCGGGAGGCACTTCGTCAGGAAGTAATGACCACCGGTGACTCAGACCCCGTCTCCGGCGCTGTCTTGGCCAGCAAGAGTCTCACACTAGGTCGGGCTAATTCTACTAAGCCCTTCACTGGATCTCGAAAAAACTCTGTTGCATCTAAATCTCGTGAGGCTAATACAATGCAATGTTCTCACTGTATGTCTACAAAACATACACGAGAAAACTGCTCTAAATTGAATGGGTACCCAGACTTATGGTATGAGCTTCAGGCTAAGAAAAAATGAGATTCTATCGATGAAAGCATAGGCCAAGCAGCTTTGGCAGATGCTGAGCCTCACTTATCCTTGATACCATCAACTGAGTTTTCCAAAGATAAAGGCTCTTGTTTAGGTAACTTTGGTTCTACACTTGTTACCTCTTCTCTATATAGTGATCATGGTGCTTGGCTACTTGACTCTAGAGCCACTGACCACATGACATTTGATGAAAAAGACTTTATCCAGAAATCCCCACTATGACGAAAAAGTGTTAGAAATGCTAATGGGGTTCTTTCTCCAGTTACAGGGTCTAGCTCTGTGCCTCTCTCTCCATCTCTCACTTTATCTCATACTTTACTTGTTCCATCACTTTCGCACAAATTACTTTCAGTTAGTCAAGTTACTAAGCAATTAAATTATGCAGTAATTATTATCCTTCTTTCTGTCAGGATATTCTCACCAAGGAGATACTTGGGTGTGGTACTAAAAGGGGGGGACTATACTACATGGATGATTTCAGTATAGGTCGTGCTCATCATATATAAGGAAATAACAAAGAACAACATATTTGGGTGTGGCATAAACATTTGAGACACCCTTCATTTGGTTATATGAAGCATTTGTTTCCTGATTTTTTTTCACATGTGTCAAAGTATGACTTCAAATGTGATACTTGCATTCTTGCTAAAAGTCATAGAGTTACCTATCCGTTGAATATGAATAAAAGTGATGTTCCATTTGCTTTAATTCACTCATATTTATGGGTTCCTTCTCCTATTTCTACTATGTCTGGTATTCACTGGTTTGTGATATTTATAGATGATTGTACTCGTATGACTTGGCTCTACTTACTACAACATAAAAATGAAGTATTGAATGTGTTTTAGTCCTTCCATGTAATGGTTCAAACTCAATTCTCAGCTAAAATTTGAATTCTCAGAACAGATAATGGTCGTGAATATGTAAATAAACCGTTTCATGACTATTTTCAACATCATGGACTTATTCACGAAAACTCATGTCCACGAACTCCGTAGAAAAATGGTGTCGCTGAGAGGAAAAATTGACACATCTTTGAAACCGCTCGGGCTTTACTAATTGGAGCTCATGTACCCAACCGACATTGGGATGATGTTGTAGTCACGGTTGTGCATCTCCTTAACTGGATGCCATCTAAAGTATTAAATTTTAAAACTCCACTACAGGCTCTTTCAACTTATGTTTCCTTACCTTCAGTGTTGATGATTCCTCTTCGGATCTTTGGATGTGTCGCATTTGTACACCTCCATAAAGATTTGAACCATGTGCCATCTGTTGTCTCTTCTTGGGGTATGCCTCACATTAGAAAGGATACCAGTGCTATAATCCATCAACTAAACGCACCTATGTAACTATAGATGTCACTTTTCTAGAATATGACACCTTCTTTCCTCCATTATCCACTTCTCCTCTTCAAGGGGAGATACGAGATGCAGAGCCGAATTGGTTAAGATATGAATGGCCAGGGTTGAACGACGATGACAATGAAACTCAGGTTAATGGGGAACTAAATAAAGAACCGATTGTGCCTTTTGAAGTTGTTATAGTTCCTACATCACCTGAAGCTGATATAGAACCCCCTCTCTCCTCAGTACCTGAAGATCCATCTCCTGAAAATATTCCTGAGGTAAATACTCATGACTCATCTTTAGATATGAATAACATGAATACTCCTGTTGGACACATATTACCTTTCAGGCACAATCGTGGCAAGCCACCAAACAGGTATTCTCCAGAAATTGAGGAACGGAGATCAAAGTATCCTATTGCCAACTACGTGTCTACTAAAGAGCTATCCATACTTCTAAAATCATTTGTACATGTACTCTCCTCGAGTCATATTCCAACAGGTGTTCAGGAAGCTCTATGTGATGCAAAGTGGACTCTGGCGATGAAAGAAGAAATGGAGGCTTTACTAAAGAATAACACGTGGACCCTTGTCACTTTACCTAAAGGAAAAAAGCCAGTAGGATGTAAGTGGGTGTTCTCTATCAAACATAAAGCAGATGGATCAATTGAGCGATATAAAGCAAGACTGGTAGCAAAAGGATATACCCAGACATATGGGGTGGACTATCAGGAAACTTTTTCGCCAGTTGTTAAACTAAACATTGTTAGAATATTACTATCTCTTGCAGCTAATCTTGAATGGCCACTACATCAACTTGATGTCAAAAATGCCTTTCTCCATGGTAAACTTGAAGAGGAAGTCTACATGGACATACTTCTAGGTTACACGGCATCCTCAAACATGGAGGTCGTATGCAAGCTGCAACGAGCTTTATATGGCCTGAAACAATCACCCAAAGCGTGGTTTGGGCGATTCAGCTTGGCAATGAAGAAGTATGGCTTCTGACAACGTAATTCAGATCATACCTTATTTCTGAAGCATAGACAAGGCAAGGTAACAGCTTTGATAGTCTATGTAGATGACATGATTATCACTGGAGATGATCTAGAAGAAATTTCCAAGACTCCAAAAGCAATTGGCAACTGAATTCGAGATGAAGAATCTGGGAGGACTTAAACATTTTCTTATAATTGAAGTTGCTAGATCAAAGCAAGGTATATTTCTTTCCCAACGAAAATATATCCTAGAATTATTATCAGAGGTAGGACTACTAGAGTGTAAACCTGCAGACACACCAATTGCCCAAAACCACAAACTTGGAAAATACCTAGATTAAGTGCCAACAAACAAGTAGAGGTACCAAAGACTGGTTGGAAAGCTCATTTATCTCTCACATACTCGCCCAGGTATCGCTTATGCTGTAAGTGTAGTAAGTCAATTCATGCATTGTCCGAGTAAAGATCACATAGATGCAGTAACCCGAATTCTTAGATACTTAAATTCCTCTCCTGGAAAAGGACTTATGTTTTCTAAGAATAATCACCTAAGGGTGGACGGATATACATATGCAGATTGGGCAGGGAATATTTCAGACAGAAAATCTACTTCTGGTTATTTCATGTTTGTTAGAGGGAATCTTGTTACATGGAGAAGTAAGAAACAAAATATAGTGGCACTTTCAAGTGCAGAGGCTGAATTCCGAGGAATGGAAAAAGGACTTTATGAACTTCTCTATATCAAAAGACTGCTTACAAAGGTGGGTTTTGCTCCTACCTCCGAGATTAATCTCTTCTGTGATAATAAAGCTGCAATTGCTATCTCTCATGGCCCGGTACAACATGATCGCACAAAACATGTAGAGGTGGATAGACATTTCATCAAAGAAAATTTAGAAGCAAAAGTAATTCGGTTCCCATTTGTTAAGTCTGAAGATCAACTTGCAGACATACTCACAAAGACCGTATCAAGCAAAGATTTTCACAACCCACTTAACAAGTTGCACATCAGAGATCAGTATGCATCAACTTAAGGGGGAGTGTTGGATTGAGCTGTTGATGTGATAGAATCTTTTCAATTAAGAGCATTCCATGATACTAGTCATAGAATCCCTTCTATTAAGGATCTTCCATAATACTAGCCATAATTGTTGTATAATCATAAATAGGTGTTAGTTTTCCTATTATAAATAGGTCATTTGTATGGTAAAACAAATATGAATGAGAAGACAGATTTTAACAACCATAATTCAAAGTAGTAGATTGAGGATATTTGTGTGATGATCGCAATTTAGTTGATCACTATTGTTAACCTGATTCAGGCTTGCAAGGGTATGCGCAATATTTTTACAAGCAGTAAGATTCTGCTTGTCCCTATCAAGGAAATGACCGATGCTCTTTCAGTTAAAAGCAAAGCAATTGAGCTTTAGAGGGACACCTGGGTCCGAATGAAGATGGGTACATATAAGGGGGACCTTGCAAAGGTGTGAATACCCTCCCTCACCTTGTCTCTTGATGCTATTGTCTATCATTTGTATAAGATATTCTCTACTCTGTTTTATAGGTTGTGGATGTGGACAATGTGCTGCAGAGAGTCATGGTGAAGTTAATTCCAAGGATTGACTTATAATCTTTGGCAAATAAATTGGTGTGCATTCATAATTTGAATAGAAATTTTTTTAGTGTCCATTCTGATAAGTGGATTTTATATACACTTATCCGGTATCTTTTACTTGAATTAGTTGCTTATATTCATGTGTCTTAGTTACTTTTTCATGAATTTTGTGTTCTTTTTATAGGTTGTACGTTTGGGAGCGGTGTGAGCGATTATTGGTAAGGAAAATGCAAAGAAACTGCAAAGAAAATCAATCCGGACATCATTTGGACTTTCACGTTTACTTCATGTTCTTGGTTTGGAACTTAGCTTACATTTTAGAGAGTCTTCATAGCTTTTCGGAATATCTTGAATCATTCTAATCGGAGTTCGAAGGCAAGAGCTATGATCGTTGTACCAACGGACGTCGAACTTCGCTGTTTTGATTAGCCATTTTCATAGTAGTCACTTCCAGCCCAATTTCAACCTTCATCCAACCAGAATTTCTCAATCCTCAAAGAATAAAAGTTGTAGAGCTCGTTGATATCTTCGATTTGATAGGTGGCAGGCCCCTTAACTCCTCCCGGATCAAACGTTATGGTCATTTTAACATAGGATACTGTGATAGAAAATGAAGCCCGCCAGGGCAGGCTTTTCCTTAGTAAAACCCCCGCCGGGGCGGGCATAGCAGCTGCTAGACAGTAAGGACCCCCACTGGGGCGGGCCTTGTGCAAGCCTAAACCCCCGCCGGGGTGCGGGTACGCGTAGAAAAGATGTTTTTGGCCAAATTTGAGTTCGAGAAGGATTGTTTTCGATCCAATTGACTCAAGGACTTCCAAGAGGACTTAAAGACATGTAAAAAGGCTTATAAAAGGAGGAGAATAATAAGGATTAGAGGAGAGATTAGAGAGAAAAATAGGATTCCATTAGATGAGATTAGAGTAAATTAGATCAAAACACTAGTTCTAAATAGTTTTGGAGATTGAAGCAACTTGGAGACCATTGAAGATCAAGAGCAGGAGCTTGATGAAGATGGAGATTTGCTGACAACAGATTCAATTCGTTACTCTAATCTTATTCTTATCTTTTAATGTGTATTCAATTGTGGATTCTTAGTTTTAATTCAATAATAATGAACTAATTCTTTATTTGAGATTACAAGGGATCTTATTGCGTAGTTTATTTTAATATGCTTCGTTATCAATTATTATGTTCTATTGTGAGGATTGTCTATTGTGATTTGGAATTAATTGTTTAATTGATTGGCCATCAATTACCGTGATAATCTATATGAACTCGAGAGATGAAGTATAGATTTAGATCTGATCATGATAACATGTGTTCAGGATTATGTTAGTAGCTTAAACTTGATGAGTGTTAAGGTAGAGATATGCTTGACACCGCATGTAATCGGATAGAGAACTTATTCTTAAACCTTCTTCAATTGTAATTCACATAGAGATATAGTGGGTTAGTTGATTAAGGTGTTTAACGGATTTCTATCTTAATTGTGGATTGACGTTAATACGGTATTAGTGCATCGAGAGGTGGTTAATACTATTTTATTGTTCTTGATTAACAATTCGGGATAGAGAATAATTGATGAGAAGTGTGTTATCTTAAATGAAGCAATAAGTGAAGTTGTGATCTTAAATCTCCATAGTCTTAATTTAATTAGTGGAATTTAATAGTAGTTTAATTTATATAATTTGAAATTCATTCGTTTAAATAAGATTGAGTTGGTTACGAGTTAGTACTTGGTGATTTTTATTAACTAATTCTCTGTGGGAACGATACTCAACTTATCACTTTATTACTTGTTGACCACGTATACTTGCGTGTTGTGCGTAATTAGATTTTACCCAACAAGTTTTTGGTGTCGTTGCCGGGGAATTAGTTTAATATTTTTTACCAGTATTAATTTCAATCAAATTAGTCTTAATTTAAACATTTTTATTTTTATTTTTAATTCTCTTCCTATATTTCTCTCTTTTCAGGTACCATGGATGACTTTGCGTATCCATGGCCATACACAAACATGACTCAGCCAAGGGGAGCGGAGATTGACAAACTCGCGACACTTTCTGCAATGTCAACACAAATTGAAGAACTTTCGAGGAGGTTGGACGTTATCGCAGCCCAACAAAGTCGAAGGATGGCAATTATGTGTGACTATTGTGCTGGCAACCATCCGAGTCATCAATGCACCATTAGTTTTGGGTCGGGACAACATGGTGGTGTATACCTCAACCAATATGCATATGATAATTATTATCAAGTTTGGGGGTATCACCCGAATTCGTCATGGAGCTACAATTATGAAGACCAATACTACGCTCCAAATCCAACATACACACTGGAATTTTCATGTAAACCTCCATTGCCACAAGAAAAAAAGTCAAATTTGGAGGAATTACTGTCAAAGTTCATAGCAAACCAAGAGGAGAGGAGGATTAATCAAGAGCGGTCAATTCGTAATCAAGAGATATCATTTCAAAATATCACGAACACGATGGATCAAATACTCAAAGCCTTGAACAACCTGTCCTCCTCGAACAATTGGTGTTATGATGAGGATTCCGAGATTGATGAAGTGCCCGAGCCAAATCTACAACTGGATGAGCCACAAGATGTTGGAAAAGAGACAAATGGGGATAATGACAACAAGGTCGGTGAAGAATTAACTATAAGTACTAACAAGGATGAGCCGATGTCATTAGTGCCCCAATTTCCTTCTTCACCAAAGTTCAAGGATCCGGTTAGATTTGCAAAACCATGCCTACTAGGTAGTCATGTCGTCGGCAAAGCTCTTTATGACATAAGAGGTAGTGCAACAATGAAGTCGTGGCGGGATGAGAAAGAGAAGATAGACGAAGAGCCCATTGTGTTTGACACACTTCCATGCCCAAATATGATGACAAACACAATGGTGATAGCACCTAGTTATTTGCCCTTCTTCATGGAGATTATACCAAAACAAAGCAAGCTATGTGACTTTGATGCATTAGCCATCGCAAATGGGAACCTACCAAAAGCTATATTATTTTCGATGGATGGAGGGTTCCTTAATTATCGACAAGGAATTGGATAGCGTTGATCGGACAAAGTCAGGCTGAAAGACTGTAAATCAAGCGTTGACTGGGAGGCAACCCAGGAATTTTTATATTTATATATTTTACTAGTTTATTTAGTAGATATGAATTAATTTGCTTATTAAGTTCTCTTATAATCTAATCCATGTTGTCTCTCTTCATTGCAGGTATTGGAGGTTCAATGGATAGGAAAATGATCGTCGCCGCCATCTCCACCATCACTTCACGCTTAGTTGATTACAGGGAAGTTCTCTTCTACTTACCGCTATATTCTTATAATGAGGACATTATAATTGCTAAGTTTGGGGGAGTTTAGTTTAGTTCGTTATTGCATGTTTAGTTTCATGTTTATGTTATATTATTTTGCATATGTTGTTAATTTAGTTTAGGTTCATTATTAAAAAAAAAATCAAAATTAATAGTTAGTTACTATGTTCACCTTGCATGATTCCAGCTGTTATATAGTTCAGTTTATTTTGGCCAATGATGATATTGGAATTGAGTAGACAAGTATAGTACAAATTATTAGAGCTTTGATGTGATTTCTTGTTATGAATTGAATCTTTTTTCTGTTTGAAACTGGTATAATAAGGATAGCACAGTAAAAACAACTTGTTGATTGATTGAGTTTAAATTGATATATAATGGGATTCTAAAGGATAATGCTAGTTTGAATGAAACAATGACAAGAATAAGTAGTGATGGCTAAAGTTAGACAAGAACCTAAGTTTGGGGGAATATTTGGGGTATATAAGCTTTATATTAGAAAAAAAAAGTATGAATAAACACCGTGGCGTGCTTGTCTAGTTTTGTGGCCTTTGTTACTTGAGTAAGTAATCCCGAGGGGATTGTCTCTACACCTAGCGCCCTAAGGTCTTAATGGTCTGGGAGTCGTTGGTCGAAAGCTCGTTAAGGTAGCATTGAAAAGCCTAAGGGAATAAGACATTGCATAGCTATGTGTATATAAACGAAAAGAAAAAAAAGAGAATAAAACGGGAAATAAGAGCAAAAAGCCCCCGTAGATGAAAATAAAGCATAAGTGTAAGACCCCAAATTATTTTTTTTAATAAAGATGATTTTTCTATAAATATCATTTTTGAATATTATGGAATGAATTTGATATAATGTTATAGTTGTGGGTAATATTTATAAATTTTGCTAAGTATGCAAGTTGTAATAAAATATTCGATTGGTCGGGGAATATTCTTTTTATCGGGAATATTCGTACAACGGCACAATCATTGGTGGACCCCACAATGGAATTATTGTCGAATTGAGAAAACGACAAAAATATTTTATAAATAACGGCGGAGGTGTTATTGTTAAAACTATTGAGCTACCCTAGTAGTAAAAGTACGATGTCTGGCGCTGTGGTTGCATAGTAGCACTTACGGTATTGATTATTGATGCTTACGTGAGAAGTCACTCATTTATACTCAATTATTGCTACGATAATTGTTTGCATCATATCTCTCGTATTATTGATTCGATTATTGTCACAGTATCATCTGCATTATATGTTATATTATTAAATCAATAATTGAGACGACAAAGTTATTCATATTATTAAATTGAAATATTTATAATGTCTAGAAGTTACATCGAGGAGAGGTTTGGTCACCTAATTGCGGCGAATAGGGAGAAATCTTTATTGAAAGCCCCTCTTCACAGGAACAACTCAGTTTGCTAAATATTATGAGTTATAATATTAATGATGAATAAGTTCGTGTTGATTAAAGATGAATTTGATAGTTTCATTGTGTTGGGATTATTTGTGTTAGTAGAAATCAACATCTATTCCAATGATAATTGATGTCTGGAGGTTATATTATTCAATCGGGTATTCGGAGAACTTTTTGTGTTGGAGTACTATTCATGAGTTACTATTCACGAGTTACTATTCACGAAGTTACTATTCACTCTAGTATTGTACATTGGGTATTTGGGTACAATATTATTCCATGAGGAGATGTGCTAATTTTTCGAATCAGTTGGTTGAAGTTATATTAGTGAATCAATATGGATGGTTGTGGAAAGTTATAATAGTGAATCAATATGGATCATTGGTTTAAAGTTTTAATAGTAAATCGGTATGGATTTGTTGCTTTAAGTTTTAATAGTAAATCAATCTGAACCGTCTGCTTTAAAAAGTAAATCAATCTGGACCGCTTTCGTGAATTAGTTACTATTCAATCCATTCTTCTATAAATAGAAGCTCATTCCTTCATTATTTCTTGCGAATTCACTGAAACTCTAGAGAGCGAAATTATAGAGAGAAAGAAGAAGAGTATTCTGCTACTTCACTACTTCGATATCCAGTGAATTTTACGGTAAGGGGTGTTATTCTTTCTTATTCATGAAGAGAACTTATGTTATTCCATTCTTTATTATTCTGTTGGAATAACCTGTATACGCGGCATACCCTATACTTGGTGAAATCCTTATGTTATTCCATTCTTTATTATTCTGTTGGAATATCTTATGCATGCGTTATCGCCGAGACCTAGTTCCGCCTTTATTATTACATTGGAATAACTTTGTATCGCGGACTCCCCTATACTTGGTGAAATCCTTATGTTATTATATTCTTTATTATTACATTGGAATATCCTCGTCTCATGAGTTTTACGCTTTGACACGGTTCCGTATTTATTATTCGCCGAATATCCTCGTCTGCTCGCTTACGTTGGACCGGGTTCCATATTTATTATTACATTGGAATAGCCTTCTGTCTTTATCTATCAAATGCCCGTGATTTCTTTTGTTATTCCATTCCTTATTATACTCGATGGTTAAAGTTTTGACTTCTATACTCCATGAAATTAGTGGAATATCCTTGATATTTGCGCTTCATCCAGTATCTTTTCATGGAAATATTATTTAGAGCATTCTTGAATTTTACTCTACAAAGAAGTATCATGTTGACAATTTGGACGTTATTAGTTCCTGGATAAACTAATTCTTGAACTTGTTTTATTGAATTCTTATATCATTGTCATCATCCTCATGTTTATATTTTTTAAAGTCATCTGTGGCCTGTAGTGCATAGATGGACTTGGTATAATTATGACCAGGGATTATTCGGTATAATCATGACCGTAATGTTACAAATGATGTGGTAAAAGTCCTCATTGGCCCGTAGTGCATTGATGGACAGTTGTTGGCATGATTATGACCATTGATGAATACACGAATATCCTTAGCCCGTAGTGCATGGATAATTTGTGGTCGTGACCCTAATGAATATCCTTGGCCGTAGTGCAGGGATGATGTGGATTATTTATTAAGCTTAGTCTCAGCGATAAAAGTGATGAAAACTTTTTAAATCATAAAAGATAGTAGATTTTATTCTCTACTTGACTCTTTTAATGGATTGCTTATTCCGCTGCAGTTAAACTTGTTGTCTATTTTATTTTATCAGTTTAACATTGTTGAAGGCTAATGATAATTTATCATGCATTATCTTAGTCATAATATTTCTTACTAGGCTAGTTGAGCTCACCCTTTCTTTCACTGTTCTCTTTAGGAAATGAGAATGTAGCAGGGACTAGTCGGGAAACGGAGTGATGGTCCAGATAATAGTATTTGTAGTCCTCACTATTCTGTTAAATAGTGTGACAATAAATGTAATGAGGACTTATTCTGAGAGTGGATATTGTCTAGAAGATAATATTTGTATTAAAACTCACAGCTTTCTTGTTGTATATTAAAGATTGTATTTGTATTCTGCACCATGTATCTGGCGACCCAAGATGGGTGATGTATACCTATTTTGGGGGCGTCACAGTTGGTATCAAAGCTTAGGGATATGATCCTTGGCTAAGATGTGAGATAAGAACTAGGAGGGGAGAGACGGGGAATTCCTTCGCTAGTATGACCTACCTAAGTTTATTTGTTATTTAATTGGTCGATCAGAGTATAGGGTTAATATATGATATGTTAATTAACCCTTGTTTTGTGGCAGTATTTGAAAATGGCATCCAAGAATGTTGAGAACATCAATGGAGCATAGGAGACCATTGAGTCTCCACAGATTAATAACCAGGACAATGTGCATCAGGAAGGCGACAATCCTCATGCAAACAACAACACTGACCAAATGATGAACGATGGAATGTTCCGAGGCTTCATGCAATTCATACAACATCAGGAGAGAGCGGCTCCTGTCCAAAATACAGGTGGAAACACTGGCAACTCTCGGACGGTCATCGCCAAACAGTTCAAGGAGCTGGGACCACCGAAGTTTTTTGGAGAGCCAAAACCACTTAAGGCGGAGAAGTGGATAAAACAGATTAACAAGATATTTGATGTCTTTGGTTGCTCCGAGGAGCAAAAGGTTCCCTTTGCCACCTTCATATAAGCGCGCAGGCGATTTTCGTGGGGAATCAGTAAAGCGTACTCAACTCCGCCGCACTGAATATGTCTTGGAGAAGTTTCAAGAACTGTTCAACGACAAGTACTTTCCCGAAAGTATTCGTCACATGAAAGAGGTAGAGTTCATCAAGTTGGAGAAAAACAACATGACCATGTCACGAAGAAGCGAAGTTTGCCGAGTTGTCCCGGTTTGCGTCCCATTTGGTTGATAATGAGGAGAGAATGACACGAATGTTTCTAAGAGGTTTGAAACCCGAGATACGTCAATATCTTATCTCTCATAAACTGTGTTTGTATTCAGATGTTGTTAATAGGGCTCAGTTATTGGAGCGTGATAATGAGTCAACCCAACCAAAAGATAGCAGCCGGCAAAATGATAATACTAGATAGAGCAGTCATCGAAGCGGTGACAACAAGCGTGGAGGGAATTAATAGGCCAGAAATGGTAAACACTTCAGTAGTAATTAGGGCCAAAACAATAAGAATAGACATTTCAAGAAAAGGAGATTCAACAATGATGGAAAGACGTCAGCACCAGCACCCGTTGTTAAGGAAGGAGAACGACCACCTATCATATGTTTCAAATGCGGAGGGGAGGGACATATCAGTCCAAACTGCGCGATGCCATCCAAAGCATGTTATAATTATGGAAGAGAAGGTCACCTAGCCCGATTTTGTCATTCACCGAAGACAAGTTCAGCTAGGATGGAGGCACCAAAGGCAGTTCTAGAAAAGTCAAAATCGGTAGTGCAAGGGAGAGCGTTTTTCGTGACTCCTCAAAAAGCGAGTAATCCAAACGAAGTTAGTACGGGTTAGTTAAATTTTTACAGAGTCTATACCTTATAAGATACCGGTTCTACCCATTATTTTATCTCTCTTGCTTGCATTCAACGTTTAAATTTGACTCCTGAGAAGTTAGATTTTGACTTATTGGTTGAAACTTCATTAGGAGAAACCTTCGTTACCTCCACTGTTTATTAATCTTGTTTGATTCAAATCGACACTTTAACGTTACCTGTCAATCTTATCTCTTTGAAAATACTTGCCTTTGATATGATTTTAGAAATCGATTGGTTAACTACTCATCATGATTTTCGTAAGGTTGTTAGCTTTCATATTCCTAACCAACCTATTATGTGAATTCAAGCAACCAAACCACTAAAGTCAATCATTGTCATATCAAGCCATACGTAAAGTGCCCCGATCCTTTCATTGTTGACTTCCTTGTGTGGAATGTACCGAAGCCAGACTTTCCGTAGGGGACGTTTTGAATAACGATGACAAGTTGAAAGGTATCAATGTGACGTGTTATTCAAGTCTTGGATGAGAGTCACATTTGTGAATGATATTTCTATTGTTAATAAATTTCCTGACGTATTCTTGAAGACTTCTTAGCCTACCCCTAGAGCGTGAAATCGAATTTTGTATTGACCCCAGTACAAAACCCATTTCTTAAACCCTCAAATATTTCTTTAATCAAAAGGAACTCAACATGTGACAATGACGTTGGCTTGAACTATTGAAAGACTACGATCATACCATCCAATACCATCCTAGAAAAGCGAACGTGGTAGCTGACGCATTGAGTAAAAGATCATTTGTGGGTATGAGTGCGATATTGACAACGCAAAGGCCCATTTTGTGTGACTTGCAAAGGATGGATATAGAGTTAAAGACTCCAGGGACCTATGTGATGATAGCGAATATACGAGTAGAACCGACTTTAATTGATAAAGTTAAAGCTGCTCAAGTTACAGACCTAGAGCTGATGCGTATGAGGAAGAAAGTGCAAGAAGGTGTTATGCCGGAAGCAAGAATCGATGAAGAAGGAATACTTCGAGTCAACTCTAGACTTTGTGTTCCTAACAACCTTGATTTAAAGTATAGAATCATGATGGAGGTGCACAACACACCGTTTGCAATCCATCCTGGGAGTACCAAAATGTATCGTGATCTTCGTCATACATTTTGGTGGAGCAATATGAAGAGAGAGATAGCGTTATTTATCTCAAGGTGTCTAACTTGTCAATGAGTCAAGGCGGAGCATCAAGTGCCAAAAGGTCCATTGCAACCACTTGAAATTCCAGAATGGAAGTGGGAGAACATTACCATGGATTTTGTTACTGGTCTTCCCAAGGTTTCTCAAGGCATAGATGCGATTTGGGTCATTGTTGATAGATTGACTAAGTCTGCTCATTTCTTACCGATACGAGAAACTTATACACTTGAACGTCTTTCTAGTATGTATATAAACGATATTGTAAGATTGCATGGTATGCCAGTATCCATAGTTTCTGATCGAGACCCAAGATTCACTTCAAGATTTTGGGTTAGTTTTCAAAAATCTATGGGCACAGATTTACGAATTAGTTTGGCATATCATCCTCAGACGGAAGGACAATCAGAGAGAACTATTCAAACTCTTGAAGATTTATTAAGACTCTGTGTCCTTGACTTCAAAGGAAGTTGGGACAAGTTCTTACCGTTGGTGGAGTTTTCATACAACAACAGTTATCAAGCAAGTATTGGCATGGCTCCATTCGAAGCGTTGTATTGAAGAAAGTGTCGTTCTCCAGTGTGCTGGGATGAGGTGGGTGAAGCAACGTTGTTGGGACCGGAGTTGGTACGTATGACTACGGAAAAGATTTAAACGATCCGACAACATATAAAAACCTCACAAGATCGACAAAAGAGTTATGTTGATCTTCATCGAAAGAACGTGGAATTCGATATTGGAGATCATGTGTTATTACGTGTTGCTCCATGGAAAGGAGTTACGAGATTCGGAAAGAGAGGAAAGCCCAATCCTCGATTCATTGGCCCATTTTTAATCCTCGAACGAGTAGGAACTGTGGCCTATAGACTCGCTTTACCGCCAAGTATGTCTCGTGTTCATAATGTTTTTCACATATCTATGTTACATAAATATGTGAAAGACCCGAACCACATTATTGAGTTAGAACCAAAAAAAATAGCGGAAGATTTAACATATGAGGAGGTTTCTGTTAAAATCTTGGATAAAAAGGAGCATATTCTATGCTCCAAGGTTATACCTCAAGTCAAAGTTTTGTGGAGGAACCACGATATTGAGGAAATGACCTGGGAATTAGAATCTGAAATAAAATCAAGGTATCCTTATCTCTTCGACATACCAGGTACGTACCCTAATTTCGAGGGCGAAATTTCATAAGAAGGGGAGGTTGTAAGACCCCAATTTTTTTTTTTTAATAAAGATGATTTTTTCTATAAATATCATTTTTGAATATTATGGAATAAATTTGATATAATGTTATAGTTAGTTGTGTAATATTTATAAATTTTGCTAAGTATGCAAGTTGTTATAAAATATTCGATTGGTGGGAATATTCTTTTTGTCGGAATATTAAGTGCAACTGACACAATCATTGGTGGACCCCATGATGGAATTATTGTCGAATTGAGAAAACGACAAAAATATTTTATAAATAACGGTAGAATTTATTATTATTAAAAGCTGCTGAGCTACCCTAGTAGTAAAAAAGTACGATGTCTGGCGTGGTTGCATAGTAGCACACGGTATTGATTATTGATGCTTACGTGAGAAGTCACTCATTTATACTCAATTATTGCTACAAATATTTCTTTGCATCATATCTCTCATATTATTGATTCGATTAATATCACGATATCATCGCATTATATGTTATATTATTAAATCAATAATTGAGACGACAAAGTTATTCATATTATTAAATTGCAATATTTACAATGTCTAGAAGTTACATCGAGGAGAGGTTTGGTCACCTAATTGCAAGCGCCAATAGGGAGAAATCCTTATTGAAAGCCCCTCTTCACGGGAACAACTTGGTTGCTAAATATTGTGAGTTATAATATTAATGATGAATAAGTTCGTGTTGATTAAAGATGAATTTGATAGTTTCATTGTGTTGGGATTATTTGTGTTAGTAGAAATCGACATCTATTCCGATGATAATTGATGTCCGGAGGTTATATTTTTCAATCGAATATTCGGGGAACTTTTGTGTCGAAAGTACTATTCACGAGTTACTATTCATGAGTTACTATTCTCGAAGTTCTTTATTCACTCTAGTATTGTGCATTCGGTATTTGGGTACAATATTATTCCATGAGGAGATGTACTAATTTTTCGAATCACTGGTGGAAAGTTATAATAGTGAATCAATATGGATCATTGGTTTAAAGTTTTAATAGTAAATCGGTATGGATTTGTTGCTTTAAGTTTTAATAGTAAATCAATCAAACCGTCTGCTTAAAAAGTAAATCAATCTGGACCGCTCAGAATTAGTTACTATTCAATCCATTCTTCTATAAATAGAAGCTCATTCCTTCATTATTATTTCTTGCGAATTCAATTGAAACTCTAGAGAGCGAAATTATAGAGAGAAAGAAGAAGAGTATTACCTCTGCTTCTTCACTACTTGATATCCAATGAATTTTACTTGAGGGGTGTTATTCTTTCTTATTCATGAAGAGAACTTATGTTATTCCATTCTTTATTATTACATTGGAATAACTTGTATACGCGGCATACCCTATACTTGGTGAAATCCTTATGTTATTCCATTCTTTATTATTCTATTGGAATATCCTGTCTGCATGCGCTTTTACATGGGACACAGTTCCGCCTTTTATTATTCTATTGGAATAACTCATATCGCGGACTCCCTATATTTTGTGAAATCCTTATGTTATTATATTCTTTATTATTACATTGGAATATCCTCATACTGCATGCATTTTACGGGGGACTGGTTCCGTATTTATTATTCTCGTCGAAATATCATGTATGCGTGCGTTTACGCCGGGACACAGTTCCATATTTATTATTACATTGGAATAGCCTTCTGTCTATCTATCATATGCCTGGTGATTTCTTTTGTTATTCAATTCCTTATTATACTCAGTAAGTTAAAGTTTTAACTTCTATACTCTATGAAATTAGTGGAATATCCTTGATATTTGCGCTTCATCCAATATCTTTTCATGGAAATATTCTTTTGAGCATTCTTGAATTTTACTCTACAAAGAAGTATCATGTTGACAATTTGGACGTTATTAGTTCTTGGATAAACTAATTCTTGAACTTGTTTTATTGAATTCTTATATCATTATCATCATCCTCATGTTTATATTTTTTAAAGTCATCTGTGGCCTGTAGTGCATAGATGGACTTGGTATGATTATGACCAGGGATTATTCGGTATAATCATGACCATAATGTTACAAATGATGTGGTAAAAGTCCTCATTGGCCCGTAGTGCATTGATGGACAATTGTTGGCATGATCATGACCATTGATGAATACACGAATATCCTTGGCCCGTAGTGCATGGATAATTTGTGGTCGTGACCCTAATGAATATCTTTGGTCGTAGTGCAGGGATGATGTGGATTATTTATTAAGCTGAGTCTCAGCGATAAAAGTGATGAAAAACTTTTTAAATCATAAAAGATAGTAGATTTTATTCTCTACTTGACTCTTTTAATGGATTGCTTATTCCGCTACAGTTAAACTTGTTGTCTATTGTATTTTATCAGTTTAACATTGTTGAAGGCTAATGATAATTTATCATGCATTATCTTAGTCATAATATTTCTTACTGGGCTAGTTGAGCTCACCCTTTCTTTCATTGTTCTCTTCAGGAAATGAGAACGTAGAAAAGACTAGTCGGGAAACGAAGTGATGGTCCAGAAGATAGTATTAGTAGTCCTCACTATTCTATTAAATAGTGTGACAATAAATGTAATGAGGGCTTATTCTGAGGGTGGATATTGTCTAGAAGACAATATTTGTATTAAAACTCACAACTTTCTTATTGTATATTAAAGATTGTATTTGTATTCTGCACCATGTATCTGGCGACCCAAGATGGGTGATGTATACCTATTTTTGGGGCGTCACAATAAGTATCCCATGTTGACCCTCGATATTGGTAATTGTTTGATTTTAGTTGGATCTAGCTTATTTTTGGATTTCTTGAGTTTACATTGTATGATGCCTTCAAAGAGACTTGTTATGTGTTAAATTTGATTTTATATCGATTAACATTGTTGTAAAGCACACACGCACTATATTAGTGATAACAGTTTAAGATTTGATAATTGATTGGGAAGTTACTGATGAGTTTTGATATGATGTATTATCATGTTTACTTGATTTCTCTAAGGTCGGTTGAATAGACTTGTGTTTATCAATATCTTTGGATTAAATAGGCATATAGATTAGTTGCATTTCATTGCATTGCATTATGTTGTGTTGCTTGGGGACAAGCAACGGTTTAAGTTTGGGGGTACAAAATGCATGAAAAGTAACTAAGACACATGAATATAAGCAACTAATTCAAGTAAAAGATACCGGATAAGTGTATATAAAATTCACTTATCAAATACCCCCAAACTTAAACTGTTGTTTGTCCCCAAGCAACACAACATAATGCAATGCAATGAAATGCAACTAATCTATATGCCTACGAATCCAGCAGTATTGATAAACACAAGTCTATTCAACCGACCTTAAAGAAACCAAGTAAACATTATAATACATCATATCAAAACTCATCAGTAACTTCCCAATCAATCATCAAATCTTAAATTGTTATCACTAATATAGTGCGTGTGTGCTTCACAACAATGTTAACTGATATAAAATCAAATTTAACACATAACAAGTCTCTTTGAAGGCATCATACAATGTAAACTCACGAAATCCAAAAACAAGCTAGATCCAACTAAAATCAAACAATTACCAATATCGAGGGTCCACATGGGATACTTATGCTTTATTTTCATCTACGAGGGGTTTTTGCTCTTATTTCCCATTTTATTCTCTCTCTTTTTTTCTTTTCGTTTATATACACATAGCTATGCAATATCTTATTCCCTTAGGCTTTTCAATGCTACATTAACGAGCTTTCGACCAACGACTCCCAAACCATTAAGACCTTTAGGGTGCTAGGTGTAGAGACAATCCCCTCGGGCTTACTTACTCAAGTAACAAAGGCCACAAAAACTTGTTGGGTAAAATCTAATTACACACAACACGCAAGTATACGTGGTCAACAAGTAATAAAGTGATAAGTTGAGTATCGTTCCCACAGAGAATTAGTTAATAAAAATCACCAAGTACTAACCCGTAACCAACTCAATCTTATTTAAACGAATGAATTTCAAATTATATAAATTAAACTACTATTAAATTCCACTAATTAAATTAAGACTATGGAGATTTAAGATCACAACTTCACTTATTGCTTCATTTAAGTTAACACACTTCTCATCAATTATTCTTTATCCCGAATTGTTAATCAAGAACACTAAAATAGTATTAACCACCTCTCGATGCACTAATACCGTATTAACGTCAATCCACAATTAAGATAGAAATATGTTAAACACCTTAATCAACTAACCCACTATATCTCTATGTGAATTACAATTGAAGAAGGTTTAAGAACAAGTTCTCTATCTGATTACATGCGGTGTCAAGCATATCTCTACCTTAACACTCATCAAGTTTAAGCTACTAACAAAATCCTGAACACATGTTATCATGATCAGATCTAAATCTATACTTCATCTTTCGAGTTCATATAGATTATCATGGTAATTGATGGCCAATCAATTAAAAAATAAGTCCAAATCACAATAGACAATCCTCACAATAGAACATAATAATTGATAACGAAGCATATTAAAATAAACTACGCAACAAGATCCATTGTAATCTCAAACAAAGAATTAGTTCATGATTATTGAATTAAAACTAAGAATACATAATTGAATACACATTAAAAGATAAGAATAAGATTAGAGTAAAGAATCGAATCTGTTGTCAGCAAATCTCCATCTTCATCAAGCTCCTGCTCTTGATCTTCAATGGTCTCCAAGTTGCTTCAATCTCCAAAACTATTTAGAACTAGTGTTTTGATCTAATTTACTCTAATCTCGTCTAATGGAATCCTATTTTTCTCTCTAATCTCTCCTCTAATCCTTATTATTCTCCTTCTTTTATAAGCATTTTTACATGTCTTTAAGTCCACTTGGAAGTCCTTGAGTCAATTGGAATCGAAAACAATCCTTCCCGAACTCAAATTTGGCCAAAAAATGTCTTTTCTACGCGTACCCCCACCCCGGTTGGGGTTTAGGCTTTCACAGGGCCCGCCTGGGTGAGTCCCTTACTTGCTCTAGCAATTTCTATATGCATTTCCCGTGAAGTTTACTAAGGAAAAGCCATACCGTGAAACTTCATTTTCTGTCACAGCATCCTCTGGTAAAACGGTCATAACTTTTGCCGGGAGGAGTTACGGGGCCTGTCACCTATCAAATCGAAGATATCGACGAGCTCTACAACATTCATTCTTTGAGGATTGAGAAATTCTGGCCGGATGAAGGTTCAAATTGGGCTGTGCTATGAAAATGGTTAATCAAAACAGCAAAGTTCGACGTCGGTTGGTACAATGATCATAACTCTTGCCTCCGAACTCCGATTAGAATGATTCAAGATGTTCCGGAAAGCTACGAAGACGCTCTACAATGTAAGATAAGTTTCAAACCAAGAACATGAAGTAAATATGAAAGTCCAAATGATGTCCGGATTGCTTTTCTTTGCAGTTTCTTTGCATTTTCCTTACCAATAAACGCTCACACCGCTCCCAAACGTATAACCTACAAAATGAACACATTCATAATTCCATCTCGTCTCTTGCGGTAGATATCCCATCTTGTGTAATTGCATTGACGTAATAAAACAAAGTTCTGCATTATGTCCTGCTAATTGTAAAGCAACCTATTTTGTTTCAGGAAGGTAGGGAAGTTCCAAAGAAGAAAATATTCACTCCTCCGCCACATTAATTTCATGAATGTTGATGACACTAGATAATTTTTTCTTAATTATTTTCTAGAACAAACAACTGTTACAATTTTCTTATTGATCGCCTTGTCTTGTATTATTTATTCTTATCTCCAGAGAAATGCATATTCGTGTAGAGCATAGACTGTAACACCCCCTTCCCGAAGAAGAAAGGGAGGTCACGTGCAAAGCACAAAGAACCTCAAAATAAGTAAACAGAGCACTAATAACTCCAAAATATTAATAGTGATATCCATCAATGAAATACTAAACACAATTCTCCAACTAGAGTCAAAATAATCAAAACTAAAAAAAATTAAATCAACCTAGGTTGTCAAAGGCAATACTCTCATCACACTAGCCCTGAATCACCCCTGCAAACCTGCTAGAAGAAAAACACAGCATGAACCAATTGCCCAGTACGGATACAGATATACAACTGATATATGAAAAAAACTGAGATAAAATACTGAACAAAGCCTCAAGTGTAAATACTGATGAAAATATAATATCCAAAGATCTGAATGGAATATATCTGAATCAACAGAATTGACGAAACCAATAGAAGAATAAAGAAATAACGAACTGAAGTAACTAACTCAATGAATTGAACTGAACAGAAACCAACAAAACTAATACAATAAAATAATAGGCTGAAACAAATGGCTAAAGTTATTTCATACCGATTGAGCTCAGAAATATACCTTGCCACCCAGGAAAGTCAAAATAATGCCACACAGGCAATCAAAATAATGCCACACAGGCAAATCAAATGATGCCACACAGGCACTCACACATTGGATCGCGAATCGAAATGTATGCAAATTGGATAGGTGTGTTTGGCACAACATCACCAATCCGCAGAACAAAAAATTAGGGTTAACCCATATGCCTCCCACAACAAAACACCAAATGGCCCACTTCCTCTGGAGCCCAAACGGAGACGTCGTGGACTAATCACACCGCCACGGAGAGTGTCATGCCTCTCGTGCCAAGACGATATGCCTGTGGTACCCCCACAGGTGGTTATAGCTCAAGTATACCCTACGATATATTCTAACAAAAATATCATGTCACAACACATGCGACAAAATACCAACAAAAGGGTTCTATATGTACATGTTGAACCAAGTCAAATTATAGTCACAAGGTTTCAAAAAGAAGGTAGAAACATGTACTGCTCTACAATTATCAAAATAAATAGTACTAAACATGATAACCTAATTCAAATAGTACAAATACGAGTCATATGTATCAACTCTAAAATGAAACTAATATATTTATTTCACAGGAAACAATTATGTGAAATCATAACAGAATTCATAATAAGAAAACAAACGAACAAATCAAATTTAACAAGAGTATCGTTGAAAGAGTACGAAATCCGTACCTGGATTAAGCAATGTAATACCCTAAATTATATTCCAATATGATCCTTCAATTCCCTCTGTCCGATCTAATAAAAATAATAATATAATATAATTATAAGTTACCTAATAATTATAATTTATATTAATATAAAATTAATCTCTCCAATTACATCAATTTTACAAAATAACCCGAATTAAATTATAAATAATCTTTTAATCAACATTTTTTTTAAACAATTAATATCCTTAGTGAATATAATAAATATATATACATATATATCCATCCCTGCTTTCTATCACAGTAGCTTCTTGATCACGCATGCTAACGATTTTCCTTTTTTTATTTTATTATATTATGATAAGAACTCCATTCAAATATTACTTTTCCTGTTCATTATCATGCATGAATACTACTATTTACTTAAATAAATATATATAGATAGATTACATGATTATAAATCAACAATTCCGGAGCAGTGCCCTCTGCTCACGTAAATATCCCCACTATTTAATTAATTAATAAAAAAAACACTACACATGCTAACTTACTTGTATCTAGGTATCAAATCCTTGTTCCTTATCACACACAAGTACAATCCAATTTCCTTTCTCTTCCTTCATACTAGCGCCTGCGCCCTTTTTTCTGTTAGTTATCAAAGGTATGTGAGAGAGATTAGGGTTTAAATATTTATTTATATAATTGATGAACTCTCCTAATTTAAATAGAATTTTAATTTTACCCACACATATAAATTAAACCAAATTAGTTTTAAGGCCCAATTTTATCAACTTAATTTGTATCACTTATTAATACTCATTAGCCCACATAAATTAAATACAATTTGACTCAAATAAAAATAAAGTCCAATTAATATGTTTTAAAATTAAATATTTTTTTTCGGGTATTACATCACCTACCCCTTAAAAAGGATTTCGTCCCTGGAATCAAAAGAATGGAAAGTACCTAATTATCAAAAAGATGTGGATACTCCGCTCGAATAGACTCCTCCATCTCCCACGTGGCTTCCTGCTCCGGATATTTTATTTTATTTTCCTCAAAATTTTAACAGATGGGATTGTCTTCCTCCTCATACTTCGCTCTTGACAATCTAACATTGCCTCAAGTTTTTCGCTTATTCAAAATTGTAGAGGACAAAAAATTGAAGGAACCTGATTTGGATTCACTGAATTTCGACATCAAATGAATTAATTATAATTTTCTAATGGACTGCAACGCGTATAAGTATTCTACTCAGAAATTCAACTAATCAAATTAGATTAGGATTAAAGTTACAACTTCACTCTTTCAATATAAATATAACTCAGTATAGGAGCTACCAAAACTCTAATGGACTCCTCAGTTTTAATTTAATCCATTATTTAATTATCTACTAAAACAATTTAACTTTCCAAACAAAACAAGAAAGAAAAAGAAAAAGAAAAAAAAAGTCACTTACCTTTTCTAATTTAAATACAATTGTATAAAATAAAATTAATTAATATTTAATTTAAAAAAAATATAGGTCATTACATTTTTCACCCCTTAAAAATAATTCCTTCCTCGGAATTCAAATAAGCTACAAAATAAATAAATAAATTTAATTCTGACGTAAGCATGCCATTTGTAACGATCAACGCGGATAAGTCATCGGTCCACGTAATTATCAATGTATTTGTAAAAGATTCGTCAGCTACCATGTCAAGCCTTGGTAAGGTTCTTCGTGTTGCATCAAATTAGATCACATGATCCACCGTTGGTGCGGGCTGTCGCTAATATCTTTGAGTTTAATTCTTGCAAACGTACTCTTCGGAACATAATTCGAAATCACAAAAAAATTCTTCATCTAAATACAATTCAAATACCCAAAATATTTAAAATTATGTTTAATTCGTAAAACGTTTATGTTCCACACATGACAACGATCTAACAAATACTTTTTATTTAATTTACATAAAATCAATCATACAAAACTCCAAGGATATCGGATAAACCAAACAACTCTACAAATTATATCAACTTTTTCCTAAATCTTTAATAACTTCAAAATATTCAAACCTCAATTTGAACTAGCTAGTTCTTAAATATTATTACACCAAAGAATATACTACTAAGATCTCTTTATCGTCATATCAAACTCTAAGTCAATATTCTACTATCTGCATAAGCAAACTATAAATATTCAAGATCTCTCAAAATCAATTGAATTTTATCACTTACTATCTAATTATATAATAAATCAATCATCCCTTATTGTAAACCTTAATCCAATAAATTTCAATGTCTCCCCATACTATCACAAAGAAAGTTCATAGAATATAACTCCAACATCCTACTAGAAAATAGCCACAAATTTGATCAGTAACTCCAAATGATTAATCTAATTACCTCAAATATCAACGACTCAAATTTATAAAAGAACCTCCATACTTAATAATTTTCATTTTATCATAGTATGCCATCAATACACAAACCTCAAATTATCCACAAGCTTAACATAAATCAAAACTTAACTCAAATCAAATCAAATCCTCAATTCAATGATCATAATAATTGTCACCAAAAACAATAACTCTAAAAGATTGATTTTCCAAAATCAAATACTCGTCGATATATATAAATACTCACATCATAATCACATCTCATATAAGATCACTTCTTATTTGTACAAAGTAAAACTTTATTCACCTCAATAATTGAATCACAATTCTTAACTTATATCATTACTCAATCACCTTAATAAATTATTCCACTTTCCTCAAATCAACTACAAATCGAAAAGAAATCGACAGTTAGTCAAAATAGAGACCAACCAAACAAAGAACCAAAATCAAATCAAACTCATACATCTACCTAATGGTTTACCCATAACTCACAGGTCAAACCTAAATAGGTTTTCTACAAGAAAGAACCTAAGCTTTGATACCATATCTGTAACACCCCCTTCCCGAAGAAGAAAGGGAGGTCACGTGCAAAGCACAACAAACCTCAAAATAAGTAAACAGAGAACTAATAACTTCAAAATATTAATAGTGATATCCATCAATGAAATACTAAACACAATTCTCCAACTAGAGTCAAAATAACCAAAACTAAAAAAATTGAATTAACATAGGTGGTCAAAGGCAATACTCTCATCACACTAGCCCTAAATCACCCCTGTAAACCTGCCAGAAGAAAAACACAACATGAGCCAATTGCTCAGTACGGATACAGATATACAACTGATATACGAAAAAAACTGAGATAAAATACTGAACAAAGCCTCAAGTGTAAATACTGACAAAAATATAATCTCCAAAGATCTAAATGGAATATATCTGAATCAACAGAATTGACCACAAATAACGAACTGAAGTAACTAAATCAATGAATTGAACTGAACAGAAACCAACAAAACTAATACAATAAAATAATAGGCTGAAACAAATGGCTGAAGTTATTTCATACCGATTGAGCTCAGAAATATACCTTACCACCCAGGAAAATCAAAATAATGCCACACAGGCAATCAAAATAATGTCACACAAGCAAATCAAATGATGCCACATAGACAAGTAAAAATAATGTCACATAGGTACTCACACATTGGATTGCGAATCCAAATGTATGCAAACCGGATAGGTGTGTTTGGCACAACATCACCAATCCGCAGAACAAAAAACTAGGGTTAACCCATACGCCTCTCACAACAAAACACCAAATGGCACACTTCCTCCGGAGCCCAAACGGAGACGTCATAGACTAATCACACCGCCACGGAGAGTGTCATGCCTCTCGTGCCAAGACGACATGCCTGTGGTACCCCCACAGGTGGTTATAGCTCAGGTATACCCTACGGTATATTCTAACAAAAATATCATGTCACAACACATGCGACAAAATACCAACAAAGGGGTTCTATATGTACATGTTGAACCAAATCAAATTATAGTCACAAGATTTCAAAAAGAAGGTAGCAACATGTACCGCTCTATAATTATCAAAATAAATAGTACTAAACATGATAACCTAATTCAAATAGTACAAATACGAGTCATATGTATCAACTCTAAAATGAAACTAATATATTTATTTCACAGAAACAATTATGTGAAATCATAATGAAATTCAAAATAAGAAAACAAACGAACAAATCAAATTTAACAAGAGTATCGTTGAAAATCTGAAATCAAGATATCGGATTAAGCAATGTAATACCCTAAATTATATTCCAATATGATCCTTCAATTCCCTCTGTCCGATCTAATAAAAATAATAATATAATATAATTATAAGTTACCTAATAATTATAATTTATATTAATATAAAATTAATCTCTCCAATTACATCAATTTTACAAAATAACCCGAATTAAATTATAAATAATCTTTTAATCAATATTTTTTTAAACGAATTAATATCCTTAGTGAATATAATAAATATATATACATATATATCCATCCCCGTTTCTATCACAGTAGCTTCTTGATCACGCATGCTAACGATTTTCCTTTTTTTTATTTTATTATATTATGATAAGAACTTCATTCAAATGTTACTTTTCCTGTTCATTATTATGCATGAATACTACTATTTACTTAAATAAATATATATAGATAGATTACATGATTATAAATCAACAATTAGGAAAGGTGCCCTCTACTTCACGTAAATATCCCCACTATTTAATTAATTAATAAAAAAATACTACACATGCTAACTTACTTGTATCCAGGTATCAAATCCTTGTTCCTTATCACACACAAGTACAATTCAATTTCCTTTCTTTTCCTTTCTCTTCCTTCCTTCGTAGTAATGCAATTGCATACTTTTTCGATCGATTATAAGAGGTGCGTGATAAGTTGAAGAACATAATATCAGTGAAAACAAAGATATGTCCTTAAGTACCGTAATCGCTTCGGGTTAAATGCTTTCTAGAGTCCTTTGTATATAAATTAAACTTACAAATGGGTCATTGAACTTTTTTTTCACGATCAACTCACTAAACTTTTGTTTACTAACACAAATTACAAAAAGCGAATTAATTTAAGGTTGACTTAGCGGAAATGATGATGTGGCGGTGACATGTCAAAAAAAAAAGCCTATGTGGCGATTAGTATGCTGACGTGGCGGTGAAGATGTGGATTGGATGAAAATTTTTATGAAAAATGGAAAAAAATATTTTAAAGTATAATATAAATTATAAAAATTAGCCAAAAAATAAGAAATCTCTGACTTTTCTTGTTTTTTGGCTAATTTTTATAATTATTTATATTATACTTTAAAATATATTTTTCTATTTTTTCATAAAAATTTTCCTCCAAATCCACATCTTCACTGCCACGTCGCATACTAACTGCCACATAGGCTTTTTTTTAGACAAGTCAGCCGCCACATCATCATTTCCGTTAAGTCAACCTTGACTTACCGGTTTTTGTAACTTTGTGTTAGTAAACAAAAGTTTAGTGAGTTGACTGTAAGAAACAAAAAAGTTCAATGACCTATTTGTAAGTCGATCTATAGTACAGTGACCTAGAAAGCATTTAACCCGAAGCGATTACGGTACTTAAGGACATATCTTTGTTTGTTTTCTTGTTTAGAAAATTTAGTACTTTTTGACTGATTAAATTTGTAGCAGGGAGCCACCTTGATATGTTGCCGGAAGTGAGACCCCCTTGCCTTCACGAACTCCACTGCAACCTTATATGACTCCTATGAGAGATTCTGGAGGTGGGATCTTCGATCCACAATAATCCGCAATTCTGCTACCAAAAATAGCCATGCACTTTATCTAATGTTTATTTCTGCTCTTTTTTTGTTTTGTTTACAGCCACGCCTATTCATGATG
The DNA here is from genome assembly GCA_020205605.1 of Panax ginseng. NCBI lineage: Eukaryota > Viridiplantae > Streptophyta > Magnoliopsida > Apiales > Araliaceae > Panax > Panax ginseng. The sequence continues at coordinate 48,458,662 of CM035132.1, forward strand.
GCATGAGGACACCAATGCGTGATAGAGCATGGAATCCATACACACCAATGAGTCCACCAAGGTTTGTTCCTGATTTATTTTCAACATATTTATGTGCGCAAATATGTTTATTAGTTTCTACTAGTCTATTAGTTGGAGAAATTTTGCGCTCTGAACTTGGTCTAATTAATTCTATATAGTTTAGTAACTTAATTTGTAAGTTTGGTGTTTCACACACAAGGTTAGATTAATGCGTGAAGTCTGCCAAAAAATATGGTTAATGTTGTGATTGCTAGAATTGTTTTTACTGATGTAATTTTCATTCGTGTGTCTGCCTTGAACTTAAAGGGTGCATGCTAAATTTCTTGGTTAATTATCAAGTCCTCTATTTGCCCGATGTGGACGGTGCAATTCTGTTATCTTTAATAATGATGTGTGGTCTCTCAAGTGTTTGTTTTTACTAGTCGTCAATACTTGGTATAAAAAATTAGGGATAATTGGGAAGAAGGAAACCCTGCTTCTTCGGGGACAAGTCCACAGTATCAGGTTATTACTTGCCCAGAGTAATGTCTAGATAAATAAAGTATTACTTGTTAACTATGTAAGGGATGCTCAATGCGTTGCTCAATTTTCAGCCAGGAAATCCTCCTTCAAGAACATATGAAGCACCTAGTCCTGGCTCAGGTTGGGCCAACACTCCCAGTGGCAATTATAGCGAAGCTGGAACACCAAGGGATAGCAGTCCAGCCTATGGTAATCAAAATAATATTTTCACTGTTCATTCACCTTTATCAAAAAAATAATATTTTCACTGTTAATTCACCTTTATCAAAAGATGGAGCAAAAGAGCTCCTTATTTACTTTATTATATGGGCATTAAACGGTAAATTTGTCTCCATGCAGCAAATGCTCCAAGCCCTTACTTGCCATCAACTCCTAGTGGTCAGCCTCCCATGACACCAAATTCTGCATATTTACCTGGAACACCTGGTGGACAACCATTGATACCTGGAGGTGGTGGTTTGGATATGATGTCGCCTGTAGTAGGTATGTTTTTCCTTTCTCACGCTAATAAATATGTGTTCAGTTGTATTGAATGCAGGGCCGGCCCTGAATTTTGAAGGGCCTAAAGGGGACAATAAAAAAATGGGCCTTTTGCGAATTGCTATTAAGACAGATATAAAAAAAAAAAAGAATTTTTTCTGAACAAAAGAGCATCAATACGAAAGAATATCAAATATAATAACCGACTATTTCAATACTTCCAAAGCATCATTTAGATATCACATTATCACTAAGTCAAAAAAGTAATTACCAAATAGGGCCTCCTTTATTAAGAGTCTAACACTACTCTCAAACAAATAAAAAAATCCAAAAAACTGAATCTGATGATGAACCCCCATGTACATAATAATTAAATGGCAAAAAGCACTTTTTCACCACTGTGGTTGTAGTGTTTTAAGCAATTAGCCATTGTGCTTTTAAAATAGAGTGCTTCTACACAGACCGGTCAATTGGACCGGTTTATTGGACAGGCCAATTTTTTTTTATTTTTTTTTGCTTGTGACTCCAAAAAATGTATAGTATTTATTCTCACATGAATTTTTACAAAATATAGTCTGTATATCCCTGTATTTGTATGTGTATCCAAATTACACCTAAAACACTATATTTTATAAAAATTCCTGTGGAAATAAATACTATACATTTTTTGGAGCCACAAGTAAAAAAAAATAAAATAAAATAAAAATTCAGCCTGTCCAATAAACCTGTCCCATAAACCTGTCCGGCAAGACTTATTGTTTAAAATATTCAATTAGCCCACTGTACTTTTTAAAAATGTTCAATCAAGTCATTCCGTCTAATTTTGTAGACGGACGTTAAAAAAGTGGGTTGATTTTCCTACGTGGCTTTTGAAAAAAAAAAAAACAAGTTATTTCCTACGTGGCAAGCCAGTCAGCCAAATTCCTAATATTATTGAGTCACTGCACTTTAAAAAAAATGCAATTGGCCCACTGTGATTTTAAAAATATTTTTATTTTTATTTTCTTTCTTTTTCTTTACCTAAATATTTATAATATGTATAATATTAATAAAAATTAATATTATAATATTTATAATATGTATGTTTTATTTTAAAATAAAAATAAAATACTTTTATGTTTTCAAATACTTATAAAATTTTTAAAATAGAAATATTTTTATGTTTTATTTTCTATCTTTTCTTTACCTAAATATTTATAATATGTATAATATTAATAAAAATTAATATTATAATATTTATAATATGTATGTTTTATTTTAAAAATAAAAATAAAAATACTTTTATGTTTTCAAATACTTATAAAAATTTTAAAAATAGAAATATTTTTATGTTTTATTTTCTATCTTTTCTTTACCTAAATATTTATAATATGTATAATATTAATAAAAATTAATATTATAATATTTATAATATGTATGTTTTATTTTAAAAATAAAAATAAAAATACTTTTATGTTTTCAAATACTTACAAAATTTTAAAAATAAAAATATTTTTTTATGTTTTTTTTTCTTTCTTTTTCTTTACCTAAATATTTATAATATGTATAATATTAAATTAATATTATAATATTTATAATATGTATGTTTTATTTTAAAAATAAAATAAAAATACTTTTATGTTTTAAAATACTTCTAAAACTTTTAAAAATAAAAATATTTTTATGTTTTATTTTCTTTCTTTTTCTTTACCTAAATATTTATAATATGTATAATATTATAATATTTATAATATGTATGTTTTATTTTAAAAATAAAAATAAAAATACTTTTATGTTTTAAAATATTTATAAAATTTTTAAAAATAAAAATATTTTTATGTTTTATTTTCTTTCTTATTCTTTATCTAAATATTTATAATATGTATAATATTAATTTTATTAATATTATAATATTCATCATGAATCAAAGATCGAGATCATGCTCACCATCACATTCGCTTCAACCTCAAATACATGAAAGACCAAAGATCTCTTCACTCAACACAGACTGTGCCACCTAGCAGATCTTCATTAATAACTCCAGTTTCAATTAAGAACTCCACCTAGCATAGATTTGTTCCTCCGACTGTGCCATAGATCTGTTCCTCCGAAATATTTCTGCCGGAGGAGGTGTTAATGTTTAGGTGAGGCGGGAATCGACTTCCGAAGAAGCCATTTCACCGGAATTTGGGAGTAGATGTAGATCTGGACTGGATGAAACTGAAATTGAGTGTGGAATTTGGGTGATTTTTGAGCTTCTATTTGGCGTGGCGTGGTGGAGACTGGTGGTGGGTGGCGGTCGGGGTGGTGGATTTGGGTGGAGACTGGTGGTGGGTGGCGGTCGGGTGGTGGATTTGAAGGAGAAACAAAATGGGAAATAAAAAAAATTATTAAAAAATAAATTAAAATATTTATTTTAATTTTATTATTATTTTATTTATTTATTGCCACATAATCAATGATTTTATTTTATTTTATTTTTGTGTTGCCACGTCAGAAAATATTAATTTTTTGATTTTTTTTTCAATGCCACGTGTGTAATTATTTGACGTCCGTCTAAGAAATTGGACGGAATGGCCTGATTGTATATTTTTAAAAAACACAGTGGGATAATTGAATATTTTAAAAGCACAGTGGTTAATTGCTTAAAACACTACAACCACAGTTGGGTAAAAGTGCTTTTTGCCATAATTAAATTGTTTTGTACAAATTATATGCTTTAAATATGTAGAATATTACAATAATCAGTATATGTAGAATATTACAGATTGATTATTTGCTTTAATATTTAAGTATTCTATTTAAGTAATAAAATGAAGAGAATATTTAAGGGGGCCCTAAAAAATTTTGGGCCTAAAGCCCAGGCACCTTGGGCTTTAGCCCAGGGTCGGTATTTTGAATGTGTACATTAAGTATGATCTGTTAAAAATTTGTCAGTCCAATGCAGATTGATTTTGTCATATTTCCTGCATTTGAAATCCTAAATCCAGTAAAACTTGATGTTACCGCTTGGTAACGATCAGGGACGGAGCTATGTGGTATTTGCAGGGGGTCATGCCCCCCCCCCCTCAAGATTTTAAATTTTTTTAACTACCATCTACTATGCTTTTTTTTCTGTTGTGCTGAACTCTTGACAAAATAATTTTTTTCTGTTGTGTTGTAGTATATATTATGACATGTACTTATCTTGATGCTTAATAGTAATAGCCCTTTGCAAGGGCAGATAAATATATGCTCTTGTTAGCAATCAAATAGTTGTCCTTAACGGCTTGTGTATATCAGTGTGTATATATATATTATGTATGTGCAGAAATAAATTGGGGTAGTTAATTGAATTTTTTGTTTTTTGTTTTAGAGTAATGAGAAAATCACAAACTATTGAGTCATTTTTCAAGAGAAAACAATCAAATCATGTTTTAGTAAAACGTCGAGTGCAATTCTGACAAAGTTTTGATATGTTCTAAAAGACTTTTTTTGTTATGTTTTGTTGTCTTTGTCAAAGCAAATTCTATTCCTACATTATTTTTGTTTTAGTAAAAATATATTTTGTAATGGTGGACGAATATATATTTTTTTGGCCCCCCCCAAAAAAAAGGGCAAAGGTACAAAAAAGCCCCTGATGTTTACACGGATGTCCCACTTCCACCCTAAACTAATTTTGTTTCCAAAAATACCCTTAACGTTACAAAAAGCAGGTCACCCGTGCCCTTGTCGTTAACAGAAGACAAACGGGGTTAAAATGTGATGACGTGGCATGTTTAAATTAGGGCAAAGATTCAAAAATGTCCCTGATGTTTATACAGATGTCCCACTTCCACCCTAAACTAATTAGAATATTATCATATAAAACATATTCTAAATAAAATAATATATATCATTTAATCAAAACCAAAATACAAAAAATTCAAAATAAAAAAAAGTATAACATATTTACATTATTTAATTAAAACTAGAGTATTGTGATTATTTTTAAATTAATTAATAATTTAATTAATTATATAATTTATATCAATTAATAATCTATATCAATTAGTATTTTTAAAAGCTGGAGTATTATGATTATTTTTAAAATTCAAAAGCTGAGTATTATGATTATTTTATTAATTTTTAATATTAATTTTTAAAGTCATATCAATTTAAAAATATTTTAGTATTATCAATTTTTAAATCGAGTATTATCAATTTTAAAATCATATCAATTTTTAATATTTTTAATATTTTAGTAATTTAAAAATATTATTTAGTATTATGATTTTTAAAATCGAGTATTATGATTATTTTAATGATGTAATTTGAATTTTTGTTGTTTTGATTAATTAACAAAATAATTTGAATTTTAGTATTTTTTTTAATTTGATTTTTTTAGTATTTAATATATTTTTAATTAGTATTTTAGTATTTTTTTTTAATTAGTATTTGATGTAAATATGTTATGTTTTGAATTTTAGTATTTTGGATTAAATGATGTAACTATGTTATACAACTTATTTTATTTAATTAGTTGTTTTGATTAGTTAACAAAATAATTTGAATTTTATTATTTTAATTAAAAGATGTAAATATGTTATGCTTTCTTTATTTTGAATTTTTGTATTTTTTTTTTGTTTTGATTAAATGATATATATTATTTTATTTAGAATATGTTTTATATGATAATATTCTAATTAATTTAGGGTGGAAGTGGGACATCCGTATAAACATCAGGGACATTTTTGAACCTTTGCCCTAATTTAAGTCTGCCACGTCATCACATTTTAATCCCGTTTGTCTTCTGTTAACGGCAAGGGCACGGGTGACTTGCTTTTTGTAACGTTAAGGGTACTTTTGGAAACAAAATTAGTTTAGGATGGAAGTGGGACATCTGTGTAAACATCAGAAACTTTTTTGCACCTTTGCCCCCAAAAAAAAATCATAGCTCCGTCCCTGGTAACATAATGTATAAAAACTATAGCGAAAATAAGACAATAGAGGGACCCTGAAGTAGATTAATTATAAATGCCGTACCAACAAGTATAATATTTTTTATATAAACATGTACTGGACTGTACTGTACTGCATGCAACAAAATTATATTTGAATATAAATATTTAACTACACTTATAATTCTATATGTATTAAAGGTACCCCTCCGTCCCACAAAAAGAGTCACATTTATAAAATTGGATGATAACAGATAAACAGTCACTATATGGCAGGTGGGGATACTGAAGGACCTTGGATCTTGCCAAACAAATTGGTTAATGTACGCACGTTACATGAAGATGGTTCTTTGGGCGTTGTTAAAGAGCTGCTCCCGGTATGTATATTCATGCAATTTTATAATAGATAAAAACCAGCCTGTACATTTGGAAATGATATTTGAGGCATGTCTAATTATTAAAATAATAGCATCATTGGTGAAAAGGTTGTTATGCTTCGTCATTTCTGAAGCTTGTCAGACTTCATTACTTCCTAATATACCCTGTTTCGCAGCTTATAAGTCAAAATTCAAACATACACACACATTGGAAGAGGTAACCAACTTTTGTTATTGAGGAATAATAAACAAAAACACGTATAATTAGATTACAGCACTACTAAGTTTGTTGCATTATATCTTTAAATTGGGGCTTCAAAAAAGTCTGTTGCATTCTATCTGCGCCACTGGAATATGGGTTTTTTTTTTGGGTAATTTCTAGAGTTTTTTCTTATTCCAATTCCAATGTTTGCCATCTTCTCTAGACAGTAAAAATAAATCTTTACAATGAACAATAGCCATTTATAAGTCATAATACCTTTAACCATCCTTAACTATTAAGTTTGACAGAAAGTCTATCGATTCAGACTTTCCTCTCGAAGCACTTAAGCTAGTAGTAGTCCATTGGGTGTTGGGATCTCTAAGTTCGTAAAACACCCCCGTCTCCTGTTTTCTTGGAAGAGGGTATGAATAAAAACTTGAAAAACAATGGCATGAACATGCATGGGGTGTGATGGTAACTAGGAAAATCGAAATTGTCAACCTCATAATGAATAGTTCGGTGTTTGAATTGTAGTATCTATAAAAACATATACTCCCTCCATTCTTAAATCATGTTCAAAAGGTACACTAGCATTTTTGTTGGGTTTCCCTCCTTTTGGGATCCATCTATTTCTTAATTACAGTCTTTGGCATGCACTTTGGTAAAATGCATGGCTTTTATTATTTGGTGATTTTCCCATACATGACTCTTGGTATTTTCAAGTTTGGCTTGGAGTCTTCAAGAAGATTCAAATCCTTATAAATTTGAGGCATGTCCCATTTTTGATATAGAGAACAGATACAGAAAGAAAAAGAGAGAGAGCTCCTCTGAGACATGTCCCATTTTTTTCATTTGTGAGGTATTTTCCTCTTGTGGTTTACACTTTTGGTGTGTTTGTAAGGCTTATGCTTTTTTGGCCATTTTGTAAACTCTGTTTGGTGATAGTGGAAGAAACTGACCTACCGGTCTTGTAGATGTACCTCAGTTTGAGGGAACCACGTAATTCTTGTGTGCCTACTTCCTTTTGTTATTTTCTTGCATTGCTTCCATTGATTTACACTTGTGGGAAAGCCATATTTTCCCCAACATCTAGTATCAAAGCTATTGGTTAATTTAGTTCCGTTTCGTTATATTTGTGTGTGAATCATGGACGGCAACGTTGGGCGTATGATTAGTTTCAATGGCACAAATTGGGTGACTTGGAAAACTAAAATGGAAGACCTCTTGTTCTGTAAAGATTTGAATGGACTCATAGAGGGTGATAGTGGCAAACCAGAAGGAATGAAAGATGACGAGTGGAAAAAGTTAGACCGAAAGGCTGTCGATTTTATTCGGCAATGGATGATAGTGTCTTTCATCATGTCTCTACAGAAAATTCAGCACACAGTCTTTGGACCAAATTGGAGAGTCTTTATGATAGGAAGACGGCCGTGAATAAAGCTTTTCTATTTCGAAAGCTTGTGAACTCTAAATATAAGGAAGGTATTCCTATTGCAAAGCATTTGAATGAAATTAAGAGCACTGTGAATCAGTTGGCTGCTATGAAAATTACTTTTGATGATGAATTACAAGCTTTGTTACTTCTTAGTTCACTTCCTGAAAGCTGAGAAACTTTGGTGGTCACAGTTGTAATTACACTTTTTGTGAGTGGTAACAATGAGTCAAGTTACCAGCAGCTTGTTGAATGAAGAGACAATAAGAAAGTCATCAGGTTCTTCTCACTCCGAAGCACTTGTGATGAAAAACCGGGAGAGAGGCAGGAGTAAGAGTAAGGCTCCGCACAACCATGATAAATCTAGAAGTCGTTCAAGATCAATTTTAAAGAAAGATGTTGAGTGCTATTATTGTCACGAAAAAGGGCACATGAAGCGACAGTGCAAAAAGCTCTAGTTCAAGGAGAAGAATAAAGAGAAAAATTCAGAGAAAAAGCAAAATGATACAGCTGCAGTTACCAATGATGAACTCATGGTTATCGGTGATGATGCTAGTATTAATTTGATTGGTCAACAGACGGACTGGGTAATTGATTCTGGAGCTTCATTTCATGTTACTTCGCGGGCTGATTTCTTTACTTCTTACTCGCAAGGTGAGTTTGGGAATGTCCGTATGGGAAATGAAGATGTGTTAAAAATTTCCAGTATGAGTGACATTTGCTTGGAAACAAATATTGGCTGCAAATTGTTCCTTGGAGATGTAAGGCATGTACCGGATATTCGGCTCAATTTAATCTCTGTTGGAAAGTTAGATGATGAGGGCTACAACAATAATTTCAGTGGTGGTAAATGGAAGCTTTCCAAAGGTTCTCTAGTGGTAGTAAAAGGAAAGAAGACTTGCTCTCTTTACACTATGCAAGAAAAAATCTGCAAGGGTGTTGTGAATACCTTAGAGAATGAATCATCCACCGATTTATGGCATAGAAGGCTTGGACATATGAGTGAAAAAGGATTGCAAGTTTTGTCCAAGAAAGAGCTTCTAGTGGGGATAAAAGGTACGCCTTTGAAAACATGTGTTCATTGTTTCCATGGTAAACAAAACAGAATATCATTCCGTAGAAATATTGCATCTAGAAAATCTCATGTTATAGATTTGGTACATTCTGATGTATGTGGTCCTCTGAAAGTTAGGACACTTGGTGGTTCTTTATACTTTGTCACCTTTATTGATGATCAATCCAGAAAAGTTTGGGCTTATACACTGAAAACTAAAGATCAAGTTCTAGACGTATTTAAGCATTTTTAGGCCAAGGTTGAAAGAGAAACTGGTAGACAGTTGAAATGTGTTCGCTCGGATAATGGTGGTGAATATATTGGACCATTTGATCAATATTGCTCCAATCATGGCATCAGGCATGAAAGGACAGTCAAAAAGACACCTCAACAGAATGGGGTTGCAGAGAGAATGAATCGCACCATTCTCGAGAGAGTCAGATGTTTGCTCTCACATTCAAAGTTGCCAAGATCCTTTTGGGGTGAAGCAATGAGGACAGCAATTGATCTTATCAATTTGTCTCCTTCATTTTTCGTTGAATGGTGATGTACCAGAGAAAGTTTGGACAGGGAAGGAAGTCTCCTATGATCACTTGAGGTATTCCGGCCAGTGAGCTTTTGTTCATATTCCAAAAGATGAAAGGTCCAAGCTTGATCCAAAAGCAAAGCAATGCATATTTAGCTATGGACATGAAGAATTTGGCTACAGGTTGTATGACCCAGTTGACAAGAAAGTTGTCAGAAGCCGAGATGTTGTTTTCTTGGAAGATCGGACTATTGAAGACATTGACAAGCTGAGTCAGCGAGTCTAATACTGATGATCTTGTTGATTTAGATCCTCTTGTTCCACCTGTTGTTCATGAGGAAGTGCAGACACCTCATGATGATGCAGCGAAAGATGATGTTGAGCCAGAAATTGAGGGGGAGTAACCACCTCAAGAGCCATTACCAAGGAGATCTACCAGAGAAAAACAACCATCCAAAAAACATTCTTCAAATGAGTATGTAATGATATCAGATCAGGGGGAGCCAGAGACTTATGAAGAAGTCTTGAAGCATGAGAACAAAACCCGAATGGCTTACGGCAAATGAAAGAGGAAATGAAATCTTTGCATGAGAATCACACCTATGATTTGGTGAAGCCGCTTTAAGGGAAGAAAAAAATTTTGAAAAATAAATGGGTCTTCGAGACGAAAGAATGATGGGAACAGTTCTCAACCGAGATTCAAGGCACGGCTTGTTGTGAAAGGCTTTGGTCAGAGGAAGGGAGTTGATTTTGATAAGATCTTCTCACCAGTTGTGAAGATGTCCTCCATTCAAACTGTGTTTGGTATAGTCATGAAATGAATTTAGAAGTTGAGCAGCTTGATGTGAAGACCGCATTTTTGCATAGTGACTTAGAAGAGGAAATTTATATGGAGCAACCTGAGGGCTTTATAGATAAGGGTAATGATTAGTTAGTTTGCAAATTGAAGAAGAGCTTGTATGAATTGAAGCAAGATCCAAGGCAGTGGTATAGAAAATTCGATTCTTTGATGACTAAGCATGGGTATTCAAGAACCAATTCAAATCATTGTGTGTTTGTGAAAAAATATCCAGATGGCAATTTTATTATTCTCTTGTTTTACGTTGATGATATGCTTATTGTGGGTCAAGACACAAGCAAGATTAGCAAGTTGAAGTCGAGTTGAGCAAATCCCTTGCCATGAAGGATTTGGGTCCAAAGAAAGCAAATTCTAGGGATGAGAATTGTTAAGACGAGATCACGTGGGGTGATTTGGTTATCTCAAGAAATTACATTAAAAAGGTTCTTGAGAGGTTCAATATGGACAAAGCAAAGCACATTAATTTTCCACTTGCGTGCCACTTCAAACTTAGCTCAAGACGATTGTCTAAAAGTGATGAAGAGAAAATAGAGATCTGAAAAAACTCCTATAGTTCAAAGAATTGGTTCTTTGATGTATGCCATGGTTTGTACTCGTCCTGATATTGCTCACGCAGATTGGGGGTTGTTAGTCGTTTTCATCTAATCTGGGAAAGAACACTTTGGCGGCGATGAAATGGATTCTGAGGTATCTTGAGGCACTTTCAAAGATGAGTTTGTGTTTTGGTAAAGGCAAGCCTATTCTTGACTTCGGTTTCACAGATACGATATGGTGGTGATGTCGATAGTCGAAAATCTACTTCTGGTTATTTGATTACCTTTGCAGGGGGAGCAGTGGCGTGGCAATCAAGGTTACATAAATGTGTTCCTCTCTCTACCACAGAAGCTGAGTTCATCGCCATCACAGAAGCTTGCAAAGAACTATTGTGGTTGAAGAAGTTCTTACGAGAGTTGGGTTTGAAACAAGAAATGTATGTCCTTTATTGTGATAGTCAGAGTGCGATCCACTTGAGTAAGAATTCTTTATTTCATTCGAGATCGAAACACATTGATGTTAGATATCATTGGATTCGTGATGTCTTAAACGATAAGTTGTTGCAACTTGAAAAAGTTCACACTGATGATAACACTTCGGATATGTTGACTAAGCCACTGTCTAAGGACAAGCATGAAAAGTGTCGACTCTTGGCGGGAATGGTCAAATCCTCCACATAAGTCGGGAGGGGGAGAATTGTTGGGTTTCCCTCCTTTGTGGGACCCATCTATTTCTTAATTACAGTCTTTGGCATGCACCTTGGTAATATGCATGGCTTTTATTTTTTGGTGGTTTTCTTATACATGACTCTTGGAATTTTCAAGTTTGGCTTGGAGTCTTCAAGAAGATTCAAATCCTTATAAATTTGAGGCATGTCCCATTTTTGATATAGAGAACAGATACAGAAAGAAAAAGAGAGAGAGAGAACTCCTCTGAGACATGTCCCATTTTTCTCATTTGTGAGGTATTTTCCTCTTGTGGTTTACACATTTGGTGTGTTTGTAAGGCTTATGCTTTTTTGGCCATTTTGTAAACTATGTTTGGTGATAGTGGAAGAAACTGACCTACCGGTCTTGTGGATGTACCTCAGTTTGAGGGAACCACGTAATTCTTGTGTGCCTACTTCCTTTTGTTATTTTCTTGCATTGCTTCCATTGATTTACACTTGTGGGAAAGCCATATTTTTCCCAACAATTTTGTTCATGAAATACACAAACCAAATGTAAAATAGGGCATAAATACCAATTTATCCCAAAGTGCACATATCCCCACAGAAAGACCCCCTACTCCCTAGTTAATTTTGGTATTTGTGTGCGTCCACTCCAATTAAACTAAGGGTATAATTATTGTGGTTGTATGTAATATGCATAAAAATAATTTTTGTGACAGTCTGGCCAACATGTTTTCAACATACTTGAAACTGTTCGTGTAGTCATTCGATATTGCTGGCTTGATCTGTGGATGAGTGAAAAATGCATCTTCGTAAAATCTGTTAAAGCATCTGAATCATTTTACTGAATTTGTTAGAATGGAGTTAAAAGATATCGGCTCACTAAAATACAAGTTCGTTTTTTTCAGTATGATAGTTGAGGACTTGCTTTTATGCTTCCTTTTTATAACATGGTTAATGATTTGTAATTCTAGTTATTACTCCCATTGTCCAACTTGGCTCGTCTTAATTGACTTTTTTATGTTCAAATTGACTTCGTTAGATACTAAGAAAGTACATTTGCTTAATTATTAAGCAAATTGAACATAAAAAGTCAATTAGAACTAGTAAAGTTTGTCGGAGAGAGTATATTATATGATTACTTGTGACAAGTTAACTATTTGTGAAAGTGATGCTTTTAATGTTTTATCTGCAGCATTTTTATGTCATCGGTTAAATTTATTTATTTATTTTTCTGTTCAACATTTAACTAACAGTTCTGTTACGTGGTAACAGGATGGTTCCTGTAAGATAGCTTTAGGTTTAAGCGGCAATGGTGAATCAGTTACTGCTATCCCTGGTGAAATTGAGGCAGTGGTGCCGAGGAAGTCCGATAAAATCAAAATAATGGGTGGTGCATATCGTGGGGCAACAGGAAAGCTGATTGGTATAGACGGTACAGATGGAATTGTGAAGCTTGATGATACTCTAGATGTTAAGATATTAGACATGGTCATTCTTGCTAAACTAGCCTATTCTGTATAGGTGAAAAAGTTTTAACAAAATTAGAATGTGTGTGCATATATATATATATATATATATATATATATATATATATATATATATATAGCTACCTCAGTCACATTTTTTGTTGAATTCATTCTCTCCCCTTTTCTCTCTGTGTCGGTCTCTCCCATTTGTTAATTTCAACCGACATAAACAATGGATCCGCTGGGCTGGATGAGCAACCTTCTCTGGAAAGGAATATTGAAAAGCCATGTCACTTGTGTCTCTCCCATTTGTTAATTTCAACCGACAGACTTTGATTTTGCCAACTTTAATAGAAATATTTTTTTTGAATTTCCCCTATATGCTCCATTTGCAACTTGGAAATGGCTAGGGAAACCGATGGAAAGGAAAATGAAAGAAAAATAGAAATAATGCATTTAAGGAGTGCATATTTTGCTGTGTTTACTTATAAAAGTAATGCCATACATTTGGGACGGAGGTCATCTCTGTTCTGCTAGGACTTGAACGTTATCTTTTCTTATGGATGTTGGCATATTATTAGGACAGGCACAAACGAGATGACACAAGCTACCTACTCCATTAATTCCCAAGAGATAAAGCGTCAGAATGCTTGGTGCTATTTGCGGAAGGCAAATGAATTCCTCCGTACAAATCAGGATTGGGTTGTCTGCGAGTTCAGTTTCGTTTGGCTCTACTAGAGTTAAACGAGTCGAGCTGAATAATGTGGCCTGACTCGATTAGGTCCATTTAAGTAAACCGGACACGTTTAGCACTTTAATCAATTAGTGTACTTATTTTTTAATAAAAAAAAATTAAACAAGTCGGACTTAAAATTCATTGAGCCAACTTAACTAGGTTCAACTCGTTTAAACCTGACTCGAACTCAACTTGTTTATTATACCGTTTACCTTAAAATGTGTTGTCGAGCTCGATAAGTCAAAATCCAAGTGCTTTCTTTAGTTAAGAATCCAAGTGCTTTCTTTAGTTGAAAGGCTCTCAGGTCAATCACAACCCTTAACCACAGCTAACTCGCTTGATTCTCAAGCTCAGCCACCACACTTCCGAGACAAGTCAAAATCCATTCTCCTTCCCAAGCTTCAGCCACCACACTATGGCTTATCCACCTACTTCCCAAGATAATTCAAAATTTAGTCAATTCGACTAGATTCATTTATCTTATAATATGTTGTCGAGCTCGATAAATCAAAATCATCCTCGGCTCAATTCATTTACAGCTCTAAGTCCACAAAGGACATAAAAGCTCAAGACAGATGAGAATTAAGTAGCAGCTGGAGTTGCTACAGGTTCCTTATTGCTAGATGGAGAATGGACCTGTATCACCATCAAACATATCTATCACGAATATCCATTTATTCACAGAAGCTTAAACAAACAAAACCAAGATAAAATGAACAAAATTTCTAAACAAAGAACTCCCAACAATATTTAAACAAATTGGCAGTACATGAGTTGGATTACAACATAAACAAGAGAAAACTTCTTGGTCTTCATTTTTATTTTTTAATATTTTTGAAAGAACTACTGGAAACAAGAGCCTCACGCAGGGTCATCAAATCAATCCATCCGGATGATGCATCGAAGGCCTTCACCTTTCAGCATTAACTCAAAGGCCTTGTTGATCTCAGCAAATGGGACTTCATGTGTGATGAACTTCTCTAATTCAAGTTCCTGAAGTAAGATAGACATTGATTGGATAAGACCACCACAAAGTTTATCGTTTGGGCTAATATCAGTGAGAAATTTGTGCTAAGCAAAAGAATCCGAGAAAGTTTACCTTGTTCATGTATTTTTCAACAACAGATGGAAGGTCTGATCGAGGTTTGTAGTTTCCGAAAAATGTGCCCTTCAGAGTCCTTTCGTTCAATACATTCATGGGATTAGTCTTAAAAACGGCGTCTTTATGTGGAACTCCCACAAGTACAGCAACACCCCAGCCCTGAGATTATAGTCTTGTTCAAGTTAAAAATAAAAAAAAGTAGAAAAGATTACTGATTCACTTGGCAATAACCATGGCAATGAAGCGTAACACTCTGTTTCTGAGTTTCAAAATGGACAAAAAAGAAAAGATAAGGAGTTTTCTGTCTTAACAAAGAGGAAACATAAACCAGAATAGTTATGGAGATTTAAGTAATGAGAGTATAAAAACATACATCGTGTACGCTTTCAAATGCTGAAACCATGGCATCAATGTGCCCGGTACACTCGATACTTCTGTCCACTCCTCCATTTGTCATTTCAGCAATCACCTAAACGATGATACAGAAGAAAACTCTTTGATCAAATTAGGAAAAACTAAGTGGAAGGGCTATGAAAACAGATGGTTTTATAACCAACCTCTTGAACTGGTTTTTTATGGTCTTCTGGGTTCACAAACTCTGTCACGCCAAAATTCTTCGCTGTGTACAAAATGAAATCATCTCATCAATATGCTCAGTCTTTTTTAACTGGTCCATGTCTCATGTGTAACAAATTAAATTAAGAGTGTTCCTCATTTTTTAACAATTAATTAGGACAATAAATTACATATCAAGAAGTGGACAAGTAATTTTATGTTATAGAGTGGATCACTTACCCAGCTCGAATCTGTTTGCATTCAGATCGACACCAATAATCCTTGAAGCCCCAGAAATTCTGGCTCCTTCCGCAGCCTGCTCACATAGAATAAGGATATTTATAAAAAAATTCTAACCAAAAAACTTGGCAAGAAGTACATAGTTGCACTAAAATGAAAATGAAAGAACTCACAGCAAGGCCTACAGCTCCCAATCCAAAGATGGCGACTGTTTGGCCCATTTTGGGTTTCGCAACGTTCAAAGTGGCACCAAGTCCTGTTTCCAAATACCCACAAATTATTTTGATGCTTTACATAAAAGCATAGTAGAGACATTCAAGTTTAACATTAAAGTAGGTAATGTTTTTATATTTACCAGTTGAAATTCCACAGCTAAGGATACAGACTTTGTCGAGAGGAGCGAGGGGGTTTATTTTGGCAACACATCCAACATGTACCACAGTGTACTCGCTAAAGGTTGATGTTCCAACAAAATGTAAAATGGGCTTGCCATTGATCGAGAAACGCGATTTTCCATCATTAAGCATCACTCCTCTGTCAGTGTTGATCCTTAGGAGATCACACATATTACTTTCTTCTGATTTGCAATGAGCACAGTCTTTGCATTCCCCAGTGAAGACAGGGAGGACATGATCACCAGGTGCTAGATCGATCACGCCTTCTCCAACACTCTCCACAATCCTACATATTTACCATCACAAAAGCGAAGCACATAAACAAACCAAACATATGATCCATTTCATCTTTGGCCAAAAAAAATATTCGCTCCATTCCAATATATAGGACCAAGTTTTGAGTTTTTGATGTCATTTTGAGATATTTTTAAATTCAAAATTGATATAAATTTATTTAATTTTGGACAATACAATTATGAAAATTGTAAAGTATCTAAAAATCAATGCCTATGAAAAGATTTATTGTTTTCAAAAGTTAAAAGAATCACATCAGTTTTGAATTTGGAAAAATCTCAATTTGATCTTATATTTTGGAACTAAGGAACTATATAAAAACTGAACATTCCAGTATAACCATTTCTTTTATGCCAAAATTAACATACCCTCCTGCTTCGTGACCAAGAATACGAGGAAAAACAGGATGCTGACCCTGAAACAACAAAATATATAACAATTTTCGATTTTAGTATAGTTACACAAGTCATTAGTATTATTTGCACAGCAGAAATAATCAATAAGTAATTATTAGTATTAGTCATTAGTCATTAGTAATATATTAGTCATTAGTCATAGTTACTAATCAACGAGTCTCATCTCCTAAAACTATATGAATAATTCTTTGATGATAACGGATACGGTTTACCTTGGCTTCCCAGAAGTAAATATCGGTGTGGCAAAGGGAAGTAAACAAGATTTTCATACGAACTTCATTTTTCTGTGGAGGGGCTACCTCTACTTCCTCAATCACAAGAGGCTTCCCTGCTTCCCATGCCACAGCAGCTGTAACACCAAGATACAAACAAATTAAAGTATGCAAATATTTTTATGATGCAAGAATTTATTTGCATTTGAGCCCAAACTAGAGGAAATCATAACCAAATGACAACTCTTGCCTTATGATTTCATGAGGTCAAGAGTTCGATTCTTGGGTGTGTGAGTGTAGTGTGTGTGGAAATTAGCAAAAAAAAAAAAAAAAAACTCAAACAGAAGTATCAAATTCTTCCTCTCCCCCATCTTAGCACTCAATTTAAAAGCCCATTTAGGAGAATGTTACTATCAGATAAACAATAGTCATTATAATAGCAAGTATTACAACATGATATTGTTTTACTATAATGTGCATAAGGAGGTTTCTCCATTGGTCACATTAAATTGGTCACTCTTCCAAAAGGAAGATACAATTTAGTGAATTGATTTGACACATAAATTTTATTGACAAAGCCCTAGAATAAGATAAGAACATGGAATAATTCTCAGCAATAAATGAATCGAATTACAAAAGCACTAGAGTCGAGATGATACCTCTTCTGTCCCAAATTGAAACTCAAAACTCGAGAGCGTATATACTTTTAAAAAAGAAACAAAAATAAATAGGCTTGCATAATTTTTAACACGGACTACGAAAAAGAGGCCGTCGTGAGTGAGTTTGTTTTGACTTGACACATAATTGTAACTTTATGAGGAGAGATTAAAATTACTAGGCAGGGTAATAGAGAAATAAATGGTTAGGATAGGATGAGTTAATTTATTTAGGGACATACCAAAGTAGAAGAAGGTCCATATAAATTAAGAATGATGGGAGCAATTTTTAATTAGAAAATAATATTTTAAATGAAAAGTATGCAAGTCCAAATATACATTCTGACATGTACAGAAACCCAACACGTGTCCCTTCTCATGACATTTGTCCACAAGACACAAACAAACACTATCTCATGCCATACCACATTTGACCCAGATTTTTAATCGGAAAACCACTATTTTACATAGTTATGCATTTCCCTCAGGATCTGGTTACATGAAGTTACATCCGACTTGTGAGTCAACATTGATCAATTTATCAAGGTTAACTTCCAGTTACCTCAACGGGAATTGTTTTTTACAACTTTTATTTTAGTCTATACTTTTTACAAGTTGTTACTCGCATTAATCACATCAATATGGGTCAGACGAGACTCGTGAAACTACCAAATTCTCTTATAAAATATCAATTCCCTTAACTTAAATCATCTTTCTATGCACTTGTGCTTGTGTATAGATTTACAAAAAAAAACATTAATGCTAACAATTGTGAACTTTAAAAGCTGAAAAAATAACTTAAACCCAATCAATTGAACAAAGTGAGAGAGATCATCAACCAGGGTAGATATATAAATTGATACCTTTACAACGAATGATCTGACCGGCAGTGCTTGACATCTTCCTTAATCTTACTTGTTAAAAATACTTTGAGATGATCCGACTATCTGATGAGATTTTAGGAGATTTTTGAGTTGCTTTGAAGTACAAAACACAGGTGGCAGGGGATATTTATACTTGGAGAGGGAGAGAGTGAGAAACTAAGACAGGCTGTTTGTTTGCCTAGGATTCAAAATGTTGACTATTAAAAAGGGTATTGTTAAGTTCATAATAGAAATTATTATTTTTATTATAAAAATGTCATTATAGATCTTATAACGATGATTTTCGTCGTCGTTATATATCTACAATAATGTTTTTATTATAAAAATAACAAAAAATATTATAAATTTAACAATTACCTATTAAAAATCCAATTAAAAAGCAATTAAATTAAATAAGTGGTTTTGAAGTTTTGTTGGCAAAAGGTGACAACTGCATATGAATACCACTGCCTTTTTCTGATACCCATCCCTAGTTTTTGATTCCTGGTTTCTCTGTTACCTATGGTTTTACCTCTTTATTAGGAGTATTAGTTTTTCCCCCATTTTCTAGAGGAGAAATTTTTTTACAGCTAAAAGACTATAACATAATGAAAAAAATAAATAAAACTTTTATATTGCTCTATTTCACATTGATGTGGGATTTATTTGTTATTTATGTGGAAAAAAAATCATATGAAAATATTATATTTTAATGTGAAAATACAATTTTCAAAATTAATTTGAACTAATAACCTTTACATTTTTTATTAGTATAAAATTGCAGACCGAGTTACAAATTGTACCTATACAATATCCTAGTTAGTTATCGTAAACTAATATCTAGCTTTCTTATAAAATATGACTCAAGTACAAAAAAAAGTTATCTTTAAAAATAATTTTAGATGGTTTACAAAAATTATTTTATTTTAAAAAATAGTTAGGTGAGACCTACAAATTTAAAGAGAGAATTTTTTTCTAGTGCACCATATGTAGGTCCATTATGGACAAAAATGAAAAGAATTTGATACTTTCTCCTTTATTTAAATTTTTTTAATTTTACATTAAAAATGTATATAAGTTATTTTTTGTGAAATAGATAAAATATATTCATTTAACCGATTTATAAAAAGATTATTACCTTTGTGCAGTATTAAATCTATGAGAATCACATTTATTTCTCTATGATGTATATTAATTATTTCTTATTCCATCCTTTGTATCTCTTGACCCCAAAAATAACTCCTTTAAACTTGATAAAATAGATTTTTCCGACCCAAAGCCATACTAGAAGAAAGTCATTTTGACTTTAACAAAAATATAATTACTTATTCCCCACTAATATATACTAGAAGATTATTCAAGATGGTCCCACCTGATTAACCTAAAACCATGTACTACAAATAGTCTCATTTAGAATTTAAATACCTTATCCTTGTCCCACCTGTTTTTTTTATTTTTAAAATAAAACTCTTTTCTTTATTTAGTTTTGATTTTGCCAGCATACTCAAACCTGCTAACCAAATCCTTTGATGGTTTTCCCATTCCATTTGATGGTTTTCCTCTATTTTACATTTGCGAAGTAATTAAGAATCTCTCCACTTGCACATGGGTAAGCACTCAAATACAAGAAGCTTCATGATTTCATACTCTTACTGTGGAACCAAGGAGAACTTGGTTTTTTTGGTCAATCATTTTGCTTCATGAAATGTTACCTATCATAACATAAATTTAGAAGAAATTTTTTTCATAATATAAGATATTTTACATATATTTAGAAAAAAAATTAATTATTTACTATTTTATTCCTAAAAAATAGAGTAATTGAGAGAGAATAGCAAGAGTAATTAATTAGTAATAAAATTTCAAACCAATATTAATTATCTAACATTATAATTAATGAGATTTCTATTATATCTTAAAGCACTTATATAATGGAAAGAATGTGGTAAAATTTATTACTCCCTCCGTCGCTAAAAAGATTAGCAGAATATAATTTGCACATATATTAATAAAAGTAAAAGAAGAGAAAAGAGAATTAAAAAGTTTTAAATTTATATAAGATTAGTATTGATTTTTTAAAATTTATTTGAAATATTTTTAAATTCAATGTTATATAAATTCATTTAATTTTACAATATAATAATGGGTACTATAAATATTTAAAATGTAATACTACCTCCACTGTTCTAAAGTAAAGTATCACTATTATTGACTTTTTAAAATCACTTAGTACATTTTTAAATTTAAAATTGATATAAATTTATTTAATTTTAATCAATATAATAAAAAATATCATTCATTATTTATTATTTTATAATTTTTAATGAATCATTTCGAAACTTCATAGAAAACTGTCATAAGTTCCCTAGCCTCCTTATGTCTCAATCATACGTAAGTGTGTTTATCGGTAATTAATTATACCAAATCGGTCCAAACCGATTAACCGGTTCGATATCGATATTTATTTACTTTTAAACCGGCCTGGCCTTTAAAAAATAGGAACCCTCTAAATATTAGGCCTTTAATCAGGCTTCACTTAGTTAAGATTCCCATAAGTCCACATTGATAGCAAGGCCTCTTTTCCTTTTCTTGAAGCAAGATTCCAAGGGTTAAATGCTTTCTAAATAACTGTATTTTAAGTCAAATTACAAATAAGTTATTGAATTTTTTTCTTATAATCAATTTACTGTACTCGACTTTTCTAACACAAAGTTAAAAAAATCGTTAAATGTTGATTTTAACGGAAAAAAACAGCTAAACTGTTGAGTTATATAAAAAAAAGCTGATGTAGCAGTGATTATGCGACGTGACAGTGATTATGTGGAATTTGAGGAAAATTTTTATGAAGAAAATAAAAAAATTATTTTAAATATAAATTTAAAAAGTGTGCAAAAAAATAAAAAAATAATATATTTAATTATTTTTGTAATTAATATCAAATAAAATTTTATTTATAATTAAGCCATTTATAAAATACAAAATCCAAAAATATGCTAATTAAAAATAAGGTGAATGTGAAATATATTTAGGGAGAAATGAAAATCAGAAAATTTAGCAAAAAATACATGATAGAAATTAAAAAATAAAAAGAGTTATTTAGTTATTTTTGTAATTAATAGAAAATGCTTTTTTTTATATAATTAATAATAAATATAATTGAAGAAATTATAAAATTAAAAATATTTAAAAATTATTTTTTTTTTTCAAATTCGGACATTAAAATTATAATTGAGTCACTTTTTATTTAGTTTTATTTTTTTTAATAATACATGGCAATTTTTTTGCAGGTCGGTCATCATCCAACAAAATCAAAAGCGAAGGCTGGGAAATAGACTGCAATGAACTGCTCCGATTTGTGTTCTCCGAGAAGCTCTTTGATCGGAACGTGGACTTCTCCGATGTCCTTATCGCCGAGATCCCGCTAGCTGCGGAACTTGACAACGAGAGTTAAGCGGTTCTGCTAGGCGGCGGTCTCGTCGACGATGAATTTCATGGGGAAATTCCAAGTTTGGTTTGTGCCGCCGTCTTTGTTGACGGGGGATTTTTGATTGCCTTTAGAGTCGCTGCCGACGATGGAAACGATGGCGTAGACATCCATCTTGGAGAAGAGATTGAGTTTGTTGAGGCCTTTTGCGGATATGAGAATGATATCTAGCGTTCGGTATTCCATGATTGATTTATCTGTTCTCAAAAAAATAAAAATTGCCTCAATTATAATTTTAATATTCGAATTTGAAAAAAAAATTAATTTTAAAATATTTTTAATTTTATAACTTTTATAATTTCCTTAATTATATTTATTATTAATTATATAAAAAACATTTTTTATTAATTATAAAAATAACTAAATAACTGTTTTTATTTTTTAATTTCTACCATATATTTTTTTGCTAAATTTTTTAATTTTATTATAATTTTCTTTCATTTCCCCTAAATATATTTCACATCCTCTTTAATTTTAATTAGCATATTTTTAGATTTTGTATTTTATAAATGGCTTAATTATAAATAAAATTTTATTTCATATTAATTACAAAAATAATTAAATATATATTTTTATTTATTTTCTTGTTTTTTGGCACACTTTTTAAATTTATATTATACTTTAAAATATTTTTTTCATAAAAAATTTCCTCCAAATCCACATAATCACTGCTACGTCGCATAATCACTGCCACATCAGTTTTTTTATAACGCAGCAGATTAGCTGTCTTTTTCTATTAAAGTCAAAGCATTTAACGGTTTTTTTAATTTTGTGTTAGAAAAGTCGAGTATTGTGAGTTGATTGCAAGAAAAAAAAGTTCAGTGACCCATTTATAAATTGACATAAAATATAGAGACTTAGAAAGCATTTAACCCAAGATTCCAATAAGTCCATATTAATTAAATATTTTACGTATTGAATTATTAAACTACTTTTGTTTTAAAATTTATTAAAATTTACGAAGAGTAAATTTTTAGGTTTCAAATCAATACTTATATATAAATACACATAAATGATGACATAATCAAATTAAATCAATTGGACAAATATATAAGTACATATAAATGATGACATCATCAAATCAAATCAATTGAAAAAATAGTTAAGTTCACTCTTAATTAATTGAGTTAACTAACTTAATTTGATAACTCATCTGGGTTAAATTAAGTCAATTCCATCTTCCTCTTCCATTCAATCGACAACTTCTTCTTCCATATCCCAGTTGATGATCCACACACACATACAACTACATACAAATTGAAACAGAGAGAAATAACAAATCAAAATTCTCATCTCCGTCCCTTTTCAACCATTCACATTCCTTATCTCAAGCCTTCAATTTCATCAAAAACTCCAAGTTCTATTCTCCTCCTCCTGTGTGTATACTACCACCCTTGCTTTTTTCTCGGCCAAATTAACTCCACTCCTGGCTCTTCAAGGTATCTCTCTATCGTCCAACTCCACTCCTAACTCTTCAAGGTATCTCTCTATATAAATATATACGTGTATTTGTTATGTATGTATTGTGTAAAAATTTGATAAATTATGGTTTATTTTTTTCTCTCTTTATATATATGTATGTATAGGCACATATACATATGTGTGTATGTATGGTATTTGATTGATTAACATGTATAATTATCTTAAGCGAAAAATGGGTATTGACATTGAAGTCCATTTATTTGAATTTTTCTACTTATTACTAACAAATTGCTGCACTGAAATTTTCAATTTTGCTTTTTTACAATTTGATATCGTGGCAAAGATTATGCTCATTCTTAATTTTATTATTTTTATTTTTAATTCCATCGATCAGTGCCTAGAGAATAAATTTGGTTATATATATACACAAATTCTCTATGCGTTTTATTTTTTTCTTCATGAATTTATTCAAAAATGTATTAGGTATGTCATTTGGAATTTTCTTTGTTCATGAATTTGTTCAAAAATGAATGGGTATGTGTTTTGGGGTTTTCTTCTTCATGAAAAATGGGTATGTGATTTGGGTTATTTTTTCATGAATTTGTTCTAAATAACAAATTGGGTCTTTGATATGGGATTTCTATTTTGTATTACTACTTTAAGAATTCATAATTTGAGTGAAATCTTAAAAATTTACAAAAAAAATCATATAGCATATTGTTATTTAATTCGGTTGGTTAGTGCGTTTCAACTATTTGATGTTCTTATGCTTTAATGAATGTATTTTTTGTTAGATATATATTCAGGTTTAGGTTAGTCAAACTATTATTCAAACTAGCCCGTGCATTGCACGGGCTATCAACTAGTATGACCTAAAGCCAAAAAGAACAAAACCATTTTCCGTGAATAAGAAGAGTGAAGCCATTTTTAGGCTTCAAATATGATCGACTGAGTACAGAGTGAAATCGAGTACATGGAATATTACTGTTATAAATTATTCAAATAAGAAAATGGTATTTTATATTTAAAAAGATAGTTATTAAAAGGTAGTTATTAAAAGGAAATTATTGATAGTTATTAGTAGTTATATACCAAACATTGTGTTTATTCCTATATATATCTTTTGAGATTTCTATTGTAAATATATGTATTTTCAAATTATTAGTGTGCAAATTTTTTTTGTTAAAAAAATCTTATACTCTCTAAAATTATCTTTACTTCAAATTAAAAAATCAAATTCTCATCTCTCATATTCCTACTTTGAAGATTTTCACTATTTGCTAAGTGCAAAACTTCTCAAGGCTTGTCATATCCACTAAAACTATTTGCATTCATCCTATAGCAATCTCAAGAAAAAGAGGGAGCAACTATTGCTTTTAGGAAAGCGATTTTACGCGTTTCAAGCCATTTTCCTACTTCAAATTTATTTGTGTTCTTGTTTCATTTTATATATTATAATAATAATTATTATTTTGTTATTGGTTATTTTATCAACTTATTTCCACATTGTTCTAAAAATCTAAAAGCAATATTTTTTCTTGCTATTTAAAACACCAATCAAACACCATAGAATCCTCAAACACCATCAAACTCATGAACCAAGATTTTATTCGCCTTGATCATTTCATGGAACCAACTTCACAAGATAGATGGACAAGTTGATTTTCATGCTTACCGCCAAAAAAATCTTCTATGTTCTTGACCCAAACCTTCATCCGATTCCTTCACCAAAAAATGACGACTCAACCGAATTGAAAGCACAAAGACAAAAGAGACAAGAAGATGAAGTCATGTGTCGTGGACACATTCTTAATTCACTTTTGGATCGCCTATATGATCTCTACACGGTGGAGCCTTCTGCCGCAAAAATTTGAAAAGTTTTAGAATTTAAATATAGGTTTAAATATGAATTACTACCCTAAACTATGGACTATATTTCACTTCGGTGATCCACCTTTTAATTTTATCAATTAGATCATTAAACTATTAATTTTTTTCACTTGCATTCAATTGAGTTTGCCACGTCAGAAATTGCTGACGTGGCTCTTTAGGTAGGCTGATGTGTAACTAAAAAAAGAATATTTTAATATTTAATTACACAATTATTATATATAAAAGGGTAAATTTGTCAAACCACTTTATATTATACAATAATACTAATCAAAAACAACAAAAATCTAAAACCATCAAAAATCATAAAAAAAACTCATTTTAGCCGAACATCGAACATCAAGATCTGCACAAAAAATCCCCATCTTCTTAATTTCCATACTTCTTAGACCCGATCTCTACCAAACTATCTCCATCTTCGTAATTTTCAAATCTCCACTGTAAAACCCTACTCCCCGATCTCTACCAAACTCTCTCCATCTTCCTAATTTTCAAATCTCCACTGTAAAACCCTACTCCCCAAAACCAAACCCTATAATCAATCCATGGATTTTAGGGTAATTTTGCTGCTCAAAAGTCATTGGAGCCGGACCCGAATATAGGCCAGCTGGAGGGGCATGGCTTGAGTTAATTAGGTCTTGTTGTAACGAGTGAAGAGATAGACAAAGATTCTGGGGATCGTTAGTCTGGATTGAACCTCTTGACATTATATCACCCGAGTAATTACGAAAGTTCGTTTACGATCTCGTTGGGAAGAAAGATTTCATGGTGTCATCAATTGGGTTATTAGGGAGTGAAAAGGGTAGGCGGAAGAAGGCTCGATTGGTGTTCCAATGCAATCCCACTAGAGAGCCACGGTTTGGAGCCACCATTGTAGTGTCCATTGGGTTCCACGGAGGTAATTCTTGAAGCTTGTCAATGGCATTTTTGGCCTTGTTGATGAGCCAATCTATAAACTTTGTTTGGTAGGTCATAGCCTAATCAGAAGACCCCAAATTTTTATAAATAAAAATCAATTTCCTCTAATTATTATTCTTGATTAATAAGGTGGTAATTTGATATAATTCTTTAGTTATGGGTGAAATATGCAAAGTTTACAAAATAAGCAAGTGGTTATAAAATATTCATTATTGTCGGGGAATATTTGTTTGGTCGTGGAATATTCTTTTTGTCGGGAATATCCGTGCGACCAGGCGATCATTTATGGGCCCCATATGTAATGAATAAGCTGTCGGATGAGGAAAACGACAAGTATGTGTTTTTATAAATAACAGGCGTAGTTATTCTGAATTAACACTTTGTTGGATTACTCGGTGGTTAAAATCTGATGTCTGGCGTGGTTGTCAAGATGGCACACCAGATTGCACAAGATTGTTGAATTATTGATTCTTACGTAAGAAGGCACTACTCAATAATTATTACGAGTGAGTTCTTTATTCAATATTTTATTGATTCAATAATTGTTGCGTTCTTTAGTTTATATTATTCTTTGCTTTGAATAATTGTCAAACGCATGAAGATTTTCCATTATCGGATCAATAATTCATATTATTTGAATAATATTATCGAGATAACATTATTGGCAATGTCTAGAAAGTTACATCTAATGAGAGGTTTGGTCACCTAATTGCTTGGCCAGTGATGAGAGAAATCCTTATTGAAAAGCCCCTCTTTCCTGAGGAACTACCGGGTGTCGATTATTGTGATTCTGCAATATTATTTTTAAATAATTAATTATTGATTATTGTGATAAAGAAAATATTTATTTTATGTGGATATAGATGGAGAAAATTTTAATGTGACAATTATTGAAAATTAATATTTTATCTTTTTCTCGGTAAAATAATTCATTTAGATATATTATTTTAATAATATATTAACGGTGATATTTTTACAATGAATGTGGGATATATGAGTATATGAGGAGGAAGAGTATTTTTATGGCATTAAATATTTAACATATGTTTTGTGTGTGTTGTGGACACAATTCTTGACCAAAAATTGATTATAGGCATCGTAAAATCGCTTCATTTGTAGATTTCTGGTCAATTTACATTTGGAATTTGGAAAACTTTCTTCCGTAAAGTTGTAGAGAATGGAATTTCCATGGAAAATTGCGAGTTTGAATTTTCCGATAACCAAGCTATTTTCACTTAATTATTGAAGTTTCGAAAAATAAAATAATTTTATTAAATTTATGGGGACCCACTTTTTGGTTGGTGTTGATTATGCATGAGGGTCACTGGAGTTTTGTTCAAGGTTGGCTTGCTTGGTTGGTAGAGACGTAAGAATTGAAAAGAATAAGAAAATAATATATTTTATTATTTTAGTCTCCTTTAGCGCTCTAACATTTTCTTATAAATAGAGGCTAAGTTAGAATTGAAAATCACACCGAAACTAAGTTTTCTCTTTTCTCTCTCTATATTATCGAGCGTATTCTTGTGAGTATACTTTGAGTATTGCTATACTGGTGCGAGTTTCACAAGACTATCTGAAATTCAATCGTAAGTACGGTTATTTTGAGGTAAAGGATGTTATTTCTTTTCATGAAATGATATTATTTTCTTCAATATCATTATGCCAAAATATTGGTTGAACTTTTTATCAAATTTGGAACTTTTTCATGTCGGGGTTACTTATTCATGAGTTACTATTCATGAGTTACTATTCACGAGTTACTATTCATGAGAGTTCTTATTCACGAGTTACTAATCACGAAGCGTGAAGATGTTTTTTGTGAAATTTCTATCTTTTTGTGTCGGAGTTTCTTATTCACGATATCGACCTTATTCACGATATCGACACTTATTCACAAATACGACACTATTCACCTAAAAAATGAAAATTTTTCTTTTTGTCCAAGATGTCTATTTCGCTACTATCTTTGATTGGATCCATGTTTTGATCGTTATTTTGAGTTCTCTTTAAAATCGTTTTATTATGAAGTATTATTGATCTTGGATAAACCTTTATGCGAATCCCTAATATTTGTCCTTCTATATCAATTTGGATTCGTTCTTAAAAATGTTTTCATCATCCTCGGTCCTTAATGGTGATATTGATGAATATCTTTGGCTGTAGTGCAAATGAATGATTAAATGATGAATCTCTTTTGGCCCGTAGTGCGAAGATGAATGTGTTTGAGATGAACATGACCAACCTGGTGATACAAATGAATATCTTTGGCTGTGTAGTGCAAAGATGATTAAAGATGTATATTGATTGTTGTTACGAGGATGAAATATTGATGATGGACTTTTAAATCTTAGAAGGCGGTAGAATTCATTCTCTCACGTGACTCTTCTAATGGATTCTTTGCTTTATTGCATTTGTTGATCTAAAACTTGTTGTCTATTGTATTCTATTAGATTTTTCCCTGTTGAAGACTAACGATAATTTGTTGTATATTATCTTAGTCATAATATTCTTTACTGGGCTAGTTGAGCTCACCCTTTTCCTTGTTGTTCCATTTTTCTTCTCAGGAGGTGAGAACATAGCAGGATCGAGTCGGGGTATGGAGTGAAGGTTCTAGAGAGAGTTGTTTAGTAGTCCTCACCATTTTTGTAAAATAATGTATCAATAAATGTGATGAGGATTTATTTGAGTATAGATATTGTCTAGAAGATAATATTTGTATTCAAACTCACAGTTTTACTGTTGTAATAATAAAGTTGTAGTAATTTCTGTACCATGTATTTGGCGACTCAGAATGGGTTGGGTGGAATGGACCTATTTTGGGGGCGTCACACTAACCGATCCTGAACGTCGTACTTTTGCAGTGTAGACCTTGCTGTGCCAGTCTTTTCGGGTGGACGGGATAATGTGGCCTCTTTTAACTTGTACTATCTCTCCTCCTCCGTTGCTCTTCATTCCCATTATTGGCCTAGATTTTGCATATTCAATTCTTTTGTAGGGGAGTTGTTTGCAAGAAGATGGCTGTTTTTTTTTTCTGTTTCTACTGATGGGTAATTTTGGTGTTTTTTTTAGTTCTGGTGGTGGCGATGATGATTCAACCGATCGATTTTTCTGTGAGTGATGATCGATTTCTTCAGATCTGATGGTTTTAGACTTTGATCGAGTGAATAGCTTTGATCGAAGTTGGGGGAGGAAAGATTTGATCGTATCTGTTTGTTTTATTTAGCCTTTTATTGTTTTTAATTGGTATTAATATTTAATATAAGGTGATTTGACAATTGTACCCCTTAATGTATAATAAAAGTTTAATCAAAAATTAAAAATATTGTTTTTTTGTTACACATCGACAACTCTGACCCATTTAAAACTACCACGCGTCGGCCAATTTCGACGTGGCAGATCCAATTGAATGTAAGTGAAAAAAATTAATAGTTCAATCATCTAATTGACAAAATTAAAAGGTGGACCACCGAAGTGGAATATGGTCCATAGTTTAAGGTAGTAATTTATATTTAAGCCTTAAATATAAGGCTGAAGAAGAAGGTACGAAAAAAATTCTTATAACAAAATATTTTGAAATTAAATTTGTTGATAACTTGCTCATTTTAGTGCAACTACATGAGTTGCAAGTCATTGTGAATCAACTGAGAGCAGCGAAGATTGAACTTCCTGAACCATTTCAAGTAGGAGCAATAGTGGTGAAATTAAATTGCCTCCATCTTGAAAAGGTTATAGGAAAAAAATTCTTCATGATTCCAAGAGTACACTTTGAAAGATATTCAAAAACACCTTCGAATCAAAGAGGAGACGAGGGTGAGATATGAGAATGAAAATTCTTATGATGGCAATAATAAGGCCAATGCTATAAATAAGCCCTCCAACAATTCTAGTAAAAGAAAAAATGGCAAAGAGAATTTTTTAGGTCCTAAAAAAGATCAAGGAAAATTCAAGAAGTCTAAGGATAGGGGATGCTTTGTGTGTGGCAAACCAGGACACTATGCAAGAGAATGCAGATTTAAGAAGACCCAAAAAGTAGAGATTAATTCCTTGAAGGAGAGTGGTGATATTGTTGCTACTGTGAGTGAAATCAATGCTATTCAAGGAAAAATAACTAGTTGGTGGTATGATACATGTGCAATAGTCCATGTGTGTTATGATAAATCCTTTTTAAGACCTATAAGCATATTGATGATGAGCAAGAAATTCAAATGGGAAATGAGAAGTGTGACGCCCCCAAAATTAGGTATTCATCACCCATCTTGAGTCGCCAAATACATGGTATAGAAAACAAATACAATCATTAATTATACATCAGTCGTGTAAAATACGACAAAATACATGCTGTGAGTTTTAATACAAATATTATCATCTAGACAATATCCACACTCAAATTAGTCCTCATTACATTTATTATCACACTATTTCACAGAATAGTGAGGACTACTAATATTATCAATTTGGACCATCACTCCGCTTCCCAGACTAGTCCCAAATATATATTCTCATTTCCTGAAGAGAACAGTGAAAGAAATGGTGAGCTCAACTAGCCCAGTAAGAAATATTATGACTAAGATAATGCAAAATAAATTATCATCAATCCTCAACAGTGTTAAACTGATAATATACAATAAACATCAAGTTTAACTGCAGCAGAACATGTAATCCATTAAAAGAGTCAAGTAGAGAATAAAATCTACTATCTTTTATGATTTAAAAAGGTTTTTCATCACTTTTTATCGCTGAGACTCAGCTTAATAAATAAACCACAACATCTAATCATCCATGTACCACAGTTAAGGACATTCATTAAATCATCAATGGTCATGACTATACCGAATAATCCCTGGTCATAATCATACCAAAACTATCTGTCAATGCATTACAGGCCACTAAGGATTTTTATCACATCATCTATAACATTACAGGTCATGATTATACTGAATGAGCCCTGGTCATAATCATACTAAGTCCATCTATGCACGTAAGCCAGAGATGACTTTCAACACAATATAAACATGAGGATGATGACAATGATATAAGAATTCAATAAAACAAGTTCAAGAATTAAGTTATCCAGGAACTAATAACGTTCAAATTGTCAACATGATACTTCTTTGTAGAATAAAATTTTAAGAATGCTCAGAAGAATATTTCCATGAAAAGATACTGGATGAAGCGCAAATATCAAGAATATTCCACTAATTTCACGGAGTATGGAAATCAAAACTTTAACCAACTGAGTATAATAAAGAATGGAATAACAAAAGATATCACCATGCATGCGGTACTTCGCATAAACATGTTATTCCAACAGAATAATAATTAACGGAACCAGGTCAGGTGAAATTCACACCGACAGGATGTTCCAACAGAATAATAATGACAGAATAATAAATGATGGAACCAGTCCGAAGTATATAAGACGCAGACGGGATATTCGACGAATAATAAAGACGGAATATAAATGATGGAACCAGTCCGTAGATATAAGATGCATGAGATATATTAAGCGAATAATAAAGATGAGAATAATAAATGATGGAACCAGTCCGATGTATAAGCATGACGTATGGATATTCCGGCGAGAATAATAAAGAGCGGAATATAAAAGGATTTCACCAAGTATAGGGTATACCGCGTATACAGGTTATTCCAACAGAATAATAATAAATGGAATAACAGAAGTTCTCTTCATGATTACAAAAGAAATAATACCCCTTACGGGTACAACAAATAATATCTCTTACCGTAAAAGAAACTGAATATAAGAGTAGGGACGTAGCAGAACACTTTTCTTCTTCTATAGATTTTCTCTCTATAGCTTCTCTCTATAATAACTGCTCTATAGCTTTAGTGAATTGGCGAGAAATGAAGGAAGAATGAGCTTCTATTTATAAAAAAATATAGTTTCGATAATTGCACGTTTTGGGGCTCAGAAAATTACAGTACAATACCTCCAACTTTTCTTTCATTTTTAATTCAGTCATCCAAGTATTATCAAACTTGCACCAACTCCCCTAATAGTAAATCATGTGATTTAATAGTAAATCATGTGAACAAATAGTTCTAGATATGTGAAAATATGAATTACAGTATAGTACCTCCATCTATACCTCCATTTTTAACTTAGTCATGCAAGTATTATCAATCTTGCACTCAACTCCCTAATAGTAAATGAATGTGACTCAATAGTACACACATGTGAATAAATAGTTATATAAGCATGTGAATTAGTATCAACTAATTGCTCATTTATCCAATAAATTACCCGAGTTATCAATATAACCCCCAGACATCAATTATCATTGGAACAAATATCGATTTTCACTAATACAAACAATTACAACACAATGAAACTATTTTTATCAAAAAAATAAATTTTGAAATTTTAAAGTTTGACTTTTCCTGAAAAAGTCAACTGTTGACTTTTTGACTAAATAGTAAAAATCAGAAAATTTTTGTGTTTATAGTCTAATTTTACTAATTTCGTCGTTTCAGACTCAATTATCACGTCCGCGTCTCCAAATTCAACTCCGAGCACAACTTTAATTTTAATAACATTCATCATTAATATCATAACTCACAATATTTAACAACCACGTGTCGTTCCCGAAAGAGGGGCTTTCCAATAAGTTTTTCTCCTTATCGACGCCTTGATTAGGTGACCAAACCTCTCCTTGCCAGAACTTCTAGACATTGTAAATATTGCAATTTAATAATATTAATAACTTTGTCATCTCAATTAATGATTTAATAAAATATCATATAATGCAGATGATATTGTGACAATAATTGAATCAATAATATGAGAGATATGATGCAGCAATTACTATAGCAATAATTGAGCATAACTGAGTGACTTCTCACGTAAGCATCAATAACTAATACCGTGTGCCACTATGCAACTACGCGTATTACTGTACTTTTACTACTGAGTAGTTCAACAGTATTAACGGTAAAACTTCCGCCGTTTTTTTCAATAAAATACTTTTGTCATTTTCTCAATCCGACAATAATTCTGTTGTGGGGGTCCACCAATGATTGTGCCGTCGTATGAATATTTTCTGTTAAAATGAATATTCCCCGACCAATCGAATATTATATAAAACTTGCGTACTTTGCAAAATTTATAAATACTACCCACAACTATAACATTATATCATAATATTCAAAAATGATAATTTATAAAAAAAATCATTTTTATTTTATTCATAAAAGTTGGGGACTTACAATCTCCCCTTCTTATGAAATTTCGCCCTCGAAATTAGGGTACGTACCTGGTATGTCGAAGAGGTAAGGATACCTTGATTTCATTTCAGATTCTAACTCCCAGGTCATTTCCTCAACATCTTGGTTCCTCCATAGCACTTTGACTTGAGGTATAACCTTGGAGCGTAGAATATGATCCTTCTTATCCAAGATTTGAACAGGAACCTCTTCATACGTTAAATCTTCCGCTATTTCATCCGGTTCTAACTCAATAATATGGTTCGGGTCTTTCACATATTTACGTAACATGGATACATGAAAACGTTATAAACAGAGACATACTGGCGGTAAAAGCGAGTCTATAGCCCACAGCTTCCTACTGCTCGAGGATTAAAATGGGCCAATGAATCGAGGATTAAGCTTTCCTCTCTTTCCAAATCTCGTAACTCCTTTTCATGGAGCAACACGTAACAACACATGATCTCCATATCGAATTCCATGTCCTTTTCGATGAAGATCGGCAGATAACTCTTTTTTTGGTCTTGTGAGGTTTTTATACGTTGTCGGATCGTTTGAATCTTTTCTAGTTATACGTACCAACTCTGGTCCCAACAAAGTTGTTTCACCCACCTCATCCCAAAGATATTGGAGAATCCACACTTTCTTCCATACAATGCCCTCGAATGGAGCCATGCCAATACTTGCTTGATAGCTGTTATTGTAGGAAAACTCCATCAATGATAAGAACTTGTCCCAACTTCCTTGAAGTCAAGGACACGAGTCTTAATAAATCTTCAAGAGTTTGAATAGTCCTCTCGATTGTCCGTCCGTCTGAGGGATGATATCTTAGAACTAAATCGTAAACTCAGGTGCCCTAGATTTTTGCAAACTAACCCAAAATCGTGAAGTGAATCTTGGGTCTCGATCGAAAACTATGGATCTTGGTATACCATGCGATCTTACAATCTCGTTTATGTACATACGAGCAAAACATTCAAGTGTATAAGTTTCTCGTATAGGTAAGAAATGAAAGCGAGACTTGGTCAATCTATCAACAATGACCCAAATTGCATCAATGCCTTGAGAAACCACAGGAAGACCAAAGATGTTAAATCCATGGTAATGTGCTCCCACTTCCATTTTGGAATTTCAAGTGGTTGCAATGGACTTTTTGGTACTTGATGCTCCACCTTGACTCGTTGACAAGTTAGACATCTTTAGATAAATAGCGCTATCTCTCTCTTCATATTGCTCCACCAAAATGTATGTCGAAGATCATGATACATTTTGGTACTCCCAGGATGGATTGCAAACGGTGTGTTGTGCGCCTCCGTCATGATTTTATACTTTAACTTTCGGGTCGTTAGAACACAAAGTCCGGATTTGACTCAAGTATTCCTTCTTCATCGATTCTTGCTTCGGCATAACACCTTCTTGCACTTTCTTCCTCATACGCATCGACCTCCAGTCCAGTAGCTTGGCGCGCCTTTTAACTTTATTGATTAAAGTCGGTTCTATTCGTATATTCGCCATCATCACGTGGGTCCCTGGAGTCTTTATCTCTATCTCCATCCTTTGCAAGTCATACAAGATGGGCCTTTGCGTTGACAATATCGCACTCGTACCCGCATATTAATCTCAACGGTACAACTTTTTGCTCGGAATAAAAGTTGGAAAAAACCCTCCCTAACACAACAACCCAAGACCCAATTACACCCTCTTTCAACTCTCTGGAATGTTACTACCTCTTTGTTGTTATTTTTTCTTTCTCTAAACACAAGACTCTATTTATAGAGTACCCACAACCCCCTTTTCCTAATCTAATTAAGACACTCTCACATAATAACTATACCTACTACACATAAAACTACTTTCAAAATAATATTCCTACCAAAAATAAGATCCCTTCTCATAATAGAATATCTATTCAAAATAGGACAACTTACTTTCCATAATAGCAATTCTTTTTTAAATAAGATTCGAAGAGTTACCTAAGAGAAGGGAACCACTAGATCTAGCTGGATCCTGAAGGAATTCAGTGGACCTGAGCTAGGAAGTGAAAACCCAAAAAAAATTAGGGTATTTTGAAATATTGAGGAAGGATGGAATAATGAAAAGTGCAACACGTTTGAAATTCTGATCATCATCCTTCTCATCGCTGATCTTGATTCTTCCTCCTTCGACGATGACTGATTTGAAGACAATAATAATGACAATGAAGATCAGTAGCACCTTAGCAAACTTCCCCGTCTTAACTATTTTTTCGTTCAATGTCTCACTCTTTTGCAATGAAAAATATTCTCTTCATGCAGATCCAT
Organism: Panax ginseng; assembly: GCA_020205605.1. Lineage (NCBI taxonomy): Eukaryota > Viridiplantae > Streptophyta > Magnoliopsida > Apiales > Araliaceae > Panax > Panax ginseng. The sequence continues at coordinate 48,494,413 of CM035132.1, forward strand.
TTCATAGTACAACTTTTTATTTTTGGACAATCCTAATATTAATGAAAAAAATTCTTTTTATTCCAAGTTTATCATTTTTATAAGTCTAAGGCTATGTTTGTTTGTAAAAATCATGTTGAGATTGAACTATTTGTTTTAATTTAGCATTATTTCGAATTATTTAATCATTTGATAATAGACTATTAGTCCTTTAATGTGAGACTATTAGTCTCATAAAGTCATTTGATAATTTAAAACGGGAAGACTATTAATCCACATTCATCATGAGATTATATAATTCCTTATAAATAGCCTTAGAAAATGACAAATTAAAAATAGCCCAAAGAACTATTTAAAGGACTATTAATCCCCCATCATGAGATAAAATAGTCCGAAGTAATGTTAAATTAAGACAAATAGTTCAATCTCAAACATATTTTTTATAAACAAACATAGCCTAACTGTATTACCATAATTATGAAACCATTGCACTAACACTTTTAGGTGTATATTTACTTCCTAATTGTACATAAGATTACCGAAATGTCTCTGATATGGTCAGTTCAAGGAGTATCATTAGGCGATCAATCTAATAATACTTCCATGTTACGTGTAACATTTAATCACACTATATTTACACAACATGATAATGTCGGTTACCCGACCTAACACAATACTTCTATTTTTAGGGTTGTTCATACTCAGTCAAAACCCCAGGATCCGCACCAAATTAATTTTAACTAGATTAACATATCGTCAAAGAATCATAAACAGTTCAATAAATTGGTAGAAACAAAACGACTGAATTTAGTCGAACAAATGACATAAACTTCTTTTATAGACGGTCCAAAAATTTTTTTAATTTTTTTTACGATTTTAATAATGAGCGAAATTCAAATGCACAGGAGTGCGGAATCTTACTTAAATAAAGAACGTGTTAAACATAAAAGACTTACATAGTTTTCAAAGTTTGCTACGAGTTAGGGAACTTCACTAATTTTTAATGACTACTTTCTAGCTCAAATAAATCTTTCTGCAACTGACTTACATCATTCATGAAGGCCTATATATATATTTATTAATTTATTATTTCTTCATTTCTAACAATCCTATTTCTTGTCAGTAGTTACCCGAATCCTTAATTTGGAAATTATCGAGTATTACAACTACAACTTACTTATCACTTTATAGCATTTTCATGATTTAATTCGTCAAAATATATTTTTACCCTTAACTGGATTTTATAAGTTTTATTTAACTGATTTATTCAAAAAAATGTATTTTACATTTTTCCAATTTTCTTAAATTAGTTATTTCATTACACGCTTGAATATTCATTTATCTTCTTTTTCTCTTTTAACTTACAATTTCAAACTTTCAGAAAATCTTCTGGAACTGTCCATATTTTTCTTAATTATATTTACTAATTTTTCATTTAGCCTTATCTATCCAAACTTGCATAAATTATTAATTAATATTTGACATAATTTCAAGGCGTTCTCATTTTTCGTACGGTAAACTTTATGTACTCCCTCTGTTCCTAAAACATTGACGTTTTAGAGAGTAATTTTTGTTCTTAAAAAATTGACGTTTTGAGTTTATCAATACAAATTAATTCTTTTTTTCCTACTTTACCTTTATTTAAAGCTTTCTTTTTCTTACTCCTTTCCCTCAAAAAAGAAAAAACTCTTCTTGATAAGGCAAACAACCTTTTGACTTCCTTCCCTTCCTTCTTGATGCACGTAGACTCCTTTTTGAAATCTACAAAGGTAATAATTGATTCAGATAATTATAATAAGGGTGGTATAATATTTTTTATAGATATTAATTGTATTTCTTAATCTGTGTGCATTAAACTTAAACGACTTTGTTTTAGGAACAGAGGGAGTAACATATTTCATGAAACCCATAATTTCAAAAATCATAAACTATAATTTTTTAGTTTTAAAGTACTAAACTTTTCCGAAATTCTGGTTCTGTCTCTGTTAGTCTGTTACTAGAAAAATCATACCAGTTAATCTACTATGAAGAATTTGTTCAAACTTGTGGGGCTTTCTAGCTAACTTTCGTATATACAACTTTTCTTTTGACACCCTGTCCAAATTCTCAACATATGACTCTTCCCAAGTCTCACAAAAATTGTGCCAAAGTTTGCCCGGTTCTAGTTTCTAAATTTACCTTGGCTCACAATTTTTTTTTATTACGACTGATCTACAAGGAGTTTCGAGGTGATTTTGGTGTTAAGGCGTAGCTAGTATCCATATCTACAACTTTTCTTTTTATGCCATGCTTAAATTTCAAACACACTAACCTATATAATTCTTACACAAACTTTGTCAGAATTTGATTTTCCAAATTCTGACAGTGTGATTTTTCTCTGAACCTGATTTGAAAATTCATCCAAAATAATCTACTAGGAATTTTTGGATCATTCTTGTCTCTGAATGTAGATAACTTTCAGAGCTATTTTTAGACACAAAGATCATCTCCTAACTCATATATCAAGAGATGTAACTTTTACAAAAAATAGGGCAACTTAGTCACTTTTCTGGAAAATTTTCTAAATCTTGTTTTTCAATCTTTTATTTGATTTCTTGATTTCTCTTGTTTGATTTTTGTTTATACAAGTTTAATTTATCCAACGGTGGATCCAAAAAATTGATTTAGTGGGGTAAAATTTAAAAAAAAATATCTACAAAAAATTAAAATAAATTATGAAAGTAGATAATGCTGAAATATTGTTTACAACAACATTTTTCGAGTATTCATTGCTTGAATTTATAATAATATAACATCATTTTCAATAATTACTAAAATATCATGACCAATTTAAGTTATTAAACAATGAAAAAGAATGGAGTATGGTGTGGGTAGAAGTTTAAGATTTAAGATTTTTGATACATTTTTATTCTAAATTTTCATATTTTAACTTAGAAACTGATAAATTCACAACAAAAAATGATATTTCTACAACAAAATGATCGCTATAGATCCTATAACGACGGTTTTCACCGTCGTTATACATCTATAGCGATACTTTTATTGTGAAAATATTAAAAATTATTGTGGAAATATCAGTTTCTTTTAACTTAACATCCTTTAAAAAATTGACCCTTGAAAATTCAGTGGGGTCAATTGACCCCATGCCCCTATGATGGAGCTGCCCATGAAGGGTTGAGGGGGGGTACGGTACCTTATTGACCGGTAATGACCGGTGCACCTTTTTTTTTTTTTTTTGCTTTTTTACCACAATTATGAGAAAAAAAAATAAAAAATAATAGAGCAAGTTTGAACAAAAAACTGTAAAAGGAAGTACATTTTTTATTGAAAAAACACTGTAAAAGGTATTTCATTTTACAGTTTTTTGTTCAAACTTGCTCTATTTTTTTAATTTTTTTTTCTCATAATTGTGGTAAAAAAGCAAAAAAAAAAATTAACACTGTGTACCGGACGTTAGTCCGGTATATTTGCACCGGACCGCCCCCCAATTAGCCCATGAATCTATCACAAACAAACATAAACATGTTCTCTTTACATAAATTTCATAAAACTTAATGACCATATATAAAAATCAAATGATCAAAGTTTTAGAAATATAGCTGATCAACTAGTAGCTTTTTTTTTCTCCTTGCACGATTACACTTTTCTTCCACCTTTTCTCCTTTGCATACTCAACTCAGTCCTCTCTCTTCCTCGCCTTGTGGCTGCTGTGAGAATAAGGGAAAAAAAATGGTATAGCTTGCTTACTTTACTTTCCTTTTATAAGCATGAGTTGATAATTCCAAACTATTTTTTTTTTGGTAAAAATGGCAAAGCTTCTCAAGGAAGCTACTCTCCCTTCAATCCTTATCTCCAACCATGACTCAATATATTGGAAATTTCCAGAATCAACTCTTTTTCCTCTTGTTCCATTAATTGGATGTTTGACCTGCCTTTTTGATTTTTTGATCTAAAAGTTCAATTTTCATGCTTACAGTCGTTTTCTATTAAAGTCGACATCTTGAATATCATGGTGATGTCTGTAAGACCCGAACTTTTATAAATAAAGATTAATTTTTTCTAAATATTATTTTTAAATATTATGGTGTGGATTTGATATAATGTTATATTTGTGGGTAATATTTATAAATTTTGCAAAGTAAGCAAGTTGTTATAAAATATTCGTTTGGTCGTGGAATATTCTTTTTTTCGGAAATATTAAATGCGGCAACACAATCATTAATTGACTCCACAACGGAATTATTGTCGGAGTTAGAAAACGACAAAATTATCTTTTTATATAAATAACGGCATAGTTGTTACCGTTAACACTGTTGGAATACCTGGTGGTTAAAATACAGTAACACGCGTTGTTGCACAGTAGCACACGGTATTGCACAATATTTTTGAATTTGTTATAAAACTCTAGTAAAGTATAGAAATATACTCTTATAATTGCTGCATAAATTTAGAGAGAATAAGTAAGAGAGAAAAAAGAGAAATTCTTCAGAGAGAATTCTTATTATTTCCTTCAACTTTCATTCTTTTATATAGGAGAAGAATAAGAAGAGGTGTATGAGAGAAGCCATCAGGAAGTGTATGAGAGAAGCCATCAAGAAGTGTATGAGAGAAACCATCAGGAGGTGTATGAGAGAAGCCACAAGAAGTGTATGAGAGAAGCCATCAAGGGAATCGTGAGGGAATCATATTATAACACTTCCCCTGATTTCCTACGATAGAAGATTATGTCTCATTAAAAACCTTGTTAAGAAAACTCAGTGGGAAAAACTTAACGAAGGAAAAAAGAGTACATATCTTTTACATAAATATCTTAATTGACTGCCTCGTTAAAACCTTGTCAGGAAAAACCCATTGGGATAAAAACCGTGACTAAGGAAAAAGAGTACAGTCTTCCCCTCAAAAGGGATTCATTACTCCTTGATGAAATGTTGTCATAAGTCTTTCAGTCGACACATTCCGATCCTTTTTCGAAGTTTTGCAAAAGTTGCATTTGGTAGTGACTTTGTGAATAAGTCGGCTGGAATATCACATGATCGAATTTGGTGCACATCAATATCACCATTCTTTTGTAGCTCATGTGTGAAGAAGAAATTAGGTGAAATGAGCTTTGTTCAATCTCCCTTGATGTACCTTCCTCTAAGTTGAGCAATACGTACATCGTTATATTCATATAGAATTGTAGAAATATCTTTGATTGATGGTAATCCACATGACTTTTGAATATGTTGAATAATTGATCTCAACCAAACATATTCTCTGCTTGATTCATGTATAGCGAGAATCTTTGAGTGATTTGAAGATGTAGCTGTCATGGTTTGCTTTGTGGATTTTCAGAATATAGCCGTGTTACAATATGTAAATACATAACCTCGCTTTTGTGATCTTCCATTATGTGGATCTCGATAAATATCCTCAGATCAAAGATATCCAACCAATTGCGACTTTAAATTTCTTGGATAAAATAACCCAAGATCTATACTTCGACGGAGGTATCTAAATATGTGTTTGATCCATCCCAATGTCTCTTAGTCGGAGAAGAACTGTATGTATCTTGCAAAGAGACAAGCAAGAGAGGATAAAATAAGAGAAATATGGAGAAACCTTCAGATAATTTTCGGAGAGAATTCTCTCTTTCCTTCAATCTTCTTCCATCGACTTAGGCACTTAGGTCCATGGAACTTCAAGTCCAAGAACTTCTTCCATTGTACTTAGGCATGGAACTTGGTCCAAGAACTTCTTCCCCGCTTTAGAGATGTTTGAAATGGATCTTTATCAACTTCTAAAGATCGAACAACCATCTGGTAGTCAAAAGATGAGCTTTATCCATATGAAAACGACTGAAAATCTTTTCAGCATATGTGTATTGATGAGCAAAAATTCCAGATGCTAAATGATCCACTTGTATTCCCAAATAGAATTTTGTCTTTCCAAGATCTTTCATTTCAAATTCATCTTTTAGATAAGTAGCAGTTCTTGTGAGTTCTTCAGGAGTACCTACAAAATTCAAATCATCCACATATACAATAATGATGGAAAAAAATCACTTTGTGATATCTTAATAAAAACACATGGACATACATGATCATTTATATATCCATCTTTTATTAAATATTCACTAAGTCGATTATACCACATATGACCAGACTATTTCAATCCATATAATGAACATTATAACTCGATTGAATATATGTGATGGGGCTTTTATGATTCAGCCATTTTCAATCCTCCAGGGATTCTCATATAAATCTCACTTCAAGTGAGCCATATAGGTATCTTTATTCTGACATCCATCAGATGTGTTTTCAAACCTTCCATGGTTGTCATACCTATCAGAAAGCAAAAAGTGACTCCATCCATTACGTACTGGAGAGTCTGTATCCTGATAATCAATATCAGATTTTTGTGAAAAACCCTTGAGCTACAAGTCGGGCTTTATATCTCACAATTTCATTTTTCTCATTTCGCTTTCGTACAAATACTCATTTGTTTTCAACCGGGATTACACCTAGCGGTGTTTGAACTACTGGTCCAAATATATACTTCTCTTTTCAATAGAGATTTTATTTCCAACCGGGACTTCACCCAGCGGTGTTTGGACTACTGGTCCAAATACTTCTCTTTTCAATAGAGATTGTAGCTCTGTTTGAATAGCATCTTTATATTTTGGCCAATCTTTTCTTTTCCGACATTCTTCCACGTTTTGTGGTTCAGGATCCGTGTCAGGAATCAAAGTAATATCTGATGCTATAGAGAAAGCAAATATATCGTCAATCATGACTTTGCTTCGATCCCATATTTTCTCATCATGTACATAATTTATTGAGATCTCTTGGTGTTCATCTCTTATCCCTTTACTGAGATTTTGAATCTCTTCTGGGGCTATTCCCACTCTTGGAATATGTGCTTCTTCTAGAGTGATTTGTACCTCTTCTGGGGCTATTTCCACTCTTGAAATAAGTGCTACTTCTGGAGTAGGTATTCCTTCAGGGATCCCCTTATTTGCTTTTAATTTTTGTGGTACAGTGTCTTTTGCACCAACCGGTCTTCCACGCTTCTGGCGTGGTTTAGATTCTTCTATTACCTTATTCGTCAATTCTCCAGGAATTAATTTTTCAATAGGTATTTCTATCTTTGCTGGAGTATTCACTACAGGTGTATGTGATTTTATCACTTTTCTTGCATCATTAAATGCATCTGGCATTTGATTTGCAATATTTTGTAAACAAATAATTCTTTGAACTTCAATTTCACATTGTCTTATACGAGGATCAAGTGAATTTAATTCTGATGCATTCCATGATATGTCAGAGGGTTTTTATTTAAAACTTTCCCTCCTTCTAATGGTGGAAAAACAGATTCATCAAAATGACAATCTACATAACATGCAGTAATAATATCTCCAGTTAAAGGTTCAAGATATCTGATAATAGAAGGAGAATCAAAACCAACATAAATACCTATTCTTCATTGGGCTCCCATATTAGTTATTTGTGGAGCTGCAAATGGAACATATACCACACTTCCAAAAACTCGAAAGTGTGATATGTTGGGTGTCTATCCAATAACTAATTGTAGAGGAGAAAATTTATGAAGAGTCGTTGGTCTTACCAAAATGATGACTTCAGCATGAAGAATTGCATGACCCCAAACTGAGGTAGACAAGTTAGCCCTTAACATTAATGGGCGAGCAATTAGTTGAAGTATCTATTAAAACCATGAAATATCGAAATGGACTAGACAATGGGTGAAATAGGTCCACAAATGTCTCCTTGAATTCTCTCTAGGAATTTTGGAGCTTCCTTAAAAACTTTTGTTGGTGATGGTCGAACAATTAATTTTCCTCAAGAACACGCAGCACAAGAAAATTTACTACTGGGGAAAACCTTCTTATTTTTGAGAGGATGACCAAAAGAATTTTCAATAATACGACACATAATAGAAGTACCTGGATGATCGAGTCTTTCATGCCAAAGTATAAAGGATTTGGGATCTATGATTTTTGGAATCACAAGAGTATGAGACTCAATTGCTCTAATTTTCATAGTATATAATCCGGAAGATATTTAATGAAGTTTTTCTAGGATATTCTATTTTTCAGAAATAGTAGAACTGACAAGAAGATCTTCATTAAAGATGGTCTGACACATGTAAAAACATAAATAAGAAATATTATTCATGAAAAACACATACCACGTATAGAACGAAAACTAATAATATTATATGTGCAGGGTGTTTAATTAAAACAAAAATTAAACGTTATCCCAAAATATACTTTCAAAAGGTCCAGTAATATCAATAACATTTTTCTCATTGTTGGTCATTGGTGGATCATCAACAATATTCATTTGATGATTAACAAAGTTTGTTTATACCTCTATTACTTTATTCTTTTGAGACTCCTGGAATAAATTAACCAGATGCCTCGATTGTCACGACACAGTCTGCGACCAATGCCTTTCATCCCACACCTAAAACAAACATCTGGTTTGTTCTTATATCTGTGTTGCATTTTCTTTATTTTTACCCAACTCATACACTTGCCACTTCTGGTGGTCTGAATTGTCGCGGTTCTAGAATTTGTTGTTATGATGGCCTCGTTTATTCTTTCGCCCCCAAGGCTTCTTATTATATGGCCATTTATAGTCACGTTTATTCTGCTGGAATGACGTGCTATTAATATCCGGCAATGGGGTAACACCCGTTGGCCGTACTTGATGGTTTTTCAACAACAATTCATTATTCTTTTCTGCAACAAGGAGGATAAGCAATAAGTCACTGAATTTTGTGAACTTACTCATACATATTATTGTGATGTAATCATGTTGGTGGGATGAAAAGTTGAGAGTGTTTTTTTTTTCTTCTAACATTTGGGTTTCAAAAACTGGATCTCCACATAAAGACAAAAATAGATGTTTATTCTATAAACATTAGAACTATATTTTGTAATTGTCTTTTCTAACTCATTTGCACTAAGGTGCAATTCTGCATCAAGTGCCCAAACTAAATAGTTGTCTCAAGGATTTTAAAATTGAAAAATTATTTTTACCCAAGCTTGCCATCTATTCTCGGTTAAAACACAATTGTATTATTTATTAAAACAATAAATAATTGCATGTATGATATAGAAAAAAATAATAAATTATGATCACGACTTGGTGGTGATAAAGTGTAAATATAAATAATCTTATTTATATTATTAGTATATTATTTTAGTAAAAAGAATATGCAATCGTTAATGTATATATACAATTATAATTATATATATATATATATATATATATATATATATATATATATACAAATTGCAAATGGATCTTTACATGATACGCCAAATCCACGTAGACATATTATTTCCATAATTTAATAAGGAATGAATATAAAGGATCATTCACCATGTATGTGGTAATCCACATGATGCGAGTTATTCAATGTAATAATAAATGCGAAATAATAAATGATGGAACCAGTCCCACAGATACAGACATGCATGAGGATATTAAGCGAAATATATAAAGACGAAATAGTAAAATGGAACCCGAGTCCAGTATTAAAAACACACAAACAGGATATTCCGACATAATATTAAATGCGGAAATAATAAAAAGATTTCACCAAGTACAAGGTATGCCACTTATACAGGTTATGTATAGGGTATGCCGCGTATACAGGTTATTCCAACAATTTAATAAGCGATAAAAAGTTCCCACCAAGTCTTGTAAGATTAACAAGGATAGATGGTACCATTATAAATAACAAAATTTAAATACAATTATAAGAATAAAATTATATTATTGGTCGATATATACCAACCAAAAGAGATAATAATAAATTGCAAGAATTTAATTTTTACCGTCTCGGTTAATTAGAGCTTCAGTCTTTGATAACGTGTTATAAAACTCTAGTAAAGTATAGAAATATACTCTTATAATTGCTGCATAAATTTAGAGAGAATAAGTAAGAGAGAAAAGAGAGAAATTCTTCAGAGAGAATTCTTATTATTTCCTTCAACTTTCATTCTTTTATATAGGAGAAGAATAAGAAGAGGTGTATGAGAGAAGCCATCAGGAAGTGTATGAGAGAAGCCATCAAGAAGTGTATGAGAGAAGCCATCAGGAGGTGTATGAGAGAAGCCATCAAGAAGTGTATGAGAGAAGCCATCAAGGGAATCGTGAGGGAATCATATTATAACAGAATTATTGATTCTTACGTAAGAAGACGCTACTCAATAATTGTTACAGTAATTACTGTTTAATATTTTATTTTATTGATTTAATAATTGCTATGTTGATATTTTTGATTCAATAATTGTCATTACACAGTATTTTAAATTATCAAATCAATAATTCATTTAAATATATTATTATAATATTATATTATAGTAGTATGATGTGATTATATGATAGTATGTTTTTTATAATTTGAATGGTAGCATTATTATAGTAAATTCATGGTATAAAAGTAAAATGAGGTGGAAGAGAACAAATGGAATTTGAATTCTGATGATGTAAGTGATGATGTCATCGGAACGATGAGGTAAGCAATGATGTCATCAGAAGGATGATGTAAGCAATGATGTCATATGATCGATGATGTAAGCGATGATGTCATAAATTATGGCAAAAAGACTATTTTACCCTTACTCTACCAAGCTTATAAATAGAAGCTCATTCCTTTTTCACGAATTCACTAAAGCTATAGAGCGAGAAAGAATATAGAGAATAAGAGAAAAGAGAAGAATCTTCACATTACTACAATATTACAGTATCAATTTCTTACTAAGGTAAGGGTATTATTTCTTTTGTATTCATGAAGAGAACTTTTGTTATTCCATTCTTTATTATTACATTGGAATAACTTTTGTATCGCGGACTACCCTATACTTGGTGAAATTCTTTTGTTATTCCATTCTTTATTGTTATGTTGGAATAACTTTTTGTCATCTAAATCTTGCATACATGGTGAAATTCTTCTATTATTCTATTCTTTATCATTCTGTTGGAACAGCTTTATGTCATCTGCTTCTTACGATAACTTTGGTTCCATTATTTATCATTCTCGCTCGAACATCTTGTCTGCATGCTTTCGCATGACTGGTTCCATTATTTATTATTACATTGGAATATCACATGCATGCGTTCTGCATGACTGGGTTCCATTATTTATTATTACATTGGAATAACTTTTATGCATGCGGTCTATATCGCATGCTTGGTGATTTCTTTTGTTATTATATTCTTTATTATACTCAGTTGGTTAAAGTTTTGATTTCTATACTCTATGAAATTAGTGGAATATCCTTAATATTTGCGCTTCATCCAGTATCTTTTCATGAAAATATCCTTCTGAGCATTCTTGAATTTTACTCTACAAAGAAGTATCATGTTGACAATTTGGACGTTATTGGTTCCTAGATAAATTAATTCTTGAACTTGTTTAACTAAATTCTTATATCATTGTCATCATCCTCATGCTTATATTGTGATGAAAGTCATCTTTGGCTTACGTGCATAGATGGACTTGGTATGATTATGACTAGGGATTATTCGGTATAATCATGACCGTAATGTAATGAATGATGTGATAAAAATCCTCATTGGCCCGTAGTGCATTGATGGACAGTTGTTGAGATGAACATGACCAACTGGTGATAATAATGAATATCCTTGGCTCGTAGTGCATGGATAATTCAGTGATGTGGTTTATCTATTAAGCCGAGTTTCAGCGATAAAATTGATGATAACTATTAAATCATAGAAGATAGTAGATATCATGCTCTACTTGACTCTTCTAATGGATTATTTGTTTCGCTGCAGTTAAACTTGTTGTCTATTATATTCTATCAGTTTAACACTGTTAAAGGCTAATGATAATTTATTTGCATTATTTTAGTCATAATATTTTTTACTGGGCTAGTTGAGCTCACCCCTTTTCTTTCATTGTTCTCTTCAGGAAATGAGAATATAGCTAAGACTAGTCGAGGGAGCGGGTAGCCGGTCGAGGATGGGTGTCTTAGTAGTCCTCACTATTCTATGAAATAGTGTGATAATAATTGTAATAAGATTGAATTTGAGTGTGGATATTGTCTAGAAGACAATATTCGTATTTAAACTCTCAGCATATGTTTTGTCGTATTTTCACGACAGTTGTATTAATTAAGTTGTATTTGAATTTTGAACCATGTATTTGACGACTCAGAATGGGTGATGTATACCTATTTTGGGGGGCGTCACAGTTGGTATCAAAGCTTAGGGATATGATGTGACGCCCCCAAAATAACTATACATCACCTATTCTGAGTCGCCAAATACATAGTACAAAAATACAAATATAACTTATTAATACAACTGTCGTGTAAAATACGACAAAACATAAACTGAGAGTTTTAATAAGAATATTGTCATCTAGACAATATCCACACTCAATGGAGTCCTCATTATATTTATTGTCACACTATTTAACAGAATAGTGAGGACTACTAATGCTATCATCCTGGACCATCACCTGCTCCCCGACTCGTCCCAAATTTATATTCTCATTTCTTCAAGAGAACAGTGAAAGAATGGGTGAGCTCAACTAGCCCAGTAAGAAATATTATGACTAAGATAATACAGAATAAATTATCATTAGTCTTTAACAATGCTAAACTGATAAAATACAATAGACATCAAGTTTAACTGCAGCGGAACAAGCAATCCATTAGAAGATTCAAGTAGAGAATAAAATCTACTATCTTCTATGGTTTAAAATGTTTTCATCAATTTTTATCGCTGAGACTCAGCTTAATAATTAAGACACATCTTCTAATCATACCTGTACTATGGGCCAAGGATATTCATTAAATCATCAATGGTCATGACTATACCGAACAATCCCTGGTCATAATCATACCAAAAATTGTCCATCAATGCATTACAGGACACTAAGGACTTTTACAATATCATTTATAACATTGCAGGTCATGATTATACCGAATGATCCCTGGTCATAATCATACTAAGTCCATCTATGCACGTAAGCCAAAGATGACTTTAATCACAATATAAGCATGAGGATGATGAAAATGACATAATAATTCAATAAAATAAGTTCAAGAATTAATTTATCCATGAACCAATAACGTCCAAATTGTCAACAGGATACTTCTTTGTAGAGTAAAATTCAAGAATGCTCGTAAGAATATTTCCATGAATAGAATCATCGGATGAAGCGCAAATATCAAGGATATTCCACTAATTTCATGGAGTATAAAGTCAAAGCTTTAACCAACCGTATATAACGTAATATCTGAAACTATGAAATGGATTTTTTAAGCCATGCCAGGTAATCCACGTATATAGATCATTTCCATAATTTAATAAGGAACAAATACAAAGGATCATTCACCATGCATGTGGTAATCCACATAGACAGGTTATTCCAATAGAATAATAAATAATACAACCAGGTTAGGCGTAATACGCTCCGACGGGATATTCCAACAGAATAATAAAGAATGGAATAACAACAGAAATCACCATGTATGCGATAGATCGCACCAACAGGTTATTCTCAATAGAATAATAAATAATGGAACCAGGTCATATGTAATGCATGACGCATGGATATTCGGCGTAATAATAAAGAATGGAACCAGTCATTCGTAAATAGCATTGCATACGATATATTAGGCGTGAATAATAAAGAAATGTAATAATAGAAGAATTTCACCATGTATGCAAGCGATTGCGATAAACAAAAGTTATTCCAACATAATAATGAAGAATGGAATAATGTAAGAATTTCACCATGTATGCGAGATTGCAGATAAACAAAGTTATTCCAACATAATAATAAAGAATGGAATAACAGAAGAATTTCACCAAGTATAGGGGAGTTCGCGTATATAGGCTATTCCAACAGAATAATAAAGAATGGAATAACAGAAGTTCTCTTCATGAATACGAAAGAAATAATACCCCTTACCTTTAGAAAATCTGGATATTGGAAAAGTGAGGTAGCAGACTTCTCTTCTTCTTTCTCTCTATAGTTTCTCTCTCTAGAGTTTCAGTGAATTCGTAAGAAATAATGAAGGAATGAGCTTCTATTTATAGAAGAACTGAAAGTGGCTCTTAGTCTTAACGAATGGTTAAAATGACTCTTCGTAATATTGAAGAGACAACTACTATTTGTAAAGGGTCAATTAACTCTTGGAACACCGAAGAGTCAAATAACTTTTGGAAAACTAAAGGGACAAGTTACTATTAAAACTTTAAATCAACGATCCATATTGATTTACTATTATAATTTCAACCAACGGTCTGAAAAATTAGCACCTCCTCATGGAATAATATTGTACCCAAAAATGATTTGGACCGAAAAGAAATATATTTTTCGGGTGAATAGTATCCCGTGAATAGTAACTCGTGAATAGTACTCCGATATAAAAAGTGCCCCGAATACCCGATTGAACAATAAAACCTCCAGACATCAATTATTATAGAAATAAATATCGATTTCCACTAACACAAATAATTTCAACGCAATGGAACTATCAATTTCATCTTTAATCAACACGAACTTATTCATCATTAATATTATAATTCACAATATTTAACAACCAGGTCGTTCGTAGGAAAGAGGGGGCTTTCTAATAAGGATTTCTCCCTATTGGCGCACAATTAGATTATCTAACCTCTTCTTGACAGAACTTCTAGACATTGTAAATATTGCAATTTAATATATGAATAAATCTATCGTCTCAATTATTGATTTAATAAATATATTATATTATGCAGATGATACAGTGACAATAATTGAATCAATAATATGAGAGATATGATGTAGCAATTACTATAGCAATAATTGAGTATAACTGAGTGACTTATCACGTAAGCATTAATAATCAATACTGTGTATTACTATGCAACCACGCGTATCACTGTACTTTTACTACCGAGTAGTTCAACAGTATTAATGGTAAAACTTCCGCTGTTATTTTTATAAAATATTTTTGTCTTTTTCTCAATTTAACAATAATTCCGTTGCGGGGTCCACCAATGATTGTGTCATTGTACAAATATTCTCTGATAAAATAAATATTCTCCAATCAATCGAATATTTATAACAACTTTCATACTTTGCAAAATTTTCAAATACTACCCACAACTATAACACTATCTCAAATCCACACCATAATATTCAAAAAAATATTTTGAGAGAAATTAATCTTTATTCATAAAAGTTGGGGTCTTTCAATCTTCCCTTCTTATGAAATTTCGTCCTTAAAATTAGGGTACGTACCTGATATATCAAAGAGGTGAGGATATCTTAACTTCATCTCAGATTCTAACTCCCAGGTCATTTCTTCCACATCGTGGTTTCTCCACAAAACTTTAACTTGAGGTATAACCTTGGAGCGTAGAATATGATCCTTCTTATCCAAGATTTTAACAGGTAACTCTTCATACGTTAAATCTTTCTCTATCTCGTCTGATTCTAATTCAATAATGTGGTTCGGGTCTTTCACATATTTACATAACATAGATATGTGAAAAACGTTATGAACACGAGATATACTTCAAGCGGTAAAAGCGAGTCTATAGGCCACGATTCTACTCGATCGAGGATTAAAAATGGGCCAATGAATCGAGGATTGAAATTTTCTCTCTTTCCAAATCTTGTAACTCCTTTCCATAGAGCAACACGTAACAACACATGATCTCCAATATCGAATTCCACGTCTTTTCGATGAAGATCAGCATAACTCTTTTGTTGATCTTGTGAGGTTTTTATACGTTGTCGGATCGTTTGAATCTTTTTCATAGTCATACGTACCAACTCCAGTCCCAATAATGTTGCTTTACCCACCTCGTCCCAGCATACTGGAGAACGACACTTTTTTCCATACAACGCCTCAAATGGAGCCATGCCAATACTTGTTTGATAACTGTTGTTATAGGAAAACTCCACAAATGGTAAGAACTTGTCCCAACTTCCCTTGAAGTCAAGGACACAGAGTCTTAATAAATCTTCAAGAGTTTGAAAGTCCTTTCAGACTGTCCATCCATTTGAGGATGATATGCCGAACTAAATCGTAAATTCGTGCCCATAGCTTTTTGCAAACTGACCCAAAATCTTGAAGTGAATCTTGGGTCTCGATTAGAAACTATGGATACTGGCATACCATGCAATCTTACAATCTCGTTTATGTACATACGAGCAAGACGTTCAAGTTTATAAGTTTCTCGTATCAATAAGAAATGAGCAGTCCTGGTCAATCTATCAATAATGACCCAAATCGCATCTATGCCTTGAGAAACCTTGGGAAGACCAGTAACGAAATCCATAGTAATGTGCTCCCACTTCCATTCTGGAATTCCAAGTGGTTGCAATGGACCTTTTGGCACTTGATGCTCTGCCTTGACTCGTTGACAAGTTTGACACCTTGAGATAAACCCCGCTATCTCTCTTTATATTGCTCCACCAAAATGTATGTCGAAGATCATGATACATTTTGGTACTCCTAGGATGGATTGCAAACGGTGTGTTGTGTGCCTCCATCATGATTTTATACTTCAAGTCAGAATCGTTAGGAACATAAAGTCTGGAGTTGACTCGAAGTATTCCTTCTCCGTCGATTCTTGCTTTTGGCATAGCACCTTCTTGCACTTTCTTCCTCATACGCATCAACTCCAGGTCTGTAGCTTGAGCAGCTTTAACTTTATCAATTAAAGTCGGTTCTACTCGTATATTTGCCATCATCACATGGGTCCCTGGAGTCTTTAACTCTATCTCCATCCTTTGTAAGTCATACAAAATGGGCCTTTGCGTTGAAAATATGGCACTCGTACCCGCATATGATCTTCTACTCAATGCGTAAGCTACTACGTTCGCTTTTCCAGGATGGTATTAGACGGTATGATCATAATCTTTCAACAACTCAAGTCAACGTCGTTGCCGCATGTTGAGTTCCTTTTGACTGAAGAAATATTTGAGGCTTTTACGATCCGTATAGATTTCCACCTTCTCTCCATACAGGTAATGCCTCCAAATCTTAAGCGCAAAAAATCGACAAATGGTCAACTCTAGATCATGAGTAGGATAATTCCTCTCATATTCTTTGAGTTGTCATGAGGTATAGGCTATGACTTTCCCATGTTTCATGAGAACACATCCTAACCCTTTGCACAAGCATCCTCAGAAATGACAAATCCTCCGTGCGGATGGTATTGTCGTAACAGTCTTTAAATGAGTCTACTCTTGAGTTCTTGAAAACTCTTCTCACATTCCTCGCTCCAACCAAATTTTGTATCTTTTCGAGTCAGCTGCGGTAATGGAATAGTGATTCGAGAAAAACCTTCTACGAATCTCTGATAATAACTAGCTAAGCCGAGAAAGCTACGTACTTTGGTCACTGACTTAGATTGCTCCCAGCTTTGAATTGCTTCAATCTTTGCCGGGTCAATAGATATTCCATGATTTGATATCACGTGCCCAAGGAATGCAACTTCCTCAAGCCAGAACTCAAATTTCTTTAACTTGGCATAAAGCTTGTTTTCACGAAGCTTTTGGAGTATCAGCCTCAAGTGTTGCTTATGGTCTTCACGGGTTTTGGAGTATATGAGGATGTCATCAATAAAGACGACCACAAAGTGATCCAAATATTCCTTGAATACTCGGTTCATCATGTCCATGAAGGCAGCAGGAGTATTAGTCAATCCAAAAGACATGACTAGGAATTCATAATGCCCGCATCTGAAGTTCTCGAATCGATCTTTGGAATGTCATCGGTTTTAATCTTCAACCGATGATATCCAAAACGAAGATCGATCTTTGAAAAGAATTTGGCGCCTTGCAACTGGTCAAACAGATCATCAATACGAGGTAACGGTGTGACGCCACCAAAATAGGTATACATCACCTATTCTGAGTCGCCAAATACATAGTACAAAATACAAATACAAACTAATTATACAAAAGTCGTGTAAAATACGAAAAAACATATGCTATGAGTTTTAATATAAATATTGTCATCTAGACAATATCCACACTTAATGGGGTCCTCGTTACATTTATTATTATATTATTTCACAGAATAGTGAGGACTACTAATGCACCATCTAAGACCATCACTCTGTTCCCCGACTAGTCCCAGCCACATTCTCATTCCCTGAAGAGAACAATGAAAGCAAAAGGGTGAGCTTAACTAGCCCAGTAAGAAATATTATGACTAAGATAATACAGAATAATTTATCATTAGCCTTCAACAGTGTTAAACTGATAAAATATAACAAATATCAAGTTTAACTGCAGCAGAACAAGCAATCCATTAAAAGAGTTAAGTAGAGAATAAAATCTACTATCTTTTATGATTTAAAAGGTTTTTCATCACTTTTATCTCTGAGACTCAAACAATAAATAATACACATCATCCTCGCACTACTGGCCAAGGATATTCATTAAGATCACGACCATAAATTATCCATACACTACGGGCCAAGGATATTCGTGTATTCATCAATGGTCATAATCATGCTAAAAACTGTCCATCAATGCACTACGGGCCAATGAGGACTTTTACCACATCATTTGTAACATTACAGTCATGATTACACCGAATATTCCCTGGTCATAATCATACCAAGTCCATCTATGCACTACAGGTCACAAATGACTTTCAAAAAAATATAAACATGAGGATGATGACAATGATATAAGAATTCAATAAATCAAGTTCAAGAATTAATTTATTCAGGAACTAATAACGTTCAAATTGTCAACATGATACTGCTTTGTAGAGTAAAATTCAAGAATGCTCAGAAGAATATTTCCATGAAAAGATACTGGATGAAGCGCAAATAACAAGGATATTCCACTAATTTCATGGAGTATAGAAGTCAAAACTTTAACTAACTGAGTATAATAAAGAATGGAATAACAAAAGAAATCACCATGCATGCAGATTTGGCGTAGACAAAGTTATTCAAATGAATAATAAATAACGGAACCAGTCATGCGTAAACGCATTGCGCATGGTGGGATATTCCAAATGTAATAATAAATAACGGAACCAGGTCATGCGTAAAACACAACAGAATAATAAATAACGAAACCAGGTCATGCGTAAAGCACAGACATGATGTTCCAACAGAATGATAAAGAATAGAATAACAGAAGAATTTCACCATGTATGCGGTACTTCGCATAGACAGGTTATTCCAACATAATAATAAAGAATGGAATAACAAAAGAATTTTACCAAGTATAGGGTAGCCCGCGTATACAGGTTATTCCAACAGAATAATAAAGAATGGAATAACAGAAGTTCTCTTCACGAATAAGAAAGAAATAATACCCCTTACCGTAAAAGAAACTTGATATCGGAGTAGTGAAATAGCAGAATACTTTTCTTCTTTCTCTCTATAGTTTCTCTCTCTAGAGTTTCAAAGGTGAATTAAGTAAGAAATAATTAAGGAATGAGCTTATTTATAGAAGAATGGGTGAATAATAACCAATCCACGAGCAGTGCCTAGATTAATTTACTTTAAGCAGACCGGTCAGTTAGGTTTACAATAAAATATAATATATTCTATTTATAATCTAATAAAACGAATAACTTTATAAAAGTATTTTATTTTATATAAAAAGATTTTACTATCTGCAAACACTATCTTGAATACGATGTATAATAAAATATAATATATTCTAATTATTGTCTAATAAAATGTATAACTTTATAAAAATATTCTGTTTTATATAAAAAGATTTTACAATTAGCCTAATAAAACGAATAACTTTATAAAAGTATTCTGTTTTATATAAAAAAATTTTCTTTTTTATTACATTAATAATACTAATAAAATAAAACTTCATCATCATTATTATTATTCACACTATTAATCGACCGTGTCATTCCTGAAAAGGGGGCTTTCAATAAGGATTTCTCCTATTAGCGCCACAGTGATTAGGTGACCAAACCTCTTCTTGGCAGAACTTCTAGACATCGTTAATATTGTAAATAATAATATTAATAACCTTGTTATCTCAATACATAAAAAATCGGCAATAATTGAATACAACTGAGTGACTTCTCACATAACCATCAATAATCAATACCGGTGTAATTACTATGTCTGACCCAGACATCGCATTTTTTAACACCGGGTGTTTCAACGATTAATTCAGTAAAACTTCCGTCGTTATTTTTATAAAATATTTTTGTCATTTTTTCAATCCGAATGATAATTCCGTGAGGGTCCACTTGATGATTGTCTTGGTTACACGAATATTCCCTATTAAAATGAATATTCCCCACCAATCGAATATTATATAACAACTTGCGTACTTTGCAAAATTTATAAATATTACCCACAATTATAACATTATATCAAATTCATTCCATAATATTCAAAATGATATTTATAAAAAATCATCTTTATTCATAAAAGTTGGGGTCTTACAACCTCCCTTCTTAAGAAATTTAGCCCTCGAAATTAGAATGCGATACTGGTATGTCGAAGAGGTAAGGATACCTTGATTTCATTTCAGATTCTAACTCCCAGGTCATTTCCTCAACATCGTGGTTTCTCCACAAAATTTTGACTTGAGGTATAACCTTGGAGCGTAGAATATGTTCCTTTTTATCCAAGATTTGAACAGGAACCTCTTCATACGTTAAATCTTCCGCTATCTCGTCCGATTCTAACTCAATAATGTGATTCGGGTCTTCCACGTATTTACGTAACATGGATATGTGAAAAACGTTATGAACACGAGACATACTTGGCGGTAAAGCAAGTCTATAGGCTACAGTCCCTACTCGATTGAGGATTAAAAATGGACCAATGAATCGAGGATTGAGCTTTCCGCTCTTTCCAAATCTCGTAACTCCTTTCCATGGAGCAAAACATAACAACACATGATCTCCAATATCGAATTCCACGTCCTTTCGATGAAGATCAACATAACTCTTTTGTCGATCTTTTGAGGTTTTTATACGTTGTTGGATCATTTGAATCTTTTCTGTAGTCATACGTACCAACTCTGGTTCCAACAACGTTGTTTCACCCACCTCATCCCAGCATACCAGAGAACGACACTTTCTTCCATACAACGCCTCAAATGGAGCCATGCCAATACTTGCTTGATAACTGTTGTTGTAGGAAAACTCCACCAATGGTAAGAACTTGTCCCAACTTCCCTTGAAGTCAAGGACACAGAGTCTTAATAAATCTTCAAGAGTTTGAATAGTCCTCTCTGATTATCCTTCTGTTTGAGGATGATATGCCGAACTAAATCATAAATTCGTGCCCATAACTTTTTGCAAACTAACCTAAAATCGTGAAGTGAATCTTGGGTCTCGATCAGAAACTATGGATACTGGCATACCATGCAGTCTTACAATCTCGTTTATGTACATACGAGCAAGACGTTCAAGTGTATAAGTTTCTCGTATTGGTAAGAAATGAGCAGACTTGGTCAATCTATCAACAATGACCTAAATTGCATCTATGCCTTGAGAAACCTTGAGAAGACTAGTAACGAAATCCATGGTAATGTGCTCCCACTTCCATTCTAGAATTTTAAGTGGTTGCAATGGACCTTTTGGTACTTGATGCTCTGCCTTAACTCGTTGACAAGTTAAACACCTTGAGATAAACATCGCTATCTCCCTCTTCATATTGTCCCACCAAAATGTATGTCGAAGATCGTGATACATTTTGGTACTCCCAATATGGATTCCACTCGTATATTTGCCATCATCACGTGGGTCCCTGGAGTCTTCATCTCTATCTCCATCATTTACAAGTCATACAAAAGGGGCCTTTGCGTTGACAATATCGCACTCGTACCCGCATATGATCTTCTACTCAATACGTCAGCTACCACGTTTGTTTTTCCAGAATGGTATTAGATGGTATGATCATAATCTTTCAATAGTTCAAGCCAACGTCGCTGTCGCATGTTGAGTTCCTTTTGAGTGAAGAAATATTTGAGGCTTTTATGATCCGTAAAGATCTCCACTTTTTCCCATACATGTAATGCCTCCAAATCTTTAGTGCAAAAATGACTGCTGCCAACTCTAGATCATGAGTAGGATTATTCCTCTTATATTCTATGAGTTGTCGAGAGGCATAGGCTATGACTTTCCCATGTTGCATGAGAACACATCCTAACCCTTTGCCTGAAGCATCACTGCAGATGACAAATCCCTCCGAGCCAGATGGTATTGTCAAAACAAATGTTGAAATGAGTCTTCTCTTGAGTTCTTGAAAACTCTTCTCACATTACTCATTCCAACCGAATTTTATATCTTTTCGAGTCAGCTGAGTTAAGGGAGTAGCGATTCGAGAAAACCCTTCTACGAATCTCCGATAATAACCAAATGTTCAGAAAGCTATGTACTTGATCATTTGATTTAGGTTGCTCCCAGCTTTGAATAGCTTCAATATTTGCTGGGTCAACAGATATTCCATGACTTGATACCACGTGTCCAAGGAATGCTACTTCCTCAAGCCAGAACTCGCATTTCTTTAAATTGGCATAAAGCTTATATTCACGAAGCTTTTGGAGTATTAGCCTCAAGTGTTGCTCATGATCTTCACAGATTTTGGAATAAATAAGGATGTCATCAATAAAGAAGGCCACAAAGTGATCCAAATATTCCTTAAATACTCGGTTCATCATATCCATGAAGGCAGCAGGAGCATTAGTCAATCCAAAAGATATGACTAGAATTCATAATGCCCGTACCGAGTTCTAAAAGCCGTCTTTGGAATGTCATCGGTTCTAATCTTGAATTGGTGATATCCGGAACGAAGATCAATCTTCGAAAAGAATTTGGCACCTTGCAACTGGTCAAACAGGTCATCAATACGTGGCAATTGGTACCTATTTTTGATGGTGACATGATTCAATTCCCGATAATCAATACAAAGTCGTATACTCCCATCTTTCTTCTTCACGAATAGAACATGAGCACCCCAAGGAGAAGTACTAGGACGAATAAAGCCAATGTCTAACAATTCCTGCAGTTGGGTCTTTAACTCACGAAGTTCAATAGAGCCATTCGATATGGGGCTTTGGAAATGGGTTTTGTCTTTGGGTTCAAGGTCTATACAAAATTCAATTTCACGCTTTGGGGTAGGCCAGAAGTTCTTGTGAATACATCGGAAATTCATTAACAATAGAAATATCATTCAAAACCCGACGTATTTTTGTTTAGATCCGTGACATGAGCTAAGAAAGCTTGACATCCGCTTTTCAATAAGCGAATAGCTTTATGTCTTGAGATGACGATAATTGATTTTAATGGTTTGGTTGCTTGAATTAAGCATAATAGGTTGATTAGGAATATGAAAGCTAACAACCTTACGAAAACAATCAATTTTTGCATGATGAGTAGTTAACCAATCAATCCCTAGAATTACATCAAATGCAAGTATTTTTAATGAAATAAGATCAACAGGTAATGTGAGGGTACCGATTTGAACTAAAAAAGACTTATAAACAGTGGATGTAATGAAGGTTTCTCCCAATGTAGTTTCAACAGATAAGTCAAAGTCTAATTTCTCCGGAGTCAAATTTAAACGTTGAGCGTAAGTAGGAGAAATAAAAGAATGGGTAGAATCGGTATCAAATAAGGTATATACTTCGCTAGAGTTTATGATAAGCTTACCCGTGATGACCTCATTCGCGTTCCTTGCTTTTTGGGAGGTCACGACAAACGCTCTCCCTTGCACTACTGGCTTTGACTTTTCTGGGGCGTCCTTTAGTGCCTCCATCCTAGCTGAACTTGTCTTCGATGAATGACAAAATCGGGCTAGGTGACCTTCTCTTCCACAATTATAACATGCTTTAGACGACATCGCGCAGTTTGGACTGATATGTCCCTCCCCTCCGCATTTGAAGCATATGATAGGTGGTCGTTCTTCTTCCTTAACAACGGGTGCTGGTGCTGACGTCTTTTCATCATTGTTGAATCTCCTCTTTTTGAAATGTCCATTCTTATTGTTTTGGCCATGATTACCACCGAAGTGGTTACCATTTCTGGCATGTTGATTCCCTCCATGCTTATTGTCACCGCTTCGATGACTGCTATCACTAGTATTATTATTTTGCCCGCTGCACTCTTTTGGTTGGGTTGACTCATTATCGCGCTCCAATAACTGAGCTCTATTAACAACATCTGAATACAAACACAGTTTTTGAGAGATAAGATATTGACGTATCTCGGGTTTCAAACCTCTTAGAAACATTCGCGTCATTCTCTCCTCATTATCAACCAAATGGGGCCTTGGCCGGGATAACTCGGCAAACTTGGCTTCGTACTGCGACACGGTCATGTTGTTTTGCTCCAGCTTGATGAACTCTACCTCTTTCATGTGACGAATACTTTCGGGAAAGTACTTGTCATTGAACAATTCTTGGAACTTCTCCCAAGTCATCTTCGGTCTGGCGAGTTGAGTCTTTATAGATTCCCACGATGTCGCCTTTGCGCAACATGAAGGTGGCAAAGGAACCTTTTGCTCTCAGAGCATCCCAAGACATCAAATATCTTGCGGATCTGCTTTATCCACATCTCCGCTTTTAAGTGGTTTTGGATCTCCAAAAACTCCGGTGGTCCCATTTCCTTGAATCGCTTAGCGGTGTGATCGTCCGAGAGTTGCCGGTGTTTCCACATATTTTGTCACAGAGCCGCTTTCTTGCTCGATGTTGCATGAATTGCATAAATCCGGAGAACATTCCATCGTTCATCATCTGTCGGTGTTATTGTTTGCACGAGGATTGTCGCCTTCGATGCACATTATCCTGATTATTAATCAGTGGAGACTCAACGGTCTCCTATGCTCTATTGATATTCTCAACATTCTCGGATGCCATTTTCAAACACTGCCACAAAACAAGGGTTAATTAACATATCACATATTATCCACAGTATCTCGACCAGCCAATTAAATATCAAATAAACTTAGGTAGGTCATACTAGCGAAGGAATTTCCCATCTCTCCCCTCCTAGTTCTTGTCTCACATCTCCGCCAAGGATCATATCCCTAAGCTTTGATACCAACTGTGACGCCCCCAAAATAGGTATACATCACCTATTCTGAGTCGCCAAATACATGGTACTGAATACAAATACAAACTAATTATACAATAATCGTGTAAAATACGATAAAACATATGCTGTGACGCCCCCAAAATAGGTATACATCACCCATCTTGAGTCGCCAAATACATGGTACAGATTACAAATACAATCTTAAATATACAACAAAAGCTGTGAGTTTTAATATAAATATTGTCTTCTAGACAATATCCACTCTCAGAATAAGTCCTCATTACAATTATTATCACACTATTTCATAGAATAGTGAGGACTACTAATGCTATCATCTGTTCCATCACTCCGTCCCCCGACTAGTCCCTGCTACGTTCTCATTTCAAGAGAAGCGGTGAAAGAAAGGGTGAGCTCAAATAGCCCAGTAAGAAATATTATGACTAAGATAATGCTGGATAAATTATCATTAGCCTTCAACAGTGTTAAACTGATAAAATACAATAGACAACAAGTTTAACTGCAGCGAAATAAGCAATCCATTAAAAGAGTTAAGTAGAGAATAAAATCTACTATCTTTTATGATTTAAAAAGTTTTTCATCCCTTTTATCGTTGGGACTCAGCTTAATAAATAATCCACAATATCCCTGCACTACGGCCAAGGATATTCATTAGTATCACGACCACAAATTATCTATGCACTACGGGCCAAGGATATTCGTGTATTCATCAATGGTCGTGATCATGCCAATAACTGTCCATCAATGCACTACGGCCAAAGGACTTTTATCACATCATTTGTAACATTACGGTCATGATTATACCGAATAATCCCTGGTCATAATCATACCAAGTCTATCTATGCACTATAGGCCACAGATGACTTTCAAAAATATAAACATGAGGATGATGACAATGATATAAGAATTCAATAAAACAAGTTCAAGAATTAGTTTATCCAGGAACTAATAACGTCCAAATTGTCAACATGATACTTCTTTGTAGAGTAAAATTCAAGAATGCTCAGAAGAATATTTCCATGAAAAAATACTTTGGTTGAAGCGCAAAATATCAAGGATATTCCACTAATTTCATGGAGTATAGAAGTCAAAACTTTAACCAACCGAAAGTATAATAAAGAATGGAATAACAAAAGAAATCACCGGGCATGTGATAGATAAGACGCAGGCGAGTTATTCCAATGTAATAATAAATATGAAATCATGTCCGGCGTAAAATGCACAGACAGGATATTCCAACAGAATAATAAAGAATGGAATAACATAAGGATTTCACCAAGTATAGGGTATATTAGCATATATCAAAGTTATGTATAGGGTGTCTGGCGATATCTGAAGTTATTCAATGAGAATAATAAAGAATGGAATAACATAAGGATTTCACCAAGTATAGGGTATATCTGCGTGTCTGAGTTATTCCAATAGAATAAATAAGAATGGAATAACATAAGGATTTCACCAAGTATAGGGTATGCCGCATATCTGGTCATGTATAGGGTATCTGGCAGATATCTGAAGTTATTCCAATGAGAATAATAAAGACGGAATAATATAAGGATTTCACCAAGTATAGGGTATCTTTTGCATATCTGAGTCATGTATAGGTATCTGGCGATATCTGAGTTATTCCAATGTAATAATAAAGAATAGAATAATGAAGTTCTCTTCATGAATAAGAAATAATAACACCCTTACCGTAAAAGACCTTTGGATATCAAAGTAGTGAAGTAGCGAATACTCTTCTTTCTTCTTTTTATAATTTCTCTCTAGAGTTTCAAAGAATTCGTAAGAAATAATGAAGGAATGAGCTTCTATTTATAGAAGAATGGATTGAATAAGAACTAATTCATGAACGGTCCGGATCGATTTACTTTTAAACGAATCGGTCCGGATCGATTTACTATTAAAACTTAAAGCACGGTCCATTCATACCGATTTACTATTAAAACTTTAAACCAAATGATCCATATTGATTCACTATTATAACTTTCCACCAATGATCCATAATGATTCACTAATATAACTTCAACCAACGGTCTGAAAAATTAGCACATCTCCTCATGGAATAATATTGTACCCAAATACCCGAATGCACAATACTAGAGTGAATAGTAACTGAGTGAATAGTAACTCGTGAATAGTAAATCATAAATAGTAACTCGTGAATAGTAACTCATGAATAGTAACTCGTGAAAAGTAACTCATGAATAGTAACTTGTAAATAGTACTCCGACACAAAAAGTGCCCCAAATACCCGATTGATCAATATAACCTCCAGACATCAATTATTATCAAAATAAATGTCAATTTCTACTAACACAAATAATCCCAATACAATGAAACAATCAAATTCATCTTTAATCAACACGAACTTATCCATCATTAATATCATAACTCACAATATTTAACAACCAGGTTGTTCCCAGGAAAGAGGGGGCTTTCTGATAAGGATTTCTCCCTATTAGCACGCAATTAGATTATCTAACCTCTCCTTAACAGAACTTCTAGACATTGTAAATACTGCAATTTAATAATATGAATAACTTTGTCGTCTCAATTATTGATTTAATAATATAACATATAATGCAGATGATATTGTGACAATAATCAAATCAATAATATGAGAGATATGATGCAACAATTCATCAGAGCAATAATTGAGTATAACCGAAAGTGACCGCTCACGTAAGCATCAATAATCAATCTGGTGTAGTACTACTACTTAACCAAGCGTATTCTCGTATTTTACTACCGGGTAGTTCAACAAGATCAACAATAAAACTTCCGCCGTTATTTTATAAAAAGATAATTCTGTCATTTTTTTACTACGACAATACTTCTGTTGTGGGATCCACCAATGATTGTGCCGTCGTACGGATATTCCCCGATAAAAAGAATATTCCCCGACCAAATCGAATATTATATAACAACTTACATACTTTGCAAAATTTATAAATATTACCCTCAACTATAACATAATATCAAATTTATTTCATAATATTCAAAAATGATATTTATAGAAAAATCATCTTTATTAAAAAAAATTGGGGTCTTACATATGCAGTGAGTTTTAATACAAATATTATCATCTAGACAATATTCACACTCAATGGGGTCCTCGTTAAATTTATTATTACACTATTTCACAGAATAGTGAGGACTACTAATTCACCATCTAGGACCATCACTCTGTTCCCCGACTAGTTTCAGCCACGTTCTCATTCCCTGGAGAGAACAATGAAAGCAAAAGGGTGAGCTCAACTAGCCCAGTAAGAAATATTATGACTAAGATAATGCAGAATAATTTATCATTAGCCTTCAACAATGTTAAACTGATAAAATATAACAAATATCAAGTTTAACTGCAGCGGAACAAGCAATTCATTAAAAGAGTCAAGTAGAGAATAAAATCTACTATCTTTTATGATTTAAAAGATTTTTCATCACTTTTATCGCCGGGACTCAGCTTAATAAATAATCCACATTATCCCTGCACTACGGCCAAGGATATTCATTAGTATCACGAGCACAAATTATCCATGCACTACGGGCCAAGGATATTCGTATATTCATCAATGGTCATGATCATGCTAACAACTGTCTATCAATGCACTTCGGGCCAAATGAGGACTTTTACCACATCATTTGTAATATTACGGTCATAATTATACCGAATAATCCCTGGTCATAATCATACCAAGTCCATCTATGCACTACAGGCCACAGATGACTTTCAAAAAATATAAACATGAGGATGATGACAATGATATAAGAATTCAATAAAAACAAGTTCAAGAATTAATTTATTCAGAACTAATAACGTCCAAATTATCAACATGATCTTTGCTTTGTAGAGTAAAATTTAAGAATGCTCGGAAGGATATTTCCATGAAAAGATCTTTGGATGAAGCGCGCAAATATCAAGGATATTCCACTAATTTCATGGAGAATAGAAGTCAAAACTTTAACCAACCGAGTATAATAAAGAATGGAATAACAAAAGAAATCACCATGCATGCGGTATTTAGCATGTATGCAGTTATTCCAATGAATAATAAATAATGGAACCAGTCATCATGCGTAAGCATTGCATGTGATATTCCAAATGAATAATAAATAAATAATCGAATCAAATGCGTAAAAGCAGACGCATGGATGTTTCAACAAAATAATAAATAACGGAACCAGGTCATGTGTAAGGCACATATAGGATGTTCCAACAGAATGATAAAGAACAGAATAACATAAGAATTTCACTATGCGGTACTTCGCATAGACAGGTTATTACAACATAATAATAAAGAATGGAATAACAGAAGAATTTCACCAAGTATAGGGTAGCCCGTGTATACAGGTTATTCCAACAGAATAATAAAGAATGGAATAACAGAAGTTCTCTTCATGAATAAGAAAGAAATAATACCCCTTACCATAAAAGAAACTTGATATTGGAGTAGTGAAATAGCAGAATACTTTTCTTCTTTCTCTCTATAGTTTCTCTCTCTAGTTTCAAAGAAATTAAGTAAGAAATAATGAAGGAATGAGCTTATTTATGAGAAGAATGGATGAATAATAACCAATCCATGAACGGTCCAGTTAATTTACTTTAAACGGATGGTCCAGTTGGTTTACAATAAAATATAATATATTCTATTTATAATCTAATAAAACGAATAACTTTATAAAAGTATTACATTTTTATATAAAAAGATTTTACTATCTGCAAACACTATGCAGCACTATATCTGAAACACTATGCATAATAAAATATAATATATTCTAATTATTGTCTAATAAAACGAAAAAACTTTATAAAATTATTCTGCTTTTATATAAAAAGATTTCACTATTAGCCTAATAAAACGAATAACTTTATTAAAGTATTTTGTTTTATATAAAAGCTTTTCATTTTATTACATTAATAATACTAATAAAATAAAACTTCATCATCATTATTATTATTCACACTATTAATCGACCGTGTCGTACCCGGAAAGAGGGGCTTTCGAATAAGGATTTCTCCTATTGACGCCGCAATTAGGTGACCAAACCTCTCCTTGGCAGAACTTCTAGACATCGTTAATATTGTAAATAATATTAATAACCTTATTATCTCAATATATAAAATATCGATAATAATTGAATACATCTAAGTGACTTCTCACGTAAGCATCAATAATCAATACTGTAAGTGTCTTCTATGCAACCACGCCAGACATTCTTGTATTTTTAACACCGGGTGTTTCAACAGTTAACGGTAAAACTTCCGCCGTTATTTTCATAAAATCCCCGACCAATCGAATATTATATAACAACTTGCGTACTTTGCAAAATTTATAAATATTACCCACAATTATAGCATTATATCAAATTCATTCCATAATATTCAATAATGATATTTATAAAAAATTGTCTTTATTCATAAAAGTTGGGGTCCTACAAACGGGTACCTATTTTTTATGGTGACATGATTCAACTCCCGATAATCAATACAAAGTCGCACACTTCTATCTTTCTTCTTTACGAATAGAACAGGAGCACCCCAAGGAGACGTACTAGGACGAATGAAACCGATGTCTAATAATTCCTGTAATTAGGTTTTTAACCCCTGAAGTTCAATAGGAGCCATTCGATATGGGGCTTTGGAAATGGGTTTTTTACCGGATTAAAGATCGATACAAAATTCAATTTCACGCTCTGGGGGTACGCTAGGAAGTTCTTCAGGGAATACGTCAGAAAATTCATTAACAATAGAAATATCATTCAAAACTGACGTATTTTTGTTTAGATCCGTGACATGAGCTAAGAAAGCTTGACATCCGTTTTTCAATAAATGAATAGCTTTATGGCTTGAGATGACAGTGATTGATTTTAATGGTTTGGTTGCTTGAATTCGCATAATAGGTTGATTAGAAATATGAAAGCTAACAACCTTACGAAAACAATCAATTTTTGCATGATGAGTAGTTAACCAATCAATCCCTAGAATTACATCAAATGCAAGTATTTTCAATGAAATAAGATCGACATGTAATGTGAGGGTACCGATTTGAACTAAACAAGACTTATAAACAGTGGATATAATGAAGGTTTCTCCCAACGGAGTTTCAACAGATAAGTCAAAGTCTAATTTCTCCGGAGTCAAATTAAAACGTTGAGCACAAGTAGGAGAAATAAAGGAATTGGTAGAACCGGTATCAAATAAAGTATAAAATTTGCTAGAATTTATGGTTAGCTTACCCGTGATTACTTCGTTCGGATTCCTCACTTTTTGGGAGGTTACGACCAACGCTCTCCCTTGAACTATCAGTTTTGTCTTGTCTGGGACACCCTTTGATGCCTCCATCCCAGCTGGACTTGACTTTGGTGCACGATAAAATTGGGCTAGGTGGCCTTCTTTTCCATAATTATAACATGTTTTGGACTGCATCGTGCAGTTTGGACTTATGTGAACTTCCCCTCCACATTTGTTACATACGACCGACGGTCGTTCTCCTTCCTTAACAGCGAGTGTTGGTGCTGACATCTTTCCATCTTTGTTGAACCTTCTCTTCTTGAACTTTCCACTCCTATTGTCTTTGCCATGATTACCACCGAAGTGGTTATCATTTTTTGGAATGTTGAATCCCTCCATGTTTGTTGTCACCGCTTCGATGACTGCTACCACTGGTATTATCGACTTGTCGGCTGCTCTCTGTTGGTTGGGTTAACTCATTATCGTGCTCTAATAACTGAGCCCTATTCACAACATCTGAATACAAATACAGTTTATGAGAGATAAGGTATTGACGTATCTCGTGTTTCAAACCTCTTATAAACATCCGTGTCATTCTTTCCTCTTTATCAACTAAGTGGGACGCAAACCGAGATAACTCGGCAAACTTAGCTTCGTACTATGCCACAGTCATATTGTTTTGCTCAAGCTTGATGAACTCTACCTCCTTCATGTGATGAATACTTTTAGGAAAGTACTTGTCGTTGAACAGCTCTTGGAACTTCTCCCAAGACATCTTGATCTTGGCATGTTGAGTCGCTTTCTGATTCCCACCATGAATCGCCCTCCTCTTGACGCATATATGAAGGTGGCAAAGGAACCTTTTGCTCCTCGGAGTATCCCAAGACATCAAATATCTTGGTGATCTGCTTTATCCACGTCTCACCTTTAAGTGGTTTTGGCTCTCCAAAAAACTCCGGTGGTCCCAGCTCCTTGAACTGCTTAGCGGTGACCGACCGTGAGTTGTCAATGTTTCCACCTGCATTTTGGATAGAGCCTCTTCACTGATGTTGCATGAATTTCATAAAGCCTCTGAGCATCCCATCGTTCACCATTTCATCGGTGTTATTGTTTTCATGAGGATTATTATCTTCTGTTGCACATTACCACAGGCATTGATCGTTGGTGACTCAATCGGTCTCACGTGCTTCATTCATTTATCTCAACATTTTGGATGCCATTTTCAAATCTTTTGACAAAACAAGGGTTAATTAAAATATCACATATTATCCCTATACTCTGACCGACCAATTAAATACCAAATAAACTCAGGTAGGTCATACTAGCGAAGGAATTCCCCCTCTCTCCCCTCCTAGTTCTTGCCTCACATCTCAGCCAAGAATCATATCCCTAAGCTTTGATACCAACTGTGACGCCCCCAAAATAGGTATACATCACCTATTCTAAGTTGCCAAATACGGTACAAAAATATAAATACAACTTATTAATACAATTGTCGTGTAAAATACGACAAAACATAAACTGAGAGTTTTAATAAGAATATTGTCATCTAGACAATATCCACACTCAATGGAGTCCTCATTACATTTATTGTCACACTATTTAACAGAATAGTGAGGACTACTAATGCTATCATCTGGACCATCACTCCATTCTCCGACTCGTCCCAGCTATATTCTTATTTCCTGAAGAGAACAGTGAAAGAAAGGGTGAGCTCAATTAGCCCAGTAAGAAATATTATTACTAAGATAATGCACAATAAATTATCATTAGTCTTTAACAATGCTAAACTGATAAAATACAATAGACATCAAGTTTAACTGTAGTGGAACAAGAAATCCATTAGAAGAGTCAAGTAGAGAATAAAATCTACTATCTTTTATGGTTTAAAATGTTTTCATCAATTTTTATCACTGAGACTCAGCTTAATAATTAAGACACATCTTCTAATCATCCCTGTACTACGGGCCAAGGATATTCATTAAATCATCAATGTTCATGACTATACCGAACAATCCCCGGTCATAATCATACCAAAAGTCATCCATCAATGCATTACGAAGCCAATTTGAGGACTTTTACCATATCATTTATAACATTACGTCATGATTATCTTGAATGATCCCCGATGTCATAATCATACTAAGTCCATCTATGCACGTAAGCCAAAGATGACTTTAATCACAATATAAGCATAAGGATGATGATAATGACATAATAATTCAATAAAACAAGTTCAAGAATTAATTTATCCAGGAACCAATAACGTCCAAATTGTCAACATGATACTTCTTTGTAGAGTAAAATTCAAGAATGCTCAAAAGAATATTTCCATGAATAGATACTGGATGAAGCACAAATATCAAGGATATTCCACTAATTTCATGGAGTATAAAAGTCAAAGGTTTAACCAACTATGTATAACAGAATATACGAAACTGCAAATGGATTTTCGCCCGCCATGCGGTAATCCACGTATACAGATCATTTCCATAATTTAATAAGGAACGAATACAAAGGATTATTCACCATGCATGTGGTAATCCACATAGATAGGTTATTCCAACAGAATAATAAATAATGGAACCAGGTCAGGCGTAATACACTCCGACAGGATATTCCAACAGAATAATAAAGAATGGAATAATAACAGAAATCACCATGCATACGATAGATCGCACTGAC
This sequence comes from Panax ginseng, assembly GCA_020205605.1. Classification (NCBI taxonomy): domain Eukaryota; kingdom Viridiplantae; phylum Streptophyta; class Magnoliopsida; order Apiales; family Araliaceae; genus Panax; species Panax ginseng. The sequence continues at coordinate 48,528,369 of CM035132.1, forward strand.
AGGTTATTCTTAACAGAATAATAAATAATGGAACCAGGTCATGCGTAACGCACAAACAGGATATTTCGACAGAATAATAAAGAATGGAACCAGGTCATGCGTAAACGCACATACAGGATATTCCGACAGAATAATAAAGAACGGAATAATAAAAGAATTTCACCATCTATGCGGTACTTCGCATAAACAGGTTATTCCAACATAATAATAAAGAATGGAATAATAGAAGAATTTTATCATGTATGCGGTACTTCGCATAAACTGGTTATTCCAATAAATAATAAAGAATGGAATAATAGAAGAATTTCATCAAGTATAGGGGAGTCCGTGTATACAGGTTATTCCAACAGAATAATAAAGAATGGAATAATAGAAGTTCTCTTCATGAATATGAAAGAAATAATACCCCTTACCATTAGAAAATCTGGATATTGGAAAAGTGAGGTAGCAGACTTCTCTTCTTCTTTCTCTCTATAGTTTTTCTCTCTAGAGTTTCAGTGAATTCGTAAGAAATAATGAAGGAATGAGCTTATATTTATAGAAGAACTGAAAGTGGCTCTTGGTCTTAACGAAGGGTCAAAATGACTCTTCGTAATATTGAAGAGACAACTACTATTTGCGAAGGGGCAATTAACTCTTGGAACGCCGAAGAGGCAAATAACTCTTAGAAAACTGAAGGGACAAATAACTCTTGGAAAACTGAAGGGACAAATAACTCTTAAAAAACTGAAGGGACAAGTTACTATTAAAACTTTAAATCAACGATCCATATTGATTTACTATTATAATTTCAACCAATGTTCTGAAAAATTAGCACATCTCCTCATGGAATAATATTGTACCCAAAAATGATTTGGACCGAAAAGAAATATATTTTTCGGGTGAATAGTACCTTATGAATAATAACTCATGAATAGTAACTCGTGAATAGTAACTTATGAATTGTTCTCTGACACAAAAAGTGCCCCGAATACCCGATTGAACAATATAACCTCCAGACATCATTTATTATCGAAATAAATGTCGATTTCCACTAACACAAATAATTTCAGCACAATGGAACTATCAATTTCATCTTTAATCAATACGAACTTATTCATCATTAATATTATAACTCATAATATTTAACAACCAGGTCGTTCCCAGGAAAGAGGGGGCTTTCCAATAAGGATTTCTCCATATTGACGCGCAATTAGATTATTTAACCTCTCCTTGACAAAACTTCTAGACATTGTAAATATTGTAATTTAATAATATGAATAACTTTGTCATCTCAATTATTGATTTAATAAATATATCATATTATGCAGATGATACAGTGACAATAATTGAATCAATAATATGAAAGATGTGATACAGCAATTACTGTAGCAATAATTGAGTATAACTGAGTGACTTATCACGTAAGCATCAATAATCAATACCGTGTGTTACTATACAACCACGCGTATTATTGTACTTTTACTACCGAGTAGTTCAACAATATTAATGGTAAAACTTTCGCCATTATTTTCATAAAATATTTCTGTCGTTTTCTCAATTCGACAATAATTCCGTTGCGGGGTCCACCAATGATTGTGCCGTTGTACGAATATTCCCTGATAAAAACGAATATTCTCCGACCAATCGAATATTTATAACAGCTTGCATACTTTGCAAAATTTTCAAATACTACCCACAACTATAACACTATCTCAAATCCACACCATAATATTTAAAAAAATATTTCGAGAGAAATTAATCTTTATTCTTAAAAGTTGGGGTCTTACATATGATCCCTGGCTAAGATGTGAGACTAGAACTAGGAGGGGAGAGACGGGTAATTCCTTCGCTAGTATGACCTACCTAAGCTTATTTGTTATTTAATTGGTCGGTCAGAGTATAGGGATAATATGTGGCATGTCAATTAACCCTTGTTTTGTGGTAGTATTTGAAAATGACATCTGAGAAAGTTGAGATAAGCAATGGAGCACATGAGACCGTTGAGTCACCAACGATCAATACCTAGGATAATGTGCATCAAGAAGGCCATAATCCTCCGATAAACAACAATACCGATCAAATGACGAACGATGGGATGTTTAGAAGCTTTATGCAATTCATGCAACATCAGGCGAGAGCGGCTCCTGTCCAAAATACAGGTGAAAACACTGACAACTCTCGGACGGTCACCGCTAAGCAGTTCAAGGAGCTAGGACCACCAGAGTTTATTGGAGAGCCAAAACCACTTAAGGCGGAGACATGGATAAAGCAGATCACCAAGATATTTGATGTCTTGGGATGCTCCGAGGAGCAAAAGTTTCCCTTTGCCACCTTCATGTTGCGAGGCGAGGCAGATTACTGGTGGGAATCTGTAAAGCATACTCAACCTGCCGAACTGAAGATTACTTGGGATAAGTTCCAAGAACTGTTCAATGACAAGTACTTTCCTGAAAGTATTTATCACATGAAAGAGGTAGAGTTCATTAGACTGGAACAAAACAACATAACCGTGTTGCAGTACGAAGCTAAGTTTGCCGAGTTGTCCCGGTTTTTGTCCCACTTATTTAATAACGAGGGGAGAATGACGCGAATGTTTCTAAGAGGTTTGAAACCCGAGATACGTCAATACCTTATCTCTCACAAACTATGTTTGCATTCTGATATTGTAAATATGGCTCAGTTATTGGAGCGCGATAATGAGTTAACCCAACAAAGAGAGAGCAGTTGACAAGTCGATAATACCAGTGGTAGTAGACATCGAAGCGGTTACAACAAACGTGGAGGAAATCAACATGCCAGAAATGGTAACCACTTCGGTGGTAATCATGGACAAGATAATAGAAGTGGAAATTTCAAGAAGAGGAGATTTAATAATGATTGAAAGACATCAGCACCAGCACCTGTTGTTAAAGAAGGAGAATGACCACCGGTCGTATGTTTCAAATGCGGACAGGAGGGACACATCAGTCCAAACTGTACGCATCAGTCCAAATCATGTTACAATTTTGGAAAAGAAGGTCACCTGGCCAGATTTTATCGTACACCAAAGTCAAGTCCAGTTGGGATGGAGGCATCAAAAGCAGCCCCAGACAAGAAAAAATCGGTAGTTCAAGGGAGAGCGTTTGTCGTAACCTCCCAAAAAGCGAGGAATCCGAACGAGGTGATCACATGTAAGCTAATCATAAACTCTAGCGAAGTCTATATCTTATTTGATACCGGTTCTATCCATTCTTTTATTTCTCCTACTTGCGCTCAACGTTTAAATTTGACTCCGGAGAAATTAGATTTTGACTTATTTGTTGAAACTCCGTTGGGGGAAACCTTTATTACATCCACGGTTTATAAATCTTGTTTGATTCAAATAGGCACCCTCACATTGCCTGCCGATCTTATTTCCTTAAAAATACTTGCATTCAATGTGATTTTAGGGATTGATTGGTTAACCACTCATCATGCTAAAATTGACTATTTTCGTAAGGTTATTAGCTTTCATATTCCTAACCAACCTATTATGCGAATTCAAGCAACCAAACCATTAAAGTCAATCACTGTCATCTTAAGCCACAAAGCCATTCGTTTATTAAAAAATGGATGTCAAGCCTTCTTAGCCCATGTCACGGATTTAAATAAAAATACGTCAGAGTTAAATGATATTTCTATTGTTAATAAATTTCCTGATGTATTCCTTGAAGAACTTCTTGGTCTACCCCCGGAGCGTGAAATTGAGTTTTTTATTGACCTTGAACCTGGTACAAAACTCATTTCCAAAGCCCCATATCGAATGGCTTATATTGAACTTCAGGAGTTAAAAACCTAACTACAGGAATTTTTAGACATCGGTTTCATTCGTCCTAGTACGTCTCCATGGGGTGCTCCTGTTCTGTTCGTGAAGAAGAAAGATGGAAGTATGCGACTTTGTATTAATTATCGGGAGTTAAAACATGTCACCATCAAGAATAGGTATCCGTTACCTCGCATTGATGACCTGTTCGACCAGTTGCAAGGAGCACAATTCTTTTCAAAGATCGATCTTCGTTCGGGATATCATCAGCTGAAGATTAAACTGAGGATATTCCAAAGACTGCCTTCAGAACTCGGTACGGGCATTATGAATTTTTAGTCATGTCTTTTGGATTGACTAATGCTCCTGCTGCTTTCATGGATATGATGAATCGAGTATTCAAGGAATATTTAGATTAGTTTGTTGTTGTCTTTATTGATGACATCCTCATCTATTCCAAAAGTCGTGAAGATCATGAGCACCATTTGAAGCTGATACTTGAAAGGCTTCGTGAAAACAAGCTATATGCCAAGTTGAAGAAATGCGAGTTTTGGCTTGAGGAAGTAGCATTCCTTTGGCACGTGGTGTCAAAATATGGAGTATCTGTTGACCCAGCAAAGATTGAAGCAATACAAAGCTGGGAGCAACCTAAATCAGTACAGAAATGTAAGACCCCAACTTATTATAAATAAAATTGAATTTCCTCTATTTATTATTTTGAAATAGTAAGGGTTAATTTGATTAATGTGGTTAGTTATGGGTAAAATGCACAAATATTTCAAATAAGCAAGTGGTTATAAAGTATTCATTGTGGTCGGGGAATATTCGATTTACGTGCAAGGCAAATGACCTTTAATGGGGAGCCCATAACGGAAAGCGATTGGATAAAGAAAACGACAAGTATAAGTTGTTAATAAATAACGGCGTAGTTGTTACCGTTAATACTGTTGAAATACTCGGTGGTTAAAACATAGTAGCAAACGGTATTGCACCAATTATTGATTCTTACGTAAGAAGGCACAACTCAATAATTGTTACAGTAATTACTATTCAATATTTTATTTTATTGATTTAATAATTGCTATGTTGATATTTTATATTATTGTTGTTTCAATAATTGTCACTACACAATATTTTCCATTAACGGAGCAATAATTCATATTATTTGAATAATATTATTAGATAACATTATTGGCAATGTCTAGAAAGTTACATCTAAGGAGAGGTTTGGTCACCTAATCAAGGCCAGGAAGGAGAAATCCTTATTGAAAGCCCTCTTTCTGAGAAGCTACACGGTTGTCGATTTTGATTACATAATATTATTTGTGAATAATTAATTATTGATTTATATGATGAGGAAAATATTTATTTTATGTGGATATAGATGGAGAAAATTTTATTGTGACAATTGTTGAAAATTAATATTTTATCTTTTTCCGATAAAATAATTCATTTAAATATATTATTATATTAATATAATAATGGTGTTATTTTTATAATGAATGTGGGATATATGAGTATATGAGGAGGAAGAGTATTTTTATTGCATTAAATGATAAACACATGTTTTGTGTGTCAGTGGACCCCATTTCTTGATTTGAAATTTGATTATAACACAGTAAAATCGCTTCGTTAAATGGATTTCTTGGTCAATTTCATTTGGAATTTGGAAAAACTTTCTTCTGCAAAGTTGTAGATAATTAAATTTCCTATGAAATGGACATAAAATTTGAATTTTTTCTGATAAAAGGGCTATTTATTATGAATTATTGAAGTTCTGAAGTTTCGAAATAATTAATTTTTGAAAGTTTTAAATATTTTTTGTTAGAAAAACGTTTTTGGTCATTATTGTGGGCTACTTTGGTGGCTGAATTTAGATTGTCAAGAGGTGTGCATGAATTTATTTTATAAATATATTATTTTATTAAATTTTCTACTTTGGTGTTCTAAGCAATTTCCTATAAATAGAGTGCTTAGGTTAGAATTGAAAATCACACCAGAAATTGAAGTTTTTTCTATTATCGAGCGTATTCTTGTGAGTATTTTGATACTTTGAGTGTTGCTATACGGTGCAAGTTCCTTCAGCGTTATATTTGATATTCCAGCCAGAAGTACTATTCTTTTCAAGGTAAGGGATATTTTTTTTTTAAAAATGATATTATTTCTTTCAATATCATTATACCAGAATATTGGTGAGATTTTTCTTGTGAAATTCTTGTCTTTTAGTGTCGGGGTTACTATTCACGTATACGGCACTATTCACGAATACGACACTATTCACAAAAAAAATAAATTTTCGTTTTTTCGTCCAAAATATCTATTATGGATACTAGCTTTGATTGTATCTATGTTTTGATTATTCTTGAATTTTACTCCACTGTGATTATTTATGAGGTATTTTTGGACATGGATAAACCGAAAGACGAATCCTTAATATTTATTCATTTGTTTCACTGGATTCGCTTCTTTTAAAATATTTTTCATCATCCTTAGTCCTAAATGATGATATAACTGAATATCTTTGGCCTGTAGTGGAAAGATTAATGATTTTATGATGAATATCTTTGGCCCGTAGTGCAAAGATGAACAAGTGTTGAGATGAACATGACCAACTGATGAATATCTTTGGTCTGTAGTGCAAACATGAATATTTGATTCAAGATGTATGTTGATTGATGTTACAGGGATAAAATATTGATGATGAACTTTTAAATTCATAGATAATAGTAGATTTTATTCTCTACGTAACTCTTCTATGAATTATTATTTCCGCTGCGAATATTGTTCTAAAACTTGTTGTCTATTGTATTTTATCATATTTTTCCTTGTTGAGGACTAACGATAATTTGTTCTGTATTATCTTAGTCATAATGTTCTTTACTGGGCTAGTTGAGCTCACCCTTTTCCTTTTTGTTCCATTTTTCTTCTAAGGAGACGAGAATGTAGTGAGTACTAGTCGGGGTATGGAATGAAGGTTCTAGGAAGATATTTTTGAAGTCCTCACTATTTTGTAAAATAATGTATCAATAATTGTAATGAGGACTTATTTGGGTGTGAATATTGTCTAGATGACAATATTTGTATTTAAACTCACAGTTTAAGTGTTGTCGTATTTTACACGACAATTGTATTAATAAAGTTGTAGTTGTTTCTGTACCATGTATATTGACAACTCAGAATGGGTGTTGTATACCTATTTTAGGGGCGTCACACGAAATACGTAGCTTTCTCGGCTTAGCTGGTTATTAACGGAGATTCGTAGAGGGGTTTTCTCGAATCGCTACTCTATTAACTCAGCTGACTCCGAAAGATACAAAATTTGGTTGGACCGAGGAATGTGAGAAGAGTTTTCAAGAACTCAAGAGGAGACTCATTTTGGCACCTGTTCTGGTAATACCATCTGGATCGGAAGGATTTTTCATCTACAGTGATGCTTCAGGCAAGGGTTTAGGATGTGTTCTCATGCAACATGGGAAAGTCATAGCTCATGCCTCACGACAACTCAAAGAATATGAGAGAAATTGTCCTACTCATGATCTAGAGTTGGCAGCTGTCGTTTTCGCACTTAAAATCTGGAGGCATTACCTGTATGGGGAAAAGGTGGAGATCTTTACGGATCATAAAAGACTCAAATATTTCTTCACCCAAAAGGAACTCAATATGCGGCAATGACGTTGGCTTGAACTGTTGAAAGATTATGATCATAACATTCAATACCATCCTGGAAAAGCGAACGTGGTAGCTGACACATTGAGTAAAAGATCATATGCGGGTACGAGTGCGATATTGTCAACGCAAAGGCCCATTTTGTATGACTTGTAAAGGATGGAGATAGAGATAAAGACTCCAGGGACCCACATGATGATGACAAATATACGAGTAGAACCGACTTTAATCGATAAAGTTAAAGCTGCTCAAGCTACAGACCTGGAGCTGATGCATATGAAGAAGAAAGTGCAAGAAGGTGCTATTCCGGAAGCAAGAATCGATGAAGAAGGAATACTTATAGTCAACTCCAGACTTTGTGTTCCTAACGACTCTGATTTGATGTATAAGATCATGATGGAGGCACACAACACACCGTTTGCAATCCATCTTAGGAGTACCAAAATGTATCATGATCTTCAACATACATTTTGGTGGAGCAATATGAAGAGAGAGATAGCGGAGTTCATCTCAAGGTGTCTAACTTGTCAATGAGTCAAGTCGGAGCATCAAGTACCAAAAGGTCCATCAGAACCACTTGAAATTCCGGAATGGAAGTGGGAGCACATTACCATGGATTTCAAGCATCGGTCTTCCCAAGGTTTCTCAAGGCATTGATGCGATTTGGGTCATTGTTGATAGATTGACCAAGTCTCTGCTCATTTCATACCTATACGAGAAACTTATACACTTGAACGTCTTGCTCGTATTTACATAAATGAGATTGTAAGATCGCATGGTATGCCAAAGATCCATAGTTTCCGATCGAGACCCAAGATTCACTTCACGATTTTGGGTTAGTTTGCAAAAAGCTATGGGCACGGATTTATGATTTAGTTCGGCATATCATCCTCAAACGGACGGACAATCAGAGAGGACTATTCAGACTCTTGAGGATCTATTAAGACTCTATGTCCTTGACTTCAAAGGAAGTTGGGACAAGTTCTTGCCATTAGTGGAATTCTCCTACAACAACAGTTATCAAGCAAGTATTGGCATGGCTCCATTTGAGGCGTTGTATGGAAGAAAGTGTCGTTCTCCAGTATGCTGGGATGAGGTGGATGAAGCAACGGTGTTGGGACTGGAATTAGTTTGACCCCCCCAAAATCAGGTATACATCACCTATTCTGAGTCGTCAAATACATGGTACATAAATCAATTACAACTTAATTATATAACTGTCGTGTAAAATACAACATAATACAAACTGTGAGTTTTAATACAAATACTGTCTTCTAGACAATATTCACTCTCATAATAAGTCCTCATTACATTTATTGTCACACTATTTAACAGAATAGTGAGGACTACTAATACTATCATTTGGTCCATCACTCCGCTTCTCAGACTCGTCCCAAATTATATTCTCATTTCACGAAGAATAAAGGTGAAAGAAAGGGTGAGCTCAACTAGCCCAAAGAAGAAATATTATGACTAAGATAATGCGAGAATAAATTATCATTAGCCTTAAAACAAAGGTTAAACCGATACAATATAACAAACATCAAGTTTAATGCTGCAATGAACAAGCAATCCATTAAAAGAGTCAAGTAGAGAATAAAATCTACTATCTTTTATGATTTAAAAGGTTTTTCATCACTTTTATCGTTTGAGACTCACTAAATAAATAATCCACATCATCGAATCACCCTCGCACTACTTCGGCCGAGGATATTCTTTAGTATCACGACCATAAATTATCCATGCACTACGGGCCAAGGACATTCGTGTATTCATCAATGGTCATGATCATGCCAACAACTGTCCCATCAATGCACTACACAGCCAATGAGGACTTTTATCACATCATTTGTAACATTACGATCATGATTACACCAATAATCCTCGGTCATAATCATACCAAGTCCATCTATGCACTACTGAGCCACAAATGACTTTCAAAAAATTATAAACATGAGGATGATGACAATGATATAAGAATTCAATAAAACAAGTTCACGAATTAATTTATTTAGGAACTAATAACGTCCAAATTGTCAACATGATACTGCTTTGTAGAGTAAAATTCAAGAATGTTCATAAGAATATTTCCATGAAAGATCTTTGGATGAAGCCAAAAATATCAAGGATATTCCACTAATTTCATGGAGTATAGAAGTTAAAACTTTAACCAACCGAGTATAATAAAGAATGGAATAACAAAAGAAATCACCATGCATGCGATTGCCGCGATAAATGTGTTATTCAAGCCTGAATAATAAATAACGGAACTCATTCTGCGTAGTAATACGACCGACGGATATTCCAAATGAATAATAAAGAATGGAATAACAATGAAATCACCATGCATGCGGTACTTGGCATAGGCAGGTTATTCCAATGAATAATAAATAACGGAACACGGTCGGTGTAATGCCCTACGTAATATTCCAACAGAATAATAAAGATTTTAACTAGGTCCCAAAAGAAAACGCATGACAGGATGTTCCAACCAATGAATAATAAAGATTTTTATAAGGTCGGTGTAAACGCATGCATATGTGATGGGATGTTCCAAATGTAATAATAAAGAATGGAGTAACAATGAAAATCACCAAGTATAGGGTGAGATCAGCGTATATAGGTTATTCCAATGTAATAATAAAGATGGAATAATAGAAGTTCTCTTCATGAATACAAAAGAAATAATACCCTTTACCTTAGAAAAGAAAAACCGATAATTTGGATTAGAGAGGTAGCAGACTTTCTATTCTTCTTTCTCTCTAAAATTTCTCTCTATAATAAGCGCTTTATATAGCTTGAGTAAATTGGTGAAGAATGATGAAGAATGAGCTTCTATTTATAGAAAAATATAGTTTCAATAATTGCACGTTTTGGGGCTCAAAAATTACAAATCTGATACCTCCAACTTTTACTTTATTTTTAATTTAGTCATGCAAGTATTATCAAACTTGCACCACCTCCCCTAATAGTAAATTATGTGATTCAATAGTAAATTATGTGAATCAATAGTTCTAGACATGTGAAAATCTGAATTACAAGATATAGTACCTCCATTTTAACTTAGTCATGCAAGTATTATCAATCTTGCACCAACTCCCCTAATAGTAATAAGAATGTGAAACAATAGTATACACATGTGAACAAATAGTTATAATCATGTGAAATAATAGCAATCAATTGCTCATTTATCCTAAGCAAATACCCGATTGGGTTAATTCGATATAACCTCCAGACATCAATTTTTATCGAAATAAATGTCGATTTTCACTAACACAAATAATTTCAACACAATGAAACTATTTTTATCAAAAATATAAAATTTGAAATTTTGAAGTTTGATTTTTCTTGAAAAAGTCAACTGTTGAATTTTTGACCAAATAGTAAAAATCGAAAAATTTTATGTTTATAGTCTATTTTTACTAATTTCATCGTTCCGGACTCAAATATCACATCCGCGTCTCCAAATTCAACATCGAGCACAACTTCAATTTTAATAACATTCATCATTAATATTATAACTTACAATATTTATCAACCAGGTCATTCCCAGGAAAGAGGGGGCTTTCCAATAAGGATTTCTCCCTATTGGCGCGCAATTAGATGACCAAACCTCTCCTTGACAGAACTTCTAGACATTGTAAATATTGCAATTTAATAATATGAATAACTTTATCGTCTCAATTATTGATTAATAATATATCATATAATGCAGATGATACTATGACAATAATCGAATCAATAATATGAGAGATGTGATACAACAATTACTGTAGCAATAATTAAGTATAACTGAGTGACTTCTCACGTAAGCTTCAATAATCAATACCGTGTGCTACTATGCAACCATGCGTATTACTGTACTTTTACTACCGAGTAGTTCAACAGTATTAACGGTAAAACTTCCGCCGTTATTTTCATAAAATATTTTTGTCATTTTCTAACTACTGACGATTACTTTGATTTCGGGGGTCCACCAATGATTATCTTGAGTCGTCTAATATTCCCCGACAAAAGAATATTCCCCGGCCAAATGAATATTATATAACAACTTGCGTACTTTGCAAAATTTATAAATACTACCCACAACTATGACATTATAACAAATTCATTCCATAATATTCAAAAATGATAATTATAGAAAAATAATCTTTATTCATAAAAGTTGGGGTCTTACAATTAGTACTTATGACTACGGAGAAGATTCAAATGATCCACCAACGTATAAAAATTTCACAAGATCGACAAAAGAGTTATGCTGATCTTTATCGAAAGGACGCGGAATTCAATGTTAGAGAACATGTGTTGTTACGTGTTGCTCCATGGAAAGGAGTTATAAGATTTGGAAAGAGAGGAAAGCTTAATCCTCGATTCATTAGCCCATTTGAAATCCTTAACCGAGTAGGAACTGTAGCCTATAGACTCGCTTTACCGCCAAGTATGTCTCGTGTTCATAACGTTTTTCACATATCCATGCTACGTAAATATGTGGAGGACCCGAACCACATTATTGAGTTAGAACCAAAAGAAATAGCGGAAGATTTAACGTATGAAGAGGTTCCTGTTAAAATCTTGGATAAGAAGGAACATATTCTACCCTCTAAAGTTATACCTCAAGTCAAAGTTTTGTGGAGAAACCACGATGTTGAGGAAATGACTTGGGAGTTAGAATCTGAAATGAAATTAAGGTATCCTCACCTCTTCGTCATACTAGGTATGTACCCTAATTTCGAGGATGAAATTTCATAAGAAGGGGAGGTTGTAAGACCCCAACTTTTATGAATAAAGATTAATTTTCTCTAAATATCATTTTTGAATATTATGGTGTGGATTTGATATAATGTTATAGTTGTGGGTAATATTTATAAATTTTGCAAAGTAAGCAAGTTATAAAATATTCGTTTAGTCGGGGAATATTCTTTTTGTCGGAGAATATTCGTACGACAACACAATCATTGGTGGACCCCACAACGGAATTATCGTCGGAGTTAGAAAATGAAAAAAATATCTTTTTATATAAATAATTGGTAGTGTTGTTATTCTGATTAACAATTTGTTGGAATACACGGTGATTAAAATACAAGAACACGTTGTTGTCTGATAAGATGCACATGATTGCACAATATTTTTGAATTATTAATTCTTATGTAAGAAGGCACTACTCAATAATTATTACGATAATTACTTGCTTAATATTTTATTTTATTGATTCAATAATTGATACGTTGATATTTTTGATTCAATAATTGTCATTACACAGTATTTCAAATTATCAAATCAATAATTCATTTAAATATATTATTATTATATTATATTATAGTAGTATGATGTGATTATATGATAGTATGTTTTTTATAATTTGAATGGTAGCATTATTATAGTAAATTCATGGTATAAAAGTAAAATGAGGTGGAAGAGAACAAATTGAATTTGAATTCTGATGATGTAAGCGATGATGTCATCGGAACGATGAGGTAAGCAATGATGTCATCGGAAGGATGATGTCATATGATCGATGATGTAAGCGATGATGTCATAAATTATGGCAAAAAGACTATTTTACCCTTACTCTACCAAGCTTATAAATAGAAGCTCATCCTTTTCACTGAATTCACTAAAAGCTATAGAAGCGAGAAAGAATATAGAGAATAAGAGAGAAGAAGAAGAATCTTCACATTACTACAATATTATGGTATCCAATTTCTTACTAAGGTAAGGGGTATTATTTCTTTTGTATTCATGAAGAGAACTTTTGTTATTCCATTCTTTATTATTACATTGGAATAACTTTGTATCTGTGGACTACCCTATACTTGGTGAAATTCTTTTGTTATTCCATTCTTTATTGTTATGTTGGAATAACTTTGTCATGCCAATCTTCGCATACATGGTGAAATTCTTCTATTATTCTATTCTTTATCATTCATTTGGAGCAACCATTTGCATGCGTGCTTTCATTACGATAACTTTGTTCCATTATTTATCATTCTGTTGGAACATCTTGTATGTGCTTTTTACGCATGACTTCGGTTCCATTATTTATTATTCATTGGAATATCACATGCATGCGTTTTACGCATGACACAGTTCCATTATTTATTATTACATTGGAATAACTTTTATGCGTGCGGTCTATCGCATGCTTGGTGATTTCTTTTGTTATTATATTCTTTATTATACTCAGTTGGTTAAAGTTTTGATTTCTATACTCTATGAAATTAGTGGAATATCCTTGATATTTGCGCTTCATCAAGTATCTTTTCATGGAAATATCCTTCTGAGCATTCTTGAATTTTACTCTACAATGCAAAGATGTATCATGTTGACAATTTGGACGTTATTGGTTCCTAGATAAATTAATTCTTGAACTTGTTTTATTGAATTCTTATATCATTGTCATCATCCTCATGCTTATATTGTGATGAAAGTCATCTTTGGCTTACATGCATAGATGGACTTGGTATGATTATGACCAGGGATTATTCAGTATAATCATGACCGTAATGTAATGAATGATGTAGTAAAAAATTTCATTGACCCGTAGTGCATTGATGGACAGTTGTTGAGATGAACATGACCAACTGGTGATAATAATGAATATCCTTGGCTCATAGTGCATGGATAATTCAGTGATGTGATTTATTTATTAAGTTGAGTCTCAGCGATAAAATTGATGATAACTATTAAATCATAGAAGATAGTAGATATCATGCTCTATTTGACTCTTCTAATGGATTATTTGTTCCGCTGTAGTTAAACTTGTTGTCTATTATATTCTATCAGTTTAACACTGTTGAAGGCTAATGATAATTTACTTGCATTATCTTAGTCATAATATTTGTTACTGGGCTAGTTGAGCTGACCCTTTTTCTTTCATTGTTCTCTTCAGAAAATGAGAATATAAATTTGGGACTAGTCGAGAGCGGAGTGACGGTCCAGATGGGTGTCTTAGTAGTCCTCACTATTCTATGAAATAGTGTGATAATAACTGTAATAAGATTGAATTTGAGTGTGGATATTGTCTAAAAGACAATATTCATATTTAAACTCTCAGCATATGTTTTGTCGTATTTACACGATAGTTGTATTAATTAAGTTGTATTTGAATTTTGTACCATGTATTTGACGACTCAAAATGGGTGATGTATACCTATTTTGGGGGCGTCACAACGTTCGTTTCTTCAAATTCATCCCTGAACTTCAAATTTGACTTTTCCTCATAAAAGTCAATTATTGACTTTGACTAAAAAGTTATGGTGTTTAAAGTCTTCACCTACCAAATTCAACGTTCCAAACTAAAACGGTGCAATCCGTGTCTCAAATTTTCATCTCGTACTCAAATTTGAATTTTGAATTGTATAGCTTTCTTTGTTCCATCTCCTTCTAACCATATATAGCTCCCTCACATATGTCTCCATTTTTATGCGTCATCGTTGGTTATTTTTCGCGTATCAATTTTTTTCTCGATATAACGTTTCCAATTTAATTATGACTCTAAATAAAATTCGATTTTTATTTCATTGAAATTTCAGTTTACAATGTTTTATTCGTATTCTTAATCTCGTTAACATTTCTTGAAAACTCCGGGTGTTACATTTGACATTCGTCTAATTAATTTGAGCTTTTTTTAATTCAGTGGACTATTACACAAAACGCGTTACCGTGGTTGGCGTAAAGTATATTTTTTCCTTTAGTGGACCAAATAAATTAAACTAGAGTTTAGTGGCATAAGTAATAGTTTCACAATTGTTTTTAGGAAATTGATATTTCCATAATACTTTTTGATATTTTTACATAAAAAATGTCGATATAGGATCTATAGTGACGGTTTTCATGTGAAAATATTAGTTTTTTTTATTACTTATTACACAACTTTTTCCAAAATAACTGCTTCTCTGACCTTTACTCTCCCTTTATAATATATATAGATAAACGTAAATAAAGGAGTGGTTAGCATGAGGTGAACTGACACACAGTGGAGAGATCCTCACTTGAGGCGGATCTGTATTGAGGCGATATAAGCGAATGCCTTGTTGGATTTTTGTATATAGGTATAGGGGTATGACAGATATGTAAATTAATAAATTTAAGGGGACATATTAATGAAAGAGTTAAATTTGGAGGGGGTAATTTTTTTTCATAAATCAATTCTAAATACAAGTACAAAAATCTTCTTATTTTAAAGTTTGATGAAATCTTAGAAGTATTTTTTGTATAATTTTTGGTTTTGAATGTCAGTGTGTGAATTATGAGGGATTGTTTGATTCAAGCTTGATTTTTTTTTTTGTTATTGATTTGGTTGAATGTGGTTACTTTTTGTTTGGTTTGATTGAGTTTTTATTTTTGGGTTTTTTGATCTTCAATTGAAAATGGGATTATTTTTGTTGATTAGTTTTTGTCTTTTATTGTGATAGCGTACAATGATTTTGCCTTATTTTATAATGAAAAATGAAAAATAGAAAATGATTATAAGCCTTTAGCAGCCTCTCATTTCTAGTTGTTATAATCACTTTACTTCTCTGCATCTAACTAATGGATCTTGTATAATTTTTGGCGTTCTGAGTATAAATTTTGGATAATTTGTTTCCCTTATTTCAAGTAAAACTTATTTAAAGTAAAACTTATTTGAAACTTATAAAAAGATACCAAAACTAGTTTATGGTTTGAAATTAATTCATGGTTTTGTTTGAATATGAAAAGTAAATTTAGTTTGAGACTTTGAGCATTTGAGAAATAATTTAAATTTAACTATGAAAAGTAACCAAAATAAGTTTCTAAATTGTATCTAAATATTTTTTATTTAAAATTTTTTTAGTTTGGATTATGAATATTTATTGCAATTTGTAAACATTATTATGATTAAATAATATTATGTTTAGTTCAAGTTTTTTTTATTTAACTTAAACAAAAAAATTAATTAAAATTTGCCCCTACTGGAAAAAATTTCTGTATCCGCCCCTGCTCTCGCCTGTGTCAATAGTGTATTGAGCATGAAATGAACTTATCATGAAGTTCACTTCATGCTAACCGAATCCCATAAATAGGTAGAAAATTGATATTTTCAAATGATTTTTTGATAGTTCCACATGAAAAGTGTCCCTATAGATATATTGTGACGGTTTAGGATCTATAGTGATGATTTTCATGTGAAAATATCAAAAAATTATATAAAAATATCAGTTTACAAGTAAATAACATTTAGTATGACATAAAATTGGAAACTTTATCTGAAAAATCGTTCAAAAAAAATGACGAAACTTAAATTAATAAGAGATACATTTATAAATGTCGTGAGATTAACAAATAGAAAATTAAATATACATATTTATAAATATATCACGTATACTTTAAATATTCTAATATAAAATAATTTAAAATAAATATGAGAATTTATATTTTCACAAGTGAGTTTTATAATTTCACAAGAACTTCGGAATATGTATAGTATATACCATTCACATTCATGCAAGTAAAATTTTATGTAAATATCAACATTTTCTTATAAAAAATAACAACTCTCTAAATTATCTACTCTGTCAAACTTAATGTTATTTTCTCCTATTTATTAATTTTTTGCATTCCATTTATTTCTGAACCAACAATAGGCCAGACAAACGCCAATATGGGGAGCATGTGTTATATAGTCTTTCAATTTCAATTATCTCTACTTGAATTTCATCTGAGAGCCGTTGAAATTGGGCCAGATCCTACGACCATATTTTGAAAAGAATAAGACCGTTAGGCTTTAAAAGGCATGTGTTATATACGAGATAAATAATATTTTGGTCACTGTATTGGGGTTCGATTTTTATTTTAGTTACCAAATTTTTTTTGTTACAATCGAATAACTGTACTTTCATATATTACAAAATGGTCACTCCGTCTGATTTTCCGTCCAGAAACCGTTAAGAATGCTGACTGTGCAAGTTGACTTGACTTTTTTGCTTACGTGGAGTACAGAAAAGACAAACATGCGGATTATTATAGCACAAATGACCAAAACTATTAACTACTTCACCTAAACAATTCCAAAACTAATAATAATAATAATAATAATAATAATAATAATTTCAAAATAATAATAATAATAATAATAAATACTATTAATAGTAATAATTTTAAAAATCTATTTTTTAAAAAAATCTGTTAATTTTAAAAAAGCTGTTTTTAAAAAAAATTCTGTTTTTTAAAATTCAATTTTTTTTAAAAAGTCTGTTTTTTAAAAACGTAAATTTTTTATAAAAACAGATTTTTTTTAATTTTTTAAAAAACGTTAATTTTTTTTGAACTGAACTAATATTTTTATAAAAAGTCTGTTTTTTTAAAAAAAGTTAATTTTTAAGAATTTTTTTATAAAATCTGTTACTTTTAAAAAAGTCTTTTTTAAAAACTGTTTTTTAAAAAATTCTGTTTTTAAAATTCTATTTTTAAAAAAGTCAGTTTTTTAAAATTCTTAAATTTAAAGAGCGTTAATTTTTATAAAAACAGAATTTTAATTTTTAAAAAACGTTAATTTTTTAAACCAAAGTAATATTTTTTTAAAAAGTCTGTTTTTTAAAAAAATCTTAAATTTAAAAAGTGTTAATTTTTAAAAACAGAATTTTTAATTTTTAAAAAACGTTAATTTTTTAAACTGAAATAATCTTTTTAAAAATTCTTAAATTTAAAAAACGTTAATTTTTAAAAATTAAGAAAACGTTACTTTTCTATAAATTTTAAAAATGTTAATTTTAAAATTAAAGTTCTTTTACTTTTACTTGTTTATAATTTCAATTTACATTATTACCTAAAAGTTTAAAGTTTTCTAAATTGAATTTTAAAAAAAAAAAAAAATAAAAATAAAAATAAAATAAAAATAAAAATAAAAATATACATATATTCTATCTCAATTTTATTAACACCCCAATCCAAAGCAAAAATATAGAAATTCAAAATTCATAATACTACTTATTTGTTATTATCAAAATGTATACCAATTGTAAAATTTTATAAACTGACCTGATCAAAATTCAAAGAGTATTTTAAAATTCTGTTTTTAATTTTTTTTTTTTTAAAAATCTGTTTTTAAAATTCTGTTTTTTAAAAAGTTGTTTTTAAAAAAATTCTGTTTTTTAAAAAGTGTGTTTTTTAAAAAAGCTGTTTAATTAAAAACGTTAATTTTAAAATTCTGTTTATATAAAAATAATGTATTTAAAAGCTGTTTAATTAAAAAGCTGTTTTAAAACATTAATTTTTTTAAATTTCTATTTTTAAAAATAGAATTTTTTAAAAACAGATTTTTTAAAAAACAAAAATTTTAAAACCGAATTTTTAATTAAACAACTTTTTTAAAAAACACACTTTTTTAAAACAGAATTTTTAAAAACATTAACGTTTTTAACGTTTTTTTGAAAAAAAATTAACAGATTTTTGAAAAAAAATTCAAAATTAACAGATTTTTGAAAAAAAATTCAAAATCTGTTTTAACGTTTTTAAAAAATTTAACATTTTAAAACAGCTGTTTTTAAAAAAATTCTGTATTTTAAAAAAATTAACAGATTTAAAATATTAGTTCAATTTTAAAAACAGATTTTTTAAAGTGTTAATTTTTAAAAAAACGTTAATTTTTTTAAAATTTCTATTTTTAAAAAATAATTTTTTAAAACAGATTTTTTAAAAAACAAAAAAATTTTAAAAACCGAATTTTTAATTAAACAGCTTTTTTAAAAATACACTTTTTAAAAAACAGAATTTTTAAAAAACATTAACGTTTTTAACTTTTTTGAAAAAAAATTAACAGATTTGAGCATACCCATGAAGCAGAAGCGGAAGTAGTAGTACTTGTGAAGGAAATATTTGATAGACAAATTGAAATGAAAGGAGATTCAGTCAATTTGTTATATATATTAAAACGTGGTCAGTCAAATTTTGTTATCAATTTAATATATTTTTATTATTTTATTAATTTAAATTATTTTAGTAAAGGTAAATTTGACAAATTATTTTTATTTTCCATTAAAATAAAAAAACAAATTATTATTATTATTTAAAATTATTATTATTATTATTTTGAAATTATTATTAATACTATTATTATTATTATTATTATTATTAGTATTTTATTATTATTTTGAAATTATTATTATTATTATTATTAGTTTTGGAATTATTAAGGTGAAGTAGTTAATAGTTTTGGTGGAATTTTGGAATCAGTCTCTTTTCATTTCCTTTGCTCCACGTAAGCAAGTTTTGCATGATCATCACATTATCACTTTCGCGATTTCATTCTGCTTTTTGAATGGGAAAATAAAAGTAATAATGACCATTTTATAGATGTGAAAGACAAATGAATTCGATTGTAAGAAAAAAAAGTTTGATTCTACTAAATAAAACCTGGACACCAAAGTACGGTGACCAAAATAGAGATCATAGTAGCGGCTACTTACAGAGGCGGATGAACGAAGGAGTTCTTGCGCTGATTCAATGTGTTTTGTAATTGATTCGAGACCAATGTTCGACAAATCAGAGGTTCGGTTTTAATTGTGCTCTAGGGTTCTTTTAATTCAATTAGATGTTTTCTTGTGTTGGATCTTCAATTTCTTTTGATTATTCTACAATTACGTCTTTTCCATCCATTCTGTGTTCTGTAAACCCTAGTATTTGGCGTTTATTGATTCTTAATTTTGATTTCAAGAGAAAGTAATTCATTTTGATATTTTCTTCTATGTGGAGTTTGTTCGGTTTCTCTTGCGTTCTAGGGTTCTCTAAATTCTTTTACAGTTTTTGTATTTATTGTTTATAGTGATTATTGGGGCTTTTCTTTCTTTTGATTATCCTACACTTACATATTTTCTATTCTACAGTTACATATTTTCTATTCATGTGTGTTCAGTAAACCCTATTTTTTGGTGTATATTGATGCTTAAATTTTGTTATCAAGAGACTACAATTCATTTCAATTTTTTCTTCTCCGTGGAGTTAGTTTAATTATTATCTGGTTGTATTCTTTTACATATTTTTTAATTTAATTTTTGTAATGATTGTCTTATTGGGTCTTTGATTTCTTTTGATTATTCTACAATTACATCTTCTCTGTCCATGTCTTGTTTTGTAAATTGGTGTATACTGATGCTTAAAAGTTTGATATCAAGAGAAAGTAATTCATTTGAATATTTTCTTTTTTGTGGAGTTTGTCTTATTACTATCTGGTTGTATCTTGGTTTTGATTTGCTGGTTCATTACAAGGGTTATTTTATTCAATCCATGTTGTGTTCTCTGAGTTTTTCCTTTTCTGTGGAGTACCGAAAATTTTCATATATTGGTTTTTATTTGTGGGCTCCTTGGTTGGGTTGTTTCTATTCTATACATGATGTGCTACTTAAATTCTTGTTTTGCTGAATTGATAATTTTTGATATCCAAAATAAAGCAAGTTATTTGAAATTTTTGATCTACTGGTAATTGTCCGTGCATGGAGGCACGACGTAACAAAAAATTAGATTAAAATTCGAAAAATACTACATTACCTAAAGATTTTTTGCAACCTAAAATATTTTACAATCACACATAACAATTATCAAAATTCATCACACCAACACAATAATTAATTTTCCTTTAAAAATAGATATTCAAAAAAATCTAAACTTGTATACAAAACTTACAAATCATCATTATAATTATATGTTGGAATTTGAGCCTAAATTAATGTGGGTGCCATTAATTATTTTTAATGATTCCATATATTAATGTGTTCTACTCCATGAGTAGATTAAATTAAGTATTTGGAAGCTCAAATCCATGGAGTAATGAATGAGATATTAAATTCCAAAGATCACACTTAGAAATGATAAAAGATAATAAATACATGTGAGAAAAACCAAGTCCCACATAGGTTAGGAATTAAATTTTTAATATGTTTATATACAAGGAAAGTGCTCTTGGGTTTGGGCCCCAAGGGGCACCCCACTTTTGTGGAAGGGAGATAACCTAGCCAAGGCTAGGATCGAACCCTATTGTGCGACGCATGCCACCACCGACCGGCTCGCTCCGCAGCACGGGACACGTGGGTCCTGGACACAGATATAATTTTTAGACAAAATTTATTTAAATTTTTTAATTTAAATTTATTAAAATTTTATTTATTTAATTATCGTTTTGAGAATTATCAAAACTATGTCGTTTTGAGATGCGGTATTTGTTATATTATCAAAACTGTGTCGTTTTGAGAAGCGGTATCTGCTGAAAGGGTATAAGTCTGAACAGGCGGCCCAAAATTACGTCGTTTTTATCGCGCCTTTTCTACCAAGTCTAAAACTACGTAGTTTTGGTTCTGCTAATACTTAAACTACGTCGTTTTAAGGGTCCGAATAGATGCGCCTATTTTGCAAATTGTCAAAACTACGTCGTTTTGACCAAAAGATACTAATAATACTTTTTCAGTGGCATCACATGCCTTTTCAAGGGCTAAGTGCCCATCCGAAGGGGCACCAACCCCTCCTATAAATAGATAGGAGATGCCGCCTTCATTTTCATTCAATTCACAAGCAATTCAGTCATTTAGTTATTCTAGTCTTTAGTTTTCAATCAGTTTCATAGTTATAGAAAGAGAGAGTTAGAGCATTTAACTTTGGTTCGTAGAGTATACTTTTTGTAGTGCTGCAAAAGTATACAATGTCATTGTATCCTGGAAGACAAGTGCTATCAACTCCAAGCACCATACGGAGGGCAGAATTGTCTTAAGGACATAGTACATATATATATATATAATTTCCTTTAAGGTTCCTAACATTATAATTATTATTGTTCTTCTTCTTATTATTATTATTATAATTATTACTATAATAATAATAATAATAATTGTAGTTATTATTATTATTATTACTATTATAATTATAATTATTATTATTATTATATAAGTATCATT
This sequence comes from Panax ginseng, assembly GCA_020205605.1. NCBI lineage: Eukaryota > Viridiplantae > Streptophyta > Magnoliopsida > Apiales > Araliaceae > Panax > Panax ginseng. The sequence goes on from CM035132.1 coordinate 48,550,698, forward strand.
ATTGTTAGTATTATTGCTATTTGATTTGGATGAGAATTTTTAGGGGTGAATTTGATTTGGGCGGGAATTTTTAGTGTTAGATGAAATGTGAGCTTTTAGATTAAGTTGGAAGAATTGAGATGAAATATGAACCGTTATTGTGCTTTGTCAAATGAAAGATTTAAAATGGGTTCTGTTTTATTATATAGATGTGTGTGTCTGTGTGTTTAGAATTATGTCGTCATTGGGCCTCGATGGTGAACTGCGCTGGGTAATGGGAGGGGAGAAAGCTACCTTTTACATAGAGAGGGCAAGATCGCTTCCCTCAGTAGCCATGATGCCATTCTAAACAACACAAAAGAAGAAGAAAAGAAAAGTAGTATTTCATGGATTCTGCCATCATCGGAAAAAAATCGAGCCGAGGCATCAAGGGACCGAGATCATTTATCACCGAATATCATTTGGACGGGCTTCACTTTATACGACTTTCACGTAATGTCTTTTTCACGACGCCTCAGCTCACGTGGATTTTCAGATGATTTTTGTCCATCAGAATCAATACTCTTTCACAAACGCTTCATTTCATGAGTCAAGTTTCAATGAGTTATCTTTAAGAGTGTTTTTTGAATATCTTTTCTTTATTTTCGTGAAGACCAGAAGCAGTCGTAATGTTAACATATGGTAGCAAAAAAATCCTTTCTTTTCGAATACGAGTACTTAATCCCTGATCACTCTCTGTAATAGAGGCAATAATAATATACATCGCAGAAGATAAATAAACAAACAAGTCCCGCCATTCTTTCTTAATAGATGGAGCAATTTCACTGACAAATTTAAAGCGGATCAATACAAACCCACGGATATGTATTCGCCACGCATCAGAGTGCTTCGTCAGACTCTCGACTACTCCTCTTTCAACGTCCCGATTTGGTTCGGTGAAAACTAAGGGTCGCTTGACAAGAAGAATGGGCTTGTAAGGCTTTTCGGCTTATAAATTGTGCCTCATTTTACGCCGCTTCGTCAGGGGCCTTGTTTATTTATAAAGGAGTACTATCTTCTCCGATGTGCGCTCTATTATCGCTTCCCTATTCCCGAGGGAGTGATCGGATTAAGTCAAAGCTGCAATACCATGTAAAAGAAAGGATTTTTTTTTTCGCTGATGGACTCCAAATACTATAAATAGGACGCTTTCTTTCACCTCTATTTTCAAAGAGAGGTAAAAGTCGAAAGAAAGACTTTCAAAGAATACTTATTCCAAAAACACTCTTATAGATATCGCCAAGACTTGCTACAATTCCGCAAGAAATACAACAGTAGAAAATCAAAAGTCTACCGCGATGAAAGCAAAGGTCATTATTCTCGAGCATCCGCCGCCTCGATCCTCATTTTTAGGACAAATGATGCAGGGATCCGGAGCAAATACGCTGACATGAAAAATAGAAGAGGACCTCCTCAAGAACAAAGAAGAGCTCATCAGGCGGCCGCCACCCTAGAATCTGTGAAGACTAGAATAGAAAAGTCCGTCGACTTTTTTTAGTTTTGTAGGTTTAAATAAGTGTCTCAGAGATGCAAAGTATCGTATTTTAATGTACGGCTTTTCTTTTTTTGTTTGGTGGAGATCTACCCTATGCTTATCGGGTTCCGGAAGACCCATCTATGCTAAGTGTCTTTGTTTGGTTTTCTTTTTGTGGTTTCAGATGTATGTACGGGCCAAACCCTAGTCGTGTTCAATGCTTATGTTAATATAATAATAAAGACTTTTCCGTAAAAATGTGCTGAAAATTCATGTGAAAGTTGAAATAAGGTGTAAGCTAAGTGTACCGAAATGTGCTTATGTCATTTTTCCAAATTCAAGCCTTCTTCCTCGAGTCTCATACCATTCTAAATATCAAACCCTAACCTAAATTCATAGTCTGGGCCAGGTGTTTTATACATTAACGCTTTCACTAGCTGCATGAGAAAAAAACACACTAACTTCGATCATAAAAGAAAGTGAAACATTTTCTTTTCACAAAGTATATTCAATTCTCTTTTTCCTCACATAAAATCATGAAAAGAAAGGATCCGAGCCCATCCATCTCCTAAATGAAAGGATCTCGAGTCCATCAAAATAGCCCAAAAATTACATCCATAAAAAAGGCCTGCTTTATATAGCTCGGGCCCATCCAAATGATGTTCAAATGTTAAACCCAAGTAATCAGGGCCCATGATCCAACGGACCCACAACCAAATAATCATGCTATCCTTACCTTCCAAACCAATCGGAAAATCACACTATCCTTCACTTTCAACTCGATTCCGCTTCGCAGCATAAAGATATAATCTCGGTCCCTCGATGCCTACTACCCATTTTTTCCAAAGTGATGGCAAGAATCCGTGAAATAACGCTTTTTTTTTTTTCTTCTTGTGTTGTTTTTCGAATGGCATCATAGCTACACGAGGAAAGCGATGCTTCCCACTGTCGTAAAAGGGGTCGCTTCCCCACACCAAAATGCCGCCCACCATCGTGGCCCAAAGAAGAAAGATAATTCTGCTTTAGAGGTCGTTTTCATTCCAACAACAAGAGTATATGGTTCAAGCCATTGTTCCATCCAAATACAATCCCTCCATCACTAAGATATAGTGGAGGTCTTATTTGTATTGCAAGAATTAATAAAAGTACGAACACAAATAATGAGCAGACCATCCCACTTTTATATACGGGGTTCATTTCATAATTGATTTGTGTTTTTGAATAAAGAAGCGCCTCCCTAGTTAAGGTGTAACGCAGTGTCTTTCTCGGTTGATGGAAGGAATAAATGCCTATATCGCTTTAGAATGTTATTGTTATGTTGATGCTATATTAAAAAATCTAATCTAATTTGCTTAAAGAAATATTCTTTATAATTGTCTTCCTCTTTCTATGTAAACGAACTTCAAGTCTTAATTGTTTACTCAACAGGAAGCGTCACAACCTAGGTTTGGGCCGCCTCCGATGTCAATCTGCAGTAATAGTTTTCGGAAGCAGCCTATCTAGTTTTCCGAGGTGGGTTCTATTCACCAATAGCTATTTCCCTGCTTCTTCTCTGGGCTATGGTTTACCTCTATCATGCAAATGCCCAACACTTTTTTGCTTTCTAAGATCATCCTGTATGAAAGATGTATGATTGGATAATGAAAGACTTGCATGGTATGCAGTTTGAACGTCCATAGAGTACAAAAGGTAAGACTTAATAAGAGAAATGAGCTTAGCACAACACGATATGGGTTAGAAAGCAAATCCTAAAAGGAAAAACCCATCACTAAACAAAATAGAAGAAATGGGTTTAGGCCAAGTGACAGAACTCTCTATGAGTTGGGCAACATAAAAGATTCTATTCTAAAATGGATGTAGGCTTAACTAAAGCCCAATGCTGGTTTAACTCTATGGAATCTAAGCCTCCCTCTTAGAGCGTTACAAGGAATTTTGGGCCTAATGCAAGGCCCCGTCTAGATTTAACTTAGGGATTTATGAGAGATTGATTGATGGACCTAAGCTAAACTTAGAAGATTGAACCTAAACCAAAGCCTATAGACTGAATTAGGAGAGCAGAGGTTTAATCAATATCGAAGCCATATCGAAGCCCAATGCCAAGCAAAGCCCTAAACTACAATAAAGAATATGGGAAAAAAGCCCTTAACCCAACATAAGGTGGAGCCCCTATTAGACCCTATTAGAATAGAATAGTGGCTTAGTCAGCCCAACATAGGTTGTCAACAAAAAAAGGGGGAAGTTCTCGTGATTTAAGGTTTCTGGATATCCTACCCTAAGACGAGAGGATTGCGCTTAGAACACAGACCCATTGGTGGATAAGATCACATCTTCATGATAAAAGGTACACGTTAGGTCTCACTCAAGGTAATGGGCCAAACCTAACGAGTCCAAAAAAATTTGATCTTATTGTCTGACAAAATCCACAAATTGGGCTTAATTCAAAGCACTCTCCTATTCTATCTAAAGGTCCATCATAGGGCCAAGAAACACATCCGATAAGTCAATTTTCCAGAAAGTAAACCTGGCCTTTTTCTTGCCTTTCGCATTGCTTTTTCTTGAGGTGTGGGCCCATTTAGAGGATAATCGTATCGGCCCTTCCAGAAGCCCGTCGAGCAGTCGAAGTAGTGGATTCTGTTCAATCGGCTGAGAGGTTGCCTTTTCCTCTATCTAATGTCTCTTTTTTCGTAAAGTCCTAATGTGTTTCTTGGCTTTCGTTACTCTCTTTTGAGTCTTGCGAGTGGTCCATTCCTTCCTTAAAGTCTTCTGTGAGGGATCAATCTTGGGAAAAGACACTATGGGATAGTCCCAGACCAAGAAGAAGAAAACCTTGAGCAGACCGCTTTTCCGCAGTCAAATTCCATATTTAAAAACATTATTGACAGCTTAAACGATTGATTGCCTTTTTTGTGTTTTTTCCCGAGTGAAGTGACTCACACTAAGTCCCTCCACGACCCCTTACTTAGTAAGATTAATCTCCTTCCCTTTTTGAGAGAATCATTGTAAAGGCTGAAGATCGAGTTCATACTTTTGGGCTTGTGTAAGGATTTCCCTATTGGTTAGTCGGAGAAGGGGCAATTTACTTCCTCCCTTCATTCTTCTGGGAGGAAAAAGACTTTCACGCTTTATGGTCTGAATTCAACGGATCACAAATTATCTATTTCTGAGCTTCAAGCCTTGCAAGCTTTCGAAGTCTTGCATTCATTTCTGTCTCATTTTCAGGTTAAGTGTGCCGGCCCCTATAGGAACCCCCTGATCTGATGGGGGGAATTCCTATGAAAGAGGCAAGTCTTTCGTGAGTGAATGGTTTCATCCAATTCACGAGTTAATCCTATCAGCCGCTCAGCCTAATACTTCCAGGACTGAGTTTCCTTTCTTCCTTCCTCAAGTCATGTGTAATAGCCGGAGAGTAGAATTCGTATATGTCTATTTGCAGTCCGTATATAGGTATGTCCAGCGGTCCAACCAATGTAGGCTACTCTTTTTCTATTAGTCCATCTAGTCAGTCAGTTGATAGTTTGATCGAGGGCATGAAGGCTAAGGTACCTTCCTAAATTGAGATTTCAATCTCAAAAGTGTTTTCAAAGCCCTTTTTGGCTTGTCCCGTCTAGTGGGAGAAGTGGTCCAAAGCGAGAGTCTTTCGGGTCTATACCCATAGCATAGTCGTTGCCCTTCTTTTGGTACAGTGTAAGAGTCCCGGGCAAAATTCCTTTCTATCTATCAGCTCGTACTCTCATTCCTCTCTTTGTCAGTCTTTTATTTGATTATGTCTTCTCTTTGGTAAGCCCTTTCGTCTGTCGTTTCTTTCTAGGTTCAGCCCTTTCTAATTCCCCTTCTTTCTAGGTTCAGCCCTTTCTAATTCCCCGAGGGCTTTTCTTAAGTTAACTCCCGTAGTCATCCTATCTGTTCATTCCGTCTAATAAGTGTTGGAATCTTTTGTAGCTTTCCCTTACGTAAGCATTTTCTTCCGTCTTAGTTCTTAGCCAGCCCCGCCCCCACAAGGGTAGAATTCCTCTCAAACCTTTCATCCTGTCTTTCTGTCTTTGTATTTTTTTCGTCTTTGCCAGGTCAACAAAATGACAACATCCCAAAAGCTTTTTTTATGGCGGATTTCCCTATTATTATTTCTCCTTTTCTTCCAAGGGGGGCCTTTCGTCTATTTATGGATGAACTTTCCCAAGCCATTTCGCCATTCTATCCGTCCATGTCGGGGGGAATGGCTGCAGGTCACAACACCCCCCCGGACCATTGGGGGATTCTTCCCTTTTGCCTTTTTACGACCCCAACCAACTCCACAATGATGTTCAAGAGATTCCCCAAGACGACCTCTGGACTGAGCTGGAGTATCCCCTTCTAAAGATCAAGAGAGGAAGGGGCAAATAAGGGCCCGACTTATGATTTATATTTCTGACACCGACCTTCTTCGCTTTGAGGAAACGGTGGAAACCCATTTCAAGGTGGAGATAGAGGTGGAGAGACACCTCCGTATGGAAGGGTATTCCACTCAGAAAAACTCCTTACGGAGTAATAGGGAATTAACCCATTTTCTAAAGGAGATGTCGAAGGGTTGGTGCAACAGCAACTCTTGCCAAATCCTAAATAAACAAAAGAAGAAATGTTCCTTTTTCCTCTAACCGAAGAATGGATCTGGTATGTATTGGTGGGGGTCGGGGGTGTAGTCTTGTTGTGCGCGGGGATCGTCAATAAGAACAAGGCCCGCCCCTGAAATGGGGCGGGGAAGGAGAAGTGGGAAGTGGGTCTCCTTCGCTTTACTATCTATTTTTGATGCACGAGGAATTGTCTGAAAGTGAAAGACATCATTAGTACGGCCAAGCGAAGATTCCTGTGTGATTGGGGATAGGTAAGGCGCAGTGAAGAGAGATCGAATCCCGACTTTTTTTGACTTAAGAACGAAATTAGTGCAGCTGCAAGGAGTCTTTTTTACTTCCTAACATGGATACCAAGTCTGGGTTAGAGAATTAATAGTAAGGCGATGCGCTCTCCGATGCAATAGATCAATGGACTGGAAGATTAACATGTGAGGCGAGAGTGTCCGGTCTGTTTCAAGTCCTACCGTTCAATACTGGACTTCTTCCGCTTCCTCTCTTTCTATATGGATATAAGGAAAGTAAGCTCTCCCCCTTCTCTCTTTATGCTAGAGAGCTTCCTCTGTTTTCTTTACATCAAGCGCAAATTGGACGTTGAAGGCTATAGAGAGGAGGGTATGATTCTTGCTCAAGTCTAAAGTTCATTCTTGCTTTCAGTCAAGTCTGAGTGAAGTTCCTATTGAGGAATTAGTGCCATTCTTTTAAAAATGAAAATCAGATGTCCAAATTGATAGATTCTTTCATAGCAAATTAAATACCTCTAGCAGTTCCTTCTATGGCATCGATTTTAGTTCTGTTTGCATCCTATTCTGGCTATGTCCCTTATACGAGACTAGTGCTATAAGTTCCGTCCTTTCCTTCTCTAGCCTCTTCCCCAGCTTAGAAATTCAGTTCTTCCTTCCTCGCTTACTTGCCTTTCCCGATGGTGAATAAATGCTCTTTGATTTGATAGAGGAAGTGACATCTGAGGGGAAATAAGTGATTGCATCGAAAATGAGAAGGCAAAGGGACTAAAAAAGAGTGTCTCGAGAAGGGGCTTTGAGGGACGACTGATTTACCATACTTTCATTCGACGTAGGAAGCATCAAATTCCATTAGTGGGATAACTTACGTCATTCAATACTCCCCCAAGCTAGTGCTCGTGAATGCGCTCCTCATTTAGCTCCGTGACTCGTAAAGGATGGAAAAATCCTGATAGCCTCTGCCTGAACGCTCCGTTCTCGGTCAAGTTGCGTGAAGGGCCTCTAATAATGACGTAAATAGAGCTCGTTTCGCTACTCGCGCTAATCCATAATCTAATGTTCTCGCTTGGGATGGGAAACGAGGGAATTTGGATAGAAAGGATGGGCTAGTTTCCTTCTCTCGCTACATTTATATGTGGCTCCTCCCGCTGTGATCGAGTGTCTTGACGCTCCTTTCGCGGTGTTAGATGTCAGAGTGGCCTGAGGCTCATCCCTCGATGTGAATTGACCATTTGCCTTTGATTCATCATCTTAGTAGTTTTGCCTTGAACCTTTCGATGCAAACTGAGATTCAGAATCTGACCTTGCAACTAAGAGAGGGCTGAGGTAACGAGTGAAATCTCTTGACTAAAAGAAGAGGAGATGAAGAAGAATTAGATACGCCGGAAAGAGAGATCAAGATGTGGAACAAATAAAATCGCTTTACTCACCAAGATTACCATTCCTCTTGGGGAACTATACCCCACTCTTGAGCCGTGATCAAACCCTCTTTTCGAGGAAGATTTATAGCTCTTCGTCACCCTAGTTACAAGCCAATCCAGTGAGAGCAAATTCCTCGGCTTCCACATATGTCAAAGAATGCATTGATTTCGCATTTGTTGACGAAGGATCGAGCGAACTATGTGTGCCCGATCGACACAATTTGTACCAAATATCGACTTAGAAGATTTATACCGCCGTGTGCCATGACTCGAGGGCTAGGATGTCTTGAAATGATCCCTTTGGGACTTCAAAATGGATACAAAAAATCTCGCTTTTCAAATTAGTTTATCATAATATGCGCTTTAGCTCAAAAAAGCTCACTAGATAAATGGAGGAAATGGGGCGCATTCGGTTCTACCTCTCGCGGTAACCCATCGTCGTGGTCGAACGTGGAACATCAATGAACTTCTCAGAACGACCGCTAGGGGTCTTCTTCCATAGTAGCTATATATTGTGTATAGATAATAGAATATATACTCTATATATGTAATTTTTTGTAGCTGTGATACCTGAAACTCAGGTTTTTCTTAAGACAGAATGGCCACAGAACGCGTATTCGAACTCGTGTACTAATAAAAGGTTAGAAAGGGTGCTGGGTCTTGCCCTCAATTATGAGGATCAACCATGTTCTTTGTTGGGCGAGCACGCAAAGAGAGATGCTCTTGACTTTTCTTATCTTTGAGAGAATCGGCCTTTCAATTCTTATTCGCCTTCCAATTGTGTAGATATTGAACCAGATGAAAGCGTAAAACAAATGGAGAATTCATACGTTTAGAAAAGTTAGGATGAATTTCTTTATTTTTCTTCTCTCTTTATAGAATTGTGAAGCTGGCGAAGAAGGTAGATAGTTCGACCTTTTCGTCTATTATATTATGTCTATTTGTCTTTCCGTGGATGACGTGGAGCAGTATCTGGATGACCTCATTGAGAAGTTTCCAGTTATTTGGGAACCATCTCATCCATTCCCCTTGAACAATGTATTAGATGGGATCCTACATGGAAATCCTTCCTTAGTGCGCATTTTTTTTGTCAACAAGTTGTTTGGAAAGAAACTCCGTAGTGTCCTTCCTTGTGCTTTATTTGAGTTGGTTGCGTACGGTTATTTATCTACTTTAACCTGGATGAGTTCGATAGACTTCACACAGGGAGTGCTTTGGCCTTTCAGAGTCCGTTACGCCTTTGATGAGAATAAGAGTCCTCTGACGTTAGAGGACATGGCCGACTGTGTGCTGCCGTGGAAGGAGGCAAGCGGCACATCTTTGCCATTGGAAATTCTGTTAACCAAAGGCTTCTGAGGCCAGTCCATGTATGGCTGATGAAGGTCCTCAAAACTATCCCGATAGGTGGTATACATTCCATCAGAAGCGTCCATTGGTTAACCTGATAGGTCAGAATCACCTTTTTTGTTTTGATTTGAAGTCGGATACGATATTTCTATCTTTTTACACTATATATGATATTATCGTAACTATACTAATATAGACTATATATATACTAGACTACTTATTTACTAGGAAAGAGGGCAGCAATAGGGCAGCGGAAAGGCTCTCCTCTGAATCAGAATGTGCGAAAAAAGCTCTTTCAAAAGAACAAGCCTTGTTGTCGAGGCGCTTTACAACCCTAAAAGGTCGGTGCTCAAATGGATTAGAGCTTCTTTTTTTACAGAAGATGGAACTCTTTCTATAGTCTCTTCGTACGCTAGGCAAGCAGTTAAAGAAGTTGTTAGCCTGAGCTCCTCCGATCCTTATTCCCACCTTTGGCTGGGCTGGTTAATAGGGAGTCCTTGTACCTGCAATAGAAAGTGCATTCCCCATCATAGCCAAAAAGCTCGATGGGATGCCATACTACCCTACCAAGACGAGAGTGATGATCTCCCCAAAAGCAAAAAGAAGAAGAAGTCCAACCAACAAATCCTGCATTGATCCCATCGCTTCTTTCCTAGGATGACTATCCCCCTGTACCAACATATACCCCGGGACCCATAACGGGTTCGCTGGAAGTTTACCCAATTCTGCCATCTCGTTTAACTACTTCCAGAATTGATTGCATCAAAACTGGTCACTCCCATGCCTCCTCAAAACCGGTGAATCCTCAGGCTCTACTCCCCCAGGAAGAATTCCTTCTAGGTGCAAGATGTGAATATCATATGGGAGGTTATAGGTCATTGGACCTGAAGATGATTGCTACCATCATAGGCATCGGATCCAAGATCTTCTGGACCATCAGTTGTTGAGTTTCTATTGGCGAGGGAGGAATGCGTATTACGCTTTGAAGAATCCATGCCCTTCATTGCAGGATGAATCAGAGAGTAGTAGTCTATGCAAGAAGAGAAAGACGTCCCAGATACAACCACCCATCTCACTCAAAAGATAGGCCACCCATCGTTTGGCCTAAGGTGAAAGACGAGGATTGCACAGAGATTAACATGATATGCCCTCCGATCCGGCCTCAACACAGGAATTGCCCTGATCTGCACAACGTTATCTCCCAGATCGTTCAGAATGCACCAAATAGGCCTACGGTGGTTTCCTACCAAGGATCGGCCCCTCGATCCACCTACCTAGTACCAGTTCCATCACAACCACAACCGCTGCCCCTTGTCATCACCATTCCAAGCGCATCATTGACCGCACCAAAGGTTCCGCAAACCCTAACACTCAGACCCATCCCAAAACCGATTGTTATCACCTATCCACCCTCGAAGGGACCCATCACTATCAGCCTCCCTCAATTGGAACCTTACACGGGAAATCATGCTGTGCCTTGGAATTACGGCATCGAGGCTACTACCGAACAAGGGGAAAAGATCGAGCCTGAGGTACTTATGAATGCCTTCAATTCGCTTGAGAAGCCGTCTCTTCTTCGTAAGTTCTCACCCAGTCCCCGACATTGGTTCTCCGACGATGTCCCCTGGGCGAAAGGGGCCACCATTCTATTTATTTCTTCAATCGTTCCGATCAGGACAAGTGGGTTGGTTCGTTTCCTCCTCCTATCTACGCAATTTTATGTCTTCGTTCGTGATCATGTTGGGCGAAAGGTAGTTGTAGAGGAGCGGCTGTGGAACGGCGATTCCCCCCTTTCCATTGAAGTAGGGAGGGCCTCCTTCCCCACCATTCCGGCCTATTATTGATAGGGATTTTACCGATGCTGAAGGTAGCTTGCTTACCAAGCCACCCACTTGAGAAGCTAGTCGCTAGAAAGAAGCGCGAAGCTGTCTACGAAGCTTTGCTTCTCCCCCTGTAGTCGTAATACTCGGCTCGTCGCTACTTTGATTCAAAAGGTAACCGATGGTTCCCGACTTTCTCCGGTTTCCGCAACCGTCACCATTTGTCATTCCGATTACTTCATCCATAAACCTTCTTTTCTTATTTCAAAATAGCGATACGCTCTAAAAAAAGTAAAGGATAAGCTTGCATTCTAGAAGCGGTAGCTTCCCGCCTCCTTCATTCCTACTGCCTCCTTCGGTGATAAGTTCCCTTCCCTTTTCAAAAATGCCTGATTGGTCTGCTCAGCAAACGTACAAAGTGGACCGCAGTTTGGCTGACCCTCTTCTTCCCATTCGGGTTGGGTTGACCCAGAAGTACAGTAAAAAGGAATGGAACCACTGGAGAGTCGTCTGAAGTTCACACTTGGGCAAAGACGACTGACTTTGGAAGCGGAACACGAACCTATTTCCGCTATTCCGGGTTCTTATTGAGCGTAGCGAAATCATATGAGAAAGTAAGTGAAGTTTCTATGGTGTTCTACCTTTGCGTAGTCTCGGTCCACAGTGGAAGGCTCCGCACCTGAGCCTCGTTAGACTCAGCGGAAGTGTAAGGTGTAAGTGAAGAGAATAGAAGAGATGAAGTCCGTACCTTAGCCTAGTCTATATCCACAGCTGACGTAACTCCGTACCGACGTCTCACTACTACTTAATTAATTAACGGCTAAACTCTTTCATAACCTGAGCTTTCCTTAACTAGCTGACCTTACTTCGTAACCTTAGCCTCCCTTTCTTTATAGTTCGACTAAGTGACTTCATAACCTCAATGTACTTTTTTTTATTACTGTAGCATAGGCCTTCGGCACTTCAAACGGGCGCTTCGCCCCCCCTTTTTTTATTAGAAAGAGCAGGGCCTTACTTATTCAGGGGGGATGAAAGAAAAAAAGGATTAGGGGGCTTTATGATCAGAGAAAGAGAGGGGGCGTGGTTGGTGGTGTCATTGGGTTGGTGGGGTAACCCGAAGGAAAGGGGGACGACCCGCCGAATTCACATCAGAAATCGCCAACATGAACACAAATGAAATCTTGAATTGCATATAAAAACAAAACGAACCACTTCTATTCTCGGTGCTGAGAGAATGGCTTTTTGGTCCCTTTCGTCCAGTGGTTAGGACATTGTCTTTTCATGTCAAAGACACGAGTTCGATTCCCGTAAGGGATAGATACTCATTCTCGACCGCTTTCAGTTAGTGTTCAATGCTGAGTGATCGCTCGCTATCTGGCTTGAAAGGGTGGTCCGGAAGCTTCCTCTCTCCCAGCAAGCAAGACGAGATCACCACTTCTCTCAGTAATGGACTTCCTTGAATTATTCCTTAGCCTTAGATGTCCTTTCATAGATTCTTGAACCTCCGACAAACAGAATCTCCATGCATGCATTCTTTCTCTCCTCCCCTCAGCCATACATCTCTTTTGTGTCCTTTTTTTCTTTTGGCCATTTTTGTTAGGCATTGAACCCCACCTTAGGTGCTGAGTGCTGTCCTCCCATCCCTAATACCTAATAAAGAGTTCCGTCTATAGAGCCTAAAGCTTCAACCATGGAATGGCAGTAAGTAGTAAGTTGGCCTAGTATCTCGCCCAGCCTTCGCCTTCGCCTAAGTAGTTGAAGGGGCCAAGTTGAAGCGTTTAACGGTTCTTCGGCCTACCACCAGCTTGTTCAATTGAAGCTAATGCTATGCTGCCCTTCCCTTGTTCAAGATAAAGCGAGGACTTTCTTTTAGCTACCGGCCCAAACAAAAGAGATTAGCCTCTTGATCGATCGATTGATTGATTGGATCGAAGTACGAAGGGGTTGATTGAAGTGTGAGATCAGCCCAAGACTAAGGCCGAGCAACTAGCTGCTGCAGGATTGGACGTCTATCTATCTCACCACGCTCCCCTACTCCTATAAAGGCCGGCGGAAGGAATGCTCTGCTCATCTTTCTTACGGCTCGTTACCGCAGCGCTCGTTCACCCCTTCGGCTTCTTCCATTCAAAAGGTAGTGTCTTTTTCCTATTCTTATTGGTAAATAGCGTCTTGAAGTGAAGCGAAGGCATTCTTGAAGGAAAGAGATGGCGGGTCGGTCAATTTCATTAGATAGGAGATGCAGGACCTGTCTTAACCGCAAGTGCATTCGCTATTCGATTCCATCCTCGATCCCACCTAATTTTTATTCCAAAGTTTGTATCTCTTCTTTACTTTGATTTTTCAGTGACACGGGGGGCGACAAAGGGTATACTTTCTTCTTATGTCGCCGTCTCATCAATGAGCGTAGATTGATAGAGATGGCTTTTGTGCCGGTCAATCTGTATCCCATTCTTCAGGTATAGTTTTCTTTGATCACAGATCGACAGGTGATCCGTCCCTTCTCCCCCTTTCGTCATAAGGCGTGGTCTGACTCTGAGAAAAACCATTCCTGTGTTTAGGTCCCTACTAAGCAGAATTCGTAAACTATGCAATGGCTATTTGAATACTTTTCATTTTATAGCAATAAAAGCAAAACCATTCTCAACGCCCTTACGAGGTAGTGATGAGTTAAACTACTCGTGTTGGCATGGAAGTCCGCCCGATAAACTGATTCCATTCTGCTACTAGGGTTCCAAACCTTCCCTTAGCTCTATAAAGACCTTTCCTTATCAAGAGATGCTAAAGCTATTTATAGTTGGTATTTTAAAGTAGGAAGGATGGCTTTGGGCAAAGAGCAACTCGAAAGTACTTGACTTCACTTCAGTCCCAGTACTGAAAGACGTGACTTCAAAGGCTTTTTATAAGGCTGCTTCACAGATTGTCGAGTTGAGGAGAGACCTGGATACTATTATCTGAGGGCGCGACATTTCCTTAAGTAATCTCTTCTTGTATGGATGGCTTATAAATGCTTGTAGGCATCCTTGTTTATAGAGTTCCCATGGGCTTGTAGATTGCTGAGTCAATACGTCGAGGTTTCTTAAATCCTTACTTCAGGATCGTATCAGAGAGCTCGAGACCCAGTTGAGGAGTCGAGCTGATACAAAGCAGGAGATAGATCTATCTTCTAGAGTCACAGAATTAGACCCTCTCATCCGCGAAGCTAGGGCCATATGCCTAAATCCCCAGCGTCATGGGTCACCTTCCCTCTTTCCTCCCCACAGGCGCTCCCAAATTGATCGTTATTTTATCGTTTTCGTATCTTACTTTCTTGTAGTCTAGAATTGTTATGGAACTGGTTTAATCCGGTATTGTTAGTAGGAAGTGGTGATAGATAGCATGAGGCTTACTTACCTGATTCCTTTTAGAAGGCGGTCCAAAGAGGAGCTAGTAGAACAATCGACACAAGAGAGGAGATGAAAGGGAGAGAGTGGTTGTCAAAGACTCAAACGACTTCAACAGACTTTTCGATCACTGATCACGATCAGTCATTTTTACTCTCATTACTATAAATTATTTGAGAATCTTCGCCATCTTGTCTAAGTGCTAAGACACGCTCGTCCCCTCTTGCCCTACCGATCTATACTACCTCGTATGGTACTGTCTTTCTCGCTGCGTGCTTTTCTACAGGGAACACCCCAACCAGCAGCTAAAGAAGGAATTCTGGTGCCAATTTCATACCCTTTACCATAAAAAGTTAGTGACTCCCACCTTCCGATCTACTGGTTATAGATTAATGGCTTACACCCCCGTCCACGGGCTTTGGCTCTTTAAGTGATGACAAGGATGCTGGGTCAACTGTTGACTCGAATCCTGCCTCATGGTGCCCGTATAAAAGAAGGAAAGAGAAGTGAGTCAAACTGGGGACTAGGAATAAACTACCGAGAACGAAGATTTGACTGAAAGCAACCAGAATGGAATAACAAATTGAATAGATGTGGATGGAACTGCCTACGTTGCCTCATCCTTTTTTTGTTTTCCTTATTGAGGTGTCTTATAGAGCAGATTGTAGGATCGTAGGTGAGACTGATTGTTCTCAGTTCCTTTGCTAAACAGTAATCTCGTAAACCAGTAGACCAATCTTCGCTAATTGAATTCAATTTCATTCTCTGATTTCTTTGTTTACAGATTTAGATTTTCATATAAATTGCACTGAACTGCATTTCATATGATCCAGAGATTGATATTTCCACATGTCACTCTACCAAGGTGAACTATTTCCTTTTGGTTGGTTTCTTAGAATAGAAGGATAAGTCCCTTATCTCCTCTAAGCAGTTCACTTCTAGAGCTCCATCTCTCAGAATCAAAAGCTGGAATAAAAGATTGAGTATATGGAGAGATGATCCTACGCTTTCTTTCTCTGTCTTTAAAAGAGTGAGTGAAGGTAGGGAAGACGGGAGTTAGTTTGTTCAAGTCAATAAGAGGTAAGGTCTCGCTTAAGTGTTTTATGGTATCTCCTGAGCAATAGATGAAGAGGGTCTCTCGCCGGGGTCACTCTCAATATAAGTAGGAACTTCTTTGTGCACAGCTGATTGCGTAAGAGAATAGGTTCCTTCTATTCTTCCTAGAGGCAAGAGAAGCGTGCTATTCTTTGTCCTCCAAATCTCGTAAGAGAATAAATAGAATATAGGGCTATTTCCTCTGTAGCGTCCCCAAATCCGGGTACTAATCACCACGAACCTGGTACAACAATTCTATAACTATTGCGGAAGATATAAACATAAATTGTTTATACAATAACACTTACACAAATTCAAATCCTAAAGGACTTACAATGTTATTTGCATTTGCCTGTATCCGAGGTATTCGTCCTAATCTGCAATGTTTATCATAATATAGCAAGGGTGAACAAGAAGTTTGCCCAACAAGTTTAAGTTCAAGAAAAGATATATCATGATTGAAAGAATA
Organism: Panax ginseng; assembly: GCA_020205605.1. Taxonomy (NCBI): domain Eukaryota; kingdom Viridiplantae; phylum Streptophyta; class Magnoliopsida; order Apiales; family Araliaceae; genus Panax; species Panax ginseng. The sequence goes on from CM035132.1 coordinate 48,566,568, forward strand.
ATAAGCTAACAAAACTTTCAACAATATAATAATTGTGAAAGAACATGAATAAATTTTCATAACTAAACGACTGAGATAATAAAAATAAATGGCCAACAATGAACATGAACAAATTAACTGGACTAAATGGTAATGAAGGTGATCAGTCTTTCATACCTGATGAACATATGCAACATGCACATCGTGCGAATCAACAAATCATAGACATGATGTAATCAACAATGATTAACCACTAGTTAAAAGTATAGTTCAAGAAAACTTGCTTGCACCATCGACTACTACTACAGAATCTATTTTAGCTTCATCTGAAGACCTAATATTGTTAATATTGATCTCCTAATTAGAATAATACCATCACATATACTACTGTTAATTACATTTATAAAATAACCTAAACACATTACCACATTCTTAATAGTCAATGAAACACATAAGACCCGGTATCAAGTCAAACTATTTCAGTCTGAGTTGAGTTCGGTACTATTTCGACATCCCGACTGCCTAATCGGATAATTATCGAGCCTATTATCAATAAGACTCTACTAAAACATTTCAATATTATTTTAAATAATTTATTATTTAATCAAAACATTTTTCAAAAGCTAATAATAATTTTCAAATAATTATTATCATTTATAATGATTTTTCAATCATTAATATCATTTTTAAATGATTTAAATACTACATAATTCCATTATCATTAATATTTAATTGATTTCAAATATTAATGAAATACATGTACATAATATTATAAGTTATTTATAATATCTCAAAGTATTTTTAATACCTTAATATCACATTTAAATGATTTTAAAACATTTAAAACCATTATTAAATAACTAACATTAATATTAAAATATTAATGTATTTCATGAAAAAATATTAAAAGTTATGTTTTATAACTTAAAACATTTTTAAAACCTTTAAATCATTTTTATATGATTTTTAAAACATTAAAACTATTTTTCCATAATTTATTTAATACAATTATTAAATAAATTATTATCATTAATATTAAATTATTAATGAAATCCATACCAAAATATTATAAGTCATTCAAAATAACTTAAAATGTTTTTTAACACTTTAATATAATTTCAAATGATTTTTAAAATATTAAAATCATTTTGAAGTAATTTATTTAATAAATTAAATATCATTAATATTTAAATAAATTAAAATATTAATGAAATATATCTCAAATTATTAAAAAGTCAATTTTTATGCCTTAAAATAATTTTTACAAATTAATTATGAATTTTTCATAATTATCTTCCATTTTATTCTAATTATTTAATTTAAATAATTCATTTTTTTAAAACCGTCGCTAAAGGGGCCTATTGCGACAAAACTGTTGCTATAGGTGTTCTTGAGCCCTCAAGAACATTCATAATCAGTTACCAGGGTACCTAATTTGACCACCATCTCTAATTTCTTGATTTTGATGTTTCTGGGCTTGTAAGTGTATTAGTGATGTAGTATTGATGTAATACTATAAGCATAAACAAGTTTCATGGCCAAACTACATCACAACAGTAAGTTATAAGCCATCAAAAAACTTGTTAGAGTTCTTCATTTTCTGGGTTACCCAGAAAATAAGAACAGTGCAAGGGTTTGGATCTTAATAACTTGGATTCTGGGCTTTCTTAGTGTGTTAAAGTGTAACACTTATGTAGTAGGTATGTCAAGGTACAAAAGTAATTCACTTTTGTAGCTTAACAACATCACAATTGAAAGATCTAAGCCAGTCAAACTGATGTCAGAAGCTGTTCTTGAAGATTCTGGGTTTTCCAGAAATCTTCATCAGGCAGTTGGTCAACCCATATTTGACCATCAATAACTTTGATTATGTTCATGATCTAGGTGTTCTAGTGTAATGGTTGTGTAGTCTATATGTCAGAGTATGTTATTGATACACTCTCATGGCCCAAAACCTTAACAACAAAAAGATCTAAGGCCTTCAAAGTGATTGTCAGACAAATATGGGTTTTTGGGTTACCCAGATTTCCAGATTTTGTGCTTGGTCAACCATGTTTGACCATTAATAACTTGAGATCTAGACATGGTATGGACTTGATTCCACTTCCAGTCTACTCTCCTCATGACATAGAACATGAATGATACACTTATCCATCCTAACATCTAACAGGTTGAGATCTAGAGGCCCTGACATTAGGCTGTTAGGCCATAAAATTAGGTTTCTTAGACAATTTCTAAAATCCTATTTTCATACACTTAGATGTTATGGATACATGATGTAACATCATAGATCACTAAATAACATCTTAAAACACATATCTAAACAACAAATCACATCATTAACAGAAATCTTAAGGATTTACAAAGATTAGGGTTTATACCTTTCATTCTCAAAATTTTGATTTATGATCCTTTGATTCTGATCTTGGCTAGCTAAGAGTTTAACTTGGCTTAACTTATCACTCATTTTCACTCTCAATTTTCGAAAGTTTAGAGAGAGAGAGAAGGTCTTGGCTAAGTTAGAAAGTAAAGTAAAGACATTTTCTAAACTATTAAGTTTTAATCTTTTGATTCATTGAACTTGATGTTGCTAGGTGGCACCTTGTGGCTGATAAGGAAGATTTAGAACACATGCCAAAATCCAAAGTGATGACTCAACAAGATTTGTGATATCTTTTACTTAAAGTTTAAGTAAAAGGGCATTTTAGTCATTTTGCACCTACTAAGGGTATTTTGGTCATTTCCCCTACAATTTGAAGGGTAATTTGGTCTTTTCACATACATCCTATATCTTTTAATCCTTAAGTCTTAATACTTAACATTAGGGTTCCCAAATTAGGGTTTTGAAATTCCCGATTAGGGTTTAGGGTTTCCAAAGCTGAAATTAGGGTTTTTAACCAATCGTTAGGGTTTACTAACTGAACATCGAAGTTCTTAATATAACATTAGGGTTTTGTCAACGATACACTTATCTGATCAACAATAGACCCTTAACCATATACTGTACACATATAATCACTATACACAGCATCGTATACACTCATACAGTTAACTCTATAAGTTCTTCACAAAATTTTTAAATCCATATAAATCCTTCACATAATTCTTATTCAATATTCTATTTCCCAGTCTAGGCCTTATTATTGAACCTTTGTTTAATCATTTAAGATTTTATTAATTGTCTAAATTTTCGGGTTATCACATCCTCCATTAATGGGTGTCCTTTCCCCCCTCGTGATTTGGGTTCCTCTTCTTTTATAGGCATGGCTCTCTCGCATCTTATTCTACTACTTCTTTTGTAGAGGAAGTCCGTCATGAATGTCGGTCTAACTTTGTTACCTTAGCCTAGAAAACAGCCTAGTTTCCTAGGGCTCCTTATATCTTTTTCCTAGTTTCAGAAAATACCCGAAAAAGAAAATCCCTCGTGGACCCATATCCAAGCTCAGAGAGTACTCTTCCTTCTGCCTTACACCTCCTATGAACGAACCTGATAGGGCCACGTACAAAAGGTTCTTTACTAAGTTTAAGAATTGTGTTGTGCTTTCCATCTCGACTCATTCATGCTACCACTGAGCGGACTTTTCTATAAAGAATAAGATAGATCTGGCCCTATTGGATTGGTCTTCACCGAGTCCTATAATTTTCATTCTTTATGTCCTGCAAAACGCATCTTAGTAACGGCTGGGAAGCCTTAGATATCGGAAATCGCTTGGAGCATATTTCATCTATGAACAAGTTCATTACTAGCATGAGGCACTGGCAAGGGCATCTCCTTGAAGAAAAAGAAAAAGCGAAGCGTATCCCCCTGGGGATGACTTTGAAGCGATTGAAAGACCATATGAAACGAAAGATTCTGTAGTGTGGTCACAAAGAGCTTCTTTTTACTCTGTTCCCGGGGAATGCTCTTAAAGATAGGTGTCAGGCTAGCTTTCATAAGCCAATGTCTGGAGATTAATCTATACAAATTATCACACGTAGTGGCACCCCATTTCATTGGTCTTGTTCTTGCACCAGGAGCCCTTGAAACTCTATTACAAACAAGTTTTTGACTAGGCTTTTGAACCACAAGTTATTACATAATCTTGCTTGAACATGAATATTGGCCCAGTAAGTAAGGCGACATTTGCGTCGATCACTCACTCAATCTTATTAATTCACCAATTTCCTCATTTCTTGCATCTCTGACGAAAGACCCAGAAAGACAACTTCTAAATGCAACCTTTTTCTCCACCAGAAACCAACCATAGGTCAACCGAACCCAAGGCGTAACGGGTGAAGGCCCTAAGAAAACTACTTAAAAAATAGGAACAAAGAGCCTTGCAATATTAATCGCAGATGTGCTTTTGGTCCACTACCAATGCCTGTAGTCCTGTAGTTGTCTAAGTTCAAATAGAATAATCACTTGACTACTAGGGAAAGTGATTACATACCTTGACAGAATAGTCATTTCATCCCAAGAACTAAATCAATGGCAGGGAACCTAGTTAAGCAAAAATGCCAGGAGAAGGACTACTTGCCTAAGCTCTCACTTGCTCTATCCAAAGCGTCTATCTCTAGCGAAAACTGTTAGCTCTTTCATTTCTACGACCAACCGAGAGTCCCTGTGCTATGGCTCACACCCGGAATAAGGTTTTTTCTTGATCTGCTTTAGCCTTGTTGAGCTTTAAAGTACTTATTGCAACTGTAACCGCGGTTACAGAAATAAGAAACTTCTCGTTGACTGAAGCACTTGAACTTCACTTTCCAACTTGTTGGGAGTAGGGGCTTTACCTGGAACTGAAACTATATCTTCTGTTCAACTCGGCTTCCTTAAATTAAAGACTTTGAGGGTTTGTAGGGCTTTCCAGTCGCGCTACTCGAAAGGAACTAGAAGTAACCTTTTCTCTAAGCTAAGCCACAAAGAAAGAACAAGGATTTCTCATCTGGAAGCAAAAGTGCTATTTTCATGAATTCTAGGCGATTGTATAGGGATGTATTAAGCATTCCTTTGAACGCAATGAGAAGATCTAGGGTAGAATGTAGCTCCCTAGTAGCTCAAAGAAAGTCTCGTCCCGACCTGGGGTTGGCTTGAGAAGGAGAGTCTTACCGGTTGTTAACAAAGCGGCATGTAAGGAAGCAAAGATGAACCGGCTTGGGGGGAATAAATAATATGAATTGGAAGGTGAGTCCTTAATACCAAACTACCTTCTCTTCTAATTTTGCTACGAAATATGGATTTTCAAGCTCAATTCCAAGGTAAGGTTTTGAGCCAATCAAGTAAGCGAGTACCTGTATCCGTCCCTGCTGTCGTAGGTGATGAATTAGTGGGAGTAAGAAAGGGTTAGTGAATGAAATTTCCTTCAAACTTGTCAGTGTGAAATCAAGCTTCAGAGTTAACAGAGTCAAACAGTGAAATGAAATCTCTTTTATACAAATCTTATCTTATGCTTGCCCGAGGGGATAATAAATAGAAAAGCAAGGACATGACTAGTTTTCAAGCGGAATTCGAAGATTAGTCTTTCTCGCCTTTCTGCTACCTCGGAAGAGGAAATTCCATGTTCAAAATCAAGATGAAGCAGTCCAATCCTGAATGAGATCTTTTGGGCTCGACTCGAGAGGATCAAACAGAAGACATCGCCATGTTAATGCGATCACAAGATAAAACAAAGAAGCTGCGATCACAACATGAACAAAAAGAGGGTCTTTCATCACATTTCGCCGGTAAAATAGATTAGTCAAATAAAAGTGGAGATTGAACGCTAGAAGGCGCAGATAGGCACTGCGAGCACATATCAGAAGGCAAGCGAGCTGTGTTCACTTCAGGTTTTGTAGTGGGAAATGCTTGCCCGTGTTCACTTCAGGCAAGCGAGCACATATTTAGATTTGAAGGCGTAGCACAGTCTGTAATGAGAGCGGGATGGGGAGGGAAATAAAGGGTTCCCCCTCTCCTGTAGTAGCGAACCAGTCAATTTGGAATTTAAGAAATCGTAGGCCCAACGACAAGTCCTCAACAAACATAAAGACATGAACGACCAACGGTAAGAGCGAGTGAACTAGTCAAGAACTCAAATCCGTAATTCACGAAAGGCATTGATAATCCAAGTCTTAACTGTGACCCGGATCATCTCGGGCAATGTTATAATAATATATGGTTCTCATTTTTGAACAAAAAATACCTTCTAAAGAGCTCACTTCAGCAAGATTCCAAGCTGAAGGAAGGAAAGAAGAGATGCAGTCGTAACGCCGAGAAATGGTATTAGTATCCGGTTGGTCGAGAACAAATGTCATAAAAAATCACAGAGACGAGATGTTTTATTTGAAAAATCAGGAAAAAGATAGGAGACGATTCTCAATAGCAGGGAATTTGATAGCAAGAGCAAAGAGAAGAGCCTAATCGATAACAAGCCCTTCGTACCTAAGTCCCACAGGCTTCATATGCAAGAGTTAGGATGGAGCTTTCACTAATATAAGGGGGTCGCTTTGATTGAAAAGTTTCTGATTCAACTGTAGTGCATTCTCGAACAGTAAGAGCTGAATCGGAATATCCCTCTTCTCTTTCCTTTTGTACCCTTGGGAAGTCGGCATAAGGACAGTGAGGATCCCTCGATAATAAAGAAGTCTACTTTGAGGCTAGGCACCTAAGAGCGGATTCTTTAAAACCATCAATATGATAAGATAAAAGAAACACTATCTCCTCTACCCATCGTTAGAGCTATCCGGCACGTTCTAAGCGCAAGGAAGTCCTACTCTACTATTACTGTCTATGCGGAGGGTGATATAGACTCATTTCCTTCTTTTCGTTTGGTTAGCAGTCAGTAGTAACTAGAGCCCACGGCAGGTGCCGCAGACCGTAGAGAGAGTTTTAGTTCAGTTCGCACCGTCAAACGCTAGTGAAAGTAAGTTTCGGTTAGCGGGACAGTTGGAAGTCGAGGGTGACTTTCAAGAAATAAATAGGCATGGAAAGCGATGCGCTCAAGCCTTTATGGATAAATAGGTAGTAAAAAAACTCTTCTTTGCGGTGAGCAGTACGTCTAAGTTATGGGAGTCGCAGATCCATTTTTATTCTGGTAGTGGAAGGCGTGATGTAGGCCTATCGAAAGTGAAGCTACAAAAATACAATCCAATTTTCGTTATTAAAGCGGTATCCTAAAAGTACTTTCAAGGAAGGAAGCCCTTTAATGAAAACCGGACCTGAAGAGATGTAGGCCGAGACTAGAGTCCGATCTGAACCTTTACTTTCACCTGAAACCTCGATGTTTAGTGAAGAACAACTAACATGCAAATGGGAGTTTGAAGGTTTCTTTTGCTTGCGATCAATCTAGTGAGCTCTTTCAAGCCCATAGTAAGGCTTTAGGTTCAGACTGAAATCTTTTTCTTTTCGAGCGTTAGTCGAGGTAGGAGAGCGAAGCGAACAAAAGAGGAGGAGGGCGCTAGGCTAAACAGAGTGTTAATTACCAAAAATGACTTGCCCACTAGCTAAGTCCCGCGGGTAACACAAGGCCGAAGATGGATGCGAAGAATATTTGAAACCACTCCCATCCCATCCATAGAGAATATGCCCTACTATCGAGGGACATAATAGCTATTAGCTTCCGCCTTCTCCAGGGCTTGAAATGCCGGACCTATCATGGACAGAAACTAAACTAGGCTCGATAGATCAAGGGAAGGGCTCGCGTAGATAAATTTCCTGAACCATAAGCTAAGGTCTAATACCCTTTCATTTCGGAAGCAAAACCCAGAGCAAAGAAAGATGGAGGCGACACGGACAACAGTTAGAACAGACAGATAAGAGCACATAGCATCACTTACATCAGAAGTGGGATCACTCACTTCAAACCTTACTACGCTAGCAGGAAATTAGTAACTAGTAAACTGACCCTGCTGGGGTCCTCCCCAGGAATCCTTAGCCAGCCCTCTATATAGTTAGCTTCTTAGGAGTGTCAGGTATAGGGTAAGAATTCATCACTAGACTATAAAAGGCTTGTCTTCACCTTCTCTTCTACGGATCTTGCGAATGCATAATAGAACTTCACATTTTCACTACTACTGCTAAAAATGAATCCTTTTTCCATGCCTGGGTTTATAACTCCAGCTTTTTAAAAATGCCTGGGACAACTAATCAAAACTAATACGGCTCCCTTATCTTTGAGACTACCCTTAGGACTCTATTAAGTCATTTAACAACGGATAGACACAAGTTATGACAACCCTCACACGAGAGCAAAAAAAAAGTGAAAGGGGCATAGAGCACAACTTCGATTCATTTATGTGATTATTGAATCCCAACTTAACGAACAAAGGGAGGAAGTCTATCTTGTTGGTACTGTACCATTGACTAAACTAAACACCAAAAGAATATAGATTTCAAACAGCAAATCAATGCAATAAAGTGAGTTTAGGATTGATAATAGAGTGAATAGAAAAAGAAAAAACACATGGTTACGCTTTCGAAGCTAGCTAGCTTAAGTTAAGCCGTTGCGCGCAAGGGCGCTAAGAGCATCATTGCATTCATTAAGACAGATTAAAAGTCTGTAGTTGACAAGAGAAATAGGCAATGAAAGGTATTCAAGTTACGTTGTCAGTCTACGGTATCGAAGCTTCGGCTTAGTCACAATCTACCTTCCTTCTTGTTTCAGAAGGAATGTTAGGAGTTCCCCTTATGTGAGGAGTGAGTAACGAGTGAGGAAAGCTCTATTAAAGGTATAAGAGTGGACTTCTATCTAGTAGCTAGTCTGAGGTAAACGATTGAACGATTGATAATTGAGTTCAGGATTGGTAATTGAATCATAGACTAAGCATTATGAAGAGCTCAACTTATTATAATGAATGCAATGATTCTGGGCAATTTTCGAACTCTAATGAGGAACGGAGAATCACCCATTAAAGCTGTGGAAGTAGGGATTTAAGCATTCATTAAAGCAAAGTAAACGATACACGTTGATTGCGCAGATAAGCTTTCTTTCCTTCTAACGAAGGCAAGCCGTTAGTCAAGAGGTTAGTTGCCAGTTCTTCGTTCATAGGTACTCCCTTGCTCCACCTTTTTGGCCTAGTAACTCTCTCGCCTTATATATAGCTAGGAGTGTTCAATAAGAGTTTTGAGTGACTCTAAAAAGAGAACAAGCTGTCAAGAGTGAAGTCAACAGAGTCGATATCAACACCTAAAGTCGGCAATCACTCTCTGTCCAAAGTTAGGAGTTCCGTTACTAGTCATCGACTCTTTGAGTCGAGGACAATGTAACCATCCCTCGTTAAGAGGGAAACTGCTTCTAATGTTATTTAACTAGGCAATTTCATTACTTTAATTCAACGATAAAATCTCTCTTAAAGCCAAGCTAAGCAACCGAACCTGGCTCCATCAAATCGCTGAAACAAAAGCTGTTTAAATTAAAGGAAGGAAGCTTGATAGGACACAAAGTGATTAATAGGGCGAGAAGTCAAATATCTCTTTTCTTTCCTCAAAGCAATAGGTAAATCCAGATTAGAAACAACAGAAGGAGGAATAGAGGACTGGGGGAGCCCATATTCATATTTGGAAGGGAGGTTTTTCTCCCAGGCCTGTCTTGAATGCAGGGTTTGTTAAGCAGCCTGCCTTATGAAAGTAAGAATGCGGGGAAGGTATTCCCCTTCATCTCTCTATTCTCGAAACCTAGGTCTAGTAGCTTGTTAATAACATCTATAGGGGAAGCATCCTGCCTTTAAGAGCTCGAGGGCAACTTAAGGTATGACCCTTTGGGACATCCACAAAGGAACTCCCTAGGGTAGGCAACCGACCGTAGAAACATTATCTCCTACATGCGCCTAACTACCATTGCTATATCTATATCTAAGAAGCTAGCTACTAGCATCCAAGAGAGAGCTACCATCTAATACATTCCGTGCTGCCCTTATCCGCTCTAACCTAAGATTGATCAATAGAAGGGGTTATAATCTATCCTTAGCTCTTCGCCTAGCTTCAATAAAAAGAAAGGTTGCTTGCTCCAGAAGCAAACCCTAGCTACATCCTAATGCTCAAATCGAATCTATTCTTATCTTTCTTGATCTACGACCAACCTTGTCTCCCAAGCCTGATTGTTCAGGTTCAGAGGAAGAACAAGAATTCTTTCATGGGCATACCAAACAAAAGGAAGATGCAGAAAGCGGTTGATGAATCTTCAATCAAAGGAATAAAAATAGAAAATTTATAATACGCGGGTGAGAAGACCCGCAACCGGTACCCTAGCCTCCGACGATGGCCAATCTCTTTCATTTTCGTCTAAAATGGACAATTCCAAAAAGGAGAAAACTCATTGCAAAAGAGATTGATCTTTCAGTACAGGTTCAAGTTTAGATAAGAGACGAGAGCTAGAAAGTTTATTTACAGAAAGAGTCAAATCGAAATATAGAAGCATTCCAACTTTACCCCACCCAACTGCTTCCCCGTCAAACTCTTGTATCTCGTAGTTGAGGGTATCTAAACTCTCGTTTAAATGCTTTAGAGGAGAGGTCCCCCCAACTTATTTAATTTTAAGGTGCGACAACCCATAATTAGTCTGTGTGCATGGGCCAATAAGAAAATGGAACAATCTGGCTAGAAGCAGAATCCATGGGTGAGCTGATTCTTCCTTCGCTTACGAAAGCAGGCATTTTTGGAATCAAGCAAATTTCGAGCAGGGGTCGGAGTGAAGCTCATGGGTTGATCTCACTCAATGAATCAACAATCTAAGTTATGTTTCGTGTCATGAATGTGTGAATTAGAATCTGATCATCTGAAATGCAGTGGACTCCCTTCTTGGACAGAGGGGCGCATCTTGCTCCCATCCCAAGCTGCATGGGAAGAATGGTATTATGTTCCACACTTGTTTTTAGCCCTGAGAGCGACGTTGGTTATAACGACGATGCATTCGAGGTTTCACGCGCGATCTTCTTCTAAATAGAAATAACCCTGGAATAGACATTGAGGCTAGCTCAGCGGCAGCGTCCTCTTTAGGGAAATCTGGAAGAATTTCATACTGAGCCAGGCTAGCAAGATGGGGTTCAATGAAAGCTGCTGGTGAGGCTGCAGTTCACGCTGCATAGCTTACTAATAGGAATGTAGGACGGGGGAGCTACCTCCCTTAGAGAACTAGGAGGGCACTTAAGCTATTCCTATAGAGGGAACAAATCTACTCCGGCCGGACTCTATCCCTGGGAATGGAGGGAAGTTTAAGCATCATTACTTATTCAACTACCAGTTAGAGAAGTAAGGGTATTTCTGTGACATATGTGATTTGTCAATTTGGTTGAGTGCACCAGCGCTTTTCTCCTTAGCTTGTGAATGGCTCAATCGGGCACATGAAGTTGCTTTGTATCGTAAATTGATACAGTCATCAGTAACCTTAGACTGCCGCTAACAACCATGGAAGGTTCTCTTTTCCCCTCTCTTCTTCTTAAGGTAAGGTAAAGGGCCAGGCATGGTGGGGACCAAGAAGTCTTATGTCCTCCGAGTCGCACGGCGTTTTAACCAAAAGAACTTCTTGCGCAATTCATGCCTTTCTGTTTTTATAACTAGAAATTTTTTCTTTATTTCCATTTCAAATTGTTCTCTGGACTTTTTATCAATATGTGGTGAGCGTAACACAGTATATAAGACTCGTGATTCAGGCAATCCAATCTTCCGTGTGGAAGGCAGAAGCCCCCAAAAAGGGTTTTCACAAAATGGGTGATCAAAAATCGAATCACTAGCGTATCTTGGTGGTCGTTACTTTTGGTGGTCTTTCTTTTTGGCCGACTCCTATTCATCAGAAGCATCTAGCAGCACCACACCGGTTTTGAATTGGATTCTAAGGGCTAAGGCTCCCTTTCAGCGATTGACTTCTCTTTTAATCAGACGCCAGACCTTGCTATCGGGATAAGACCCCAAGCCGTTTTTCAAGCGAGCGATAAATGGGAATTGGTTCTTCTTCGCTTTCTCTTCAACCTCTCACACCACAAAATCCGCGACGCTTTCGATGTCATCGCACCTTTCGGCTTTCCCCCGAGCGATCTCTTGTCCGAACAGATTTGTCCATCAGTAATGGGGCTTTCGTGCTTTAGCACTTGGATTTCACCTTTCATAAATCCCCATCCAAGCACTTGGATGTCATCCTTGATCGCCCTTTCCACCTTTTGATTTTCAAGAATTCTCTTGAAAAAATTCTTATTGACTTCCAAGATGCATTCTTCTTTTTTCTGATGATTCACACCCTCTACAATATCTTTTATTTTAGTGAGGATCTCAGCCTTCTTATTTGAGACTGCCGAAGAATCTCTCTTTGCCTTTTTCTAATCAAGAATGGCTTTTATACGATCAGGGTCTTTTTCGTGATAGACGTCTTCAGCCGGTTAAGGGAGGGGAGCCTCAGGCGAAGGGACGTTGAAATCCGGAATAGACGAGCCGACACCGCCTCCGACGGGGAGACAAAATCCTTCCATGGCTGAAAGCAAAAAATCGATAAAGTACACAAATAGACCAAAGAAATAGACTCCCCAAGTCAAGGCCCAGTCCCAAAGCAAACAAGAAAGGAAGAAAAAAAGCCTTTTTAATAGCAGTTGCCCCAGATACCGAATTGCTGCAAATAACCACCTTTTAATCATAAAAAAATGAAAATTATCTATAGAATGGGCACTGTGAACTATCTGCCTCAAAAAGATAGATGAAAGAAATTGGTTTGGGCTACGAAGACGATTTCTTTATGCTCATCAAAGGACCTCGAGATGCTAATCCATGAAAAATGATACGAGAAATTCGAAATCATATACAGAACGAGAGCGACCCGTGGCAAAGGAACTATTTCTTAGCAACTTGGACAACTTATAACGATGTTTGTCCCGCATCTCACTAGGAAGATCGGGATCTTTACAAAAGGCTTTATAAAGCTTTCGTCTCAATTCATATTTAGCAGCGAGCAATCTACGTTTGTGATCTCGTATATTTCGCTTCTCCGACATCTTACTTACTTTCCCCCTCATCTTTTTGCAAAAAGCCACTCCACGGTGGTAAAATCTCAAGAGTGTGTTGGCCGAAGTGACAATAGTCACGTTGAACCCTCGAATATGTTCGAAGATCTCGAAATGATCTTCCAGTTCTGGGGATAATTCGCAAAACTCCGTTTCCATCGAGAATTGAATGGAGTTTTCCCATATTTCGACCGGAGAATCTAATGGAGACATTACTGTGGAGATTCTGAACAAAAAAGTAAACATTCCATGCCCTCGGAGAGTGCTTTGTTGTTCTAGGTCGCTGACAGACCCTTTATTTGACCCCAATAAATAGTAATAATCAAAAACCTTGGCTCCTATGTTTTATCCTGATAAAACATTTCTCAATATATGTTGAGTTCAAATTCATCATGTGAAGAGGGAAGGGACTCATTTAGCTGACCATGAGGCAAGCTTGGGTGATAGGCTGCAGTCTTGTAGTCAGTGGATGGAGGTCTTCCATTCCAGAAGAGATTGTAATTTCACTCTTTCCCCCACTTATAAGTGATGCAATTGGACTTGCATTAGGCTATATACGAGCCCCTATACTATGATAAGTTAGCAGGGATCACTCTTTCCATCAGGTTTTCTACATTTCCTCTGAGATTAAAGTCCTCATAGTTGTCACTCTTTTTTTTTCCATTTCCATTTTTGATTATCAAGAAAAAAAACCATTTCTTGTTTTTATGATGCTCAAACTAACACAAGGAGGGGAAAAGCTTCCCTTTGCATGGAAGAGATATATTTCCTCTTTTTCATATGAAACTCAAGCCTTTACTTTGTTTGCCAAACCAGTCATCAAAATGTTGAATTAGCATGCACTATTTTTTATCAATTAAACATCTTTGCATTGATCATATTAAAAAAATTCCGAATTTGTTTTCTTATAGGGAAATCTGCGTAGCACTGCAGCAACACCAAACCCAGCACCTATAGATAGCTTGGTATATAATGGAATTGGTATATGATTGAACGGACGAGAGACGTGGCTGAAACTCCAGAACTGAAATTCCCCTTTGCCAAATACTTCTTGCTGCTCTAAATTCCACTTAAATGAAGAGCCTTGCTGTAGTAGCAGTGAAGAACTTGAATTCAATATTTATGGATCTGTATGTGAGCTGGACGGAGACATAGAATCTGGTGCTTTCAATCACCGTTCATTACAAAGCTTTGAGATTGCTGGACGTACTGCTTTTAGTGGATATAGGATACCCGCTAGTGTTAGATCCTATAGTGAACTTGGAGCATAATCAATCAGATAAGGACATTTTGTCCAGGCCAGACATGTGGATTACATCTGGCATTGATCATTCCCAAAATGGTATAGACATTCAGAGTATTGGATTTTTCCCAGAACCAGTGGTATTGACATTCTTTTTTTTTTTCTTCTTCTTTAAGTGACATCAATTTTTTTTTAGGGATATACATCCTGCTTCATACTTTTACTTATCCAAAAAATATCATGGTTCATACTTCTGTTTCATTCTTTCACTTATCAAAAAAAAATCACGGTTCATACTTTTTTAGCAGGTATGAAAAGCCCTACTATTTTTATTTGATTGCTTCCTTTTTTGTTCAGCCTGATTTAGCACAAACAGGGGATGAAGAAATTAGTCGAGATATCTGTAGACTAGTAAAATTTGATTGCATATTGAAAATCTTTCATGTCAAACTGGTAAAGCAAAGAACAACACTAGCTTGTACCGGAACATGGAATCACCCTGCACTTGAGTGCTACTTTAAGGTAATAACCTTATCATTCTATGAATTTTTAAATTTAATATTTGATATAACTGCAAAAATAGAAAAAAAGAAGAGTGGCTGTAATAGAGTATTGAAATTTGAATTCGGAGGAGGTAGGAAATTTGGAGAGAGAGAGAATGGAGGGTAGGTCTAGGTCACTTTTATTATTTTTTATAGGTTCTAAATATATATTTATAATAAATATATATATATATATATATATATATTATAAATATCTACATATATGTATTTATATACATCTGACTATACTAATTAAGAGTAGCATAAATTATAAACTATATAAATCAAATTAATAGTACAAAAAAGTCCAATGCACAATAGCTATTGTTTCAAAAATTAACAATATAAAGTAACATGTTTCAAGCATTCCAAAAAGCAACAACATAAAGCAACATGTTGTTTCAAGCATTTCAAAAAGCTGACATAAATCAACATGTTTCAACCATTCCAAAAAGAAACAGCATAAAGCAACAAGGTTGTTTCAAGCATTCCAAAAAGTAACAATATAAAGCAACAAATTATTTTCAAGCATTCCAAAAAGCAACAACATAAAGTAACAGGAGATTGCACTACAATATAACAAATGTTGCTATTTCTATTATGGATTTGTTTATGGTTGTGTATGGCATGTTTAACATATGAGCAGCGTGTTGGTTCTACACCTTGGTTTGAAATACAATAATTATTTTTCTTGGTTCAGTGTTGTGTTGATTGTGGTTATTGATTAAAACTACCTATAATCATTAGTTAGTAGTATTTGTGGATGAGGTTTCATGTATTTATTTATTTGTTTGAATATGGTTATGGTGAATGAAGATTTTGTAATGTAGAATTTACTTTTAGTGTAAGGAGCACATTGTTCCTGGGATGGTTCAGTGAAATTTTTGAAATGTAGAATTCACTGTTAATGTAAGCTGAAGATTGTAAGCAGGTAGAGATTCGATTGGATGGAATCGATTCAGTGTTGATATTGGCAAGCATGAATTCACTGTTAATGTAAGCTGAAGATTGTAAGCAGGTAGAGATTCGATTGGATGGAATCGATTCAGTGTTGATATTGGCAAGCATGAATTTTTTTTTGCACCAAAGGTATTATTACTAAAATTAGGATTTGTCCATTCGTGCTTTTTACTAAAAGATATATAGTCTTGATGCAAACATATTAACTTTTGGGGAATATTTTTGTAGGTTATTATACTGATTTTTAACAAGATTTGTCAATTGAAAAGTATTCAGTTCTAATGGGACATGAGGTACTACTACTGCACTTGACTCTGCTACTTTAAGGTAATAATATCTTATCATTCTATGAATTTTTAAATTTAATATTTGATATAACTGAAAACATAGAGAAAAAGAAGGGTGGCTGGCTGTAAAAGAGTATTGGAATTTGAATTCGGAGGTTGGAGATTTGGAGAGAGAGAGAAGGGAGAGAGTAGGTCTAGGTGTCTAGGTAGTAGATTATTTATTTTTATAGGTTCTAAATATATATTTATATATTTATATTTATTATAAATATCTACATATATTTATTTATATACAATAAGAGTAGTGTAATTAAGAGTAACATAAATTATAAACAATTGAAATCAAATTAGTAGTACAAAAAAGTTCATCAGTGCACAGTAGTTGCTGATCCAAAAATCAACAACATAAAATAACATGTTGTTTCAAGAATTCCAAAAAGCACCACAAAGTAACATGTTTCAAGCATTCCAAAAAGTAACAACAAAGTATTATAGGTCTAAATATATATTTATAAGGAGCAAGGATCAAGAGCATTCCCCTTAAATAGCATTCCTCCTTAAATAGCACTCCTTTATTAAAACTACGTCGTTTTGGAGTCTTTTAAAAGAGAGTGGTCTCACTTGCTTTTCTTTTATTTACACAAATGTCACCCACGACCCCCACTTTTTTCTTTTAAAAGACTCTAAAATGACGTAGTTTTAATAAAGGAGTGCTATTTAAGGAGAAATGCTATTTAAGGGGAATACTCTTGATCCTTGCTCTATTTATATGTATTATATATATTATATTTATATACAATAATATGTATTTATATATATACAATAATAGAGTACTCTGACTACTAATTAAGAGTAACATAAATTATAAACAATAAAAATTAAATTAATAGTATAAAAAAGTCCATCAGTGCACAGTAGTTGTTGATCCAAAAAGCAACTGCATAAAATAACAGTTTTTTTAAGTATTCAAAAAAGCAACAACATAAACCAAAAAGTTGTTTCAAGCATTCCAAAAAAGTAACAGTATAAAGTAACAGGTATTCAAAATGCAACAACATAAAGTAACATGTGATTGCAAATAAATGTTGTTATTTCTATTATGGATTCGTTTATGGTTGTGTATGGATTGTTTAACATATGAGCAAAATGTGGTTAGACATTGCTTTGAAATACAATAATTATTTTTGTTGGTTCAACATGAATGTATTTTGTTGATTGTAGTTATTGATTAAAACTACCTATAATAATCATTCCTTAGTAAGAATTGTGGATGAGGTTTTATGTATTTATTTTGTTTGTCTCAATATGGTTGTGTTGAATGAAAATTTTGTAATGTAAAATTCACTTTTAATGCAAGGAGCACATTGTTCCTGGAATGTTAAGTGAAAATTTTGAAATGTATTCATTTGATTGGAAGTATATAGAGATTTGATTGGACGGAATTGGTTCATTGTTGATATTTGTAAATATTGTTCAATTTAAAAAGTATTTAGTTCCAATGGGACATGAGGTACTACTTATCTTATTAGTTTTTTTTACACTTATTTGTTTAAACTGAGTAAACAGGTTTGGAAAGAACAACACCAGCTTGTACCATAACATGGAAGCACCGCTCCACTTGACTATCCTACTTTAAGGTAAAAATATCTTATCATTCTATAAATTTTTAAATTTAATATTTGATATTACTGCAAAAATAGAGAAAAGAAGGGTGGATGTAAGAGTGTTATTGGAAGGTTGGAGATTTGGAGAGAGAGGGAAGGTACGGTAGGTCTAAGACTAGGTTTAGGTCATAGATTATTATTTTTATAGGTTCTAAATATATATATATATTTATATTTATTATAAATTTTTATATATATGTGTTTATATACAATAATAGAGTACTCTGACTACTAATTAAGAGTAGCATAAAGTATAAACAATAAAAATCAAATTAATAATACAAAAAAGTCCATCAGTGCGCAGTAGCTGTTGATCCAAAAAGAAACAACATAAAATAACAATTTTTTCAAGTATTCAAAAAAGCAACAGCATAAAGCAGCAAGTTGTTTCAAGCATTCTAAAAAGCAACAACATAAAGTAACAGATATTTTCAAATATTTTAAAAAGCAACAACATAAAGTAACAGGTATTTTTAAGCATTCCAAAAATTAACTACATAAAGTAAAAGGTGATTGCAAACTAATGTTGCTATTTCTATTATAGATTCGTTTATGGGTGTATGTATTGTTTAACATATGAGCAAAGTGTGGTTGGACATTGGTTTGGAATACAATAATAATTTTTGTCGGTTCAACATGATTGTGTTTTGTTGATTGTGGTTACTGATTAAAAATACCTATAATAATCATTACTTGGTAAGAATTGTGGATGAGGTTTTATGTTGTGTTGAATGAAGATTTTTGTAATGTAAAATTCACTTTTAATGTAAGGAGCACGTTGTTTTTGGGATGGTTAAGTGAAATTTTTGAAATGTAGAATTCACTGTTAATATAAGCTGGAAGATTGGAAGTATATAAAGATTCGATTGGACGGAATCGGTTCACTGTTGATAAAAGCTTTTTGCACCAAAGGTATTATTACTAAAAGTAGAATTTGTCTTTTTGTGCTTTTGACTGAATGATGATATATAGTATTGAATGTATTAACTTTTTGGGAATTTTTTTTGTAGGTTATTATACTGATTTTTGCAAGATTGCTCAATTTAAAAAGTATTCAGTTCCAATGGGACATGAGGTACTACTTATCTTATTAGTTTTTTTTATATACTTATGTGTTCAAACTGAGTAAACAGGTTTGGAAAAAACAACACCAACTTGTACCGGAACATGAAAGCACTGCTCCACTTGACTCTCCTACTTTAAGGTAAAAATATCTTATCATTCTATGAATTTTTAAATTTAATATTTGATATAATTGCAAAAATAAAAAGAGAAGGGTGGATGTAAGAGAGTTATTGGATTTTGAATTTGGAGGTTGGAGATTTAGAGGGAGATGGAAGGGATGGTAGGTCTCTAGGTCTAGGTCATAGATTATTATTTTTATAGGTTATAAATATAAATTTGTAAGTATTATATAAATTTATATTTATTATAGATATCTCTCTCTCTCTCTCTCTATATATATATATATTTATATACAATAATAGAGTACTCTCACTACTAATTAAGAGTAGCGTAAATTATAAAAAATAAAAATCAAATTAATACTACAAAAAAGTCCATCAGGGCACAATAGTTGTTAATCCAAAAAGCAACAACATAAAATAACAGTTTTTTCAAGTATTCAAAAAAGCAACAGCATAATAAAGCAACAAGTTGTTTCAAGCATTTCAAAAAGCAACAGCATAAAGTAACATGTATTCAAAATGCAACATCATAAAGTAACAAGTATTTTCAAGCATTCTAAAAATCAACTATATAAAGTAACATGTGATTGCAAACAAATGTTGCTATTTTTATTATGGATTCGTTTATGTTTATGGTTGTGTATGGGTTGTTTAACATATGTGCAAAGTGTGGTTAGGCATTGGTTTGAAATACAATAATTATTTGTTGGTTCAGCATGATTGTGTTGTGTTGATTATGGTTACTGATTAAAATTACCTATAATAATCATTGCTTAGTAAGAATTGTGGATGAGGTTTTATGTATTTATTTTGTTTGTCTCAATATGGTTGTGTTGAATGAAGATTTTGTAATGTAAAATTCACTTTTAATGTAAGGAGTACATTGTTCCTGGGATGGTTAAGTAAAATTTTTGAAATGTAGAATTCACTTTTAATGTAAGCTGAAGATTGGATGGAAGTATATAGAGATTCGATTGGACGGAATCGGTTCATTGTTGATATTTGCAAGCATGAAAAGCTTTTTGTACCAAAGGTATTATTACTAAATGTAGAATTTGTCCTTTTGATTGAATGATATATAGTATTGATGCAAATATATTTACTTTTTTTGGGAATTTTTTGTAGGTTAGTATACTGATTTTTGCAAGATTGCTCAATTTAAAAAGTATTTAGTTCTAATGGGATATGAGGTCGTTATTACTTATCTTATTAGTTTTTTTACACTTATGTGTTTAAACTGAATAAACAGGTTTGGAAAGAACAACAGCAGCTTGTACTGCTACATGGAAGTAGCGCTCCGCTTGACTTTCTTACTTTAAGGTAAAAATATCTCATCATTCTATAAATTTTTAAATTTAATATTTGTTATAGCTGCAAAAATAGAGAAAAAAAAGGGTGGATGTAAGAGAGAGATTGGATTTTGAATTTGAAGGTTGAAGATTTGGAGAGAGAGGGAAGGGAGGGTAGGTCTCTAGGTCTAGGTCATATAGATTATTATTTTTATAGGTTCTAAATATATATTTAACAAGTATTATATATATTTATATTTATTATAAATATCTATATATATGTGTGTGTGTGTGTGTGTGTGTGTGTGTGTATTTATATGCAATAATAGAGCACTCTGACTACTAATTAAGAGCAACATAAATTATAAACAATAAAAATCAAATTAATAGTACAAAAAGGTCCATTAGTGCACAATAGCTGTTGATCCAAAAAGCAACAACATAAAATAACAGTTTTTTCAAGTATTCAAAAAAGCAACAACATATAGTAGCAAGTTGTTTCAAGCATTTCAAAAAGTAACGGCATAAAATAACATGTATTTTCAAATATTTCATAAAGCAATAGCATAAAGTAACAGGTATTTTCAAGCATTCCAAAAATTAATCAACTACATAAAGTAACAGGTGATTACAAACAAATGTTGCTATTTCTATTATAGATTCGTTTATGGTTGTGTATGGGTTGTTTAACATATGTGCAAAGTGTGGTTAGACATTGATTTAAAATAAAATAATTAGTTTTGTTGGTTTAGCATGATTGTGTTTTGTTGATTGTGGTTATTGATTAAAACTACCTATAATAATCATTACATAATAAGAATTGTGGATGAGGTTTTATGTATTTAATTTGTTTGTCTCAATATGTTTGTGTTGAATGAAAATTTTGTAATGTAAAATTCACTTTTAATGTGAGGAGCACATTGTTCCTGGGATGGTTAAGTGAAAATTTAGAAATGTAGAATTCACTGTTAATGTAAGATGAATATTAGAAGTATATCGATTCAATTGGACGGAATCGGTTCATTGTTGATAATGCAAACATGAAAAGCTTTTTCCACTAAAGGTATTATTACTAAATGTAGAATTTTTCCTTTTGTGCTTTTGACTGAAT
The DNA here is from genome assembly GCA_020205605.1 of Panax ginseng. NCBI lineage: Eukaryota > Viridiplantae > Streptophyta > Magnoliopsida > Apiales > Araliaceae > Panax > Panax ginseng. The sequence continues at coordinate 48,587,763 of CM035132.1, forward strand.
GATATATAGTATTGATGCAAATGTATTAACTTTTTGGGAATTTTTTTTGTAGGTTATTTTAAACTGAGTAAACAGGGTTGGAAAGAAAATCACTAGTGGAACATGGAAGCAATGCTCTACTTGACTCACCTACTTTAAGGTAAAAAATATCTTATCATTCTATGAATTTTTAAATTTAATATTTTATATAACTGCAGAGAAAAAGAAGGGTGGATATTGGTTTTTGAATTGAATTTTGAATTTGGAGGTTGGAGATTTATAGAGGAAGGGGGGTATCTCTAAGTCTAGGTTATATAGATTATTATATTTATAGGTTCTAAATATATATTTATATTTATTATAAATATATATATATATATATATATGTATTTATTTATATATAATAATAGAGTACTCTGACTACTAATTAAGAGTAACGTAAATTATAAATAATAAAAATCAAATTAATACTACAAAAAGGTCTATCAGTGCACAATAGTTGTTAATCCAAAAAGCCAGCACAAAATAACAATTTTTTCAAGTATTCAAAAAAGCAACAACATAAAGCAATAAGTTATTTCAAGTATTCCAAAAAGAAACAGTATAAAGTAACAAGTATTCAAAATACAACAACATAAAGTAACAGGTATTTTCAAGCATTCTAAAAATCAATTACATAACGTAACATGTGATTGCAAACAAGTGTTGCTATTTCTATTTGTGTATGGGTTGTTTAACATATATGCAAAGTGTGGTTAGGCATTGATTGTGCTGTGTTGATTGTGGTTACTGATTAAAACTACATTTAATAATCATTACTTGGTAAGAATTGTGGATGAAGTTTAATGTATTTATTTTGTTTCTCTCAATATGGTTGTGTTGAATGAAGATTTTGTAATGTAAAATTCACTTTTAATATAAGGAGCACATTTGTTCCTCAGATGGTTAAGTGAAATTTTTGAAATGTAGAATTCATTGTTAATGTAAGTTGAAGATTTGACGTATATAGAGATTCGATTGGACGTAATCGGTTCATTGTTGATATTTGCAAGCATGAAAAGCTAAATTGCACCAAAGGTATTATTATTAAAAGTAGAATTTGTCCTTTTGTGCTCTTGACTGAATGATATATAGTATTGATGCAAATGTATTAACTTTTTGGGAAAAAAATTTAGGTTATTATACAGATTTTTGCAAAATTGCTCAATTTAAAAAGTATTCAGCTCTAATGGGACATGAGGTACTATTTCTCTTTCTTTTTTTTACACTGAGAAGTTTAAAGGTTTGGAAAGAACAACACCAGCTTGTACCGGAACATGGAACCACCGCTCCACTTGACTCTTCTACTTTAAGGTAAAAATATCTTATCATTCTATAAATTTTTAAATTTAATATTTGATATAAATGCAAAAATAGAGAAAAAGAAGGGTAGATGTAAGAGAGTTATTGGATTTTAAATTTGGAGGTTGGAGATTTGGAGAGAGATGGAAGGGAGGGTAGGTCTAGGACTAGGTCTAGCTCATAGATTATTATTTTTATAGGTTCTAAATATATATTTATATTTATATTTATTATAAATATCTATATTTATGTATTTATATATAATAATAGAGTACTCTGACTATTAATTAAGTGTAGCATAAATATAAACAATTAAAATCAAATTAATAGTATAAAAAAATCCATTAGTGCGCAGAAGTTGTTGATCCAAAAAGCAATAGCATAAAATAACAGTTTTTTCAAGTATTCAAAAATGGAACATCATAAAACAACAAGTTGTTTCAAGCATTCTAAAAAGCAACAACATAAAATAACATGTATTTTTCATTATTTCAAAAAACAACATAATAAAGTAACAGGTATTGTCAAGCATTCCAAAAATCAACTATATAAAGTAACATATGATTGCAAACAAATGTTGCTATTTCTATTATGGATTCATTTATGGTTGTGTATGGGTTGTTTAACATATGAGCAAAGTATGGTTAGACATTGGTTTGAAATACAATAATTATTTTTGTTGGTTCAGCATGATTGTGTTGTATTATTACTAAAAGTAGAATTTGTCCTTTTATGCTTTTGACCGAATGATATATAGTATTGGTGCAAATGTATTAACTTTTTGGGAATTTTTTTTGTAGGTTATTTTACTGATTTTTGCAAGATTGCTTAATTTAAAAAGTATTCAGTTCAAATGGGACATGAGGTACTTCTTATCTTTTTAGTTTTTTTATACTTGTGTGTTTAAACTAAGTAAACAGGTTTGGAAAGAACAACACCAACTTGTACCGGAACAAGGAAACACTGCTCCACTTGACTCTACTACTTTAAGGTAAAAATATCTTATCATTCTATGAATTTCTAAATTTAATATTTGATATAACTGCAAAAATAGAGAAAAAGAAGGATGGATGTAAGAGAGTTATTGGATTTTGAATGCACAGTAGTTGTTAATCCAAAAAGCAACAGCATAAAATAACAATTTTTTCAAGTATTCAAAAAAGCAACAACATAAAGTAACAAGTTGTTTCAAGCATTTCCAAAAAGCAACAGTATAAACTAACAGGTATTCAAAATGCAACAACATAAAGTAATAGATATTTTCAAGTATTCCAAAAATCAACTACATAAAGTAATATGTGATTGCAAACAAATGTTGCTATTTCTATTATGGATTCGTTTATGGTTATGTAATATGTGCAAAGTGTGGTTAAGCACTGGTTTGAAACGCAATAATTATTTGTTGGTTCAGAATGATTGTGTTGTGTTGATTGTGGTTACTGATTAAAACTACATTTAATAATCATTACTTGGTAAGAATTGTGGATGAGGTTTTATGTATTTATTTTGTTTGTCTCAATATGGTTGTGTTGAATGAAGATTTTGTAATGTAAAATTCACTTTTAATGTAAGGAGCACATTATTCCTGGGATGGTTAAGTGAAAATTTTAAAATGTAGAATCCATTGTTAATGTAAGCTGAAGATTGGAAGTATATAGATATTTGATTGGACAGAATTGTTTCATTGTTGATATTTGTAAGTATGAAAAGCTTTTTGCACCGAAGGTATTATTACTAAAAGTAGAATTTGTCCTTTTGTACTTTTGACTAAATGATATATAGAATTGATGAAAATGTCTTAATTTTTTGGAAATTATTTTGTAGGTTATTAGTAGATTTTTGTAAGATTGCTCATTTTAAAAAATATTCAGTTCCAATGGGACATGAGGTACTACTTATCTTATTAGTTTTTTTTACACTTGAGTTTAAACTGAGTATATAGGTTTGGAAAGAACAACACTAGCTTGTACCGGAACAAGGAAGCACCGCTCCACTTGACTCTCCTACGTACTTTAAGGTAAAAATATCTTATCATTCTATAAAATTTTAAATTTAATATTTGATATAACTGCAAAAATAGAGAAAAAGAAGGGTGGATGTAAGAGAGTTATTGGATTTTGAATTTGAAAGTTGGAGATTTGGAGAGAGATGGAAGGGAGGGCTAGGTCTAGGTCATAGATTATTTTTTATAGGTTCTAAATATAAATTTATAAGTATTATATATATTTATATTTATATTTATTATAAATATCTAAATATATGTATTTATATTTAAGAGTAGCGTAAATTATAATCAATAAAAATTAAATTAATAGTACAAAATAGTCCATCAGTGCACATTAGTTGTTGATCCAAAAAGCAACTGCATAAAATAATAGTTTTTTCAAGTATTCAAAAAAGGGAAAAAGCAATTTTACCCCACTGTGGTTGTAGTGTTTTAAGCAATTACCCACTGTACTTTTAAAATATTCAATTAGCCCACTGTACTTTTTAAAAATGTTCAATCAAGCAATTTCGTCCAATTTCTTGGACGGACGTCAAATAATTACACACGTGGCATTGAAAAAAATTTCAAAAAATCAATATTTTCTGATGTGGCAACACAAAAAAATAATAAAATAAAATCATTGATAAAATAAAAATTTTAATTCATTTTTTAATAATTTTTTCATTTCCTATTTTCTTTCTCCTTCAAAATGAATAAATAAGCCCAAAATAAAACAATAAATAAAAATATAATTTTGCCATGTACAATACATGTTGTTGACTTTATATTTGACTATATAAGACCAACTATTTTTTAAAAAAAATTTTAAACAAAAAAAATAATGCGAATTACAAACATAAATAAATAAAACATTGTTTATCCTACTGTTTATCTTCTTCCTGGTAGAAAGATAAAGAAAAGAAAAGAAAAAATAACCAAACTCAAACCCAGTATTGAAAATACAATTAGATCTTAAGATTAGCTAAATTGCAAATGATTTTCAATGTAAACCACCGACAATGACACCGAAAATAGAAAATTCATAAAAACAAAAACATCCAAATCAAGACATTAAGAAATATGCAGAAAATATTAATATCTAGATCGAAAATCCTCCTTCAACAATGGTGGCACACTCTAAAATCCTCCACTCCCAAGCCTCCTTCCCTCTCTTCAACGAACGCAAGCCTTCTTCCCTCTTATTCTGCTTCCCTTGTACTTCATCTCTACAATACCAAAAATCATTCAAAGCCACTGAAACTTTTAAGTTTTGCCAGTAGTTACTGGCTACCCAAAATTGATATCCACAGTACTTAAATTCATATAAAACAAGTTATTGATTCTAAAATCATAGCTAAACTTCCTCATTACCACAACCACCACCATCACCATCTTTAAACTTCCTTTGTCTTAGCTGTGAGTGGATTTGAAATTGGGAAGAACGCTGTAAAAAAATTTGGGGATAAAAAAGATTGAGATTAGAAAGAAAGCGAGGGGGCGTCGGCGATTTCTTCTTTTGTCGGAGAGGGAGTCGACTATGTTCAGTAGATGAGGAAGAGGAAGTAGAAGTGTAAGGTTTCAGTCGAAAAGGGTTTCAATCGGTCTGATACATGAGGGGGGAGAAGGAAGTGTATAACATTTGGCTCTTCTTTTGGATTTGGGGATTTGAATGAGGGATTTGGTATTTGAGGGATTTGGGATCTTGTTGGAGGAGACAAAGGATGATGAGACAGAGGATTTGGTATTTTGATTATTTGTATTATTTAAAATTAAAATAATTAAAAGAAAGGAAAAGGGATAAAGGAAAAGAAAAAATAATAAAAAAATTATGAGGTTTTGATTGTATAATTAATTTTAATTTTTATGTCATTTGTTTAACTAATTTTTGCTAATTGTATCAAATTTTCTATTTTATGTTAATTATGTACTTACCTTTTTATATCATTAAAATATATATTAATATTAATTTTAAAATAAAAATAATTATTATTAAAAGAAAGGAAAAGAGATAAGAAAAGAATACAAAAAAAAATGAATTAAAATATTTATTTTAATTTTATTAGTATTTTAATTATTTTTTGCCACGTAATTAATAGTTTTTATTTTTTATTTTTGTAGAAATTAATATAATGTTGTAATAGATCTCATTGATACAAAAATTTTGATATATTATTTGTATTATTTGGAAAAGAGATAAAAGAAAAAGGAAAAAGTCACATAGGATAACCAAGATTCCTCCCACCTAGTCAGCAAATACACATAATATTTATTTATTTTCAGAAAGTCACGTAGAATATTTTTAGACGTTTGTTAGTCAAATTAGACGAAATGACTTGATTGTACATTTTTAAAAACCATAATGGGTCAATTGAATATTTTTAAAGCACAATGGCTAATTGCTTAAAATACGACAACCACAATGGGGTAAAGGTGCTTTTTCCCATTCAAAAAGGCAACATCATAAAGCAACAAGTTGTTTCAAGCATTCCAAAAAACAACAACATAAAGTAACATGTATTTTTAAATATTTCAAAAAGAAACATCATAAAGTAACATGTATTTTCAAGCATTCCAAAAATTAACTACATAAAGTAACATGTGATTGCAAACAAATGTTGTTATTTCTATTATGGATTCGATTATGGTTGTGCATGGGTTGTTTAACATATGAGCAAAGTGTGGTTAGATATTGGTTTAAAATACAATAATTATTTGTTGGTTCAGCATGATTGTGTTGTGTTGATTGTGGTTAATGATTAAAACTACCTATAATAATCATTACTTGGTAGGAATTGTGGATGAGGTTTTATGTATTTATTTTGTTTATCTCAATATGATTGTGTTGAATGAAGATTTTATAATGTAAAATTCACTTTTAATATAAGGAGCACAGTGTTCCTGGGATGGTTAAGTGAAATTTTTGAAATGTAGAATTCACTGTTAATGTAAGCTGAAGATTGGAGTATATAGAAAATCGATTGGACGGAATCGGTTCATTGTTGATATTTGCAAGCATGAAAAGCTTTTGCACCAAAGGTATTATTACTAGAAGTAGAATTTGTCCTTTTGTGTTTTTGACTGAATGATATATAGTATTGATGCAAATGTATTAACTTTTTGGGAATTTTTTTATAGGTTATTATACTAATTTTTGCAAGATTGCTCAATTTAAAAAGTATTCAGTTCCAATGGGACATGATATACTACTTATCTTATTAGTTTTTTTTACAGTTATGTGTTTAAACTGAGTAAACAGGTTTGGAAAGAACAATACCAACTTCTACCGGAACATGGAAGCACCGCTCCACTTGACTCTCCTACTTTAAGGTAAAAATATCTTATCATTCTCTAAATTTTTAAATTTAATATTTGATATAACCACCAAAATAGAGAAAAAGAAGGGTGGATGTAAGAGAGTTATTGGATTTTGAATTTGGAAGTTAGAGATTTGGAGAGAGAGGGAAGGGAGGGGGGGGTAGATCTAGGGCTGCCTGAGTCACTAGATTATTATTTTTATAGGTTCTAAATAAATATTTATAAGTATTATATTAATTAATATTTATATTTATTATAAATATCTATATATATGTTTTTATATACAATAATAGAGCACTCTGACTACTAATTAAGAGTAGCATAAATTATAAACAATAAAAATCAAATTAATAGTACAAAAAAGTCCATCAGTGCATAATAGTTGTTGATCCAAAAAGCAACAACATAAAATAACAGTTTTTTCACCCTTGGCTAAAGAGAACCCATGGTCATGATCATACCAACAACTGTCGCTGAGACTCAGCTCAATAAATAATCCACATCACTTGTAACATTACAGGTCATGATTATACCGAATAATCTCTGGTCATAATCATACCAATCAACAGTCCATCTATGCACTACGGGCCAAAGATAACTTTCATTACAATATAAACATGAGGATGATGACAATGATATAAAAATTCAATCAAACGAGATCTAGGATAAATATTAAAGACTTTAAATTTATCCAGAGTTTAAAAATGTCCAAATTGTCAACATGATACTGCTTTGTGGAGTAAAATTTAAGAATAATATTCACGTATCAAAAATAATTTGGGCAGAAAAGAATCAATTTTTCATCGTGAATAGTACTCCGGGTGAATAGTATTTGAGTGAATAGTACTTCGTATATAGTACCCCGTGAATAGTATTTCATGAATAGTACCTCGTGAATAGTACCCGTGTAAATAGTCCCCCGAATGAATAGTACTCTGAGTGAATAGTACCCGAGTGAATAGTACGCTGACATAAATAGTATCCCGTTATTTAATAAGAAAGTTTAGACCAATAGTGAAAATACTAGATGAAGCACAAACTATTATGAATATTCCTCTAATTTCAAGGGTTTTCACCATTTAATAATAAGGTTATGGAAACAAACAATAAATTTGTACCATAAATGGAGAAATACGAAAGAAGACGATATCTCTTGATGAGTACAAAAGAAATGACATCTCATACGAGTATAAAAGAATATACAAAACTGCAAATGGATTTTCACCCGTCATGCGGTAATTCATGTAGACAAACTATTTTTATAATTTAATAAAGAATGACTACGAAGGGTCATTCACCATGCATCAGATGAGTCCGCGTGAGCAGTGTTACTCCATGATTAATAAAGAATGAATACTGAAGGGTCATTCACCATGCATGCAGAGTCCGCATGCAGATTACTTACTCAGATTAATAAAGAATGAATAGGAAGGGTCATTCACCATGCATACGGTAGTCTGCGTAGACATGTTACTCCCGCAGATTAGTAAAGAATATAATGACAACCCTTATGAGTATTGAAATTGAAAAAAAATAACATTCTTTACGAATACGAAAGAATAATACCCCTTACCTTAATAGAAGACTGGATACTGCAATAGTGAAGTAGCAAAATACTCTTCTTCTTTCTCTCTATAGTTGCTCTTGTGAGTCTTAGTGAATTGGTGAGAATGAAAGAAGAAATGAGCTTCTATTTATAGGAAAACATAGTTTCGATAATTACACGTTTAGGGGCTCGAATTATTATAATTTAGTACCTTCATCTTTGCCTCTATTTTTAATTTAGTCCTTCAAGTATTATCAATCTTGCACAACCTCCCCTAATAGTACATGCATGTGAACCAATAGTTATTTACATGTGAACTAATAGCAATTAATTGTTCATTTATCCGATTAATTACCCATTTGGTCAATTTAACATCCAGAAATCAACTGTTATCAAAATAAATGTCGATTTCCACTAACACTAATAATTCCAACACAATGAAAATATTTTTAACAACATTTATTCATCAATAATATAACTTACAATATTAACAACCAAATCATTCTCAGAAAAGAGGGAGCTTTTCGATAAGGATTTCTCCCTATTGGCGCACAATTAGGTGACCAAATCCCTTTTCCTCGACAGAACTTTCTAGACATTGTCAATAATGCAAATAATAATATGAATAACTTTGTCGTCTCAATTATTGATTTAATAATATAAAATATTATGCAAATAAAACTGTGACAATAATTGAATAAATAATGTGAGATACTATGCAGCAGTTACTGTAGCAATAATTGAGTATAACTGAGTGACTTCTCACGTAAGCATCAATAGTCAAAGATACTATACAATACCGTGTGCTACTATGCAACCACGCGTATTACTGTATTTTTACCACCGGGTATTTCAACAGCTTAACGGTAAAACTTTTACCATTATTTCTATCATTTTCTAACTCCGACAGTAATTTCGTTGTGGGATCCACCAATGATTCTGTCGTCGTACGAATATTCCCTGATAAAACGAATATTTCCCGAGCAAACGAATATTTTATGACAACTTGCTTACTTTGCAAAATTTATAAATATTACCCACAACTATAACATTATATCAAATCTACACCATAATAAAAAAATATTTTGAGAAAATTAAATCTTTATTCATAAAAGTTGGGGTCTTACAACCTCCCCTTCTTATGAAATTTCGTCCTTGAAATTGGTGTACATACCTGGTATGTCGAAGAGGTGAGGGTACCTCGTTTTCATTTCAGATTCAAACTCTTGAGGTATAACCTTTTGAGCGTAGAATATATTCCTTCTTATCCAAGATTTTAACAAGTATCTCTTCATATGTTAAATCTTCCGGTATCTCATTTGGTTATAATTCAATAATGTGGTTTGGGTCGTCCACATATTTACGTAACATTGATACGTAAAAAATGTTATGAACACGCGACATACTTAGCAGTAAGGCGAGTCTATAGGCCATAGTTCCTACTCGATCGAGGATTTCAAATGGGCCAATTAAATCGAGGGTTGAGATTTCCTCTCTTCGTTGATTCTTGCTTCTAGAATAACGCCTTCTTGCACTTTCTTCTTCACATTCATCAACTTTGAGTCTGTAGCTTGAGCGGTTTTAACTTTATCGATTAAAGTCGGTTCTAATAGTATATTCGCTATCATTACGTAGGTTCTTGGAGTCTTTAACTCTATTTCCATCTTTTGTAAGTCGTACGAAATGGGTCTTTGTGTTAACAACATCGCACTCGTAAACGCATACGATCTTCTACTCAACGTGTCAGCTACCACGTTCGCTTTTTTAGGATGGTATTGAATGGTATAGTCGTAATATTTCAAAAACTTGAGCCAACGTCTTTGGCGCATGTTACGTTTGTTTTGGGTGAAGAAATATTTGAGGGTTTTGTATCGGGTTCACGGTCGATACAAAATTCGATTTCACGCTCTCAGGGTAGGCTAGGAAGTTCTTCGGGAAATACATCAAGAAATTTATTAATGATAGAAATATCATTCAAAACTGTGACTCTCATCCAAGACTTGGATAGCACCTGACATTGATACTTATCAACTTGCCACCGTTATTCACGGCGTCCTCTATAGAAAGTTTGGCTTCGGTGCATTCCACATAAGGAAGTCACCAGATAAAGGTTCGGGGCTCTTTACTTATGGCTTGATATGACAGTGATTAACTTTAGTGGTTTGGTTACTTAAATTCGCATAACAGGTTGGTTAGGAATTTGAAAGCTAACAACCTTACGAAAATAATCAATTTTAGCATGATGAGTAGTTAAACAGTTGATTCCTAAAATCACATCAAATGCAAGTATTTTCAAAGAGATACGATCAACAGGTAACGTGAGGGTGCCGATTTGAATCAAACAAGACTTATAAACAGTGGAGGTAACGAAGGTTTCTCATAACGGAGTTTCAACAGATAAGTCAAAGTCTAATTTCTTCGGAGTTAACTTAAACGTTTAGCGCAAGTAGGAGAAATAAAAGAGTGGGTAGAACCGGTATCAAATAAGGTATAGATTTCACAAGAGTTTATGATTAACTTACCCGTGATAACTTCATTCAGATTCCTCGACAAATGCACTCACTTAAACTATCGCACAACTTTGACTTGTCTAGGACAGCCTTTGGTGTCACCATCCCAGCTGGACTTGACTTCACTACACGACAAAATCGGGCTAGGTGAACTTCTCTTTCACAATTAAAACACGCTTTGGGTTGCTGCGTACAGTTTGGACGAATGTGTCCCTCCTCTCCGCATCTGTAGCATACGACCAGTGGATCCTATCCATCACCTCCAACTCTAACTGAGTAAGGAGAGCTTCCTTCTCTGTCCTTTCGCTCAACTCTCTCTGCTCCATCTCTTCCAACTTCCCTGCCAGCTCTACATTCCTAGCCACCGACTTATGAAACAAAGTCCCCATCTGGATCCCTACCTCCTTACGGTGAACAATCTACACCTCCATTTCCTGCATCACTAACTTTCTCTGATGGTCCTCGTCCCTCAGTTTCTGGAACTCAGACTCTCTTTCCCTAGCCTCAGCCTCTAACTCCTCAACTCTGCATCCTAACTCCAACATTTGCTCCTCATACTCCCCCATCATCTGATCCTCGAAAGTAGCCTCGTCAGAGCCTCCTCTGGATCAGACTCCTCGGGTAATGGCTTTATCTCCTCCTCCTCGTCATCATCATCGATAGGGGCCACTGCCAATATAGGCTCCGCTATCAATGGCGCCTTAAATACCATGTGTATGTCACGTGGCTCCTCCCCTACTACTCGGCTTGGTCCTCCCATGTCAGTCATCCTATAACCACCAACATAAGACAAAATAAACAACTCCTCCATTAGAATGTTAAATAAACATAAGTTCATCGTACCTAATGAAGTTATATTCCATAACACACTAAGTCCCTCTCTAGGAAAACTCTATATGAGTTTCATCCCTCTCTATCTTCTAAGTTCTCCTAAGTTATAATCTAAGGACTCTCGTTCCTAAGGTTTATAACTCTGAACTCGATACCAACTTTGTGGCGCCCCAAAATTCGCACCACACTTGTCTCAAATTTGGTTGTCACGTGCTAGCTCTAATAACAAATCAAAATCTCACACAACGAAATAATAGAATAAATTACATTGTTATAACATAATTATTTTTGTCCCAAAGTCTCGCAACCATTACTACTACAATACAACTTAAATTAAACATAGCTTAATATAAATAAGTTCTTCTACAACAGAATAATAGTACATTCCTAGTATTATGAAACTAACTACTCCAAAGCCTTTTCTTTACCCTTGTCCTTGCCAGAGGTTTCACCACGTTCTGCCTTAACTGAAAGTTTTAAGGAAAGCAAGGATGAGCAACAATTTTGCCCAGCAAGTAATATAGCAATAAGGGTGTTCAATGTAGTTTTATATTTCTCAAGGGTACAACAATAATAATAGTTCAAAGATAGAAAGAAGTATAAATGATTATCAACAATAGTCGCTATGGATAGAAATTATCAATAATATTCAACGATTAATCAATTCAAGATTTCAAAGTAATGAATACTGAGCAGTCACTAAGGACTATGAACTTCTCCTAGAATTAACAGTAATAAACTGACAATTCTACAAAACGAGTATAGCAGGTGATCAGCCTAAAGTACCCTATGTCATGCATAACATTTAATCTTTTCATGTGCGCACGTCGGTTTCCCGACAATTATATAATTCCCTTACCAAGAGTGTTGTTCATCTCAGTTATAAGAGTCCGCACCAAGTTAATTTGGTTTGGATAGCTTTTGATCAAATATCAATAGTCTAACCGAAGCAAAGGCTTAGACATCTTTTTTTTTTCAAGCATATACATGAACAATTATCGTTCGAAATCAAGGTTTGAAAATAATTTCATTTCTAAACTACAAAGTATTAAGTCATGATATATGAATTATACTTTCAAAGATTTACTTGTACGATCAATAATAACACAAGTTCAAATAATGATCAATAAAGAGTAGGGTTTGAGTACTTACATTCAATATATGAATCAAATAAAATGTGAGAACTTGCACAAATCCAAATTTGTGTAAGTTAGGAAAATTGCTCAATAAAATAGAGAGTTCAGATACTTGCCTTACGCGTGGTTTACCAAAGTAAAGCTTAACACCCTTCCAAAGAATTATAATATCCTATTCATGTATAATCACATTAGTTATACAAGTTTAATCTGTACACCTGTTATCTTAACTTACTATGATACACCATTATAATTTATCGGTGCCAAACATATATTGCTAGTCTTCTCTTAGTCATATGATCTCATACGTAAATCATCACATAACACTAAAATCAGTTTCTAAGATGTTATGTCATTTAGAGAACAGAGTTTGTCATCGCATTTTGACTTAAGGGTGTAGTTATAGTATTCTTCTATTATCATACTTATTCACACATTTATACTATACTGAACATGTACTACTGATTAAAGTAAGAATATAGACATGGATCAACCCTCAGATCAACAATAGAAATCTGATCCTACTGCAGACTGGCGCGGCCGCGCTTGGTTTGTACTAAGGAGTGGCGCAACCGTGCTGCTCCTGGTGCAAACCAAGACATGGCTGCTTCTGCAGAAGGTCAGTGTACACCCGTCTTGCATATAGATGAATAATCATGCAAAATACACATGTTAGTATGTGAATTGCTAAGTTTGACCTTATATCCTAACATTAACATAGGTATCATCTATTCTCATTTAATCAAGACTTTAAGTGTTCAATTCATAATTTTCTTACGTTTGATCGTTAAACACATGCTATATGATCCATAGGTCTCAACTACACATGCTTTCATTAGATTAGTCATGTATGTCAAATGCTAGAATACTTGTAATGTAGTTATTGACAACACTAGTTTTCAATGTTTCTTGTGAAAATCTCATGTTAAGCCACCAAGTATAGCAAAGTCACTTCATTCACTATACATCATGCTCTCACATATACATATTAGAACATAATAACATGCTCACAAGTTCCTATATAGTTTATCAAGTTTGTATTTGAAACTTAAGGTCTCCATTAGTAAAACTTATTTAAGTATGTAAGAGAAATCCACATTGTCTAAATCATGCTTTCATACTCATTTGTGCACGTACTCAAGTTATTTACATAGGCTAGAAAGATCAGAATTTGAAGGCATAATGTCCATCGTGCTTTGTTTTGCTAAACTTCAAGTTCTCAAGTTCTCCTTTATAAAATCCTTTAAAATCAAACTAGCAAAACTTATTATACATGAAGCAAACTTATGCCTTATGTTAGACTTGTTTACGTATATATCTAGGTTATCTACATATGTTCACAAGATCAGAAAGTGTATTACTCCATGTTCACAAATTCTAGTTTTCCAAATCTTTAAATTTTCTTTGAACGTTTGTACTAAAACAACTAACATGGCTTCTATGTACCTAGCAATCTCAGTTCACAAGTTAAGGTTGTTTATGTGCATATCCTAACCAAAGTAGCATGCTCATCATCATATTGGACCATTAAAGCGTGATTTGAAAAAGACACCATGGCACATACGATATTATATTATATATGTAAGTATGCGCTAGCGCCGCCACTTCGTTCAAAAACAAAAATAAATGGCTCTGTTTCAGCAGAACCTTAGCATATGTATAGCCCATTCTAAAACCAGACCAACTGCATTACTTCAAAGCATACATATCAACTCAGACAACACAATGACATGCTAATTCATACTAATTTAACAGAGAAATCATGTAATTGCTAAGAATTTGACAAAACTTAACTAAGGGCAAAAACAAAAGTTATTCCTCCTTGAAGCTTAATTGAACTCCCTCAGTTCTCTGATTATACTCCTTCAATTTCTCAGCAACTCAACTCTCTAATGCAACTTATCAGATAATTTCAAGTAACAGAGACTGAGAAGAGGATGGCACTATAAATAGAGAATTGATTGCCCAGTTCATGGCCTTGCACCATGGTTTGATTAAAAGGAAATTGGGATGAAACAATGGTTATATAGAAGTCGGCCAACTGCCCACCTTGTAGCCATCATCACAGCTCTCTAGCATCATCATCCTCCTTTTGGTTTTTGCTGAGTTTTACGCAATAGTAGGGGAATAGGCCATTAGCCTAATACTCGGCTAATGACTGAGACTATCAAATTGGGACAAGGCTTTAAATCTCTGTAACTATATTACATAAGGCTTAGTTTGGCTCTTTGAACTCCAAGAATGTAATTTCAATGTGTTAATGCTACTACATAATAGAAAGTTATAAATTATTTATGTATCCACATCATATAATCCATGTTCATTAGTCCAGTCCAATTAATTTTTATAACATGTATGGACTCAATTTAATTGGTCACTAATAATTCCATATCATCATAAAACTTAATTATTTCAATTAGACTTACTTATTGAAATAACTTGTAATTTTTTTGATATAGTACAACTTTAATGATCCCACACATACTTATTGTCACATAAGCAATTATTTGTGATACTTCTAATTTCTTCCACTTTACTATATAGTTTCTATATATTATATAGTTATACTAAAGTGTCACAATACACTTTTTTTTTAATGTAGGAACTAGATGTTAACACATATCTCACACATCAATTAAATAGATAATACATACTCTAATTATGTAATGTAATTTATTATTCACAATAATAATTAATTAATAATATAATATTAATTAATTAATTCACTTAAATCCCCATTCTCATGCCACACAAAGCATCTTACAGTTCTCATCATCAATTCCATATTTTCTCAATTCTTATAAATTCAATTTAAATTAGTTGAATTATTCATTTCACAAAAAATCAATATTTATATTCCAATAAACATTACTTTTTCTCATTTAATCAAAATAATATTTATTAATAAAATTCACGGTTCTTACATTATTGCCTTCCTGATGCACGTTGATCGTTGGTGACTCAACGGTCTCATGTGCTTCATTGTTTATCTCAGCATTTTCAGATGTCATTTTCAAACACTACCACAAAACAAAGGTTAATTGATATGCCATATATTATCCCTATATTCTGACCGACCAATTATATAACAAATAAAATTAGGTAGGTCATACTAGCGAAGGAATTACCCGTCTCTCCCCTCATAGTTCTAGTCTCACATCTCAGCTAGGGATCATATCCCTAAGCTTTGATACCAACTGTGACGCCCCCAAAATAGGTATACATTAACCATTCTGAGTCGCCAAATACATGGTACATAACTCAAATGCAAACTTAATTATACAACAGTTGTGTAAAATACGACGAAACATAGCTGAGAGTTTTAACACGAATATTATCTTCTAGACAGTATCCAAACTCAAATGGAGTCCTCATTACAATTATTATCACACTATTTCACAGAATAGTGAGGACTACTACAGCCACCATCTGGACCGTCACTCCATTCCCTGACTAGTCCCGACTACGTTCTCATTTCCTGAAGAGAACAGTGAAAGAAAAGGGTGAGCTCAACTAGCCCAGTAAGAAATATTATGACTAAGCTAATGCAAGATAAATTATTGTTAGCCTTCAACAATGTTAAACTGTTAGAATATAATAAACAACAAGTTTAACTGCATTGGAACAAATAATTCATTAAAAGAGTCAAGTAAAGCATGATATCTTTATTATTTAAAAAGTTTATCATAAATTTTATCGCTGAGACTCAGCTCAATAAATAATCCACATCACTGAATTATCCTTGCACTACGGGCTAATGATATTCATTAGTATCACGTCCACGAATTATTCATGCACTATGGGCCAAGGATATTCGTGTAATCACCAATGGTCATGATCATGCCAAACAACAATTCATCTTTGCACCCTTAGCCGAAAAGAACCCATGGTCATGATCATACCAACAACTGTCACTGAGACTCAGCTCAATAAATAATCTACATCACTTGTAACATTACAGGTCATGATTATACTGAATAATCCCTGGTCATAATCATATCAATCAACAGTCCATCTATGCACTACAGGCCAAAGATGACTTTCATCACAATATAAGCATGAGGATGATGACAATGATATAAAAATTCAATCAAACGAGATCAAGGATAAATATTAAAGACTTTAAATTTATCCAGAGATTAAAAATGTCCAAATTGTCAACATGATACTGCTTTGTGGAGTAAAATTCAAGAATAATAGTCCCGTATCAAAAATAATTTGGACAGAAAAGAATCAATTTTTTGTTATGAATAGTACCCCAGGTGAATAGTACCCCATGAATAGTACTTCGTGAATAGTACCCCATGAATAGTACCCCGAGTGAATAGTACCCGAGTAAATAGTACCCCGAATGAATAGTACCCCGAGTGAATAGTACCCCGACATAAATAGTATGTCGTCATTTAATAAGAAAGTTCAGATCATTAGTGGAAACACTAGATGAAGCACAAACTATTAAGAATATTCCACTAATTTTAAGGGTTTTCACCATTTAATAATAAGGTTATGGAAACAAATAAAAAATTTGTACCATAAATAGAGAAATATGAAAGAAGATGATATCCCTTGATGAGTACAAAAAAAATGACATCTCATACGAGTATGAAAGAATATACGAAATTGCAAATGTATTTTCACCCGTTATGCGGTAATTCGCTTAGACAGACTAGTTCCACAATTTAATAAAGAATAATTACGAAGGGTCATTCACCATGCATGCGGTAGTCCGCGTAGACAGGTTACTCCCACAGATTAATAAAAAATGAATACAAAGGGTCATTCACCATGCATGTGGTAGTCTGCGTAGACAGGTTACTCCCGTAGATTAATAAAGAATGAATACGAAGGGTCATTCACCATGTATGCGGTAGTCCGCGCAGACAGGTTACTCCCGCAGATTAATAAAGAATAGAATGACAACCCTTATGAGTATTGAAAGAAAATAACATTCTTTACGAATACGAAAGAATAATACCCCTTACCTTAGTAGAAGATTGGATACTGCAATAGTGAAGTAACAGAATACTCTTCTTCTTTCTCTCTATAGTTTTTCTCTCTATAGTTGCTCTTGTGGATCTTAGTGAATTGGTGAGAATGAAAGAAGAAATAAGCTTCTATTTATAGGAAAACATAATTTCGATAATTGCCCATATAGAGGGCTCGAATTATTACAGTTTAGTACCTTCATCTTTGCCTCCATTTTTAATTTAGTCCTTCAAGTATTATCAATCTTGCACAATCTCCCCTAATAGTACATGCATGTGAACCAATAGTTCCATGCATGTGAACCAATAGTTATTTACATGTGAACTAATAGCAATTAATTGCTCATTTATCCGATTAATTACCTGTTTGGTCAATTTAACATCCATAAATCAATTATTATCGAAATAAATGTCGATTTCACTAACACTAATAATCCCAACACAATGGAAATATTTTTAACAACATTTATTCATCAATAATATAACTTGTAATATTAAACAACCAGATTATTCCCAGGAAAGAGGGGGCTTTCCGATAAGAATTTATCCCTATTGGCGCACAATTAGGTGACCAAACCCCTTTCATCGACAGAACTTTCTAGACATTGTCAATAATGCAAATAATAATATGAATAACTTTGTCGTCTCAATTATTGATTTAATAATATAAAATATTGTGCAGATAAAACTGTGACAATAATTGAATTAATAATGTGAGATACTATGCAGCAATTACTGTAGCAATAATTAAGTATAATTGAGTGACTTCTCACGTAAGCATCAATAATCAAAGATATTGTACAATACCGTGTGATACTATGCAACCACGCGTATTACTGTACTTTTACCACCGGGTATTTCAACAACTTAACTGTAAAACTTTTTCCATTATTTTTATAAAAAGTTATTTCTGTCGTTTTCTAACTAACAATAATTTCGTTGTGGGGTCCACCAATGATTATGCCGTCGTACGAATATTCTGTGATAAAACGAATATTCCATGACCAAACGAATATTTTATGACAACTTGCTTACTTTGCAAAATTTGTAAATATTACCCACAACTATAAAATTATATCAAATCCACACCATAATAAAAAAAATATTTCAAGAAAATTAAATCTTTATTCATAAAAGTTGGGGTCTTACACACATAATCTTGTCATGTATTCTAGGATTAAGCATATAGAAATAAGATATCATTTTATTAGGGATCATGTCCAAAATGGAACTATATCTTTACAATACATCCCTACTGAAAATCAACTTGCTGATGTCTTTACAAAACCTTTAGATGAATCCAGATTTAATAAATTGATAAGTGAGTTAGGTATGCTAAATCTACAACCATAAACTCTATGCTCTTGTTTGTGCTAACCATGCAAATAAAAAGGCTATATTAAAATCGTAGAGATGACTACAGAGAAACCATGATCGTAGAGCAGTCTTGACGTGACAGAGAAGCATCCTGTGATGACATCATTCCTATCAAATCCAAGCAACCCTTCTGATAAGCACCTTAGAGACAAACTTGACCCTTAGTTCAGTCTAAGATGTTGGCCCTTCCTGAGCTACCCTAACCCAGACGGAATGCTAAGGCTCATCATAGGGACCAGGACAAATAATGATCATATAGAATAATCAGTAGTGAACTCAACAATCGTAGAGCAGCTTCGACAATCGTAGTCTTTCTAAATGATACACTAGCTCAGGGGGAGCTGAGGGCATATCAGTATTTTCCACATTATTTAAAATTGTGGAGCCCGACAGAACTCGACACGTGCCCCCACTATGCAGATCATGTGGAGGGAAGTTACAAATATAGTTTGAAAAGGCTTTTTGAAAATTCACCTCAGAATTTTAAAATCTCATTCCTCTCTCTTTCTCTATCAACAGAAACCCCAACTTTCAGAACGATCAACCAACCTCCGTTCAAGAAAATCAATGGATGCTTCCAATGTTATATCTGGTTACCAACTCTAGTTCAACGAATTCAAGACAGCTGACCCTCAGTTCCACAAGATTCTATCTCTTCTGAAGAAAGCTGGTCTTGAAGAAGCTCTGAGAACCAGCACAAGGATCTACCCGAAGCTGGTGAAAAAGTTCTACAGCAATGGAGTCTTTGAGGACGACATTATCACTACAAGGGTTAAAGGGGAACAAATTAAACTCAAAGCTGAAGATATAAACCTAGCCCTAGGTTTCAAATTAAAGGGACTCGTATCAATGGATGTCATCGACTTCCATGAAGGTCTGAAGAAGATACATCACACGAAGTTTCAGAATGTCAAGGGGTACAAGAAGAAAGAGTTTCCCCAGAAGTATGGATTTCTGGCTGACATTGTTGGGAAGTGCATATGTTGTAAAAGCTCTGGCCACGACTCTGTAAATGAAGTTCAACTAAAGCTCATGATAACAATCTGCTTCAGAATTCAACTCAACTATGGGGCTCTGCTCATAGATTGGATCGGGAAGTTGATACTCAGCTCAAAGAAATCAAAGAGCTCTGTGAAAATGCTCTATGGGAGGTACATAAGCATAATCCTGCAATCTACTTTGGGTGGAAAAATTGGGGACAACAAAGGGGAACCCATCAACCCCAACAGAAGAATGACCCAACAGCTATTTCAAAACTAGAAAAAAAAACCCTGCAGAAAATGTAAGAATGATGTCTGAATTCAGTGAAAGGACTAGTGAGGAAAAGGTATCTGGGCTACCAGGAAACATGTCTGTTGTGAAAGAAGATGAAGAATAAGAAGAAATTAATCAAGAGGAACGCATCGCTTTGATCAGAAAATCAAGGGTAAGAGGAAAATGAAAGTTCAAACAACAGAAGAGCCTCAAGGCTCAACCACTGATGCGCCCCAAGAGAGTTTGGGCACTGAAATTCTAAAGGAAATAAAGAGGAAGGAGTAGCAGTCTGAAGAGGAAGAAGACAGAGCCACCATCTCTCAGTTGCTTAAGATAGGAAAACACAGCCACAAAATAAAGAAGTCTTCACTCTCTTTAATCGTAGAGTCACTACCGATCATAAATTCCAGACTTACCATCACTCTAAAAGTGGATACTACAACAGTATTTCAGCCTGAACCAACTATCATAGCTGAAGT
Organism: Panax ginseng; assembly: GCA_020205605.1. NCBI lineage: Eukaryota > Viridiplantae > Streptophyta > Magnoliopsida > Apiales > Araliaceae > Panax > Panax ginseng. Next base: position 48,608,503 of record CM035132.1, read on the forward strand.
TGAAGAAAGCACCGAGGTTGAAGCTAAGCCCAGAAAGACAAGGAGAAAGCTTGTCAATAAATATGTTCTTGAAAATGAGAAAGCCTTGAAGGAAGAAGAAAGAAAAATAGCTGCAAAAAAGGAGCTTCCTGAAATTCCTGCACTAGAAAATGCTCTAACTGAGGGGGAGCTGCTTGAAGAACAAATGAATGATCAGATTGAGGGGAAGACTCTCGAAGTTCCTGTGCAAGAAAGTACTACAGATGAGGGGGAGATACAAGAAGATATAGAAATCGAAGGTGTGAAACCTATGGAGGAAGAAAAGGCTGAAGATCAGACAAGAAATGAGGAGATATTTGAAGTGGTGGAAATTTTAAATGAAGAAAATGAAGATCGGGAAAAAGAAGAGGATGATGAAGTTGAGATTATAGTAGTGGGCTGCGATGGATAGATGAGAGCAAACTACAATCAGTTGTTCTCTTACTTACCAATGATGCCCTATCACAGAGCCCAAATTCTCAACTCCTTGGATCACATATTTTAGACTTTCAAAGCCTATCCAGCAATCTCAATGCTAGCTCGTGGATTCCCAGGCAACCTCACGTTTGCTCAGAAGCTGATTACTAATCATCCTTCTTCAGAAACTGGATGTGAGGTATAATCAATTCCCATCTCTTTCAGAGTTAATCACTGTCCTCCATAAAATTTCAACCAATTCTACGAATTGCCAAGATGGTTGGAAGTGATTCTTCACTCACTAAACCAATTTCCAGCTACAGAGTCCCAACATTCTGTAAAATATACCCAACTTTATATTGATACAATCTCCCACCATTACTCACTCTACGAATATCAATTCTACTCAGATCTTAGAGTCACCCACTCAACCAGTGCCAAAAGCACCTCCTCCCAAAACCCAAACCCCAATACATGAACCTCCTTCGGAAATTCCTTCCTCCTCAACCAACAACTACTTTGATCTTGCTCTTGCTCTCTCAAACCTGCAAAACCAAAATACAAGAGCCTCTCCTCCAAGCACCCAACAAATACTTGAGCTTCTCTCAGATCTTCCCACAAAATCTGAGTTGTCCAATGCATCACTGAAAGTGACTACAGATATTCAAGAAAATCTTGAATCTCATTCTCTACTTGTTCATACAAGGCTGAACCACTTGATAGATACTGCCAACACTCTTCCTCACAATCTAAGTTCTGAGCTCACAAATAAGCTTAGGGAGATCATCAAGGAAATGATCTACAAGATTAATGAACGGGATCAAATTCACTTTCAGTCTGCCCGGAAGCTCAAGGAAGTAGTTATCCTTCTGCAGAAGACTCAGGAAACTCAAAACAAACTTGTTATGAAAAGTCTCTCAAGCCTGCGATCTTCCATTAAAGAATTCAAAGATTACTCTATGAATCAGATATAACAAACCAACACTGTCTTGGCCATTCTACAAAAGCACAACGCTTAAACTGACTCTCTGGTTAGAGAAAACCGTGAAGACATTGCTCAATCCAGGAATTAGCTCCACGAACTTGTCCAATGTATGAATCGTCTGTCTGCAGACATTCGAACCCTTGATGCTGACATAAAGGGGGAGAATAAAAGGGAAGAAGAAAGAAAAGGGAAACTCATTGCTCAATCTTCAAGGAGCCCTCCCTCAAGACAGCCTCACTATCAGACTCCACGACCTGAATAGTAGCAGCGTCAGCCAATTCTCATGGAGCAACCGCTAAGGAGTCGAGGGTCATCTCCTAGCTCACAAGGGGTAACCACTACTGGCTTGAACATGCCGATTAGAGATCCTGCCTTTATGAATAGACATGATCATGGAGAAAGGCTAAGTCAAAGCGAGCTGAAAGATATTGCATGGAGAGATGAAGCCAGCAGGAGAAGGAGAGCTGCAGAGCATGCCAATCCTCCAAGTAAAAAAGGCGTAAGAAATAGAGATAAGTTGAAATTTATTTCTTATGGATGTAACTATGCTTTATTGTAATATCTGTCTCTACAAACATCAATAAATTCATACTTATTCTCTAGAGATTTCAATTGCTCACTGAAACACTAAGTCCTATTTACTTTATAGCTACTACATCTAGAAATTGATGATTATGATACAAATCTCCTTGGTTATGTCAACATCAAATATGGGGAGATTGTTGGGTATTGCATATTTAAATTTGATGTTGAAAGTAAATAGTCATGCTTATATGTAAAGTCCTTCAAAGAATATATGTACAAGGACTTAGATGATAGATCAAAACTATTAGGTTGATCTGTGCTTTATGTTTATCATTCTGTAAATGAATGTATAGAAGAAATGATCAAGGCTATTAGGATAATCTATTTTGAGATATAATAGATAGGCATTAATAGAATCGTAGTCTGTCTTCTTTGGAGGGCCTCTCCCAGTATCGTAGAGTGGTCCAAACGTCTGCCGAGCCAAATCAAGAATCATAGTCTGTTCCCGGAACCGTAAAGTCTACAAATCAAGTAAGCAAAGATCGTAGTCTACCATTGCTTAAGAGAAATCATAGTATTCTACTCTATCAGTCCATATCAAGCACGAATGTGACAAGACACCATGATCATGATCGTAGTTCATCATCTGTCTGCATCAGAAGCATCGAGCTTTGTCCATTTGTTGAAGAATAAATTATAACAAAAGTGGAATGGGTTATAGACGTTGAGACTCTTAGGAATCCCAATGAACCAACACTCATCCTTAGTATATAACAAAGAAACGTATTGAAGAAGCTAAAGAAAGTACTACATGTTAGCTGAAAACACCTTTTCAGGTGTTAGGTGAGATAGCAGTCTGTTGTGTCAGTGGGCCAGACGGCTGAATAGAAGATTTCCAGGAAGTCACCATCAGTGTTCAGAAATGTCAAATACAATTAATGCTTCAACGGATGCCTTCAAACAGACATATTTCAAAGGAACCTTATATACAAATCAGACGCAGATGCAAGAGAGTAAGCAAGCACACAACGAAAAGCTGAAGAACACTTAACGCTCAACTCTATGATCAAGAAAGAAAGCTTGCTTAGTTACTCAGTTCTTTCGAACATATGCTTAACAACAACTGAGTAGCACAACCCAAAGAACTCAACTCTCATCAAGTGTATTCCAAGTCTACTGGACTTGAAGAGTACTAAGAAGTTCTAAGACTGCTGGTCTTGAAGGAGTTTATGAGATTCAAAGATTGTAAAGACATCCTTAGTGGATTTCATACTCGAGGAGTAGAAGAATGGATTGGGAGTCTTGAGTGCTCTAAACCACTTAAATTCTCTGTGTCTTTTATATTCTTGCTTTAACTGCTACTGTTATAACTGCTTATCAACCATTAACTTAGTTTATCTTAAAGGGGAACAAACAAATCATATATTCCGCTGTGATTAATTTATTAACAAATCTAACAAAGTATTTTGAAAAAGAAATTTAAAATATCTATTCAACCCCCCTTCTAGATAACTATTGTGCCTCTAGGAACTAACAGGTTCATTGTTGATATTTGCAAGCATGAAAAGCTTTTTACACCAAAGGTATTACGAAAAGTAGAATTTTTTCCTTTTGTGCTTTTGACTGAATGGTATATAGTGTTAGTACTACTTATCTTATTAGTTTTTTTTTACACTTAGGTGTTTAAACTGAGTAAACATGGATGCACCACTGCACTTGACTCTGCTACTTTAAGGTAATAATATCTTATCATTCTACGAATTTTTAAATTTAATATTTGATATAACTGCAAAAATAGAGAAAAAGAAGGGTGGATGTAAAAGAGTTATTGGATTTTGAATTTGGGAGTTGGAGATTTAGAGATAGAGAGAAGGGAGGGTAAGTCTAGGTCTAGATCATAGTTTATTGTTTTCATAGGTTATATATATATATATTTATTATAAATATCTACATATGTGTATTTATATACAATAAGAGTAGCTTGACTATACTAATTAAGAGTAACATAAATTATAAACAATAAAAATCAAATTATTAGTACAAAAAAGTCCATCAATGCACAGTAGTTGTTGATCCAAAAAGACACAACATAAAATAACAGTTTCTTTCAAGCATTCAAAAAAGTTACAGTATAAAGAAACATGTTATTTCAAGCATTCCAAAAAGCAACAACAAAAAGTAACAAGTATTTTCAAGCATTCCAAACAGCATAAAGTAATAGGTATTTTCAAGTATTCCAAAGATCAACTTCATAAAGTAACATGTGATTGCACTATAACATAACAAATGTTATTATTTCTATTATGGATTCGTTTATGGTTGTGTATGTGTATGGTTGCACTACATATGAACAAAGTATGGTTCAATACATTATTGGTTTGAAATAAAACAATTATTTTTATTGGTTCAACACAATTGTGTTGTGTTAATTGTGGTTACAAATCAACCCATAATCACTACTTGGTAGGAATTGTGGATGAGGTTTCATGTATCATGTATTTATTTTGTTTGTCTCAATATGGTTGTGTTAAATGAAGATTTTGTAATGTAAAATTCACTTTTAGTGTAAGGAGCACATTGTTCCTGGGATGGTTAAGTGAAAATTTTAAAATGTAGAATTCACTGTTAATGTAAGTTAATTTGAAACATATATAGATTCGATTGGACGAATTCGGTTCATTGTTGATATTTGCAAGCATGAAAAGCTTTCTTCACCAAAGGTATTATTACTAAAAGTAGAATTTGTCCTTTTGTCCTTTTGACTGAATGATTTATAGTATTGATGCAAACAAACTTTTTGGGAATAATTTTGTAGGTTATTATACTGACAAATGCAAGATTGCTCAATTTAAAAGAATTCAATTGGACATGAGGTACTACTTATCTTATTAGTTTTTTTTACACTCACGTGTGTTAAACTGAGTAAACAGGTTTGGAAAGAACAACACCAACTTGTACTCCAACATGGAAGCACCAGTGCACTTGACTCTATCACTTTATGATAATAATATCTTATCATTCTATGAATGTTTAAATTTAATATTTGATATAACTGCAAAAAATAGAGAAAAAGAATGGTGGCTGTATGAGAGTTATTAGATTTTGAATTCGGAGGTTGGATATTTAGAGAGAGAAAGAGAGAAGGGAGGGTAGGTCTAGGTCTAGGTCGTAGATTATTATTTTTATAGGTTCTAAATATATATTTATAAGTAATATATATACATATATATATATATTATAAATATCTACATATATGTATTTATATACAATAAGAGAGTAGTCTGACTATACTAATTAAGAGTAGCATAAATTATAAATATAAACAACAAAAATCAAATTAATAATACAAAAAAGTCCATCAGTGCACAGTAGTTGTTGATCCAAAAAGCAACATAAAATAACAGTTTCTTTCAAGCATTCAAAAAAGTAATAGCATAAAGCAACATTGTGAGATCCCGAATTTTATGAAATGAAAGTATTCAATTTTCTTATAATTATTATTCTATTTAGTAAATGGTTAAATTGATAAAAAATTAAAGTTAAGGGTGATATTTGAATTTTTTTCAAAGTAAGCAAGTTGTCATAAAATAATAGGTGATAAAAGTATAGTAATACGCGTGGTTGCATGGTAAGCACACGGTATTGTACAATATTTTTGATTATTGATGCTTACGTGAGAAGTCACTCAGTTTTATTCAATTATTGTCACAATATTTTATATTATTAAATCAATAATTGAGACGACAAAGTTATTCATATTATTATTTGTATTATTGACAATGTCTAGAAAGTTCTGTCGAAGAAATGGGTTTGGTCACCTAATTGCGCGCCAATAGGGAGAAATCCTTATCAAAAAGCCCCCTCTTTCCTGGGAATGATCTAGATGTTAAATATTGTGAGTTATAATATTAATGATGAATGTTATTAAAAATCGAATTTGAGTTCAGAGTTGAATTTGGAGATGCGAACGTGATATTTGAGTTTGGGACGATGAAATTAGTAAAAATAGACTATAAACACAAAATTTGTCGGGTTTGACTTTTTGGTCAACAGTTGACTTTTTCAAAAAAAGTTAAACTTTAAAATTTTCAAAGATGAAATTGTTGATAAAAATATTTCCATTGTGTTGGGATTATTAGTGTTAGTGTAAATCGTCATTTATTTCGATAATAATTACTTTCTAGAGGTTAAATTGACCAATCGGGTAATTAATCGGATAAATGAGTAATTAATTGCTATTAGTTCACACGCATATAACTATTTGTTCACATGAATGGAACTATTGATTCACATGCATGTACTATTGATTCACATGCATGTACTATTAGAGGAGGTGGTGCAAGTTTGATAATACTTGTAGGACTAAATTAAAAATGGAGGAAAAGATGAAGGTACTATTCTGTAATAATTCGAGCCCCAAAACATGCAATTATTGAAACTATGTTTTCCTATAAATAGAAGCTCATTCTTCTTTCATTCTCACCAATTCACTAAGACTCACAAGAGCAACTATAGTGATAGAAACTATAGAGAGGAAGAAGAAGTGTATTCTGTTACTTCACTATTGCAGTATCCAGTCTTCTACTAAGGTAAGGGATGTTATTTTTTTTCAGTATTCGTAAGAAATAATATTTTATTCCATACTTTGTAGTATATGAGTAATATTATTTCGTTTCGTATTCCTAATTCTACACTCATTATGTTAAAGTATTGCTTCTATACTCCGTGAAATTAGTAGAATATCCTTGAAATTTGCGCTTCATCTAGTATCGTTTCACAAAGATATTTTTCTAACCATTCATGTTAAATTTTAAGCTTTTTATGCCGGAGTACTGTTCACGAAATACTATTCACAAAATACTATTCACGGGATACTATTCACAAAGTATTATTTACGGGGTACTATTCATAAATACTATTCACGGGGTATTATTCTCGGAGTACTTTTTTTGAAGTACTATTCTCGGGTACTATTCACTTGGAATACTATTCACGACGAAAAATTGATTCTTTTTTGTCCAAATTAATTTTTGATACATGAATATTATTCTTGAATTTTACTCCACAATTGGTGATCATGTTGACAATTTAGATATTTTTAAACTCTGGATAAATTGAATTATAAATCTTTAATATTTATCCTTGATTTCGTTTGATTGAATTCTTATATCATTGTCATCATCTTTATGCTTATATTGCGTTAAAAGTCATCTTTGGCCTGTAGTACATAGATGGACTGTTGGTTATTGGTTTTATAGTTGATAGCTTTGGCCCGTAGTGCAAAGATGGACAGGTGTATGACATGATCATGACCACTGGTGATACTAATGAATATCCTTGGACGTAGTGCATGGATAATTCGATGATGTGATTGGCAGGATCATGACCATTAGTTAACAGTTGAATGTCTTTGGCCGTAGTGCACTGACAGACAATTGATTGGTATGATCATGACCATTGGTTTTATAGTTGAATATCTTTGGCCCGTAGTGCAAAGATAGACAACTGATTAGTATGATCATTGTTATTGCACTTGAATGTCTTTAGCCTTTGGGGTAAAGATATTGACTGAACGTTCTATTAAGCCTTTGTGGCAAGGAGAAATTGTGGATGAGGTTTCATGTATTTATTTTGTTTATCTCAATGTGGTTTTGCAGAATGAATATTTTGTAATGTAAAATTCACTTTTAGTTTAAGGAGCACACCTGGGATGGTTACGTGAATTTTTTGAGATTGGACGGAATCGATTCATTGTTGATATTTAGAAGCATGAAAAGCTTTTTGCACCAAAGGCATTATTACTAAAAGTAGAATTTGTCATTTTGTGCTTCTGACCGAATGATATATAGTATTGATGCAAACGTAACTTTTTTGGGAATAATTTTGTAGGTTATTATTTTGATAAAGTCAAGAACACTAACTTGTACTGGAACATGGAAGCGTCACTGCACTTGTCTCTACTACTCTAAGGTAATAATATCTTATCATTCTATGAATATTTAAATTTAATATTTGATATAACTGTAAAAATAGAGAAAAAGAATGGTGGATGTAAGAGAGTTTTTGGATTTTGAATTCGGAGGTTGGAGATTTGGAGAGATATAGAGAGAAGGGAGGGTAGGTCTAGGTCTAGGTCGTACATTATTATTTTTATAGATTCTAAATATATATTTATAAGTATTATATATATTTCTATTTATTATAAATATCTACATATATGTATTTATATACAATAAGAGTAGTCTGACTATACTAATTAAGAGTAGTATAAATTATAAATAATAAAAATCAAATTAATAATACAAAAAGTCCATCAGTGCAAAGTACATGTTGATCCATAAAGCAACAACATAAAATAACAACTTATTTCAAACATTCAAAAAAGCAACAACATAAAGCAAAAAGTTGTTTCAAGCATTCCAAAAAGCAACATCATAAAGTAACAAGTAGGTTCAAGCATTACAAAAAGCAACATCATAAAGTAACATGTATTTTCAAGCATTCCAAAAATCAACTACATAAAGTAACAGGTGATTGCACTAGAACATAACAAATGTTGCTATTTCTATTATGGATTCGTTTATGGTTGTGTATGGGTTGTTTAACATATGATCAGTATGGTTCTATACATTATTGGTTTGAAATACAATAATTATTTTTGTTGATTCACCATGATTGTGTTGTGTTGATTGTGGTTAGTGATTAAAACTACCTATAATCATTACTTAGTAAGAATTGTGGGTGACGTTTCATGTATTTATTTTGTTTGTCTCAATTTAGTTGTCCTGAATGAATATTTTGTAATGTAAAATTCATTTTTAATGTAAGGAACACATTGGTTAAGTGAAATTTTTGAAATGTAGAATTTACTGTTAATGTAAGCTGAAGTAGATAGAGATTCGATTGGACAGAATCGGCTCAGTGTTGATATTTACAAGCATGAAGTTGTCCTTTTGTGCTTTTGACTGAATGATATATAGTATTTATGCAAACGTATTAACTTTTTGGGAATATTTTTATAGGTTATTAAACTGATTTTTGGCAAGATTGCTAAATTTAAAAGTATTCAATGGGACATGAGGTACTACTACTTATTCTTATTAGTTTTTTTTACACTCAGTGTTTAAATTGAGTAAAGAGGTTTGGCAAAAACAACACCAACTTGTACTATAACAGAAGCACCACTACACTTGACTCTACTACTTTAAGGTAATAATATCTTATCATTCAATGAATTTTTAAATTTAATATTTGATGTAACTGCAAAATTAGAAAAAAAGAAGGGTGGCTATAAGAGAGTTATTGGATGAATTGCAACCCAGCTTAAAAAAAAGCCTTCAACGTTTTACCCCATGTCCTTCCTTCACTCCTAAAAAATGGGTTGACTAGATTGAACCCATAACTATTTAGTTTCAACCCACACAACTCATATTAAAAATAGATAATATAGTTTGTAAACTAAAACCAACTCATAACCTATTATTATTTTGTTCTTGGTTCTTTTATCTCCTTATTTCCATATTTTCTAACAATTACTTTAATTAGTTTCATGGAGTTAATTAATAACTAGTTTTCTTTAAATGCCAATTTATAATTGTGATTAGTCCTCCTAATACCGTTTTATTAACTAGAATAGGTGTATAACTGTAATCAATCATTTCCAGCCTTAGCTAGAAAGATTTAAAATGTTGGAGAATGTTTAATTAATTACATACATCATCGTGTCTAATCACGACAATTGGTTTGGTCCAAAAGCATGCATGCATGCATGCCCCATTAGAAACTGCACATATTCATCACCTACTTAACTATTATCTGACCTTAGCTTATATTGATATGCACATAGAAGAACAGAGAGATTATATGATATGAGCAGCAGTTAAAGGAATTGTAGACTCTAAAGTAGCTCATATTAACGTTGGAATTGTTCATGATATTCTTTCTAGTGTATTCTTTTCCCCCTTTTTTTTCCAGGTAGCCACCGCAGATTCCAATGAGTCCTCCATTATTTAATGTCTTCTCATGTTTTACCTCTGTTTTATAAAAAAGGAGATCACTGCAGATTCCAATAACTCCCACATTATATAATATGTCTTCTATTTGTCTTAGTCTGACTTGACCTTTTTTCAATTAACCGTCAGTTCGGTCCGGTACATACTAGATATATAAAACAACTAATTAGAACCGAAAATCAATTTATACTGAACTGTTACCGAACTAATTTTTTTTTGTCCCGAACCGATCGGTTTGGACCAGTCCAATTTACCTTAAAACCTGAAAATTTTGACCACCCCTAATCATACATCCCTTCCTCCTACCCATTGTCAAAAAAGAAATGGTCCTTAACACTAATATACAACAATTAGAAAGTAATTACACTATTAGTGCATCCACAAAATAATTACAAAAATAACGCAATTCACATTAATAAGGAAACCTAAAATCAAGGAGAAATAACTTCCATAATTAATAATTCAAATTCAAATATCTGGGATCTAACAACAAAAACAAATTCAAATTCAAATTAATACATTTGGGTATTAAATAAAAATACAACTGATTGTTAAGAGAAATAGATGGAGAAGAGTGTGACCAGAGGTGAACGGAGACAGGAATATCACGGTGACAGAATGTGATGGGAGACAAGTCAAGATTGAGGCTGTGGGTAGTGGTGGGGTAGATTTCGATCTGATTTGTTACCCAACCAAGAACCAAACAACCATAATCGGTTATTATGCAATTGACGGTCGGACCGGAATTGTACACGTTGTGACGCCCCAAAATAGATATACATCACCCATCTTGAGTCGCCAAATATATGGTACAAAATTCAAATACAAACTTAATTATACTGACCACAGTGTGAGTTTTAATACAAATATTGTCTTCAGAGCGATTATTCAAACTCAAAATACGACAAAACATAATATGAGAGTTTTAACACGAATATTGTCATCTGAACAATATCCACACTCAAATTCAATCATATTACATTTATTATCACACTATTTCATAGAATAGTGAGGACTACTAATCTTTGTCATCCGGATTTGTTATCTCGCTTCCCGACTAGTCCTCGCTGTGTTCTCATTTCCTGAAGAGAACAATGAAAGCAAAAAGGGTGAGCTCAACTAGCCCAGTAAGAAACATTATGACTAAGATAATGTAGAATAAATTATCGTTAGCCTTCAACAGTGTTAAACTGATACAATATAACAAACATCAAGTTTAACTGCAACGGAACAAGTAATCCGAAGAGTCAAGTAGATAATAAAATCTACTATCTTTTATGATTTAAACGGGTTTTCATCACTTTTATCGCTGAGACTCAGCTTAATAAATAAGCCACATCATCAAATCATCCCTGCACTACAGGTCAAGGATATTCTTTAGTATCACGACCACGAATTATTCATGCACTACGGGCCAAAGATAATTGTGTTTTCATCAACGATCTTGATCATGCCATAAAACAATTAATCTTTGCACCCTTGGCCGAAGAGAATCCATAGCCATAATCATACCAAAAACTGTCCATCAATGCACTACGGGCTAATGAGGACTTTTTCCACATTATTTGTAACATTACGGTCATGATTATACCGAATAATCCCTGGTCATAATCATACCAAGTTCATCTATGCACTACAGGCCACAGATGACTTTCAACATAATATAAACATTAGGATGATGACAATGACATAATAATTTAATAAAACAAGTTCAAGAATTAATTTATTCAGGAACCAATAACGTCCAAATTGTCAACATGATACTGCTTTGTGGAGTAAAAATTCAAGAATGCTCAGAAGAATATTTCTATGAAAAGATACTGGATGAAGCGCAAATATCGAGGATATTCCACTAATTTCATGGAGTATAAAAGTCAAAACTTTAACCAACTGAGTATAATAAAGAATATATGAAACTGCAAATGGATTTTCACCCGTCATGCGGTAATCCACGTATACAGATCATTTCCACAATTTAATAAGGAATGAATACAAAGGATCATTCACCATGCATGTGGTAATCCACATAGACAGGTTATTCCAACAGAATAATAAAGAACGGAGTCAGGTCATGCGTAAACGCACAAACCAGTTATTCCCAACAGAATAATAAATAATAGAACCAGGTCCCATGTAAACGCATGCATGTGATATTCAAAAAAATAATAAATAATGGAACCAGTCCTGTAAACGCATGCATGTGGATATTCCGGCGAATAATAAAGAACAAAATAATAGAATAATTTTACCATGTATGCGGTACTTCGCATAAACAGGTTATTCCAACATAATAATGAAGAATGGAATAACAGAAGAATTTCACCATGTATGCAGATTGGCATGAGCGAGTTATTCCAACATAATAATAAAGAATGGAATAACATAAGAATTTCACCAAGTATAGGGTAGCCACAGATATCAAAGTTATTCCAATGAATAATAAAGAATGGAATAATGAAGTTCTCTTCATGAATACAAAAGAAATAATACCCTTACACAATAATAATATCCCTTACGAGTACAACAAATAATATCCCTTACCTTAGAAAAAACCTGGATAATCGGAGTAGTGAAGTAGCAGAATACTTTTCTTCTTTCTCTCTATAGTTTTTTTATCTAGAGTTTCAGTGAATTCGTAAGAAATAATGAAGGAATAAGCTTCTATTTATAAGAGAATGGACTGAATAGTAACTAATTCATGAACGGACCAGATTGATTTATTTTTAAACGGACGGTCCATATTGATTTACTATGCAGAACACTATGCAGACACTATGCAACACTATGCATAATAAAATATAATATATTCTAATTATTGTCTAATAAAACAAATAACTTTATAAAAGTATTTTTTTATATAAAAAGATTTTACTATGTAAAATACTATGCATAATAAAATATAATATATTCTAATTATTGTCTAATAAAACAAATAATTTTATAAAAGTATTCTATTTTATATAAAAAGATTTTACTATGCAAAATACTATGCATAATAGAATATAATATATTCTAATTATTGTCTAATAAAATAAAGAACTTTATAAAAGTATTTTGTTTTATATAAAAAGCTTTTCTGCTTTTATTACATTAATAATACTAATAAAACAATATATATATATATATATATATATATATATATATATATAAACTTCCGTGACTTTATAAAAAGACACCTCAATATATCTAACAACATTTATCATCATTATTATAATTCACAATATTAATCGACCAAATTCGTTCCTGGAAAGAGGGGCTTTCCAATAAGGATTTCTCCCTATCATGGCGCCGTAATTAGGTGACCAAACCTCTCCTCGCGTAACTTCTAGACATCGTTAATATTGCAAATAATAATATTAATAACTTCGTCATCTCAATTATTGATTTAATAATATATAAAATATCGACAATAATTAAATCAAATAACGTGAGATACTATGCAACAATTATCATAGTAATAATTGAACAAAACCGAGTGACTTCTCGGTAAGCATCAATAATCAATATCGTATGCTACTATGCAACCACGCCAGTATTATTGTACTTTTACTACTGAGTAGTTCAACAGCTTTAAACGGTAAAACTTCCGTAGTTATTTTCATAAAAATATTTTTGTCATTTTCTCAATCCGACAATAATTCCGTTGTGGGGTCTACTAATGATTGTCTTGGTCGTCATTTAATATTCCCAGAACCAATCGAATATTATATAACAACTTGCATACTTTTCAAAATTTATAAATATTACCCACAACTATAACCTTATATCAAATTCACAGCATAATTTTTTTAAAAAAAAAATCTAGAAAATTAAATCTTTATTCGTAAAATTTGGGATTTTACAATCTCCCCTCCTTATGAAATTTCACCCTCGAAATTTACGTACGTACCTGGTATGCCGAACAAATGAGGACACTTCGTCAGATTCTAACTCTTGAGGTATAAGCTTTGAGCGTAAAATATATTTCAAGATTTTAACAGGTACATCTTCATATGTTAAATCTTTTGCTATCTCGTCAGGTTCTAAATTAATAATGTGGTTCGGGTCATCCACATATTTACGTAACATCGATACGTTAAAAACTTTATGAACACGCGACATACTTGGCGGCAAAACGAGTTTATAAGTCACAGTTCCTACTCAATCGAGGATTTCAAATGGGCCAATTAAATCGAGGATTAAGATTTCCTCTCTTCATCGACTCTTGCTTCTAGAATAACGCCCTCTTGAACCTTCTTCTTCGTATTTATCAGCTTCGGGTGTGTAGCTTGAGCGGCTTTAACTTTATCGATTAAAGTCGATTCTACTCGTATATTCGTTATCTTCACGTGGGTCCCTAGAGTCTTTAACTCTATCTTCATCACTTGTAAGTTATACGAAATGAGTCTTTGTGTTAACAACATCGCACTCATAAACGCATACGGCCTTCTACTCAACACGTCAGCTACCACGTTCGCTTTCCCACGATGGTATTGCATGGTACGATCGAAATCTTCAACAGCTCGAGCCAACGTCTTTGGCGCATGCTATGATCGTTTTAGGTGAAGAAATATTTGAGGGTTTTAGAAATGGGTTTTGTACTGGGGTCAATACAAAATTCGATTTCACGCTCTAGGGGTAGGCTAGGAAGTCTTCAGGAATACGCCAGAAAATTTATTAATGATAGAAATATCATTCAAAACTATGACTCTCATCCAAGACTTGGATATCACATGTAATGAAGGTTTCTCCTAACGGAGCTTCAACAGATAAGTCAAAGTCTAACTTCTCCGGAGTCAAATTTAAACGTTGAACACAAGCAAGAGAGATAAAAGAATGGGTAGAACCAGTATCTAATAAGGTATTGACTTCATAAAAAAATTATAATTAACTAACACGTGTTAACGTCGTTCGGGTTACTTGCTTTTTGAGAAGTCACGAAAAACGCTCTTCCTGAAACCACCAACTTTGTTTTGTCCGTATCCGCCTTTGGGGCCACCGTCCCAGCTGGACTTGATTACACTACAGGACAAAATTGAGCTATGTGACCGTCTTTTCCATAACTAAAACATACCTTGGAAGGCTGTGAACAGTTTAGACTTATATGTCCCTCCCCTCTGCATTTGTAACATACGACCGGAGATCATTCTCCTTCCTTAAAAATAGGTGCTGGTGCTGTTGTCTTTCCATCATTATTGAACCTTCTCTTCTTGAAATTTCCACTTCTATTATCTTAGCCATGATTACCACCAAAGTGGTTACCATTCCTGGCATGATAATTTCCCCCACGATGGTTATCATTGTTCCGATGGTCTTTGCCACCGGTATGATTATTATCGTATTGTTGGTCGTTACCTTTTGGTTGAGATGACTCAACGGTCTCATGTGCTTCATTGTTGATCTCAACATTTTCAGATGCCATTTTCAAACACTGTCACAAAACAAGGGTTAATTGACATGTCATATATTATCCCTATACTCTGATCGACCAATTAAATACCAAATAAACTTAGGTAGGTCATACTAGCGAAGGAATTCCCGTCTCTCCACTCCTAGTTCTTGTCTCACATCTCAGCCAGGGATCATATCCCTAAGCTTTGATACCAACCGTGACACCCCCAAAATAGGTATACATCACCCATCTTGAGTCGCCAAATACATGGTACAGAATTCAAATACAAACTTAATTATACAACATGAGCTGTGAGTTTTAATACAAATATTGTCTTCTAGACAGTATTCAAACTCAAAATACGATAAAACATAATCTGAGAGTTTTAACACAAATATTGTCATCTAGACAATATCCACACTCAAATTCAATCTTATTACATTTATTATCACACTATTTCATAGAATGGTGAGGACTACTAATGCTATCATCTGGACCGTCACTCCGTTCCCTGACAAGTCCCTGTTACGTTCTCATTTCCTGAAGAGAACAATGAAAGCAAAAAAGGTGAGCTCAACTAGCCCAGTAAGAAATACTATGACTAAGATAATGTAGAATAAATTATCGTTAGCCTTCAACAGTGTTAAACTGATACAATATAACAAACATCAAGCTTAACTACAGCGAAACAAGCAATCCATTAGAAGAGTCAAGTAGAGAATAAAATCAACTATCTTCTATGATTTAAAAGGTTTTTCATCACTTTTATCGCTGAGACTCAGCTTAATAAATAATCCACATCATTAAATCATCCCTGCACTACAGGCCAAGGATATTCTTTAGTATCACGACCACGAATTATTCATACACTACAGGCCAAAGATAATCGTGTTTTCATCAACAGTCCTGATCATGCCATAAAAAAATTCATCTTTGCACCCTTGGCCGAATAGAATCCATAGCCATAATCATACCAAAAACTGTCCATCAACGCACTATGGGCCAATGAGGACTTTTTCCACATCATTTGTAACATTACGGTCATGATTATACCGAATAATCCCTGGTCATAATCATACCAAGTCCATCTATGCACTACAGGCCACATATAATATAAACATGAGGATGATGACAATGACATAATAATTCAATAAAACAAGTTCAAGAATTAATTTATCCAGAAACCAATAACGTCCAAATTGTCAACATGATAATGCTTTGTGGAGTAAAATTTCAAGAATGCTCAGAAGAATATTTCCATAAAAAGATACTGGATGAAGCGCAAATATCGAGGATATTCCACTAATTTCATGGAGTATAAAAGTCAAAACTTTAACCAACTGAGTATAATAAAGAATATATGAAACTGCAAATGGATTTTCACCCGTCATGCGGTAATCCACGTATACAGATCATTTCCACAATTTAATAAGGAATGAATACAAAGGATCATTCACCATGCATGTGGTAATCCACATAGACGAGTTATTCCAATGTAATAATAAAGAACGAGTCGTCGTCGTGCGCGTAAACGCACAAACCCGATTATTCCCAAATGAATAATAAATAATAGAATTGGTCCCAAAGTAAACGCACGAGCGGGATATTCCGACAAAATAATAAATAATGGAACCAGTCCCAAAGAAAGCCGCACGCACGGCGGGATATTCCGAAGGTAATAATAAAGAACAAAATAATAGAATAATTTTACCATGTATGCGGTACTTCGCATAAACAGGTTATTCCAACATAATAATGAAGAATGGAATAACAGAAGAATTTCACCATGTATGCGGTACTTCGCATAGACAGGTTATTCCAACATAATAATAAAGAATGGAATAACATAAGAATTTCACCAAGTATAGGGTAGCCCGCGTATACAGGTTATTCCAACAGAATAATAAAGAATGGAATAACAGAAGTTCTCTTCATGAATACAAAAGAAATAATACCCCTTACACAATAATAATATCCCTTACGAGTACAACAAATAATATCCCTTACCTTAGAAAGAAACTGGATATTGGAGTAGTGAAGTAGCAGAATACTTTTCTTCTTTCTCTCTATAGTTTCTCTGTCTAGAGTTTCAGTGAATTCGTAAGAAATAATGAAGAAATGAGCTTCTATTTATAGGAGAATAGACTGAATTGTAACTAATTCATGAACGGTCCAGATTGATTTACTTTTAAACGGATGATCCATATTGATTTACTATCTTGAGAACAACATGCTGAGTACTTACACAACACTATACATAATAAAATATAATATATTCTAATTATTGTCTAATAAAACAAATAACTTTATAAAAGTATTCTTTTTTATATAAAAAGATTTTACTATGCAAAATACTATGCCTGCACTATGCAACACTATGCATAATAAAATATAATATATTCTAATAATGTCTAATAAAACAAATAACTTTATAAAAGTATTACATTTTTATATAAAAAGATTTTACTATGCAAAACACTATACATAAAAGAATATAATATATTCTAATTATTGTCTAATAAAATAAATAACTTTATAAAAGTATTTTGTTTTATATAAAAAGCTTTTCTGTTTTATTACATTAATAATACTAATAAAACAATATATATATATATATTTATATATATAAACTTCCGTGACTTTATAAAAAGACACCTCAATATATCTAACAACATTTATCATCATTATTATAATTCACAATATTAATCGACTAGGTCGTTCCCAGGAAAGAGGGGGATTTCCAATAAGAATTTCTCCCTATTGGCGCGCAATTAGGTGACCAAACGGCCTCTCCTTGGCAAAACTTCTAGACATCGTTAATATTGCAAATAATAATATTAATAACTTCGTCGTCTCAATTATTGATTTAATAATATATAAAATATCGACAATAATTGAATCAAATAACATGAGATCTTATCGCAACAATTCTTTAAGAATAATTGAACAAAAGCGATTGACTTCTCACGTAAGCATCAATAATCAATACTGTAGTGCTACTTATGCAACCACGCATATTCTTGTACTTTTACTACTGAGTAGTTCAACAGGTTTTAACGGTAAAACTTCCATTTGTTATTTTCATAAAAATATTTTTTGTCGTTTTCTCAATCCGACAATAATTTTACATTATGGGGTCCACTAATGATTATCTTGCCGTCATCTGAATATTCCTGTTAAAATGAATATTCCCAAACCAATCGAATATTATATAACAACTTGCATACTTTTCAAAATTTATAAATATTACCCACAACTATAACATTATATCAAATCCACACCATAATTTTAAAAAAAAATTCGAGAAAATTAAATCTTTATTCGTAAAATTTGGGATTTTACACACGTACTCTCTTAAGTTTTTTGGGTTGCCCAACTGTTAAACCAATTTTGTTGGACTGTTAAACCAATTTATTAATTATACACTGCATAGGAAAAAGAGAGATAAGAGAGTGATGTGGAATGTAATGTTGATAACCAAACATTCGTATCAAGGTAACCAAACTTTTATACCAAGGTAACCAAACCTTTATACCAAGGTAACCAATCTACCTCCACACCTGCAGTATGAATTGGTTACCTTGGTCTGAAAGTTTGGCAACCAACTGCATGAAGGTTTGGCTACCAACTGCTTCACATTCAAAATAAATTGGTAACTTAATAAAACTGAATTGGTTACCTTGGTATGAAGGTTTGGATACCCACTGCATGAAGGTTTGGCTACCAACTGCATCACATTCAAAATAAGTTGGTAATCTAATAACACAGAATTGTTTACCTTGGTATGAATGTTTGGCTACCAACTGCACTATGAAAAAATTGCAGGTGTGGATGTGGATTGGTTACCTTGGTATGAAGGTTTTGTTACCTTGGTATGAAGGTTTGGTTACCTTGGTGTGAAGGTTTGGTTACCAACTACACTATGAAAAAACTGAAGGTGTGGAGGTGGATTGGTTACCTCGATATGACGGTTTGGTTACCTTGTTATGAAGGTTTGGTTACCAACTGCACTATGAAAAAACTGTAGGTGTGGAGGTGGATTGGTAACCTTGGTATGAAGGTTTGGTTACCTTGGTATGAATGTTTGGTTACCAATCTCTTCTATCAATTACTGATTTTGGATCAAATCCAATAATCAAGGTAAGCATTGGGACGAATATGCCAGCACCACCAACACCGCCTACACTTTTGAAAAAGAATGAATGAATTTCTAAGGAGTCAAAGCTACATGAAGTGAAAGACAAAGCTGGAGAAAATTAATATATAACACTTTCATTTATTTCTATCCATCGACAAGAGATCATTCAATAAGTAAAGTTTACAAGAATCATAAAAAGAAAAATAATGCAGTAAATGGATATTCGCATTAATAGATAGTGAAAACTCTAAACCCAGACAAAGAAACATTGTGTAGCAGATCCAAGGCGAGAATGTACACTTCTTTTGCATTAGTGTCCTCGACCAAAATTTATTGCATATATAACTTCCTTTTTCCTTTTTTCTGGTTGTATGAATATACTTCAACTGGTAGAGCATGTGGCTTTTAACCACATGCTCGTGGTTTGATTTCCACAGATGGCGTAGTGCTTATATATCATTGGAAAAATAGAGGATGAAGAAAAAAGAGAGAGAAACAGGAACATAGATCAAAAATGGGTCTATTGTGTTTGAATGTGTTTGAATTAGAAAATAATAATTAACGAGAAGAGATAATGGAGAAAATTATGGGCCACGATTAAAGGATACCCAAATGTATTAATTTTGTAAATAAATATGGAAAAATGTATTACATTTGTAATTATTTTATCTATGCACAATTATTGTAATTATTTCTAAAAATGTACTAAAATATGTAATTAATCCAAAAAGAAAATCTATCATTTCAACAAGAGGGATTGGCTTGGTAAAAGGCTTGTTACTTATTTACATTTTACATTGGAACAATTACATTTTCTAGTACATTTTTAAAAATTATTACAATAATAGTGCACTCATAAAATATTTATACAATTAATGCATTTAAAGTTTTTATTTACATAATTAGTGAATTTATTATTTCTTTAATTTAGTTGTGTGATTTAATGTGTTGATGACATGGCAATTTATTTTTTTCAAAATAAATTGTTCACGCTTTTTGTGGCATCGTGTTTTAATTTGAATTTCGTGTTTATCTATTTGTTGTCTCTTTTTCTTTTGGAAACCCTTATTTTGTGTTTTGGGAACTTTCTAAGAAAACCTATTTTATTCTGAGTTGAGTCGGTCGTTCTCTCCGGTAGGTATTTATCGTCGCCAATTGGTTCTTTAGTTCGTCGTTGTCTTCTTCTTGTTTAGTTCGTGGTTATTCGTAAGTTGTTTGGTTGGTTCTCTTTTATTGGTACTACATTTTTCGTTTTCTTCTATTTTTATTTGTGATGGTTTCTACGAGGAAGAACATGGAGGGAATGGGGGATAAGAAGAGTGATATGAAGAGGAAATGAATCAAAGATGATGATTATGTGAAGAATTTGAAGATATATGTGAAGGTGAAGGATAGTCTGTCAAAGTCCCCAAAACAGGGGAAGAAGTTAGTTGTGAAATTAGATGTTAAAGATAAGAAATCGGGGAGACATATGGATAAGAAGGCTAAAAAATTGATATATCTTGATTCTGATTTTGAAGGTTCTCCAAAAAAAGTTGGGAAAGAGGATGAAGTTGAGGCTCATAACCGAAAAATTGTTCCCCTCCAAAAACATCTAAAGGTTTGTTATTTTTAATTTTTCTTAAGAATATGGAATTTTAGTTGTTTTTGGTTACTTGTGTTTTTGTTTTTGTGTATGGTGATGTTTTGGTGTATGGTGCTGTTTAATTTGGTTTCTGAGTAGTGTCATTACTGTTCAAATTGTAGTTGATAAAATGATTGTTTTCATTCCGATTGGAGTGTCAGATACTAGTATATTCTATGTTGTGTTGGTAACTTGCTGATTGAGTTTTGGTTACTAACTTTTATATTTTTGGAAACTGATGATTATATAGTTATTAAAATGTTTTTTATTACACCAAAGTTGGAGATTGATGAATGTTTATACTGTATGTGGTAAAATGGTTATTTTGTTTCCGAGTGGAGGTTTTGTTACTATTATTTTCTAAATTGGTTACTATATAATTTGGTATATATTAAATAGTCAGATTAGTTTGGGTTTTGGTAACTTGTTGATATTGTTTGGTTACTACTGATAGTATATTTGGATAATGTTGATTGTATAGTTTTGGTTTTAAAGTTTTATTGATGTTCTATTTTGATTTGGTTAATGTGTATGTAATGTAATTTATTGTATTTTCAGATTTGTGATCTATTTTATGAGGAGCATCATCGAAATTTTACTGCAAAAATCATTTATTTGTGTGATATGGAAGTGCCAACTGTTATTAAGAATAAATTGTCTGAAGTACAGTTGAATAAATTTAAGTTGTCTTGTTTTGGAAAATTTTTAGATTTTGGGCAGCCCCAAATGTTTTCACAAATAATCCATCATGCTTTGGTTAGGGAAGTTTATCAAAGGGATAACAGGGAGATGTGGTTTTTATTTGGTGAGAGAAGGGTAAGATTTGGATTGCCAGAATTTTGTTTAATTTCTGGTTTGAGTTGGCAAGGAGATGAAGACATTGATGGTTTCAAGGGGATGGAAAATATGTTGGTGGAGAAGTTTTTTGGAAATGAGGTTGTAACCCGTTCTAGTATCAGGAGGATATATAGGAGTGCTTTTTTATGATGAGGCTGTTAGGATGTCCATCATATTCTTGGTTTTTAATTTCATATTAGCTACTGTGTCTGACAATTATGTTGATGAAGCTTTGTTTAACTTTTTGTCTTATGGCGATATTGAAAGTTATCCGTGGGGAAAATTTGCTTTTAAACAGACAAAGAATTCACTATCCCTTGTTGTTAAGGGTTATATAAAGAAGGATAAGTATGGTGGGGTGATATACAATTTTTACAGGGAAAGTTATTGTAAATCTTACAAGTTGAATGGATTACCTTATGTGTTTCAAGTTTTTTTGTTTGAAACAATTCCTACATTGAAAGTCAGGGGCTTTTGTATTGATGATCATGCTTCAAAATTCAGATTATTTAGATGGAGGGATTAGGAAAGGCTCCTAAGAATGAGAAGTTGAATGACTTGGTTTTTGGTTCTGGTCAGGTATGTTGGTTACCATTTACATTATATTTGGTTACCTTTATATATGTTTTTGGTTACTGACTTAAGTTTTTTTTGTGTATTGTTTTGTTTCTGTTATATGTTCAATGTTTCTGACATGATATATTTTTTGATATTAATATGTTTCAGTTGATTATTCAAAATCTTATTCCTACGGAGGATGAGAAGGTGCGTTTGGATTTAGGTGGTTTTCATTTTTTCAGTGGAAGTGATAGCGGAGCTAATATTGCTGATATTAAAGTTGAAACATCCAGGAAGGATAAAGACCTTAGATTTTCTCTTTTCGATATGAAAAAAATTATTGATGCACGGGTGAAGCCTTTGGAAGAGAAGGTGATAGAGGTGAAGAAAGAAATTGAGTATTTGGGTGTTGAATTGAAAGATGAATTGCAAGTGTTTCATATTCAGATTTGTAGCGATATAAAGAAGATGTTGAGAAAGCAGTTATATAGCCAATCTAGTTCTAGCAATCGGAGAAATATAACTGTTGATGCCGATGTTGGTGGGGTTGGTGGGATTCAGGTTGAAGAAGACGATGTAAAGGTTTACATATATGTTTGATTTTCATTTGTGTTTCATGTTTTTTAAATCAATGATTAATTTTATTTTTTTTATAGTTTAACAACAAGAATGACAATTCAAATTCTGATATTTTAAGGCGTAGTCATGGGAAAGAAATTGTTGTTTTTACCCCTAGAGGGGTTCACATTGATGTGGATGATGAAAAGGTTAGGCATTTTTTTTGTTTATCTTATATTATATTTTTTTTCATGTTATATCGATCAATTGGATGTTTTTTATGTTTATAGACTGAAAAGAACAATGACATTCCAAGTTTTGATATTTTAAGTCAGTCTACTGGAAAAGAGATTGTTGTTTTTACCCCCATTAAGGTTTGTATTTTTTTAACATTAGTTACCTTCACAGTTTGTATTGGTTACTTTGATACAGTGTTTTTGTTACTACTGAATCTGTTTTGATTTTGTATTTGTTTTTTGTGTCATGTCTTGAAAGTTTTTAAAGGGGAGTAAAATTGAAGCACTAGACAGGTCGTTACTTGATGAGATCGATGGTTTTAACGACACGGGATATACTCCATTGTGTTGAAGTTGAGAAAACTGCATCTAAACCATATGGTAGGCCTGTTCGTACATCTGCGAAGAGTGCTGTGTTGTGGAGTCCTTATACGTCGAAGTTTGGTTCAGCTGATTTAACTTCTTCTGTTGTGGATGATAGACCATTACGCAGAGGTCTGTCTGTATTTCCAAATGTCTGTATGGGTATGCCTTCGAAATTTAAAGATGTTATGTTTGATCAGTGGTTTAGAATTGGCTTAAATAACAAAAAAAGGTATGTTATTTGGAGTTTAAGATTTATATAGTATGTTTTTTCTAGGAAATAAAATCATTTGTTCTCTCTTTCCAATATGTTATTGTTTTGAAGGATTGAAATTTTTTTGGGAAACCATGACAAAATTGAGCCTGCATTTAGATTTGGGTATGTGCC
This sequence comes from Panax ginseng, assembly GCA_020205605.1. Taxonomy (NCBI): domain Eukaryota; kingdom Viridiplantae; phylum Streptophyta; class Magnoliopsida; order Apiales; family Araliaceae; genus Panax; species Panax ginseng. The sequence goes on from CM035132.1 coordinate 48,632,533, forward strand.
AATATCATCTAAAATGCGGTTTTACAAGTTGAAGACCCCTGGTCAGTGGCTTGATGACGATGTGAGTTTGTTCATTTTCTGTAATTCTGTTGATTAGTTATGGTTACCTTATTTTATTATTTTGGTTACTAGCTGTGATTGTTTTGGATACTTGTATTATAAAGTTTTATTTTTTTATTAATTATTTATATCTGATTGGTTTTTTATTTTATTTTTGGTTCAGCATATCAACATTTGTTTATATTACCTTCGTAAGTTGGCTAGGCACTCAGACAATATTCAACTAAGGGTTACTACAACAGATTGTTGGTTCCATGTCAAGTTGACTACTTTATATGGGGTATATTGTCATAAGAATGCTGATAAGAATCTTCTGTTAGGCAATGGTGATATTGCTGAGTATATTCGTGGTTTTTTTATGGATGTAAACACACTATGGGTTGTCATTGATTATGTCATGTTTCCCGTTCACATGACAGTTCTGGTCATTGGTTTTTGCTTGTTTTTGATGTGCATCGTAGAGTTTTAGTAGTTTATAATTCTCTACAACAAAATAGGACTGTCATGCGAACAAATATTATGGATGTTTGTGAGCCATATATTTTCATTATACCCATAATATTGTCTAGGTGTGATTTTTTGGAAGAATAGGTCTGATATTGATTTCGATAGTGAACCATATCGCAACAAAGGGGAACATGATATAATTGATCTTTAATTTGCTGAGGGTTTAGTTGAACAAGTTGATGGGTAAGGTTTACATTGTTTCTATTTTTTTAGTATTTCATATATTATGATATTTGTTTTGATTTGCTTTATATGTTGATTGTTTTTTCAGTGACTGCGGTATGTTTACTATTTGTTTTGCGGAACATATTCTTCACCAAAAGATTTCTGAAAGGCCCAATCCATTTTTAATCATGCAATACCGGAAGAAATTATGCATTAATTTGTTCATTCATGCGAGGAACAAGCAAGTAGGCGGATACGAGTCCGATACAGAATACCCAGGCAGATTCGTTAGTGAAGACTAGTTTGGTTATGCATCCTATTTTTTTTTTTGGACAATTGATACCATTTGTTATGGTTATTGACTGTGAACTATTTTGTAAATTTTTTGATGATGGAGTTATGTATTAATTTTTACTATTAGATGTATGACATAGTTTTGTTGGTAAACATTGGTTTTTTTGGTTACTATTTTATTTTTTTCAGTTAACCAAAAGTTTCTGGTTATTATTTACAAATAATATTGAACAGATATTTTTATTTATAGTACAGTTGGTTGCCAAAGTTTCATACAAAGGTAACAATTTTAGTTGTTGTTGGTAACCAAACACTCCTAACAATAAATTCTAAAACAGTTAATAATTTCTATCATGTATGTGTTTTTTATGGTTCAGTTGGTTTCCAAACAGTCATACAAAGGTTACAATCATCAGTATTTGTGGGTAACCAAATAGTTATAGTAAATCAAAAATCAATTAAACAATTCTCGATTCTATGTGTTTTATAAGGTTCAGTTGGTAGCCAAGCATCCAAAGAAATGTAAATATTTTATTTTTTATGGTTAACAAATAGTCATAAAAAAAATTACAAAAAAATTATCATGTTTAAAAACATATGTTTTTTATATAGTACAGTTGGTAGTCAAACCTTCATCCAAAGGTAACCAATTTAGTTTTAGTGGGTAACCAGATAGTCATAAAAAAAATTCAAAATAGTTAACCAATCATGACATGTATGTGTGTTATGTATATTGTTATTTGAAGATAGAATTACTTTATGTTAAAAAGAACTTAATGCAAAAAATCATCCTTCAATACTGTGCAATATAAATTTGGGTTTCTTGCACCAATAAAATGATTACAATATGTATGGCTGTTGATTAACCACAGTAAACATCAAGGAGTTTGTTACAATTTTTTTGATGTTGTATTATGTCAGACCTTTTTTGGTCTCAAAATTGGTGGATTATTACATGTTTTCTTGTTGTTTCCTTTTTCTTGGCATTTGCTGCATTTATTTTGAAATCTATTTTCAGATGCATGCTTGTACCTACCTATCTTTGGTCTTCCAGCTGGTCTTCTTATATTTGGTGGTTTGACACATATGTTTTTAATCTCGTTTGGAACATCCCAATTCTTTTTGTCATCTAACGACATGATGGAAGTTGAATACGTGTCTACCAAAGTTATTTTTAAATAGTATTTTGAGCAAAAATCATAACAACTCGAATTCCTTTTGCTAATAACAATAGCAGCGTGTGAGGAAGACATCTCATGGTACTGAAATTTATGGCATGTGCATGTATTTTGTTCCATGTCCACAATAAATTATTTGGTGACATCGTAAATGTGACACCCCCAAAACAGGTATACATCACCCATCTTTAGTCGCCAGATATATGTTACATAAATTTAAATACAACTTAATTATACAACGATTAAATGTAAAATCTGACTGAAACATAGCTGAGAGTTTAAACAAGAATATTGTCATCTAGACAATATACACACTCAATGGTGTCCTCATTATAATTATTATCACATTATTCCGTAGAATAGTGAGGACTACTAAAGCCATTTATCCTGGACCATCACTCCATTCCCCGACTCGCCCCAGCTATATTCTCATTTCTTGAAGAGAACAATGAAAGAAAGGGTGAGCTCAACTAGCCTAGTAAGAAATATTATGACTAAGATAATATATAATAAATTATCCTTAGCCTTCAACAATATAACAACTGATAGAATACAATAGACAACAAGTTTTAGATCAACAACTGCAGCGAAAATAAACAATCCATTAGAAGAGTCAAGTAGAGCATAAAATCTACTATCTTATATGATTTAAAAAGTTTTTCATCAACTTTATCGCTGAGACTCAGATTAATAAATAAACAACATCATCGAATCATCCTTACACTACGGGCCAAGGATATTCATGTAATCACCAATGGTCATAATTATACCGAATAATCCTTGGTCATAATCATACCAACAACTGTCCATCAATGCACTACGACCAATGAGGACTTTTACCACATCATTCGTCACATTACGGTCATGATTATACCGAATAATCCCTGGTTATAATCATACCAAGTCCATCTATGCACGTAAGCCAAAGATGACTTTCATCACAATATAAGCATGAGAATAATGACAATATTATAAGCATTAATCAAACAAAAACAAGGATAAATATTAAAGACTTTAAATTTATCCAAATATTATCAATCACTTAATAAACTCATAATCTAATATTGTTAATATTATAACAATATTTTAATCACTTCTTAAACTTATAAACAATTTAAATTAATTGTTTACACTTTACCATTTAATACATTTAATCATTCAAAAATTCCATACTCATAAGATTTCATCATCAATGATCAAATTACTCATCAAAAATCTGCATATACCTTATATAGGATTTCCAAGCCATAAACTCCTATTTACCAATTTTTCAACTTCACATAACATATTTAATTCATATGTTCGTAACTAAACCATTTTCATGAAAAATACAAAATCAGTCCCAAAAATTATTCTTTTATGGAATTTAGCAGAATATAGTCCCATATTAAACATATATTTTTCTCGGAGTTTTTAAAATTCATTTACTATTTTTCATATGGCCAAAACTGTCGAATATTTAGACATTTATCATAAAATGTACTTTTGTCCAAAAATTTTGAAATTTATAGGATATTCTCCTGTTATATACATGTACTCCCAATAAAAATTTCTCCAATTTTGGAGTTAACCACACAGAGTTATAAGGGTTTTCTTTTAAAATAGTCTTTTTCCGTAAAATTCATAACTCCTAATCTATACATCCAAAAATCTCCATTTTTGGACACAATCTAGAAAACTCATAAAATCATCATTTTAAATTTTTTCAGAATTTTTGGGAGTCAGAAGAATTATGAAACTGCAAATGGATTTTCGCCCGCCATGCGGTAATCCACGTAGACAGATCATTTCCACAATTTAATAAGAAATGAATACGAAGGATCATTCACCATGCATGTGGTAATCCACATAGAAAGGTTATTTCAACAGAATAATAAAGAATGGAATAACAGAAGAATTAACCATGAATGCGGTAGTCGCGTAGTGACAGAGTTATTCAACGAGAATAATAAAAATGGAATAATGTAAGAATTTCACCATGTATGCGGTATTGCATGATGACAGTTATTCCAACATAATAATAAAGAATGGAACCAGGTCATGCGTAATCAGCATAAACAGTATATTCCAACAAAATAATAAAGAATGGAATAACAGAATTTCACCAGTACGTCGATAGATCATTATGTATATTATTCCAATGAGAATAATAAATAATGGAACCAGGTCATGCGTAATATGTACAGATAGGATATTCCAATAGAATAATAAAGAATGGAATAACAGAAGAATTTCACCATGTATGTTGTACTTCGCATAGACAGGTTATTCCAACATAATAATAAAGAATGAATTAACAAAAGAATTTCACCATGTATGCGGTACTTTGCATAGACATGTTATTCCAACATAATAATAAAGAATGGAATAACAGAAGCTCTCTTCATGAATACGAAAGAAATAATACCCCTTACCTCAAAAGAAGACTGGATACTGGAATAGTGAGGTAGCAGACTTCTCTTCTTCTTTCTCTCTATAATTTCTCTCTATAATAATTGCTCTATAGCTTTAGTGAATTGGTAAGAAATGAAGGAAGAATGAGCTTCTATTTATTGGAAAATATAGTTTCAATAATTGCACGTTTTGGGGCTCGAAATATTACAGTATAATACCTCCCTCTTTTTCTTCATTTTTAATTTAGTCCTGCAAGTATTATCAAACTTGCACCATGTGACGCCCCCAAAATAGGTATACATCAACTATTCTGAGTCGCCAAATACATGGTACAGAATACAAATACAAATATATTATACAACAGTCGTGTAAAATATGACAAAACATATGCTGTGAGTTTTAATACAAATATTGTCATCTATACAATATCCTCACTCAATGGAGTCCTCATTACATTTATTATTACACTATTTCACAAATAGTGAGGACTACTAATGCACCATCTAGGACCATCACTCTGTTCCCCGACTAGCCCCAGCTACGTTCTCATTTCCTGAAGAGAACAATGAAAGAAAGGGTGAGCTCAACTAGCCCAATAAGAAATATTATGACTAAGATAATGCTGAATAAATTATCGTTTGCCTTCAACAGTATTAAACTAATACAATATAACAAGCATCAAGTTTAACTGTAGCGGAATAAGCAATCTATTAGAAGAGTCAAGTAGAGAATAAAGTCTTCTATCTTCTATGATTTAAAAGGTTTTTCATCACTTTTATCGTTGAGACTCAGCTCAATAAATAATTCACATCATCAAATTATCCATGCACTACAGGCCAAGGATATTCTTTAGTATCACGACCACGAATTATCCATGCACTACGGGCCAAAGATAATCGTGTTTTTAAATCAACCATCCCGATCATGCCATAAAATAATTCATCTTTGCACCCTTGGTCAAGAGAATCCATAGCCATAATCATACCAAAAACTGTCCATCAATGCATTACGGGCCAATGAGGACTTTTTCCATATCATTTGTAACATTACGGTTATGATTATACCAAATAATCTCTGGTCATAATCATACCAAGTCCATCTATGCACTGCAGGCCACAGATGACTTTCAACATAATATAAACATGAGGATGATGACAATGACATAATAATTCAATAAAACAAGTTCAAGAATTAATTTATCCAGGAACCAATAACGTCCAAATTGTCAACATGATACTTCTTTGTAGAGTAAAATTTAAGAATTCTCAGAAGAATATTTCCATGAAAAGATACTGGATGAAGCGCAAATATCAAGGATATTCCACTAATTTCATGGAGTATAGAAGTCAAAGCTTTAACCAACTGAATATAAGAGAATATATGAAATTGCAAATAGATTTTCGTCCTCTATACGGTAATCCACTTAGACAGATCATTTCAACAATTTAATAAGGAATGAATACAAAGGATCATTCACCATGCATGTGATAATCCACATAGACAGGTTATTCCAACAAAATAATCAAGAATGGAATAACAGAAGAAATCACCATGCATGCAATAGATCACATCAAACAAAGTTATTCCCAATGAATAATAAATAATGAAACCAGTCCTGTAAACGCATTGCATGAGATATTACAGCGAATCATAAAGAATGGAATAACAACGAAATCACCATGCATGCGATAGACCGCATGATGAGTTATTCCAATGAGAATAATTAATGGAACCAGTCATGCATAATACGCAAAGCAGGATATTTCGACGAAATTATAAAGAACGGAATAATAGAAGAATTTCACCATGTATGCGGTGCTTGCATAAACAAAGTTATTCAACATAATAATAAAGAATGGAATAATGAAAGAATTTCACCAAGTATAGGGTAGTCGCGTGATCACAAGTTATTCCAACAGAATAATAAAGAATGGAATAATGTGTTCTCTTCATGAATATAAAAGAAATAATACCCCTACAGTCTGACAAATAATATCTCTTACCTTAAGAAGAAGAAATCTTGGATGTAGGAGTATTGAAGTAGCGAGAATACTTTTCTTCTTTCACTCTATAATTTCTCTCTCTAGAGTTTCAAAGGAATTAAATAAGAAATAATGAATGAATGAGCTTATTTTTATAGAAGAATGGACTATAAGAACTAATTCATGAAACGGTCCAGTTTGATTTACTTTAAACTAGACGGTCCAGATTTAAAGAAAAATCTTTTAAATAAAATATAATATATTCTATTTATAATCTAATAAAACGAATAACTTTATAAAAGTATTACATTTTATATAAAAAGATTTTACTATACAAAACACTATCACGAGCACTATGCAACACTATACATAATAAAATACAATATATTCTATTTATAGAATAACTTTATAAAAGTATTCAGCTTTTATATAAAAGATTTTTACTGCTTTTATTACATTAATAATACAAATAAAACAAAAGCGAGTGACTTATCACATAAGCATCAATAATCAATCTTGTGTCTTACTATGCAACCAATGCAGCGACATCTTGTATTTTTAACACCGAAAGTGTTTCAACAGATTAACTTGATCTGAAACTTCCGCCAAGTTATTTTTATAAAATATTTTTTGTCGTTTTCTCAATCCGATAATAATTCCGTTGCAAGGTCCACCGATGATTGTGCCGTCGTACGAATATTTCCCGACCAATCGAACAACTTGCATACTTTGCAAAATTTATAAATATTACCCACAACTATAACATTATATCAAATCCACACCATAATATTCAAAAAAATTATTTCGAGAAAATTAAATATTTATTCATAAAATCTGGGGTCTCACACACCACCTCCCCTAATAGTAAATCATGTGAATCAATAGTTCTAGACATGTGAAAATACGAATTACAGTATAGTACCTCCATCTATACCTCCATTTTTAACTTAGTCATGCAAGTATTATCAATCTTGCACCAACTCCCCTAATAGTAAATGAATGTGAATCAATAGTACACACATGTGAACAAATAGTTATAATCATGTGAATCAATAGCAATTAATTGCTCATTTATCCTGTTAATTACCCGATTGGTTAATATAACCTCCAAACATAAATTATTATCAAAATAAATGTCGATTTTCACTAACACAAATAATTCTAACACAATGGAACTATCAAATTCATCTTTAATCAACATAAACTTATTCATCATTAATATTATAATTCACAATATTTAATAACAAGGTCGTTCCCAGGAAAGATGGGGCTTTCCGATAAGGATTACTCCTTATTGGCGCGTAATTAGGTGACCAAACCTCTCCTTGACAGAACTTCTAGATATTGTCAATATTGCGAATAATAATATGAATAACTTTGCCATCTCAATTATTAATTTAATAATATAACATATTATGCAGATGATACTATGACAATAATTTAATCAATAATATGAGAGATATGATCACGAAATTCTTTGTAGCAATAATTGAGTATAACTAAGTGACTTCTTACGTAAGCATCAATAATAAATACCGTGTGCTACTACGCAACCACGCGTATTACTGTACTTTTACTACCGAGTAGTTCAACAGTTTTAACGGTAACACTTTCGCCGTTATTTTTATAAAAAGATAATTATGTAGTTTTCTAACTACGACAATACTTCCGTTGTGGGGTCCACCAATGATTGTGTCGTCGTACGAATATTCCCTATTAAAACGAATATTCCCTGACAAAACGAATATTATATAACCACTTGCTTACTTTGCAAAATTTATAAATATTACCCACAACTATAACATTATATCAAATTCACACCATAATATTCAAAAAAAAAAATTTGAAAATTTTAAACCTTTATTCATAAAATTTAGGGTCTCACAATCTTCCCTCCTTATGAAATTTTGCCCTCGAAATTTACGTACGTACCTGGTATGATGAGGATACCTTGACTTCATTTCAGATTCTAACTCTTGAGGTATAACCTTTGAGTGTCGAATATGATCCTTCTTATCCAAGATTTTAACACGTATCTCTTCATATGTTAAATGTTCTACTATCTCGTCTAGTTCTAATTTAATAATGTGGTTCGGGTCGTCCACATAATTATGTAACATTGATACGTGAAAAATATTATGAACTACCATCATACTTAGCGATAAGGCGAGTTTATAGGCCACAGTTCCTACTCGATCGAGGATTTCAAATGAGCCAATTAAATCGAGGGTTGAGATTTCCTCTCTTCATCGACTCTTGCTTCTAGAATAACGCCTTCTTGAACCTTCTTCGTCGTATGTATCAGCTCCGGGTCTGTAGCTTGGGCAGCCTTTAACTTTATCAATTAAAGTCGATTCTAGTCGTATATTCGTTATCTTCACGTGGGTCCCTAGAGTCTTTAATTGTGAGTTTTAATAAGAATATTGTCATCTAGACAATATCCACACTCAAAAGAGTACTCATTACATTTATTTTCACACTATTTAACAGAATAGTGAGGACTACTAATACTATCATCTGGACCGTCACTCCATTCCCAGACTAGTCCCGGCTACGTTCTCATTTTCTGAAGAGAACAGTGAAAGAAAGGGTGAGCTCAACTAGCCCAGATTCCAAAGACATGCTAAGTGCGGCTGGATGGGTACGCTTCACAGATTCCCGCCAGTAATCTGCCTCATTACGGAACATAAAGGTGGCGAATGGAACCTTCTGTTCCTCCGTGCATCCCAAGACATCAAATATATTGATAATTTATTTAACCTGTGTCTCGCCTTAATCGGATCCGCTTTCCCAGTTCAGTGGTCCCAACTCCTTGAATCTGCTTGGCTGTGACAAACCGTGCGTTGTTATCATTTCCTCCTGTATTTTGAAAACGAGTCTCCTTCGTCTGATTTTGCATGAACTGCAAAAAACTTCTAAACATCCCATCGTTCATTATCTGCTCAGTGGTGTTGTTCATAGGAGGAACATTGTCAGCCTGTTGCACGTTTTCCTCGTTGGTGGGTAAAGGTGTCTCCACGGTCTCATTTGCTCCACTGTTAACATTCTCAGTTGCCATTCTCAAATACTATCATAAAACAAGGGTTAATTAAGGAAATATATCGCATAATATCCCTATATACTGACCAACTAACAAATAAACTTAGGTAGGACACACTAGCGAAGGATTTACTCGTCTCTCCTCTCCTAGTTCTATTCCCTGATCTCCGCCAGAGATCATATCCCTAAGCTCTAATACCAACTGTGATGCCCCCAAAATAGGTATACATCACCCATTTTGAGTCGTCAATAACATGGTACAGAAACAACTACAACTTTATTAATACAACATAAAAACTGTGAGTTTAAATATAAATATTGCCATCTAGACAATATCCATACCCAAATAAATCCTCATCACAATTATCGATACATTATTTTACAAAAATGGTGAGGACTACTAAACAACTCTCTAGAACCATCATTCCATACCCCGACTCGTACTCGCTACATTCTCGCCTCCTGAGAAGAAAAATGGAACAAAAAGAAAAAAGGGCGAGCTCAACTAGCCCAGTAAAGAACATTATGACTAAGATAATATAGAACAATTTATCGTTAGTCTTCAACAGGGAAAAATCTGAGAGAATATAATAAACGACAAGTTTCAGATCAATATTCGCAGCGAAAATAATAATTCATAGAAGAGTTACGTAGAGAATGAAATATACTATTATCTATTAATTTAAAAGTCCATCAACAGTATTTTTATCCCTGTAACATCAATCAATATACATCTTGAATCAAATATTCATCTTTGCCTTCTGTGCCAAAGATATTCATCGATTAATCATGTTCATCTCAACACTGTTCATCTTTGCACTACGGGCCAAAGATATTCATCATAAAATCATTAATCTTTGCACTACAGGCCAAAGATATTCAATTATATCATCATTTAGGACTGAGGATGATGAAAAATATTTTAAAGAAAATGAATCCAGTGAAACAAAAGAATAAACATTTAAGGATTCGTATTTCGGTTTATTCATGTCCAAAAATACCTCATAAATAATCATAGTGGAGTAAAATTCAAGAATGATCAAAACATGGATACAATCAAAGCTAGTATCCATAATAGATATTTTGGACAAAAAACAAAAAATTAATTTTACGTGAATAGTCTTAGTATTCGTGAATAGTCTTGATATCGTGAATAGTGTCGTATACGTGAATAGTAACCCCGACACTAAAAGACAAGAATTTCACAAGAAAAATACTCCCAATATTCCGGCATAATGATATTAAAAGAAATAATATCATTTAAAAAAATAATATCCCTTACCTCGAAAAGACAATACTTTTAGTTGAAACACCGGATATAGGCTATGACTTGAACTTGCACTTAGCCTAGCAACACTCAAAGTATCAAAATACTCACAAGAATACACTCAATATATCGAGAGAGAAGAGAGAGAAAACTTGAGTTTACGGTGTGATTTTCAATTCTAACCTAAGCACCCTATTTATAGGAAAATGCTTAGAACACCAAAGCAGAAAATTTAATAAAATAATAATATATTTTTCCTAATTTCCTTAGCACACCTCACCAGCTGATTTCAACCATTAACATGTGCTACTCAAATGGAAAAAATGTTTTTCTTAATAAAAATAATTAAAACTTCCAAAAATCAATTATTTCAGAACTTCAGAACTTGAATAATTCATGATAAATAGCCCTTTTATCAGAAAAATTCAAACCTCATGTCTTTTCCATACGAAATTCCATTATCTACAACTTTGCAGAAGAAAGTTTTTCTAAATTCCAAACAGAATTTGACCAAAATTCACAAACAGGCGATTTTACAAGCTATAATCAAATTTCAAATTAGAAATGGGGCCCACCAAATATTTTAACATGTTTTTAACATTTATTGTAACAAAAATACTCTTCCTCCTCATATACTCATATATCTCACATTCATTGTAAAAATATCACCATTATTATATTATTAAAATATAATAATATATTTAAATGAATTATTTTATCGAAAAAGATAAAATGTTAATTTTCAACAATTGTCACATTAAAAAATTTCTCCATCTATATCCACATAAAATCAATATTTTCCTCATCATATAAATCAATAATTAATTATTCACAAATAATATTACGGAATCACAATCTCGACAACCAGTGCGCGGTTCGAGAAAGAGGGGGCTTTCGAATAAGTATTTCTCCTTCTTTGGCGCCGCAATTAGATGACCTAACCTCTCCTTAGATGTAACTTTCTAGACATTGCCAATAATGTTATCTAATAATATTATTCAGATAATATGAATTATTGTCTCAGATAATGGAAAATACCGTGTAGTGACAATTATTGAAACAACGATGAATATAAAATATCAACGCAACAATTATTGAATCAATAAAATAAAATAATGAATATTAATTATCGTAACAATTATTGAGTAGTGCCTTCTACGTAAGAATCAATAATTGGTGCAATACTGCAAAGCTATCGTGTTTTAACCAATTTAGTATTTTAACAAAGATTATTTCGGAATAACTACGCCTGTTATTTATAAACAACTTATACTTGTTGCTTTCTTCATCCAATCGCTTTCAAGTTATGGGGCCCACACAATTATTCGCTAGTCGTCGTAATTTATATTCCCCACAAGAAGAATATTCCACGACCAAATGAATATTTTATAACCACTTGCTTATTTGAAATATTTGCGTATTTTACCCATAACTATCCACATCAATCAAATCAACCCTTACTATTTCAAAATAATAAATGGAGGAAATTCAGTTTTATTTATAATAAGTTGGGGTCTTACATATTACACTAATTTCATGGAGTATAGAAGTCAAAACTTTAACTAACTGAGTATAAAAAAGAATGGAATAACAAAAGAAATCACTAGGCATGCTATAGACCATACAGACATGTTATTCCAATAGAATAATAAATAGCAGAACCAGGTCATGCGTAACCGCACAGACAGGATATTCCAACAGAATAATAAATAATGGAATCAGGTCATACGTAAACGCACGGACAGGATATTCCGACAAAATAATAAAGAATGGAACCAGGTCATGCGTAAAATGCACAGACAGGATATTCCTACAGAATAGTAAAGAATGAAATAATAGAAGAATTTCACCATGTATGCAGTACTTCGCATAGACAGGTTATTCCAATATAATAAAAGGAATGGAATAACATAAGAATTTCACTATGTATGTGGTACTTCGCATAGACAGGTTATTCCAAAATAATAATAAGGAATGGAATAATAGAAGAATTTCACCAAGTATAGGGTAGCTGCATGATATGATTATTCTAATGAATAATAAAGAATGGAATAACAGAAGTTCTCTTTATGAATACAAAAGAAATAATATCTCTTACCGTAAAAGAAGAGTATTCCAACTGGTAGGGCGAGGATATTCTTGAAGAAAACTTGCACTATGCTCAAAGCTTCTTAAAACTCTAAAGAAATACGCTCAAGATTATAGAAAAATTCTCTAAACTTCTGGTGTGGTTTTCAATTCTAACTAAGCATCCTATTTATAGAAAAATAAAAATGATACTATGCTACACTATGCAATAAAATATAATATATTCTAAATATATATATATATATTATTTAAAATCTAATAAAATAAATAACTTTATAAAAGTATTTTGTTTTATATAAAAAGATTTTACTATGCAAAACACTATGCAGGCACTATGCAACGTTATGCATAATAAAATATAATATATTCTAATTACTATCTAATAAAACAAATAACTTTATAAAAGTATTCTGTTTTATATGAAAAGATTTTACTATGCAAAATACTATGCATAATAGAATATTATATATTCTATTTATAGTCAAATAAAACGAATAACTTTATAAAAGTATTCTGTTTTATATAAAAAGCTTTTCTATTTTATTACATCAATAATACTACTTAAACAAAACTCATCATCATTATTATAATTCACACTATTAATCGACCAGGTCGTTCCCAAGAAAGAGGGGGCTTTCCAATAAGGATTTCTCCTTATTGTCGCGTAATTAGGTGACCAAACCTCTCATTGGCAAAACTTCTAGACATCGTTAATATTGCAAATAATAATATTAATAACTATGTCATCTCAATATATAAAATATCAACAATAATTGAATACAACTGAGTGACTTTTCACGTAAGCATCAATAATCAATACTGGTGTCTTCTACTATGCAACCAATGCCATTCATTGTACTTTAATAATACCGGGTGTTTCAATGAGTTAACGATAAAACTTCAAATTGTTTATTTTCATAAAATATTTTTATCATTTTCTCAATCCGACAATAATTTCATTGTGGGGTCCACCAATGATTGTGCCGTTGTACAAATATTCCCTGTTAAAATGAATATTCCCCGACTAATCGAATATTATATAACAACTTGCGTACTTTACAAAATTTATAAATATTACCCACAACTATAACATTATATCAAATTCATTCCATAATATTCAAAAATGATATTTATAGAAAAATCATCTTTATTAAAAAAAGTTGGGGTCTTACAACCTCCCGTTCTTATGAAATTTTTCCCTCGAAATTAGGGTACGTACCTGGTATGTCGAAGAGGTAAGGATACCTTGATTTCATTTCAGATTCTAACTCCCAGGTCACTTCCTCAACATCGTGGTTTCTCCACAAAACTTTGACTTGAGGTATAACCTTGGAGCGTAGAATATGTTCCTTCTTATCCAAGATTTGAATAGGAACCTCTTCATACGTCAAATCTTCAGCTATTTCGTCCGGTTCTAACTCAATAATGTGGTTCGGGTCTTCCACATATTTACGTAACATGGATATTTGAAAAAACGTTATGAACACGAGACATACTTGGCGGTAAAGCGAGTCTATAGGCCACGCCCTACTCGATCGAGGATTAAAATGGGCCGATGAATCGAGGATTAAGCTTTCCTCTCTTTCCAAATCTCAGTAACTCCTTTCCATGGAGTAACACGTAACAACACATGATCTCCAATATCAATTCCATGTCCTTTCGATGAAGATCAAAGATAAATCTTTTGTCGATCTTGTGAGGTTTTTATACGTTCTCGGATCGTTTGAATCTTTTTCGTAGTCATACGTACCAACTCCTCGGTCCCAACAACGTTGTTTCACCCACCTCATCCCAAAGATACTGAGAAACGACACTTTCTTCCATATAACACCTCAAATGGAGCCATGCCAATACTTGCTTGATAACGTTGTTGTAGGAAAACTCCACCAATGGTAAGAACTTGTCCCAACTTTCCTTGAAGTCAAGGACACAGAGTCTTAATAAATCTTCAAGATTTTGAATAGTCCTCTCGATTGTCCGTCTGTCGAGGATGATATGCCAAACTAAATCGTAAAATCATGCCCATAGCTTTTTTGCAAACTAACCCAAAATCGTGAAGTGAATCTTGGGTCTCAATCAGAAACTATGGATACTGGCATACCATGCTGTTTTACAATCTCGTTTATGTACATATGAGCAAGAAATTCAAGTGTATAAGTTTCTCATATTGGTAAGAAGTGAGCAGACTTGGTCAATCTATCAATAATGACCCAAATTGCATCTATGCCTTGAGAAACCTTGGGAAGACCAGTAACAAAATCCATGGTAATATGCTCCCACTTCCATTCTAGAATTTTAAGTGGTTGCAATGGACCTTTTGGTACTTGATGCTCCGCCTTGACTCGTTGGCAAGTTAGACACCTTGAGATAAACAAATACTATCTCTCTTTCATATTGCTCCACCAAATGTATGATGAAGATCACGATACATTTTGGTACTCCCGTGATGGATTGCAAAATTGTGTTGTGTGCCTCCATCATGATTTTATACTTTAAATTAGGGTCGTTAGGAACACAAAGTCTGGAGTTGACTCGAAGTTTTCCTTCTTCATCGATTCTTGCTTCCAGCATAGCACCTTCTTGCACTTTCTTCCTCATACACATCAGCTCCAGGTCTGTAGCTTGAGCAGCTTTAACTTTATTAATTAAAGTCGGTTCTACTCGTATATTCGCCATCATCATATGGGTCCCTGGAGTCTTTAACTCTATCTCCATCCTTTGCAAGTCACACAAAATGGGCCTTTGCATTGTCAATATCGCACTCGTACCCGCATATGATCTTCTACTCAATGGGTTAGCTACCACGTTCGTTTTTCCAAGATGGTATTGGATGGTATGATCATAATCTTTCAACAGTTCAAGCCAACGTCGTTGTCGCATGTTGAGTTCCTTTTGAGTGAAGAAATATTTGAGGCTTTTATGATCCGTAAAGATCTCCACTTTCTCCCCATACAAGTAATGCCTCCAAATTTTAAGTGTGAAAATAACAGCTGCCAACTCTAGATCATGAGTAGGATAATTCCTCTCATATTTTTTGAGTTGTCGAGAGGCATAGGCTATGACTTTCCCATGTTGCATGAGAACACATCCCAACCCTTTGCCCGAAGCATCACTGTAGATGACAAATCCCTCCGAGCCAGATGGTATTGTCAGAACAGGTGCTGAAATGAGTATCCTCTTGAGTTCTTGAAAACTCTTCTCACATTCCTCGCTCCAACCGAATTTTGTATCTTTTCGAGTCAGTTGAGTTAATGGAGTAGCGATTCGAGAAAATCCTTCCATGAATCTCTGATAATAACCAACTAAGTCGAGAAAACTACGTACTTCGGTCACTGATTTGGGTTGCTCCCAGCTTTGAATAGCTTCAATCTTTGCTGGGTCAACTGATATTCCATGACTTGACACTACGTGCCCAAGGAATGCTACTTCTTCAAGCCAAAACTTACATTTCTTCAACTTGGCATAAAGCTTATATTCACGAAGCTTTTGGAGTATCAACCTCAAGTGTTGCTCATGATCTTCACGGCTTTTGGAATAAATAAGGATGTCATCAATAAAGACGACCACAAAGTGATCCAAATATTCCTTGAATACTCGTTCATCATATCCATGAAAGCAGCAGGAGCATTAGTCAATCCAAAAGACATGACTAAGAATTCATAATGCCCGTACTGAGTTTTGAAAGCCGTCTTTGGAATGTCATCGGTTCTAATCTTGAACTGGTGATATCCGGAATGAAGATCAATCTTTAAAAAGAATTTGGTTCCTTGTAACTGGTCAAACAGGTCATCAATATGTGGCAATGGGTACCTACTTTTGATGGTGACATGATTCAACTCCCAATAATCAGTACAAAGTCGCATACTCCCATCTTTCTTCTTCACGAATAGAACAGGAGCACCCCAAGGAGAAGTACTAGGACGAATAAAGCCAATGTCTAACAATTCCTGCAGTTGGGTCTTTAACTCTTGAAGTTCAATAGGAGCCATTCGATATGGGGCTTTGGAAATAGGTTTTGTACCGGGTTCAAGGTCGATACAAAATTCAATTTCACACTCTGGGGGAAGGCTAGGAAGTTCTTCAGGGAATACGTCAGGAAATTTATTAGCAATAGAAATATCATTCAAAATTGATGTATTTTTGTTTAGATCCGTGACATGAGCTAAGAAAGCTTGACATCCATTTTTCAATAAATGAATAGCTTTATGGCTTGAGATGACAATGATTGATTTTAATGGTTTGGTTGCTTGAATTCGCATAATAGGTTGGTTAGGAATATGAAAGCTAACAACCTTACAAAAACAATCAATTTTTTCATGATGAGTAGTTAACCAATCAATCCCTAGAATCATATCAAATGCAAGTATTTTCAAAGAAATAAGATCGACAGGTAGCGTGAAAGTGTCGATTTGAATTAAACAAGACTTATAATCCGTGGATGTAATGAAAGTTTCTCCCAACGGAGTTTCAACAGATAAGTCAAAGTCTAATTTCTCTGGAGTCAAATTTAAACGTTGAGCGCAAGTAGGAGAAATAAAGGAATGGGTAGAACCGGTATCAAATAAGGTATATACTTCGCTAGAGTTTATGATAAGCTTACCCGTGATGACCTCGTTTGGGTTCCTTGCTTTCTGGGAGGTCACAACAAACACTCTCCCTTGAACTATCGGTTTTGTCTTATTTGGGACGGCCTTTGATGCCTCCATCCCAGCTGGACTTAACTTTGGTGCACGACAAAATCGGGCTAGGTGACCTTCTCTTCCATAATTATAGCATGCTTTGGATGACATCGCGCAGTTTGGACTGATGTGTCCCTCCCCTCCATATTTAAAGCATGTGATAGGTGGTCGTTCTCCTTCCTTAACGATAGGTGCTGATGCTGACATCTTTCCATCATTGTTGAATCTCCTCTTCTTGAAATGTCCATTATTATTGTTTTGACCATGATTACCACCGAAGTGGTTACCATTTCTGGCATGTTGATTCCCTCCACGCTTGTTGTCACCGCTTCGATGGCTGTTATCATTGGTATTATCATTTTGCCGGCTGCTCTCTTTTGGTTGGGTTGACTCATTATCGCACTCCAATGACTGAGCCCTATTAACAACATCTGAATACAAACATATTTTATGAGAGATAAGATATTAACGTATCTCGGGTTTCAAACCTCTTAGAAACATTCGCGTCATTCTCTCCTCATTATCAACAAAATGGGACTCAAATCGGGATAACTCTACAAACTTGGCTTCGTACTGCGACACGGTCATGTTGTTTTGCTCCAGCTTAATGAACTCTACCTCTTTCATGTGACGAATAATTTCAGGAAAATACTTGTCGTGGAACAGTTCTTAGAACTTCTCCCAAGACATCTTCTTCACGCGAGGTTGAGTCGCTTTCTGATTCCCGCCAAAGAATCGCTCTTGCCCATAACATAAAAGGTGGCAAAGGAACCTTTTGCTCATCGGAGCATCCCAAGACATCAAATATCTTGTTGATCTGCTTAATCCACGTCTCCGCCTTAAATGGTTTTGGCTCTCCAAAAAACTCCGGTGGTCCTAGTTCCTTGAACTGCTTAGCGGTGACTGTTTGAGAGTTGCCAGTGTTTCCACCTGCATTTTGGACAGGAGCCGCTCTTGCCTAATGTTGTATGAATTGCATAAAGTCTCTGAACATTCCATCATTCATCATCTAGTCCGTGTTGTTGTTTGCCTAAGGATTGTCGCCTTCCTGATGTACATTATCCTGATTATTGATCTGTGGAGACTCAATGGTCTCCTATGCTCCATTGATGTTCTCAACATTATTTGATGTCATTTTCAAATACTGCCACAAAACAAGGGTTAATTAACATATCACAATCCCTATACTCTGACCGACCAATTAAATACCAAATAAACTTAGGTAAGTCATACTAGCGAAGGAATTCCCCGTTTCTACCCTCCTAGATCTTGTCTCACATCTTAGCCAGGGATCATATCCCTAAGCTTTGATACCAACTGTGACGCCCCCAAAATAGGTATACATCACCCATCTTGAGTCACCAAATATATGGTACAAAATTCAAATGCAACTTAATAATACAACTGTCGTGTAAAATATGACAAAACGTAAACTGAGAGTTTTAATAAGAATATTGTCATCTAGACAATATCCACACTCAAAAGAGTCCTCATTACATTTATTTTCACACTATTTAACAGAATAGTGAGGACTACTAATACTATCATCTAGACCGTCACTCCGTTCCCCGACTAGTCCCGGCTACGTTCTCATTTCTTGAAGAGAACAGTGAAAGAAAGGGTGAGCTCAACTAGCCTAGTAAGAAATATTATGACTAAGATAATGCAGAATAAATTATCGTTAGCCTTCAACAGTGTTAAACTAATAAAATATAACAAACATCAAGTTTAACTACAGCGGAACAAGCAATCCATTAAAAGAGTCAAGTAAAGAATAAAATCTACTATCTTTTATGATTTAAAAGGTTTGTCATCACTTTTATCGCTGAGACTCAGCTTAATAAATAATCCACATCTTCCTTGTACTACGGCCAAGGATATTCGTGTATTCATCAATGGTCATGATCATGCCAACAACTGTCCATCAATGCACTATGGGCCAATGAGGACTTTTTCCTCATCATTTGTAACATTACGGTCATGATTACACCGAATAATCCCTGGTCATAATCATACCAAGTCCATCTATGCACTAAAGGCCACAGATGACTTTCAACATAATATAAACACGAGGATGATGACAATGATATAAGAATTCAATAAAACAAGTTCAAGAATTAATTTATCCAGGAACTAATAACGTCCAAATTGTCAACATGATACTTCTTTGTAGAGTAAAACTCAAGAATGCTTAGAAGAATATTTCCATGAAAAGATACTGGATGAAGCGCAAATATCAAGGATATTCCACTAATTTCATGGAGTATAGAAGTCAAAACTTTAACCAACTGAGTATAATAAAGAATAGAATAACAAAAGAAATCATCAAGCATGCGATAGATCAGGATGCATGTGTTATTCCAATGAATAATAAATAACGAAACCAGGTCATGCATAACCGAACAGATAGAATATTCCAACAGAATAATAAATAATGGAACCATGTCATGCGTAAATGCATAGACATGATATTCTAACAGAATAATAAAGAATGAAACCAGGTCATGCGTAAAACGCACAGACAGGATATTCCGACAGAATAGTAAAGAATGGAATAATAGAAGAATTTCACCATGTATGAAGTACTTCGCATAGACAGGTTATTCCAACATAATAATAAGGAATGGAATAACAGAAGAATTTTGCCATGTATGCGGTACTTCGCACAGACAGGTTATTTCAACATAATAATAAGGAATGGAATAACAGAAGAATTTCACCAAGTATAGGGTAGCCCGCGTATACAGGTTATTCCAACAGAATAATTAAGAATGGAATAACATAAGTTCTCTTCATGAATATAAAAGAAATAATACCCCTTACCATAAAAGAAGAGTATTCCGACTGGTAGGGCGAGGATATTCTTGAAGAAAACTTGCACTACGCTCAAAGCTTCTTAAAACTCTAAAGAAATACGCTCAAGATTATAGAAAAATTCTCTAAACTTCTGGTGTGGTTTTCAATTCTAACTAAGCATCCTATTTATAGGAAAATAGAAAGGATACTATGCTGCACTATGCAATAAAATATAATATATTCTAAATATATATATATATATATATAAATATATATATTATTTAAAATCTAATAAAACAAATAACTTTATAAAAGTATTACATTTTATATAAAAAAGATTTTAATATGCAAAACACTATCACGCAGCACTATATGCAACACTATGCATAATAAAATATAATATATTCTAATTATTATCTAATAAAACAAATAACTTTATAAAAGTATTCTATTTTATGTAAAAAGATTTTACTATGCAAAAACACTATGCGTAATAGAATATTATATATTCTATTTATAGTCTAATAAAACGAATAACTTTATAAAAGTATTCTGTTTTATATAAAAAACTTTTCAGTTTTATTACATTAATAATACTAATAAAACAAAACTCATCATCATTATTATACTTCACACTATTAATCGACCAGGTCATTCCCAGGAAAGAGGGGGCTTTCCAATAAGGATTTCTCCCTATTGTCGCGTAATTAGGTGACCAAACCTCTCATTGGCAAAACTTCTAGACATCGTTAATATTGCAAATAATAATATTAATAACTCTATCATCTCAATATATAAAATATCGACAATAATTGAATACAACTGAGTGACTTCTCACGTAAGTATCAATAATCAATATCGTGTGCTACTATGCAACCACGCCGTATTCTTCATACTTTTAACATCGGGTGTTTCAACAAATTAACGATAAAACTTCCGCCGTTATTTTCATAAAATATTTTTGTCATTTTCTTAATCCGACAATAATTCTGTTGTGGGGTCCACCAATGATTGTGCCGTTGTACAAATATTCCCTGTTAAAACGAATATTTCCCGACAAATCGAATATTATATAACAACTTGCGTACTTTGCAAAATTTATAAATATTACCCACAACTATAATATTATATCAAATTCATTTCATAATATTCAAAAATGATATTTATAGAAAAATCATCTTTATTAAAAAAAAGTTGGGGTCTTACATTAATTCTATCTTCATCATTTGTAAGTTATACGAAATGGGTCTTTGTTTTAACAACATCGTACTCATAAACGCATACGATCTTCTACTCAACACGTCAGCTACCACATTTGTTTTTCCACAATGGTATAGAATGGTACGATTGTAATCTTCAACATTTCTGCGAGCGTCTTTGGTAGCGTGATATACATTCGTTTTAAGTAAAGAAATATTTGAGGGTTTTAGAAATGGGTTTTGCAGACTTTGTCAATCAATACAAAATTCGATTTCACGCCTAGGGGGTAGGCTAAGAAGTCTTCAAGAATACGTCGGAAATTTATTAACAATAGAAATATCATTCAAAATCGCTGACCCTCATCCAAGACTTGGATAGTCGTCACATTGATACTATCGACTTGCCATCGCCATTCACGATGTCGCCTTCTGAAAAAAAAGCGGCTTGGTGCATTCCACACAAGAAAGTCACCAGATAAAGGCTCAGGGCTCTTTATTTATGGTTTGATATGACAATGATTAAATTTAGTGGTTTGGTTGCTTGAATTCGCATAAAAGGTTGGTTAGGAATATGAAAGCTAACAACCTTAAGAAAAGCATGATGAGTAGTTAACCAATCGATTCTTAAAATCACATCTAAGGCAAGGATTTTTAAAGAGATAAGATCGACAGGTAACGTGAAAGTATTGATTTGAATCAAACAAGATTTATAAATAGTAGAGGTAATGAAGGTTTCTCCCAACGGAGTTTTAACAGATAAATCAAAGTCTAATTTCTCCGGAGTCAAATTTAAACATTGAGCGCAAGTAGGAGAAATAAAAGAGTGGGTAGAACTAGTATCTAATAAGGTATAAACTTCGCAAGAGTTTATCATTAACTTACCCGTAATAACATCGTTCGGGTTCCTCAACAAACGCTCTCACTTAAACTACCGGATTTGACTTTGCTATAGGGTACAATCCACCCTTAATTGCTTCGTCACATTCCTGATCCATGATTCGAATCATTACTCTCCGATCCATATCGAATTGGGGTTGACCGCTCTGCACAGGGTAATTCCGAATTCGATGTTGGATTCTCCAATTGTTGTTCGAAAAGCAAAATCCATTTCATCTATTTTGGCCTTATTGGATCGGACGTCTTTTTCTACAATATCTACGCGTCGTGCGACTTTTACCTATGCATCATTTATTCTCCTTCGTTCAGTTGTTTCTTCTTTCATCAGAACTTTGATCATAGCATTCTCGATTCCAAACTCTAATATCTTATACTACGCCAAAGAGTGCTTCTGTTCAAGCATCGCACATTGGGTAACAGAATTTTGAATTGTTACATCTCTTTGCTCCACGACAACCTGCCGTTCTTCAGCCTGCTCTTCTAGCTCATGAATACGATTTTGTAATTTTAAATTTCAATCATAAAATTCTTCTAATAAATTATCATCAGGTTCCTCTTCTTCCTCTTCTTTCTCACTCTCAGCTGCTACCTCTGCAACTAGCTCGGGTGCAACTATTAGTTCTTCACTCACCACGTAGATACCTCTAATTTCTTCTTTGTCTGACACCACATTAACCTGATTAATGATTAAAGGTGTCTCAACGGTCTCATTCACTCCATTATGAACATTTTCAGCTGCCATTTTCAAACACTGCCACAAAACAAAGGTTAATTAACATATCACATATTATCCCTATACTCTGACCGACCAATTAAATACCAAATAAACTTCGGTAGGTCATACTAGCGAAGGAATTCCCCGTCTCTTCCCTCCTAGTTCTTGTCTCACATCTCAGCCAGGGATCATATCCCTAAGCTTTGATACCAACTATGACGCCCCCAAAATAGGTATACATCACCCATCTTGAGTCGCTAGATATATGGTACATAAATTCAAATACAACTTAATTATACAACAGTCGTGTAAAATACGACAAAACATAGATGAGAGTTTAAACAAGAATATTGTCATCTAGACAATATCCACACTCAATGGTGTCCTCATTATAATTATTATCACATTATTCCGTAGAATAGTGAGGACTACTAAAGCCATTTATCCTGGACCATCACTCCATTCCCCGACTCATCCCAGTTATATTCTCATTTCCTGAAGAGAACAATGAAAGAAAGGGTGAGCTCAACTAGCCCAGTAAGAAATATTATGACTAAGATAATACAGAATAAATTATCTTTAGCCTTCAACAGTATAACAACTAATAGAACACAATAGACAACAAGTTTTAGATCAACAACTGCAGCGGAAATAAGCAATCCATTAGAAGAGTCAAGTAGAGCATAAAATCTACTATCTTATATGATTTAAAAAGTTTTTCATCAACTTTATTGTAAGACCCCAACTTTTTCATAAAGATGATTTTTCTATAAATATCATTTTTGAATATTATGGAGTGAATTTGATATAATGTTATAGTTGTGGGTAGTACTTATAAATTCTTTAAAGTATGCAAGTTGTTATATTATATTCGATTGCTCGGGGAATATTCGGTTTAGCAGGGAATATTCGTACAACGGTTCAATCATTGGTGGACCCCACAACAGAATTATTATCGGATTGAGAAAACGACAAAAATATTTTTATGAAAATAACGGCGGAAGTTTTACCGTTAATCTTGTTGAACTACTCGGTAGTAAAGTAATGCGATGTCTGGCGTGGTTGCATAAGAGCACACGGTATTGATTATTGATTCTTACGTGAGAAGTCATTCAGGTTTTGTTCAATTATTGCTATAGTAATTGTTGCATAAGTATCTCACGTTATTTGATTCAATTATTGTCGATATTTTATATATTGTTAAAATCAATAATTGAGACGACAAAGTTATTAATATTATTATTTGCAATATTAACGATGTCTAGAAGTTACATCGAGGAGAGGTTAGATAATCTAATTATGGCTATAATAGGAGAAATCCTTATTGAAAGCCCCTCTTTCCGAGAAACGACACAGTCGATTAATATTGTGAATTATAATAAAGATGATAAATGTTGTTAAAAAAAATATTGAAAAGATTTTTATGAAATTGTTGTTGTAATTTTTTGCTTATTATTTGGATCTCCATTTACCCATTTTCCAAAATAATCGATAGAAAATTTTTTATAATAAAAGTGGGGCCGACATGTGAGGCCCATTTGTGTTGGAAAAATGATTTTGGAAATGGAGAAAGAGTATACGTATGGAAGTTATATATATATATATATATATATATATATATGTAATGAGTATATGGTGGGAGAAGGTGAAAGTGATAGGTGTGTGATGTGTGTGTGGGTGGAAAATGGTGGAAAAGTGATAGTGTGATAGTGATGTGTAAGAGTGTAGTGAAAGTGATTTTGGGGGGTGGGGATTGATGTTGGTTATGGGGGGATAAAAAAATCAAGTAGTATATATAATATTGATATATAGCATGTGTTTATATATATATATATATTATTTTAATTTTTGGTTGATTAAATTTGAGCATTCGTATTCTGCAAAATTATTTCATCCATGAATAGTGTCTTTCCATTCTCCTATAAATAGAAGCTCATTCCTTCATTATTTCTTACGAATTCACTGAAACTCTAGAGAGAGAAAATTTTAGAGAGAAAGAAGAAGAGCAGTCTGCTACCTTTCTTTTCCTAAATCCAGTTTCTTTTAAGGTAAGGGGTATTATTTCTTTTGTATTTATGAAGAGAACTTCTGTTATTCCATTCTTTATTATTACATTGGAATATCCTGTCATGCATGCGTTTTACGCCGACACTGGTTCCGCTCTTTATTATTACATTGAAATATCCTCATTCATCATGCGTTTTATCTAGACTCGGTTCTCGCTTTTTATTAAATATTCTCATTGGAGTAACTTTGTCTGTCACAATCCGCATGCATGGTGATTTCTGTTGTTTTCCATTCTTTATTATTATTACATTTGAACATCCCAGCTTGCGCAATTTCTCCGACTGGTTCCGTTACTTATTATTCTGTTGGAATAACTTGTCTATGCGAAATACCGCATGCATGGTGATTTCTTTTGTTATTCCATTCATTATTATACTCAGATGATTAAAGTTTTGACTTCTATACTCCATGAAATTAGTGGAATATCCTTTATATTTGTGCTTCATCCAGTATCTTTTCATGAAAATATTCTTCCGAGCATTCTTGAATTTTACTCTACAAAGAAGTATCATGTTGACAATTTGGACGTTATTGGTTCCTGGACAAATTAATTCGTGAACTTGTTTTATTGAATTCTTATATCATTGTCATCATCCTCATGTTTATATTTTTTTTGAAAGTCATATGTGGCATGTAGTGCATAGATGGACTTGGTATGATTATGACCAGGGATTATTCGGTGTAATCATAACCGTAATGTAACAAATGATAAAAGTCATCATTGGCACGTACTGCATTGATGGACAGTTGTTGGCATGATCATGACCATTGATGAATACACGAATATCATTGGCCCGTAGTGCATGGATAAGTTATGGTTGTGATACTAATGAATACCCTTGGTCGTAGTGCAGGGATGATGTGGATTATTGATTAAGCTGAGTCCCAGCGATAAAAGTGATGAAAAAACCTTTTAAATCATAAAAGATAGTATATTTTATTCTCTACTTGACTATTTTAATGGATTGCTTGTTTCGCTGCAGTTAAACTTGATGTTCGTTATATTGTATCAGTTTAACAGTGTTTAAGGCTAATGATAATTTATTATGTGTTATCTTAGTCATAATATTTCTTACTGGGCTAGTTGAGCTCACCCTTTCTTTCACTGTTCTCTTCAGGAAATGAGAACGTAGCTTGGACGAGTCGGGGAACGGAGTGATGGTCCGGATGATAGTATTAGCTAGTAGTCCTCACTATTCTGTTAAATAGTGTGACGATAAATGTAATGAGGACTTATTCTGAGAGTGGATATTGTCTGAAAGCGCGTGATTTGTATTAAAACTCATGACTTCTCTTGTTGTATAATTAAGATTGTATTTATATTCTGTACCATGTATTTGGCAACTCAGAATAGGTGATGTATACCTATTTTGGGGGGTCACATTTATCGCTGAGACTCAGCTTAATTAATAAACCACATCATCGAATCATCCTTGCACTACGGGCCAAGGATATTCATGTAATCACCAATGGTCATAATTATACCGAATAATCCCTGGTCATAATCATACCAACAACTGTCCATCAATGCACTACGGCCAATGAGGACTTTTACCACATCATTCGTCACATTACGGTCATGATTATACCGAATAATCTCTGGTCATAATCATACCAAGTCCATATATGCACGTAAGTCAAAGATGACTTTCATCACAATATAAGCATGAGAATGATGACAATATTATAAGCATTAATCAAACGAAAATAAGGATAAATATTAAAGACTTTAAATTTATCCAAATATTATCAATCACTTAATAAACTCATAATCTAATATTGTTAATATTATAACAATATTTTAATCACTTCTTAAACTTATAAACAATTTAATTTAATTATTTACACTTTACCAATTAATATATTTAATCATTCAAAAATGCTATACTCATAAGATTTTATCACCAATGATCAAATCACTCATCAAAAATCTACATATACCTTATATAGGATTTCCAAGCCATAAACTCCTATTTACCAATTTTTTAACTTCACATAACATATTTAATTCATAAGTTCGTAACTAAACTATTTTCATGAAAAATATCAAATCAGTCCCAAAAATTATTCTTTTCTGGAATTTAGCAGAATATAGTCTCATATTGAACATATATTTTTCTGGGAATTTTTAAAATTCATTTACTATTTTTCATAGGGCCAACACTGCCGAATATTTAGACATTTATCATAAATTGTACTTTTGTCCAAAAATTTTGAAATTTACAGGGTATACTCCTGTTATATATATGTACTCCCAATAAAAAGTTCACCAATTTTGGAGTTAACCACAAGGAGTTATAAGGGTTTACTTTTAAAATAGTATTTTCCCGTAAAATTCATAACTCCTAATCTATACATCCAAAAATCGCCATTTTTGGACACAATCTAGAAAACTCATCAAATTATCATTTCAAAATTTTCCAGAATTTTTGGGGGTCAGAAGAATTATGAAACTGCAAATGGATTTTTGCCCGCCTTGCGGTAATCCACGTAGACAGATCATTTCCACAATTTAATAAGAAATGAATACGAAGGATCATTCACCATGCATGTGGTAATCCATATAGACAGGTTATTCCAATAGAATAGTAAAGAATGGAATAACAGAAGAATTCACCATGCATGCGGTAGTCCGCGTAGACAGGTTATTCCAACAGAATAATAAAGAATGGAATAACATAAGAATTTCACCATGTATGCGGTACTTTGCATAGACAGGTTATTCCAACATAATAATAAAGAATGGAACCAGGTCATGCGTAATCCGCACAGACAGGATATTCCAACATAATAATAAAGAATGGAACTAGGTCATGCGTAATCCGCATGCATGGATATTCCAAATGAATAATAAAGAATGGAATAATAATGAGAATTTCACGGGCATGTGATAGACCACAGAGACGAGTTATTCCAATGAGAATAATAAATAATGGAACCGGTCATGCGTAATACGCATGCATGTGATATTCCAACAGAATAATAAAGAATGGAATAACAGAAGAATTTCACCATGTATGCGGTACTTCGCATAGACAGGTTATTCCAACATAATAATAAAGAATGGAAGAATAGAAGAATTTCACCATGTATGCGGTACTTCACATAGACAGGTTATTCCAACATAATAATAAAGAATGGAATAACAGAAG
Organism: Panax ginseng; assembly: GCA_020205605.1. Taxonomy (NCBI): domain Eukaryota; kingdom Viridiplantae; phylum Streptophyta; class Magnoliopsida; order Apiales; family Araliaceae; genus Panax; species Panax ginseng. The sequence continues at coordinate 48,661,012 of CM035132.1, forward strand.
CTCTCTTCATGAATACGAAAGAAATAATACCCCTTACCTCAAAAGAAAACTGGATACTAGAATAGTGAGGTAGCAGACTTCTCTTCTTCTTTCTCTATATAATTTCTCTCTATAATAATTGCTCTATAGCTTTAGTGAATTGGTGAGAAATGAAAGAAGAATGAACTTCTATTTATTGGAAAATATAGTTTCAATAATTGCACGGTTTGGGGCTCGAAATATTACTGTATAATACATCCCTCTTTTTCTTCATTTTTAATTTAGTCCTGTAAGTATTATCAAACTTGCACCACCTCCCCTAATAGTAAATTATGTGAATCAATAGTTCTAGACATGTGAAAATACGAATTACAGTATAGTACCTCCATCTATACCTCCATTTTTAACTTAGTCATGCAAGTATTATCAATCTTGCACCAACTCCCCTAATAGTAAATGAATGTGAATCAATAGTACACACATGTGAATAAATAGTTATAATCATGTGAATCAATAGCAATTAATTGCTAATTTATCCGGTTAATTACCCGATTGGTCAATATTACCTCCAGACATCAATTATTATCAAAATAAATGTCGATTTTCACTAACACTAATAATTTCAACACAATGAAACTATCAAATTCATCTTTAATCAACACGAATTTATTCATCATTAATAGTATAATTCATAATATTTAACAACCAGGTCATTCCTAGGAAAGAGGGGGCTTTTCGATAAGGATTACTCCTTATTGGCGCGCAATTAGGTGACCAAACCTCTCATTGATAGAACTTATAGACATTGTCAATATTGCGAATAATAATATGAATAACTTTGTCGTCTCAATTATTGATTTAATAATATAACATATTATACAGATGATACTATGACAATAATTGAATCAATAATATGAGAGATATGATCACGTGATTCTCGTAGCAATAATTGAGTATAACCGAGTGACTTCTTACGTAAGCATCAATAATCAATACCGTGTACTACTATGCAACCACGCCAGACATCTTTTCTTTTACTACTGTGTAGTTCAACAATTTTAACGGTAACACTTTCGCCGTTATTTTTATAAAAAGATAATTATGTCGTTTTCTAACTACGACAATACTTCCATTAATGGGGTCCACTAATGATTGTCTTGAGTCATCATCTGAATATTCCCCTCGTTAAAACGAATATTCCCTCCAATCAATCGAATATTATATAACAACTTGCTTACTTTGCAAAATTTATAAATATTACCCACAACTATAACATTATATCAAATCCACACCATAATATTCAAAAAAAATATTTCAAAAAATATAACATTTATTCATAAAATTTGGGGTCTCATAGTAAATAGTGAAAATCACTAGGTTCGATGTCTCAACCTACAACACAATTTAATGGTGTAGTTAGTATGTATAATAATTTTGTTTATATAATTTGGAATAATGAAAGACATATGTACTGTTGGTAACTTTTTCAGTTTATACTGGTAACCAAAAATGACTAATGCGGTTTCCTTTAAATGCAAATGCAACATTTTGTAGGTATGCAGCTAACAATTTAAAAGTTGTATTACTGACCTTAAGTTTCTTTGACTCAATGATATTTAATTGCAATCTTCTCTCAGCTGTTGTGGAAAGGGTAGTGAAAGTTGATATTGTTGCTTGTTTGTTTGTGAAATACCATCTTTGAACCATACAACGTAGGCATTCAATCATTGATGTAACTAGAAGATCTCTGATTCCCTTGATTGCATTGTTTATAGATTCGGCGGTGTTTGAAGTCATTGTTGAGTACCTGCTTACAGTCCCATGAAGCCTCGTGCACTTATCTAGCTTAACATCTTCCTCCAAATATGTCCTTATTTGAGCATCAAGTTCAGCCATGTGTATGTTGAATTCTTCAATAGTGTAAGCTCTACAAGCCCCGTTATATGCTTTTTTGAGTTCTTCTCCTTTCTTTTTGAATCTGTTTTTTATATTTTTTAAAATATGGTATGTGCATGAATCGTGCATGACATTAGGGTATACACAGTTAAGTCCCTTTACAATTGTTTCATGTCTATCTAAAACTATGCATTGTCCTTCCCTAACTCCACAAACATCTCTCAAATTGACGAAAAACCATCTCCAGGATAATTCATTTTCACTATCAACCACTGCAAAAGCAATGGGTATAATGTTTCTATTTGCATCCTATGTGCTTGCTATGAGCAGTGCCTCCCTCCCCCCCCCCCGTAGGTTGATTGTATGAATGTGCCATCAATTACAATGATTGGGAAACAATGATGCCATGCTTCAATGGATGCTCCTATTGCAAAGAAGAGATACTTGAAGCGACCATTTTTTTCCAACTCAAAGGATGTGATGGAGCCTGAAATGAATTTTCAGTAATGTTAATGTAAATATATGTAACAAATATTGTCCAAATTTGTAGTTTAGGATAACTATGTGTATTACTACTGGTATCTACTTACTTAGCATTTACTATTTTCCATATGGTTCAGATGGTGTCTAAAATGCTATTTAATAATTATATTTCATATAGATATTGATCGATTGTAAAAAAAAAATTATTTATATTTTAATACTACAGTTAGTAGCCAAACCTTCATAATTAGGTAACCAAATCATTTAAATTGGGTAACCGAACAATTTTAAAAGTTTAATGAACAATTTCCAATTGTTACCTGGATTTGTTTTTTTCAACATGTGTAACCATGAAGGGATCAAAGTGTAGTCGTGTGGATTTCTTCTTACTTTTTTCATTGCTTTTTCCTTTGATCTCCATTCTTTTTGGTAGGAGATGGACACATTATACTCTGTCATCATGTCTTCCACAATATCTGTTGGTGTGTAAAGTTTCTTGAAATTTGTTAATCTATGCATTATGCATTCACTAACCATCTCACTATTTGCTTGTCTGTGATCTCCAAGCAATATGTCGGACGAACAAGTGTGTAAATCATTAAATTCTCTCACCTTGAACATAGTTGTTTTCCGAAACTTTGATGCTCTTAGTTTCCATTTGCAATTTTCATAGTCTATGCATATTAGGACAAAGTCTCTACCACTTGTTCTTTCAACCTCGTGTTGTCTGTTTTGCCTTATTGAATGTAGCCTTATTGCTTGTGTTAGAATTTTTTTGTCTTTGTAAGTTTGATGTATTTTGACTTCAAACTCATTCGGATCTGATATGACCTTATCACATTATTCTCCAGTGTTTGCTATGTCTTGTTGTCTGTCTTGTTCTTTATCAATAGCTTCGATGGCCAGCTGCTCAACATATTGTGATCCAATTTGGTAATCTTGTGTTGCCAACGATACAAGTTCAGAATTCAATTGTGTCAATCTCATTGGCGTTTCAGCTTGCATCCTATTTTCTTCTTCATTTATCATATTATGTATTATTGTAGTGCCTTCAATTCTGTATTCAGAATCTATAATTAGTGGAAACTTTCCATGTTCATCTGATTTTCTACTGACTTCCATATAGAATCTTAAGGTTGCTTCATTTGTCACACTGATCGGAGGAATGTTGCTTCTAATCTGAAATTTGATTGACAATTCTGTTGTGTTGCAGTCTAGACTTAATGCAGTGCATATCAAGTTGTGCATTACTGTGAATGAACAAGTTGAAGGGGACTAAGAGTTTAAGAACTTTGAAATTTTGATATTGGCTACTGTCAGTCCACGTACTGTTGAAGTAAATTACAACTGGAATCATCTCCATGGTCCGACAACTGAAACATTAAAATTAATACAATAACGTAAATAGTGACCAAATCAACATTATACAGGAACCAAAATTCATGTTTGTAGTAATCATAAATATTCAACCCAGTGTTGCATTCAGTTTATAAAAAAATAAGTGAGTATCATGATGCGTTGTCAAATTAAAGAATGATCAAATAAACAAAGGTAACCAAACTATTATATGAATGCAACCAAAATATGAATGTGTAACAAATACGCTTTGATTACTGAAATTAATACTATTATTTAATTGGTGACCAAATCAACATTATACAGTAACCAAAATAGATGTTATTAGTATCCATGCTTTTGCAACATACTGTTTTCATTCAGTTTATAAACAAATCACAATTTATGATGTTGTGAAGGTGAAATATTAAAGAATGAACACTTAAATCAAGGTAACCAAACCTTTATATGAATGTTGTCAAACTATGAATGTGTAATAAATACGTATCAAAATTGTATTGAACCTGCAAAGACTAATTTAAAAGTTCCATTATACAATCATTTTTTATACTGATTTGAAAGCCATTAATAAAAAGCTACTAATTCTTATATTTAGTTTTGTTTTGGTTACTGTTATAAATCTTACACTCTTTGTTGGATTCAAAGTTAAATTAAGAGATTTCAATATATAGATTCATATTAATGGATACGTACCTTTGTAGTCACTTTCCAGATTCAGTTTGCAGACTCAATTTTTTGATTCTGTTTCGGAATCCTTTGATCGGTTTGTGCATACCGATTTTTGGCTACTCTATTTTTCCTTCTTTCTGGTTTCGAATTCGGCTTCTCTTCTATTAATGATTATGTTTCTTCTCGATTGCTCCTTTGTTACAGATTTTACTGATCTAAGTTTTCTATTCTTCTATGGATTCTTCCTTTTTTGACATGAATTTTGAATGTTTGGATTAGTTGGTAACTGCCGGAGTAGTTTTCTCTTTGATTTAAGGGTTTTCTATTTTTGTTGGGTTGGATAATATGATGTGTTTACTGTATTGCACTATTCTTGTAATTATTGTATATTATTACACTATTATTGTAATTATTTTATTGATGCACTATTCTTGTAATTATTTATTATTTATTATTTATTATTTATTATTTATTATTGTAAAGAACCCTTTCACATTTTACCTATATACTTATATCCGAGTGCAAAAGAGTTTGGTTGGGCTTAAATCAGTTTGCAAACACAAGATGTTGTCCCAATAGGCTGAGGTCAGGCCTTGATAAATATGTGCATAGCCCATATGGATTCCTTGGCGCAGGCAAACGTATGGCAAATACGTAGGTAGACCAACTACTCCATCTAACTCAGCTAGATGTTACGGGTCTTAAATTTATTTTTGGTCTTAAATATGTCTAAAATAATAATATGACAAAATAAAAAAATATATACTTTATGATATAGCTGATTAATAAAAGATTTATCCCACTAATATAATGATAACACACCGTTTAAAATCAAAATTTTGAAATCTTTGACGTTACCGGAAAAGAAAACTAGTACTCCCTTGGTTTCATATTAAATGCCTTTTTTTTTTTCTTTTTTATGTATCCCAAATTAATAGCCCCCATTTTTAAATTTGTATCACTTTTGCTCTCTCTTTTTTCAAGTATACCCTCCATAATTTTTAGATACATCTATTAAGTGTATGGGAAAGTGAAGCCAATATTAACTATTTGGCCAAATTTGAAAAAATAAAAAGTTGACTAAATGCTAATGTTAATTATGTGAACAAAAGTCATTAAAGTATTGAAAATTGAAATATCTATAATAATAAAATAGAATCCAATTTAAATTTAGTCTGAAAATTATAAATTCGGTTCGATTCTAATTAATTTAGGAGGGAAAATACAAGGACGGTTCAGATTCATTTTTATTTTCAAATTGTTAAAACGGCGAGAGAGGGATGATTTTGTTACGTCGTGCCTTCAGGCATAGACAATTACTAGTAATTATATATTGAATGAATGTGTAAGGCCCCAACTTTTTGAATAAAGATAAATTTTCTATAATTATCATTTTTGAATATTATGGAATGAATTTAATATAATGTTATAGTTGTGGGTAATATTTATAAATTTTGCAAAGTATACAAGTTGTCATATTATATTCGATTGGTCGGGAAATATTCTTTTTGTCAGTGAATATCCGTACGACGGTACAATCATTGTGATTGGTGGACCCCACAATAGAATTCTTATCGGATTGAGAAAACGACAAAAATATTTTATTAAAAATAACAGCGGAAGTTTTACCATTAATATTGTTGAACTACTTTCGGTAGTAAAAGTACAAAGAATATGTCTGGCGTTAGTTGCATAGTAGCACACAAGATTGATTATTGATGCTTATGTGATAAGTCACTTTCGGTTTTGTTTTATTAGTATTATTAACGTAATAAAATGAAAAAGCTTTTTATATAAAAGCAGAATACTTTTATAAAGTTATTTCGTTTTATTAGGCTAATAATAAATTTTTTTATATAAAAGCAGAATACTTTTATAAAGTTATTCGTTTTATTAGACAATAATTAGATTATATTATATTTTATTATGCATAGTGTTGCATAGTGCCTGCATAGTGTTGTATAGTATTTTGCATAGTAAAATCTTTTTATATAAAATAAAATACTTTTATAAAGTTATTCGTTTTATTAGATTATAAATAGAATATATTATATTTTATTTAAAAGATTTTTCTTTAATTATGGATCGTCCGATTAAAGTAAATCAATCTGGACCGTTCATGAGTTAGTTATTATGCAATCCATTCTTCTATAAATAGAAGCTCATTCCTTCATTATTTTCTTACGAATTCACTTTGAAACTCTAGAGATAAATTATAGAGAGAAGAAGAGTATTCTCTACTTCACTATCTATATCAAGTTTCTTTTTTACGGTGAGGGTATTATTTCTTTTGTATTCATGAAGAAAACTTACATTATTCCATTCTTTATTATTACATTGGAATAACCTTTATCTGTGAGCTACCTATCGTGGTGAAATTCTTTTGTTATTCCATTCTTTATTATTACATTTGGAATATCCATGTCATGCGTTTTTTAATGGGACTGGTTAAAATCTTTATTTTTCTCATTGGAATATCCCGATACATGCGTTTCTGTGGGACACGGTTCTGTCTTTATTATTACATTGGAATAACTTTGTCTATCACAGTACTGCATGCATGGTGATTTCTGTTGTTATTCTATTCTTTATTATTCATTGGAACATCCATGCCGGTCAATGAATTTACTTTGACTTCGATTCCGTTATTTATTATTCTGTGGAATAACTTTTATACATGTAAGTCTTTGCATGCATGGTGATTTCTCTTGTTATTCTATTCTTTATTATACTTAGTTGGTTAAAGTTTTTACTTATACTCCATGAAATTAGTGGAATATCCTTGATATTTAAGGCTTCATCCAAAGATCTTTTATGGAAATATTCTTCCGAGCATTCTTGAATTTTACTCTACAAAGAAGTATCATGTTGACAATTTGGACGTTATTGGTTCCTGGACAAAATAATTCGTGAACTTGTTTTTATTGAATTCTTATATCATTGTCATCATCCTCATGTTTATATTATGTTGAAAGTCATCTACATGGCACATAGTGCATAGATGGACTTGGTATGATTATGACCAGGATTATTCGGTATAATCATGGCCGTAATGTTACAAATGATGTGGTAAAAGTCCTCATTGGCCCGTAGTGCATTGATGGACAGTTGTTGGCATGATCATGACCATTAATGAATACACGAATATCTTTGGCCCGTAGTGCATGGATAATTTATGGTTGTGATACTAAAGAATATCTTTGGCCGTAGTGCAGGGGTGATTCGATAATGTAGATTATTTATTAAGCTGAGTCTCAGCGATAAAAGTGATGAAAAACCTTTTAAATCATAAAAGATAGTAGATTTTATTCTCTACTTGACTCTTTTAATGGATTATTGTTCATTGCAGCTTAAACTTAATGTTTGTTATATTGTATCGGTTTAACAACATTTTTAAGGCTAATGATAATTTATTACGCATTATCTTAGTCATAATATTTCTTCTTGGGCTAGTTGAGCTAATCCTTTCTTTCACTATTCTCTGAAAATGAGAATATTCTTTGAGAACGAGTCGGAAAACTGGAGTGATGGACCGGATGATAAGTATTAGTAGTCCTCACTATTACATTAAATAGTGTGACAATAAATATAATGAGGACTTATTCGAGAGTGGATATTGTCGCAGAAGATGTATTTGTATTAAAACTCATAGCTCTCTTGTTGTATATTAAAGATTGTATTTGTATTCTGTACCATATATTTGACAATTCAAAATAGGTGATATATACCTATTTTGAGGGCGTCATAGAATGAGAATGAATTGGAGATACTAATTTAATAAGAATATATTATCAACAAATTTATCACCTTAATTTGTGTGTTATTAAAAAGTGGACATTTAATATAATACGGAGAGTAAGAAATAAGAAATATTAATATGCATAACTCCTCTTATTTTACAAAAGACCATTTTTTATATAAAATTAACTAAAAGTACTTATTGTGATTCAAAAGCAATATTATTTTCAGTTACATTTGTATTATATATAAAACGAAGAAATACGTCTTTAATATTCGAAAGTATATAATATTAAAATTTTCAAATTTTTTATCTCAAATAATGTACATTAATATATTAATTAAGTATATCTCTAACAATTTACAATACAATAAAGTAATATTTATTCTATTTAATAACCCATTATTTGAGATAGATACAATATTTGAAACAATTTTTTCTTCTTCTTAAGACTCCTATCATAATTTTTTCAATAAGTTTTTGAAAACAAATCTCTTTTTTTTTTCTTTTTTCTTTTTTTCTGTTTTGAGATCTAGTGGTACATTTGGAAGAGCAGTATGATTGGGGTTTAGTGGGTGGTGGGGGGCGGGGGACAAGACAGAGACTGGTGGGCCGGTGTATCCGTAGGCATGCAATACCAAAAAATCAAGGCAGGGCCAGGGCAGGCCTCATATAACGTCGTGGCATCACTATCAACTCAATTACGGGAACTCTAAAATACAAAAGACAAATACTGCCGGTAAACTGCCGACCGTTGCGTCGCACTCATGTGATTGCTTCTGGAATTAATACCAAAATATATTCTCTGGTGGAGTTAATTTGCCCCAACATTTCGATAAGGATATGCTGTATAAATTTTATTTTGAACATTTAATTGAAAATTTTGCCACTAAAAATATTAGAAAAAAATATATTTTAATGAATTTATTTTTATATGTTTTGTTATAGTCGAAGGTCTCGTATATTTTGTTGTAGCTGAAGTTTTCATATATTTTGTTGTACTCGAACTATTATATTTTAAACTCTGAAAAAATACTTTTTTTAAACAATTTGTACTTTTTATTTATTTATTTTTATTTTTTTTAAAAATAATATTTCAAAAAGAGTCATTTTTATTTTTCGATCTGAGCCACCAAAATCTTAAAAATAACCCTGATTTCTACCACTAAACTATATATCACCTTTGGTCATATATGAATGTTCTTAAGAAATTAGTTGTTTTTATTTCGTTTAATTGTTGCTATCTTCTTATTTTATTATCTATATCTATATTATAAAGAATGGAGGGCTTTCGGGTTAAATTGATATTTCCCTCCGTCTTTAAAAAGATGAACAAAATAAAATTTATATGCATATTAAGAAAAATAAAAATAAGAAAAAAAGAATAAAAAAAATCAAATTTATTCTTAGACCCAAAAGATTATATAAAGTGATAAATACTTTTTTTTTTTTTTTATACTAATGGACCCTACTAAATAATTTAGTTACCCTCCACTTTATGTATTTTATCTCATCTTTCTTGGGACAAATTTTTTTTATTTATTTTGTCATTCTTTTGGAGATAGAGGGGGTATAATATATTCACAACTTTTGGTAAAAAAAGAAGAAGAGAGGAGAGTTTTTTTTAATCTACTCACTCCGTCAAAAGTACAATTTGCACATATATAAAAAAAATAAAAGTAGATGAAAAATAGTAACAAGTTCCAGATTTATTTTTAGTGGTCCCGCCAGATTATATAAAGTGATGAGTATTTTTATATTTTTTTATGTAAGACCACAACTTTTAATAAATAAAACTTAATTTTCTTTATAAATATCATTCTAAACAGTAAGATGTTAAATTGACAAAAAGGTTAAAGTTAAGGATGCATGGTATATGCAAATTATAAGAAACAGAAAGAATGTCGACAAATATTCAGTAAAGTATAACGACACCGAAATAACCAATCATTGGTGGAATCCACAACAAAATAATTGTCAGATATAAAAAATGACGGAAATTACTTTTTTAATAAAAAAATTATCGACTGAACTGTTATCTTTTATTGTTAAAATATTAGGTGATAAAGGAACAGTTGCACACGGTATTCCATAGTAACACACGATATTTCACATTATTTTATATTATTGAACTAATAATTGTCACAGTAGCAAATGCACAATATTTCACACTATTGAACCAATAATTATTACCGTAGCAAAGGTAGTAATGGAAAATTACGTAATTAAAAGTCATGAGTATTAAATAGTTAGACAAACTCATTATTTGAATAACATTGTATACTTAAATATTTGTGATATTAATATATTAAATCAATAATATAGAAGATGAATAATATAATAATTATGAATAGTAAAGAAAAATATAATCTTGAAATGCGAAAAATATAGATAATTAATATGTGGTAGATTAAAAGTAATCTTGAAATATGAAAAATGTGGATAATTAATCTCTGGTAGATTAAAGATAATCTCGAAATGTGAAAAATATGGTTAATTAATGAATGATATAAATTAAATATAATCTTGAAATGTAAAAAGTGTGGTTAATTGATGTGTGGTAGATGTTAGTTAAGTTTTGGCTATAAACTTGGGGATTAGCATAAGCAGTTTCATAAATTTCTTGTTTATCCTTCATTTTCCTCTTTAAAAATTATTTTGTGTAAGTGTCTCTTTGAGTATGCTAAGGTTACCTTAAGCAGTAAGTATTGGTGAATATCAATAAGAATGCAAAAATTGTTCAGGTGAGCTTTTCTATTAAAGTTGCATAAACAACCAACACACATCACATGATATTCACAACTCTTCCTTTAGAAGATTCATTTTGAAAAACTTCATCTGAAAGATTTTTTTGAAATAGTATTTTGAAAAAAGTTTACACTCCAAGAATAAGCTTTAAGACCGACGGAATAAAGCTCGACGAAACAAATTCCGTTGATTATAATCTAATATCGACAGATTATTGTGTCGGGTATAAGTCTCTCGAAAATAATTTAATTTTGACAGAATTTCGTCGGAATAAGAAGACCCTGGTTGGTGCCAAGTTTCTCGCCGGGACGAACCCTAATTTCGACGGACCAATGGTTATTTCTGATTTAATTTTCGTCGAAATTAATTTAATTCCAAGGGAATGATTTTCGACGAAAATTCAGTCGGAAATAATTTATAAAACCTTGCAAGTATTGTTTCTCTTCAGTCGCCTCATATCAGTTCATTTCTTTCTCTCTCTCTCTCTCTCTCTCTCTCAAATCACTAATCTCTGTACTCTCTCACTCCCACCTCTCACATCTCACCGTCTCCTCATGCTGCAACAACCACCACCTCTCATCGCCTCTTCTCCCCACTGGTGCACCTCATCTCGTCGCCGGTCCACCGAGGACTGTCACCCCTGCCTACCTCATCTCTCTATCTCACTCTCTGTCAATACATAAGGTAACTTGAAATTTGTCATTTAATAGTTATGTTTAAATTTGATCAAATTAAAATTTGTTATTAATTGATGTTGCAGAATCTGATATTGGGAATGTATAGTGTTTTAATTTGGGAATTCTGAAATTGGGAATATTAATGGAGAAACTAAAATTTGTTCTACTTATTGTGGAATCTGAAATTGAGAATATGAAATTGTTCTTGATTTGAAACTGAAACTGAAATTGGATTTGAAAATGAAATTGTTCTTAATTTGAATCTGAAACTTGGAATTGATTTAAAATTGGAATTGAAATTGAAACTGAAATTGTTCTTGATTTGAATTTGAAATTGAGAATATGAATTTCGTTATTAATTTTTCTTGATTTGAAATTGGGAATATTATTTTGTAGAATCTAAAGTCTGTATATTTTCTAGAATTTGAAATATGTTGAACTTGTTTAATAATATTGTAGTACTCTTGCTGAACTTGCTGAATTTGCTGAATTTGGGTTTAATTTGTGCAATTACAGCTTCTGTTAGTTAGTGTATTAAATATGTTAATTGCTCTAATTTTTATTTGTTTTCCTCAGAAGATTTATTTCTGACAAAAATTTTGTAGAAGTTATAGAATGTAATAAATAAATCAATACTTAATGTGACACCCCCAAATCCGGGTACTTCCATTTCCGCAGGATTTGGTGTTCACTGTATAAATATCATCTATCTATCTACCCATAATAAATGCAAACCATGCAATAGATAGAAATAAATCTTCCCCTTATGGTGTTACAACATCTGAATAATAATAAATACAATCCCAGGTTAAACTAACCTTAAACATCTATGCGGAATCATAAACAAATAACAAGTCTTAAACAAAATTAAGTCTGAAACGTAAATACATAATCACATAAACAACAAGTCTTCATCACTTATTTAATGTTGCCCTTGCCTTTACTAGTGGAAGACTTGTCGGATCTTTCGTTCTTAACTGCAATGTTATTATTACGCAAGAGTGAGCACGATTGCCCACAAGTATAACAATATAACAATGAAATAATAACATGTGAATGAATCAAAGACTTTTAAAATAGGAAAACTCAGCTTTTGAATTAAGAATGAATAACAAGAATCAAAAGAACTTCTGAGGGTCATAAGACCTTGAACTATGTCCTAGGTTGTCAAGTGTTTATACTTGAAACTTTTAACAGTCATAAGACTATGGACTCTTCTTCTTGTACTTAGGGGGATCAGCCCTTAGTACCATACTCTGCACAATATCTTAACGCTAACGCATAAGTAATCCCCTATACAGGGTTGTTCATCTCAGTTTGACATTAGAGTCCGCACCAAAGGAAGTTTGGTTTGGATAATTCAACAAGGGTTCTGAAATTTAGAACGTTCATCAACTATGGACTAGTCGAATCGTTAAGGGTTCGCTAGTCTAACAAGGTTCAACCGTAACTGATATTTAAATTGAAATAAAATCTCAAGAGGCATACAATAGAATAAGTATTGTATAACAGCATCATGCTTTGAAAGATTAATAAACTTTAACATAGCAAAATAGACTTGATCAATAATAATGAGAATTTGCTCGATGTAGAGAGGTAAATTTATAAACTTATATAATGATAACAAGTAGGGTTAGGAAACTTGCCTCGTGCATAGATTACACGTTAATTTATACACGTTCCTTGATTTACATCCACAATACCAGTCAATTATAACGTAATTAGTCATCACAAGTTCATTCTTTTTGTCTAACTCGGATTATGACTATACTTAGTCAAATTACCACACTTATTGTCACATAATTTACACTTTACAAACAATAAGCTAACTATGCATTCAATAATTCAATTCATACATAAATGTGTTATTAATATGTTAAGAATTTATTTTAACATCTCGTTATACGTCTAACATAATTTTATCTTCCTTAGATTTGATTACTATCACATTTCTAGACTTGAACAATTAAAAAAAAAATCATTTCTGGACAATCTGCAGAGTGGTATTTGCTGCTTCACTGTTAGACTTTGTTCTTGACAACTATGACTTGGGTTATGGTACATGGTATGGGACTTAAAGCATGGAGTTAGGCGCGCGATCGTGAAACGAAATCGATTCACGTAATTCATAAAAAAATTGCGAACATATGGCCAAAACTCTCAATTAATTTGTTCTTACACGAATTTAGATATACCCAAACATTGTAATACATAAATAACTACTACTCAACCCTTCTAGCATGATTTTAACAAGTTAAAACACATAATTACAAAATCAAAACATGTAATTTCACTGTTCTTGATGTTCTTGAAAGTTTTGAACGTAAAACATAAAAATTAACACCACGAGTTCGATATAACACCAAATTTGTCCATTCGAAGTTTGTTTTCTTTGTTTTGACAAGCATAATTATATACAAGTGTAAAATTTATGAGATAATATACGTATGACGTATTAAATTTGCGAGTAAGGGTCATATGGCCATATTTCTATACTATGTAATTTTGTTGCAACAATATACGACATATTTTCATAAAACTGATGTTATGGAACCATAATATATAGCACAACACGTTATAAAAACATCTTATCACATATATAAACACATAATTATTACTCTTTCCAACTATAGAGATTTTAACAAAAAATTGAAAGCCATTTTCATGAAACCTTAATGACGTAAATAAAAACTGGGTTGAAGAGATTACCCACACGTAGTGTAGATTTAGAAGAGATGAAACCTTTCTCAATCAATCACACAACTCACAATTCTCTCAAAAATTCTTAATTCTCTCTGTGATTTCCTTTGCTAGACTTAGAAAAAAAATGAAAGAAGAAGAAGACGTATAGATTTATAAAACTGAGCGCAGTTGTGGTCAGTTAACCCATGATCGGGTTAACTGCTCCCAACTCCTAATAAGGCTCTGTTTGGCTAGCCTTAAAAGAATCATAACCATTTAATTTAATAAATCTTTTATACTATAGTTTAATAGTGTCACACCCCTTTATAAAATAAATCAAATATCTTATTTAATTTATTTTAATTAAAATATAATAATTTCTCATTAATTCTGTTGGTTTGTAATATTCTAATCGTTTTGTTTTGATGATGACTTAATACTATAGACTAATTTGTCTATTGTGAAATTTCAGGAAGTTGATGAAAGATCATTGATGAAAGACTTTGAAGATTTGAGTCTTAAGAAAAATGTGTAAGGTCATTGTAAATATTTGATTTTTCGATACAAGGCTCTAGGACATTTTATGTGTATTAAAATGTGTGATTAAATATTTTATGCATGCTTAAGAATGTTATATAATATGCTAACTGATTTTAATGCTTAATTCTTAGTGGTTAGTATTTATATTATGTCATGCATGATTATCCTTGAAAATAGCTGTCATAATTATTTTGTTTAAATCTATTACATGATTTACGGAATTGATATATGATATATGGCATAGGTGTTTTAAAAGTAATGATCACTCTATATTTACTTTAAGTAGAGTATGGAGTCTTTATACTGCACATTTCTTGGAACTCTAAGATAATCATTATCTTTGAAAGTTGGTTTATTATACACTTGTTGATATTTACTTTAACTAACACTCATTGTTATATTCAATGTTATTCATAAGGTAGTGTTGTTCACATTAACACTTTTCTCGGAATCATTATATATTTGTAATATGGAAAGTGACGGCAGGTGCTATAGTTGTTCAAGAAGATTATTATTTGAAGGAGTCAAAAATATACTTCTAAGAGTTTTAAGATATATTATCGGATCTGTTTCAAAACTAATTATTTTCCTTATCCGATTAAAATGCTTCCCAACGGAAATAAAATTTTGGAATATTACTTATCTTGTTGATTTACATTGTAACGTAAATAAATGTTGATAATCATAATGAAATTAATTTACTGAAGCAACGGTAATATATTTGGCCTATAAATTCAACTGAGTTATCGATGATTATTTAACAACACTTGAATTAATTATTGCACTTACATACTGAAAAAGTTATTTGATATTTTGGTGCAATTGAAATTTGCTGCTGTGCTACTATAACTCTACTTATATTCAGCGTATTTTCGTGGGCTATAAATCGGTAATATCCTTCTGTTACTATTTGATCATTGCATACATTAGTTGAGCCTTGCATTGTCAAATTATTTATTTGCTTTGATCGTTAGACCTCTATAAATTGTAATCTTATATTTTTAGACTAAGTGTTGTCTAAAGGAATTTAATCTAGGTGGATTAAGGTTTGTTTACAAACAGGTTCAGGGAAGCTTAGGAGCTTAAGGGGTGCATTGGTGCACAAGGAGCAAGTGTGCTCAAGTGAATTATTGTAATTCAATTTGATTAAATCTGTTTTGTAACAAGGGTCATTTTTAAAGAAATAAAAGTGAGTCTCCAATACTAGTTGATATTGGACGTGGACTAGGCTATTATTATAGAGGTAATAAATTGAACCACGTAAAAAATCTTGGTGTTATTTTATTGCTTGATTTTCTTTAATATTTCTCAAGATAATTAGTTTTCTTAATATTTAAAATATAAACTTTTGCTTCATCTTGAGATAGTATATTTACATCAAGTATTTTATCGACTTATAAATTCACCAAGATATTTTCTTAAACAAAAATTCAATTCGGTGAATGCATTCATTCAAAGAAGTTTCATTCTTTGATCTGATGAGGTCGTATTCAATAGTTTGAATTTAAAGTTTAAAATTGGTCATAGTTTGCTCCCACACTTATTCAACCCCCTTCTAAGTGTGCCATATTTGAATTTCATTTGGTATCGAGCAAGGCTCTCTCTTACTTGGTCTTAAAGGTGACTTGTAGGGAAAGATTACGACGCCTACAGTTCAGAACAACAATCAAGAAGGTCAATTAACAAATAGACCTCCTTTGATGTATGGAACAGAAAATTACAACTTCTGGAAATTCCGAATGAGGATCTATCTTCAAAGAGATCCTTGGGAATGGTGGGTTGTGGAGAACGGACCAGTTATTCCACGAAGAGAAGATGGGACACCAAAGATTCTACTAGAAATGGATCCAAACAAAATCTACATGGTCTCATATAATTCGAAAGCAATGAACACACTTCTCAGCGGCATGGTACAATCCGATGTCTCTTCATGCAACACAGCCAAAGAGATGTGGGATACTTTAGTGATAAGTCATGAAGGTACTTCAAAAGTTTGAGAAGTCAAGCTAAACATGCTCATGCATGATTATAAAATGTTCAAACTCGAGAAAGATGAAACTATAAAGATGGCTCAAACAAGGTTCCTTGTTCTTCTGAACTCATTAAAGCTACTGGACAAATCTATTCCACAAAGTGAGATTAATCGTAAGTTACTTCGGGCTATGCCCAAGAGGTTTGCTTCTAAAATCACTACTCTTCAAGATTCCTCTACTATATCTACTATGGATACATTAACCCTTTTTGGTGAACTTGAGGAATATGAACATCAGTTAAAGAGGTATGATGATGAGGACAAAACTCCTCGAAGAAAGGTTTTAGCTCTTAATACAGGAAATGAAGAAGAGCTTGATGATGATTCTGATGAAGAGATAGCCTTGATGACAAGGAGACTCAAAGAACTTCTTCAAAGAAAGAATAAACGAAAGAATATCTTTAACTCAAATAAAGGCAAAGGAAAACAAACTGAGGAGACGTGTTTTGAATGTGGACGTCCAGGGCACTTCAAGAAGGACTATTTTCAACTAAAGAATAAAAGAAAAACAAGCTTAAAGGATAATAAGAGAAACAAGGCACTAGTCACTTGGAGTGATGAAGAAGAATCTGAAGTTGAGGTCGACGCCAAGGATGAGATAGCTCAAGTATGCTTCATGGGAGTAGAAGGTGAATCAAACGAGGTATTTAATTTTGAGTTTAATTCTTTGAAACAAGAAAATAATAAATTGAAAGAAAAAAAATGCATATTTGAAAGACTTGGTAAATACATTAATGGGCAAAGTAGACTCTTTAATAGATGAAAGGAAAGATATTGAAAAGAACTCTACATGTAATGAAGAAAAGGTTTTGATTGCAAAGATTGGTTATTTAGACAACTTTAATAAAATACTTTTCAATAAGGTGAAATTCTTAAATAATGAAGTCCAAAAATTGACTAATGAGTTAAAAATGAGAGATGTGTGTATTGATGCATTTAGTGATAAATCGCCTGTTAAAACATTTCCTAATGACGAACTTCAAAAAGAAATAACTTCACTAAAATTATCTCTTGGTAAATTCGTTCAAGGTGAAGAAAATTTAAATGTCATTTTGGGTAAACAAAGACCTACTTTTGAAAGACAAGGAATTGGTTATAATTCTATGCATGAAAAGGGTAATATAAAAATGTTAAAGTCAAAATCACGTTTTAGATTAAATTATTGTTCACCTTTTACAACGTGTAGAAGTTGTGGCATTAAAGGTCATTTGGACATAAATTGCTTTAAGAAAAATAAGATTAAGAATGTTTGGGTTAAAAGGATGATTTACTGCAAGAATTAACGTAAAAGGACCCAAAAGATGTGGGTACCAAAAGGATAAATTACTTTTTCTTGACAGGTATGTCTCAAGGAAAGGGTTCCATCTCAAAAATGGATTCTTGATAGTGGATGCTCACGTCACATGACCGGTGACAAAACAAAGTTCATGGAGCTAAAAATCAAGAAGAAAAATGGTACAGTTACATTTGGAGATAATCGAACCTGCGAGATAATCGGAAAAGGTAAAATTGGAAATGGTAAGGTAATTATCGATAATGTACACCTTGTTAATGGACTTGAATTTAATCTTATTAGTATCAGTCAATTAATGGATAATGGTCACCAAGTTAGTTTTGATAAAGAAAAATGCACTATTTTTCATGGTACTAACAATGTTACCCTAGTTGCACAAAGAGAAGGAAATATATATACTATTGATTTTGAGCAACAGGATGAAGAAGTATGTTTAGCATCTGTACAAGATGAGGCTAATTTGTGGCACAAGAGGATGGGACATGTTCATATGGATTTAATCAAGAAATTATCCTCAAAGAATCTCGTCAAAGGGTTGCCGAAGATCAAATATGAAAAGAAGGGAATTTGTGTTCCTTGTCAACTCGGGAAACAAGTAAGAACGTCATTTACAGCAAAGAACATGGTATCAACCTCTTCTCCTTTACAACTACTCCATCTTGATCTATGTGGACCAGAAAGACATCCTAGTATAAATGGTAAGTTTTATGTTTTTGTAATAGTAGATGATTTCTCTAGATATACATGGGTATTATTTTTGAGAACTAAAGATGAAGCATTCAAGGAATTTGAGAAATTAATCAGAAACTTAGAAACAAAATATAGTCTAAAACTTGTAAGGATAAGAAGTGATCATAGTACTGAGTTTCTAAAAGACTTTATAATATTTTGTGATCAAAAGGGTGTTAGTCATGAATTTTCTGCTCCTAGAACCCCTCAATAGAATGGAGTTGTAGAAAGAAAGAATAGGACATTACAAGAAACAGCTAGAACTTTATTACAAGAAAGTAAACTTCCTAAAAAGTTTTGGGCTGAAGCTGTAAACACATCTTGTTATGTTTTGAATAGAGTACTTATTCGTCCAATCATTTTGAAGACTCCTTATGAACTGTTAAATAATAAGATTCCTAATATTAGTTATTTCAAAGTTTTTGGATCTAAGTGTTTTATTCTAAATACTAGTGATAACCTAGGAAAATTTGATGCTAAATCTTATGAAGGAATTTTCATTGGGTATTCACAGAATAGTAAAGCATATCGTGTATTTAATATTAACAAGTTGAGTGTTGAAGAATCTGCTTTCATATTATTTTAATGAAACTCACAATGATCTTCCAAAAGAAAGAGATGAGGATGCGGTACATTGGAGATCTTAGTAAATCCAGCAAACCAGAAGAACCTATTCAGCAAACCAAGTGAACAAATCCAGCAAGTTGAATTGAAAAACTTTCAGGATGTAGAACAAGATACAATAGAAGAACTTGAAGCAGACTCTCCTCAACAAGAAGAAGTAATACATGATATAAAAATGCCAAAGACTACAAGATATCTCAAGAACCATCCACCAGAAAACATCATTGGAGATATAAACAAAGGAACCACAACAAGAAGAGGATTGCAAAATCAATGTGCTTTTTCAGCATTTCTATCCCAAGTTGAACCAAAGAATGCTCAGGAAGCTATCCTAGATGAAAGCTGGCTAATGGAAATACAGGAAGAACTTCAACAATTTGAACGATGCCAAGTCTGGGAACTTATACCACCTCCTAAAAATGTTTCTATTATTGGAACAAGGTGGGTCTTCAAGAACAAGCTTGATGAACATGGAACTATCACTCGTAACAAAGAATGGCTAGTAGCTCAAGGATACAATCAATAAGAAGGGATAGACTATGAAGAAACTTACGCTCCAGTCGCCAGACTAGAATCCATCCGCATCTTGTTAGCATTTGTATGTTACAAGAAGTTCACACTTTATCAAATGGATGTAAAAAGTGCTTTTCTCAATGGATACATCAATGAAGAGGTGTATGTAAAATAGCCTCCTGGATTTGAACATGAGAGGTATCCAAATCATGTTTACAAGCTAAAGAAAGCTCTCTATGGGCTAAAACAAGCTCTAAGGGCTTGGTATGACAGGTTGAGTAAGTATTTGCTTTCAAATGGTTTTATTAGAGGAAAAATTGATTCTACATTATTTATTAAGCATGAAAATAAAGATATTATTATTGTACAAATATATGTAGATGACATAATTTTTGGTGCTACTAATAATTTTCTTTGTGAGTGGTTTTCGAAGTGCATGCACAGGGAGTTTGATATGAGTCTAATGGGAGAACTTAATTACTTTTTGGGACTCCAAATCAAATAAACAACGAACGGTATGTACATCCATCAAACCAAATATACAAAAGAACTTCTCAAAAGGTTTGGTTTTGAAGGATCTAATTCAAAGGCTACACCAATGAGCACTTCAATAAGGCTTACGTCTGATGAAAAAGGTATAGATGTGGAGGTAACTAAATATCGAGGCATGATTGGTTGTTTATTATATTTAACTGCATCTAGACCGGATATTATGTATAGTGTTTGTTTATGTGCACGTTTTCAAGCAAAACCTAAAGAATCTCATTTACAAGCTGTTAAAAGGATTTTTAAATATTTAAGTGGTACAATAAATTTGGGATTATTTTATCCAACCTGCAATCATTTTGAACTAATGGGTTATTCAGATGCTGACTATGCAGGGTGTCAAATTGATAGAAAAAGTACCAGTGGTGCTTGCACATTTTTAGGTCACAGTCTTGTTACATGGTATAGTAAAAAGCAAACTTCAGTTGCTTTATCAAACACTGAGGGTGAATATCTAGCTGCAGGGAGTTGCTGCTCTCAAATTTTATGGTTAAAACAAATTCTATGTGACTTTGATATTTTATGTGATAGTGTGCCTATATACTGTGATAATTCTAGTGCAATAGATATTTCTAAAAATCCTGTGTTACATTCATGTACAAAGCATATAGAAGTCAGACATCATTTTTTAAGGGATAATATTTCAAAAGGATTAATTAAATTAATTTTTATTCCAACAGAAAAAGAGTTGGCTGATATCTTTACTAAACCCTTAAGTGAAGAAAGGTTCTGCATGCTAAGAAGAGAACTTGGAATGTGCATGGTTTAATATGTTTATGTACTAAAATAGTTCATGCATTAATATCTTATAATTACAATATATTTGCATGTTATTATTTTAACTATGTTGATAAACATTATCTATATGTAACCGGCAAAGAAGGCGTATTTGCACTGACACGGTTCACGTATCTATATTTATGGGATTTGATATTTGAAAAGACAGACGCTGAAGAAGTCTGTTCGCAGTCCAACACTTTCCATTTAAGCTATAGATACACGTTTCTTTTAAAGATTAATGTCTATCGCCGACTTGGGAAATGTAGAGTTCTCCACCTTGAAATACGGAACAGCAGCCGAACAGTTTTTCAAAATTGAAAAGACACACATCTTTTGGTGTCAGGCTCTTAATTGATCTATATTTTCTGTGTCTTTATATCCTCCGTTTTTCTTAACCCAGACTTCACATCTCTATCACTTATCAAAAATCCTTCATTTTCATCAATCTGTAACACCATGAAAACAAGAGCTAGCAAGCAATCGGCCGGAAAGTCAAACGACGAAGGATCTTCGTTGAAGAATCACATCGGACTAAAGATGAAATCTAAGCGAGTGCAGAAGAAATCTTCTGTGCATGTGTCGTCTGATGCCACAATCTTATCCGACGATTCAGATTCTAGTTTCTCTTTCCTAAAAGCTTCAGACATCGAACCGCCTCACCGAGGAAAGTTGAAGCGACCCAATGGATGAAGAACGCTTTTCTCACGACTGAGTCTCCCTCAAATCTGGTAAATCCATTCTCATCTTCCTTTTATTTGCAAGATAATTTCTTTAGAGGACCTAGTTTCGAAACTCGTTTTAAAAACTCCATTGCTACAAAATAATTTGTGTATGAAAAATCTTTGGACCTCTTTTATCTCAAACACTCTGTTTTGGAAAAACTTTTCACCGAGTGCAACATTTTTTCTATGTTGTTTCCTCCTCATCATTTGCTTATCCTCGGTTGGTCCAACAATTTTACACTAATCTTGAGTGTAATGGAGACTGTTTTACCACATTTGTCAAGGGTAAATCTTTATTTTTCACAAGTATAGATTTTGGAAGTATTCTGGGTGTTTCTTCTACTGGACCATGTCCTTTCACTCTCAAAGGAGCGGCCAATATTCCTTTTCCTCCTTTAGAACAACTTCATATAGTCATGAATGACTATTCTCTTTCATCTCTGTCTTTACCAAAAACTGTCAGTGTTTGTCCTAATGCATGTGTTCTCCATAAGTTGGTTCGGTATAATCTGTTTCCACACCTTGGTGGGGGAGCCGATTTTACTTATCAGGATTTAGTTGTTGTGGCTATGATTCTTAAGGGCAAAATTTTCAATTTGTCTCAAATGATGTTGTCACATATGCAAAGTTGTATTCGTCAAACAAAGAAATGTCTACCTTACAGCAAGTTTTTAACAAAAATTTTTACACATTTTAAAATCTCTTTGGATGATGAAATTTTTGTCACAAATCATGAGCTTATTGACACTGCCAATTTGACAAAATCTCATATTACTTTTCATGCTGGTGAATTTGTTCGTCTTATCCCTGATCCTCCTATTACCTGTCCTCCTATTTGTCCTACTCCTGACTCATCTTCATCTTCTTTACCAAATGCTCTTGGGTCTGATGTTATGACTGTTTTGAATGAGATTTTACAAAATCAAAATTCTGTGAAGGCTGATTTGGTCGAAATGAGAAATCGACTTGTGATTCTAGAAAAAGGAAAATTACCAATGGACGCTCCAGAAATTAATAAATTATATCATCGAATTGAAGATGAATTTATTGACCTTCAAGCGGGTTTTGAGATACAAACACTAGCTATGGTTGAAGCACTCCAACGAAAATTTAATCGAAACACTTGTCAATTAAGCAAAGAGGTGAAATTCGTTAGTTATCAAATTGGGGAGCTAGCAGATTTTATGGCTACAAGGTTCAATGCTATTGGTCAAAGGTTTCATGTTCCAACAATGTTTTCTCTAATTCCCGAATGGCCAATGAATAACTGGATGGCTGAGTACAAGGGAGATTTTCTGGATATGGAGCTTCCTCCTACAACCTTTATTCCTAGACCACCTCGACTTGCCAACGATTACACCTTAGAAGAGCGCTTACATCATCTTCGTCATCGCCCATACTTTACCAATCGTGCTGAACAGAGGGCCAGTCTCGAAGATATTGATTGATTGAGGTCTTTTCTTTTTGTCTGATGACAAAGGGGGAGAATTTGATTTATTTTGAACTGTTTTAAAGACTATGGTTTAAAACTGTTAAAGACTGAGTGTTTAATTTAATATTATGATATGGGTTGAATTACTGTATTTGGTATAATACTAACAAATGCAGGGGGAGATATGAATTCAGTTTCCTGAAATAGTTAATATGCATGAATTCAGGGGGAGTTATATTTTTTGGTGTTATCATCATCAAAAAGGGGGAGAATGTTGGTTTGTAATATTCTAATCGTTTTGTTTTGATGATGACTTAATACTATAGACTAATTTGTCTATTGAGAAATTTCAGGAAGTTGATGAAAGATCATTGATGAAAGACTTTGAAGATTTGAGTCTTAAGAAAAATGTGTAAGGTCATTGCAAATATTTGATTTTTCGATACAAGGCTCTAGGACATTTTATGTGTATTAAAATGTGTGATTAAATATTTTATGCATGCTTAAGAATGTTATATAATATGCTAACTGATTTTAATACTTAATTCTTAGTGGTTAGTATTTATATTATGCCATGCATGATTATCCTTGAAAATAGCTGTCATAATTATTTTGTTTAAATCTATTACATGATTTACGGAATTGATATATGATATATGGCAGTAGGTGTTTTAAAAGTAATGATCACTCTATATTTACTTTAAGTAGAGTATGGAGTCTTTATACTGCACATTTCTTGGAACTCTAAGATAATCATTATCTTTGAAAGTTGGTTTATTATACACTTGTTGATATTTACGGAACTAACACTCATTGTTATATTCAATGTTATTCATAAGGTAGTGTTGTTCACATTAACACTTTTCTCGGAATTATTATATATTTGTAATATGGAAAGTGACGGCAGGTGCTATAGTTGTTCAAGAAGATTATTATTTGAAGGAGTCAAAAATATACTTCCAAGAGTTTTAAGATATATTATCGGATCTGTTTCAAAACTAATTATTTTCCTTATCCGATTAAAATGCTTCCCAACGGAAATAAAATTTTGGAATATTACTTATCTTGTTGATTTCTGTTGGCAACGTAAATAAATGTTGATAATACGCAACAGAATTAATTTATAGAGCAACGGTAATATATTTGGCCTATAAATTCAATTGAGTTATCGATGATTATTTAACAACACTTGAATTAATTATTGCACTTATATACTGAAAAAGTTATTTAATATTTTGGTGCAATTGAAATTTGCTGTTGTGCTACTATAACTCTACTTATATTCAGCGTATTTTCGTGGGCTATAAATCGGTAATATCCTTCTGTTACTATTTGATCATTGCATACATTAGTTGAGCCTTGCATTGTCAAATTATTTATTTGCTTTGATCGTTAGACCTCTATAAATTGTAATCTTATATTTTTAGACTAAGTGTTGTCTAAAGGAATTTAATCCGTGTGGATTAAGGTTTGTTTACAAACAGTTCAAGGAAGCTTAGGAGCTTAAGGGGGTGCATTGGTGCACAAGGAGCAAGTGTGCTCAAGTGAATTATTGTAATTCAATTTGATTGAATCTGTTTTTTAACAAGGGTCATTTTAAAAATAAAAGTGAGTCTCAATACTAGTTGATATTGGACGTGGACTAGGCTATTATTATAGAGGTAATAAATTTGAACCATGTAAAAAATCTTGGTGTTATTTTATTGCTTGATTTTCTTTAATATTTCTCAAGATAATTAGTTTTCTTAATATTTAAAATATAAACTTTTGCTTCATCTTGAGATAGTATATTTACATAAAGTATTTTATCTGACTTATAAATTCACCAAGATATTTTCTTAAACAAAAATTCAATTCGGTAGACTGCATTCATTCAACAAGCTGCATTCTTTGATACAGTAGGCTGTATTCAATAGTTTGAATTTAAAGTTTAAAAATTGGTCATAGTTTGCTCCCACACTTATTCAACTCCCCTTCTAAGTATGCCATATCTGAATTTTAAATTCACATAATCACATAATTAAATTTCTCATTTATTAATTACGTCAAATTATTAATTCTCTAATTAATTAAAATAATATTAGACTTATTAAATATTTCTTTTTAATTCAATAAGCTCACATATTTACATAAATCAATTCTCCACATTAATTTAATAAATATAACACATACAATTAAATTATTTTACCACAACTTCATCAATTAATTTTTTAATCTAATAATTAAATCATCAAAAAATATTTATTTAATCCAATAAATATTTAAAATTAAATTACAAAATCTCGGTTGTCACACTTAACTATAAAAAGCAATTAGGATTTAGTTTGCCATATAAAATAAATTAAACTACACAACGAAATAGCATTTAATTAGTTGAGTACCATTACAAAAAACAAAAAAAAAATTATAATTAACTATAACATACATAAATCTTATAATAAATATAAATAATGTAAGAAAAATGATAAAAATAGTATAATATAAATACTAAGTAGCATTTATTTAGTTTGGTACTCTTAAAACAAAATACAATAAAATGGCTCTTCGAATGTATACATGAAAAAATAGTCTTGACTTAAAATATAATATAATTTAATACAAAATAAATTAAATAAAATAAATAAAATAAAATAAAATAACTAAAATAAATAAATAAATAAATTTAATTTAAATTTGAATAATAGAAATAAATAAATAAAATAAAATAACAACAAATAAATTTAAATTATATTAAGATATTTTAATTGAAGTTAATTTTAAATAATATATTATAAAATCAATAATTAATATAAGGCAATAAAATAAAATGAAATAAATACAATAAAATTAAATAACTGAATTTAAATTATATAATTTAATATCCATTATTATATAATATAATACAAAGATATAATAAACTAATATAAAATTAATGAATTAAAATAAAATAAATTAAATTAAATATAATAACATATAAATTATATAAAATAAAATCATTAATATAAATTAAAATAATAAAAAAGTAATAAAATAAAATAAAACTAATTAATTTATTTAAATAATATAATATAATACAAAATAGTAATGTAAAAATAGTATTATATATTCGAAAGTTATATGTAACAATCCAAGATTTTAATTGTAATTTAAAATATTTATTAATTTGAATAAATATTTTATTGATGTATTGTTATTCAGTAGATAATTGTGAATTAAATTTATTAGATAATACTCTAATTTAATTTAATAGTTAGAGAGTTGTTAAAGATAACGTAAAAGTCTATATTGCAGTTTTAATTTAATAATTTAAAATGGTATGTTAAATTATTAAATAAAATTATAACGAGGTTAAAATTTTAGGACATGTGGATTAAGTGGAAAATTTATTTAGTATATTGTAATTAGTTTATTTAACTAATATTGGATATGGAGATCCAAATAAATAATATGAGACTATAAATTATAGTATAAAGGATTTATTAATATAAATTAAAGTAGTTTTAAATTGATTTAACCAAACAATGCTTAATTACATTAAGTCTTTATTTTAAAGAGTTTTTGCCAAACAAAGCCTTATCGCTTTTGAATTTTGAATTTTAATTATAATAAATTAAATAAATTAAATAATAAATAAAATATATTTATAACTGATATACGTTAATATTTTTTGTAACTGTTATTTTAAGTATGCATATAATGGCTAGGCCATCAGTTTTATTATTACGCATAAGTGATAGTTGTTGGCCTATACTGAGAAAGGAAGAAGAAAATACAGAGAGAAATTGAGAAATTTTGAGAGAGACTTGAGAGATTTCTGTGTTTCTGAGAAATTCTTGGGGTTTAGCAAGGATTATTCAAAGCAAGAGAAGGTATTTTCCATAACCTTGATATTATATACATATTTATATTTTACGTCATGAATTTCAAGCCTCTGTGAATTCAATTGTCTTGAATGGTTGTAATACAACTGATTTCTTGTGATTGTATGTAATTGTGATGTTAGAGATGATATTTAGACAAGAATTAGTGTGCTAATTACGTTTAAAAAGGAAGAAAAGTATTTATAGTGCATGTTTATACATATGGCTTGTGAAAGTACCAAATTTGGTGGTTAATTTATAAACTAATATGTAAATTAAGCCTTGAATATGTTAATTCGGTAAGAAATGAAGAGAACATAGTTTGAATAAGTCAAATTGGTGTAAAGTTGTGATCACAATGTGAATTTTTGTGAAGGATGTCAAAATTGGAGTTTTTGTACAAAAACATGAAATTTTAGAATTTAAATTAGTTGAAGTTATTGTTTAATTGTTCTAAGTTGGTGAATATGTGAGGAATCATGTTTGTGTTAGTCCTATACCAATTGCATATGTTAAATTTACTATTTTGTGGGTGAAATTCGTTTAAGTTGGGCTAAACATAAATCATTAATGATCGTAGTTTGTTTATGTTCAGGTACCAAATAGAAGCATTGCATTGTTTATCTTCAAGGCTGTAAAGAGAAGCAAAGCAGCAGACCTGGAGTCTAAGTTTATGTATGGCAACAAATTGCTACCATACCATTATCAGAGGCAGTGAAGTTTGTTACTCCTGCAGACTTTGAACACCTATGTAACTTAGTCTAATGGTATGTTAAGGTGACAAACATGTAATGAAGAGGTCAAAACAGAATCGTACCGTGTCATTAGTAATTTCAACGTTGTAAAAATTTAGCAAATTATGAAAGTGTTATGTCATGATTTAAGGTACACAATGAATAGTGAATAAGTGTTGTGAAGTTAACACTTGAGATTTCTGAAATACTTATGGTGTAAAGTAAAACTTGTATTAAAGTAACAAGTTTATCTAAAAGAGTTTTATTTTGGAAAAGTGGATATTAGTTTATCTAATAGATATTATGATTCTAATACTATGTGTAGGTGAACGTTAGTTGTAATTTATAGCTTACGCACGAGGCAAGTTCCTTACTCTAAACTTTTATTGAGCAAGTTCTTTGTTCCTAAATTTTATTTGAGAAAACTATAACCCTAACTTTATTCGAACAAGTTTTGAATTCTAATCATTATTAAATTATTCTAACTTGTTTATAGTTAAGCAAGTTTCTTTAGTTCCACTCTTGTATAGTGAATGAAATTTCTTGAATTCAAATTCCTATTATTGAACTGTCTTATTTCAATTACTTTGCATCATTTATTATCATGTTGAGCAAGTTTTGTTTTCAGCTTGTTATCAGTTAATACATGTTCAGTAATTCCATTTCTTATTTAATAAGATTATAACCTTAGCTTAATATTGTTCCAGCAAGGTTTATTATTTTATTCAATGCTTATGCTTTTGGTTATTTCTAAGCATGCTTACGATTCTTAAACATTTTACCTTAAACTGTTATTAATCACTCGTAGTGTTGTTAAGTCTTGTTGATTCAACTAATCCCTTAGTTGATGGTCGTGAAACCCTAAATTACCCTTGAAGCTTATCCAAACCAAACTTACTTTGGTGCGGACTTGTACTCTAAAAATTTAGAAGAACAACCTTATATCAGGGGATTATTTTAGAGTTACGCAATGGCATTAAAATGTTTGTGCAATACATAGTACAAAGGGCTGATCACCGGGAGTACGAGATGATGGTCCACATAGTCGTTTAGACTGTTAAAGGTTACAGTAAAAACACTTGTTAACCTAGGACATAGATGATGATTATGGTCTTTTAGATTGTTAAAGGTTAAAGTAGAAATACTTGATAACCTAGAGCATAGTTCATGGTCTTGTGACCCTCAGTTACATTTTGTATGTTGATTCTAGTTTTTGATTATCATTGACAGAGAATTATTCGACTCTGATGAGCTTATTCAGTAGCAATTATTATGCTATTGTTATTCATTGCTTATCCAAGTGGGCATTTGTTTTGTTCACTCTTTCACAAATACAATTATTGCAGCTAAAGTTGAGAAGGTCGATGAACCTACCACTAGCAAATGAAAGGGAAAAATGAGCAAGTGATGAAGACTTGTAATTTATTTATTGTCATGATGATAGACTTTATATTTAATGATGTGATGTAATTATTTTATTTCCGCACTTGATTGATGTAAAGGTTAGATAACCTGGGAGACTTTTTTGATTAATGATGTAACCCTATTCATAGGAAGATTTTTGGTTTAATTTTATTATATTTGGGTAGTTAGATGTGAGTGAATGGAAAGTGAGCACCAAATCTTGTGGGAAAGAAGTACTCAGATTTGGGGGTGTCACATTATAGTTCTAATAAACTGAGTAGCATTTACTTAGTTTATCATTGGAAAAATAAATTAAGTAAAATTTGTTTAGTTTTCCATAATTACAATAAAATGAATAAGTACTATATGTATATATACATATATGTACTATACTTTTGAACTTAGAAACCCGTTTGACAAGTAGGAGTGAATGTCGAATAGTAGTCCCCATATTTAAATAATAGTTCTCATAAACTAAGTAGGATTTACTTAGTTTTCCATTGGTAAAATAAACTAAGTAGCATTTGCTTAATTTTCCAGAATCTTCAATAAACTCAATAATACTCTCTCTTCAATCTTCAATACACTCAATAGACCACTTAGTTTGACATTATCCTCAAAAAACTCAATAGTTATAATCAATTAAGACTATACATTTTATAAGCGTTGTGACGCCCCCAAAATAGGTATACATCACACATCTTGAGTCGCCAAATACATGGTACAAAATTCAAATACAGCTTAATTATACAACAGTCGTGTAAAATACGACAAAACATATGCTGTGAGTTTTAATACAATTATTGTCATCTAGACAATATCCACACTCAATTGAGTCCTCATTACATTTATTATCACACTATTTAACAGAATAGTGAGGACTACTAATCCTATTATCTGGACCGTCACTCCGTTCCCCGACTAGTCCCTGCTACGTTCTCATTTTCTGAAGAGAACAATGAAAGTAAAAGGGTATGCTCAACTAGCCAAGTAAGAAATATTATGACTAAGATAATATAGAATAAATTATCGTTAGCCTTTCAAAAGAAAGTTGTTAAACGATATAATATAACAAACATCAAGTTTAATCAGAATGAACAAGCAATCCATTAAAAGAGTCAAGTAGAGAATAAAATCTACTATCTTTTATGATTTAAAAGGTTTTTCATCACTTTTATCGCTGGGACTCAGCTTAATAAATAATAAGCATCATCCTTGCATTACGGCCAAGGATATTCATTAGTATCACAACCACAAATTATCCATGCACTACGGGCCAAGGATATTCGTGTATTCATCAATGGTCATGATCATGCCAACAACTTTCCATCAATGCACTACGGGCCAATGTGGACTTTTACCACATCATTTGCAATATTATGGTCATGATTATACCGATTAATCCCTGGTCATAATCATACCAAGTCCATCTATGCACTACAGGCCACAGATGACTTTCAACATAATATAAACATGAGGATGATGAAAATGATATAAGAATTCAATACAACAAGTTCAAGAATTAATTTATCCAGGAACTAATAACGTCCAAATTGTCAACATGTTACTTCTTTGTAGAGTAAAATTCAAGAATGCTCAGAAGAATATTTCCATGAAAAGATACTGGAAGAAGCGCAAATATCAAGGATATTCCACTAATTTCATGGAGTATAGAAGTCAAAACTTTAACCAACTAAGTATAATAAAGAATGGAATAACAAAAGAAATCACCAGGCATGCGATAGACCGCACAGACAGGTTATTCCAACAGAATAATAAATAACGGAACCAGGTCATGCGTAAACACACAGATAGGATATTCCAACAGAATAATAAATAACGGAACCGAATCGTGCAAAATTACACCGAAGCAGATGTTCCAATGAATAATAAATAACGGAACCCGTGTCATGCGTAAATGCATGACATGGATGTTCCAATGTAATAATAAAGAATGGAATAATGTAAGAATTTCACCATGTGTATGCGATATCAGACAGCATAAGTTATTCCAACATAATGATAAAGAATGGAATAATGTAAGAATTTCACCAAGTATAGGGTAGATCATGGCGTATATAGGTTATTCCAATGAATAAAAAAAATGGAATAATGTAAGTTCTCTTCATGAATACAAAAGAAATAATACCCTTACCTTAGAACAAACTGGATATAGGAGTAGTGAAGTAGCGAGAATACTTTTCTTCTTTCTCTCTATAGTTTCTCTCTCTAGAGTTTCAGTGAATTCGTAAGAAATAATGAAGGAATGAGCTTCTTTCTCTCTATAGTTTCTTTTTATATAATATATTCTAAATATATATATATATATATTATTTAAAATCTAATAAAACAAATAACTTTATAAAAGTATTCTGTTTTATATAAAAAGATTTTACTATACAAAACACTATATGCATAATAGAATATAATATATTCTATTTATAATCTAATAAAACGAATAACTTTATAAAAGTATTCATTTTTATATAAAAAGCTTTTCATTTTATTACATTAATAATACTAATAAAACAAAACTTCATCATCATTATTATATTTCACACTATTAATCGACTGTGTCGTTCCCGTGAAAGGGGGGGGCTTTTCAATAAGGATTTCTCCTATTACGCCGCAATTAGGTGACCAAACCTCTCCTTGGCGTAACTTCTAGACATCGTTAATATTGCAAATAATAATATTAATAACTCTGTCGTCTCAATTATTGATTTAATAATATATAAAATATCGACAATAATTGAATCAATTAATGTGAGATACTATGCAACAATTACCGAAGCAATAATTGAACA
The DNA here is from genome assembly GCA_020205605.1 of Panax ginseng. Lineage (NCBI taxonomy): Eukaryota > Viridiplantae > Streptophyta > Magnoliopsida > Apiales > Araliaceae > Panax > Panax ginseng. The sequence goes on from CM035132.1 coordinate 48,693,237, forward strand.
AAACTGAGTGACTTCTCACATAAGCATCAATAATCAATACCGTGTGCTACTATGCAACCACGCCGTATTCTCAGCTTTTTAACACCGGTGTTTCAACGATTAACGATAAAACTTCCGTTGTTATTTTCATAAAATATTTTTGTCGTTTTCTCAATCCGACAATAATTCCGTTGTGGGGTCCACCAATGATTGTGCTGTTGTACGAATATTCTCCGATCAATCGAATATTATATTACAACTTGCGTAATTTGCAAAATTTATAACTATTACCCACAACAAAAATGATAATTATAGAAAAATTCATCTTTATTCATAAAAGTTGGGGTCTTACAAGAGTATTGAGGAATATGTTTCATACCTACGATTCAGGTATCAACTTAATGGAATTGTTGTTTACTTCTTGTGCTTTTATGTCGCTTTTCATGCATTTTGATTTGTTTTTATAGAATGCATGTTTGAAAATTTGATTGGTGGTACTTGATGTTAATTGGATGGGAATGGAAGCTAAAAGGGATCAATACTTGAAGGCTCAGGAAGCAATAGTGAAGGAAATAAGAAAACAAGAATTACCCTCTAGCGCGGCCGTGCCATCTGCTAGTCAAAGATGTATGCTCTCTGCCAATGTAGTGTGACCGCGCCTAGTGAAAGCTTAAAGGTAGCGTGGCTGTGCTAGTTCGGGGTCGACCAATGTTTGACTTTTATGTAATATGTAGCTTTTGACGTGTAATATTGAATTAGAGCTTCTAATTAGATTAGGATTTAGAATAGAGGCATATATAAGGTCTCTTATGATAGACTTTTAGATTCGATTCTGTTTTTCATTCATAAAACCTAGTTTTTAATTAGCTATTGGAGATTGAAGTAATTTAGCTAGCATTGGAGATTCAAAGCAGGAACAGAAGAGGAACTTCAAGATTGTAGAAATCAGATTCTACTCTCTTCTTTACTTCTACTTTTGTATTTCTATGTTATTTCAATTATGGATTCTAGACTTTAATTCAATGACGATGAACTAATTCTCTTGCTTAAGATTGTAACGGATTTTATTGTGTAACTTATTGTAGTATGCTTCTTTGTTAATTATTGTGATCTATTCTATGGATTGTCTATTATGATTTGTGCTTAAATGATTAATTGCCTGATCAAAAATTACCGTGATAACCTGTATGAACATGAGAAACAAATTATAGGTTTAGATCTGATCATAATAACATGTGATTATATTTTTTGCATGGCGATGGAATTCATGATTTCTGTTTCGGATAAAGATATACCTACGCAACGCATGTAATCTAATAAGGGGACATATGCTGTAAACTCTCTTTAATTGTAATTCACATAGGAATATAGTGAATTAGTTAATTAGGGTATTTGTAGGGATTTCAGCACATAAAAGCAGCGGAATATAAAATTTATCAAAGCAATGTTTGAAACCCTAAAACAGGATCCATGCGAAAACATATTAATTCAGTGGATTAGATATTATACCGAATATAGAAAATTCTAAAACGACTTCGAATCTCTAACGCAATCCAACAGAACTATGTCTCTACGGTATCCACATGAACGTCCCGCGAATCGTCGCATGATCTGCAGTAAAAGGAGCCGCGGTACTAGCCACCAAGGATCATGATTTTTGAAACTTTTTCTCTCTAGTCTCTCTCTAAGAGCGACTAGGGTTTTTAGGTTAAGGATAATCCTTCAATAAATGGTTGATATATCATATATATAGTAGTCCAAAAGAATTAATCAAAACCTAATTCAATTATAAAATTCAAATTTATATATATATATATATATATATATTATATCTTAATTAAGTCTTACTTAATTAATATACATATATATACAAATTATTCTATTAATTTAAATTCTTAATTTAAATACTATCAATCATATTGACATATTTAAATCCTTATAATTTAATTAATTTCCTTTAAATTACTTTCTAAGTGTGTGACCCTATAGGTTATTATTACGTTGGCAATAATTTTAAAATCATATTATAAAATTATAAACAGTGAGCGGCATCTAGTAATGCATCACTGCTACCCAAGTAATAATAAGATCGATGATTTGATGCAACCTTTTCGTGACCAATGTTTCAATGTAATTTAATCCTTTTAACCTTGATATCTTAGATTAAACTCGAGTCATGGAATTTGTCATACTCTTCATAATTTAATATGAGTTTTCTTGATCAATGAGTAGACTATATAAAACAAATCACTATTTGAGCATGGCCATGCATTTCATAGTCCTACTCAATCAAGAGACCTATGAATATCACCCCTAATATATAGGAGGGTTAAATTCCATCTAGATCACTCATATTCCTCACACGATTCATGATGTACCCAATAATCACCTTTATTGTCCATCTTATTAAAGGTGACTTTTGATGATATCAAAGTACATAAGTTCCCGTTTAGTAATATAGTTATTTCAGGTCAGAGGACCATTACATCATTGTCACTATGAGAATCGCTAATGACACTTTGCATGTGACAACCCGAATTTTTATAAGTTATTAAAATAAGAATTTAATAATTAAAATTCTTATTCTGAGATGTATATATATTTTGAATTATGTATTTTGGTGTGAGTAAATTAAATTTATATGAGTTTTAATAGTTGATTAAACTATTAAAGAAAGTGAAGAAAATTAGTTATGAAAAAGGAATATGGTGGCAAAAGAAATTAACTAAATAATATTAGTTAATTAAGATGAAAATTATATTATGGAATAATATAATTTAATTTGTATACCTTGTTGGTAATGAAATTATTATGAGTTTAATCTCGTAAATGAAGCGAGTAATTCACTTAATTTAAATAATGAGTTAATGCAAATATAATTGGTTTAATAAAGTGGGAAGGTAATATATTACATGTAAGAGTAATGCGTTTATGTAATGGCTTAATATATTATATTTAGCTAATTGAATGTAAATGGAGAATGAGAATGAGAAGAACCAATATAAGTATAAATAAATATTGGTGTTAGGATTAATGAATTAAATAAATATCTAAATTTTTATTAAAAGTATAGATTAAATAAATTGTCTTGGGATAATTTATAAAAGGAAAGAAAATTGTATAATTATACATAATAATTGTATAAATTATTAAAATAATTAGTGAAATAAATATTAATTATTTTAATGGAAATGTTTAGTTGATTAAAGTGTTTTACTTATGAATGTAATTCCACAAGTCATATGGATAAATAGATGGGAAGAGTGTTGGCTGAATAATTTAGCAATAAAAAAAAATTGAATGAAGTGTGACATATTGGAGGAATTAAAGAAAAAAAAATATTGTATAGTATGAAAATGAAATAAAATGAAGATAAGTCAAATGAGTTTGTTTGAGGTCAAGCCAAACATGGCCTAGACCTTTTGTCTTTTATAACGGTTGGGGCTTTTGGGTTTATAACTGAAACAAGTTAAGATCACGTATGTTTCATCAGTTTATTCCTCCTTCATATGAGTAAAGAAAACACAAAGAGAATGATGAAGCTTAGAGAGAAATTGAGATGAGGGAAGAGACACTTTAAGAATCATGAGGAAAAAGAGGATTAAACAAGGATTTCCAATTATCTAACTAGAGCTTAGAAGAATCAAAGGTAAATTCCTAAGTTTCTAGTTTTTGGTTTTTGTTTTCTAAAGTCTTTGTAATTAGGTTTTTGGTGGTTGAATTTGTTGAAGTATAGGTTGTATATGTTTATGGGTATATATATTCTGTTATATATTATCTATAAGCAATTTTTAGGTAATTGAATTCATGAAACTATCTAAGGATGAAGAATTTGTGTTCTTAATGAAATATGTATGTTATGGCTTAGTTGGAGTCAAAGTTTAGTTATGAAATCATGATGAAAACCTTAAATTGATGATGTATTCTGATAGTACTTGGAAAAACGAAAACAACCCAAGTTGAATGAGTCAAAACGGATGTAAAACGAATTCGTAGTGAATGAATTTGCTAAATATGTGTAAAATATAAAAAAATAGCATGAACACTAAATTGGAACCATTAAAATTATTTGTTAATATGTTTTAAGTGTTATAATTATTCTCTAGATGAGTAGCTAAGAGTTTAACGAGTCCAACGAATTGAAAACCAACTAATTCGGACTTAAAATGAGAAAGTTATGTCAAAAACTGTGTTTTGTGCGGTTAAGCCACAGCAGCCACCGCCGCCCATGCTGCAGGCGCACAAATTGGGTCAGGGGCATTCTTGTGGCGCTACCGGCATATGAGAGAAAAGGGCGGCAGCGGTAAATGTGTGCTCATTGTGACTACTTTGACTTATTTTGTAAAAAAAGCAGTCATAACCTTTTCATAAGAACTCCGATTGAGGTGATTCAAGATGATCCGAAACGAAGACGAATAGAACTACAACTTTTGTTCTTTAAGTGTTTTAATTTGATGTCTTTAGGAATGGTCAAAATAGTCATATTTGTGACTATTACGTATTCGGAGGCGATCGGATGGCGTCGATCGAGCACATACGCAAGTATAGTGCTCCGAACGTTGGAATATGTTATTCTAAGTGATAAAACATGAATATGCATGATAATAGACATGTCATGTGGCTAAGATTACTTTAATCACAATGGGATACTTTAGCATGACTTAGTATGTGTTATAAAAAAACTTGAAGATTTCGAAAAACAAACCTTGACGAACTTTAAGTCACTTGAGTTCTGACTTTGTAGTGAGCATATGGTGGAGTCATGCGAGCATAAAATGTGATCTTAAGTTACCTCGTATAACATAACTTGTATAGCTTGGATAATATGTGTTTTCAAAGAGAAATTTAAAAGTTTTAGAAACTAACTTTGATGAGCATTGTTACTTGCATTATGACCTTATAAGCAAGCATGATAGAGTTATTTATGCCGTTGAACATGAATGATATGTGCACTCAACTAGTCAAGCATGACATAAGTTATTTAAGCACGTTTTAAAAGTATGAACTATGCTATGTCTATGTAAATGAGATAGATACATGTGAACATGCGTGTTAAAGGTTTTTAGTACCAATATAAGGTTTAAAAGCTTATAAACCTTGAACCTCTGTTAAAAGAAGTTGTTAAGCCTTGTTGATGTAAATAATTCAACATAGAACTATGTAATTCAAAACTAAATGATTTGAAATGTGAACTTGAAGAAATATCAGAACCTACTTGATGTATGTTTATAGTATGTATCAGAATGCATAGTAGGTTAGGACTAAACTGAGCAATGAAAAGCTCAAGTCTGGTTTTGGCTGGGAGTAGCACGGCCGCGCCATTCCCAAGCTTAAATGCAGCGTGGCCGCGCCGTTCTGCAGAGTGACCAAGAGCAGTTTGTTAACTGCATGGTCTTAAGTTATAGTTATATATTCTCTTTAAGGACTACAAGATATAAAACAAGATTGTTTAGATAAATATGATAATAGAATGAACTAGTCTCATGGTTATCCTAAGTTCAAGTAAAAATGAAACCAAGTTAGGAAGAAATATTTGTTTTTTATATTAAGAGCATATGAAATATATGACTAATGGATGTGAATCCATGATTATATAACTGTGTAGGAATACACGAAGTGTAGATAAGCGTTAAGCAGTTAAGTCGTAGTTCATAAACTACTGAATCGAGCAAGTCTTTCGGGCCTCTATTTGCTATGTGAACTTGATGATTAATTGTTTTAAATCTTTATTGCAAAGAGTATGATGTGTTATATATATGTTGAAAGTATGAAATGTTAAAGTCAATTTATGTCTATGTTGATTGATTAAAGCATTTTGATTGAGTAAGGACTCAATCTTTATACTTGTTATATGAACTGTAACATGTATGTTATATGTTGAGCATGTTATTATGTGCTATGTGATGCATGAAAACTGTTAGATTTTGCTGGGCTGTCGAGCTCGACCTTGAAAATAACCACTTTTGTAGGTTCAAGATTCAAGGTAAAGTTATATGTTACTTGAAAGACATGAATCAGATGTGATACTTGAAGATTTATACACTTTGGTTGTGTTATTATTATTTGTACCATGTTTAAGGTTCCGAATAATGTATTAATGTTAAATTGTAATATCGTTTTGCGATGTAAACTATTATAGTATTAAAAAGATTATGAGATATTTATATGTAAAGGTTGAAGGTTTTGGGAACGAGGATAGTTTGTAATAGAAAATTTTAATTATTCCGCAAATTTCGATAGTTGTATTATCGTTTAATGATGTAAAATTATAGGTTGAATGTATTATTAACGACCGAAGTCAAGAATTAAATTGTATGAATTTTGGGGTCGTTACAGTTGGTATCAAAGATGTAGGTTATAAACCTTAGGTAAGTGTACCCTAGACTATAACCTTAGAGAATAAAGGAGAAGATGATAAAGAAGTTAAGAATAAAAAGTTATATTTAAGTATGGTACAATTGTAGTCCTTAATAGTTTATGTATGGTATTTGGGCTAAACAATTCCTTTATAGAGCAGAGGTATATACGAACTAGCAACTCGGAACCTAGTTTGTTGGTTGTTTATGGGAAACCACTTAGTGTACCATATTGAAACTATTAGAGACTCGATGTGTACCAAGTATAGAAAATGGATACGTATGATGAAAAAGGAAAGAAAGGGGATCGTAAAACAAAACGATCACGAGTTAAGAAAAGAATTTTAAGGGAAATGATTATAGAATAAGATCACGATTGATCTGTTTAAGTTATAAAAAAAATGATCTGCAATGTTTGAAAAATTATAGCTCAATGCTATGAAGTTAATGTACTATGATATAGTACGAGATAAGTCACGAGGAGTTATAGATGGTGAGGTACGAAAAATTTGTATCGAGCAAAGAGCAAGATAGAGTTAGGTGGGATTTTAATTGAGGACTCATGTGATTGCTGAGTTGTACAAACCTTTGTATGGGCGAGGGTTTTGTGCTTGCACTCAGTTTATCACATTGATAATCATTGGAATGTTGGTGTCGCGCTATCAATGTATATGTGGTGAAAAGGTGATTCTTTTCTCATGTGTATGTTTGATAGTTAGAAACTATTAAGATTAATCATATATTATTAGGATTAGGTGCGGTTCTTAAAATTAATGCATATGGTAAGTTCGTGACTCATAATAATATGGTATGTTTTGAACCCCTCAGCGAATGGACGCCTATGGTCTGACTAGGACAAGTTCTTAAACTCATATTATTGTGGCAAATTCCTGGATTTCCAATGTGTAGTAAGTTTAATGAACTATACTGGGGATATAGGAGGATTATAAGTTGAAATACAAGAATATTTATTAGAAAGATTGAAATTGATGGAGAAAAATTAGATATTCCAAATCTTCTAGTTTTGCTAGACTTTCGAAATTTATTAACTTTGTGCTGATGTTTACACTTCTATTTTCTTGAAAAACATTGGATCAAATGATGAAACCAATGAGTTTTAAAAATAATACCGTTATTCGTATGGCTATGTTAATTGCTTCGGCTAGACAAAAATGATTTGAAATATATCAAAATATATTTTTTTTATATCATCAATGCATCATGGAACCTGGTGTAGAGATGATAAAAATGATGGAGTTATCAATGCGATATTACTTAGTGTTGGATGTGATCTAAGGATCGTCATTGCTACTATGGTATGATGTAGTATGATAAAATCACCAAATGACGGAATCCTCAAACCGAATTTGTAAATAATAAATACAAGATGCGGTATCGTACGACGTCATAAAAAGAATTTTGAGATTTCTTTAAGATATGAGAATATATATATATATATATATATATATGTATGTATATTTCGATTGATGTTCAATTATTGTAGAAGTCTATGTTATTTGATTCAAATTGAGACGATTATTGAAAGATGTTCATGAAATTCAAGCGTTTCTTGAAAAGTTATGCCAAACCAAATTGTTTTGGTGCGGATTCGTATGTTGAAAAGTTTGAGATGAACAACCCTTTTATAGGGGGATTACGCGAGGCGTTTAGATGTTTAGTGCACAATACATTTATGCGAAGGGTGATCATCACCCTAAGTACTGAAGAGTCCCTATAGTCTTATGACTGTTAAAGTTTAAGTTGAAAGATTACTTATAACTATGGACATATGCATAACGTTTAAATGTTTATGCACAATACATCGTACGAAGGGCTTAACACCTTAAGTACGAGAGTCCCTATAGTCTAATGACTATTAAGATTTAAGTTGAAAGAGTACTTATAACCGTGAACGTAGTTCAAGGTCTTATGACCCTCAGCATGATTTGGAATCTTTTAAAATTCCTGAGTAATTTATACTACTTCCCAATTATTGAGCAATTGTGGAAGATTCTTTCTATTCTAAAAGGCCGACGAATGTGGTAAGGATGATATTCCTTAGAAAGAAGTAAGTCATAGAATGCGACATTGAATGAGGGATATGTTGAATAAGTGAGAAAAGAAATTTTGAAATAAGAAGGAGATGAGTTATCAAAGAATAATGTAAAACTTTTAATAGAAAAGTTTAATAATTGTAGAAAGATCTTTGTGGAAAGAAGTGGTTATAGAACCCAATGAATGAATAGATATTAACGTAAAATCTATTTTGATAAATTGAATGAATAAAGATTAATAAATAAAATTTCGAGGACGAAATTCTTAGAAGAAAGGGTGAATGTAATATCCCGAGTGTTTATGATAACGATCCTTAGAAAAGGAAAGGAATGGATTAAAGAATATATAATATTTGATATATGACTGTGTTTAATTGAAGGTTATGTAATAAAACCAAAAAGTTGTTGAAGAAATGAATGACATATATTTGTATGTCAACTTCTTTTTTTTTTGCTAAGTTAACGTGTTGAAGTTATTCAACAATAATTGTGAAAGAGATTTTGTGAAAACCTTAGTAAGGTAGGGTTTTGGTGATTCCGAGGACGGAATCCTTATAAGGAGGGAAGGATGTGACAACCCGAATTTTTATAAGTTATTAAAATAAGAATTTAATAATTAAAATTCTTATTATGAGATGTATATATATATATTCTGAATTATGTATTTTGGTGTGAGTAAATTAAATTTATATGAGTTTTAATAGTTGATTAAACTATTAAAGAAAGTGAAGAAAACTAATTATGAAAAAGGAATATGGTGGCAAAATAAATTAACTAAATAATATTAGTTAGTTAAGATGGAAATTATATTATGGAATAATATAATTTAATTTGTATACCTTGTTGGTAATGAAATTATTATGAGTTTAATCTTGTAAATGAAGCGAGTAATTCACTTAATTTAAATAATGAGTTAATGCAAATATAATTGGTTTAATAAAGTGGGAAGGTAATATATTACATGTAAGAGTAATGCGTTTATGTAATGGCTTAATATATTATATTTAGCCGATTGAATGTAAATGGAGTATCAGAATGAGAAGAACCAATATAAGTATAAATAAATATTGGTGTTAGGATTAATGAATTAAATAAATATCAAAATTTTTATTAAAAGTATAGATTAAATAAATTGTCTTGGGACAATTTATAAAAGGAAAGAAAATTTTATAATTATACATAATAATTGTATAAATTATTAAAATAATTAGTGAGATAAATATTAATTCTTTTAATGGAAATGTTTAGTTGATTAAAGTGCTTTACTTATGAATGTAATTCCACAAGTCATATGGGTAAATAGATGGGAACAGTGTTGGCTGAATAATTTAGCAATGAAAAGAAAAAAAATGAATGAAGTGTGACATATTGGAGGAATTAAAGAAAAAAAAATATTATATAGTATGAAAATGAAATAAAATGAAGATAAGTCAAATGAGTTTATTTGAGGTCAGGCCAAACATGGCCTAGACCTTTTGTCTTTTATAACGGTTGAGGCTTTTGGGTTTATAACTGATACAAGTTAAGATCACGTATGTTTCATCAGTTTATTCCTCCTTAATATGAGTAAAGAAAACACAGAGAGAAAGATGAAGCTTAGAGAGAAATTGAGATGAGGGAAGAGACACTTTAAGAATCAAGAGGAAAAAGAGGATTAAACAAGGATTTTCAATTATCTAACTAGAGCTTAGAAGAATCAAAGGTAAATTCCTATGATTCTAGTTTTTGGTTTTTGTTTTCTAAAGTCTTTGTAATTAGGTTTTTGGTGGTTGAATTTGATGAAGTATAGGTTGTATATGTTTATGGGTATATATATATTCTGTTATATATCATCTATAAGCATTTTTTAGGTAATTGAATTCATGAAACTATCTAAGGATGAAGAACTTGTGTTCTTAATGAAATATGTATGTTATGGCTTAGTTGGAGTCAAAGTTTAGTTATGAAATCATGATGAAAACCTTAAATTGATGATATATTCTGATAGTATTTGGAAAAACAAAAACAGCCCAAGTTGAATGAGTCAAAACGGATGTAAAACGACTTCGTAGTGAATGAATTCGCTAAATATGTGTAAAACATAAAAAATTAGCATGAACACTAAATTGGAACCCTTAAAATGATTTGTTAATATGTTTGAAGTGTTATAATTAATCTCTAGATGAGTAGCTAAGAGTTTAACGAGTCCAACGAATTGAAAACCAACTAATTCGGACTTAAAATGAGAATGTTATGTCAAAAACTATGTTACATGCGAAGCCACTGCAGGCCTGCGCCGCCCGTCTTGTGTGGCGCCAAGTGAAATTGGTTGGGTATTGCGCAAGCGCCGGCATGGTGAGGAAAGGGCGCATGGCCGCCCATGTGTGTCTTGATCATGACTACTTTGACCTATTTTGGTAAAACAGTCATAACCTTTTCATAAGAACTCCGATTGAGGTGATTCAAGATGATCCGGAATGAGGACGGATAGAACTATAACTTTTGTTCTTTAGGTGTTTTAATTTGAGGTCTTTAGGAAGGGTCAAAATAGTCATCTTTGTGACTGTTACGTATTCAGAGGCGATCGGAGGGCGTCGATCGAGCACATACTCAAGTATAGTGCTCTGAATGATGAATATGTTATTCTAAGTGATAAAACATGAATATGCATGATAATAGACATGTCATGTGGCTAAGATTACTTTACTCACAATGGGATGCTTTAGCATGACTTAGTATATGTTATAAAAAAACTTGAAGATTTTGAAAAACAAACCTTGACGAACTTTAAGTCACTTGAGTTCTGACTTTGTAGTGAGCATATGGTGGAGTCATGCAAGCATAAAATGTGATCTTAAGTTACCTCGTATAACATAACTTGTATAGCTTGGATAATATGTGTTTTCAAAGAGAAATTTAAAAGTTTTAGAAACTAACTTTGATGAGCATTGTTACTTGCATTATGACCTTATAAGAAAGCATGATAGAGTTATTTATGCCATTGAACATGAATGATATGTGCACTCAACTAGTCAAGCATGACATAAGTTATTTAAGCACATTTTAAAAGTATGAACTATGCTATGTCTATGTAAATGAGATAGATACATGTGAACATGCGTGTTAAAGGTTTTTAGTACCAATATAAGGTTTAAAAGCTTATAAACCTTGAACCTCTGTTAAAAGAAGTTGTTAAGACTTGTTGATGTAAATAATTTAACATAGAACTATGTAATTCAAAACTAAATGATTTGAAATGTGAACTTGAAGAAATATCAGAACCTACTTGATGTATGTTTATAGTATGTATCAGAATGCATAGTAGGTTAAGACTAAACTGAGTAATGAAAAGCTCAAGTCTGGTTTTGGGCTGGTGGGAGAGTAAGGCAACCGCCACTCCTAAGCTTAAATCTTGTGTGTGGCATGCTGCTCAGAGAGTGACCAAGAGCAGTTTGTTAACTGCATGATCTTAAGTTATGGTTATATATTGTCTTTAAGGACTACAAGATATGAAACAAGATTGTTTAGATAAATATGATAATAGAATGAACTAGTCTCATGGTTATCCTAAGTTCAAGTAAAAATGAAACCAAGTTAGGAAGCAATATTTTTTTTAATATTAAGAGCGTATGAAATATATGACTAATGGATGTGAATCCATGATTATATAACTGTGTAGGAATACACGAAGTGCAGATAAGCATTAAGCAGTTAAGTCGTAGTTCATAAACTATGAATCAGGCAAGTCTTTCAGTTCCTATTTGCTATGTGAACTTGATGATTAATTGTTTTAAATCTTTATTGCAAAGAGCATGATGTGTTATATATATGTTGAAAGTATGAAATGTTAAAGTCAATTTATGACTATGTTGATTGATTAAAGCATGCTGATTGAGTAAGGACTCAATCTTTATACTTGTTATATGAACTGTAGCATGTATGTTATATATTGAGCATGTTATTATGTTCTATGTGATGCATGAAAACTATTAGATTTTGCTGGGCTATCGAGCTCAACCTTGCAAATAACCACTTTTGTAGGTTCAAGATTCAAGGTAAAGTTATGTGTTACTTGAAAGACATGAATCAGATGTGATACTTGAAGATTTCTACACTTTGGTTGTGTTATTATTATTTGAACCATGTTTAAGGTTCCGAATAATGTATTAATGTTGAATTATAATATCGTTTTGTGATGTAAACTATTATAGTATTAAAATGATTCTGAGAAATTTATATGTAAAGTTGAAGGTTTTGGGAATGAAGATAGTTTGTAATAGAAAATTTTAATTATTCCGCAAATTTTAATAGTTGTATTATCGTTTAATGATGTAAAATTATAGGTTGAATGTATTATTAACGACCGAAGTCGAGAATTAAATTGTATGAATTTTGGGGTCGTTATAGTTGGTATCATGCTCCACGTAGAATTTTCATGGTGGTTCTGTCCAGTACATCTTTCTCTAACATGTACCTATGCATTGACTCAATATCTCATATATTTATGACCAATGAGATTTGGTCATCAGTCAATCCACATACTAGTCTCAATGTATAATTGTTGTCCCATTAACACTGATACTTGACTAGGGACATTTAAGAGCAATGATACTAATTGTAATTATATAATCTCATGTTCAAGTCACATACTTGAAACTATATAATTTGTATCACTATTCTAAGAACTTTTATTATGTTAACATTTATATAACGCAGTAAATAAAATCATAATAAAATAATTCATTTATTGAATCAAATATAATATAAAAAAATGTTAAGCAATTATATCAAATAATTGGCCTCTAGGGCATAAACTCTAACAGTGTTTAATACAATTCTATCAACTTTGGATTTAGATTAATATGTTTTTAATACATCAGAATGTGGTTATAAATACTGATGAGTTCTTGATTAATAGTCCAGAATAGTGAACATAATTAAAGGGAAATGTATTAATATAAGTGAAACAATAAGTGAAGTTGTGATATTAAATCTCCATAATTTGCTTTTAAATCTTGTGGTATTTAGTTTTAACTTAGTTAATTAGTTTCCAAAATTCATAATCTCAATCAATTGTTTAAATAAAATTAATTTCGTTAAAAGTTAGAACTTGGTAATTCTTGTTAAATAATTCTCTATGGGAACGATACTTTACTTATCACTTTATTACTTGTTGACCGACCGTGTATACTTGCATGTATTCATTGATTGCTAAATCTATCAACAAGTTTTTGGCGTCGTTGTCGAGGAATAAGTTTAATCATTTTTGCCATTGTTAATTTCAATCAAATTAGTCTTAATTTAAATGTTTTTTTTTATTTCTCTTTTTTACTTTCTTTTCAGGTACCATGGCTGAATTTAATTATCAGTGACCCTATTCGAGTATGACTCAGCCAAGAGCGGCAGGGATGTATGAACTTGAGGAATTGTCAGCACAGATTGAGACACTATCGAGGAAATTTAACGCTTTAACATCATAACATATTCAAAGTGTGGCGGTTATTTATAATTATTGTGTTGGAAACCATCCGAGTCATCAATGCGCCATCAGTTTTGATCTGGTACAGTATGGCGATGACAACCTCAATAATTATGCCTATCCCAATAACTATCATCAGGATTGGGAGTATCACCCAGATTTTTCATGCAACCATAATCATCAAGATCAATGTTATGCTCTAAGTCCAACATACTCACCAGAATTCTCGTGTCCACCTCCACTACAGCAAGAAGAAAATTCAAATTTGGAGGAACTTTTGTCCAAGTTCGTAGCTTCGAGTGAGGAGATAAGGATTAGTCAGAAGATGTCAAGTCAAATTTTTGCGAACCAGATGGAACAGATCATCAAAGCCTCAAAAAATTATCCTCAAGACACTTTACCCTGTGACATGGTTCCCGAGACTGATGGAGTGGCAGAACCAAATCTGCAACCAGATATGCCAAAAGATGTATATGTTGAAAGAAAGGAGAAAAGTGGGGATCATGAACAGAAGGTCGACGAAGATCTAGCTTTGATTTCCAACGAAGATGAGCCAATTTTGATAGTGCCTCATGTGCCTTCTCCTCCAAAGTTCAAGGATCTGGGCAGTTTTGCAATCCCGTGCCTAATTGGTAGTAATATTGTCGACAAAGCTCTATGTGATATGAGAGCTAGCACAACTTTAGAGCTATGGTGGGATGAGAAAGGAAAGATAGAAGAAGAGCCCGTTGTGTTGGAAATGCTTCAATACCACAATTTGTTCACAGACACAATGAAGCAAGTGCCTAGTTACATGAAGTTCTTAAGAGGGAATCTATCTAAAAAGAGTCTACTAGGTGACTTTGAATCAATGGCCCTTTCAGTTGGGAATCTCTCAAAAGATGCATTGCCACTGATGGATGGAGGGTTCCTCAAATTTAGAAGGGGAATTGGATTGAGAGTCGAAGAATTCCAGCTGAAGGACTTTAAAACAAGCGTTTGATGGGAGGCAACCCATCCATTTACTATTTTAGTTTCAATTCATAGTAATTCTTAGAATTTAGTAGTCATTTTAATGTTTTTAATAATATTAATAAGTTATTTTATGATCCATAGGTTCAACTCTATTGTTGTAATTAGGGCTGCAAACGAACTGAACTTGTGACGCCCCCAAAAATAGGTTTACACAACCCGTTTTGAGTCGCCAAATACATACCACAAAATCCAAATATAAACTTCCATATTTACAACTATTAAACTGTCGTTCAAAATACGACCACACATACTATGAGTTTGAATACAAATATTGCACCGTATATAATAAGACAATATTCAAACTCAAATTAAGTCCTCATTACAGTTATTATCACACTATTTCAAGATATAGTGAAGACTTCTATAGTAACTGTCTCGGATCATTACTCCATCACCCGACTAGTCCCAGTTATCATTTTCTGAGAAGAACAATGGAACAAAAAGGAAAAGGGTGAGCTCAACTAGCCCAATAAAGAGTATTATGACTAATTAACATAATGGAGAATAAATTATCTTTAGCTTGCAACAATAATAAATTAGATAAAATATAGTAGACAACAAGTTTTAGATCAACAACTGCAGCGGAACAAACAATCCATTAGAAGAATCAAGTAGAGCATGATGTCTACTATCTTCTATGATTTAAAAGTTTATCATCAATATTTTATCCCTGTAACACCAATAAATAATTATTTCAAATCAACAATTTATCTTTGCACTACGGGCTAAAGATATTTGTTTGTATCACCAGTGGTAATGATCATGCCAAACACTTATCCATCTTTGCACTATGGCTAAAGAGAACTTTCATCACAAGCATTTATCTGTAATATTAAAGGTCATGATTATACCAATACACAATTCTTGGTCATAATCATACCAATCAATAGTTCATCTCTGCACTACGGGCCAAAGATAACTTTTAACCACAATTCAAGTATGAGGATGATGACAATGATATAAAGAATGAATACATGTGAGATCAAGGATAAATATTAGAGATTTATAATTCAATTTATTCAAAGTTCAAGAATGTCCAAATTGTCAACATAATGATCAAAATGTAGATTCAAATTCAAGAATAAGATTCATATATCAAAGATAATTTGAATCGAAAAAGAAACTAATTTTGTTGTGAATAGTACTCTGGCATGAATAGTACTCTGATATAAATAGTACCCCGACATGAAAAGATTAAAATTTAATAAGGAAGTTCAGACCAATATTCTAGTAAAATGATATTAGATGAAGCGCAAATCTCAAGAAATTTCTAATCATTCCAGGAATTATAGAAGCAATACTTACCATAGTAAGCTTAGATTTAGGAATATGAAATGAAATAATATCACTTAAATAATATGGATTATGAAAAAATATAAGAAACTACAAATGGATTGTCACCCGTCATGCGGTAATTCGCGTAGACAGATCATTTCTGCAACTTAATAAAGAATGAATACGAAGGGTTATTCACCAGGCATGCGGTAATTCGCGTAGACAGATCATTTCTGCAACTTAATAAAGAATGAATATGAAGGGTTATTCACCAGGCATGCGGTAATCCGCATAGACAGGTTATTCCCGCAGATTAATAAGAAATAGAATGACAACCCTTATGAGTATGAAGTAATATCACGTACGAATATGAAAGCAAATGATATTACATACGAGTATGAAATAAATGATATCCCTTACGAGTATTGAAAGAAAATAACATCTCTTACCTTAATAAAAAACTAGATACTGTAATAGTGTAGTAGAAAAACTTTGTGTTGTTGGTGTGTGCTTGCTTCTCAAATACTCTTCTTCTCTCTTATTCTTTCTCTAACTTTCTCTTATGAGTTTCCTTTCTTAGTGAATTGGTGATAAATAAGGAAATAATAAGCTTTTATTTATACAAGAATTCTATCTTGGCCCTTGCAATGAGAAGAGGCAAGTGGCTTGACGCTTAGTAATGTGAAGAGGCAAGTGGTTTGACGCCTGTAATGTGAAAAGGCAAGTGGCTTGACTCCTGTAATGTGAAAAGGAAAGTGGTTTGACGTCTGGTAAAGGCAAGTACTATTGGTGAAAGTGACTCTTAGATGATGACCTATGAGTCCCATATAGACCTGGAAAATGGATCGGGTCGGCCCAAACGGGCCGGGCTAGAAGTGGGTCAAGCCAAATTTGGGCCGGGCTAAAATGGCCCAACTTTTCGTGGGCTAGAATTTTGAGGCCCATAGCCCGCGTTGGGCTGGGACGGGCCAACCCGCGGGCTTCTTCCTTTTTTTTCATGCTACACAATTTAACTTAAAGTAAAAGAATAAAGACTATATCGCTACTTGTGAGGGTTAAACACAAGACCTCCAAGTCATTAAATAAGAGTTCAATCCAACTAAACTACAACAACTACTTGTTTAACATGTGTCTAAATAAAAGTATAGTATAGTATATCTATGAAACAAGATCAAGCAGCAACAACTATTATATATCATCCATTATGTTATGTTGAATTGATGTTTGTTAAGTGATATGAAATTATAGATGACATAATTTTGATAAATTGAGATGGTTGTATATAATTTGATTAATATTATTATGCATATTGGATGAAACTTGAGCTAATACTACAACATGTTTCTCTTGGCCAATTTAAGCTATTTTATATTTGGTACGGTTTAAAAAATCAATTGCATAATCTTCTTTCATGATGCATATTTGTAGGCAGGTATTTTTGTTGATTCAATCTTAAACTCTCTTTACAAGTTATTAATGTATCTTTACATTAATTGATTTATTGAGGTAGTTTATTCTCAAAATTTTATATTATTTAGAATTAAATAAATACATTTTCCAATATAATTTTTAAAGTTAAATGGAGAATCTTTTTATAAATGATATTGATGTTTGAGAAACTTATGTATTGGATAAAATTAAATTTTAAATAATTTAAATTGAATATTTTTAATTATGATTCAAATTTAACTCATTTAAAAAGACAAACAAATTAAAACTAGAGATTGTACATTTTGTTTAAACGGTTGTCTTTTTATTTGTTTTACTTTTATTTAGACACTTGTTAAAACAAGTAGTTGTTGTAGTTCAATTGGATTGAACTCTTATTTAATGACTTGGAGGTCTTGTGTTCAACCCTCACAAGTATCATTGTTTTTGTTTTTTTTAAAAATATAATTCACGGGCGGGCCGGGTCAAAAACGGGTTGGGCCAAAATGGCCCAAATTTACATAGGTTGCAATAATAAAGCCCATAGCCCATTTTTTTGCGGGCGGGCCCGGGCCTCTTTTGCCAGGTCTAGTCCCATAGAATAAGCCAAACTTACAAAATACCACATATCACCATTATTTTCTTCGAGTGTCGGCAACTTCTTACTATTGCTTATGCTAAGCATCACATAATTAATCAACGCTTTTTAATCCTTCAATAGTTATTCACTATTGATATTATAGACTCACAATACTGACAACCAGATCGTTCCTAGGAAAGAGGGGGCTTTCCGATTAAGGATTTCTCCTTATTGGCGCACAATTATATAACCCAACCCCTTTCCTTGACAGAACTTCTAGACATTGTCAATAATGCTAAATAATAATATCCTTTCAAATAATATGAGTTACTATCACACGACAATTATTAATTTAATGACGTGGAATACTATGCAGTTGTTACTATGACAATTATTAAATCAATAATATGAAATACTATGCAATTATCACTGTACAAATTATTGAGTCAATAATATGAAATACTATGCAATTACTACTGTAGCAATTATTGAACCAATAATAAAAAATACTGTGCAATACCGTGTGCTACTGTGGAGTACCGCGTGTTACTGTACCTTTATCACTGGGTATTACAAAAGTTAATGGTAAAAGTTTTGCCATTACTTTATAAAAAGGTTATTTTTATCACTTTCTATATCCGACAGTTATTCCATTGTGGGCCCCACCAATTATTGCGTCGTCGTACGAATATTCCTCGACAAAAAGACTATTCCACGACAAAACGAATATTTTTCGACAACTGTTTACTTTATATAATTTGCACATATCACCCACAACTATAAAATTTATTTAATCATCACCTTACTATTTAGAATAATATGCTAAGAAAATCAAATCTTATTCATAAAAAGTTAGGGTCATACAGAACCGAACCAAACTTTGTCAAACTCGAACCGAACTTTGTCATTCATAAAAAGTCAGTGCCACCACATGGTTAGGGTCTATAGGACTTCGCACAGGAAATCAAATGTAAGATTTTCTAGCTTATTCAATTAATTTCAAGGTAATTTCATTATGTTAGAAAGTTTTTTAAAAAGAATTTCATATGCTCAAAAGTTTCCTACCTTATTAATTTCTTATTTCAAATCTATATCTTGGAAACTTCTTTTGAAAAACCAAGTCAATCTTGTTTAGAGCTAAAATTTCAAATTTCAAAAGATGGGAAGTTATTTTGGGAAACAAAATCAATTTCAAAAATCTCAACTTGTTTTTACTAAGTCAAAATATCTTTGTATGGCTGATTTTGTGCTACTAAACCTTTTAATTGCTATTCCTTTATTCTAGTAGTTAGTTTCAAGATTCAAATCCCTCATATCTTGGTTTTGTTAATATATATCTTTTTGGGATTCTGAAGTTAAGGAAACTGATTTTCCTACTGTTAGCCTTCATCTCTATATATACTTCCTCTTGAAAAATGCCTAAGCAGACAACCAACTGAGAAAAAAAAATACTTATCAGTGCTTCCATTGGAAAAATTCTAGCAAACTATTTGTGCCTTGATATTAATTCTTTGTTGCTAGAGATTTATAGATATTGTAATTATATTCTTTCTTAAATCAAAAAAAGTATACAAGCTATTTTCACTTATGCTTGATCTAGTGGTGGATAGGTTAGTGCAAAGCAAGACTTAGAAGGTTGTTATGGAACAAAGGTTGCTGTGCAGCAAGAGGTTGCTATTGTGCAACAAGGGGCAGTGGTGTCCCAAAATACCTAAGTTGCTTTGTACAGGGAGTCAACTTTGTAATTGTTTAAATACTAAAGTTAATAAAATAGTCTCCAATACGAATTGGTATTGGACGTGGATTTAGCCGTTAGAGTTTAAGGGTCTAACCACGTAAAAAATCTTGGTGTTCTTATTTACTATTTTGTATTGTCTCACTTCATATTTTGCATTGATATAATACGTTGATGTTCAATAGGATAAGTAAATAAGATAAAAAGTTCTGCATATTAGTTTAAACACATAAGTAGACAGGCGATAACCTGTCTGCATAGTTAAGTTAATCGATAAATTTAAAATTATCATTGTAGATCACTTTCATCATAAGCACCTATTCACCCCCCTCTAGGTGTGCATACACTTCTGAATTTCATTTGGTATCAGAGCTTTGGCTCTATTAACGTGTCTTTGCAGACCGTAAGGTAATATTATAATGGCACACTTCAATTTTCGAGAGGGGCAGTCCACTAGCCGACCTCCATTGTTGCTTGGCAGTGAAAACTTCAATTTTTGGAAGTTCAGGATGAATATAGATCTTAATAGAGATCCATGAGAATGGTGGGTTGTTGATAATGGACTCGTCATTCCTAAGCATGATGATGGCCGACCCAAAATGCTTATGGTGATGGATGCGAATGAATTGTACGTGATGTCTTATAATTCAAAAGCCATGAATACCTTGCTAAGTGGGATGGTACAATCAGAAATCGACAAAGTCTCCTGTTGCAATATAATAAAAGAAATATGGGATACTATCATCATGAGCCACGAAGGGACGTCCAAGGTGAAAGAGGTAAAACTTAGTATGTTGATGCAAGAGTATGCATTGTTCAAATTAGAAAAGAATGAGACGATCAAGGAAGCTCAAACGAGGTTTCTCACTATAATGAACTCTCTTAGCATGCTTAGGAGGATGATTGATCAAAGAGAAATCAACAAAAAGTTACTACGTGTCATGCCCAAAAGATTCGCACCAAAAGTCACTACTCTACAAGATTCTTCAACCATTAGCACCATGGAAACACTTACGCTGTTTGGAGAACTTAAGGGATTCGAGAACTAACTAAAAAGATACGATGAGGAAGATGAGACACTGAAGAAGAAAACATTAGCCCTTCAAGCAGAAAGCAATAATGATGGGAACTCTGATGACTCTGATGACGAAATAACACTAATGACCAGGAAGTTGAGAGACTTAATCAGAAAGAAGAACCAAACAAAGCTTCAAGGAAAGAACTTCAACAACAAGAAACAGTTCAAACAGAAATCTCAAGAAGAAATCTATTTTGAATGTGGAAAGCCTGGCCATTTTAAGAGGGACTGTTTTCAAGTTAAAAAGAAGAACAAAGGCAACACTTCAAAAAGACGAGCCTTGATGTCGTGGAGCGATGATGAATCAGAAAATAAAGTGGAACAAGAAGATGAAACTGCCCAATTATGCTTCACTGGACTAGACAATCAAGAAACATACGAAGTAAGTAATGAAACTTTTGAAATTACAGTTTTAGATTATATTGTGTTGAAAAATGAAAACTTGCATCTTAATTAAAAAAATGCATATTTAAAAAATTGGATAAAAAATATAATGAATGAAGTAGAAACATTGATTGAAGAAAAAAAAAGAAATTGTTAGAGACTATACATTAAATAAAGTGTTTAAGTTAAATGCTAAAATTGATTACTTAGATAACTGTAATAAAATTTTGTATAATCGTGCAAATAAATTAAATGAAGAAAACAATGTTCTCAAAAAGGAAAATGATGATTTGAGAGAAAGCCTAAAAATGAGAGATACATGTATAGATGTTTTTAATAATGGAAAAATAATAAACATACAAGATGACAAAAATGAAGAAACAATTTCATTAAAAAAGGATCTTGTAAAATTTGTTTAAGGTGAAGAAAACTTAAATATTATGTTAGGTGCTCCAAGGTCAAGTTTAGACAAACAAGGAATTTAGTATAATCATGTGAAGAACATAAAAAGTACCACTAATAAAATTAGAATAATTAATGATAAACCAAGAAATAAGCCTCTTTATTACTCACCTTTTGTTGCTTGTAAAAATTGTGGATTAAAAGGACATTTTAATACTAATTGCAATAAAATAAAAATAAAACAAGTTTGGGTAAAGAAAAGTGATTTAACTGTTGCTAACAAGAGTGGACCCAAATTGGTTTGGGTACTAAAAGGATGAGATACCTTTTATTTTGCAGGTATGCTTAAAGGTAAAGGTGCCATAAAATAAATGGGTATTGGATAGTGGTTTCTCTCAACACATGACAGGGGATAAGTCTAAATTTACCTCACTCATGTCAATGAAAGGAGGAACTGTTACATTTGGAGATGAAAACACATGCAAAATTATCGGTAAAGGTAAAGTAGGAAATGGTAAGGTCTTTATTGATAATGTTCATTATGTTGAAGGTTTGAAATATAATCTGATTAGTGTAAGTCAACTCATGGATAGTGGTCACAAGGTAATGTTTGATAAAGAAAAATGTGTTATTATTCTTTCTGCTCACCATGTACTGTTAGTAGCTAATAGAGAAGGGAACATATATACAATCTATTTTGAACAACAAGATGCAGACGTTTGTTTAGCTGCTGTCCAGGATCAATCAAGTTTATGGCATAGAAGGCTGGGACATATACACATGGAACTAATCAGTAAGTTATCTTTAAAGAATCTTGTCAAGGGACTTCCAATACTAAAATATGAAAGGAAAGGTGTTTGTGATGCATGCTAGTTAGGTAAACAAGTAAGAAACTCATTTTCAAGTAAAAATTAGGTATCCACTTCTTTACCTCTTCAATTGTTACATCTTGATTTATTTGGTCCTAAAAGATATGTTAGCTTAGTAAATAATCTTTATGCATTTGTTATTGTCGATGACTTTTCAAGATTCACATGGGTATTATTTTTAAAAACAAAAGATCAAGCTTTTGCAGAATTTGACAAGCTTATAAGAAATCTTGAAACAAAGTATAATCTTAAATTAATTAGTGTTCGAAGTGATCATGATGGTGAGTTTGGTAAAGACTTCATTCCATACTGCAATGAGAAAGGTGTTTCACATGAATTTTCTGCTCCAAGAACGCCACAACAAAATAAGGTGGTGGAACAAAAAAATTGAACACTCCAAGAAATAGCAAGAATGCTTCTTCAAGAAAGTAAACTGCCTAGAAGATTCTGGGCAGAGGTTGTAAGTACTGCTTGTTATATTTTAAATAGGGTTTTAATTAGACTTATGTTATTAAAAACACCATATGAACTGCTAAAGAAAAGAGTACCTCATATTAGTTATTTTAAAGTGTTTGGTGCTAAATGCTTCATTCTAAATACTTAAGATAATCTAGGGAAATTTGATGCAAAATCATCTGAAGCCATTTTTCTTGGATATTCATTGCATAGTAAGGCATATAGAGTTTATAATCTTGACAAACAAAAAGTTGAGAATCTGTCCATATAATATTTGATGAGATTAACCATGTTTTGTCAAAAGAAGAAATTAAAGTTGATGTAGATAAAACAAAAATGGAAGTCAGAGTTCAACCAAACTTATCTAAACAGCCTGATCACCGTCTACTTCAGATAAAACAGCAATATCCAGACAACCTGATCACTCATCTACTTCAGATAAAATAGCATTATCCAGATAACCTGATCACCCGTCTATTTCAGAAGGAAAAAGTTTAGAAAAGATAACACTATCCAGACAACCTGATCACTCAACTATTTCAGAAGAAAAAGGTTTAGACAAGATAGCACTATCCAGACAGCCTTATAACCCGTCTGCTTCAGAAGACAAATCAAACAATGTTACAGACGTATAATATGATATATACAGACACTTTAAAGTAGAAATTGATACACCTATGCATGCTCAAAAAGAAGAAATGTCCAATATCAAACTACCCAGATCATCTAGAACAATGAGAAATCATCGTCCAAATCTGATCATAGGAAATCCCAACATTTGGATGAACACAAGAAGAAAAGCTCAGAATTATTGTGCCTTTTCAGCATTTCTATCACAGATAGAACCAAAGAATGCCAAGGAAGCAATTCAAGATGAAAATTGGTCTATTTCCATTCAAGAATAACTAAACCAGTTTGAAAGATGTCAGTTTAATGGGGGAGCTAAACTATTTCTTAGGGCTACAAATTAAAAAATTTAAGGAAAGAATCCACATACACCAAACAAAATATATAAAAGAGCTATTGAAGAGATTTAGTTTTGAAAATACCAAATCAAAGGAAACTCCGATGAGCACTACTATCAAACTAACCCTAGATGCTATATGTAAAGATGTTGAGGTAACCAAGTACAGAGGTATGATTGGATGTCTTCTTTATTTAACTATATCTAAACCTGATATCATATATAATGTTTGTCTATG
Organism: Panax ginseng; assembly: GCA_020205605.1. NCBI lineage: Eukaryota > Viridiplantae > Streptophyta > Magnoliopsida > Apiales > Araliaceae > Panax > Panax ginseng. The sequence goes on from CM035132.1 coordinate 48,717,507, forward strand.
AGCTAGATTCCAAGCCCAACCAAAAGAATCTCATCTTAATGTTGTGAAAAAGGATATTTAAATATTTATCTGGAACAATTAATCTCGGTTTATTTTATCATGTTTCTCCAAGCTTTGAAATTATTGGTTATTCAGATGCAGATTAAACAGGCTGCCAAGTAGATAGAAAAAGTATAAGTGGTGCTTGTGAATTTTTAGGTCAAAGTCTTATTTCATGGCACAGTAAGAAACAAACATCAGTGGCTTTGTCTACTACGGAAGGTGAATATCTGGCAGCAGGTAGTTGTTATTCACAGATATTATGGATGATTCAACGTTGCATGATTTTAATGTTATATGTGAAAATGTGCGTATTTTGTGTGACAATACTAGTGCAATTGATATCTACAAAAATCATGTGCTTATTCTCGTACTAAACATATTTAGGTTAGACATTATTTTTTAAGAGATAATGTGGCTAAAGGTTTAATCAAACTAGTTTTTGTTCCAACTGAGCATCAATTAGCTGATATTTTCACAAAACCATTGAGTGAAGAACATTTTGCATTTTAAGATGAGAATTAGGCATGAGCATATGTACTTAAAATATCTAATATAATATTGTTTACAATTTTTTTATATTAGACATGACTATAAAATATGTGTTCTGCCTAAATGTGGTTTAATTAATATTTTAAATGATATTGTGGTTCAACAAGGTATAATTGCAGCTGAGCTGATATGAACAAGAAGATCGATGAAGTTTTTTTTGAATTTGAAAGAGAATGAAGTTTACATTTCTTTTTGATAATGACAAATGGGGAGAGATAATATGAAATCATGATGGTTAATGGTTATCGTTTTTACTATTTGCTTTTTTTTTGATACACTACTGATGGTTATTCTTTTGGACTTATAAGAGGTTTTGTCAATTAATGGTTGTTGGCATTATATTGACTATGATGCTCTGATATATGATATTCAATGATGGCTATATGATGTCTTGTTATGGACTGACTTTATGGACTGATTATGTTATCTATTTACTATTTAGTTTATTTATTCTCTTTAACATGCATAATCTTAGGGGGGGAGCATATATTTAGGGGGAGTAATATATTGTCATCATCAAAAAGGGGGAGAATGTTGATTTATGGTTTTTATTTTAATGATGACAACATATGTTTTGTATGGAGTTATTTTGTGATTCACAGGTTATGGAAATGATTATGCAAGATATCAAGTGAAACATATATGAAGAGAAGGTGTTTAGTGCCACCACATGGTTAGGGTCTGTAGAATTTCACATAGGAAATCAAATAAAAAATTTTCTAGCTCATTAAATTAATTTTAAGGCAATTTCATTATGCAAGAAAGTATTTTAAAAGAGTTTCATATGCTCAAAATTTTCCTACTTTATTAATTTCTTATTTCAAAAGAGTTGTTATTTCAAATCTATATATTGGAAACTTCTTTTGAAAAATCGAGTAAATCTTGCTTAGAGCTAAACTTTCAAATTTCAAAAGATGGGAAGTTATTTTAGGAAACAAAATCAATTTCGAAAAATCTCAGCTTGTTTTTACTAAGTCAAAATATCTTTGTATGTCTTATTTTGTGCTACTAAACCTTTTAATTGCTATTCCTTTATTCTAGCAGTTAGTTTCAAAATTTAAATCCCTCATATCTTGGTTTTGTTAATATATATTTTTTGGGATTCTGAAGTTAAGGAAACTGATTTTCCTACCGTTAGCTTTTTTCTATATATATACTTTCTCTTGACAAATGCTTAAGCAGACAACCAACTGAGAGAAAATATTTATCAGTGCTTCCATTGAAAAAATTCTAGCAAACTGTTTGTGCCTTGATATTAATTCTTTGTTGCTAAAGATTTATAGATATTATAATTATATTCTTTCTTAAATCAAAAAGAGTATACAAGCTATTGTTTATTGTGCTTGATCCAGTGGTGGATAGGTTAGTGCAAAGCAAGACTTAGAAGGTTGTTGTGGAATAAAGGTTGCTGTGGAGCAAGAGGTTGCTGCTGTGCAACAAGGGGTAGTGGTGTCCGACAATATCTAAATTGCTTTGTACAGGGAGTTAACTTTGTAATTGTTTAAATACCAAAGTTAATAAAATAGTCTCCAATACCAATTGGTATTGGACGTGGATTAAGCCATTAGAGGTTAAGGGCCCAACCACGTAAAAACTATTGGTGTTCTCATTTACTTTTCTGCATTGTCTCACTTAATATTTTGTATTGATATAATAAGTTGTTGTTCAATATGATAAGTAAATAAGATAAAAGGTTCTGCATATTAGTTTAAACACTTAAGCAAACATGCAATAACATGTCTCCATAGTTCAGTTAGCAAATAAATTTAAAATTGTCATTGTAGAACACTTTCATCATAAGCACCTATCCACCCCCATCTAGGTGTGCATACACTTCTGAATTTCAAATAACACTCCATCTATTTCATAAAAATGGTCTTATTTAAGATTTTTATAATAAAAAAAAATATGAAATTGTAAAATTTTAAGATTTCAAATAATGTGAATTTAGTTGATTTAGATTAATTCAATATATAATAGACTAATATTGCTAACTTTAAACATTTGGAATGTATTAATACCAAATACTTCCTCCGTTCCTCTGTTCTGAAATATAAGTAATAAATTGATCAAGTATGAATTTTCAAAGTCGATAGGAAATATTTCTAATTCAAAAGGGATGTGATAATAAACTTTTGAATACAATAAATTTTGAGAATTACTTTATAAAAAGTTTTTAATTTTCAAAATTATATTGTTTAAAACTAAATAAATTAATTACGATTTTAAGATCAAAGGCTTAATAGTCAAAGCTATTAAGAAACTTTGTTTCATTTTTTTAAAATATTTTTGCTTATTCTAATTTAAATTAATCACTCATTTAAATTTCATGCAAACGGTGCCGTAACATATTGTTTAATTGAATTATTAAACACTACTTTTTACCCTGAATATGATTACTTATTTGCATAATTAATAAATCAAAGTTAGTTAATCACTCTCTCTCACTGTTTCACATATACAACGTAAGTTTGTAACACTAAAAAACTCAAAAATTGATAAAATTAAGTTTGCACTTTTAATTACATAATTGATAGTTGATGTAAGTAATATATAATAGTAACTGTACAATGATTATTACTCTATTACTGAAGTCTCGAACACAAGCTTGATTTCTCTAATCTCTATATCGGTTTGACAATTTCAATAACTCATATAAATGTAAGCAACTTTATTATATTATTCTTTAATTAATGTCAAATTGTCATTGCATGATGATTAATGACTTTATTTATGTACTTTATGACATTGGTTATAATTTATTAAATTATTAGGGATGTAAATTATAATAATCCAACAATCATTGTTAAAATTTTTATGAAAATATGAAAATTATTTTAATTAAATTAGAATTTAATGGTGAAGAAGTACACATTATTATTTATTAATTATTTAATAAAAATGTTTACTTGTAATCAATTATTAAAAAAAAATGTTTCTGTAATAAAAAAATTGTTACAAATTTAACAATTATTGATAAAACAAACTTTAGAATTTAATATGAAATAACCAATTATTTATATTCAAAATTTTAGAAACAATTTAAACATGTAAAGAATCGAACAACTCGAACTAATCTCGAACTTATTGAACCGAACTCGAACTTATTGAACCAAACTTGAACTTATCGAACCGAACCGAACTGAACTCGAACTGTTGGCGAACAAAGACGAACCGAAATACATGGTTCGCGAACATATTCGATCGAGCAATCGAACGTAACACTATGTACGAACTCGACTCAACTAGGCGAGTAACTCGAACTTGAACCGAACCGAATTGGTTCGCGAACAGTTTGGTTTGTTTATAGCCCTAGCTGTAATGATGAAGGGTAAGACAGAAGTCACAAACCAAGAGTTTTTTAAAACATAGGGTTAGCGCGGCTGCACCCAAAGTGAACTGGAGATCGGCGTGGTCGCGTCTGTCTAAAAGAATCAGAAAACAACTCTGCCACTACAGCGCGACATTGCCCAATCTAGGCTAAATTCAAGCGCGGTTGCGCCACAATCGAACCCCATTTAGTTTTAAAAAAACCAACCTTTCTGCCTTTTACTCTTATTCATATATTTTTTGGCACACTTAACTTCCTCATTGTGACAACCCGAATTTTATAATTATTAAAATAAGAATTTAATAATTAAAATTCTTATTATGAGATGTTTTGAGTTTGAGTATCTATATATATATATATATATATATATATATATATATATATATATATATATCATATATATATATATGAAATATATGATCGGGTGTGAAGAAGAAATATATATTCATATATTGGGAAAATGAGGTTTAATAGTTGAGTTAACTATTGAAGGAATTAAATGAATTTAGTAATTAATTTTAAATATTTATTAAATTAAATAAATATTTTAAATTTATTTATTTATTAAGATAAATAAATGGTTGGTAAAATTGTGGTGAATTAATTTAGTAACTAAATTGATTAATGTAAATTAAATTGAATAATTTTAATTTTATTTAAAGGATTTAATTTAAGGAAGTAATTAAATTAAATCAATTCCTTAATATTTAAGAAAATATTTAAATAAAATAAAATATTGTTTTGATCTAATTTATTAATTAAATTAGATATGTAAAGATTTATTAAGTATATTACAATAGGAATTATAATTATTATAATTATAAGTATGAGTTAATTAAATTAATTTAATGGTGTGACATGAAACTATATAATATAAAGATTATTAAAATAATCAAGTTTAGGGGATAGGTGGTAGCCAAACAAGGCCTTGTGGCCTTTGGCTTACTATAACTTACGCCTATTGGTTTTGCTAACTGATATTCACGATTATCAGTTGGCTTATTCTTATTTCACGTATTCTTCTATAGCCTTAGAGCAGAGTTTAGAGAAGAGAGCTTGGAAGCAAGAGAGAGTTCTCTGTGATTTTCAAGAGGAAGGGGGGAAATTTCTAAACCTAATCATCATCATCTTTTTGCTAGCAAATCATCAAAGGAACAAGGTATAATTTATTCTAGTGTAAACCCTTGTTTTTGAAGTTTTATTGCTAATTCATGTTGATTGATATATATATATATATATATATATATATATATATATATATATATATATATATATATATATATTATAAACGATAATCAACATATATGAGTGATTGTTTGAGTATCAAACACGTGAAATTTGGTTTGAAGGAAGAAAAGTATATAATAGTGTTTATACATGAAAATTGGCTTTAGAAAGTACAAAATTTTATGCTCTATAAGTGTTATAATCTGTAAATTGAGGTTGGATTATGTTAATATGTGAAGAAACTAAAACGACGTAGTTTGAATCATGTCAATTGGTTAAGAAACGAAGCCGTGGCGATCGAATTCGCTAAATGTGTTTAAAACATGAAAATATAGCATGAACATTGAACTGGAACCCTTAAATTGATTTATTAAAGTTTTTGAAATGTTAAAATTATTCTATAGATGAGTAGTTCAGTGTTTCACGAGTTCATAGAATCGAAAACCAACTAATTCCGACTTAAAACGAAGAAGTTATGAAGGTTTGAAGTAAAAACATTACAAAATCTGTAATCTGGGCGTAGCCATGCGTGGCCGCGCAGACCGACCAGAGCGAAGCGGCGTCTGCAATTGGATCTTGCCAGTGTCGCATGCGCGTAGTATTTGTGAAGGAATTGGCGCGCTAGCGCCCTACTAGTGTCTGCAAGTGTGACTGCTTTGACCTAGTTTGGTAAAACGGCCATAACTTTTTCATACGAACTCCAATTGAGGTGATTCAAGATAATACGGAACGAGGACGAATATTTCTACAACTTTTATGCTTTACGATTTTCAATTTGAGGTCGGGAACAGGGGTCAAAATGGTCATTGTTAGGACGATTGTGTTTTAAGAGGCAATCGGAGGGCGTCGGGCATGCACGTATGCAAATGTAGTGCTCTTGACGATAAAAGATGTTGTTTTAAGTTATAAAATATGAATATTATGAAGTATAATGATGCTTAACATTAATAAATAATATATTAGATAAGTTTTATACGCATACTAAGCACACACAAGAGAGCCAAATTGGGCGTGTGATGAATAAACGTCGAAACGCCGTAATAAGTGATAATGAACGTAAAAAATGTTTTTTTAAGTCTAATGAAATGAATATTATAAGATATAAAATGGGTTTAATATAAAACTAGTAATGATTCCTAGCAAGACTTAAACACTTGAATGGACTTCGAATATGAAATATAGTGAGATATAAGTCGAAAGTTAACACAATCAAATTGAACATTGTGTATTTATGATAGGAAGGGTTATGAGACATAAATTAAAGTTTATATTACAACTACTATGCATTTCTATGTGACTAATAGTTAATGTGAATGATTATATAATTGTGTAGGGCACGTGAAGTGCAGATATATGTAAGCTGTTAAACTGTTATTGGTAAACAACGATCAAGGCAAGTCTTTCAGTTCCTATTTGCTATGTGAACTTGGTTATTAATTGTTTTAAATCTTTATTGCAAAAATCATGATGTGTTATATATATGTTGAATGTATGAAATGTTAAATTCAACTTATGACTACGTTGATTGAGTAAAGCATGCTGATTGAGTAAGGAACTCAATCTTTATACTTGTTATATGCACTGTAACATGTATGTTATGTTAGTCCAATGTTTATGAGATATATGTTGAGCATGTTATTATGTGCTACGTGATGCATGAAAATTGTTAGATTTTGCTGGGTTGTCGAGCTCAACCTTGCAAATAACCATTTTTACAGGTTAAGGATTGAAGGTAACACTATGTGCTACTTGAATGACGTGGATCAAAAATAATACATGAAGATTAATATTTTAGCTAAAGTTGTTATTTATTTTTACCATGATTAAGATTCATGAGATGTACTAAATGTTTTATGATGTATAGTTTTATGTTGAGTTGTAAAGCTAATGTTAGAGTTATCTGATATGTAAAGGTTATCGGATTGAAATGTAAAATTTGATAATAACAGTGATAAAGTGAATCATGAAATAAGATTGATTCAAAGACATGTAAATGATAAAGGTTTTGATTCAGGGAATTAAAGTAAGAAGACATAAAAGTTTAAATTATTCCGCATTATGTATATTTTAACATCGAATAATGATGTAAAATCAGAAGGTAGATGTGTTATTAACGACAGAAGTTAATAATTAAATTGTATGAATTTTGGGGCCGTTATAGTTGGTATCAGAGCCGATAGGTTAGAAACCTTAGGTAAGAGTACCTTAGGTTATAACCTTAGAGAATATATGTGAAGATAATGAAAGAATAAGCTCAGATAGAGTTTGTATAATAAGAAGTAATTTAAGAAATTTATAAAGAAGGGATTAAAACATGCATGAGAGGATTCAAAGAAGAATCTCGTAGAGTTATAAGGAGTATGAATATGGGGTTACCAAACTCCAATAATAAGGATGTAAGGCGATAATTATTAGACAATGTCTATAAGAAGAGAGTGATAAAGAAGTTAAGAATAAAAAGTTATATTTAAGTATGGTACAATTGTACTCTTTAATAGTTGATGTGTGGTATCTGGGATAAACGATTCCTTCATAGAGCGGAGGTATATACGAACTAGCAACTCGAAACCTAGTTTGTTAGTTGTTTGTGGGAAACCACTCAGTGTACCATATTGAAACTATTAGAGACTCGATGTGTATCAAGTATAGAAATGGATACGTATGATGAAAAAGGAAAGAAAGAGGATCGTAAAACAAAACGATCACGAGTTAAGAAAAGAATTTTAAGAGAGATGATTATAAAATAAGATCATGACGTGATCTGTTTAAGTTATAAAAGAAAGATGGTCTATAATGTTTGAATAATTATAGCTTGAAGCTATGAAGTTAATGTACTATGATATAGTACGAGGTAAACTCACGAGGAGTTATAGATAATGTGATACGAGGAATTTGTATTGAGCAAGTTAAGAGCAAGTTATGAGTAAGATTGAGTTAGGTATGATTTCAAATTGAGGACTCATGTGATGGCTGAGTTGTACAAACCTTTATATGGGCGAGGGTTTTCTGCTTGTGCTTATTTTATCACATTGATAATCATTGGAATGTTGGTGTCGTACTATCAATGTATATGTGGCGAAAAGGTGATTCTTTTCTCATGTGTATATTTGATAGTTAGAAACTATTAAGATTAGTTAGATATTATTAGGATTAGGTGCGGTTCTTAAAACTAATGCATATGGTAAGTTCGTGACTCATAATAATATGGTATGTTTTGAACCCCTCAGGGAATGGATGCCTATGGTCTAACTAGGACAAGTTCTTAAACTCATATTATTATGGCAAGTTCCTGAATTTCCAATGTGTGGTAAGTTTGATGAACTATTTTGGGTAGAAAACGGTTATAGTATAGAGAGCATTGATGAAGTTGAAGATTGATAGAATGGTTAAGTAATGAAGTAATGGAGTAATGATAGAAGTTGATGGATACCTAGATATTCTAAATCTACTAGCTATGCTAGACTTTCAAAATTTATTGACTTCATGCCGATGGTTATACTTTTGATTTTTGGAAAAAAAAATGTGGGGTCACACTAGTGAACCAAAGAATTTTTTTTTATAAAAAAATAGTGCTATTATTCGTATGTCTATACTAATTGCTTTGGCTAGATAAAAATGATTTGAATATATCAAAATATTTTTTATATATATCATCAATGCATCATGGAACCTGGTGCAGAGACGATAAAAACGATGGAGTCATCAATGCAGATATTACTTAGTGTTGGATGTGATCTAAGGATCGTCACCCACTATGGTATGATGTAGTATGATAAAATCACCAAATGATTTTAATCCTCAAACGGATCAGAAAATACAAAGTCTGATATCATGACGTCATAAAATTTTTTTTTTGAGACTTCTTTAAGATATGAGAATACATATATATATGTATATGTATATTTCGATTGATGTCCGAATTATTGTAGAAGTCTATGCTATTTGATTCAGCTAGACGAATATTGAAAGATGTTCATAAAATTCAAGCGTTTCTTGAGAAATTATGCCAAACCAAATTGTTTTGGTTCGGATTCAGATGTTGAAAAGCTGAGGTGAACAACCCTATAAAAGGGGACATGTTATCGAAGACAATGGTTCCGAAAGTAACGCATATAGTCGTTACGATGTTAAGATGTAATACGTTGTGCATGACGTAGGGGTATGATAGGCTGATCACCTAGAGTACTTGCAGAGAGTGTTTTCAGTCTGTGTGATTGCTAAACATTCTGTTGAAGATGGTTTATGGTGGTGATGCACTGTTAAACCTGGAGAAGATTTCAAGGTCCGTATAGTCTTATGCCTGTTAAAGGTTCAAGTCGAGATACTTGATAACCTAGGGACGTAGTTTAAGGTCTTATGACCCTCAACATGATTTGGAATCTTTTAAATTTCTATTATTCATATCGCTTTCCAATTATTGAGCAATTGTGGAAGATTCTTATTATTCTAAAACGTGAAAGTGGAAAGGATGAGAAAATTATGCAAAACATAATAATTTCAGGAAAGAAATAAAATTTCAGAAAGAAGAGAAATGTGAAACTCTTAGAAGAGGAAGATGTGAGGAATATGATGATCTTAGAAAGATCCTTAGAGAAATAATTTGGTTGTAGAACCTAATTAATAAATAAACATCAACATAAAATCTATTTTGATAAATGGAATGAACATATATTAGTAAGTCAAAATTTCGAGGACGAAATTTTTAGAAGAATGGGTGAATGTAATGTCCCGAGAGTTTGAGAATCTAGTACATGATAATGATCCTTAGAGAAAGATAATGAACGGGTCAAAGAATATGTGATACTCAAGTATATAATTGAGTATAAATAAAGGTTATGAAATAAAACTTACAAGAATTTGTTATCAAGAATGGTGGGAGTAGGAAATATAAAACCTATATTAAGGTAATGTGTTGAAGTTATTCAACGAGGAGATTTGATGAAAACCTGTGTAAGGTAGGGTTTCGGTGATTCCGAGGACGGAATCCTTATAAGGAGGGAAAGATGTGACAACCTGAATTTTTATAAATTATTAAAATAAGAATTTAATAATTAAAATTCTTATTATGAGATGTTTTGAGTTTGAGTATGTATATATATGTGTTATATATGTTGAAATATATGATCGGGTGTGAAGAGAAATATATATTCATATATTGGGAAAGTGAGGTTTAATAGTTGAGTTAACTATTGAAGGAATTAAATTAATTTAGTAATTAATTTTAAATATTTATTGAATTAAATAAATATTTTAAATTTATTTATTAAGATAAATAAATGGTTGATAAAATTGTGGTGAATTAATTTAGTAACTAAATTGATTAATGTAAATTAAATTGAATAATATTAATTTTATTTGAAGGATTTAATTTAAGGAAATAAAAAAAATTAAATCAATTGCTTAATATTTTAGAAAATATTTAGATTAAATTAAATATTGTTTTGATCTAATTTATTAATTAAATTAGATATGTAAAGATTTATTAAGTATATTACAATAGGAATTATAATTATAAGTATGAGTTAATTAAATTAATTTAATGGTGTGACATGAAACTATATAATATAAAGATTATTAAAATAATCTAGTTTAAGGGATAGGTGGTAGCCAAACAAAACCTTGTGGCCTTTGGCTTACTATAACTTACGCCTATTGGTTTTGCTAACTGATATTCACGATTATCAGTTGGCTTATTCTTATTTCACGTATTCTTCTATAGCCTTAGAGCAGAGTTTAGAGAAGAGAGCTTGGAAGCAAGAGAGAGTTCTCTGTGATTTTTAAGAGGAAGGGGGGAAATTTCTAAACCTAATCATCATCATCTTTTTGCTAGCAAATCATCAAAGGAACAAGGTATAATTTATTCTAGTGTAAACCCTTGTTTTTGAAGTTTTATTGCTAATTCATGTTGGATTGATATATATATATATATATATATATATATATATATATATATGGATTATAAACTGATAATCAACATATATGAGTGATTGTTTGTGTAACGATCGAGGAATTTGTAATTTAATTTACAAATATTTATTGAATTAAATAAATATTTTAAATAATTTAGTTGTTGAGGAAAATAAATATTTGATGAATTGTGATGAATTAATTTAGTAACTAAATTAATTAATATTAATTGAATCGAGTAATGATACTTTTTTATTTGTTGGATTTAATTTAAGGAGATAATTAAATTAAATCAATTGCTTAATATTTAAGAAAATAGTTAATTAAATGAATTGTTTAATTTAATGAAAATGAATAAATTAAATAAAGTGATGTGTCTAATTTATTAATTAAATTAGATATATATAATTATTTATTAATTTTAAGTATAATGATAATAAGAATTTTATTATTATTATAAGCTAAAATCAAAGTTATTTAATTAATTGAAGTAATGTGTGACAAGTGTAACTATATAGTATAAATATTATTTAAATAATTTAGTTATGGGATTTATGTGTTAGCCAAACAGGGCCTTGTGGCCTTTGGCTTATTTAACTGGCGTCCTTTGTTTTCCTTAACGGAAAGAGAGCGTGGGAGTCAGTTTATAACTCTACGCATTATTTTCCAAGGCTTGTTAGTATAGAAAGAAAACAGAGGAAGAGAGAATTGCAGAGGAGATTGAGAGTGTTCACGTGAGGTTTTCAAACAATTCAAGTGGTGTTAGCAAGGATTACTGAGCAATTAGAAGGTATGTTGTGACGCCTCCAAAATAGGTATACATCACCAATCTTGAGTCGCTAGATACATGGTACTGAATACAAATACAAACTAATTATACAACTGTCGTGTAAAATACGACAAAACATAATCTAAGAGTTTTAATACGTATATTGTCATCTAGACAGTATACAAACTCAATGAAGTTCTCATTACATTTATTGTCACACTATTTAACATAATAGTGAGGACTACTAATGCTATCATCTCGACCGTCACCTCGTTCCCAGACTTCGTCCCCATTATATTCTCATTTCTTAAAGAGAACAAAGTGAAAGAAAAGGTGAGCTCAACTAGCCCAAAGAAGAAATATTATGACTAAGATAATGCGTAATAAATTATCAATAGTCTTCAACAATGTTAAACGATAAAATATAATAGACATCAAGTTTAATCTGCAATGATTAAGCAATCCATTAGAATGTCAAGTAAAGCATGATATCTACTAACTTCTATGATTTAAAATATTTTCACTAATTTTTATCGAGACTCAAATTTTAATAAATAAACCACATCATCGAATCATCCTCGCACTACTGAAGCCAAGGATATTCATTAAATCATCAATGGTCATGACTATACCGAATAATCCCTGGTCATAATCATACCAAGTCCATCTCTGCACGTAAGCCAAAGATATACAATTATAAAACCAATAATCAACAGTCCATCTTTGTAGGTAAGCAAAAGATAACTTTCATCACTATATAAGCATGAGGATAATGACAATGATATAAGCATTAATTAAACGAAAACAAGGATAAATATTAAAGACTTTAAATTTATCCAAATATTATCAACCACTTAATAAACTCATAATCTAATATTATTAATATCATAACAATATTTTAATCACTTCTTAAACTTATAAATAATTTATTTTAATTGTTTATACTTTACCAAATAAATGCATTTAATCATTCAAAAATGCCATACTCATAAGATTTCATCACCAATGATTAAATCCCTCATCAAAAATCTGCATATACCTTATATAGGATTTTCAAGCCATAAAATCCTATTTTTCAACTTTGTTACTTCACATAACATATTTAACTCATATATTCGTAACTAAACCATTTTCATGAAAAATACCAAATTAGTCCCAAAAATATTTCTTTTCTGGGATTTAGCAGAATATAGTCCCATAATGAACATATATTTTTCTCAGAATTTTTAAAATTCATTTACTATTTTTCAAAAATCAATTTCTAATTAATTCCTTCAGAAATTAGCTACCTCAAGTTTAATTTCAAAAATTCCCAAATCTTGGAAGGATCTTACACATGTTAACTTGAGCTTCCAGTTTATATTTCATGGTCATCGGAGTTATAGAACTCCGGTTATAGCATTTTTTGTCGGAATAATCTAAATATTGAAATAGTCATAACTTGCTCATTTTAAGTCGGAATGAGCTCATTTTTGGACATGAGGTACTTTATACCATATATTTCCATGTCCCAAAAGGCCGGAATTTTTCTCATAATTTAAGTAGTTGAAAATGCCCTTTTAATTTTTTGGGCAGTAGTATTTTGGTAATTTCCAGCTTTTGACTACTTTGCTAAAATCAGTCTACACGAAAATCTACAACACCTTTTCCAGTGATTCCACTTGGATAAGTTAGGAAACACATAGATCTAACTCTAGAACTTGACCACACTCAAAAATTCGAAATATAATAGGAGATATGGTCAATTGAATTTCATGTTCCATTTTCATCAAAATCTGATTTTCAACTCTTTATGATTTCTAAGAAACTTTCATGGTTTCACATAATAACCAACATAACTTATCATGACAATGACATAATAATTCAATAAAACAAGTTCAAAAATTAATTTATCCAATAACTAATAACGTCCAAATTGTCAACATGATACTTCTTTGTAGAGTAAAATTCAAGAATGCTTAGAAGAATATTTCCATGAAAAGATACTAGATGAAGCCAAAGGATCATTCACCAGGCATGTGGTAATCCACATAGACAGGTTATTCCAACAGAATAATAAAGAATGGAATAATGTAAGGATTCACCATGCGTGCGATAGATAGCACGACGAAGTTATTCCCAATGTAATAATAAATAATGGAACCAGTCCATGTAAACGCATTGCGATACGTGATATTCTGACAGAATAATAAAGAATGGAATAATAAATAATGGAACCAGGTCAGGCAAAATTCGCACAGACAGGATATTCCAACAGAATAATAAAGAATGGAATAACAACAGAAATCACCATGCATGCGATAGATCGCACAAACAGGTTATTTCAACAGAATAATAAATAACGGAACTAGGTCCGGCATAAACGCACAGACAGGATATTCCGACAGAATAATAATGAACGAAATAATAGAAGAATTTCACCATGTATGCGGTACTTCGCATAAACACGTTATTCCAACATAATAATAAGGAATGGAATAACAGAAGAATTTCACCAAATATAAGGGAGTTCGCGTATACAGGTTATTCCAACAGAATAATAAAGAATGAAATAACAGAAGTTCTCTTCATGAAAACGAAAGAAATAATACCTCTTACGGGTACAACAAATAATATCCCTTACCTTAGGAAGAAGCTGGATACTAGAGTAGTGAAATAGCAGAATACTTTTCTTCTTTCTCTCTATAGTTTCTTTCTCAAGAGTTTCAGTGAATTCGTAAGAAATAATAAAGGAATGAGCTTCTATTTATAGAAGAACTGAGAGTGGCTCTTGGTCTTAACGAAGGGTCAAAATGACTCTTAGTAATATTGAAGAGACAACTACTATTTGCGAAGGGGAAAATAACTCTTGAAACACCGAAGAGGAAAATAACTCTTGGAAAACTGAAGGGACAAATAACTCTTGGAAAACTGAAGGGACAAATTACTATTAAAACTTTAAATCAACGATCCATATTGATTTACTAATATAATTTCAACCAACGGTCTAAAAAATTAGCACATCTCCTCATGGAATAATATTATACCCAAAAATGATTTGGACCGAAAATAAATATATTGTTCGGGTGAATAATACCCCATGAATAGTACTCGTGAATAGTAACTCGTGAATAGTAACTCGTGAATAGTAACTCATAAATAGTAACTCGTGAATAGTATTCCGACACGAAAAGTGTCCCAAATACCCGAGTGAACAATATAACCTTCAGACATCAACTATTATCGAAATAAAAGTCGATTTCTACTAACACAAATAATTTCAACACAATGGAATTATCAAATTCATCTTTAATCAACACGAACTTATTCATCATTAATATTATAACTCATAATATTTAACAACCATGTCGTTCCCAGGAAAGATGAGGCTTTCCAATAAGGATTTCTCTCTATTGGTGCGCAATTAGGTGACCAAATCTCTCATTGACAGAACTTCTAGACATTGTAAACATTGCAATTTAATAATATGAATAACTTTATCGTCTCAATTATTGATTTAATAATATATCAAATTATGCAGATGATACTGTGACAATAATCAGATCAATAATATGAGAGAGATGATGCAACAATTACTGTAGTAATAATTAAATATAACTGAGTGACTTATCACATAAGCATCAATAATCAATATTGTGTGCTACTATACAACCATGCGTATTACTGTACTTTTACTACCGGGTAGTTCAACAATATTAACGGTAACACTTCCGCTGTTATTTTTATAACAAGATAATTCTGTCATTTTCTTACTACGATAATACTTCCGTTTTGGGGTCCACCAATGATTGTACCATCGTACGGATATTCCCCGATAAAAAGAATATTCTATAACAACTTGCATACTTTGTAAAATTTATAAATATTACCCACAACTATGACATTATATCAAATCCACACCATAATATTAAAAAAAATATTTCGAGAAATTTAAATCTTTATTCATAAAATCTGGGGTCTCACATATGTGGCATAACCTTTATACTTATATATGTTTCACGTAATTATGCCTAAAGTCTCTATGTGTATGTGAATTTGACTGTAATATAAGGTTCTTTACAAAAATTGTCTGTAAACTATGCTTTACTAAATCATGTGTTTTGGTAATAATTAGCATGTATATATGTATATATATGATTGTATGCTTAATGTATAGATAAGATTGTATGCTAATTTATGGTTACAAGAAGGAAATAGTTTTACAGTAAAGATATGAACAGTGATTGTTAAATTTTGTAAGATAACAAAATTAGATTATACTAATTGAGAAATTAAACTGTGGTTATGTCAATTCGTTTGTTACAAATTTCAGAGAATTGTAGTTAAAGTAAACAAATTGGTTGTTATTAGAATTTACAGTGTTTACTGTGTTAAAATATATCAACTATGGAGTTTTGGTTTTTAAACCGTGTTTTCAAAATTTAAGTTTTATAAATTTTTTGTTTAGTTGTTTAAATTGGTACATATATGCTTGGTAATATTTATGTGTACTTTACATGGATTACACATGTTAATTGGTGCTAGAAATTAAGACACAGTAGCTTGGTTTTGTTTTTGGTTTTGGGTGTTACGTAATTGAGAGCCCCAGTACTAAATTTCGTACTTCAAATACCAAAAAATAGGCCGTAAGTTCGTGCCCGGCGTTGGAATTCATACCGCCCGCTCCTTGTCTCTCGCTTTCAAATACTGAAAAGTGGAATGGGTCGGACAGTTTTGACCTCTTGTAGTAAAATGGCCATAATATTTTCATACGAACTCCGATTGAGGTGATTCAAGATGATTCAGAAATAGGACGAATAGGCCTATAACTTTTATTCTTTAAGGTTTTCAATTTGAAATCGTTATGAAGGGTCAAAATGGCCATCTTTAGGACTGTTGTGTATTTGAAGCCAATCGTAGGGCGTCGGGATGCGCGAATGCAAGTGCAATCCTTTGTGTGTTAGTATAACTTGATGATAACATATTGGACATATAATAGGATGTTGTATCAAGTTGTTAATGTGTATGTGGTGCAATGACATGATCACTTAAGTAGTTGTAATAAAGCTAAAAAGTAATGTTCATGAAAAGATGCGATGTTGTTTAAACTTAAACTTAGTTAGTAGCTATACTAAAAGTAGAAAGCAACTTATGAAGGTAATGTTAGTGTAACTAATGTGTATTTTCAATATATATGGTATGTGTAGGACTTGGGGTGAACGTGAGTAGTGATTGTTTAACCTACGCACGAGGCAAGTTCACTAACCCTACTTTTATAATTGTGCAAGTTCTAAACCTTATCTCTTTATAATTGAGCAAGCTTTCGATGTGACACCCCCAAATCCAGTACTTCCATTTCCACAGGATTTGGTGTTCACTGTACAAATATCATTTATCTATCTACCCATAAATAAATGCAACCCATGCAATAGATAGAAATAAATAATAAATCTCTCCCCTTATGGGGTTACATCAACTGCATAATAAATAAATCCCAGGTTACTCTAACCTTAAATCATCTGTGCAGAAACATAAATAAATAAGTCTTAAATAACATCAATTCTAAATAACATTACATAACTACATAAATAATCAGTCTTCATTACTTGCTAATCTTGCCCTTGCCCTTACTAGTGCAAGGTTCGTCTGCTCTTTCGTTCTTAACTGCAATGTTATTATTACGCAAGAGTGAGCACGATTGCCCACAAGTATAACAATATAACAATGAATAATAACATGCGAGAGAAAATTATAACTTCAAATATAAAATCTCAACTTTTGAATCAAGAATGAATAACAAGAATCAAAAGAAATTATGAGGGTCATAAGACCTTGAACTATGTCCTAGGTTGTCAAGTGTTCGTACTTGAAACCTTTAACAATCATAAGACTATGGACTCTTCTTCTCGTATTTAGGGGGATCGGCCCTTAGTACCATACTGTGCACAATATCTGAACGCTAACGCATAAGTAATCCCCTATACAGGGTTGTTCATCTCAGTTTGACATTCGAGTCCGCACCAAAGGAAGTTTGGTTTGGATAATTCATCAAGGGTTCTGAAATTTAGAACGCTCATCAACTATGGACTAGTCGAATCATTAAGGGTTCGCTAGTCTAACAAGGTTTAACAGTAGCTGAATTTAACTTGAATAAAATCTCAAAAGGTATACAATAGAATAATTATTGTATAACAGCATCATGCTTGAAAGATTAATAGGCTTTAATATAACAAAACAGACTTGATCAATAATAATTAGAACTTGCTCAATGTAGAAAGGTGAATTCATCAACTTATATAATGATAACAAGTAGGGTTAGGAAACTTGCCTCGTGCGTAGATTATACTTAATTAAACTCGTTCCTTGAATTAAATCCTATATATCATTTACGTTCACAATACCAGTCAATTATAACGTACTAAACATCATAAGCTTATTCTTTGTCTAACTTAAATTCATGACTATACTTAGTCAATTACCACACTTATTGTCAAAATTAAGACTTCATGCACAATAAGTTAACTATGCATTCAATCATTCAATTCACACGTAATTGTGTTATGGACGTGCTAAGAATTTATTTTAACACCTCATTATATGTTTAACAAGTCTTTATATTCATTAGACTAAGTTACCATCACATTTCTATAATTGAACACTTAAAAAAAACATTTTTTGGACATTCTGCCAAGTGGTATACTGCATTTCACTTTTGTCTTCGGGTCTTAAGGCTACTACTGACTTGGTACTTGGCTATTGTGACGACACTCTAGATCTAATTTCTAGTTCATGAAGAACACGAAATTCAAATGAAATAAACACTACATAAACATTAATTTCACCAAATTAAACATACCCACATACTAGAATTCATATATAATCAATACCCAACATTTATAGACTAATTTTAACCCATTAAAACACATAATCACAGAATTAAATTACGCAAATTGTACTGTTCTTGATGTTCTTGAAATGTTGAACATAAATTCCTAAAATTCAACGTCACGGATTCGTTATAAAACCAAATCCAACCATTCAAATTTCGTTTTGTTTGTTTTATCATGCATAATCACATATAAGTGGAAAATTTGTAGAAAAATTTATGATTGACATATTAAAATTACGTATAAGGGCCATATGGCCAAATAACATACTCTGTAAATTTTTGAAACAACAAGTCATAATATTATGAAACTTATGATATGGAATCATATACAATATATATAAAACATGCTATGCTACACGAATTATTGCATACATCCCTAACATAGTTTCCCAATTTACAGATATTCACAGAAAGTATGAAAGCCATTTTTTTTCATAAAAACTACATGACGTAAAAAAAAATTGGGTTGAAGAGAATTACCCAAACGTATAGTGAAATAATAGGAGATGAATTGAAACCCTTCCCAAACCTTCTTCAATCATAATTCTCCCTCAACACTTCTCAATCTCTCTCTGAGACTCTCTCTGCTTCTACTTTTCTAGACTTAGGCAATAATAAAAAATGAAAAAGAAGACGCATACTAAATAATTGACCTAACGCGTTGTGGTCAGTTACCCAGTCATGGGTAACTGCCCTCAACTCCCACTAAGGCCATGTTTGGCTAGCAAGAATAGGTTTCAAAAACCATTTAATTTATTAAAATCTTATCATATAGTTTAAATAATGTCACATTCCTTTGTAAAATAAATCAATATCTTATTTAGTTTATTTTAAATAAAATATAATAATTTCTCATTAATAATAACATCAAATTACTAAATCTCTAATTAATAATTAAATTAATTAGAATAACATTAGGCTTTTTAAATATTTCTTTTAATACAATAAGCTCACATAAATACATACATCGAATAATAAAATTCTCCACATCAATTTAATAAATACAACACATGTAATTAAATTAATCTACCACAATTTCATCAAATAATTATTTAATCTAATAATTAATGCATCGAAAAATATTTATTCAATCCAATAAATATTAAAATTAAATTACAAAATCTCGGTTGTCACATTCGAACTTTGTTCTTTTCATGTTGAACGCAAGTTTTCATTCCTATATTATTATTCTGCAAGTTTCTAACATTCTTTATGAATTTGAGCAAGCTTAACCTATCTTGCGTATGTTTGTACAAGCTTATGTAACCTAATTCGTTACATTGAGCGAGATTTAGTTTCCTAATTATTATTCAAAGCATATAATGTTCTAATACATTGATTCAAGGAGATTGTTTTAACTCTTCTATAAATATTTGCATGTATATCATGATTACTCAATTATATATTATTGTTATTCAATCTTTGACTTTGATAACCTTGTTCAAAGCTTTATCGTTGTATTAAACCTTCAAGTAGTAAGCAAACCTTTATTGATTGAATTAATCTATATTCGAATAGTGTTCTAAAATTCTAGAAACACTGATAAGCTAGTTCCAAACTAAACTTTCTTTAGTGAGGAAATTCTAAATCCAAACTGAGACGAACAACCCTAACATAGGGGATTTTGTACGTGTAACGTTTAGATATTTGTGCACAATACATGGTACAAAGGGCTGATCCCCCTAAGTACGATAAGAAGGGTCCGTATAGTCTAAATGACTGTTAAGGTTGGGTAATAATACCTAAGTACCGGGGACATAGTTCGTGGTCTTAAGACCCTCAGATAATTAAGGTTCGAACTTTTTTCTAGTTTGATTTGTAGAACAAGTTCCTTATTGTTCAAATTTTCGTTGTTCACTCTCATGTTATTATCATTGTTATTGTTTCTATATTAGTGAGCATTTGTTTGCTCACTCTTGCAATTAACACCGCATGCACTAAAGTGGAGAAGGTTGATGAGTAGTCACTAGCAAAGCAAGGGCAAGATGTCCAAATGATGAAGACTTATGATAATTTTATTTAAATGTTTTATGCTTCAAGACTTGTTTTAAATATGTGATGTATTTCGCAAACTTATGTAATAATTTTAAGGTTAGATTACCTGGGATTTAATTTGAGATAATGATGTAACCCTTTAATGGGAGAGATTATTATTTAAATTATTTTAATTATGTCTCTATCCTTTACTATGGGTAGTTAGATGTAATAGTTTTTGATAAGTGAGCACCAAATCCTATGGGAATGAAGTATCTGGATTTGGGGGTGTCACATGTTGGTATCAGAGCTTTAGGTTATGAACCTTAGGTGGGGAAACCTTAGGAAGTAACCTTTAAGAAAATAGAAAACATAGAGGTGTTCAACTCTTATCGAGTTTTAAGGAATGGATTAAGGTATCCATTGAAGCTAAAAAATAAAAGACATTATGTGCTATGTGTTAATAACTTATGTGTTAGCGAGTATCGAAAATATTATATAAAACTTAAAACATTTTGTTGTCAGGATGTCTACCGAAGGAGGATCCAGTCCAGCTAGAGAGGTGATACCTCAGATACCTATAGATGATGAGCCTCGGGATATTCATGTAGTGCGGGAACAGTTGATCCAGGAGGATGAGCCCTTGACCGCCATGGAGGATAGTTCTGAGGAGGTAGAAGAGGATGATAAAGAAGAGGATCCTGAGGAGTTTCCACCAAATTCCATATCAGCTGAGATGTATGATGCTCTGTATGACCGTAATGTAGAATTACAGGATGAGGTCCAGGAGCTGAAGGAAATGGTTGAGATGCATCACACTTCGATGGAGCAAAAGGATGCAGAGATTCAGGAACTCGACTCAAAACTTGGGAACACGGAGTGGGACATAGTTCATACAAAAGGTTAGCATGAATGTGATGCCCCCAAAATACTTGGGACATAGTGGGACATAGTTCATTTTAAGTAAAGAAATATTTGAGGGTTTAAGAAATGGGTTTTGTACTGGGGTCAATAAAAAATTCGATTTCACGCTCTAGGGGTAGGCTAAGAAGTCTTCAGGAATACGTCAAGAAATTTATTAACGATAGAAATATCATTCAAAACTGTGACCCTCATCCAAGACTTGGATGCCACCGCTATTCACGATGTTGCCTACGGAAAGTCTGGCTTCGGTACATTCCACACAAGAAAGTCATCAATGAAAGGATCGAGCTCTTTACTTATGGCTTGATATGACAATGATTGACTTTAGTGGTATGGTTACTTTAAATTCGCATAACAGGTTGGTTAGGAGTATGAAAGCTAACAACCTTACAAAAAGTATGATGAGTAGTTAACCAATCGATTCCTAAAATCACATCAAAGGAAAGTATTTTCAAAGAGATACGATCGACAGGTAACGTGAAAGTGTTGATTTGAACAAGATTTATAAATAGTAGAGGTAACGAAGGTTTCTCCCAACTAAGTTTAAACAGATATATCAAAGTCTAACTTCTCCAGAGTTAACTTCCAACATTGAACACAACTAGGTGAAATAAAAGAGTAAATAGAACTGGTATCTAACACGGAACAGATTTCGCAAGAGTTTATGACTAACATACCCGTGATAATTTTATTCAAGTTCCTCGTCACGAAAAAAACGCTCTCTCTTAAACTACTGGCTTTGGCTTTTCTGGGACATCCTTTGGCATCACTATCCCAGCTGGACTTGACTTCACCATACGACAAAATCGAGCTAGGTGACCTTCTCTTTCGCAATTAAAACACGCTTTGGATTGTTGCGTACAGTTTGGACGGATATGTCCCTCCTGTCCGCATTTGAAACATACGACCGGTGGTCGTTCTTCTTCCTTTGAAACAGGTGCTGGTGCCGACGTCTTCACGTCGTTGTTGAACCTTCTCTTCTTGAAATGTCCATTCTTATTATTTTGGCCATGATTACCACTGAAGTGGTTACCATTTCGCATGTTGATTCCTCCATGCTTATTGTCACCGCTTTGATGATCAAGTATCACCTAGGTATTATCATTTTTCACGTTGCTCTCTTTTTGGTTAGGTTGACTCATTATCGTGCTCCAATAATCGAGCCCTATTAACAACATCTCGAATACAAACATAGTTTATGAGAGATAAGATATTGACGTATCTCGTGTTTCAAACTTCTTAAAAACATTCGGCGTCATTCTCTCCTCATTATCAACCAAATGGGACGCAAACCGGGACAACTTTCGGTAAACTTGGCTTCGTCTTTGCGATACTGGCCATGTTGTTTTGCTCCAAACTTGATAAACTCTACCTCCTTCATGTGACGAATACTTTCGGAAAGTACTTGTCATTGAATAACTCTTGGAACTTCTCCCAAGACATCTTGAGTCGTCCAGTCGGGTGACGCTTTTCTGATTCCCACCAATGTCTGCCTCTTCACGCAACATAAAGGTGGCAAAGGAACCTTTTGCTCCTTGGAGCATCCCAAGACATCAAATATCTTGTTGATCCGCTTTAACCACGTCTCTGCCTTAAGTGGTTCTGGCTTTCCCAAAAACTCCGGTGGTCCCAGCTCCTTGAACTGCTTAGCGGTGACCAACCGTGGGTTGCCATTATTTTTATCTGCATTATGAACAGGAGCCGCCTTCGCCTGATGTTGCATGAATTCTAAAAAGCTCCTAAACGTACCGTTATTCATTAATTGATCAGTGTTGTTGTTTACAGGAGGATTATCGCCATCCTGTTGCACATTGTCCTGATTATTGATCTGTGGAGACTCAACGGTCTCCTGTTGCTCCATTGCTTATCTCAGCATTTTCGGATGCCATTTTCAAATACTGCCATAAAACAAGGGTTAATTAACATATCATATATTATATCTATACTCTGACCGACCAATTAAATACCAAATAAACTTAGGTAGGTCATACTAGCGAAGGAATTCCCCATCTCTTCCCTCCTAGTTCTTGTCTCACATCTTAGCCAGGGATCATATCCCTAAGCTTTGATACCAACTGTGACGCCCCCAAAATAGGTATACATCACCCATCTTGGGTCGCCAGATACATGGTACAGAATACAAATACAAACTAATTATACAACAGTTGTGTAAAATACGACAAAACATATGCTGTGAGTTTTAATACAAATATTGTCATCTAGACAATATCCACATTCAATGGAGTTCTCATTACATTTATTATTATACAATTTCACAGAATAGTGAGGACTACTAATGCACCATCTAGGACCATCACTCTGTTCCCCGACTAGCTCTAGCTACGTTCTCATTTCCTGAAGAGAACAATGAAAGAAAGAGTGAGCTCAACTAGCCCAGTAAGAAATATTATGACTAAGATAATGCAAAATAAATTATCGTTAGCCTTCAACAGTGTTAAACTGATACAATATAACAAACATCAAGTTTAATCATAGCGGAACATGCAATCCATTAGAAGAGTCAAGAGAGAATAAAATCTACTATCTTCTATGATTTAAAAGGTTTTTCATCACTTTTATCGCTGAGACTCAGCTCAATAAATAATCCACATCATCAAATCATCCCTGCACTACAGGCCAAAGATATTCTTTAGTATCACGACCACGAATTATCCATGCACTACGGGCCAAAGATAATCGTGTTTTTCATCAACAGTCTCGATCATGCCATAAAATAATTTATCTTTTGCACCTTGGTCAAGAGAATCCATAGTCATAATCATACCAAAAACTGTCCATCAATGCATTACGGGCCAATGAGGACTTTTATTTTTTTTCACATCATTTATAACATTACGGTCATGATTATACCGTATAATCCCTGGTCATAATCATATCAAGTCCATCTATGCACTACAGGCCACAAATGACTTTCAACATAATATAAACATGAGGATGATGACAATGACATAATAATTCAATAAAACAAGTTCAAGAATTAATTTATCCAGGAACCCCGATTTTATGAATAAATATTTAATTTTCTCGAAATAATTTTTTTGAATATTATGGTGTGGATTTGATATAATGTTATAGTTGTGGGTAGTATTTATAAATTTTGCAAAGTACGCAAGTTGTTATATAATATTCAATTTGTCGGGGAATATTTGTTTTAACAGGGAATATTCGTACAACGGCACAATCATTGGTGGACCTCAAGAATCGAAATTATTGTTTGGATTGAGAAAACGCATAAAAATATTTTATGAAAATAACTACGAAAGTTTTTACCGTTAATACTATTGAACTACTCGGTAGTAGTAAAGTACAAGAATAATCTGCGTGGTTGCATAGTAGCACACGGTATTGATTATTGATGCTTATGTGATAAGTCACTCGCTTTTTTGTTTTATTGGTATTATTAATGTAATAAAATGTAAAAAGTTTTTTATATAAAATGAATACTTTTATAAAGTTATTCTATAAATAGAATATATTATATTCTATTATGCATAGTGTTTTGTATAGTAAAATCTTTTTATATAAAATGTAATACTTTTATAAATTTATTCGTTTTATTAGATTATAAATAGAATATATTATATTTTATTTAAAAGATTTTGCTTTAAATATGGACCGTCTCGATTAAAAGTAAATCAATCTGACTTTGTTGATGAATTAGTTACTATGCGGTACCATTCTTCTATAAATAAAGCTCATTCCTTCATTATTTCTTACGAAATTCAATTGAAACTCTGAGAGAGAAATTATAGAGAGAAAGAAGAAAAGTATTCTCGCTACTTCACTATTCCTACATCCAAAGATTTTCTTCTTAAGGTAAGGGTATTATTTCTTTTGTATTCATGAAGAGAACTTCATTATTCCATTCTTTATTATTCTCATTGTAATAACATGTATACACGGGCTACCCTATACTTGGTAAAATTCTTCTGTTATTCCATTCTTTATTATTCTGTTGGAATATCCTGTCTTTGCGTTATACGTCGGACCTAGTTCCATCTTTATTATTCTATTGGAATATCCTGTCTGTGCGTTTTACGCCGGACCTAGTTCCGTCTTTATTATTATTCTTGGAATAACTTTTGTACATCAAATCTGCATGCTTGGTGATTTTTGTTGTTATTCCATTCTTTATTTTTCTGTTGCAATATCCTGTCTGTGTGTTTTACGCCGGACCTGTTTCCGTCTTTATTATTCAGTTGGAATAACCTATCTATGCGAAGTACCGCATGCATGGTGATTTCTATTGTTATTCCATTCTTTATTATTCTGTTGGAACATCCCGCTTGCGTGCGAATTTACTTTGACTTGGTTCCGTTATTTATTATTCTGTTGAATAACTTTGCTCTATGGGCACCGCATGCATGGTGATTTCTCTTGTTATTCCATTCTTTATTATACTCAGGTTGGTTAAAGTTTTGACTTCTATACTCCATGAAATTAGTGGAATATCCTTGATATTTAAGCTTCATCCAAAGATCTTTTCATGGAAATATTCTTCCGAGAATTCTTGAATTTTACTCTACAAAGAAGTATTATGTTGACAATTTGGATGTTATTGGTTCTGGATAAATTAATTCTTGAACTTGTTTTATTGAATTATTATGTCATTGTCATCATCCTCATGTTTATATTATATTGAAAGTCATCTCGTGGCACAGTGGTGCATAGATGGACTTGATATGATTATGACCAGGGATTATTCTTATATAATCATGACCGTAATGTTACAAATAATGTGGAAAAAAGAAGTCCTCATTGCCCGTAATGCATTGATGGGCCAAAGTGTTTGGTATGATTATGGCTATGGATTCTCTTACTACCAAGGGTGCAAAGATAAATTATTTTATGGCATGATCAGGACCGTTAATGAAAATACGATTATCTTTGGCCCGTAGTGCTTGGATAATTCGTGGTCGTGATACTAAAGAATATCCTTGGCCTGTAGTGCAAGGATGATTTGATGATGTGGATTATTTATTGAGCTGAGTCTCAGCGATAAAAGTGATGAAAAACCTTTTAAATCATAGAAAATAGTAGACTTTATTCTCTACTTGACTCTTTTAATGGATTGCTTGTTCCGCTGCAGTTAAACTTGATGTCTATTATATTTTATCAGTTTAACATTGTTGAAGACTAATGATAATTTATTCTGCATTATCTTAGTCATAATATTTCTTACTGGGCTAGTTGAGCTCACCCTTTCTTTCACTGTTCTCTTTAGGAAATGAGAACGTAGTTGGGAATAGTCGGGGAATAGAGTGATGGTCCTAGATGGTGCTTTAGTAGTCCTCACTATTCTATGAAATAGTGTAATAATAAATGTAATGAGGACTCCATTGAGTGTGAATATTGTCTAGATGACAATATTTGTATTAAAACTCACAGCATATGTTTTGTCGTATTTTACACGCACAATTTGTATTATTAAGTTGTATTTGTATTCTCATACCATGTATTTGGCGACTTCGTAATAGGCGATGTATACCTATTTTGGGGCGCCACAGTTGGTATCAAAGCTTAGGGATATGATCCTCGGTGAGATGTGAGACAAGAACTAGGAGGGGAGAGACGGGAATTCCTTCACTAGTATGACCTACCTAAGTTTATTTGGTATTTAATTGGTCGGTCAGAGTATAGAGATAATATATGATATGTTAATTAACCCTTGTTTTGTGGCAGTATTTGAAAATGGCATCCGAAAATGTTGAGATAAGCAATGGAGCACAGGAGACCGTTGAGTCTCCACAGATTAATAATCAGGACAATGTGCAATAAGATGGCGACAATCCTCCTATAAATTAAACAACAACACTGATCAATTGGCGAACGACGTTATGTTTAGGAGCTTTTTAGAATTCATGCAACATCAGGCGAAGGCGGCTCCTGTTCATAATGCAAGTAAAAATAATGGCAACCCACGGTCGGTCACCGCTAAGAAATTCAAAGAGCTGGGACCACCGGAGTTTTTGGGAAAGCCCGAACCATTTAAGGCGGAGACGTGGTTAAAGCAGATCACCAAGATATTTGATGTCTTGGGATGCTCCGAGGAGAAAAAGATTCCCTTTGCCACCTTTATGTTGCGTGTAGAGGCAGATTACTTGTGGAAATCTATAAACGCACTCACCTGGCCTTCTCACGATGTCTTGGGAGAAGTTCCAAGAGTTGTTCAATGACAAGTATTTTCCCAAAAGTATTCGTCACATGAAGGAGGTGGAGTTTATCAAGTTGGAGCAAAACAACATGATCATATCGCAGTACGAAGCCAAGTTTGTCGAGTTGTCCCGGTTTGCGTCCCATTTGGTTGATAATGAGGAGAGAATGACGCGAATGTTTTTAAGAGGTTTGAAACCTGAGATACGTCAATATCTTATCTCTCATAAACTGTGTTTGTATTCTAATGTTGTTAATAGGGCTTAGTTATTGGAGCGCGATAATGAGTCAACCCAACCAAAAGAGAGCAGCCAACAAAATGA
The DNA here is from genome assembly GCA_020205605.1 of Panax ginseng. Lineage (NCBI taxonomy): Eukaryota > Viridiplantae > Streptophyta > Magnoliopsida > Apiales > Araliaceae > Panax > Panax ginseng. The sequence continues at coordinate 48,745,595 of CM035132.1, forward strand.
TAATACTGGTGAAAACAGTCATCAAAGTGGTGACAATAAGCATGGAGGGAATCAACATGCCAGAAATGGTAACCACTTCGGTGGTAATCATGGCCAAAATAATAAGAATGGACACTTCAAGAAGAGAAGGTTCAACAATGACGTGAAGACGACGACACCAGCACTCGTTTCAAAGGAAGAAGAACGACCACCGGTCATATGTTTCAAATGCGAACAGGAGGGACACATCCGTCCAAACTGTACGCAGCAATCCAAAGCGTGTTTTAATTGCAAAAGAGAAGGTCACCTAGCTCGATTTTGTTGTATGGTAAAGTCAAGTCCAGCTAGGATAGTGATGCCAAAGGATGTCCCAGACAAGCCAAAGCCGGTAGTTTAAGAGAGAGCATTTTTTTTCATAACGAGGAACCTGAATAAAATTATCATGGGTATGTTAGTCATAAACTCTTGCGAAATCTATACCGTGTTAGATACCGGTTCTACTCACTCTTTTATTACACCTAGTTGTGTTCAATGTTTAAATTTAACTCCGGAGAAGTTAGACTTTGATATATCTGTTTAAACTCAGTTGGGAGAAACCTTCGTTACCTCCACTATTTATAAATCTTGTTCAAATCAACACTTTCACGTTACCTGTCGATCGTATCTCTTTGAAAATACTTGTCTTTGATGTGATTTTAGGAATCTATTGGTTAATCAAAGTAACCAAACCACTAAAGTTAATCATTGCAATATCAAGCCATAAGTAAAGAGCCCCGATCCTTTCGTTGTTGACTTCCTTGTGTGGAATGCATCGAAGCCAGACTTTCTATAGGCGACATCGTGAATGACGATGGCAAGTTGATAGGTATCAATGTGACGTACTATCCAAGTCATGGATGAGAGTCACAGTTTTGAATGATATTTCTATTGTTAATAAAATTCCTGACGTATTCTTGAAGACTTCTTAGCCTACCCCTAGAGCGTGAAATCGAATTTTGTATTGACCCTAGTACAGAACCCATTTCTTAAAACCTCAAATATTTCTTTAACTAAAATGAACGTAACATGCGCTGAAGACGTTAGACTCAAGCTGTTGAAGATTACGATCGTACCATTTAATACCATCGTAGGAAAAGCAAACATGGTAGCTGACACGTTGAGTAGATGATCGTATACGGTTACAAGTGCGAATATACGAACCCACGTGAAGATAACGAATATACGAGTATAATCGAATTTAATCGATAAAGTTAAAGCCGCTCGAGCTACACACCCAGAACTGATGAATGTGAAGAACTACGAAGGTTCAAGAGGGCGTTATTCTAGAAGCAAGAATCGACGAAGAGAGTAAATCTCAACCCTCGATTTAATTGGCCCATTTGAAATTCTCGATCGAGTAGGAACTGTAGCTTATAAACTCATTTTATCGCCAAGTATGTCGCGTGTTCATAACATTTTTTACATATCGATGTTACGTAAATATGTGGACGACCCAAACCACATTATTAATTTAGAACCGGACGAGATACCAGATGATTTAACGTATGAGGAGATACGTGTTAAAATCTTGGATAAGAAGGATTATATTTGACACTCAAAGGTTATACTTCAAGAGTTAGAATTTGAAATGAAGTCAAGGTACCCTCACCTCTTCAACATACCAGGTACGTACGTAAATTTTGAGGGCAAAATTACATAAGGAGGGGAGATTGTGAGAACCCAGATTTTATGAATAAATATTTAATTTTCTCAAAATAATTTTTTTGAATATTATGGTGTGGATTTGATATAATGTTATAGTTGTGGGTAGTATTTATAAATTTTGCAAAGTACGCAAGTTGTTATATAATATTCAATTGGTCGGGGAATATTCATTTTAATAGGGAATATTCGTACAACGGCACAATCATTGGTGGACCCCGTAACGAAATTATCGTCGGATTGAGAAAACGACAAAAATATTTTATGAAAATAACGGCGAAAGTTTTACCGTTAATACTATTGAACTACTCGGTAGTTAAAGTACAATAATACGCGTGGTTGCATAGTAGCACACGGTATTGATTATTGATGCTTATGTGATAAGTCACTCAGTTTTGTTTTATTGGTATTATTAATGTAATAAAATAGAAAAGCTTTTTATATAAAACAGAATACTTTTATAAAGTTATTCTATAAATAGAATATATTATATTCTATTATGCATAGTGTTTTTCATAGTAAAATCATGTTCATGCGGCTTTCTGCCGGACTGGTTCCATCTTTATTATTCTGTTGGAATAACTTTTATCATGCTGAGTACCGCATGCATAGTGATTTCGCTGTTATTCCATTCTTTATTTTTCTATTGAATATCCTCGTCATGCGCGCTTTTCGCCGGACCGGTTCCATCTTTATTATTCTCGTTGAATAACTCATGCATCATGCGGCACCGCATGCATGGTGATTTCGCATTGTTATTCCATTCTCTATTTTTCTCGTTGGAATATCCTGTCTGCATGCGCTTTCTACGGACTTTAATTCCCGTTATTTATTATTCGTTGGAATAACTCGCCTATCGCAAGTACCGCATGTATAGTGATTTCTCTTGTTATTCCATTCTTTATTATACTCAGTTGGTTAAAGTTTTGACTTCTATACTCCATGAAATTAGTGGAATATCCTTGATATTTGCGCTTCATCCAGTATCTTTTTATGGAAATATTCTTCTGAGCATTCTTGAATTTACTCTACAAAGAAGTATCATGTTGACAATTTAGACGTTATTGGTTCCTGGATAAATTAATTCTTGAACTTGTTTTATTGAATTATTATGCCATTGTCATCATCCTCATGATTATATTATGTTGAAAGTCATTTGTGGCCAGTAGTGCATAGATGGACTTGGTATGATTATGACCAGGGATTATTCGGTATAATCATGACCGTAATGTTACAAATGATGTGAAAAAAAGTCCTCATTGGCCCGTAATGCATTAATGGACAGTTTTGGTATGATTATGGCTGTGGATTCTCTTCGGCCAAGGTGCAAAGATGAATTGTTTTATGGCATGATCAGGACCGTTGATGAAAACACGATTATCTTTGGCCCATAGTGCATGGATAATTCGTGGTCGTGATACTAAAGAATATCCTTGGCCTGTAGCGCAGGGATGATTTAATGATGTGGATTATTTATTGAGCTGAGTCTCGGCGATAAAAGTGATGAAAAACCTTTTAAATCATAGAAAATAGTAGACTTTATTCTCTACTTGACACTTTTAATAGATTGCTTGTTCCGCTGCAGTTAAACTTGATGTCTATTATATTTTATCAGTTTAACATTGCTGAAGACTAATGATAATTTATTCTGCATTATCTTAGTCATAATATTTCTTACTGGGCTAGTTGAGCTCACCTTTTCTTTCACTGTTCTCTTCAGGAAATGAGAACGTAGCTGGGATTAGTCAAAAAACAGAGTGATGGTCCTAGATGGTGCTTTAGTAGTCCTCACTATTCTGTGAAATAGTGTAATAATAAATGTAATGAGAACTCCATTGAGTGTGGATATTATCTAGATGACAATATTTGTATTAAAACTCACAGCATATGTTTTGTCGTATTTTACACGACAGCTGTATTATTAAGTTGTATTTGTATTCTGTACCATGTATTTGGCGACTTTCGATTAGGTGATGTATACCTATTTTGGGGCGCCACAATGGTATCAAAGCTTAGGATATGATCCTCGGTGAGATGTGAGACAAGAACTAGGAGAGGAGAGACGGGAATTCTTTTCGCTAGTATGACCTACCTAAGTTTATTTGGTATTTAATTGGTCACCGTAGTATAGAGATAATATATGATATGTTAATTAACCCTTGTTTTGTGGTAGTATTTGAAAATGGCATCCGAAAATGTTGAGATAAGCAATGGAGCACAGGAGACCGTTGAGTCTCCACAGATTAATAATCAGGACAATGTGCAATAAGATGGCGACAATCCTCCTATAAATTAAACAACAACACCGATCAATTGGCGAACGACGGTATGTTTAGGAGCTTTTTAGAATTCATGCAACATCGGTAAAGCGCTCCTCATTCATAATGCAAGTAAAAATAATGGCAACCCACGGTCGGTCACCGCTAAGCAATTCAAAGAGCTGGGACCACCGGAGTTTTTGGGAAAGCCCGAACCATTTAAGGCGGAGACGTGGTTAAAGTAGATCACCAAGATATTTGATGTCTTGGGATGCTCCGAGGAGAAAAAGATTCCCTTTGCCACCTTTATGTTGCGTGTAGAGGCAGATTACTTGTGGAAATCTATAAAACGTACCCAGCCTGACGCACTCACGATGTCTTGGGAGAAGTTCCAAGAGTTGTTCAATGACAAGTATTTTCCCAAAAGTATTCGTCACATGAAGGAGGTGGAGTTTATCAAGCTGGAGCAAAACAACATGACCGTATCGCAGTACGAAGCCAAGTTTTTCGAGTTGTCCCGGTTTGCGTCCCATTTGGTTGATAATGAGGAGAGAATGACGCGAATGTTTTTAAGAGGTTTGAAACCTGAGATACGTTAATATCTTATCTCTCATAAACTGTGTTTGTATTCTGATGTTGTTAATAGGGCTCAGTTATTGGGCGCGATAATGAGTCAACCCAACCAAAAGAGAAGCGACCAAAGAAAATGATAATACTGGGGTGAAAACAAATCATCAAAGCGGTGACAATAAGCATGGAGGGAATCAACATTCCAGAAATGGTAACCACTTCGGTGGTAATCATGGCCAAAATAATAAGAATGAACATTTCAAGAAGTAAAAATGACGTGAAGACGACGGCACATCAAAGACCCGCTTTTCAAAGAGGAAGAAGAACGCACCACCGGTCAGATGTTTCAAATATGCGACAGACGGGGACACATCCATCCAAACCGTAGCGAAAGAATCCAAAGCGTGTTTTAATTGCAAAAGAGAAGGTCACCTAGCTCGATTTTGTCGTATGGTAAATTCAAGTCCAGCTAGGATAGTGATGCCAAAGGATGTCCCAGACAAGCCTAAGCCGGTAGTTTAAGAGAGAGGATTTTTTTTCGTAACGAGGAACCTGAATAAAATTATCACGGGTATATTAGTCATAAACTCTTGTGAAGTCTATACCGTGTTAGATACCAGTTCTACTCACTCTTTTATTTCACCTAGTTGTGTTCAATGTTTGAAGTTAACTCCGGAGAAGTTAGACTTTGATATATCTGTTTAAACTCAGTTGGGAGAAACCTTCATTACCTCCACTATTTATAAGTCTTGTTCAAATCAACACTTTCACATTACCTGTCGATCGTATCTCTTTGAAAATACTTGTCTTTGATGTGATTTTAGGAATCGATTGGTTAACTACTCATCATGCTTTTTGTAAGGTTGTTAGCTTTCATACTCCTAAACAACCTGTTATGCGAATTCAAAGTAACCAAACCACTATAGTCAATCATTGTCATATCAAGCCATAAGTAAAGAGCCCCGATCTTTTCGTTGTTAACTTCCTTGTGTGGAATGCACCGAAGCCAGACTTTCTATAGGCGACATCGTGAATGACGATGACACGTTGATAGGTATCAATGTAACGTACTATCCAAGTCATGGATAAGAGTCACAGTTTTGAATGATATTTCTATTGTTAATAAAATTCCTGACGTATTCTTGAAGACTTCTTAGCCTACCCCTAGAGCGTGAAATCGAATTTTGTATTGACCCCAGTACAAAACCCATTTCTTAAACCCTCAAATATTTCTTCAACTAAAATGAACGTAACATGCGCCAAAGACGTTGACTCAAGCTGTTGAAGATTATAATCGTACCATTCAATACCATCGTAGGAAAAGCAAACATGGTAGCTGACGCGTTGAGTAGAAGATCGTATGCGGTTACAAGTGTGAATATACGAACCCACATGAAGACAACGAATATATGAGTATAATCGAATTTAATCGATAAAGTTAAAGCCACTTGATCTACAAACACGGACCTGATGAATGTGAAGAATTAAGAAGGTTCAAGAGGGCGTTATTCTAGAAGCAAGAATCGACGAAGAGAGTAAATCTCAACCCTCGATTTAATTGGCGCATTTGAAATTCTCGATCGAGTAGGAACTGTGGCTTATAGACTCATTTTATCGCCAAGTATGTCGCGTGTTTATAACGTTTTTCACGTATCGATGTTACGTAAATATGTGGACGACCCGAACCACATTATTAATTTAGAACCGGACGAGATAACAGATGATTTAACGTATGAGGAGATACGTGTTAAAATCTTGGATAAGAAGGATTATATTCGACACTCAAAGGTTATACCTCAAGAGTTAGAATCTGAAATGAAGTCAAGGTACCCTCACCTCTTCAAAGATACTGTGTATGCGTGACGTAAATTTTGAGGGCAAAATTCCATAAGGAAGGGAGATTGTGAGAACCCAGATTTTATGAATAAATATTTAATTTTCTCGAAATAATTTTTTTGAATATTATGGTGTGGATTTGATATAATGTTATAGTTGCGGGTAGTATTTATAAATTTTTCAAAGCACGCAAGTTGTTATATAATATTCAATTGGTCTGGGAATATTTGTTTTAACAGGAATATTCGTATAACTAAGACAATCATTGGTGGACCTCAAGAATCTAAATTATTGTTTGATTGAGAAAAACGACAAAAATATTTTATGAAAATAACAAATGAAGTTTTAATCATATTATCTTCTTTGAACTACTTTCGGTTGTTAAAGTACATGTACGCGCATGTGGTTGCATAGTAGTAAGACACAAAGATATTGATTATTGATGCTTATGTGATAAGTCACCAGCTTTTGTTTTATTGGTATTATTAATGTAATAAAATAGAAAAGCTTTTTATATAAAATAGAATACTTTTATAAAGTTATTCTATAAATAGAATATATTATATTCTATTATGCATAGTGTTTTGCATAGTAAAATCTTTTTATATAAAATAAAATACTTTTATAAAGTTATTCGTTTTATTAGATTATAAATATAATATATTATATTTTATTTAAAGGATTTTTCTTTAAATATGTACCGTCCGATTAAAAGTTTATCAGTCTGGTTCGTTCATGAATTAGTTACTATGCAGTCCATTCTTCTATAAATAGAATCTCATTCCTTCATTATTTCTTACGAATTCACTAAAACTCTAGAGAGAGAAATTATAGAGAGAAAGAATAAAAGTATTCTGCTACTTCACTACTCCTACATCTAGTACTCTTCTTCTTAAGGTAAGGGGTATTACTTCTTTTGTATTCATGAAGAGAACTTCTGTTATTCCATTCTTTAATATTCTCATTGAATAACTCAGATACGCTGCTACCCTATACTTGGTGAAATTCTTCAGTTATTCCATTCTTTATTATTCTATTGGAATATCCTGTCTGTGCATTTTACGCCGGACCTGGTTCCGTCTTTATTATTTTGTTGGAATATCCTGTCTGTGCGTTTTACGCCGGACCTGGTTCCATCTTTATTATTCTATTGGAATAACCTGTCTATGCGAAGTACCGCATGCATGGTGATTTCTGTTGTTATTCCAGTCTTTATTTTTCTGTTGGAATATCCTCTCTGTGCGTTTTACGCCGGACCTGGTTCCGTCTTTATTATTCTGTTGGAATAACCTGTCTATGCGATGTACCGCATGCATGGTGATTTCTGTTGTTATTCCATTCTTTATTATTCTGCTGGAACATCCCGCTTGCATGCGAATTTCGCTTAACCCGTTCCGTTATTTATTATTCTGTTGAATAACTCGCCTATGCGCAATACCGCATGCATGGTGATTTCTCTTGTTATTCCATTCTTTATTATACTCAACCGGTTAAAGTTTTGACTTCTATACTCCATGAAATTAGTGGAATATCCTTGATATTTGCGCTTCATCCAGTATCTTTTCATGGAAATATTCTTCTGAGCATTCTTGAATTTTACTCTACAAAGAAGTATCATGTTGACAATTTAGACGTTATTGGTTCCTAGATAAATTAATTCTTGAACTTGTTTTATTGAATTATTATATCATTGTAATCATCCTCATGATTATATTATGTTGAAAGTCATTTGTGGCCTGTAGTGCTTAGATGGACTTGGTATAATTATGACTATGGATTATTCGGTATAATCATGACCATAATGTTACAAATGATGTGGAAAAAAAAAGGTCCTCATTGGCCCGTAATGCATTGATGGACAGTTTTTGGTATGATTATGGCTATGGATTCTCTTCGGCCAAGGTGCAAAGATGAATTGTTTTATGGCATGATCAGGACCGTTGATGAAAATACGATTATCTTTGGCCCGTAGTGCATGGATAATTCGTGGTCGTGATACTAAAGAATATCCTCGGCTCAGAGTGCGTGGATGATTTGATGATGTGGATTATTTATTGAGCTGAGTCTCAACGATAAAAGTGATGAAAAACCTTTTAAATCATAGAAAATAGTAGACTTTATTCTCTACTTGACTCTTTTAATGGAGATTGCTTGTTCCGCTGCAGTTAAACTTCATGTATATTATATTTTATCGGTTTAACATTGTTGAAGACTAATGATAATTTATTCTGCATTATCTTAGTCATAATATTTCTTACTGGGCTAGTTGAGCTCACCCTTTCTTTCCTTCACTTCTCGTTCACGTGAAATGAGAACGTAGCTGGGACTAGTCGGGGAACAGAGTGATGGTCCTAGATGGTGCTTTAGTAGTCCTCACTATTCTGTGAAATAGTGTAATAATAAATGTAATGGGGACTCCATTGAGTGTGGATATTGTCTTGATGACAATATTTGTATTAAAACTCACAGCATATGTTTTGTCGTATTTTACACGATAGCTGCATTATTAAGTTGTATTTGAATTCTGTACAATGTATTTGGCGACTCAGAATAGGTGATGTATACCTATTTTGGGGGCGTCACAGTTGGTATTCAAGACTTTTCCAAGATTGCAACTCCGTTGACAAATTTAACTAGAAAAGTGGTTAAGTTTGTTTGGACAGAAAAGTGTGAGGAAATTTTTTGAGAGTTAAAGAAGAGGTTGAGTTCAAAGACTGTGTTGTCGCTGCTCGATGATATGAGAAATTTTGTGGTGTATAGTGACGCATCGCATAAAGGACTAAATCAGTGTGCTTATGCGAATCTACGAGTTATAAGCGTATGCATCACGTCGATTGAAAGATTACGAGAAGGGTATCCACTCATGACTTGGAGTTAAGCGGCGATGAGTTTTTGCCCTTAAAATTTGGAGGCATTATCTTTATGGAGAAAGGTGTGAGATATATACCGACCATAAAAGTCTGAAGTATATCTTAACACAAAAAGATTTGAACATGCGACAAAGAAGATGGTTGGAGCTGATCAAAGATTATGATTGCGAGATTTTTTATCATCTTGGAAAGGCGAATGTTGTTGTTGATGCCTTAAGTAGGAAGGAACGGGAGAAGTTAATGATGTTAATTAATCAAGAAAAGTTAGTGTCGGAAATGGCTAAGATGGAGTTGGAAATTAAATATCTGACAAAATTCGATGAAAAGTTATTCCAGATGGGAAATACTTCAACGTTTGTAGATAAGGTGAAAAATGCACAACTTCAGGATGAAGACTGCGAAAAGATAAAATAGAAGATATCTGTAGGTGAGGGAGACAAATTCAAAATCGATTCGGAAGGGTTACTTCGATTTGAAGGGAGGATTTGGGTTCCGCTATTAACAGAAGGTAAAGAAGAAATTCTGAATGAAGCTCACAACTCACGATATTCTATTCACCCTGGGAGTACAAAGATGTACCAAGATCTTAAACATCATTTTTGATGGCCAGATATGAAGAGGGATGTGGCTGAGTGTGTGGCAAAATGCTTAACGTGTCAGAAAGTCAAAGCTGAACATCAAAGGCCAATTAGATTATTACAACCGTTAGAGATAACAGAATAGAAATGGGAGCATATCACAATGGATTTTGTGGTAGGTCTTCCAACGACTCAGCAAGGTTACGATGCCATTTGGGTGATTGTCGATCGGTTGACGAAGTCAACACACTTTTTGCCAATCAAGATTCGATTTACTCTAAATCGGTTAGCAAAACTATACGTGAAAGAGATTGTGTCAAGACATGGTGTACCGTTGTCTATTGTATCAGACAGAGATCCATGTTTCACATCTAATTTCTAGAAATGATTACAAGAGTGTTTAGGAATAAAACTGAGAATGAGCACGGCGTACCATCCTCAGACCGGCGGATAAAGTGAGAGAACCATCCAAACACTAGATGATATGCTCAGAGCGTGTATTATGGATTTCAAGGAAAATTGGGATGACCATCTGCCATTGGTGGAATTTACTTATAATAATAGTTATCATGTAAGTATTGGCATGCCGCCTTACGAAGCGTTGTACGGCAGAAAATGCAGAACTCCATTATGTTGGGACGAGGTTGGTGAACGTTAACTATTGGGTCCAGAATTGGTGCAACAGACTGTCGAGATCATCAAAGTGATTCGAGCGAGACTGATAGCTGCACAAGATAGACAGAAGAAATATGCTGATCAACATCGACAGAATCGGGAATTCGATGTTGGTAGTTATGTTTTCTTGAAAGTATCTCTCTGGAAGGGGAAAATTCAATTTGGCAAGAAGGGAAAATTGAGCCCTAGATTTATAGGACCTTTCGAAGTGCTTCGACGAGTTGGCGAAGTGGCGTACGAAGTAGCCTTACCTCCGGAGTTGGAGCATATTCATAATGTTTTCCATGTCTCGGTATTGAGACCATATAAGCCTGACTATAAACATGTTATAGAATATGAGCCCTTACAATTTGAGAAAGATTTATTATATGAAGAAGTCCCTGTTCAAATTGTTGACAGAAAAGAGCAAGTACTGAGGAATAAGGTGATACCTTCTGTTAAGGTAATCTGGAGGAACCACAATGCTAAAGAAGCTACGTGGGAACTTGAAAGCGTTATGATGAGAAATTATCCTCAGTTGTTTGCTTGATTTTGTATAGCGATTTTGGGGACATAATCTTGTTAAGGAGGGAAGAATGTAACGGATAAATTTTTCTTTTTCGATTTGTGATTCTGGGGACAGAATCCTTTTAAGGAGAGAAGGATGTAACGATCGAGGAATTTTTAATTTAATTTACAAATATTTATTGAATTAAATAAATATTTTAAATAATTTAGTTGTTGAGAAAAATAAATATTTGATGAATTGTGATGAATTAATTTAGTAACTAAATTAATTAATGTTACTTGAATCGAGTAATGATAATTTTATTTGTTGGATTTAATTTAAGGAGATTATTAAATTAAATCAATTGCTTAATATTTAAGAAAATAGTTAATTAAATGAATTGTTTAATTTAATGAAAATGAATAAATTAAATAAAGTGATGTGTCTAATTTATTAATTAAATTAGATATATATAATTATTTATTAATTTTAAGTATAATGATAATAAGAATTTTATTATTATTATAAGCTAAAATCAAAGTTATTTAATTAATTGAAGTAATGTGTGACAAGTGTAACTATATAGTATAAATATTATTTAAATAGTTTAGTTATGGGATTTATGTGTTAGCCAAACAGGGCCTTGTGGCCTTTGGCTTATTTTAATCAAGGCCCTTTGTTTTCCTTAATCTGGAAAGAGGCGTGGGAGTCGGTTTATAACTCTACGCATTATTTTCCAAGGCTTGTTAGTATAGAAAGAAAACAGAGGAAGAGAGAATTGCAGAGGAGATTGAGAGTGTTCACGTGAGGTTTTCAAACAATTCTAGTGGTGTTAGCAAGGATTACTGAGCAATTAGAAGGTATGTGGCATAACCTTTATACTTATATATGTTTTACGTAATTATGACTAAAGTCTCTATGTGTATGTGAATTTGACTGTAATATAAGGTTCTTTACAAAAATTGTCTTTAAACTATGCTTTACTAAATCATGTGTTTTGGTAATAACTAGCATGTATATATGTATATATATGATTGTATGTTTAATGTATAGATAAGATTGTATGCTAATTTACGGTTACAAGAAGGAAATAGTTTTACAGTAAAGATATGAACAGTGATTGTTAAATTTTGTATGATAACAAAATTAGATTATACTAATTGAGAAATTAAACTGTGGTTATGTTAATTCGTTTGTTACGAATTTCAGAGAATTGTAGTTAAAGTAAACAAATTGGTTGTTATTAGAATTTACGATGTTTATTGTGTTAAAAATATCAACTATGGAGTTTTGGTTTTTAAACCGTGTATTCAAAATTTTTTGTTTATTTGTTTAAATTGGTACATATATGCTTGGTAATATTTATGTGTACTTTACATGGATTACACATGTTAATTGGTGCTAGAAATTAAAACACAGTAGCTTGGTTTTGTTTCTGGTTTTGAGTGTTCTGTAATTCGGAGCCCCAGCGCCAAATTTCGTGCCTTAGCGCCAAAAATAGGCTAGAAGTTCGCACCCGACGCCCTTCGTCTCGCGCCTCAAATACCGAAAAGGTGGTCTGGCCTGACGCTTTGACCTCAGAGTAAAATGGTCATAACGTTTTCATACGAACTCCGATTGAGGTGATTCAAGATGATTCGAAAAGAGGACGAATAGGCCTATAACTTTTATTCTTTAGGGTTTTCAATTTGAAATCGTTATGAAGGGTCAAAATGAACATCTTTAGAACTGTTGTGTATTTGGAGCCAATCGGAGGGCGTCGGGATGCGCGAATGCAAGTGCAATCCTTTGTGTGTTAGTATAACTTGATGATAACATGTTTGACATGTAATAGGATGTTGTATCAAGTTGTTAATGTGTATGTGGTGCAATGACATGATCACTTAAGTAGTTGTAATAAAGCTAAAAAGTAATGTTTATGAAAAGATGCGATGTTGTGTAAACTTAAACTTAGTTAGTAACTATACTAAAAGTAAAAAGCAACTCATGAAGGTAATGTTAGTGTAACTAATGTGTATTGTCAATATATATGGTATGTGTAGGACTTGGGGTGAACGTGAGTAGTGATTGTTTAACCTACGCACGAGGCAAGTTCTCTAACCCTACTTTTATAATTGTGCAAGTTCTAAACCTTATCTCTTTATAATTGAGCAAGCTTTCGAACTTTGTTCTTTTCATATCGAACGCAAGTTTTCATTCCTATATTATTATTCTGCAAGTTTCTAACATTCTTTATGAATTTGAGCAAGCTTAACCTATCTTACATTGAGCGAGATTTAGTTTCCTAATTATTATTCAAAGCATATAATGTGAGACCCCAGATTTTATGAATAAATATTTAATTTTCTCGAAATAATTTTTTAATATTATGGTGTGGATTTAATATAATGTTATAGTTGTGGGTAGTATTTATAAATTTTGCAAAGTATGCAAGTTGTTATATAATATTCTTTTTGTCGGGGAATATCCGTATGCAATGACAATCATTAGTGGACCCATGTGTAATTATTATTCGGATTGAGAAAATGACAAAGTAATTCATATTAATAAATTGCAATATTTACAATGTCTAGAAGTTCTGTCAAGGAGAGGTTTGGTCATCTAATTGCGCGCCAATAAGGAGAAATCCTTATCGGAAAGTCCCCTCTTACCTTGAAACGACCTGGTTGATAAATATTGTGAGTTATAATATTAATGATGAATGTTATTAAAAATCGAATTTGAGTTCAGAGTTAAATTTGGAGACGCAGACGTGATATTTGAGTCCAGAACGATAAAATTAGTAAAGATAGACTATAAACACAAAATTTTTCGAAGTTGACTTTTTGGTCAAAAAGTCAACAGTTGACTTTTTTGAGAAAAGTCAAAATTTGAAATTTCAAAATTTATATTATTGATAAAAATAGTTCTATTGTGTTGGAATTATTAGTGTTAGTGAAAATCGATATTTATTTCGATAAAAATTGATGTCTGGAGGTTATATTGACCAGTCGGGTAATTAACCGGATAAATGAGCAATTGATTGCTATTAATTCATATGATTATAACTATTTGTTCACATGTGTGTACTATTGATTCACATTCTTGTTACTATTAGGGGAGTTGGTGCAAGATTGATAATACTTGCATGACTAAGTTAAAAATGGAGGTATAGATGGAGGTACTATACTGTAATTCGTATTTTCACATATCTAGAACTTTGAGTCACATGATTTACTATTGAGTCACATGATTTACTATTAGGGGAGGTGGTGCAAGTTTGATAATACTTGCAGGACTAAATTAAAAAGGAAGAAAAAGATGAAGGTATTGTACTGTAATATTTCGAGCCCCAAAACGTGCAATTATTAAAACTATGTTTTCCTATAAATAGAAGTTCATTCTTCTTCATTTCTCACCAATTCACTAAAGCTATAGAGCAATTATTATTGAGAGAAATTATAGAGAAAAACTATAGAGAGAAAATCTATAGAGAAAAAGAATTACTACCTCACTACTCCTATATCCAGTTTCTTTCAAAGGTAAGGGATATCATTATTGTGTAAGGGATATTATTTTTTATACTCATAAGGGATATTATTTGTTGTACACGTAAGGGGTATTATTTCTTTTTGTATTCATGAAGAGAACTTCATTATTCCATTCTTTATTATTCATTGGAATAACTCAGTATATGAACTACCCTATACTTGGTGAAATTCTTCTATTATTCCATTCTTTATTATTATGTTGAATAACTTGTTTATGCTGGCACCGCATACATGGTGAAATTCTTCTATTATTTCGTTCTTTATTATTCTCGTCGAAAATATCCATCCGGTCATGCATTACGCCTGACACAGGTTCCATTCTTTATTATTACGTTGGAATAACTTCACATGCATGCTTTATCGCATGCACGGTGATTTCATTGTTATTCCATTCTTTATTATTCATTTTAAATATCACATGCGTGCGTTTACGCCAGACCTGGTTCCATTATTTATTATTCTATTGAGAATAACCTGTCTGTGCAGTCTATCGCACGCATGGTGAATCCTTTTGTTATTCCATTCTTTATTATTTTGTTGGAATAACCTGTCTATGTGGATTACCACATGCATGGTGAATGATCCTTTGTATTTCATTCCTTATTAAATTGTGGAAATGATCTGTTTACGTGGATTATGATGAAAGTCCTAATAAAAGCATTGGACTGATGAAAATCATGGGTATATGTGGTATTAGTAAGTGTTATGATGAGTTATGTTGGTTATATTGTGAAAACATAAAAGTTTCTTAGAAATCACAAAGGGTTGAAAAATCAGATTTTGGTGAAAATGGAACATAAAATTCAATTGACCATATCTCCTATTATATTTCGAATTTATGAGTGAGGTCAAGTTCTAGAGTTAGATCTGTGAGTTTTGTAACTTACCCAAGTGGAATAACTGTAAAAGGTGTTGTAGATTTTCGTGTGGACTGATTTTAGCAAAGGAGTCAAAAGCTGCAAACGAGAAAAATGCTATTGCCCAGAAACTTAAAGGGGCTGTTTCGGACACTTAATTTGTGAGAAAAATTCTGGCCTTTTGGGACACGAAAGTATATGGTATAAAGTACATACTGTCCAAAAATGAGCTCATTCCGACTTAAAATGAGCAAGTTATGACCATTTCAATATTTAGGTTTTTACAACGAAAAATGCTATAACCGGAGTTCTATAACTTCGATGACCATGAAATTTAAACTGGAAGCTCACATTAACATGTGTAAGATCCTGCCAAGATTTGGGAATTTTTGGAGTTAACCTTGAGGTAGCTAATTTCTTAAGGAATTAATTAAAAATTGATTTTTGAAAAATAGTAAATGAATTTTAAAAATTCTGAGAAAAATATATGTTCATTATGGTACTATATTCTGTTAACCTCAGAAAAGAAATATTTTTGGGACCGATTTGGTATTTTTCATGAAAATGGTTTAATTCTGAACATATGAATTAAATATGTTATGTGAAGTATAAAAAAATCGTAAAGAGGATTTTATGGCTTGGAAATCCTATATAAGGTATATGCATATTTTTGATAAGGGATTGGATCATTGGTGATGAAATCTTATGAGTATGTCATTTTTGAATGATTAAATGTATTATTTGGTAAACTGTAAACAAATTGAAATAAATTGTTTATAAGTTTAAGAAGTGATTAAAATATTGTTATGATATTAATAATATTAGATTATGAATTTATTATGTGATTGATAATATTTGGATAAATTTAAAGTCTTTAATATTTATCCTTGGTTTAGTTTGATTAATTCCTATATCATTGTCATCATTCTCATGTTTATATTATGTTGAAAGTCATCTGTGGCCTGTAGTGCATAGATGGACTTGGTATGATTATGACCAGGGATTATTCGGTGTAATCATGACCGTAATGTTACAAAGGATATGGTAAAAGTCCTCATTGGCCCGTAGTGCATTGATGGACAGTTGTTGGCATGATCATGACCATTGATGAATACACGAATATCCTTGGTCGTAGTGCATGGATAATTTGTGGTCGTGATACTAAAGAATATCCTTGGCCGTAGTGCAGGGGTGATTCGATGATGTGGATTATTTATTAAGCTGAGTCTCAGCAATTAAAGTGATGAAAAACCTTTTTAAATCATAAAAGATAGTAGATTTTATTCTCTACTTGACTCTTTTAATGGATTGCTTGTTCCGCTGCAGTTAAACTTGATGTCTATTATATTTTAACAGTTTAACATTGTTGAAGACTAATGATAATTTATTCTGTATTATCTTAGTCATAATATTTCTTACTGGGCTAGTTGTGCTCACCCTTCTTTCACTGTTCTCTTCAGGAAATGAGAATATAGCTGGGACGAGTCGGGAAACGGAGTGACAGTCCAGATGATACCATTAGTAGTACTCACTATTCTGTTAAATAGTGTGATAATAAATGTAATGAGGACTGAATTTGAGTTTGTATACTGTCTATGAGAACTCCATTGAGAGTGGATATTGTCTAGAAGGAAATATTCTTGATTAAACTCTCAGTTTATATTTTGTCGTATTTTACACGATAGTTGTATAATTAAGTTGTATTTGATTTATGTACCATGTATCTGGCGACTCAGAATAGGTGATGTATACCTGTTTTGGGGGCGTCACATATAATGTTCTAATACATTGATTCAAAGGAGATTGTTTTAACTCTTCTATAGCGCTTTGCATGTATATCATGATTACTCAATTATATATTATTGTTATTCAATCTTTGACTTTGATAACTTTGTTCAAAGCTTTATCGTTGTATTAAACCTTCAAGTAATAAGCAAACCTTTATTGATTGAATTAATCTATATTCAAATAGTGTTCTAAAATTCTAGAAACACTGATAAGCTAGTTCCAAACTAAACTTTCTTTAGTGAGGAAATTCTAAATCCAAACTGAGACGAACAACCCTAACATAGGGGATTTTGTACGTGTAACGTTTAGATGTTTGTACACAATACATGGTACAAAGGGTTGATCCCCCTAAGTACGATAAGAAGGGTCTGTATAGTCTAAATCACTGTTAAGGTTGGGTAATAATACCTAAGTACCGAGGACATAGTTTGTGGTCTTAAGACCCTCAGATAATTAAAGTTCGAACTTATTTTCTAGTTTGATTTATAGAACAAGTTCCTTATTGTTCAGCTTTCGTTGTTCACTCTCATGTTATTATCATTGCTACGTTCTATATCAGTGAGCATGTGTTTGCTCACTCTTGCAATTAACACTGCAGCTAAAGTGGAGAAGGTTGATGAGCCATCGACTAGCAAAGGCAAGGGCAAGATGTCCAAATGATGAAGACTTATGATAATTTTATTTAAATATTTTATGCTTTAAGACTTGTTTTAAATATGTGATGTATTCCGCAAACTTATGTAATAATTTTAAAGTTAGATTACCTGGGATTTAATTTGAGATGATGATGTAACCCTTTAATGGGAGAGATTATTGTTTAAATTATTTTAATTATGTATTTATCCATTACTATGGGTAGTTAGATGTAATAGATTTTGATAAGTGAGCACCAAATCCTGTGGGAATGAAGTATCTGGATTTGGGGGTGTCACAGTTTGAGTATCAAACACGTGAAATTTGGTTTGAAGGAAGAAAAGTATATAATAGTGTTTATACATGAACAAAATTTTATGCCCTATAAGTGTTATAATCTATAAATTTAGGTTGGATTATGTTAATATGTGAAGAAATGAAAATGACATAATTTGAATCATGTCAATTGGTTAAGAAACGAAGTCGTGGTGATCGAATTCGCGAAATGTATTTAAAACATGAAAATATAGCATAAACATTGAATTGGAACCCTTAAATTTATCTGTTAAAGTTTTTGAAATGTTAAAATTATTCTGTAGATGAGTAGTTTAGTGTTTCACGAGTTTATAGAATCGAAAACCAACTAATTCTGACTTAAAACGAAGAAGTTATGAAGGTTTCAAGTAAAAACATTACAAAATCTGTAATCTGGGCATAGCCATGCGCGGCGGTATACATCACCCATCTTGGGTCGCCAGATATAAGGTACAGAATACAAATACAAACTTAATTATACAACCGTCGTGTAATATACGACCATACATAAACTGAAAGTTTTAATAGGAATATTGTCATCTAGACAATATCCACACTCAAAGGAGTCTTCATTATATTTATTGTCACACTATTTAACAGAATAGTAAGGACTACTAATGCTATCATCTGGACTGTCACTCCTTTCCCTGAGTCATCCCAGCTATATTCTCATTTCCTGAAGAGAATAGTGAAAGAAAGGGTGAGCTCAACTAGCCCAGTAAGAAATATTATGACTATGATAATGCAGAATAAATTATCAATAGTCTTCAACAATGTTAAACTGATAAAATACAATAGAAGAGAACAGTGAAAGAAAGGGTGAGCTCAACTGCAGCGGAACAAGTAATCCATTAGAAGAGTCAAGTAGAGAATAAAATCCACTATCTTTTATGGTTTAAAATGTTTTCATCAATTTTTATCGCTGAGACTCAGCTTAATAAATAAAACACATCATCTAATCATCCATGTACTACGGGCCAAGGATATTTATTAAATCATCAATGGTCATGACTATACCAAACAATCCCTGGTTATAATCGTACCAAAAACTATCATTCAATACATTACAGGCCACTGAGGACTTTTACCATATCATTTATAACATTACAGGTCATGATTATACCGAATGATCCTTGGTCATAATCATACTAAGTTCATCTATGCACGTAAGCAAAAGATGACTTTCATTATAATATAAGCATGAGGATGATGACAATGACATAATAAATAAATAAAACAAGTTCATGAATTAATTTATCCAGAAATTAATAACGTCCATATTGTCAACATGATACTTCTTTGTGGAGTAAAATTCAAGAATGCTCAGAAGAATATTTTTAATGAAAAGATACTGGATGAAGCGCAAATATCCAGGTCTAGGGTAAACGCACAGACAGGATATTCCAACAGAATAATAAAGAATGGAATAACAACAGAAATGACCATGCATGCGATAGTATCGCATGCATGTGTTATTCCAATGTAATAATAAATAATGGAACCGAGTCCGTCAGTAAATACGCATTTATGTAATATTTTGATGTATAATAATGAATGGAATAATAGAAGAATTTCACCATGTATGCGGTACTTCACATAAACAGGTTATTCCAACATAATAATAAAGAATAGAATAACAGAAAAATTTCGCCATGTATGCGATACTTCGCATAACAGGTTATTCCAACATAATAATAAAGAATGGAATAACAGAAGTTCTCTTCGTGAATAAGAAAGAAATAATACCCCTTACCTTAGAAGAACTGGATATTGGAAAAGTGAGGTAGCAGACTTCTCTTCTTCTTTCTCTCTATAATTTCTCTCTCTAAGTTTCAAAGAATTAAGTAAGAAATAAAGAAGGAATGAGCTTATTTATAGGAGAATGGACCTGAATAGTAACTAATTCATGAACGGTCCAGATTGATTTACATTTAAACGGACGGTCCCTATTGATTTACTATTAAAACTTAAAGCAACGATCCATACTGATTTACTATTAACTTTCCACCAACGGTCCATATTGATTCACTATTATAACTTTCCACCAGCGGTCCATATTGATTCACTATTATAACTTCAACCAACGGTCTGAAAATTAGAACATCTCCTCATGGAATAATATTGTACCCAAAAATGATTTGGACCAAAAAGAAATATATTTTTTTGGGTGAATAGTATCCTGTGAATAGTAACTCGTGAATAGTACTCCGACACGAAAAAGTGCCCCGAATACCCGATTTAACAATATAACCTTCAGACATCAATTATTATCGACATAAATATCGATTTCTACTAACACTAGTAATTTCCACACAATGGAACTATCAATTTCATCTTTAATCAACACGAGCTTATTCATCATCAATATTATAACTCACAATATTTAACAACCAGGTCGTTCCCAGCAAAGAGGGGGTTTTCCAATAAGGATTTCTCCCTATTGGCGCGCAATTAGGTGACCAAACATCTCCTTGACAGAACTTCTAGACATTGTAAATATTGCAATTTAATAATATGAATAACTTTGTCGTCTCAATTATTGATTTAATAATATATCATATTATGTAGATGATACTGTGACAATAATCGAATCAATAATATGAGAGATATGATGTATCAATTACTATAGCAATAATTGAGTATAAATGAGTGACTTCTCACGTAAGCATCAATAACGAATACCGTGTGCTACTATGCAATCACGCGTATTATTGTACTTTTACTACCGAGTAGTTCAACAGTTTTAACGGTAACACTTCCACCGTTATTTTTATAAAAAGATAATTTTGTCATTTTCTTACTACGACAATACTTCCGTTGTGGGGTCCACCAATAATTGTGCCGTCGAACGAATATTCCCTGTTAAAACGAATATTTCTCGACCAATCGAATATTTTATAACAACTTGCTTACTTTGCAAAATTTGTAAATATTAACCACAACTATAACATTATATTATATCCACACCATAATATTCAAAAATATAATTCGAGAGAAATTAATCTTTATTCATAAAAGTTGGGGTCTTACAACCTCCCCTTCTTATGAAATTTTGTCCTCAAAATTAGGGTACGTACCTGATATATTGAAGAGGTGAGGATATCTTGACTACATCTCAGATTCTAACTCCCAGGTCATTTCTTCCACATCGTGGTTTCTCCACAAAACTTTAACTTGAGGTATAACCTTGGAGCGTAGAATATGATCCTTCTTATCAAAGATTTTAACAGGTAACTCTTCATACGTTAAATCTTCCTCTATCTCGTCCGATTCTAGTTCAATAATGTGGTTCAAGTCTTTCACATATTTACGTAACATGGATATGTGAAAAATATTATGAACACGAGATATACTTAGCGGTAAAGCGAGTTTATAGGCCACAGTTCCTACTCGTTCGAGGATTGTAAATGGGCCAATGAATCGAGGATTGAGATTTCCTCTCTTTCCAATTCTTGTAACTCCTTTCCATGGAGCAACACGTAACAACACATGATCTCCAATATCGAATTCCACGTCCTTTCGATGAAGATCAGCATAACTCTTTTGTCGATCTTGTGAAGTTTTTATACATTGTCAGATCGTTTAAATCTTTTCTGTAGTCATACGTACCAAATTCGATCCCAACAACGTTGCTTCACCCACCTCATCCCAGCATACTAGAGAACGAAACTTTCTTCCATACAATGCCTCAAATGGAGCAATGCCAATACTTTCTTGATAACTGTTGTTGTAGGAAAACTCCACCAATGGTACGAACTTGTCCCAACTTCCCTTGAAGTCAAGGACACAGAGTCTTAATAAATCTTCAAGAGTTTGAATAGTCCTCTCCGATTGTTAAATCTGCTTGAGGATGATATCTTTGAACTAAATCGTAAATCCGTGCCCATAGCTTTTTGCAAACTAACCCAAAATCTTAAAGTGAATCTTGGGTCTCGATCAGAAACTATGGATACTGGCATACCATGAAATCTTACAACTTCGTTTATGTACATACGAGCAAGACGTTCAAGTGTATAAGTTTCTCGTATCGGTAAGAAATGAGCAGACTTGGTCAATCTATCAACAATGACCCAAATCGCATCTATGCCTTGAGAAACCTAGGGAAAACCAGTAACGAAATCCATGGTAATGTACTCCTACTTCTATTCTAGAATTTCAAATGGTTGCAATGGACCTTTTGGCACTTGATGCTCCGCCTTGACTCGTTGACAAGTTAGACACCTTGAGATAAACCCCGCTATATCTCTCTTCATATTACTCCACCAAAATGTATGTCGAAGATCATGATACATTTTGGTACTCCCAGGATGGATTGCAAATGGTGTGTTGTGCGCCTCCATCATGATTTTATACTTCAAGTCAGAATCGTTAGGAACACAAAGTCTGGATTTGACTCGAAGTATTCCTTCTTCATCGATTCTTGCTTCTGGCATAGCACCTTCTTGCACTTTCTTCTTCATATGCATCAGCTCTAGGTCTGTACCTTGAGCAGCTTTAACTTTATCGATTAAAGTTGGTTCTACTCGTATATTCGCCATCATCATATGGGTCCTTGGAGTCTTTAACTCTATCTCCATCCTTCGTAAGTCATACACAATGGGCCCTTGCATTGATAATAATGCACTCGTGCCCGCATATGATCTTCTACTCAATGCATCAGCTTTTACGTTCGTTTTTCCAAGATGGTATTGGATGGTATGATCATAATCTTTCAACAGCTCAAGCCAATGTTGTTGGCGCATATTGAGTTCCTTCTAAGTGAAGAACTATTTGAGGCTTTTATGATCCGTATAAATCTCCACCTTCTCTCCATATAGGTAATGCCTCCAAATCTTAAGCGCAAAAACGACAGCGGCCAACTCTAGATCATGAGTAGGATAATTCCTCTCATATTCTTTGAGTTGTCAGGAGGCATAGGCTATGACTTTCCCATGTTGCATGAGAACACATCCTAACCCTTTGCCTGAAGCATCACTGTAAATGACAAATCCCTCCGTGCGGATGGTATTGTCGAGCAGTCTTTGAAATGAGTCTACTCTTGAGTTCTTGAAAACTCTTCTCACATTCCTCGCTCTAATCAATTTTGTATCTTTACGAGGCAATGAGTTAATGGAGTAGCGATTCGAGAAAACCCTTCTACTTAATCTTCGATAATAACCTGCTAAGCCGAGAAAGCTACGATTTCGATCCATCGACTTAGGTTGCTCCCAGCTTTGAATTGCTTCAACCTTTTCCGGGTCAACAGATATTCCATGACTTGATACTACATGCCCAAGGAATGCTACTTCCTCAAGCCAGAACTCGCATTTCTTTAACTTAGCATATAGCTTGTTTTCACAAAGCTTTTGAAGTATCAGCCTCAAGTATTGCTCATGGTCTTCACGGGTTTTGGAGTATATGAGGATGTCATCAATAAAGATTTAACAAAAAGTGATCCAAATATTCCTTGAATACTTGGTTCATCATGTTCATAAAGGCGTTAGGAGCATTAGTCAATCCAAAAGACATGACTAGAATTCATAATGCCCGTCACAGGAGTTCTCGAAGCGCCTTTGGAATGTCATCGCTTTAATCTTCAACTTATGATATCCAGAACGAAAATCGATCTTTGAAAAGAATTTAGCGCCTTGCAACTGGTCAAACAAATCATCAATATGAGGTAACGGGTACCTATTTTTTATGGTGACATGATTCAACTCCCGATAATCAATACAAAGTCGCATACTTCCATCTTTCTTCTTCACGAATAGAACAAGAGCACCCCAAGGAGACGTACTAGGACGAATAAAACCGATGACTAACAATTCACAGAGTTGGGTTTTAACTCACTCGAAGTTCAATAGAGCCATTCGATATGGGGCTTTGGAAATGGGTTTTGTATCGGATTCAAGGTCGATACAAAATTCAATTTCACGCTCTGGGGGTAGGCCAGGAAGTTCTTCAGGGAATACGTCAGGAAATTTATTAACAATAGAAATATCATTCAAATCTGACGTATTTTTATTTAAATCCGTGACATGAGCTAAGAAAGCTTGACATCCATTTTTCAATAAACGAATAGCTTTATCGCTTGATATGACAGTGATGGATTTTAATGGTTTGGTTGCTTGAATTCGCATAATAGGTTGGTTAGGAATATGAAAGCTAACAACCTTACGAAAATAATCAATTTTTTCATGATGAGTAGTTAACCAATCGATCCCTAGAATCACATCAAATGCAAGTGTTTTCAAAGAAATAAGATCAACAGGTAATGTGCGGTTACCGATTTGAATCAAACAGGACTTATAAACTGTGGATGTAATGAAGGTTTCTCCCAACGGAGTTTCAACAGATAAGTCAAAGTCTAATTTCTCTGGAGTCAAATTTAAACATTGAGCGCAAGTAGGAGAAATAAAGGAATGGGTAGAACCAGTATCAAATAAAGTATAAACTTCGCTAGCATTTATGATTAGCTTACCCATGATCACCTCGTTCGGATTCCTCGCTTTTTGGGAGGTTACGACAAACGCTCTCCCTTGAACTACTGATTTTGTCTTGTCTAGGACACCTTTTGATGCCTCCATCCCAGCTAGACTTGAATTTGGTGCACGATAAAATCGGACTAGGTGGCCTTCTTTTCCGCAATTATAACATGTTTTGGACTGCATCGTGCAGTTTGGACTTATGTGTCCTTCCCCTCCACATTTGTAATATATGACCGGCGGTCGTTCTCCTTCCTTAACAATGGGTGCTGGTGCTGACATCCTTCCATCTTTGCTGAACCTTCTCTTCTTGAAATTTCCACTCCTATTGTCTTGGCCATGATTACCACCGAAGTGGTTATCATTTCTGGCATGTTGATTCCCTCCATGTTTGTTGTCACCGCTTTGATGACTGCTACCACTAGTATTATCGACTTGTCGGCTGCTCTCTCTTGGTTGGGTTGACTCATTATTGTGCTCCAATAACTGAGCCTTATTCACAACATCTGAATACAAACACAGTTTATGAGAGTTAAGATATTGATGTATCTCGGGTTTCAAACCTCTTAGAAACAACCGTGTCATTCTCTCCTCATTATCAACCAAGTGGGATGCAAACCGAGACAACTCGGCAAACTTAGCTTCGTACTGCGCCACGGTCATATTGTTTTGCTCAAGCTTGATGAACTCTACCTCCTTCATGTGACGAATACTTTCAGGAAAGTACTTGTCGTTGAACAGCTCTTGGAATTTCTCCCAAGACATCTTCAATCATGGCGGTTGAGTACGCTTTCTGATTCCCACCAAGAATCATCAGACGCAAACATGAAGGTGGCAAAGGAACCTTTTGCTCCTCGGAGCATCCCAAGACATCAAATATCTTGTTGATCCGCTTTATCCACGTCTCCACCTTAAGTGGTTTTGGCTCTCCAAAAACTCCGGTGGTCCCATCTCCTTGAATCATGATATGATGACCGACCGTGAGTTGTCGGTGTTTCCACCGCATTTTGGGCGAGCCGCCACCTTTGATGTTGTATGAATTGCATAAAGCCTCTGACCATCCCATCGTTCACCATTTCATCGGTGTTATTGTTTTCATGAGGATTATTGTCTTCATGTTGCACATTACCCTGGGCATTGATCGTTGGTGACTCAACGGTCTCACGTGCTTCATTTCTTATCTCAAGATTTTCAGATGCCATTTTCAAATACTGCAACAAAACAAGGGTTAATTAACATATCACATATTATCCCTATACTCCGACCAACCAATTAAATACCAAATAAACTTAGGTAGGTCATACTAGTTAAGGAATTCCCCGTCTCTCCCCTCCTACTCTCTTGCTCTCTTTCTCTCTGTGTCCTAATCTACAACTACCATCACCAAATACTTTTCCAAATCAACTTCCATATATCCACATTCAAAGTTTTTAATCCTAAGTCCACTCTCCTTAATCTACTCTCTCATACATACAGTTAACCATTCACATCCTAGTCTCTGTACCCCACGATCCTTACCCCTCCACCCTCATCATCTATACACCCACAATTAGGGATTCGGGATACATTGAGGCAGAAAATAAAAAGTTTCAAGGCAATGGAAACAAAGACTTGCACTAAACAAACTTCATCAAAGAGATACATTTCACTGTGATTGCTTGAGTCAGAACAGAGTAGGCACTGCAAGTGTTTTTGAAAAGGGTTGAAAGACTAAATTGGTGTGTCAAATAAGTTTAGGGGAATAGCAGGTAGATATCCTTGGAAAATTATCAAGGCTTGATACTAGAATTAGGGAAGGTGCATATATCACGCTTTCAGCCAGTTAGGAATTCAAGTGCAGTTCCCGGCATTTGGAGCCGCCCATACTTATCCTCCGCCCGATACACCTTCTAACCATGAGGAGGTGGACGACAACGCATATGCCTTGGATTAGGGGAGTTAATTCTAATCTCTACTTACTATTTATAACAATGTGGGCATTATTGTCGATAAGTTTGGGGGGATTGTTCCTTAGTTTGCATTCATTTGCATGTAGTTAGTTTGCATTCATATATTATAATTCATTCGATATGTAGTTTTGCATGTAGTTTAATTTATTTATCTGCATTTGCATGTAGTTGTATTTTTGTTAGTTTGATTCATGTGTTGCAAATTTTTTTTTAAAAAAAATTGGAAATCACAAAAATATTTTGCATTTAGATAGTTCACGTAGTATATACAGTGCATGAATTTGAGCATGTTAGTTAGTGTGAATTTGACTTGGCCTATGACGAGATTGGGATCATATATATAGTTGAACAGTATTAACAACTAAGGCATAGATGTAATATCATATCATGATGTAAATTTTATTCTGTTTGAAACTAGTTTAACTGGATAACATATTAGGTTGAAAAATTTGATTAACTTAGTTTAAATGATCGCATAATTGTCTTCTTGGGGGAAATCCTGGTTTTTAATAAAGGAAAATCGGTAACCTTGTAGTAAAGGCTAAGATGACGGTAAAACCTAAGTTTAGGAGAAAATTTGGGATTTATATAAGCTTAAAAGAAATTATGCAAAAAAAAAAATGAAAATGCATAAAAAGAGAAAAAAAAATTATGAATAAACATATTGATTAGTTTAGTTATATGGCATTTGTTACTCGAGTAAGTAAATCCTGGGGGATGTCTCTACACCTAGCGCCCAAAAATCGTCTAGTTTGGGAATCGTTGGTCAAAAACTCGCTACATGGGTAACATTAAAAAGCCTAAGAGAACTAGATATTGCACAATCAGGTGTAAACACGAGAAAGAGAAAAATGTCCTCGTGACAAAATGCAAGTAGATTGTGTGACGCCCCCAAAAATAGATATACATCACCCATCTTGGGTCGCCAGATATAAGGTACAGAATACAAATACAAAATTAATTATACAACCGTCGTGTAATATATGGCCATACATAAACTGAAAGTTTTAATAGGAATATTGTCATATAGACAATATCCACACTCAAAGGAGTCCTCATTACATTTATTGTCATACTATTTAACAGAATAGTGAGGACTACTAATGCTATCATCTGGATTGTCACTCCTTTCCAGACTAGAATCCCAATTATATTCTCATTTCACAAGAAAAAAGGTGAAAGAAAGGATGAACTCAACTAGCCCAGTAAGAAATATTATGACTATGATAATGCAAAATAAATTATCAATAGTCTTCAACAATGTTAAATGATAAAATACAATAGACATCAAGTTTAACTGCAGCGGAACAAGCAATCCATTAGAAGAGTCAAGTAGAGAATAAAATTTACTATCTTCTATGGTTTAAAATGTTTTCATCAATTTTTATCGCTGAGACTCAGCTTAATAAATAAAACACATCATCTAATCATCCATGTACTATGGGCCACGGATATTTATTAAATCATCAATGGTCATGACTATACCGAACAATCCCTGGTTATAATCATACCAAAAACTGTCCATCAATGCATTACAGGCCACTGAGGACTTTTACCATATCATTTATAACATTACAGGTCATGATTATACCGAATGATCCCGGGTCATAATCATACTAAGTCCATCTATGCACGTAAGCCAATGATGACTTTCATTATAATATAAGCATGAAGATGTTGACAATGACATAATAAATCAATAAAACAAGTTCAAGAATTAATTTATCCAGAAATTAATAACGTCCAAATTGTCAACATAATACTTCTTTGTGGAGTAAAATTCAAGAATGCTCAGAAGAATAGTTCCATGAAAAGATACTGGATGAAATGCAAATATCAAGGATATTCCACTAATTTCATGGAGTATAGAAGCCAAAACTTTAACCAACTAAGTATAATAGAGTATATGAAACTGCAAATGGATTTTTACCCGTCATGCGGTAATCCACGTATACAGATCATTTCCACAATTTAATAAGGAATGAATACAAAGGATCATTCACCATGCATGTGGTAATCCACATAGACAAGTTATTCCAACAGAATAATAAAGAATGGAATAACAGAAAGATTCACAATGCGTATGCGATAGATCGCATGCATGTGTTATTCCCAATGAATAATAAATAATGGAACTAGGTTAGAAACTTAAAACGCATGCATGTGATATTCCGATAAAAGAATAAATAATGGAACCAGGTCCGGCGTAAACGCACAGACAGGATATTCCGACAAAATAATAAATAATATAACTAGGTTCGGCGTAAACGCACTAACTGGATATTCCAACATAATAATAAATAATGGAACCACCCGGTAAACGCATAAGCATGTGATATATTAGATAGAATAATAAAGAATGGAATAATAACGAAATGACCATGCATGCGATAGACCCTTACAGATAAAGTTATTCCAACGAATAATAAATAATGGAACCAGTCCGTCAGAAACACACGTATGAATATTCCGGCGAATAATAATGAATGGAATAATAGAAGAATTTCACCATGTATGCGGTACTTCGCATAAACAGGTTATTCCAACATAATAATAAAGAATAGAATAACAGAAAAATTTCGCCATGTATGCGATACTTCGCATAACAGGTTATTCCAACATAATAATAAAGAATGGAATAACAGAAGTTCTCTTCATGAATAAGAAAGAAATAATACCCCTTACCTTAGAAGAACTGGATATTGGAAAAGTGAGGTAGCAAACTTCTCTTCTTCTTTTTCTCTATAATTTCTCTCTCTAGAGTTTCAGTGAATTCGTAAAAAATAATGAAGGAATGAGCTTCTATTTATAGGAGAATGAACTGAATAGTAACTAATTCATGACCGGTCCAGATTGATGTACTTTAAATGGACGGTCCATATTGATTTACTATTAAAACTTAAAGCAACGGTCCATACTGATTTACTATTAAAACTTTAAACCAGCGATCCATATTGATTTACTATTAAAACTTTCCACCAGCGGTCCATATTGATTCACTATTATAACTTTTCATCAACGGTCCATATTGATTCACTATTATAACTTCAACCAACGGTCTGAAAAATTAGCACATCTACTCATGGAATAATATTGTACCCAAAAATGATTTGGACCGAAAAGAAATATATTTTTTGGGTGAATAGTATCCCGTGAATAGTAACTTGTGAATAGTACTTCAAACACCTAAAAGTGCCCCAATACTTCGATTGAACAATATAACCTCCAGACATAAATTATTATCGACATAAATATCGATTTCTACTAACACTAATAATTTCCACACAATGGAACTATCAATTTCATCTTTAATCAATACGAGCTTATTCATCATCAATATTATAACTCACAATATTTAACAATCAGGTCGTTCCCAGGAAAGAGGGGGCTTTCCAATAAGGATTTCTCCCTATTGGCGCGCAATTAGGTGACCAAACCTCTCCTTGACAGAACTTCTAGACATTGTAAATATTGCAATTTAATAATATAAATAACTTTATCGTCTCAAATATTGATTTAATAATATATCATATTATGCAGATGATACTGTGACAATAATTGAATCAATAATATGAGAGATATGATGCAGCAATTATTGTAGCAATAATTTAGTATAACTGAGTGACTTCTCACCTAAGCATCAATAACCAATACCGTGTGCTACTATGCAACCACGCGTATTACTGTACTTTTACTACTGGGTAGTTCAACAATTTTAATGGTAACACTTCCGCCGTTATTTTTATAAAAAGATAGTTCTGTCGTTTTCTTACTACGACAATACTTCCGTTGTGGGGTCCACCAATGATTGTGCCGTCGAACGAATATTCTCTGTTAAAACGAATACTCCCCAACCAATCGAATATTTTATAACAACTTGCTTACTTTGTAAAATTTATAAATATTACCCACAACTATAATATTATATTATATCCACACCATAATATTCAAAAATATAATTCGAGAGAAATTAATCTTTATTCATAAAAGTTGGGGTCTTACAGATTGCATGTTCAAAAATTGGATTGGTGGTACTTGATGTCAATTGGATGGGAATTGAGGCTAAAATGGATCAGGACTTGAAGGCTCAGGAAGCAGCAGTGAAGGAACTAGGAAAACAAGAATTACCCTGTAGCACGGCCGCGCCCTATTTGTACTAGGGTACAGCACGACCACGCCATCTGCTCATCAAATATGCATGTTCTCTACCAATATAGCGTAACTGTGCCTAGTGAAGGCTTAAAGGCAACGTAGCCGCGCGCACCAGTTCAAGGTTGACCAATGTTTGACTTTTATGTAATATACAACTTTTGATGTGTAATATTGAGTCAAAACTTCTAATTAGCTTAGGATTTAGAACAAAGGCATATATAAGGTTTTTAATGACATAATTTTAGATTCGATTATGCTTTTCATTCATAAACCATAGTTTTTAATTAGCTATTGGAGATTGAAGCAATTTGGCTAGCATTGGAGATTCAAAGAAGGAACAGAAGAGGAACTTCAATATTGCAAAAATCATATTCTACTATTTTTTTTACTTCTAATTTTGTATTTTTATACTATTTCAATTATGGATTCTAGAGTGAAGAGATATACTACAAAAATATAATTCTTGTATGGACCACATTCATGAATATTCATGTTTTAATCGAGTATTTTCTTCAATTAAAGATGTCAGTCGACCGGAGTTGGATGTACCGTAAGATATGGGTTGATGGGAGGGGATTAGTTGATGCGTACCGTGATGGGGTGTGAAATTTTATGGACAAATCAATAGAACATGCTGATGATCCGAACGAAAAGATGATATGCCCGTGTCTGAAGTGTAAAAACATGATCTGGAAGACTGCCGACGAAATTAAAAATGACTTATATTCATGTGAGTTTGTAGATGGGTATTCAGTACGGATTCATCACATGGAAACAACTGAGTTTAGAAAACAGACATATAGTACCATAGACCAACTAGTTCACGGGGATTCGCAATTAGATAACTATGATGTCGTGCAGATATTTGATGCGTATGGCCCTACCAATATTGACTGGGATGAAAAAGAGCATGCGTCAAGCAGTGCTCAACAAAAGCCAAATGATTCAGCTGATGCCTTCTATAAGATGTTATCTAAATCTTGGGTCATATTGTATCCTGGAAATGACAAACACACCAGGCTATCTGCAGTGACGAAGCTCTTACACTTCAAGAATGAGCTATCTATAGTGAGGAACCTCTTATACTTCATGTATGATTTAGGCCATGCGGGTCAACCTCCTAATATGGTCGAGTTTTGGGATAGAGTCCATATGTCAAAGGTGTCGACGATATCTCCCGCAACATTAGCTATACAGATAATACATCTACTATAATAATTATTATTTAGGATCATATCTAACTTTAATATGATCGTAATGACGAGTTAACTCACATGTACATATATTAAGTTACAAGATCGATTTGAGAAGATCTGGGACCAGCGTGTAGCTGAGTTACAGGCTGCTAGGGGCAATTTTGAGACGTTAGATTCCACCATCCCTCCACCCAAGATTAGTTTATCTCAGGATGTGGAGATGACTCTTTGG
The DNA here is from genome assembly GCA_020205605.1 of Panax ginseng. Classification (NCBI taxonomy): domain Eukaryota; kingdom Viridiplantae; phylum Streptophyta; class Magnoliopsida; order Apiales; family Araliaceae; genus Panax; species Panax ginseng. The sequence continues at coordinate 48,777,665 of CM035132.1, forward strand.
GTCGTGTCTAAGGATCCTCCCAGCAGCATTACCGGCCAGTATCGAGTGATGGTGTTGCCGAGGATACCGGCCTATACATTACCTAGAGGTATAATATTTTAGTATATTCTTTAATCCATAAAAGGATATTGATAGAAATATATTGCAAAAATATGGAAAGAGTATAAAATGAGTTTCAGTTTTACTCAGACCTGATTAAGTCATCTCAAAAAAAGAAGAATTAAAAAAAAAACTAGTCGACACACGCGTAAATGAACTTTTAAGGGTTTAATATACTATTTATACGTTCCATATTTTATATTTGACATTGTACCACTGGCATTTAATTTTTCGTGGGCATTTTTTTTATTAATTAATGTCATTTTTTAGTGGATAAATTATTTTAATGTTTGAAGATTATTTGGAGGAAAAAAGATATATTACTTATGTTAGAGAATATTACTCATAATGATATTAAATATAGTGGGTACGTATGATAGTAATGTTGGATAAAACTTTTTCAGGCCCGACAAAGAAGAATATAAGTAATATTAAGCTTCAATATTTTTCTTTAGATGAAATATTGTGTGATGGTTAAAACACAATCAAGAAAAATAAATTGAAAAAGGCCTCCATCGATAAATGACGAAACAAATATATTCCCACGTTCATTGGATTTTTTTATCAATTGTACTTCCTCCATTCGAAAAACAATTCACGCGAAAAATTCAGTGATTGTAATAATTGTCAAAAATATTCTATAGTGGTGGCACAACTAGACACCAGTAAGATCCATCATATATACTACTATTTTGTGATTGCTAGTAAATTCCATCACCTAATATATTTGTTGGTCATATATGCTTGTTTTTTAGTGATTGCCTTGACTGTCACAAATAGTTAATAGTAATGGAAAAATTAGCCATTACTAGGAGCTGTTATTATATTATTATTTTATGATTGTTGAAAAAGTCCATCATATAATATCATTTTTTGAGATTACTTTCAATGTCGTCATAAAGGTCCATCATATATGTTTTCTTTTCGTGATGGTCTTGGTCGTCACCAAATATTTTTTGAAGTTTTTTCTTTGTGATGGATTAAATGCAATCACGTTAAAGAGAAATATATAGGTGATGGTTGCATGCCTTCTCAAAAACTAAAAATTATTTTTGGACAATATTGAAAGTAGTATGCACACAAGCCAATCATGTTGATGATAAATCATATACTTTGTAACAATCTTATTCATTTATTAATAAAAGAATTGTTTAATTTAAAAGGCTTTAATTTATCTACATGGTGTTGTTTTATAATATGTGATAAACCCATAGTTTGAGTAATGCTTTTAGAATCATGATGATGATCATGCTAATGAGATCTAAATTCTTAGATAGCTCACAAACTAAAATATTTTTTTCCCAATTGTTGGATTACTAAAAAGAGGATTAGTGAATCCAGATAGATTGGTACATACGTTACTTGCTCATTGGATGAGGATGATTGATCTCATGATCATTTTTGTGGAGACACTAAAGTATGTGATGCCCCCAAAATAGGTATACATCACCCATTCTGAGTCGTCAAATACATGGTACAGAAACAACTACAACTTTATTAATACAATTGTCGTGCAAAATACGACAACACATAAACTTTGAGTTTAAATACAAATATTATCTTCTAGACAATATCCACACTCAAATAAGTCCTCTTTACAATTATTGATACATTATTTTACAAAAATAGTGAGGACTACTAAAACAACTTTCTAGAACCATCATTCCATACCCCGACTAGTACTCGCTACATTTTCGCCTCCTGAGAAGAAAAATGGAACAAAAAGGAAAAGGGTGAGCTCAACTAGCCCAGTAAAGAACATTATGACTAAGATAATATAGAACAAATTATTGTTAGTCCTCAACTGGGAATAATATGATAGAATATAATAGACAACAAGTTTCAGATCAATATTCGCAGCGAAAATAACAATTCATAGAAGAGTTACGTAGAGAATGAAATCTACTATCATCTATGAATTTAAAAGTCCATCATCAAAATTATATCCCTGTAACATCAATCAATATTCATCTTGAATCAAATATTCATCTTTGCACTATAGGCCAAAGATATTCATCAGTTGGTCATGTTCATCTCAACACCTGTTCATCTTTGCACTACGGGCCAAAAATATTCATCAGAAAATCATTTATCTTTGCACTAGAGGCCAAAGATATTCAGTTATATCATCATTTAGGACTGAGGATGATGAAAAATATTTTAAAGAAAACGAATCCAGTGAGACAAAAGAACAAATATTAGGGATTCATACTTCGGTTTATCCATGTTCAAAAACACCTCATAATATACTATCGTGGAGTAAAATTCAAGAGTAAAGATCAAAACATGGATACAATCAAAGATAGTAACAAAAATAGACATCTGGGACAAAGAAGAGAAAATTTCATTTTTTCAGTGAATAGTGTCGTATTCGTGAATAGTGCTGTATACGTGAATAGCGTCGTATACGTGAATAGTAACCCCAACACAAAAAGACAAAAATTTCATAAGAAAAATCATACCAATATTCCAGCATAATGATATTGAAAGAAATAATATCATTTATAAAAAAAAATAACATCCCTTACCTCAAAAGGATGATGATTACATTTGGAATCTCGGATATAGTCTTTGAAGGAACTTGCACCGTATAACAACACTCAAAATATCAAAATACTCGCAAGAATATGCTTGATGATATAGAGAAAGAAAACTTCAGTTTCTGGGTGATTTTCAATTCTAACCTAAGCATCCTATTTATAGGAAAATGCTTAGAACACCAAAGCAAAAAATTTAATAAAATATTAATATTTTTAAAAAAAATTCCTCCGTACACCAAAGAAATCTGAATTCAGCTCATTTACCACACATGTGGGGCCCAGCAAAATGAATAAAACATTTTTTTAGAAAAAATATTTAAAACTTCAAAAATCAATTATTCCAGAACTTCAATAATTCATATAAATAGCCCTTTTATCAGAAAATTTTGAATCTTATGTCCATTCCATAGGAAATTCAATTTTCTACAACTTTATAAGTTTAAGTTTTTCCAAATTCCAAACAGAAATTTACCGAAATCCACATACGGACGATTTTACAGGCTATAATCAAATTTCAGTCAAGAAATAGGACCCACCAACATGTTTAACATGTTTTTAGCATTTATTATAACAAAAATACTCTTTCTCCTCATTTATTCATATATCACACATTCATTGTAAAAATATCACCATTATTATAATATAATAATATATTTAAATGAATTATTTTATCAAAAAAGATAAAATATCAATTTTCATCAATTGTCATTTTTCTAAAAATTCCTCCATTTTTATCCACATAAATAAATATTGTTCTTATCATATAAATCAATAATTAATTATTTACAAATAATATTACAGAATAACAATATGACAAACAGGTCGTTCCCAGGAAAGAGCGGGTTTCCAATAAGAATTTCTCCTTACTGGCGTGCAATTAGGTGACCAAACCTCTCCTTAGACAGAACTTCCTTAGACATTGCCAATAATTCTATCTAATAATATTATTCAAATAATATGAATTATTGATCTGATAATGGGAAATATTGTGTTGTGACAATTATTAAAACAACAACAATATAAAATATCAACGTAGCAATTATTGAATCAATAAAATATTAAACAGTAATTACTGTAATAATTATTGAGTAGTACCTTCTTATGTAAGAATCAATAATTGGTGAAATCTGGTATGTCTTCTTGTGCTGACAACAACGTATTCATCGTGTTTTAACCACCGGGTATTCCAACAGTGTTAACGATAACAACTACGGGTTTATTTATAAAAAAACTTATACTTATCGTTTTCTTCATCCAATCGCTTTCCGTTATGGGGGCCACCACACAATTATCACTACTGTAAATTTAATATTCCCAAACGGTAAGAATATTCCACGACCAAACGAATATTCCCCGGCAACAATGAATATTTTATAAACACTTGCTTATTTAAGATATTTGCGCATTTTACCCATAACTAACCACATTAATCAAATCAACCCTTACTATTTCAAAATAATAAATAGAGAAAATTTAATTTCATTTATAATAAGTTGGGGTCTTACAACCTCCCCTCTTTATGAAATTTCATCCTCGAAATTGACGTACGTACCTGGTGTTTCGAAAAGGTGAGGAAACCTCGCTTTCATTTTTGTTTCCAACTCCCAGGTCATTTCTTTAATAGCATGGTTCCTCCATAAAACTTTGACTTGTGGTATGACCTTTGTGCGTAGGACATGCTCCTTCCTATCTAAGATCTTGATAGATACCTCCTCGTACGTTAAATCTTCAGCTATTTTTTCTGGTTCTAACTCAATAATGTGGTTCGGGTCTTTTACATATTTACAAAGCACAGATATGTGGAAAAACATTATGAACACGAGACATACTTGGAGGTAACGCGAGTCTATAGGCCACATTTCCTACTCGGTCAAGAATATGAAATGGACCAATAAATCGTGGATTGAGTTTTCCTCTTTTCCCGAATCTTGTAACTCCCTTCTTTGGAGCAACACGCAACAATACATGATCCCCAATACTAAATTCCACATCCTTTCGATGAAGATCCACATAACTCTTTTGTCGATCTTGTGCCGTTTGTATACATTGTCGAATCATTTGGATCTTTTCTGTAGTAATACGTACCAACTCCGGTCCCAACAATGTTGTTTCACCCACCTCATCCCAACATACTGGAGAGCGACACTTTCGTCTATACAGTGCTTCGAATGGAGCCACACCTATACTTGCCTGGTAACTGTTGTTGTAGGAGAATTCCACCAATGGTAAATACTTATCCCAACTCCCTTTGAAGTCTAGGACACAGAGTCTTAATAGATCTTCAAGATTTTGAATAGTCCTCTCTGATTGTCTGTCCGTTTGAGGATGGTATGCCGAATTGAATCGTAAATCCATGCCCATAGCTTTCTGACAGCTAACCCAAAATCGTGAAGTGAATCTTGGGTCACGATCCAAAACTATGGATACTGGCATGCCATACAAACTCATAATGTCATTAACGTACATACGATCAAGACGTTTAAGGGAATAAGTCTACCGTATTGGCAAGAAATGATCAGACTTAGTTAATATATCAACAATAACCCAAATCGCATCTATGCCTTGAGAAACCGTGGGAAGACCCGTAATGAAATCCATGGTAATGTGTTCCCACTTCCATTTCGGAATCTCAAGTGGTTGCAATGGACCCTTAGGCACTTGATGCTCCGCCTTTACACATTGACAAGTTAAACACTTCGAGATAAACTTCGCAATCTCTCTCTTCATATTGTTCCACCAAAATATATGTCGAAGATCACGATACATTTTGGTACTTCCAGGATGAATTGCAAACGGTGTGTTGTGTGCCTCCATCATGATTTTGTACTTCAAATCAGAGTCGTTAGGAACACAAATTCTGGAGTGGACTTGAAGTATTCCTTCTTTATCGATTCTTGCTTCTAGAATAGTACCTTCTTGTACTTTCTTCTTTATACGCATCAGCTCCGGGTCTGTGGCTTGAGTAACTTTAACTTTATCTATTAAAGTTAGTTCTATGCGTATACTTGACATTATCGTATAGGTCCCCAGAGTCTAGAATTCTATCTTCATCTTTTATAAATCACACAAAATGGGCCTTTGTGTTGACAACATCGCACTCGTTCCCGCATATGATCTTCTACTCAATGCATCAGCTACCACGTTCGCTTTTCCAGGATGGTATTGAATGGTGTGGTCGTAATCTTTCAACAGCTCGAGCCAACATCATTGCCGCATGTTGAGTTCCTTTTGGGTGAAGTAATATTTGAGGCTTTTATGGTCTGAATATATCTCCACTTTCTCCCCATATAGATAGTGCCTCCAGATCTTTATCGCGAAAATGACTACTGTCAACTCTAGATCATGAGTAAGATAATTCCTCTCATATTCTTTAAGTTATCGCGAGGCATAGGCTATGAATTTCCCATGTTGCATGAGAACACATCTTAACCCTTTGCCTGAAGCATCGCTGTAGATAACAAATTCATCCGAACCAGATGGTATTGTCTCCTCTTAAGCTCTTAAAAAATCTTCTCTCATTCCTCGCTCCATACGAATTTTGTATCTTTCCGAGTCAGTTGAGTTAACGGAGTAGCGATTCGAGAAAATCCTTCCACGAATCTCCAATAATAACCAGCTAAGCCCAGAAAGCTACGTAATTCGGTCACCGACTTTGATTTCTCCCAACTTTGTATTGCTTCAATCTTCGTTGAGTCAACAGATACTCCATATTTTGACACCACGTGCCCAAGGAATGCTACTTCCTCAAGCCAAAACTCGTATTTCTTCAACTTGGCATATAGCTTGTTTTCATGAAGCCTTTGGAGTAACAGCTTCAAATGGTGCACATGATCTTCACGACTTTTGGAATATATGAGGTTGTCATCAATAAAGACAACAACGAACTGATCCAAATATTCCTTGAATACTCGGTTCATCATATCCATGAAAGCCGCAGGAGCATTAGTCAATCCAAAAGACATGACTAAGAATTAAAAATGCCCGTACCGAGTTCTAAAGGAAGTCTTTGGAATATCCTTAGTTCTAATCTTTAATTGATGATATCCAGAACGAAGATCGATCTTTGAAAAGAATTGTGCTCCTTGCAACTGGTCAAACAGGTCATCAATACAAGGTAGCAGATACCTATTCTTGATGGTGACATGGTTCAATTACCGGTAGTCAATACAAAGTCGCATACTCCCATCTTTCTTCTTTATAAATAAAATAGGAGCACCCCAAGGTGATGTACTAGGACGAATAAAACCGATGTCCAACAACTGCTGTAGTTGGACCTTTAACTCCTGAAGTTCAATAGGAGCCATTCGTTATGGGGTTTTAGAAATGGGCTTTGTACCAGGTTCAAGGTCAATAAAGAATTCAACTTCACGTTCTGGGGGTAGACCGGGAAGTTCTTCACGAAATACATCAAGAAATTCACTAACAACAGAAATATTATTCAAATCTGACGTATCTTTATTCAAATCCATAACATTGGATAAGAAAGCTTGACATCCATTTTCAATAAACGAATGGCTTTATGGCTTGATATGACAGTGATTGATTTTAGTGGTTTAGTTGCTTGAATTCGTATAACAGGTTGGTTAGGAATATGAAAACTAACAACCTTACGAAAATAATTAATTTTGGCATGATGAGTAGTTCACCAATCAATCCCTAAAATCACGTCAAATGCAAGTATCTTTAAAGAGATAAGGTCAACAGGTAATGTGATGGTGCCAACTTGGATCAAACAAGATTTAGAAATAGTGGATGTAATGAAAGTTTCTCCTAACGGAGTCTCCAAAGATAAGTCAAAGTCTAATTTCTCCGGAGTCAAGTTTAAACGTTGAGCACAAGCAGGAGAGATAAATGAATGGGTAGAACCGGTATCTAGTAAGGTATAAACTTTTGCAAAAATTTATGATTAGCTTACCCGTGATCACCTTGTTTGGGTTCCTCGTATTTTGACCAATCACGACATACGTTCTTTCAGGAACCGCTGACTTTGACTTTTCTGAGACAGCCTTTTGAGTCACCATCCCCGCTGGACTTGATTTTGCTACAATATAATCTTGAGCGATATGTCCTTCCTTTCCACAATTATAACATACCTTGAACTGTTGTGGACAGTTTGGGTTGATGTGTACCTCTTTTCCATATTTATAGCATACGATCGGTGGTCATTCTCCTCCCTTAGAAATAGTTGATGCTGGTGCTGACGTCTTCACATTGTCATTGTTGAATCTCCTCTTTTTGAAACTTCCACTTGACTCGCCTCTCCTATTATCATGACCACGATTACCACCAGAGTGGTTACCGCTTTTGTCTGAATTTTTCCCTCCCCGCTGGTTATCATTGCTCCGATGAATGCTGTCACCGATATGACCCTGGTTGTGGTCCCTCGGTTGAACGTACTCATCATCTCGCTTTAATAATTGAGCCCTGTTGACAACATCTGAATATAGAGAAAATTTGTGAGAAATAAGATATTGACGTATGTCGGGTTTCATACCTCTCAGAAACATCCGCGTTATACGTTCCTTATTCTCTACCAAATGAGGTGTAAACCTGGATAACTCCGCGAACTTTGCCTCATACTGGGACACAGTCATGTTGTTCTGTTCCAGTTTAGTAAACTCCACCTCCTTCATATTACGAATACTTTCAGGAAAGTACTTGTCATTGAACAGTTTTTGAAATGTCTCCCAAGACATGTTGAGTGCAGCTAGATGGGTACGCTTCACAGATTCCCACCAGTAATCTGCCTTACTACAGAACATAAAAGTGGCAAATGGAACCTTCTGTTCCTCCGTGCATTCCAAGACATTGAATAACTTGGTAATTTGTTTGATCCACATTTCTGCCTTAATCGGATCTGGCTTTCCCCAGAATTCTGGTTGTCCCAACTCTTTGAACTGCTTGGCTGTGACCAGCTGTGCGTTGCCATTATTTCTTTCTGTATTTTGAACATGAGTCTCCCTCGTCTGGTTTTGCATGAATTGAAAAAAGCTTCTAAATATTTCATCGTTCATCGTCTGCTCAGTGGTGTTGTTTACAAGAGGAATATTGTCGGCCTATTGCACGTTCTCCTCGTCGGTGATTAATGGTGTCTCCACGGTCTCATTTACTCGTTAATATTTTCATCTGTCATTCTTAAATACTGCCACAAAACAAGGGTTAATTAAAGAAATTGACATGCAACATAATAACCCTATACTCTGACCAACCAACAAATAAGCTTAGGTAGGACATACTAGCAAAGGATTTACTCGTCTCTCCCCTCCTAGTCTTATTCCCCCGATCTCCGCTAGAGACAATATCTCTAAGCTCTGATACCAATTGTGACGCCACAAAAATAGGTATACATCACCCATTCTGAGTCATCAAATACATGGTACAGAAACAACTACAACTTTATTAATACAATTGTCGTGCAAAATACGACAACACATAAACTTTGAGTTTAAATATAAATATTGTCTTCTAGATAATATCCATACTTAAATAAGTCCTCATTACAATTATTATTACATTATTTTACAAAAATAGTGAGGACTACTAAAATAACTTTCTAAAACCATCATTCCATACCCCGACTAGTACTCGCTACATTTTCGCCTCCTGAGAACAAAAAATGGAACAAAAATGTAAAGGGTGAGCTCAACTAGCCCAGTAAAGAACATTATGACTAAGATAATATAGAACAATTATCGTTAGTCCTCAATAGGGAAAAATCTGATAGAATATATTAGACAACAAGTTTCAGATCAATATTCGCAGCGGAAATGACAATTCATAGAAGAGTTACGTAGAGAATCAAATCTACTATCATCTATGAATTTAAAATTCCATCATCAATATTTTATCCATGTAACATCAATCAATATTCATCTTGAATCAAATATTCATCTTTGCACTATGGGCCAAAGATATTCATCAGTTGGTCATGTTCATCTCAACACCTGTTCATCTTTGCACTACGGGCCAAAGATATTCATCAGAAAATCATCCATCTTTGCACTACAGGCCAAATATATTCAGTTATATCATAATTTAGGACTGAGGATGATGAAAAATATTTTAAAGAAAACGAATCTAGTGAGACAAAAGAACAAATATTAGGGATTCCTACTTCGGTTTATCCATGTTCAAAAAACATCCCATAATATACTATGGTGGAGTAAAATTCAAGAATAAAGATCAAAACATGGATACAATCAAAGATAGTAATAAAAATAGACATCTGGGACAAAGAAGAGAAAATTTCATTTTCTGATGAATAGTGTCGTATTCGTGAATAGTATCGTATTTGTGAATAGTGTCGTATACGTGAATAATAACCCCAACACAAAAAGATAAGAATTTTACAAGAAAAATCATACCAATATTCTGGCATAATGATATTCAAAGAAATAATATCATTTATAAAAAAATAACATCCCTTACCTCAAAAAGATAGTACTTCTGACTGGAATACTGGATATAGTGCTGAAGGAACTTGCACCGTATAGCAACACTCAAAGTATAAAAATACTCTCAAGAATACGCTCGATAATATAGAGAGAGAAAACTTCAGTTTTTGGTGTGATTTTAAATTCTAACCTAAGCACCCTATTTATAAGAAAATGCTTAGAACACCGAAGCAGAAAAATTAATAAAATATTTATATTTTTTTAATTTTTCCTATGCACACCAGAGAAATCTGAATTCAGATTATTTACCACACATGTGGGGCCCACCAAAATGAATAAAACGTTTTTCTTTTAAAAAATATTTAAAACTTCAAAAATCAATTATTCTGGAACATCAATAATTCATAATAAATAGCCCTTTTATCAGAAAATTTCGAATCTTATGTCCATTTCATAGAAAATTCATTTTTTTACAACTTTGTAAGTTTAAGTTTTTCCAAATTCCAAACAAAAATTGACCGAAATCCACATACAGACGATTTTACGGGCTATAATCAAATTTCAGTCAAGAAATGGGGCCCACCAACATGTTTAACATGTTTTTAGTATTTATTGTAACAAAAATACTCTTCCTCCTTATTTATTCATATATCACACATTCATTGTAAAAATATCACCATTATTATAATATAATAATATATTTAAATGAATTATTTTATCAAAAAAGATAAAATATCAATTTTCAACAATTGTCATTTTTCTAAAAATTCCACCATTTTTATCCACATAAATAAATATTTTTATTATCGTATAAATCAATAATTAATTATTCACAAATAATATTACAGAATCACAATAATGACAACCAGGTCGTTTCCAGAAAAGAGGGGGCTTTCCAATAAGGATTTCTCCTTACTGGCGCGCAATTAGGTGACCAAATCTCTCCTTAGACAGAACTTCCTTAGACATTGCCAATAATGCTAACTAATAATATTATTCAAATAATATGAATTATTGATCTGATAATGGGAAATACTGTGCAGTGACAATTATTGAAACAACAATAATATAAAATATCAACGTAGCAATTATTGAATCAATAAAATATTAAACAGCAATTACTGTAACAATTATTGAGTAGTGCCTTCTTACGTTAGAATCAATAATTAGTGCAATACCGTATGCTACTGTGCAACAACGTGTATTATTGTGTTTTAACCACCGGGTATTCCAATAGTGTCAACAGTAAGAACTACTCCGTTTATTTATAAAAAAAACTTATACTTGTCGTTTTCTTCATCCAATCGCTTTCCGTTATGGGGCCCACACAAGGCTGCGCTGTCGTACGAATATTCCCCGATAGTAAGAATATTCCACGACCAAACGGATATTCCCCGACAACAATGAATATTTTATAACCACTTGCTTATTTAAGATATTTGTGCATTTTACCCATAACTAGCCACATTAATCAAATCAACCCTTACTATTTCAAAATAATAAATAGAGGAAATTTAATTTAATTTATAATAAGTTGGGGTCTTACAAAGTAAGTATGTAGGCGCTTATTGGAGAATAAGTTCATTGAACGTGGCTCGCTAAGGAATACCTAATGGAGTTTTACTTGCCTGTCAATGGGCATTCTTGTAGTGATATTAGTACAAGTGATCCTTAGACTTGAGATCATCATAGTAGCTTGTATATGATAAGTTATACTTTGACATGTCCCTTAAGACCCTTAGGGTATATCAAAGGGTACGCTTGGGTATAATAAGTTATATATGGAGATAATGAATGATCAATAAAGAATCTACCGCTTCTAGTAAAAGAAGAGAAATGTCCTATGTGATTCGATAAATGACAACCCAGTAGTCCTTGGCCAAGGCAGAATGAAATTAGAAAGGAGTTACTAATTTGCATTATTTGGAGTTATGCATTTCAAAATCAAAATACATATAATTAAATAAAATAAGACTTGACAGTAATTCTATGTCTTATATTCAATTGGGACATTGTATAGTGGAAGGATTTAATTACACGGTAGCTATTTACTCAAAGGTTCTTTTATGATTAATGTTGAAATCTATATTATCTAGAAAGTCGTTAATTGCTAGGGAGACTTATCCCTATTATAGAATAAATAATATTTATTTAAGAAGCAAATGAAGTTAAGTGTCTTTAATTTAATCTATGGTGATAGAATAAATTAAATAGTTTAATATTTATTATTTAATATTTTGAAAATATTAAATTTAAATTAATATGAGGAGTCTTATTATTATTAATACTATTATTATTATTTAATTCTTAAAGGAGTTTGAGAAATAATTAATAAAAGTACTCTTATATATTCCTAATAAGATTAGAATGCTAATTAATTAAAAGAGTTTAATTAAATATTCCTAATAAGATTGGGAGCATAATTAATTAAAATAGTTTAATTAATTAAAATAAAACTCAATTCGTTAATTATTAAGGAGGGTTGCCTACACCTATAAATAAGACGAGTCTTATTATGGGTAAGGGTTGTTGACACTTTCACAAAACACGTGAATGTAATTCCAAGAGTTGGGAGAGTACACCTTTTTCTATGAGAGATAGAAAAACTACGGTTTTGCCAAAACACCCATCTTCTTGAATCTTTCTTCTTCTTTGGTGGATCACCTCTAGAGGCCAAACACTTGAGTGGCTAACGTTAATCAAAGGAAGGAATCAAATCCAGTGGATTCAAATTGAACGCGAAAAGGATTTAGAGGTGAACTTGAACCTGAGGAAGCTCGAATCTTCAAGGGTATAATTCGTGTTCTTTTTCTTTTCATTTAATTAATAATTGTGCATAAAGGATGATCCAGACATATGGTTTGTAAAATTTTTAAACTCTTTTTTACCACGTTTTCGCTTACTTTGTGCAATTTGATTGCGTTCATGAATCTTACAAACCTTACAGTGGTATCAAAGTCAAACCTTTATACAACTTATTAATTGTTCAGATTCGATATGTATGTTGATATGTGTTTAGAATAATTTTTTTGGGCATAATTATTGGTATAGAATCATGTTTTCGGAGAAAAACTGCACAATTCACGAACTAAAAAAAATAGATTTTGGAGATTGGTATTTGCAATGCCCGATTGCGATACAATCATAGTGCTAAGCCGCGCTCGTGTGTTTTTGAAGATGTCTTTGACGTGGCATTTGCATTTGAAGCCAATTCTTTTGTGGCGCTACAATCATAAAGTCAAGTGTTTTTTATACTGATAACGTGGCGCCGCAGAGCCAGATGTTAGTTCACTAGCGGCGGCCCATCGCCACTCTTCAAAAACAAAATATATTTTTTATTTTGATTTTTATTAAGATAAAAGGTTTATTTTAATTTAAATTAAATTAAAATTTTTTTCAGTAATTCTAAATTAAAAAATAAAGGAGTTTATTTAAGTAGTTTTGTAATAGAAATAGTATGAATTAATCTTGAAGAATTGGAGACTAAGGAGCAAGGAGCGCTTGAAGACTCGTTTGTAATGGAGCCCGGGATTTAAATATAATAGTTATATTTAAATTTAAATCTTGCACCCTAGGTTTGACCTTTTGGTACACTTGGTGGCTCACTAAAAACTAGAATAAAGTCCATAATCAATATAGGTAGAATATAATATTCTATATGTGTATACTTATACTATATATATTATATATTATGCAAACATGCTTCTCATGTTAATTAATATGACGCGTATTTTATATATATATATATATATATATATATATATATATATATATATATATATATATATATACACTTGCTTAAATAAGATGAGACAAATAATAACAAATCCCTAAAACAAAATATATTAATTTGTAACGTTCAAAGATATTTGGAATATCGAACGTCACCTTCTAGCATTGTAAAACAATAAAGTATTAAATATTTAATATGAGTTTGTTGTGCACACACAAGGAAAATATTAAATATTTAAGATGTTATTTTATCACATTTAATGCTTATAAATAGACTGAACAATGTTGTTTTGTTGTGCACATGCGAGGACATTGTTTTTCTTTTGAATATATAGAATTGCTAGGCATGACTTAACTTAGATCATTTTAGTTTGGATGTGCACACACTTGACCATTATGATCTAAGAGGCAAAATACAAGGAGTTGCATAGTTGATGTAATTGACAAGAGTTACCTACCTATTTATTTATACATGGTTTGTTGTGCACACACAAAGCTATATACATTTAAAATGTGATCCTTATTCTCACTAGCATATCTTTAATTAGATATTGCCGAACTATATATATTAAGGGTAATATAGTTTGATGAAAATAGTAGGAGATACCAATTTAAAATAAGACCTAATTTATTTTGGTAATTAATAAAAGAATGTATGCTAAAATGTTGTTAATTACAAATTCATTTACAGAATTTTACAATGTCCAAATTACTATTACTGTGGAGCATATTACATGTTATTTAAACAGACCGTATTAAACAGATTGGTTACGGAATTTGAGATTAGTTCTCACGGATAAAAAGTTATCTTATGTCCTTAATACGCTTATCCCTGTAATGGTTGCAAATAATGCCTCTGAGGAAGAGATTGCTACTTTTAGAAGTGGCAAGATGATGCATAGTTGGCTCAATGCATCATGCTCGCATTCATGAGTAACGAGCTTCAGCGTCAGCATGAAACTATGAATGCTACTACTATATTCCTACACATCAAGTAGTTGATGGTGAGGAAAGTAGGACTGATAGATATCAGATATCTAAGGAGCTCTTCCGATCTAGAATGACCGATGATACTACAGTATAGACAAAAGTCGTTGACATTATTAATTTGATTGAACAATTAGGACAACGGGTTTTGTCATGGATGGAGAGTTGAGCCAAGATTTGATCTTGCACTCACTCCCGGTCTCCTTTCACAATTGTTGTGAATTTTTCATATGAAAAATCTAGATATCAGTCTCGCTGATTTGCTTAAAATTTTGAAAATGTTGAGTCACTTTCCAACCAAGAAAGACCAATTCTTACTGGTAGAGGGGCCAAAGGATCTTCTGAAAAAAAAAAGAATTATTCTAAGAAAGTAAACAGAAAGGCAAAAAGAAAGGATAATAAGATCAAAATTAATAAGGATAGCAAAGGAGTTTGCTTCCACTGCAATAAGCCTGGACACTGGAAAAGAAACTGTGATAAGCATCTTGTAGAGCTAACCAGAAGAAGCTTAGTGAAGCTTTGGTTATAAATACTTGTTCATGATTGAAATAAATTTTTTAAGTTAAGGTTCTACTTGGGTATTGGATATCGGCTCTGGTTATCATAAATATAGATTTATGATGAGACTAAGCAAAAGTAGAAAGTTAAACAAAGATAAGTAATCCTATGTGTGGGAAATGAAGCAAAGGTTGCTGCATTATCTATAGGAACTTATAGTTTAGTACATCCAATGGGCAAATCAATTAAGTCAATAAGTTATCATTGTATTCCAGTTCTCGTTAGAAATATTATTTCTATTTTATTGTTGGACAATGAAATTTTTGGTATTATATTTAAGAACAATTGTTGTTCTATTTATAATAACAATGCTTTTATAGAACTGGAATATTACTTAATAGATTTTGTATACTTGACTTAAATGAAAATTATTTTGCAAATTGAACAAATTAGTATAAGAAAAGGAGATGATCATTCAAAGAGTTGAATGTTTATATTTGATGAAATACAAGTGTGAATTATTTGAAAGGTTCAAAGAATTCAGAAGTGAAACTAATTGAAAAGTATTAGAATTCTTCAATTGGATTAAGGAAGGAATACTTGTGCAATAAGTTTTTAGATCATCTTAAATGGTTTTCTCATGATTGACGCCTCCTGATACGCAATAATTGATTGATGTATCTGAAAGGAAAAATCGTACCTTGTTGGACATAGTGCGGTCCATAATGATTTTTATCGATATTCCAGTATCCTTCTAAGGTAATATCCTAGAAATGGTTGCATATCTACCGAAAGGTAACCTCAAAATCCGGCGCCAAGACTCCATAAAAGTTATGGAAAAGGAGGATTTCTAATCTTAAGTATATTAAGATAAGAGGTTGTCCAACTTATGTGAAAAGGTTTCAAAGGATAAGCTAGGGACAAGATTTGACAAGTGCAGATTTGTGGGACATCCTAAAGTAAGTTTTTGATATATGTTCTATAATCCTACTTAGCAAAAGTTGTTTATTGTGAAACACACTGCCTTCTAAGATAAAGGTGTTTATCATTGAAAGGGCTACTGGGAGGATAATAGATCTTGAAGAGTTCAAGAACCGCAAATTATTATAAGTCAAATAAGAGAAACCTGTAGATAGACCTATTGTACCACAACCGAATCATAAATCTGGAATAGTACCGAAGATACCTGGGAGGTATGGATTCATCATGGATGATGATGATGAGGTACGCATCATAAAGATGATGATCAAGTTACATACGATGATGTAAGAGTTGCAGACACTTAGAGAAATGGATTAAAGCAAGCTTCTTAAAAATGGAACATTCATTTTAATGAGACAATCAAAAGATTTTGATTTTATCAAAAACAAGAATGAACCTAGTGTGTACAAAAGGGTTAGTGGGAGCGTCGTGACATTCCTAGTATTATATGTTGATATATTACGGATAAGAAATGACATACTAATGCTACAATCAGTAAATATAAAGTTGTATAAACATTCCTCCATGAATGATTTGGGAAGAGTATTGTAATTGGGGATACAAATTTATATAGATAGATTTAAAAGGATGCTCGACTTAACCTAAGGAATGTATATTCATTTGATGCTAAAACCTTTTAGCATGGCAAACTCCAAGAAATGTCTCATGATGATGAGACATGGAGTGTATTTCTCTTAATAGTCCTCATAGACTCCTAAAAGAGAGATCTCATGAGTAACTATCATGTATGCAATGAAATGTACGAGACCTGATGTTGATCGGTCATATTCTGGAGAAGATCACTGTAAGACAGTGAAAGACATCTTAAAAGTACTTAACCGGTACTAAGGATGTGATTAAAATTTATGGTGTGTCTAAATTAAAACTAGAGGGCTTAACAGACTCAAGTTTTTTCAGACTAACCAACATGACAGTAAATCCACTTTAGGGTAAATTGTTACCTTGAACAGTGGTGCAGTGAATTGAAAAGGTTCCAAACAAAAAAAAGTTACTGGTTTAGTGATAAAGACAAAGTATATAGGTGTAAATGAAGTTACAACTTGATTGTTAATTTGGATGAAAAGTTCATTACAGAACTAGAAATAGTTCATAAGTCTCATATTAGATCTAAACATGTGTTGCGACACTTTCATTTGATTATAGGAATCATTGAAAGATGGGAAATCACTATAGAGATAGTGGACTCTCAAGAATAACATTACATATCCATTTACTGAAGCTTATCCAACAGCGGGATAATCGCTACTTAGAGAAGAAGGGTATTAGATACCATGGAAATTGGCTTTAGTGCAAGTGGGAGATTGAAAGTAGTATGCACACAAGCCAATCATGTTGATGATAAAGCATATACTTTGTAACAATCTTATTCATTCATTAATAAAAGAATTATTTAATTTAAAAGGCTTTAATTTATCTATATGGTGTTGTTTTATAATATGTTATAAACCTATTGTTTTGAGTAATGCTTTTAGAATCATGATGATGATCATGTTAATGAGATATAAATTCTTAGATAGCTCACAAACTAAAATTGTTCCCAATCGTTGGATTACTAAAAAGGAGATTAGTGAATCCGGATAGAGTGGTACATACGTTGCTTGCTTATTGGATGAGGATGATTGATCTCATGATCATTTGTATAGAGACACTAAATCAATTATGTAGGTGCTTATTGGAGAATAAGTTCACTGAATGTGGCTCGCTAAGGAATACCTAATAGAGTTTTACTTGTCTGTCAATAGAAATTCTTGTAGTGATAGTAGTACGTATGATCCTTAGACTTGAGATCATCATAATATCTTGTATATGATAAATTATACTTTGACATATCACTTAAGACCCTTAGTGTGAGATCTCGAATTTTATGAAATAAAAGTATTCAATTTTTCTATTTAGTAAATAGTTAAATTGATAAAAATTTAAAGTTAAGGGTGATATATATAAAATTTTTAAAATACGCAAGTGGTTATAAAATACTCATTTCTGTCGAGAAATATTCATTTGGTCGTGGAATATTCTTGTTGTCGGGGAATATTCGTACGACGGCGCAACCATTTGTGGGCCCTATAACAGAATAACTGTCGAATGAAGAAAACTACAAGTTTTTGAGTTTTATAAATAACAGCGTAAATGTTACCGTTAACATTGTTGGAATACCTGGTGGTTAAAATACAATAATATGCGTGGTTGCACAGTAGCACACGGTATTGTACAGTATTTTTGAATTATTAATCCTTACGTAAGAAGGCACAACTCAATAATTGTTACAGTAATTACTATTCAATATTTTATTTTATTGATTCAATAATTGCTTCGTTGATATTTTATATTATTGTTGTTTCAATAATTGTCACTGCATAGTATTTTTCATTATCATATCAATAATTCATATTATTTGAATAATATTATTAGATAACATTATTGACAATGTCTAGAAAGTTCTGTCAAGGAGAGGTTTGGTCACCTAATTGCTCCAGTAAGGAGAAATCTTTATCGAAAAGCCCCCTCTTTCCTGAGAACTGCCTGGTTGTCATTATTGTGATTCTGCAATATTAGTTGTGAATAATTAATTATTGATAAGGAAATATTTATTTGATGCGGATATAAATGATTAATTTATTTATTTTATATGGTTATAAATGAAGGAATTAATGTTGAGGTATTTTATCAATATTTTGTCGGATTGGAGGTATTAAAAAAAATCAAATCAATGTTCTTAAAGCTCTATTGCGTGAGTTATAATCCGACCATTGGATTGTTGTGATTTTTGGATATTTTATACATATATAAGTTGAGTATATGTCCACAAATTTTGAACCGTTAAAAATTAACGTATGATTTGTTATCAATTTTAAGAGGTGTTAAAAATTATCCGTTTGTGGAATTCAGATATTTTCTATTGGAAATTTGGAAAACCTTTCTTCTGCAAAGTTGTAGAGAATTTGATTTCGTATGGAGTAGACATAAAATTCATATTTTTCTGATAAAAGGGCTATTTATTATGACTTATTGAAGTTTCAGAAAATAAATTTTTTTTATTAAAAACATGGGTGGGCCCCACTTTTGGTTGGTGTGGAAATATGATTTTGGTGGGTCCCCACTAGTGGTGGCTGAAATTTGGGTCAAAAATGTGTGCGTAGAAAATTTTTGAAATATTAATATTTTATTAATTTATTCTTCTATGGCATTCTAGCATTTTCCTATAAATAGGCGCATAGGTTAGAATTGAAAATCACACCAGAAATAAGTTTTCTCTCTCTATATTATCAAGCGTATT
Source organism: Panax ginseng (assembly GCA_020205605.1). NCBI lineage: Eukaryota > Viridiplantae > Streptophyta > Magnoliopsida > Apiales > Araliaceae > Panax > Panax ginseng. The sequence continues at coordinate 48,797,194 of CM035132.1, forward strand.
TTTGTGAGTATTTAGATACTTTGAGAGTTGCTATTCAGTGCAAGTTTCCTTCGGCTTTACATCCGATAGAAATATTGCTCTTTTGAGGTAAGGGATTGTAAAGGTTATTATGTTTTTCAGTTTTGTAATTTTTCCGACCTTCAAAAATTTTGGAAAAATTTGAAATGATAACTTGATGAGTTTTCTAAATTGTGTCCAAAAATGACGATTTTTGGATGTATAGATTATGAGTTATGAATTTTATGGGAAACGAATATTTTTAAAGTAAACCCTTATAACTCCTTGTGGTTAACTCCAAAATTGGTGAAATATTTATTGGGAGTACATGTATATAACAGAAGTACACTCTGTAAATTTCGAAATTTTTGGATAAACGTACAATTTATGATAAATGTCTAAATATTCGGCAGTTTTGGCCATATGAAAATTAGTAAATGAATTTTAAAAATTTCGAGAAAAATATATATTCAATATGGGACTATATTCTGCTAAATCCCAGAAAAGAAAATTTGTTTGTACTGATTTGGTATTTTTCATGAAAATGGACTAGTTATGAGTAAATGAATTAAATATGTTATGTGAAGTAAGAAAATTAAAAAATAGGATTTTATGGCTTGAGAATCCTATATAAGGTATATTCAGATTTTTGATGAGGGTTTTGGTTATTGGTGATGAAATCTTATGAGTTTGGCATTTTAAGATGATTAAATGCATTAATTAGTAAAGTGTAAACAATTAAAATAAATTATTTATGAGTTTAAGAAATGATTAAAATATTATTGTAATATTAATAATATTAGATTATGAAATTATTAAGTGATTGATAACATTTGGATTAAGGTGTTATGAACACATTGATTAATGATTAATAATATTAGTAAATGAATTTAATGTTATTATATAATGAATAATATTAAATAGAGTTTAAAAGATGAATAATGAATTGTTAATATCAAATGGAGTTTAATAATATTAGTAAATGAATTTAATATTATTATATAATGAATAATATTAAATGGAGGTTATAATATAATGATTAATGTTATTATCTTCGTTAAATATTTGTTGAAATATTATTTAAATCATTTTTGATATAATATTATTCTTGAATTTTACTCTACAATTGGTGATCATGTTAACAATTTGGATATTATTAAATTTTGGATAAATTATATTGTTAAAGTTTTTAATATTTATCATTTATCTCATTTGATTGATTCTTTATATCTTTGTCATCATTCTCATGCTTATATTGTGTTGAAAGTCATCTATGGCCAGTAATGCATAGATGGACTTGATATGATTATGACCAGGGATTATTCAGTATAATCATGATAGTAATGTTACAAATGATGTGGTAAAAGTCATCTTTGGCCCGTAGTGCATAGATAGACTTGGTATGATTATGACCATGGATTATTCGGTATAATAATGACCGTAATTGAAAACACGAATATCCTTGGCCCGTAGTGCATGGATAATTCGTGGTCGTGATACTATTAAGCTGAGTCTCAGCATTATTGGTTTTACAGTTGTATATATCTTTGGCCTGTAGTGCAAAGGTGGACTGTTGGTTATTAGTTTTTCAGTTGTATATCTTTGGCCTGTAGTGCAAAGTTGGACTGTTGATTTACTTGATTATAAATATGAATTGTGATTTAATTATAATCTGTGGTGGTTCAGGTGAAGACAGGTGATGAGAGTTCTATTTGTCTTGAGTATAGCAAAGAACTGTTGATGAGTATTACATGAATGAAGTATTGACGATGGACTTTTTATCTAGAGGAGATAGTAGACATTATGTTCTACTTGACTCTTCTAATGGATTGCTTATTCCACTGCAGTTGTTGATCTAAAACTTGTTGTCTATTATATTCTATCAGTTGTTATACTGTTGAAGACTAACGATAATTTGTTCTGCATTATCTTAGTCATAATATTTTTTACGGGGCTAGTTGAGCTCACCCTTTTACTTCACCACCCCTTTCAGGTAATAAAAGGGTAGCTGAGACTAGCAGAGAGAACATGGGTATAAAGTGGTGATATGAATTAGTCACAAGCCTAATCAAATTATGAAACGGTGTGGCATAATAATCGTACTGAGAACTTAAAATGTGTGTGACATGTTTTATACATCATTTGATATTTAGTTTTGGTGAACAACAATAGGGTGAGGTGAATCATAATTTGGAAGCGTCAAAGGTGCACTCCATTATAATGAGGAGAACAGAAATCTTCTCGTGTCTCTTCGAGGACTTGATATATTTGCTACTGTACTTTATATGGCATTGTAATAATTTAAATATAAATATTGTCGTATAATATATGTAACAATATTTGTATTGAAACTCACAGTATATATGAGAATTTTTGAGTTTGAATACTGTCTAGAAGACAATATTTGTATTAAAACTCATAGCTCATGTTGTATATTTAAGTTTGTATTTGAATTTTGTACCATGTATCTGGCTACCCAAGATGGGTGGCGTATACTTATTTTGGGGGCGTCACAGTTGGTATCAAAGCTTAGGGATATGATCCCTGGCTGAGATGTGAGACAAGAACTAGGAGGAGAGAGACGGAGAATTCCTTCACTAGTATGACCTACCTAAGTTTATTTGGTATTTAATTGGTCGGTCAGAGTATAGGGATAATATGTGGCATGTCAATTAACCCTTATTTTGAAACTATATTCTAGAATGATATCTGAAATACAGGAGATGAGCAATGGGAAAATCATGATAGAAAGGAAATAACCGGGAAGGTACAAATCCGAAAAGAAAGCAAGGTATTCTCATCTCTTCGATATACCAGGTACGTACGTAAATTTCGAGGGCGAAATTTCATAAGGAGGGGAGATTGTGAGATCCCAAATTTTATGAAATAAAAGTATTCAATTTTTCTATTTAGTAAATAGTTAAATTGATAAAAGTTTAAAGTTAAGGGTGATATATTTAAAATTTTCAAAATAAGCAAGTGGTTATAAAATACTCTTTTCTGTCGGGGAGTATTCGTTCGGTCGTGAAATATTCTTGTTGTTTTGGAATATTAAATGCGGCGGCAGCGACCATTTCAGGGCCCCATAACGAATAAGCGTTTATGAAGAAAACTACAAGTTTTTGAGTTTTATAAATAACACCGTAAATATTACCGTTAACATTGTTGGAATACCTGGTGGTTAAAATACAATAATACGCGTGGTTGCACAATAGCACACGGTATTGCACAGTATTTTTGAATTATTAATCCTTACGTGAGAAGGCACACTCAATAATTGTTATAGTAATTACTGTTCAATATTTTATTTTATTGATTCAATAATTGCTTCGTTGATATTTTATATTATTATTGTTTCAATAATTGTCACTGTATAGTATTTTCCATTATCATATCAATAATTCATATTATTTGAATAATATTATTAGATAACATTATTGGCAATGTCTAGAAAGTTCTGTCAAGGAGAGGTTTGGTCACCTAATTGCGCACCAGTAAGGAGAAATCCTTATTGGAAAGCCCCATCTTTCTTGGGAACTGCATGGTTGTCATTATTGTGATTCTGTAATATTATTTGTGAATAATTAATTATTGATAAGGAAATATTTATTCGATGCGGATACAAATGATGAATTTATTTATTTTATGTGGTTATAAATGAAGGAATTAATGTTGAGGTGTTTTATCAGTATTTTGTCAGATTGGAGGTATTAAAAAAATTAAATCGGTGTTCTTAAAGCTCTATTGCGTGAGTTATAATCCGACCGTTGGATCGTTGTGAATTTTGGATATGTTATACATATATAAGTTGAGTATATGTCCACAAATTTTGAACCGTTAAAAATTATCGTATGATTTGTTATGAATTTTAAGAGGTGTTGAAAATTGTCCGTTTGTGGAATTCGGATATTTTCTGTTGGAAATTTGGAAAACCTTTCTTCTACAAAGTTGTAGAGAATTCGATTTCGTGTGGAATGGACATAAAATTCGTATTTTTCTGATAAAAAGGCTATTTATTATGAATTATTAAAGTTTAGGAAAATAAAATATTTTTTTATTAAAAACATGGGTGGGCCCCACTTTTGGTTGGTGTGAAAATCTAATTTTGGTGGGTCCCCACTGGTGGTGGCTAAAATTTGGGACAAAAATGTGTGCGTAAATTTTTTTTGAAATATTAATATTTTATTAATTTATTCTCCTATGGCATTCTAGCATTTTCCTATAAATAGGCGCTTAGGTTAGAATTGAAAATCACACCAAAAATAAGTTTTCTTTCTCTATATTATCGAGCGTATATTTGTGAGTAATTATAAACTTTGAGAGTTGCTATTCTGTGCAAGTTTCCTTAGGCTTTACATCCGATATTCCAGTCGAAAATACTACTCTTTTGAGGTAAGGGATTGTAAAGGTTATTATGTTTTTCAGTTTTATAATTTTTCCGACCTTCAAAAATTCTGGAAAAATTTGAAATGATAATTTGATGAGTTTTTTAGATTTCCAAAAATGGTAATTTTTGGATGTATAGATTATGAGTTATGAATTTTATGGGAAAAGACTATTTTAAAAGTAAACCCTTATAACTCCTTGTGGTTAAATCCTAAATTAGTAAAATATTTATTGGGAGTACATGTATATAACAGAAGTACACTCTGTAAATTTTAGAATTTTTGGACAAACATACAGTTTATGTTAAATGCCTAAATATTCGGCAGTTTTGACCATATGAAAAATAGTAAATGAATTTTAAAAATTCCGAGAAAAATATGTGACGCCCCCAAAAATAGGTATACATCACCTATTCTGAGTCGTCAAATACATGGTACAAAATTTAGATACAAACTTAAATATACAACATGAGCTGCGAGTTTTAATACAAACATTGTCTTCTAGACAGTATTCAAACTCAAAATAAGTCCTCATTATATTTATTTTCACACTATTTAACAGAATAGTGAGGACTACTAATACTATCATCTGGACCATCACTCCGTTCCCCGACTAGTCCCGGCTACATTCTCATTTCCTGAAGAACACAGTGAAAGAAAGGGTGAGCTCAACTAGCCCAGTAAGAAATATTATAACTAAGATAATGCAAAATAAATTATCATTAATCTTTAATAATGTTAAACTGATAAAATATAATAGATATCAAGTTTAACTGCAGCGGAACAAGTAATCCATTAAAAGAGTCAAGTAGAGAATAAAATCTACTATCTTTTATGATTTAAAAGGTTTTTCATCACTTTTATCATTTGGGACTCAAACTTAATAAATAATCCACATCATCCCCTCGCACTTACTACCAATGATATTCATTAAGTATCACGACCACAAATTATCCATGCACTACGGGCCAAGGATATTCGTGTATTCATCAATGGCCATGATTATGCCAACAACTGTCCATCAATGCACTAGCTCGGGAGCAACTACTAGTTCTTCACTCACCACGTAGATATCTCTAATTTCTTCTTCGTCTGACATCACATTAACCTGGTTAGTGATTAAAGGTGTCTCCACGGTCTCATTCACTCCATTGTTGACATTTTCAGCTGCCATTCTCAAATACTGCCACAAAACAAGGGTTAATTAAGGAAATTGATATGCCACATAATATCCCTATATTCTGACCGACCAATTAAATAACAAATAAACTTAGGTAGGTCATACTAGTGAAGGAATTCTCTGTCTCCCTCCTCCTAGTTCTTATCTCACATCTCAGGAAGGGATCATATCCCTAAGCTTTGATACCAACTGTGAAGCCCCCAAAAATAGGTATACATCACCTATTCTGAGTCGTCAAATACATGGTACAAAATTTAGATATAAACTTAAATATACAACATGAGCTGTGAGTTTTAATACAAACATTGTCTTCTAGACAGTATTCAAACTCAAAATAAGTCCTCATTACATTTATTTTCACACTATTTAACAGAATAGTGAGGACTACTAATACTATCATCTGGACCGTCACTCCGTTCCCCGACTAGTCCCGGCTACGTTCTCATTTCCTGAAAAGAATAGTGAAAGAAAGGGTGAGCTCAACTAGCCCAGTAAGAAATATTATAACTAAGATAATGCAGAATAAATTATCATTAGTCTTCAACAATGTTAAACTGTTAAAATATAATAGACATCAAGTTTAACTGCAGCGGAACAAGCAATCCATTAAAAGAGTCAAGTAGAGGATAAAATCTACTATCTTTTATGATTTAAAAGGTTTTTCATCACTTTTATCGCTGGGACTCAGCTTAATAAATAATCCACATCATCCCTGCACTACGGGCCAAGAATATTCGTGTATTCATCAATGGTTATGATCATGCCAACAACTGTCCATCAATGCACTACGGGCCAATGAGGACTTTTACCACATCATTTGTAACATTACGGTCATGATTACACTGAATAATCCCTGGTCATAATCATACCAAGTCCACCTATGCAGGCCACAGATGACTTTCAAAAAAATATAAACATGAGGGTGATGACAATGATATAAGAATTCAATAAAACAAGTTCAAGAATTAATTTATTCAGGACTAATAACGTCCAAATTGTCAACATTATACTTCTTTGTAGAGTAAAATTTAAGAATGCTCAGAAGAATATTTCCATGAAAGATACTGGATGAAGGGAAAATATCAAGGATATTCCACTAATTTCATGGAGTATAGAAGTCAAAACTTTAACCAACTGAGTATAATAAAGAATGGAATAAGAAAAGAAGTCACCATGCATGCGGTGCCAGATAGATAAAGTTATTCCAATGTAACAATAAATAACGGAACGTGTCAAAGTAATACACGCACCGGCGGTGATATTCTAACGTAATAATAAAGAATGGAATAACAACGTAAATCACCATGCATGCGGTTGCAGATATGACCGTTATTCCAACAAAATAATAAATAACGGAACCAGTCCCACAGAAAACGCATGACGAGGATATTCCAATGTAATAATAAAGATTTAAACCGTGTGTCCGACGTAAAACGCGTATGACGATATTCTAACAGAATAATAAAGAATGGAATAACAGAAGAATTTCACCAAGTATAGGGTAGCCCACGTATACAGGTTATTCGAACAAAATAATAAAGAATGAAATAACAGAAGTTCTCTTCATGAATATAAAAGAAATAATACCCCTTACCTTAGAAAGAAGAGTACTGGATATATGAGTAGTGAAGTAGCAGAACACTTTTCTTCTTTCTCTCTATAGTTTCTCTCTCTAGAGTTTCAGTGAATTCATAAGAAATAATGAAGGAATGAGCTTCTATTTATAGGAGAATTGAAGGGGTACCGTTTAGAAATTAATAACGGATGCAACAGTTTTTAAAAATTTTGCAGACTGAATTCAGACGCCTGATTTCAATAATTTCATATAAAATAATTTTTTATAATATAAATATATATATATATATATATATATATATATATATAACACATGTTATTTAAAAACTTATATATATAACACTAATAATGATAACTCCCTCCTAACTTTTCTCCCACCTTTCCCCACCCGTGAATTCCAAAATCAAACCCCTTTCATTTTTTCTTCCACATGTGGGCCCCACGTGTCCCCCTCCCACCAACATCTCATAATCACAAGTGGTCCCATTATAAATATACTAAATAACTTTCTACCGATTATTTAAAAATGAGCAAATGGGGGGTCCATAAAATAAGCAAAACTTCATAAAAATCACCTTAATAATTTGAACAACATTTATCACCTTTATTATAATTCACAATATTAATCGACCAGGTCATTCCCAGGAAGGAAAGGGCTTTCCAATAAGGATTTCTCCTATCATGCGCCAAGCAATTAGGTGACCAAACCTCTCCTCGATGTAACTTCTAGACATCATTAATATTGCAAATAATAATATTAATAACTTTGTCGTCTCAATTATTGATTTAATAATACATAAAATATAGAGAATAATTGAATCAAATAACGTGAGATACTGTGCAACAATTACTAGCGCAATAATTGAAAAAAATCGAGTAACTTCTCACGTAAGCATCAATAATCAATACCGTGCTTACTATGCAATCACGCCAGACATCGCATTTTTACTACCAAGTAATTCAACAGCTTTTAATCGTAAAACCTCCGTCGTTATTTTCATAAAAATATTTTTGTCGCTTTTCAATCCGATAATAATTCCGCCAGGGGTCCACTAATGATTGTCTGCCGTATTATAATATTCCCTGTTAAAACGAATATTCCCCACCAATCGAATATTATATAACAACTTGCGTACTTTGCAAAATTTATAAATATTACTCACAACTATAACATTATCTCAAATCCAAACCATAATTTTGAAAAAAATATTTTGAGAAAATTAAATCTTTATTCATAAAATCTGGGGTCTCACAAAATATATGTTCAATATGGGACTATATTCTGCTAAATTCCAGAAAAGAAAATTTGTCTGTACTGATTTGGTATTTTTCATAAAAATGGACTAGTTATGAGTAAATGAATTAAATATTTTATGTGAAGTAAGAAAATTAGAAAATAAGATTTTATGGCTTGAGGATCCTATATAAGGTATATGCAGATTTTTGATGAGGGTTTTGGTTATTGGTGATGAAATTTTATGAGTTTGGCATTTTAAGATAATTAAATGCATTAGTTAGTAAAGTGTAAACAATTAAAATAAATTGTTTATAAGTTTAAGAAATTACTAAAATATTATTGCAATATTAATAATATTAGATTATGAGATTATTAAGTGGTTGATAACATTTCAATTAAGGTGTTATGAACACATTGATTAATGATTAATAATATTAGTAAATGAATTTAATGTTATTATATAATGAATAATATTAAATATAGTTTAAAAGAGGAATAATGAATTGTTAATATTAAATGGATTTTAATAATATTAGTAAATGAATTTAATATTATTATATAATGAATAATATTAAATGGAGGTTATAATATAATGATTAATGTTATTATCTTCGTTAAATATTTGTTGAAATATTATTCAAATTATTTTGATATAATATTATTCTTAAATTTTACTCATGAATTGGTGATCATGTTGACAATTTAGACATTATTGAATTTTGGATAAATTATATTGTTAAAGTTTTTAATATTTATTCTTTCTCTCATTTGATTGATTCTTTATATCTTTGTCATCATTCTCATGCTTATATTGTGTTGAAAGTCATCTATGGCCAGTAGTGCATAGATGGACTTGGTATGATTATGACCAGGGATTATTCAGTATAATCATGACCGTAATGTTACAAATGATGAGGTAAAAGTCATCTTTGGCCCGTAATGCATAGATGAACTTGGTATGATTATAACCAGGGATTATTCGGTATAATCATGACTGTAATTGAAAACACGAATATCCTTGGCCCGTAGTGCATGGATAATTCGTGGTCGTTGTGACGCCCCCAAAATAGGTATACATCACCCATTCTGAGTCGCCAGATATCACACTATAAAAATCAAATACAAACTTCATTTATACAATCATTGAACGTCAGATAGAATACGACCATTACGAGTTAAGTTGTGAGTTTTAATACAATATTGTCTCGTAGACAGTATCCAAACTCAAATTATTACAATGCCATATAAAATACAGCAGCAAATATTTTAAGACCCCAAAGAAGAACGAGAAGATTACTATCATATTCATTCTAATGAGGTGCACTTTGACGCTTTCAAAGTCGGGTTCTCATCACCCTATTGTTGTTCGCCAAAATCAATTATTAAGTGACGTATAAAATATGACACACACATCTTAGGTCCTCAATACAATTATATGTTGCATGCCATGCTGTTTTATAATGTATTTAGAAACTTCGACAGTCTCGGACCATCACATTATTTCCCTGTTATCTCCGCTCGACCCAGCTACATTCTTATTACCTGAAAGGAAGTGTGAAGCAAAAAGGCTGAGCACAATAGAATAATAAAGAATGGAATAACAGAAGTTCTCTTCATGAATACAAAAAAATAATACCCCTTACGAGTACAACAAATAATATCCCTTACCTTAAGAAGAAGAGTACTAGATAAATTATATTGTTAAAGTTTTTAATATTTATCATTTATCTCATTTGATTGATTCTTTATATCTTTGTCATCATTCTCATGCTTATATTGTGTTGAAAGTCATCTATGGCCAGTAATGCATAGATGGACTTGATATGATTATGACCAGGGATTATTCAGTATAATCATGATAGTAATGTTACAAATGATGTGGTAAAAGTCATCTTTGGCCCGTAGTGCATAGATAGACTTGGTATGATTATGACCATGGATTATTCTTGGATAATAATGATCAGATTGAAAACACGAATATCCTTGGCCCGTAGTGCATGGATAATTCGTGGTCGTGATACTATTAAGTCGAGTCTCAAAGATTATTGGTTTTACAGTTGTATATATCTTTGGCCTGTAGTGCAAAGGTGGACCGCTTGGTTATTAGTTTTTCAAATTGTATATCTTTGGCCTCAGAGTGCAAAGTTGGACTGTTGATTTACTTGATTATAAATATGAATTGTGATTTAATTATAATCTGTGGTGGTTCAGGTGAAGACAGGTGATGAGAGTTCTATTTGTCTTGAGTATAGCAAAGAACTGTTGATGAGTATTACAGGAATGAAGTATTGATGATGGACTTTTTATCTAGAGGAGATAGTAGACATTATGTTCTACTTGACTCTTCTAATGGATTGCTTATTCCATCGCAGCTTGTTGATCTAAAACTTGTTGTCTATTATATTCTATCGGTTGTTATATCAATTGAAGACTAACGATAATTTGTTCTGCATTATCTTAGTCATAATATTTCTTCTTTGGGCTAGTTGAGCTCACCTTTTACTTCACCACCCCTTTCGTGTAATAAAAGGGTAGGCCGGGACTAGCAGAGAGAAACATAGGTATAAAGTGGTGATACGAATTAGTCACAAGCCTAATCAAATTATAAAACGGTGTGGCATAATAATCGTACTGAGAACTTAAAATGTGTGTAACATGTTTTATACATTATTTGATATTTAATTTTGGTGAACAACAATAGGGTGAGGTGAATCATAATTTGGAAGCGTCAAAGGTGCACTCCATTAGAATGAGGAGAACATAAATCTTCTCGTGTCCCTTCGGGGACTTGATATATTTTCTACTGTACTTTATATGGCATTGTAATAATTTAAATATGAATATTGTCGTATAATATACGTAACAATATTTATATTGAAACTCACAGTATATATGAGAATTTTTGAGTTTGAATACTGTCTAGAAGACAATATTTGTATTAAAACTCACAGCTCATGTTGTATATTTAAGTTTGTATTTGAATTTTGTACCATATATCTGGCGACCCAAGATGGGTGGCGTATACCCACTACAAGAAATAGGACTATTTACAACGGAATTAAGGTTGACTGAATGGCTTCGCTCGGTATTACCTTATTGCCGACGGAATATTCAGTCGTTCATAATTCCCTCGAGAATTGTACAACTTCGACTAAATTCAGTCGATCCTATACCATGTTTGTGGCGTGAAAGTTTCCCTCCAGCGCCAATAACAACCTCGACGAAAGAACTATTAATATCGACTGATTATCCGTCGAGGATACTTTATCATCGACTGAATTAATCTCGACGGAGTTCCGTCGGAAATAGTCCTTAAAACCTACACACTAACATACGTGAGCCTCACTTCAGCTTCTCCTTATTTCTTTTTCCTCTTTTTTCTCTCTGCTCTGCTGCTGCATTCTCTATCCCTCCTCCCATCCCACTCCTCGTCGGTCACCGTCCCTCTCCTCGTTTAAGACTTCTATCTCCTGGCCAAGCCCTCACCTCAATTTCACCTCGTGTTCCTCTCGTGCTCTCTCTCTCTCTCTCTCTCTAGTCCCGCTCTGCTCCTCCTTCTCTCTCAATTTAAGGTTAGTTTTTTCAATTAATTTTAAATTTAGAACCCTTAATTTTCAGATATATATATATGATTATGCATAAATTTGGGTATAAGTACTTTGAACCCTAAATTTTCTGTTTAAATGTTGTTGAAAGTGTTGAAATATTGTTGATAGTGTTGAAATATTCTATTAAAATGTTGTTGAACTCTAAATTTCCTTTGCAGTGTTGTTGAAATTGGGATTTTCTGTGATAGTTTGCTAAATTTCGTTTGGTATGAAACTGATTTTGAGACTGAGATGTTACTCAGTGACTGATATTGGTTTATTGTATTGGTGTTTAATTTGTGCCCAGCCAGTTATAATGTCTATATTGAGGAGTTATAATGCAGTGTGATAAACTTAATTTGTAGTGTTCTGATTTCTGCCTTTTCCAGTTTGTGAATCAATTGAAGACTTCCTTTATTTTGGTGTTAAGTATTAATTCCGACGAAATTTCTGACTGAATTTCTGTGGAAGTTATAGATGGTAATAAATAAATATTTAATTAACTATATAAAAGACAATATATTATAATATAATAAATAAATATTTATATAAATTAATAAATTAATACAAAAAATACTAGAGCTTTAAATAACTTTAATAAATTATATAATATAATATAATATAATAAACTTTAAAATAAAATAAATTTAATTTATTATTTAATATAATATAATTAAAAATAAAATAAAATAAATTTAATTTAATTTAATATAATAAATAAATTTACTTTATTATTTAATATAATATTATAAAAATAAAATAAAATAAATAAATCTAAATAATTAATTAATTTAATTTAACTAAATTAAATTAAAGTAAAACATATATAGTAAAATAAAATAATACAAAATAAAATAAATTAAAATACATAAATAAATAAAAGTATAATAATAAATTAATTTTAAAATAAATTTAATAATAAACTAGAATATATTAAAATTAATTAATTTAAATAATATAATATAATAAAAAATATATAACATATAAAAATAAATATAGTAAAATAAAATAAAATACAATAATTATCTTAAACTAAGTAGCATTTGCTTAGTTTTCCATTACATAAAAAATGAAGTAACTGAATAAAATAATAAACTAAGTAGAATTTGCTTAGTTTTCTACAATTAAAAATAACTGAATAATAAGTTGTCTACATATTCAATAAATAAAATAAAATACATGTTGACTGGGTAGCATTTACCTAGTTTTTCATTGGTAAAATAAACCAAATACCATATTTGCTTAGTTTGCCACAATTTTCAAATATAATAACATATAAATTAAATGAAGCACTTCCTTTTATGCAAGGTTCGTCATAGTTGCATCTAATAGTACTCCAACCGGTTCCTTGACAGTAATTTAAAAAAAAGTGTCGTAGTTTATATTTGTGTCTTATACTCGAATAATAAAGTTAATTGAATTATTGAAGACATTCCTCATTGTTCCATCATAACAGATGCCAACATACGGAAGGAGTGCCATTAAGTTGTTGAACAAAGTTATAGGTTAAGCCCCTCAGATGAAGCGACGATCACTTCTTCTGATTAGAATGAATCATTGCACGATATGGGTCCAATCATGACATAGACAACTTCTCACCATTCCAAATTCCTCAGATGGGTATTTGGAGTGGTGAGAAGCTTTCTATGGTATGGATCGAACCCATATCAGGCAATGATTCATTCATAGTAGAGAAGTGATCGTTCGTTCATCTAGAGGGTTGCTTAACTTGGAACTTTGTTCAATAGCTTAATGGAACTTCTTCTGATGTTGTCATCTCATATGGTGAACAAAGGAGGAATGTCCGTAGTAATTCAATTAACTTTATTAATAGAGTATAGTACACAAACAGGAACTACGACCCTTTTTTTGTTCGATTACTACCGAGGAACCGGTTGGAGTACTATTAGTTGCAACTGCAACTAATATGAAACTTAGATTGACTCTTCTCCTAGTACTATTACAGCTGCAACTGTTATGAAACTTAGAAACCCGTTTGATAATTGTGTTTATAGGAGTGGATGTCGAACAGTAATCTCTATAGATTCCAAATAACAATTCTCATAAACTAATTAAGTACCACTTACTTAGTTTATCATAGGCAAAATAAACTAAGTAGCATTTGCTTAGTTTGCCATAATTTTCAATAATACTCTCCCTTTGCTCTTCAATACACTCAAAAATATATATATGTAATATACTTTGAAACTTAGAAACCCGTTTGACATTCACTCAGTAGGAGTGAATGCCGAATAGTCCCCAGTTTGGGACTGTTACTGGATGTTATGTCTCTCACTTAGGTTGGTGCTAATTCACAAGGTGCGTACGTGTTTATAATATTTTGAGGATTTTTTAGCTGGTGTCTCTACATATGTTCTTCGAGTGCATACTTATACTAAGTTGTCTTGGTCTATTTCGTGTACTTGGAGACCATGGGGAGGTGATGCTGAAATTTTCTTAAAATATTATAAACACGCACCTTGTGAATGGCACTAGTGAGGAGACGCATCCATGAACGGGATAGAAGCCTAACCCCTGTAGAGTGGAGATATATACTAGGTAAACTAAATACATGCATATATATTCTAATTGGGTATTTTCTTCAATTAAAGATGTCAGCCGACCGGAGTTGGATGTACCGTAGGATACCAATTGATGGGAGGGGATTAGTTGATGCGTACCATGAAGGGGTGTCCAATTTTATGAACAAAGCAATAGAACATGTTGATGATCCGAACGGAAAGATGAGATGCCCGTGTTTCAAGTGTAAGAACATGATATGGAAGATTGCCGATGAAGTTAAATTTGACTTATATTCATGTGGGTTTGTGGATGGGTATTCGGTATAGATTCATCACGGGGAATCAGCTAAGTTTAGAGAACGGACAGATAGTACTGTAAACCAATCGCATCACGGGGATTCACAAGCAGATAACTATGACGTTGTGCAGATGTTAGTTGATGCGTATGGCCCTACCAATATTGACTGGGCTGAAAATGAGCATGCGTTAAGCGATTAACTTTCAAAGAAAAGCCAAATGATTCAAAGAAATTTTCTTTCTACAAGTTGCTATCTGAATCGGGTGTTCCATTATATCCTGGAAATGACAAGCACACCAGGCATTCTGTAGTTACGAAGCTTTTATATTTCAAGAATGAGCATGACTGCAGTGAGAGAGGATTCAATGATTTGCTTGATATTCTCAGCGAGTTCTTACCTAGGGATAATACGTTGCCCGCGAATTACTATGAGGTGAAGAAGATGGTTAAGGGGTTGAATCTTGGGTATGAGAAGATCGATGCTTGTAAGCAGGATTGCATGTTATATTATGGGGAGGACAAAGATAAGGTGTAATGTGATATCTGAAAATCGCCAAGGTACAAGATCATAAAACGTGGGGGGAAGGAGAAACATGTTCCAAAAAAGATTTTACGGTATTTTCCTCCTGCGCCGAGGTTGCAACGACTATTCATGTCTGCGCACACTGCTTTGCATATGAGTTGGCATAGAACAAGGGATGTCGTGCCTGGTCAGCTGACTCACCCAGCAGATAGAGATGAATGGAAGAATTTTGATGCCAATTTTCCATAATTTGTCAAAGAAGTTAGGAATGTCAAGCTTGGCATGGCTACAGATGGATTCTGTCCATTTAATAATTTTAGTCAGCCTTATTCTGTTTGGCCAGTGATTATGGTAGCTTACAATCTTCCACAGTCAATGTGCATGAGGGATCCGTATCTTTTCTTGACCTTACTTATATCGGGGGATAAGAGTCCTACAAAAGACATTAACGTGTACCTCAGGCTGTTAGTCGATGAACTTAAGATGCTATGGGAAACAGGTGTTCAGACTTTTGATAAATCTCTTGGGCAGAATTTTGTGATGAGGGCAGCCTTGTTGTGGACTATCACTAACTTTTTGGCACTTGGGATGATTAGTGGTTGGTTGACTCATGGCAAGTTGTCATGTCCAGTCTGCATGGGGGATGTGCAAGGCACTCAACTACGTCATGACCAGAAAACTAGTTTTTTTGGAAGTGCTCATAGATTCTTGCCTGCTGAGCACAGTTATAGAAAGATGTCTACACAATTCAACAGAAAGACAGAGAAGAAGGGGTTGTTGGTCGCTTGTTTGGGCAAATATTATCAATGGCTAAATGATCTAACATTTCCACCCCTAGGAAGGAGTATGGTACGTTGAGAGCTATAGGATATGGGAAAAGTCATAACCGGACTCACTCGCCAATTTGGTTTGAGTTGCCATCTTTGGGTCACACTAAAGCACTTCGTCATTGTATAGATGTTATGCATACGTAAAAGAATGTATTTGAGAACTTGTTTTACACCGTACTAGATACAAGTGGTAAAACAAAAGACAATGATAAAGCACGTAAAGACTTGGAGGAAATGAATATCAGGCGGGAATTTTACCCGTATATGTTTGATAGAGATACTACAGATACGAGGCCGACATCACTGAGGCGGATGGTGACGCCGTTATATTATCATTGCCCACATCTCGAAGAATTATGCCGGCTGTTTGTATGAGATGCGACAGAGGGCAGTCCGGGTGATAGAAGAATCTCCCGGGACTACTTTGCGAGATCATCAGCCGCTGGCAGTATCAGATGCAGCATGGGTTGCGATGTGTGCGTATTGGGATGATGCTGCGTTCAAGACCAATTCGGAGCAGATGAAGAAGAATCACGGCAAGCTAAGAGTTGTACATACTTCTGGATCGCAGTCGTTTTAGGAGGTTAAGTTGGTATGTATTTCTCTTTAGTTTAGTTTAATATTATATTGCAACTATAGTAAATTAAGGTGATATTTTTTAATGTATATGATCTAGGCCATGCGGAGTAGCTTGGGCGGACCTCCTACTATGATCGAGTTCTGGGATAGAGTCCATACGCCGAAGGGCTCTACTTCGGGGTCGATGATATCTCCAGCAGCACTAGCTATACGGGTAATACATTTACTATAATAAATATTATTTAGGATAATATTATGTAATTTATATGATGATACCAAGATAACTCACTTGTATATCAAATTACAGGAGCGGTTTGAGAAGCTCCACAGCCAACGTATAGCAGAGTTGCAGGCTACTAGGGGCAATGCTGAGACGTTAGATTCCACCGTCCCTCCGCTCGAGATTAGTTTATCTCAGGACGAGGAGACGGCTCATTGGGTCGTGTCCCAGGATACTCCCACTAGTACTACCAAATGTGTCGATCGAAAATGAGGTTACTGAGGATACCGACTTATACAATCGCCGTGAGGTATAATATTTGTGTTTATTTCGTGTTTATGAATAAAGTAAACTTGTAATATTATTCATGTTATATTTATTTTTGTAGGCTCTAGCCAGCGTCTGCGTCCGAGAGCCCCCGTGGGACCATCACATACTTGTGTTGGCTTAGATGATGCTTTGTTCCAGCGTGTTATAGTTGCGGTGTCAGAGAGGTTTGAGACTGATCCACTGTTCCATCGTCAGACCCCGCCAAATAGCTTCGCCTCTCCATCGACTTGGCGGTCGTCGTTACCGGTGCCACCGCCGAGAGTACGGGTATCCCTCAGGAGCAGTGGGTCGCGATACGCGACGAGATTGTTCGGATGGTGGTTACCTTAGTCGAGGATGCGTTTGGGCCGATATTGAGTCAGCGCTCGACTGCTCAGGTATATTTCATTTTAAATACAAATATATATTCTGCATGTTATTTAATTTTCATTTATTTATCTTTAACTGAATCATATATATGGACTAATGAGTTATATTATATTGTATCAACAGGGTGATGAGCGGACTAACGAGCGGGATGACGATGAGGGCGATTTTCAAACTCCAGAGCAGCGTCGATAATCCTCCTCACACCAGGGGCTCTACTAGCTTGACTTAGTTTACATTCTTTTATAGTTTAAATTCTTTTGTATTTTATATAACTTTTAACGTACATATTGTAGTTTAAACCTTATCATTACTTTGGTTTTGTTGCGGTTTGACACTTAGTTTAATTTAGCTTAATGGGATGTTTGTTATAGTTTAGTTTCCATTAATGGGATCTTTTGTAATTTACCTTAGTTTAATTTACTTTGATTAATGCGGTTTTACATTTCATTACTTTGGTTTGTTGCGGTTATGCTAGTAGTAATGGGATGTTTTTGACATTTAGCTTAATTTAGCTTGTGTATGTGATGTTGGAAAAATAGGTACATGTACAGGTACAAGATGTGGGTTAAATCCCTGGATATTGCAAAATTAAATAACATATTTTAAAAAAAATAGTATCCTCGACGGAATGGTGGTATTCTCGACGGATATCCGTCGAGGTTAAGGTGTTTCCCATTCTTAGCAGACTGCCACGTGGCATACCTATCATCGACTGAATATCCTCGACCGACTATCCTCGACGGACTAGTTATATAATCGACAGAATTCCGTCGATTTTAAGGTGTTTTTCCAATTTTATCAGGCTGCAACGTGGCATGCTTAGCATCGACCGAATATCCTCGACAGACACTTTTCAGTCGGGGATATAGTAACTCCGACTGAATTGTCAGTCGATAATACTTTCGTCGAATCTAAGTATTCCTGACCGAAAAATCGATGGACTTAATTTCGACGTGCTTATATATGACCGAATTTTTGACCGAATATTCCGTCGCAAATAAGGTTTACCTCGACGGAATACCCTTATTGTCGACAGAATATTCATTTAGAAATATCTTTTTTTGTTGTAGTGACCTATTTTGGGGGCGTCTGTGACACCCCCAAATCCAGGTACTTCATTCCCACAGGACCTGGTGTTCACGTAATCAAACATTCATATCTAACTACCCAAACTCAATAAAACTGGATAAATAAAACCTTTCCCATTAAAGGGTTACATAATTAAACCTCCCAGGTTATCTAACCTTTAATTACAATCATTCAAATGCAGAAATTAAATAAACATCATTAAACCAAGTCTAATATCATCATAATATAAACCTAACATCTCAATCAAAGTAAAATTACAAGTCTTCATCACTTTCACACTTTTCCCTTTCCTTTGCTAGACGAAGGTTCATGTACCTTTTCTTCTTTAGCTACAATGAGTTTTAAAATATGCAAGAGTAAGCAAAACAATTTCTCACTGGATACAATATGAAATCAACAGGAGTATAGTAATAATAATTGCCAATAACTGCCAATAATAGGTTCATCAACAATGAATAGTACTCTATCATCAATAACCAAAAACTGAAATCCAAAATATAGAATAACTATAACTGAGGGTCATAAGACCATGAACTATGTCCACATTTGCGAGTAATCTTTCAACTCCAACTTTAACAGTCATAAGACTATAAGGACTCCTCGTACTTAGGGGGATCAGCCCTTCGTACCATGTATTGTGCACAAACATTTAACGCTACGCGTAAGTTATCCCCTAATAATAGGGTTGTTCATCTCAGTATTTGGAGTACAAGTCCGCACCAAAGAGAGTTTGGTTTGGATAAGTTTTCAAGGGTAATTTAAAGTTCAACGATCATCAACTAGAGGACTAGTTGAATTAATAACATCATATTACAGAATAATCGTGATTGAATCAACATGGTAAATCAAAATCATGCTTTAGGAATAATCTAATAGCATATACTTTGAATAACTATAACATGCCTTAGTTGAACAATATTAAGTCAAGGTTAATTAGAATTGAATACTAAGCATGCATAACAATTTGAACGATAAAATTGCTCGACATTAGTATAAATAATTGCGAATGCTAAACAACAAGTTAAATACAAGAATAACTTGTCGACAGCAAACCAAAGTTTAGGAAGCTTGCATCATTTATTAAGTGATCGAATTGAATAAATAGTTCAACAAGATAAAGAATTAGAAAACTTGCATTACTATATTGAGAACAATAATTGATTCCAATTACAAAAGTAGAGTTAGAGAACTTGCTCAATGTAAAAAGAAAGTTTAAAAAACTTGCATTACTATATTGGGAACAATAATTGATTCCAATTACAAAGGTAGAGTTAGAGAACTTGCCTTGCTCATAGGCTAAACCAAATCAATACGAATCACAATATCCTACAAACATATGTCATCATGACATAATTAGTCATTACCATCTTACAAACATAACTAAGTACGTTCATCATTTAAAATTGATTTTAATCACATAATCGAAGTTATAACACAAGTTAATTGTTAATAACATACTTATTCATAGTATAGATATACTAAAATCAACATTTAGCGAATTCTACTATCATCACATAACTTTTCTTAAAATTTCGTGTACAAAAAGTACAATCGTCGGACCATTCTTCTTAACTCAGCCATGGCATACTTGGCAGCTTTACATTGTGGGTCGTATTGCATGGCTGGGCATCGTGGTCATCTTCTTCGACACGACGATCAAGGTTACAAGCCCGTGTTTGGCAAGGTGAGCATGGTGATGTGGCGCCACAAAGGTATCAGAAGTCCAGGCCATGGCCGCATTGACTGCAGACCTCGGCAGACAAATTTCAAGAATAAAGATGTAAAAAGCCAAATTTGGCTACAAGCTCGATTCTAACAGATCGATACATGCAATTCATATAAAAACTTCATGTAAACATAATTCTAGAATTCCTAACATGTTTCTACCCATACAACAACATAAACAACAAAATTAACACACCCAAATTCACTAATTTTGGCTAAAACTCACTTTTTGATATTTTTGATGAAAATAAACACTGTGATTTTGTTTCTAAACCAAAACCACTAATTCAAAGCATTTTATCAAAGTTTATATATACTCTAACAAATTTAATAGCCAATTTATCAATAAAACAACTAAACAACTCATAATTTCTATTTTAATTAAACAATATATATATATATATATATAAAAACTCTCTGTAAATACTTTTCTCCACAATTACATACATATCAACAATTCATTGATTATAATCATATATAACCTATGAAAATAACTTTACAACAATGGTTTATCATATGAACACACATAAAATCAACAATTATCCTATCATAAGAATTTCATAGGGAAAAATAGGAGAAAAGAAAGCTAAAGGAAATAGGAGAATACCTTGATTGTAGAAGATGATGGCTATCCCAAACTTCTTTTCCTCAATTCTTTTCTCAATTCTCTAGCCTTCCTTCTTCCCTTCTTTTCTTCTTTTCTTCTTTTCTTCTTCTTCTTCTTCCTCTGTGTTTTTGTTTTTCTCTCTAACCTCTCTCCTCTAACATAGGTCTTAACAAATAATGTATATAGATATTATATATATTAATTATATAATATAATTATAAACATAACTGATATCAGTTATGTGAATTTTAAAATCAAAAGCCATAAGGCTTGTTTGGTTAACCAATAACAAAATAACCCATTAATCCTAACACATTGTTTGGTAAAATTCAAATAAATTAAAGACTTAATAGGCCTTAGGCCTTGTTTAGCAAAACTGAATTAAAACTCCTTTAAGTTATTTTAGTAACTCCTTTATAACAAGGTTATTTGTCACACATTAATTTAATTAAATTAATCATAATAACAATTTATTAAATCACTTCATCACATAAATCAATACCACCAAAATTATAATTTTCTGTATAATTATAACTTTATTTAATCAACTAACACATCCTTTTAAATTTACAAATTACAATAAAAAGAATAGTAATTCAATTAATCAAAATTCTCTAACTTAATAATTAATTACATTAGCAAGATAATTATTTTCCTTAATTATTTATTTAACAAATAATTAACCACATCAATTCAAATTTGAACAATTATTTATTCAACAATAAACACATCCATTAAATATTTAAATAATTCAATAAATATTTAATATAACAATTAAAATTCTAAAATGTTGCATCATTCCTTCCTTACAAGGATTCTGTCCCCAGAATCACAATTCATTCGTCACATTCTCCCCTACTTACAAAGATTCTGTCCCCAGAATTGAAGACACGGATTAAACAAATAACTCAGGGTAATTCTTCATCATTTCAGCTTCGAGTTCCCACATAGCCTCTTCGATATTGTGGTTCCTCCAAATTACCTTCACAGAAGGTATCACCTTATTCCTGAGCACCTGTTCTTTCCTGTCGACTATCTAGATAGGAACCTCTTCATAGGACAAATCTTTCTCAAACTGCAATGGTTCGTACTCAATCACGTGCTTGTAATCAGGTTTATATGGTCGTAACACCGACACGTGAAAAACATTATGAATGTTTTGCAACTCCGGAGGTAGAGCTACCTAGTAAGATACCTCTCCAACCTTTCGCAGCACTTTGAATGGTCCAATAAATCTCAGACTTAGTTTCCCCTTCTTACCAAATTGAATTTTTCCCTTCCAAGGAGAAACCTTTAAGAATACGAAATTTCCTACATCGAATGCACGATCTTGTCTGTGTTAATCAGCATATTTCTTTTATCTGTCTTGAGCAGCTATCAATCTTGTTCTGATGAGTTTGACAACCTTAGAAGTTTATTGTACCAGTTCTAGTCCTAATAGTTGACGTTTTCCGACTTCATCCCAGCACAGTGGAGTTTGGCACTTCCTGCCTTATAATGCTTCGTAAGACGGCATGCCGATGCTAGCGTGGTAACTGTTGTTGTATGCAAATTCTACCAACGGTAAATGATCATCCCAGTTTTATTTAAAATCCATGATGCACGCTCTAAGCATATCTTCAAGTGTCTGGATCGTTATTTCGCTTTGCCCATCGGTTTGCGGATGATACGATGTGCTCATCTTCAATTGTGTTCCCATGCATTCTTGCAGTCTCTTCCAGAAATTTAATGTGAACCTCGGATCTCTTTCAGATACAATTGATATTGGAACTCCATGTCTTGAAACGATCTCCTTAACGTACAGTTTCGCTAGCTGATCAAGATTAAATCTAATCTTTATTGGCAAAAAGTGTGCAGATTTTGTCAATCTGTCCACTATCACCCATATCGCATCGTATCCTTTCTGAGTCATTGGAAGACCTACCACAAAATCCATTGTGATGTGCTCCCAATTCCATTCCGGTATCTCCAATGGTTGAAGTAATCCGCTTGATCGTTGATGTTCTGCCTTCACTTTCTGACATGTCAAGCAGTTTGCAACGCACTCTGCAACATCTCTTTTCATGTTCGGCCACCAAAAATGACGCCGCAAATCTTGATACATTTTCGTACTTCCCGGATGAATTGAATATCTCGAGTTATGAGCTT
This sequence comes from Panax ginseng, assembly GCA_020205605.1. Classification (NCBI taxonomy): domain Eukaryota; kingdom Viridiplantae; phylum Streptophyta; class Magnoliopsida; order Apiales; family Araliaceae; genus Panax; species Panax ginseng. Next base: position 48,820,395 of record CM035132.1, read on the forward strand.
CAGTCAAAATTTCTTCTTTAATCTCTGGTACTGCTAGAACCCATATTCGTCCTTCAAATCTAAGCATTCCATCGGTATCAATCTTGTATTTTACCTCTTTTCCCTCAACCACACTTTCTCTGATTTTTCTGCATTCCTCATCCTGTAGTTGAGCGTTCTTCACTTTGTCCACCAAAGTTGGACTGGCTTCCATCTGGTAACATCTTTCATCGAATTCTCTTGGAAATTTGATTTTCAACTCTAACCTTGACATTGCTGAAATGAGCTCCTCCTTATCAGTTAACATCATCAACTTTTCTCTGCCTTTCCTACTCAAGGCATCTGCAACCACATTAGCTTTACCCGGATGATAAAAGATCTGACAATCATAATCTTTTATCAGTTCCATCCATCTTCTTTGACGCATGTTCAGGTCCTTCTATGTGAAAACATACTTCAGACTTTATGGTCTGTGTAAATCTCACATTTCTCTCCGTAGAGATAGTGTCTCCATATCTTCAGAGCAAACACAACCGCCGCCAACTCTAAATCATGAGTCGGATACCCTTTTTCATAATCTTTCAATTATCTTGATGCATTCGCAATGACTTTACCGTTTTGCATAAGGACACATCCTAAACCTTTGTGTGAGGCATCACTGTACACCACAAAATTTCCCGTATTATCTGTTAATGACAACACAGGTGCCATACTTAGCTTCTTTTTCAATTCTTGGAAACTTTCTTCACACTTCTCCGTCCAAACAAATTTTACAGATTTCCTCGTTAAATTTGTTAACGGAGTGGCAATCTTGGAGAAATCCTGGATAAACCGTCTGTAATTCCCTGCTAATCCCAAGAAACTTCTCACTTCTGATGGAGTTCTCGGTTGTTCCCAATTTATCACAGCTTCAACCTTTGATGGATCCACTGAAATTCCATCCTTGTCAATTACGTCCCCAAAAAATTGTACTCGTTCCAGCCAAAATTCACATTTAGAGAATTTCGCATATAACTTTTCTTTTCTTAGCGTCTCCAGCATTAGACGTAAATGTTCCACATGTTCCTCTTGAGTTTTAGAGTACACCAGAATATCGTCGATAAACACCACCACAAACTTGTCCAAAAATGGTTTAAACACCCTGTTCATCAAATCCATGAACGCTGCAGGGGCGTTTGTCAAACCAAAAGACATCACCAAAAATTCGTAATGTCCATACCGAGTTCGGATTGCCGTCTTCGGTACATCCTCCTTTCTTACCTTCAGTTGATGGTACCCACTTCTCAAATCTATTTTCGAGAAATATCTAGCACTCTTCAATTGATCAAACAAGTCATCTATTCTCGGCAAAGGATATTTATTCTTAATAGTGACTTTATTAAACTCTTTATAATCAATGCAAAGACGCATTGACCCATCCATCTTCTTTACGAATAACACCGCACGCTTCCACTTGACACACACTCAAATTGAATGTATTTCTTGTCCAACAATGCTCACCTTAGTTGTACCATCGCTTCTTTTTCATCTCCACCGAGCCATTCTCAGATGGGGCTTTCGATATCGGAGCGATTCACGGTGCTAGGTCAATCACGAACTCAATCTCTCTCACAAAGTGAAGTCCCGGCAAGTCCTCCGAAAATATGTCCACAAATTCCCTAACCACTGGTATTTCTTCCAGTTTTGCACCCTTCTTCTGAGTATCGACTATGTAAGCTAAATAACCCACACAAATACCGACTCAACAACTTTTTGGCTGCATAATCGCAGACATCTCATTTGTCTAGCGATTTGCTATAATTGAATACTACCTTTGACGGAGTCATAAGGTTTACACATTTCTTTTGGCAGTCAATTATCGCTCCATAATTAAACAACCAATCCATCCCCAAAATAACATAAAATCTCCTAGCAAGATCGGAATCAAATCTACCATTAAAATATTTCCCTTAATATTCACCCTACAGTTCTTGTATACGAACCTAACAGGAACTACTTCCTTATTCACAATTTCTATGTTTAAAGGGAAATTCAATTCTTCACTAGGCAATCCTAATCTCATAGAAAATTCATCAGATATAAATAAGCAAGTAGCACCCGAATCAAATAATACATAAGCATCAATATCATTGATCGGGATAATACCTGACACCACATCCTTTGATTGCACAAAGATCTTGCGCATACCATGTTGAGGTTCTCGGCCGGCTGGGCTTATTTGTTGTTGTTAGTCCTGCAATAGCCAACACACCTCCACTAGCATTTCCCTTGCTCCCATAAAAGTATTCACCACATAACACTGATAAAAGAAGATAATAACTTTTATTCATACTTAATTCTTTGAAAAACATCATATTCATAGCATCACTGCTATTTACATTATTTTCCTGAACTACTAAAGTTTCAGGACATCATCATTATATCCCATAGGTTGCATAACACTTGGGATTAACAAATTATTTATCATAACATAACTCAAGTACACTCCCTACGATGTCCTATTAAGATATTGCAAAGCCTTACGATGCTCTTCTTCCATAACTCGGAACATGGTTCGACGATCTAGTATGAATGAGGGTAGCATCTCGAATTGAATTGGATAACCCATGTCCCAGTCTTGAGCTCGATTGATCGCGATGTTGAATACGTTATCCATTTCCTGCATCTTCCTTCTCTTTACTTGTGCGTCTCCCTTTGCTATTTTGGCTTGTTGATAAGCTTCACTGTACGCATCTTCGGCTCTTGCCCTTTTTGCAGATTCTTCTCTCAACTTGCTCTTCAACTCTGCAACCTTTGCTCTCATTTGATCGTTCTCTTCTTCAGTGTGAACCAGCTTCTCTTCAACATTGTTCAGTCGTTCTTCTCGATCCTGAATCTCGTCGTCCTGCAGTGCCAATGAGTCCTGTTGTTCAGCTACTATCTCTTGCAATTCCTCAATAGTATCTTGAAGTTCCACATTGTGATCATACACCTCGTCGTATATACGGCCAGCTATCGAGTTAAGTGGAATCCTTTCCTCCTCGTCCTCTTCATTCATTTGCGGCAATTCCACGGGATCTTCCTCATCTATTTCTATATCATCATCACCATCATCCTCGACCACTGCGAGTAATAGAGCTGACTCTCGTGGAAGCAGTTGTTCCCAAACCACTTGAATATCATGATATTCCTCCTCTCTAAGCATCTGAGGTCCTTCCTCCCTAGCCTGACTGGATTCTCCGACATTAGTCATCCTGACAACAAGATTTTTAAGTTTGAATTACTAATCATTACTACTCGACTCTCACGAGCACATAAATTGTAAACACATAAGCACATAAGTGTTTTATTACTTCTTCCTTAAAACTCGATAAGAGTTTATCATCACTATCTTCTCGAAGGTTACTTCCTAAGGCTTTTCCCCCACCTAAGGTTCATAACCTAAAGCTTTGATACCAACCTTTGACACCCCCAAATCCAGGTACTTCATTCCCACAGGATCTGGTGTTCACGTAATCAAACATTCATATCTAACTACCCAAACTCAATAAAACTGGATAAATAAAACCTTTCCCATTAAAGGGTTACATAATAAAATCTCCCAGGTTATCTACCCTTTAATTACAATCATTCAAATGCAAAAATTAAATAAACATCATTAAACCAAGTCTAATATCATCATAATATAAACCTAACATCTCAATCAAAGTAAAATTACAAGTCTTCATCACTTGTACACTTTTCCCTTTCCTTTGCTAGACGAAGGTTCATCTACCTTCTCTTCTTTAGCTGCAATGAGTTTTAAAATATGCAAGAGTGAGCAAAACAATTGCTCACTGGATACAATATAAAATCAACAGGAGTATAGTAATAATAACTGCCAATAATAGGCTCATCAACAATGAATAGTACTCTATCATCAATAACCAAAAACTGAAATCCAAAATGTAGAATAACTATAACTGAGGGTCATAAGACCATGAACTATGTCCACAAATAAGCAGTAATCTTTCAACTCCAACTTTAATGATATAAGACTATAAGGACTCCTCGTGACTTGGGGATCACCCTTCTTCGCACCATGTATTATGCACAAACATTTAACGCTACACGTAAGTTATCCCCTAATAATAATAGGGTTGTTCATCTCAGTATTTGGAGTACAAGTCTGCACCAAAGAGAGTTTGGTTTGGATAAGCTTTCGAGGTTAATTTGAAGTTCAAAGATCATCAACTAGAGGACTACTTGAATTAATAACATCATATTACAGAATAATTGTGATTGAATCAACATGGTAAATCAAAATCATGCTTTAGGAATAATCTAATAGCATATACTTTGAATAACTATAACATGCCTTGCTTGAATAATATTAAGTCAAGGTTAATTAGAATTGAATACTAAGCATGCATAACAATTTGAATGATAAAATTGCTCGACATTAGTATAAATAATTGCGCATGCTAAACAACAAGTTAAATACAAGAATAACTTGTCGACATCAAACCAAAGTTTAGGAAGCTTGCATCATTTATTAAGTGATCGAATTGAATAAATAGTTCAACAAGATAAAGAATTAGAAAACTTGCATTACTATATTGAGAACAATAATTGATTCCAATTACAAAATTAGAGTTAGAGAACTTGCTCAATATAAAAAGAAAGTTTAGAAAACTTGCATTACTATATTGGGAACAATAATTGATTCCAATTACAAAGGTAGAGTTAGAGAACTTGCCTTGCTCGTAGGCTAAACCAAATCAATACGAATCACAATATCCTATAAACATATGTCATCATGACATAATTAGTCATTACCATCTTACAAACATAACTAAGTGCGTTCATCATTTAAAATTGGATTTTTAATCACATAATCGAGTTATAACACAAGTTAATTGTTAATAACATACTTATTCATAGTATAGATATACTAAAATCAACATTTAGCGATCCTACTATCATCACGTAATCTTTTCTTAAAATTTCGTGTACAAAAGTACAACGTCGGACCATTCTCGCTAACTTTCATCATGCATACCACGATTTACATCATGGGTCATACTGCAAATAAGGCATATGTCATAAAGACGGCGATCAAGGTTACAAGGTCATGAAGATTTAGTGAGCATGGTATACATGTATTTACAAAGGTATCAGAAGTCCAGTGCAATGCATTACTGATTAAAACCTCTGACAGACAAATTTCAAGAATAAAGACAGAAAAAGCCAAATTTAGCCTACAAGCTCGATTCTAATGATCGATACACATGCAATTCATATAAAAACTTCATGTAAACATAATTGAATTCCTAACATGTTTCTACCCATACAACAAAGATAAACAACAAAATTAACACACCCAAATTCACTAATTTTGGCTAAAACTCACTTTTTGATATTTTTGATGAAAATAAACACTGTGATTTTGTTTCTAAACCAAAACCACTAATTCAAAGCATTTTATCAAAGTTTATATATACTCTAACAAATTTAATAGCCAATTTATCAATAAAACAACTAAACAACTCATAATTTCTATTTTAATTAAACAATATATATATATATATATAAAACTCTCTGTAAAATACTTTTCTCTACAATTACATACATATCATCAATTCATTGATTATAATCATATATAACCTATGAAAATAACTTTACAACAATGGTTTATCATATGAACACACATAAAATCAACAATTATCCTATAATAAGAATTTCACAGAGAAAAATAGGAGAAAAGAAAGCTAAAGGAAATAGGAGAATACCTTGATTGTAGAAGATGATAGCTATCCCAAACTTCTTTTCTCCAATTCTTTTCTCAATTCTCTAGCCTTCCTTCTTCCCTTGTTTTCTTCTTCTCTTCTTCTTCTTCCTCTGTGTTTTTGTTTTTCTCTCTAACCTCTTTCCTCTAACATACGTCTTAACAAATAACGTATATAGATATTATATATATTAATTATATAATATAATTATAAACATAAATGATATCAGTTATGTGAATTTTAACCACTAACAAAATAACCCATTAATCCTAACACCTTGTTTGGTTAAATTCAAATAAATTAAAGACTTAATAGGCCTTAGGCCTTGTTTGGCAAAACTGAATTAAACTCCTTTAAGTTATTTTAGTAACTCCTTTATAACAAGGTTATTTGTCACACATTAATTTAATTAAATTAATCATAATAACAATTTATTAAATCACTTCATCACATAAATCAATACCACCAAAATTATAATTTTCTGTATAATTATAACTTTATTTAATCAACTAAGACATCCTTTTAAATTTACAAATTCCAATAAAAAGAATAGTAATTCAATTAATCAAAATTCTCTAACTTAATAATTAAATTAAATTAGCAAAATAATTAATTTTCCTTAATTATTTATTTAACAAATAATTAACCATATCAATTCAAATTTGAACAATTATTTATTCAATCAGAAACACATCCATTAAATATTTAAATAATTCAATAAATATTTAATATAACAATTAAAATTCTAGAATGTTACATCATTCCTCTCCTTACAAGGATTCTCATCCCCGTAATCACAATTCAAACAATTCATTCGTCACATTCTCCCCTACTTACAAAGATTCTCATCCCCGAATCAAGACACGATTAAACAAATAACTCGTGGTAATTCTTCATCATTTCAAATTTCCGAGTTCCCACGTAGCCTCTTCTTCGACATTATGGTTCCTCCAAATTACCTTCACAGAAGGTATCACCTTATTCCTGAGCACCTGTTCTTTCCTGTCGACTATCTGGATAGGAACCTCTTCATAGGACAAATCTTTCTCAAACTGCAATGGTTCGTACTCAATCACATGCTTGTAAATAGGTTTATATGGTCGTAACACCGACACGTGAAAAACATTATGAATGTTTTGCAACTCCGGAGGTAGAGCTACCTCATAAGCCACCTCTCCAACCTTTCCCAGCACTTCGAATGGTCCAATAAATCTCGGACTTAGTTTCCCCTTCTTACCAAATCGAATTTTTCCCTTCCAAGGAGAAACCTTTAGGAATACGAAATTTTCTACATCGAACACACGATCTTGTCTGTGTTAATCAGCATATTTCTTTTGTCTGTCTTGAGCAGTTATCAATCTTGTTATGATGAGTTTGACAACCTCAGCAGTTTGTTGTACCAGTTCTGGTCCTAATAGTTGACGTTCTCCGACTTCATCCCATCACAGTGGAGTTCGGCACTTCCTGCCGTATAATGCTTCGTAAGGCGGCATGCCGATGCTAGCATGGTAACTGTTGTTGTATGAAAATTCTGCCAACGGTAGATGATCATCCTAGTTTCCTTTAAAATCCATGATGCACGCTCTAAGCATATCTTCAAGTGTCTGGATCTTTCTTTCGCTTTACCCATCGGTTTGCGGATGATACGATAGAGGATTCTTATTATGGGTGAGGGTTGTTGTTGACGCTTTCACAAAACACGTGAATGTAATTCCAAGAGTTGGGAGAGTACATCTTTTTCTATGAGAGATAGAAAAAATATGATTTTGCCAAAAACACCCATCTTTTTGAATCTTTCTTCTTCCTTGGTGGATCACTTCTAGAGGCCAAACACTTGGGTGGCTAACATTGATCAAAGAAAGGAATCAAACCTGGTGGATTCAAGTTGAACGTGAAAAGGATTTGGAGGTGAACTTGAACCTGAGGAAGCTCGAAACTTCAAGGGTATAATTCTTGTTCTTCTTCTTTTCATTTAATTAATAATTATGCATAAAGGATGATCAGGACATATGGTTTGTAGAATTTTAAAACTCTTTTTTACCACGTTTCCGCTTACTTTGTGCAATTTGATTGCGTTCGTGAATTTTACAAACCTTACAAATATTTGGTGATTAAAATAGTTGTCACGTACATATATTCATGATGGAAAAATTAACCATCACTAGAGCCATCATATATATTCTATTTTCTGTGATGACTCAAATAATCCATCATGAAATATTGTCTATTGTGATTGCTTTTAAAAATCGTGACCAGGATCCATCACGTATGTTTGCTTTTCTAGTAGTGATTTCTCGTTCATGAATAAAGTGATGAAGAGTATTATTCATATTATATTTATTTTTGCACGCTCTAGCTAGCCATCGTCTGCATTCGAGAGCACCCGTGGAACCATCACATACGGGCGCTAGCTTAGACGACGCTATGTTCTAAAGGGTTATGGTAGCGGTGTCGGAGAGGTTTGGTACAGATCTGATATTCCTTCATCAGGACCTATCCAGTCGTGCTCCCTTTCATAAGCTTGCTCAAGACATTACAACTGGTTCCACCGCCGAGAGTACGAGCATTCCTCTAGAGCAGTTCACCTAGATAGGCGACGAGGTGGTTCGGATGATGGTTACCTTACTCATGGATGCTTTTGGGCCAAACATGGTGATCATCCCGAGTAGTCTAACGATGCCGATTAGGCTACTCATTCCGATCACGAGCAGAGGGAAGACGTCGATGCCCAACCGATGATCCTCCTGACATCGGGGGTAGTACTACTGGCATGACTTAATTTTGTAAATGATTTGTACATATTTTATTCATCTTTACTTTAGTTTAGCTTAATGGGGTGTAAATATTTTTAGTTTAGTTGATGTTTGACATATTGTAGTAATTTAAACCTTGTAATTATATGTTATTTTTGTATATCTTATGGAAAATTAGAGTATTTTTATTATTATTGGCCTTAGTAATTCATATTGGACGTGTATGAGAACAAAAGTCAATTATTACTGTACGTACATGTTATTGGATAGTTATAGATATGTTGTATGTGCTGTTAAAAAAAACAGGTTTACTGGTACAAAAATGTGGGTTAAAACCCTGGATATTGCCAAAACAAAAAAAAATTAAAAAAATATCTTATGGTCAACGAAATAAGGTATTTCCAACGAAAATTTCATCAGAATTAAGCCTTCTACATGTCAGCCAGATATGCCACGTGACAGCTTAACATCGACGGACTAATTCCTACCGAATGCATTCCGTCGATAATATCTTAATTCAGACAGAATATTCCGTCAAAATGGTTCCTTCGTCGTTTTTTATTTCCGACTGAAATGCCAACGGATTTAATTTTGACATGGCCTTATCTGACTGAATTTTTGACTGAATATTTCGTGAGAATTAAGATATTATCAACAGAATATCCTTAAATTCAATGGAATATTATGTTGGAATTATCCCCTTTTCTTGTAGTGTTATTCTTCTATATTTTGTACAGTACGCAAATTTATACCATCAAGTCACTTTTGAAGATTTGAGAATATACGAGTTATTGTACACCATGAAAGTTATATGCGGTAGTTACTAATTAAATTATAGATATACATATAATTTGATCAACTACATAGAAAGTAGTATCTAGTCACGTACTAAGGGCAATGAATATCATTTTCTTTTATATTTCTAAATTTAATCTTAATATGGTAAGAAAGTATTATTCATTTCTACAACCCTTAACATTAAATGGTAATTTTTTTTGAAATGATTAGAACTTCTTTAATAGTTGGTGCTTCATCTAATATCTTTTGACCTGAACTTTCCTGCTGAATTTTAACCGTTATATTTGAACTCTGAAAATATTATTCTTGAACTCAAATCGATATTCTGAATATCGTGTTGACAATTTAGACATTACTGAACTTTGGACAAATTAAACTGCAAATATCTAATGTTTATTCTTTATCTTATTATTTTTACTATTTTTGTTCATCTTTTATGTCATTGTTATTTGTATTACTCATCAGGACTTAAGTTGTTGTGAATGTCTTTGACCTGGGTGAAAAGACAACATGATTATTAAGTGTCTTGAGTCTGTGTGGTAAGGACACGTGGTGAAAGTTCTCTTTGGCTTGGGTGCAAAGAAGAACTATCGATTGGTATGATCATAACCATTTATGTTACAGTTGATGAAATAAAATTTTAAATTAGAGAAGATAGTAGATATTATGGTCTATTTGACTCTTCTAATGGATTGCTCATTCCGCCATAGTTATTTGTTGAAAATTTATGTTGTCTAATATTTTCTAAATATCTGATTTATCACTGTTGAAGGCTAAAGATAACTTATTCTTTGTTATCTTAGTTATGATATTCTTTACTTAGCTATTTGAATTCACCCTTTTATTTCATTATTTATTTCAGGAAATGAGAGTGTAGTTGGGGTTAGCCGGGAGAACGGGAGAATGGAATGATGGTTCGAGTTAGTAACTATAGTAGTCCTCAACATATTGTAAGATAATGTGACACTAATTATAGTGAGGACTAATGTGTATATTGATGTGCTATACAATGTATTGTAATAATCAAAAATAGGAGAATTTATGTATTTTATTTTTATTTTGACTATTCAAATTGGATTACATAAGCCCGAATTTAAGGGCGTCACATTTTATACTACAGAATCCTACTAAATGACTTAGTTACATTTTACTTTATGTATTTTTTCTCATCCTTAAAAAAAAATTATACCATTAATTATCATTCTGGAGACGGAAGAAGTATTAATATATTTTTACCACTTCCCTATATTATGTTAACTTCTCTATCAACAACTCTCTCAATCTTCTTTGAAGCTTCCCTTTCACTTTCCACTACTCCAACATTGGTTTTTAAATTCATATATTTTTTTCCTTTTTTTAATTTTTTATGTTATTTTTTTAATTTTTAAAATATTATTTCATATTTTTTAAATATAACAATTATGCACACGCAACACCTGTGCTCTGGATAATTGTAAATATAAGCAGAAAGTCGGGTGAATAGGGATATTGTAATACCCCAACTTTTTATGAAAAAAGATTTAATTTTCTTTAAATATTATTTTGAATAATAAGGTCTGATTTGATATAATGCTATAGTTATGGGTGATATGTGTAAATTTTACAAGTAAGCAAGTTGTTATAAAATATTTGTTTGGTCGGAGAATATTCTTTTTATCAGGGAATATTCGTACGACGACACAATCATTGGTGAACTCCACAATGAAATAACTATCGGATATAGAAAGCGACAGAAATAACCTTTTTATAAAAATAATGACAAAACTTTTATCGTTAAACTGTTGAAATATCGGTGATAAAAGAACAGTAATACGCGTGGTTGCATATTAGCACACGGTATTGTACAGTATCTCTGATTATTGATACTTACGTAAGAAGTCACTCAGTTCATTTAATAATTACCACAGTAGTTGCTGCATAGTGTCTCATATTATTAATTCAATTATTGTCACAACATCATCTGCATAATATTTTATATTATTAAATCAATAATTGAGACAACACATTTATTCATATTATTATTTGCATTATTGACAATGCCTAGAATTTTTTTTCAAGGAAAGGGTTTAGGTTATTTAATTATTGCGCGCCAATAAGGAGAAATCCTTATCAAAAATCCCCTTTTTCCTTGGAATGATCTGTTTGTCAATATTGTGAGTTATAATATTAATGATGAATAATTGTTAAAAGATTAAAAATGTGTTTATTAAAGATAAGTGATTTGTTGTAAATATTTATTCAATTTTTGATATAAATAGAAGGGTTTGTCATGAGGCTTTTGTTGTAAGTTTGACTTATTATTCCATGGGGAGATGTACTAATTTTTTGGACCGTCGGTTGTGGTTTTAATAGTAAATCAATCTGGACCGTCGGTTGTAGTTTTAATAGTAAATCAATCTGGACCGTCGATTGTGGTTTTAATAGTAAATGGACTGTCGATTGTGGTTTTAATAGTAAATCAATATGGACCGTCCATTTTAATAGTAAATCAATCTGGACCATCTGTGAAGCAGTTACTATTTAGTCTATTCTCCTATAAATAGAAGCTTATTTCTTCTTTCATTTTCACCAATTCACTAAGACTCACAAGAGAAACTATAAAGAGAATAAGAGAGAAAGAATAAGAGTATTCTGATACTACACTGTTGCAGTATCCAATCTCCTCCTAAGGTAAGGGGTATTATGTGAGACCCCAAATTTTATGAATAAAGATTTAAATTTCTCGAAATATTTTTTTGAATGAATTTAATATAATGTTATAGTTGTGGGTAATATTTATAAATTTTGTAAAGTACGCAAGTTGTTATATAATATTCGTTTGGTCGGGGAATATTCTTTTTGTTAGGAATATCCGTACGACGGCACGATAATTGGTGAACCCACAAACGGAAGTATTGTCGTAGTAATAAAACGACATAATCATTTTTATGAAAATAACGGTGGAAGTTTTACCGTTAAAACTGTTGAACTACTCGGTAGTAAAAGTACAGTAATACGCGTGGTCGCATAGTAGCACACGGTATTGGTTATTGATCCTTATGTCATAAGTCACTCAATTATACTCAATTATTACTACAGTAATTGCTGCATCATATCTCCCATATTATTGATTCGATTATTATCATAGTATCATCTGCATAATATGTTATATTATTAAATCAATAATTGAGATGGTATTGTTATTCATATTATTAAATTACAATATTTACAATGTCTAGAAGTTCTGTCAAGGAGAGGTTTGGTCACCTAATTGCGCACCAATAAGGAGAAATCCTTGTAGGAAAGCCCCCTCTTTCCTGGGAACGACCTGGTTGTTAAATATTGTGAGTTATAATATTAATGATGAATAAGTTCGTGTTAATTAAAGATGAATTTGATAGTTCCATTGTGTTGGGATTATTGGTGTTAGTTGAAATCGACATCTATTCTGATGATAATTGATGTCTGGGTTATATTGATAAATCGGGTAATTTATCGGATAAATGAGCAATTAATTGCTACTAATTCATATGCCCACATAACTATTTATTCACATGTGTGTACTATTGAGTCACATTCACTTACTATTAGGGGAGTTGGTGCAAGATTGATAATACTTGCATGACTAAGTTAAAAAGGGAGGTATATACTGTATTTCGTATTTTCACATGATTATAACTATTGAATCACATGATTGAACTATTGATTCACATGATTTACTATTAGGGGAGGTGGTGCAAGTTTGATAATACTTGCAGGACTAAATTAAAAATGAAAGAAAAGTTGGAGGTATTGTACTGTAATTTTTCGAGACCCAAAATGTGAAATTATCGAAACTATATTTTTCTATAAATAGAAGCTCATTCTTCCTTCATTTCTCATCAATTCACCAAAGCTATAGAGCAATTATTATAGAGAGAAATTATAGAGAGAAAGAAGAAGAGAAGTCTACTCCCTCTCTATTCCAGTATCCAGCTTTATTCTAAGGTAAGGGATATTATTTGTTGTACTCGTAAGGGGTATTATTTTTTTCATATTCATGAAGAGAACTTCTGTTATTCCATTCTTTATTATTCTGTTGGAATAACCTGTATACGCGGTCTACCCTATACTTGGTGAAATTCTTCTGTTATTCCATTCTTTATTATTCTGTTAGAATATCATGTCTGTGCGTTTTACGCCGGACCTGGTTCCGTTATTTATTATTCTGTTGGAATAACATGTCTATGCAAATTACCGCATGCATGGTGATTTCTGTTGTTATTCCATTCTTTATTATTTTGTTGGAATATCCTGTCTGTGCATTTTACGCCGGACCTGGTTTCATTATTTATTATTCTATCATAATATCCTGTCTGTGCGTTTTACGCCGGACCTGGTTCCATTATTTATTATTCTGTTGGGAATAACATGTCTGTACAGTCTATCGCACGCATGGTGAATCCTTTTGTTATTCCATTATTTATTATTCTGTTGGAATAACCTGTTTATGTGGATTACCACATGCATGGTGAATGATCCTTTGTATTCATTCTTTATTAAATTGTGGAAATGATCTGTTTACGTGAATTACCGCATGGCGGATGAAAATCCATTTGCAGTTTTGTATATTCTATTATACTCATATGAGATATCATTTCTTTTGTACTCGTCATAAAATATCATTTTATTTGGTATTTTCTGTTACAAGTTACTATTTATGGGTTACTATTCACCCGATTACTATTCACTCTAGTATTTTCCTCATGTTTATATTTTGTTGAAAGTCATATGCGGCCTGTAGTGCATAGATGGACTTGGTATGATTATGACCAGGGATTATTCGGTGTAATCATGACCGTAATGTTACAAATGATGTGGTAAAAGTCCTCATTGGCCCGTAATGCATTGATGGACAGTTGTTGGCATGATCATAACCATTGATGAATACACGAATATCTTTGGCCCGTAGTGCATGGATAATTTGTGGTTGTGATACTAATGAATATCCTTGGCCTGTAGTGCAGGGATGATTTGATGATGTGGATTATTTATTAAGCTAAGTCTCAGCGATAAAAGTAATAAAAAACCTTTTAAATCATAGAAGATAGTAGATTTTATTCTCTACTTGACTCTTCTAATGGATTGTTTGTTCCGCTGCAGTTAAACTTGATGTCTATTGTATTTTATCAGTTTAACATTATTGAAGACTAATGATAATTTATTCTGCATTATCTTAGTCATAATATTTCTTACTGGGCTATTTGAGCTCACCCTTTCTTTCACTATTCTCTTCAAAGAAATGAGAATATAAATTGGGATGAGTCGAGAAAGCGTGATGATCCGGTCCGTATGATAGCATTAGTAGTCCTCACTATTCTGTTAAATAGTATGACAATAAATGTAATAAGGACTCCATTGAGAGTGGATATTGTCTAGAAGGAAATATTCTTGTTTAAACTCTCAGCTTATATTTTGTCGTATATTGCACGACAGTTGTATTTTGTATTTTTGTACCATGTATTTGGCGACTCAAGATGGGTGATGTATACCTATTTTGGGGGCGTCACATATTATTTCTTTCGCATTGTAAGGGATATTATTTTTTCGTATTCATTCTTTAATCTGTGGGAATAACCTGTCTACACGGATTACCACATGCATGATGAATAACCCTTCGTACTCATTCTTTATTTGTGGAAAAGATCTGTCTACGCGAATTACCGCATGACGGGTGAAAATCTATTTGCAGTTTCGTATATTTTTTCTTTTCATATCCCTAACTCTAAACTTACTATGGTAAGTATTGCTTCTATAATTGCTAAAATTTGTAGAATATCCTTGAGTTTTGCGCTTCATCTAGTATCGTTTCATTGGAATATTGGTTTGAATTTTCTTATTAAATTTCAATATTTTCATTCGGGGTACTATTTATTCGGGGTACTTTGCATGACGGGGTACTATTCATTTGGTACTATTCATTCAGGTACTATTCACAGGGTACTATTCACGACAAAAATAATTTCTTTTCTGTCCAAATTATTTTTGATACATGAATATCATTCTTGAATTTTACTCCACAATTAGTTATCATGTTGACAATTTGGACATTCTTGAACTCTGGATAAATTAAATTATAAATCTCTAAATATTTATCCTTGATCTCACTTGATTAATTCCTTATATCATTGTCATCATCATCATGCTTATGTTGTGGTAAAAGTCATCTTTGGCCCGTAGTGCATAGATGGACTGTTGATTGGTATGATTATGACTAGAATTTTTGTATTGGTATAATCATGACCTGTAATGTTACAGACAAATGATGTGGTGAAATTTCTCTTTGGCCCATAGTGCATAGATGGACAGTTGTTTGGCATGATCATGACTACTGGTGATATAAACGAATATCCTTGGCCCGTAGTGCATGGATATACATACGAATATCATTGGCCCGTAGTGCATAGATAATTCGTTGATGTGAAATGTTTATTGATTAGTATTACATGGATAAAATATTAATGAATATAGATTTTTAAATCATAGAAGATATACTTGACTCTTCTAATGGATTATTGTTTCCGCTGCAGTTATTGATCTAAAACTTGTTGTCTATTGTATTCTATCAGATTTTTCCCTGTAGAGGACTAAGGATAATTTGTTCTATATTATCTTAGTCATAATATTCTTTATTGGGCTAGTTGAGCTCACCCTTTTCCTTTTGGTTCCATTGTTCTTCCCAGGAGGCGAGAATGTAGCTGGGACTAGTCGGAGAGTGAAGTAATGGTCCAAGATGGTTCTTATAGTAGTCCTCACTATTTTGTAAAATAGTGTGATAATAATTGTAATGAGAATTTTATTTGAGTTTGCATATTGTCTACGAGACAATATTTTGTATTAAAACTCACAGTGTAAGTGTTGTCGTATTTTGCACGACAGCTGTATAAATAAAGTTTGTATTTGATTTCTGTACCATGTATTTGGTGACTAAGAATGGGTTATGTAGACCTATTCTGGGGGCGACATAGATATGTTTATCAGTGATAGATATATATAGTCCATTTTAAGGTCTCACCCTTTATTTTACATACCATGCTCACCCCTTTTAGAGACGCACCGGGCGACGGTTCATTCCGTCACTATATCAGAGAACCATCGTCTTAGCTTTTAGCGACTGACTGAACCTATAACGATGGAACGAACTATCGCCCGGTCCGTCGCTGATGAGTGATATTTGTACCCATGAATTGAGTGTGTTTTAGATTAATCTTTTGGAAGTTTATCTATTCATGCATGTTTTACGTTGTTTTATAGGAATTAGGACAAAAGTTACTTGGGTCGACGTTAAGGGTTGTTAGATTCGCATTTTTGGCTTGCTATTTACATAGCAGACACTTCAGAGCCAATTTAAGCATTGCTCCTGCCCTTATTTCAAAAAACTCAAAGATTGAAAGTTGTAGATCTACGTCTCATCTTTCCGGAACATCTTGAATCATCGAAATTGAAGTTCAGACGAATAAGTTATGGCCATTTTCCCAAAGGACATCAGAGAAAAAAATTCTCAAAAAGAGCCCAGCGTCAGAGCGCCCATTTCTGGTACATTTACAGCTTCGGAGCGTTGGGAGGCAGATTTCCAGTGCCATGAGAAGCGCCAAAGATATTCATAAGAAAATCAACCATCTTTGCACTTCAAGCTAAAGATATTCAGTAGTATCATCATTTAGGACTGAGGATGATGAAAAATATTTTAAAGAAAACGAATCCAGTGAAACAAAAGAACAAATATTAAGGATTCGTACTTTAAACAGTCCAAGTTCAAAAATACTTCATAAATAACCATAGTAAAGTAAAATTCAAGAATGATCAAAACATGGATACAATCAAAGCTAGTATCCATAATAGATATTTTGGACAAAAAAACAAAAATTTAATTTTTTTGTGAATAGTGCCGTATTCGTGAATAGTACCGTATACGTGAATAGTAACCCTGACACTAAAAGACAAGAATTTCACAAGAAAAATCTTACCAATATTCCGGCATAATGATATTATAAGAAATAATCACTTTTAAAAAAAATAACATCCCTTACCTCGAAAAGCGCAAATATTTACGATTTGAATCTTCGGATATAGTCTTTGAAGGAACTTGCACAAGATAGCAACACCGAAAGTATCAAAATACTCACAAAAATACGCTCGATAATATAGAGAGAGAAAACTTGTTTCTGGTGTGATTTTTAATTCTAACCTAAGCACCCTATTTATAGGAAAATGCTTAGAACACCAAAGCAGAAAATTTAATAAAATATTAATATACTTTATTAAATTTCCTACGCACACAAACTTGGTCCAAAACCAGCCACCAAAAGTCACAAAAACGTTTTTCTCACATAAATCATTTAAAACTCCAAAAAAATCAAAATCAATTAATCCGGAACTTCAATAATTCACAATAAATAGCCCTTTTATCAGAAAAATTCAAATCTTATGTCCATACAATAGGAAATTTAATTCTCTACAACTTTGTAAGTTTAAGTTTTTTCCAAATTTCAAACAAAAATTGACCGAAATCCACATACGGACAATTTTACAGGCTATAATCAAATTTCAGTCAAGAAATGGGGTCCACGAACATGAAAAACATGTTTTAAATATTTTTAGTTACAAAATACTCTTCCTCCTCATTTATTCATATATCACACATTCATTATAAAAATATCACCATTATTATATAATATATTTAAATGAATTATTTTATCAGAAAAGATAAAATATCAATTTTTTAACAATTGTCACTTTAAAAGTTTCTCCATCTATATCCACATAAAATGATTATTTTTCTTATCATATAAATCAATAATTAATTATTCACAAATAATATTACAGAATCACAATACCGAAACAACCGTGTCGTTCTAGGAAAGAGGGGCTTTCCAATAAGGATTTCTCTCACTTCTGGGCGTAATTAGGTGACCAAGCCTCTCCTTAAACAGAACTTTCTAGACATTTCCAATAATGTTATCTAATAATATTATTCAAATAATATGAATTATTGATTTAATAAAGGAAAATAATGTGCAGTGACAATTATTGAAACAATAATAATATAAAATATCAACGTAGCAATTATTGAATCAATAAAATAAAATATTGAATAGTAATTACTGTAACAATTATTGAGTAGTGCCTTCTTACGTAAGAATCAATAATTGGTGTAATCTGCAGATACTTGTGTTTTAACCAATTCGGTGTTCCAACAAGATTAATTGGTAACAACTACTGTAGTTATTTATAAACAACTTATACTTGTCATTTTTTTCATCCAATCGTTTTCCGTTATGAGGCCCACACAAGGCTGCACCATCGTACGAATATTCTCCGACAATAAGAATATTTCACGATCAAACGAATATTCCCCGACAACAATAAATATTTTATAACCACTTGCTTATTTGAAATATTTGCGCATTTTACCCATAACTAACCACATTAATCAAATCAACCCTTACTATTTCAAAATAATAAATAGAGGAAATTCAATTTCATTAATAATGAGTTGGGGTCTTACAACCTCCCCTCCTTATGAAATTTCGTCTTCGAAATTGAATTACGTACCTGGTGTTTCGAAAAGGTGAGGATACCTCGCTTTCATTTCCGTTTCCAACTCCCATGTCATTTCCTCAATAGCATGGTTCCTCCACAAAACTTTGACTTGTGGTATGACCTTTGACAGGTACCTCCTCGTACGTTAAGTCTTCAGCTATCTCGTTCGGTTCTAACTCAATAACGTGGTTCAGGTCTTTCACATATTTACGAAGCACAAATATGTGAAAAACATTATGAACATGAGACATACTTGGAGGTAACGCGAGTCTATAGGCTATTTTTCCTACTCGGTCAAGAATCTGAAATGGACCAATAAATCGTGGATTGAGCTTTTATCTTTTCCCAAATCTTTTAACTCCCTTCCATGGAGCATTACGCAACAATACATGATCCCCAATACTAAATTTCATGTCCTTTCGATGAAGATCCACATAACTCTTTTGTCGATCTTGTGCCGTTTGTATACGTTGTCGAATTATTTGGATCTTTTCTGTAGTCATATGTATCAACTCTGGTCCCAACAATGTTGCTTCACCCACCTCGTCCCAACATACTGGAGAGCGACACTTTCGTCCATACAATACTTCAAATGGAGTCACACCTATACTTTCCTGATAACTGTTGTTGTAGGAGAATTCCACCAATGGTAAATACTTATCCCAACTCCTTTTGAAGTCTAGGACACAGAGTCATAATAGATCTTCAAGAGTTTGAATAGTCCTCTCGATTGTCCGTCTCTGGTTTGAGGATGGTATCTTGAAGCCAGATAAATCAGAAATCCGCGCCCATAGCTTTTTGCAAGCTAACCCAAAATTGTGAAGTGAATCTTGGGTCACGATCCAAAACTATGGATACTGGCATGCCATGCAATCTCATAATCTTATTTACGTACATACGAGCAAGACGTTCAAGGTAATAAGTCTCCCGTATCGGCAAGAAATGAGCAGACTTAGTTAATCTATCAACAATAACCCAAATAGAATTTATGCCTTGAGAAACAGTGGGAAGACCCGTAACAAAATCCATGGTAATGTGCTCCCACTTCAATTTCAGAATCTCAAGTGGTTGCAATGGACCCTTTGGCAATTGATGCTCCGCCTTTACACGTTGACAAGTTAAACACCTCGAGATACTCTTTGCAATCTCTCTCTTCATATTATTCCACCAAAATGTATGTCGAAGATCACGATACATTTTGGTACTTCCAGGATGGATTGCAAACGGTGTATTGTGTGCCTCCATCATGATCTTGTACTTCAAATCAGAATCGTTATAAACAAAAAGTCTGGAGTGGACTCGAAGTATTCCTTCTTTATCGATTCTTGCTTCTAGGATAACACCTTCTTGTACTTTTTTCTTCATACACATCAGCTCCAGGTCTGTGGCTTGAGCAACTTAAACTTCATCGATTAAAGTTGGTTCTATGCGTATACTTGACATCATCGTATAGGTCCTCGGAGTCTTGAATTCTATCTTCATCTTTTGTAACTCACACAAAATGGGCCTTTGTGTTGACAACATCACACTCATTCCCGCATATGATCTTCTACTCAATGCGTCAGCTACTACGTTCACTTTTTCAGGATGGTATTGAATGGTGTGGTCGTAGTCTTTCAACAGCTCGCCAACGCCGTTGCCGCATGTTGAGTTCCTTTTGGGTGAAGAAATATTTGAGACTTTTATGGTCTGAATATATCTCCACTTTCTCCCCATATAGATAGTGCCTCCAGATCTTTAGCACAAAAACGACTGCTGCCAACTCTAGATCATGAGTAGGATAATTCCTCTCATATTCTTTAAGTTGTCGTGAGGCATAGGCTATGACTTTCCCAAGTTGCATAAGAACACATCCTAACCCTTTTCCTGAAGCATCGTTGTAGATAACAAATCCATCTGAACTAGATGGTATTGTCAGAACAGGTGCTGAAATGAGTCTCCTCTTGAGCTCTTAAAAACTCTTTTCGCATTCCTCGCTCCATAAAAATTTTTTATCCTTACGAGTCAACTGAGTTAAAGGAGTAGCGATTCAAGAAAACTCTTCCACGAATCTTCGATAATAACTAGCTAAACCCAGAAAGCTACGTACTTTGGTCACCGTCTTCGGTTGCTCCTAACTTTGTATTGCTTCAATCTTCGCTGGATCAACAAATACTCCATGTTTTGACACCACGTGCCTAAAGAATGCTACTTCCTCAAGCCAGAACTAGCATTTCTTCAACTTAGCATAAAGCTTATTTTCACGAAGCCTTTGGAGTACCAGCTTCAAATAGTGCTCATGATCTTCATGACTTTTGGAATATATGAGGATGTCATCAATAAAGACAACAACGAACTGATCCAAATATTCCTTGAATACTTGGTTCATCATATCCATGAAAGCCGCAGGAGCATTAGTCAATCCAAAAGACATGACTAAGAATTCATAATGCCCGTACCGAGTTCTAAAGGCAGTCTTTGGAACATCCTCAGTTCTAATCTTCAGCTGATGATATCCAAAATGAAGATCGATCTTTGAAAAGAATTGTGCTCCTTGTAACTGGTCAAACATGTCATCAATGCGAGGTAGCGGATACCTATTCTTGATGGTGACATGGTTTAATTCCCGGTAGTCAATACAAAGTCGCATACTCCCGTCTTTCTTCTTTACAAATAAAATAGGAGCACCCCAAGGAGATGTACTTGGGGCCAGATGAAACCGATGTCCAACAACTCCTGTAGTTGGACCTTTAACTCCTGAAGTTCAATAGGAGCCATTTGATATAGGGCTTTAGAAATGGGCTTTGTACCAGGTTCAAGATCAATAAAGAATTCAACTTCACATTCTGGGGGTAGACCGGGAAGTTCTTCAGGAAATACGTCAAGAAATTTATTAACAACAGGAATATTATTCAAATCTGACGTGTCTTTATTCAAATCCATAACATGGGCTAAGAAAGCTTGACATCCATTTTTCAATAAACGAATAGCTTTATGACTTGATATGACAGTGATTGCTTTTAGTGGTTTAGTTGCTTGAATTCGTACAACAGGTTGGTTAGGAATATGAAAACTAACAACCTTACGAAAACAATCAATTTTGGCATAATGAGTAGTTAACCAATCAATCCCTAAAATCACATCAAAAGCAAGTATCTTTAAAGAGATAAGGTCAACAGGTAATGTGATGGTGCCAACTTGGATCAAACAAGATTTATAAACAGTGGATGTAATGAAAGTTTCTCTAACAGAGTCTCCACGAGATAAATCAAAGTCTAATTTCTCCTGAGTAAAGTTTAAACGTTGAGCACAAGCGGGAGATATAAATGAATGGGTAACCCGTATATCTAGTAAGGTGTAAACTTACAAGAATTTATGATTAGCTTACCCGTGATCACCTCATTTGGGTTCCTCGCATTTTGACTAGTCACGACAAGCGTTTTCTAGGAACAGTTGACTTTGACTTTTACGGGACCGCTGAGTCACCATCCTCATTGGACTTGGTTTCGCTTCTGATTACAATCTCGAGCGATATGTCCTTCCTTTCCACAATTATAACATACCTTGAACTGTTGTGGGCAGTTTGGGCTGATATGTCCCTCTTTTCCACATTTATAGCATACGTCTGGTGGTCATTCTCCTCCCTTAGAACCAGTTGTTGCTGGTGCTGAAGTCTTTGCATTATCATTGTTGAATCTCCTCCTTTTAAAATCTCCCCCCGACTCACTTCTTCTATTTTCATGTCCATGATTACCACCAGAGTGGTTACCGCTTTTGTCTGTATTTTTCTTTCTCCGCTGGATATCGTTGTTCTGATGACTGCTGTCACCGGTATGATCCTGGTTGTGGTCCCTCGGTTGAACGTACTCATTATCTCACTCTAATAGTTGAGCCCTGTTGATAACATCTGAATAGTGAGAAAATTTATGAAAAATGAGATATTGACGTATGCCAGGTTTCAAACCTCTCAGAAACATCCGCGTCATATTTTCCTTTATCAAATCAATAATTTATGCCAGGTTGCAAACTTCGCCTCGTACTAGGACACCGTCATGTTGTTTTGTTCTAGTCTAATAAACTTCACTTCCTTCATATGACGAATACTTTCAGGAAAGTACTTGTCATTGAACAATTTCTAAAACGTCTCCCACGACATCTTTGAGTGCGGTTTGGATGGAGTACGCTTCACGATTCCCACCATGTCGCCTCATTACGGAACATAAAAGTGGCGAATGGAACCTTCTGTTCTCCGTGCATCCCAAGACATCGAATATCTTGGTAATTTGCTTGACCCACGTCTCCGCCTTAATCGGATCCGGCTTTCCCCAGAATTCTAGTGGTCCCAACTCTTTGAACTGCTTGGCTCTGACAAACCGTGCGTTGCTATCATTTCCACCTGTATTTTGTACACGAGTCTCCTTTGTCTAATTTTACATAAACTGCAAAAAGCTTCTAAACATTCTGTCGTTCATCGTCTGATCAGTGGTGTTGTTTACAGGAGGAACATTGTCGGCCTGTTGCATATTCTCCTCATTGGTGAGTAAAGGTGTCTCCATGGTCTCATTTTCTCCACTGTTAACATTCTCAGTTGCCATTCTCAAATACTGCCATAAATCAAGGGTTAATTAAAGAAATTAACATATCACATAATATCCCTATATTCTGACCAACCAATAAATAAGCTTAGGTAGGACACACTAGCGAAGGATTTACTCATCTCACCCTCCTGAGTTCTATTCCCCAGATCTCATGGAGATCATATCCCTAAGCTACAATATCAAGCTGGCCCCCCAAAATAGGTATCTGACACCCATTACGGTCACCAAATACATGGTACAGAAACAACTACAACTTTATTAAAATAATTGTCGTGCAAAATACGACAACACATAAACTGTGAGTTTAAATACAAATATTTTCTTCTAGACAATATCCACACTCAAATAAGTCCTTATTACAATTATTGATACACTATTTTAAAAAATAGTGAGGACTACTAAACAACTTCTAGAACCATCATTCCACACCCTGACTAGTACTAGCTACATTCTCGCCTCCTAAGAAGAAAAATGGAACAAAAAGAAAAAGGGTGAGCTCAACTAGCCCAGTAATTATGACTAAGATAATATAGCACAAATTATCATTAGTCCTCAACAGGAAAAAATTTGATAAAATACAATAGACAACAAGTTTTAAATCAATATTCGTAGCGGAAATAACAATTCATTAGAAGAGTTACGTAGAGAATGAAATCTACTATCTTCTATGATTTTAAAAATCCATCATCAATATTTTATCCCTATAACATCAATCAATATACATCTTAAATCAAATATTCATCTTTTTACTACTGGCCAAAGATATTCATCGATTAATCATGTTCATCTCAACACATGTACATCTTTTACACTACGGGCCAAAGATATTCATAAGAAAATCAACCATCTTTTTTGCACTACTGGGCCCAAAGATATTCGGTAGTATCATCATTTAGGGTGAGGATGATGAAAATATTTTAAAAAAAGCGAATCCAATTGAAACAAAAGAATAAATATTAAAATTAGTACTTTAAGCAGGTCCAGTTCAAAAATACTTCATAAATAATCATAGTGAAGTAAAATTCAAAAATGATCAAAACATGGATACAATCAAAGCTAGTATCCATAATAGATATTTTGGATAAAAAATAAAAATTTAATTTTTACGTGAATAGTCTTGTATTCGTGAATGAATAGTGCCATATCGTGAATAATTATCGTATCGTGAATAGTAACCCCAACACTAAAACACAAGAATTTCACAAGAAAAATCTTACCAATATTACTGCATAATGATATTAGAAGAAATAATATCACTTTTAAAAAAATAACATCCACTTATCTCGAAAAGGCGGTTACTTACGATTTGGAATACGGGATATAGTCTTTGAAGGAACTTTCACCGTATAGCAACACTCAAAGTATCAAAATACTCACAAGAATATGCTCGATAATATAGAGAGAAAACTTGTTTCGATGTGATTTTCAATTCTAACCTAAGCACCTATTTATAGGAAAATGCTTAGAACACCAAAGCGAAAATTTAATAAAATATTAATATACTTTATTAAATTTCCTCGCTTTAAACTTGGTCCAAAATCGAATACACAAAAAGTCGAAAAATGTTTTCTCACATAAATCATTTAAAACTCCAAAAAAATCAAAATCAATTAATTCGAAACTTCGATAATTCACAATAAATAGCCCTTTTATCAGAAAAATTAGAATCTTATGTCCATTCCATAGGAAATTTAATTCTCTATAACTTTGTAAGTTTAAGTTTTTTCCAAATTCCAAACAGAAATTGACTGAAATCCACATACGGACGATTTTACAGTCTATAATCAAATTCGATCGAAAATGGGGTCCACAAACATGAAAAACATGTTTTAAATATTTTTAGTTACAAAAATACTCTTCCTCCTCATTTATTCATATATCACACATTCATTGTAAAAATATCACCATTATTATATAATATATTTAAATGAATTATTTTATCAGAAAAGATAAAATATTAATTTTTTAACAATTGTCACTTTAAAATTTTCTCCATCTATATCCACATAAAATGAATATTTTCCTTATCATATAAATCAATAATTAATTATTCATAAATAATATTCACGAATCAATCATCAAAATGACAAGGTTAGATTCTAGGAAGAGGGAGCTTTCGATAAGTTTCTCCTTTCTTGGCGCATGATTAGGTGACCAAACCTCTCCTTAGATAGAACTTTCTAGACATTTTCAATAATGCTATCTAATAATATTATTCAAATAATATGAATTATTGATTTGATAAAGGAAAATACTGTGCAATGACAATTATTAAAACAACAATAATATAAAATATCAACGTAGCAATTATTGAATCAATAAAATAAAATATTAAGCGATAATTCTTTGTAACAATTATTGAGTAGTGTCTTCTTACGTAAGAATCAATAATTTGTGCAATCTGGTAATCTTTATTGTGTTTTTAACCATAAGTGTTCCAACGGTATTAGCAGTAATAACTAAATGTCGTTATTTATAAATAACTTATACTTGTCATTTTCTTCATCGATCGATTTTTTCGTTATATGGAGCTCACACAAAGAAGCTACTGTGGTAAATGCGAATATTCACAAACGGTATGAATATCCCGACCAAGACGAATATTCCACAGACAACAATGAATATTTTATAACCACTTGCTTATTTAAAATATTTAGCATTTTACCATAACTAACCACATTAATCAAATCAACCCTTACTATTTCAAAATAATAAATAGAGGAAATTCAATTTCATTAATAATAAGTTGGGGTCTTACAGACCGTGTATATCATTAGTCCTCAACTCTCACTAGATTCGTTTTCTTTAAAATATTTTTCATCATCATTAGAACAAATAATTATTTTTCAACTCTCATAAAGGAACAAATAATGATTTTCAACAAATTATTATTAGTTGAAAAATAATGAGAGTTGAAAAATAATTATTTGTTTTAATGATGATGAAAAATATTTTAAAGAAAGCGAATCTAGTGAGTTGAGGACTAATGATATACACGATCTAAAGACATATTTGTTAAAAATAATGATGGTTGATGAATTTAAAATTATATGTCCCCCATATGAGATTTGAATACGATAGTTATTGATAATAATATAATTTGTGTGTGATAATTAATTAATTGATATTGTTTAATATTGTGAAAGCTGTGAAATTACTAAAATATTATTTGTGAAATTGATATTGATGAATGTTTGAAGGATAAAATGATTCATTTAAATGTTTCTTCTTGTGAAATCATGATTCGATAATTGTTATTTGGCTATTTAGATAAAATGTGAGATGAAATTTTGAGTTAATAAAAATGAAGTGATTACAACAAGTTTTCTCTCTTTCTCTCTCTATATTTTCTTGTGAGTGTTTTGATACTTTTGTTTCAATTGTTTCTTTTGATTTATGGAGATTGTTTAGTTAAATTTTTATTTTTTTATCTGATTTGATTGTATCCATATTTTGATCATTCTTGAATTTGGCTGATGGGTTTGTTTAAGTCTGAATCTTTGTTGATTATTTTTTTAAAATATTTTTCATTTGGATGAATATCTTTGGCACAATTTGATTGATATTACGGGGATGATGAATTGTTTAGTAGTCCTCACTATTTTATAAAATAGTGTATCAATAATTGTAATGAGAACTTATTTGAGTGTGGATATTGTTTATAATGAAGCTAGAATACAATATTTGTATTTAAACTCACGAGTTTATGTGTTGTCGTATTTTGCAATGACAATTGTATTAATAAAGTTGTAATTGTTTCTGTACCATGTATTTGGCGACTCAGAATGGGTGTTGTATACCTATTTTGGGGGAGTCACACATTAAAGAGTTTGTTTATTACCGGTGCTTATTACGATAATATTTATAGTGTTTAGATCTCCAAACAATATGTTTATTGCAATTCTGTAATTAAGCACACTTAGAGATGGGGTGAATAGGTGTAAATACCACAATGGTCAATTTTTAAAGTTTATTATTGCAAGATATAATCGGACGGTATAACCCTGTCCGTATTAGTTATGTTCTTAATTCGTCTCTTATAAAGAGAGAGTTAATACCTGCCTGTTTTAGTATAAATTTTGGCCATGATTTTAAACCAAAAACTGCAGAATATTAAAGCATAAAACAGAAATAAAAAAATAGTAAATCACACCAAGATTTTTACGTGGTTCAGCCCCTATCCTCTAGTCTAGTAGCCTAATCCACGTCCAATACCAAAAGGTATTGGAGACTCTTTTTATTAAACTTTAATACTCAATTAAGTACAAATAAAAAGAACTCCATGTTCAAAGTGGCTTCACATTGATAGACACCACTGTCCCTTTGCACCTCTGCAACCTTTCTCATCACTGAGACCTTTGCAGCTCTGTAACCTTGAAAGCTCTTTTTGAACAGACCCTAATCACTCTTTGGATCACCCCGGTAAACAAGACTTGATCTCGATTCTGAAATATATGAATACAAAGAATTCTTAGTTTTCAGCCAACAAAGAATTAATACTAAAATAAGACTTGCTAGAAATAAACTTTGATAGCTCTCTATGGAAGTATCTTTGTAAGATTGATATTTGCATCAAGTTTCCCTTAACTGATATTTACTTCCATGTACCTTTAATAGCCAAGAAAGATAGTATATATATATATATGAAGAACCTAACGACTATATTTATTTTGTTAGCAAAATAAGCCTCATATTTATTGGACAAAAGAATGAACTCAGCAGCTAGGCTCAAGGACTAACTGATATAGGTTAGCATGAAAATTTCAACAATTGGAATATCACATGTTTAAAATAAAGAGACCAAGGGATATTAGATATCAAAGATATAATATTCTAGTCAACCCAAAATACTTTAAATAGCGGAATAATGAATATGTCTGATAAAGATTGATCAACGGCTATAAAATGATAACAATAGATCAATTGTTTTAAATCCCATAATTATAGCTACTGAATTTGACCAACAAATATAAAAAGAAGTTAGTATAGGAAACTTATATCTCAGTTACTATACCCATGAGTTTAGCAATTAAAGAGATCAACAAATATGATAAACCAAGAATATAATATCCTAGTCAAACCAAAATAGAATAAAGAAAAGAAAACTATAATTGATAAAGTTTGAGTATTTCAAAACAATTCCTTATAAGACTCCTTTTTAAATATAAACAGACTCCTTAATAAAATCAATTCCTTAAAAATCTTCGATTCGAATTTGAATCGAAATCTCAGCAAAATAGATTCTCAAATATATTGTCATTTATTAAAATCACAAAAGATATAAATCAAAATTTTCAAATAAATTTCCAAATATATTATCATTATTAAAATCACAAAAGATATAAATCAACATTTATAAATTAAATAAATTATATTTAAAATAAATTATTATTAAATAAATAAAATTTTAAAATGTATTTAAACTTTCAAAAGAGTGTCAAACAGTACAAACACAGAGTAACTAATAGGACGTGTTGGGGAGAATACGTGATTTCATTTGTTGCATCTTATCATATATAATTGAAACAACTGCTCGTATGTTTTATGCTCTCCACTTGTAGAAACAGGAGAACAAGGAATGAGACAAAGGAAGAAAAGGAAGAGTCAACAACACTACTGCACACACCTTGTACCCTCCTCTTACAACTGACAACTTGTTGGTTGCTTTAATCCCTATCTTTTGACCAAGTGACTTCAAAATTAAAAAATCCGGTTAGTATGAAATTTATTTTTTTGATAAGTTAGTCAATTGGTCAATAGAATATTGACACATATAAAGCTTCGTCTGCGTGTCATCATTTTATTGGCCAATTAACCAACTTACCCAAAAATAAACTTCATATAACTACCTCCCAAAAATAATATTGTGTTTGGATTGAAAGAATGTAATAAAAATTAAAATAATTCATTTTATTTTAATTGAAATAAGTTATTTTATACTCTCTTACTCTCAACTCTCACGACTCAATGATAAAAAAAACTACTCATAAGGTTTTAGGCATTAAATCTTGGATAAAAATGTTAAATTTCAGTCAAAAATAGCAAAAAAATAAAAAATGGTTCAATCTATTCGAATCGCAACCAAATACAATTTTTTTTATTCCATGGGAATGAGTCATTCTATTCCCACCTTTATTACTTCAATCCAAATGTAACATAAATGAATTTTACAAATTCTTTATTTTTAATAAATTTGGATAAAATTTTCATTTTTCTAATTTTATTTGTATTTTTGGACATATTTCCATCTCAATTTGATCAAGTTAACAAATTCTTTTTTTTTCAGAATTGACATCTGATGTCCCCAAAAAAAAAAAGATGAAATTTGCATCTTTAATTACCAACGGAAACATGGTTTTATTACTCCTTCTGTTCCTAATTTTTCATTTTTAATTAGTGACGACCGACGGGTACATAATAAAAGTAAGATTAAAATTTTGAATTTTTTTTTAAATGTTGAAAAAGAAATCTTAGCATATCTAGAAAAGAAAGAGATAAAAATGTTACAAAATTGAATGAAACTCTCCTTTCATTAGAACTAAGTAAGTATCTATATCTATATTATCCATCTTCTCCTACATTATAAAGCAGCCATGGGTGGTTGATGATTTTATGTCACTTTTTAATTTATTTATTTTTGTCTCCACAACATTAGATATTTATTATTTTATTATTTTATATTATATTTTTATATTTTTATATTTAATCATTTATTTTATAAAAATTTTATTTTATTTTCCGTAATTTACATACATAATGCGTGTTTCACGGAATACTTTTACATTTATAATTAATTTATATATATATAATACATTACATGACATCAAAGAGGTGTACGTAAGGCAGGGAGTGCTGACAAAGGTTCAAAGTTTAGCCACTAAGAATGATCTCTTACGACTTATTACTTATACATGACCAACCTCGAGGCTCAAATCCAAGGTTCATAAGTAAATTTACTCCCTTTTGGGGCTTGTGCTTTTCAAATGGTCAATGGGGATTGAACATCTTAATTTTGTGCTCCAAATTAACTTGAATGAAAACTGTGTTTGCCATTAATTAGTGTATTTGGAATTTACTACTATTTGGTCTACTTTTATAAAAATGCAGATCATATTATCCGAGTAAAAATAATACTCCTTCTGTTTCAAAATAAACGTTTTAATTAGTTTCGGTACGTTGATTAATAAATTTTTTTAATCTAAATTATCTTTTTTGATTACATATTAATTGAAGTATTTTTTTTTTCACTTTTTTATGACCCCAATAATTATTTTTTTCATTTTTCTATGATCCCAATAATTATTTTTTTCATTTTTCTATGACCCCAATAGTTATTTTTTTACTTTTCTATGACCCTAATAATTATTATTTCCTATGTCATTTAATCCTCTAGATACATTTTTTTACAACTCTCACATTCCCAAAAAGTATATTAAATAGATTATGAGGGTATAAGAGGAAGAATATGATCAATATAGTTACTGATATAGAAATATAACATTTATTTTGGAACATCCTAAAAAAGAAATGGTGGGGGCTAGTTGCACCCCTTACTTTTTCATTCACACATCATAGTATTAATGAACGACAAGAATTACCGGGTCGATCCAGACTATGGAGATTTCACCGACGAAGAGATGGAGTATCCAGAAGAGATGGAGAAGTTTAAGATACTTACCTCTTCCACCAATTGCGAAACAACAACTGTTGAGTTCATCGATTGATGCAAGTGTTTATTTCTTAGTTATTTAACTTATTTTTGTTGTTGAATTCTTAGGCTTTAATGCCCAATTCATGTAAAGAGTTTTTGGTCTGTTTTTATAGTTTTACTGTGTTTAGGATGTGTTTGACTTTTACTAAAATAAATATACATTTAAGTTATGTTTGCATGGTAACTTAACTAAATCTTAATTATATGAAATTGTAAATATGCTCTTAATTAGTTCTAATTTCTGAAACTTGATTCGGAGTTGGCAAGCATAATGTTAGCAACACTTTTATAGCTGTTTTAACGATATTTAACATTTTAAGCGTTATTTTTTATTTATTTCAATAATATCATTTTTGCTCCAAAATAACCACCACTTAAGTTTCCCAAATCTTTACGTATTTGCATATGGCAGTCAGTCAGTCAGTCACTGGCTCATAATTAAAACACAACATATATAAAAAAGCTACTTCTTGTGACCTCTGAATTAAGGATGTCGATAATTTTAAAATAAATAATTTATCAAACCATTTTTAAAAGTGCACAAATAATAAATATTAGTCGTTGTGACACATGCAATTACAACAAGAATATACTAGAAATTTTTAAAAATTTAAAAGATAAACATGAATATTAAAATTAAGTTAAGGAGTACAAAAAAAATATTATAACTAAATTTGTAGGGGCAAAAGAGAAAGCATTTTGTGACAGATTTACGGTTGCGTCTCCCTCTCCCTCTCCCATTAAATAACAAATACTAATATGCCCAAAAGATTAATATACTCAAAAGTATATGCTGGGAGAGAACAGATCACGTGTTCCCAATTTTTCTGTTCTTTTATGTCATTTCATAAGAACATGTGTTAAAATTTAAGTGGGGAACACAAAGGAGATAACAAATTTGAGAATAGAAAATCTGCTCTCATGCTGGAAATGGTTCATTAACTTTAAATAGACAGTTTGATTTTTATTCTAACCTAATATTCAGTTAACGCCGAGTATAATTGGAACTTGTTTTATACTGCTTTTTTATTTTCTTAATTTGCGTGAAATTTATATTTCTATATCCTTTTAACGGATCGAGAGAGTTACTAATTAACAAAATGAAAGGTGTTATCATTAAGTGTATTTTTTAAAATACCATAAGCTCATTAATGCAATACTAAACGGCAGGCAAGCTTGTGCCAACTTCATATATAGTTCTTTGATTTCCTAATCCGATCAAATAAAGAATAAATTAATTCAAGTAGCTAAACGCATGTCAGAGCATGTGGGTAATTTTTGAGCTATATAGGATCTAAGTTGAAGGACTTTTTAGACAATTAATTACTATAAATTTGACCTATATTACATAATTTATAAAAGTAAGGTTACTTTTATGAGAACTTTAGCTAGCTTTTTGCTCAAAGAAAAAAGTTAAGCTCTTTTAAACCCTTTCTTGCAGTGAAATTTATAGCTGGATCCAAGCTAGCTTTTTGGTCCAACTTTTATCAATAACCTAGAGGTGCATATTCATAACATTAACAAGGAAAAGAGGGACTGCACCATTGGGTGATCATTTCCATTGGATTTAAAGTTTTCTTTCTAGAATTTTTTGATGATTTCTCATCATTTTACTTGGGTGATATTGCAAGAGAGATAAATTAATATTCTTTAAGGTACTCTCTCATTTAATAAAAGACCACTTAATTATTGTCATTCATTTTTAAGTACCTAAAGTACATTCTAAGCTATCAAATTAATTAATGTCTCACTCACTTGCATCATTTGTGAATCGCCATAGTTAAGGAAAATAAAACATGGAATATATATATATATATATATATATATATACACGGTCCGGATCAAGTGTTTACCCCTTATCTTACTCACTTGTGCTCACCCCCCTTTAGCGACAGATCCGGCGACGGTTTCAATCATACAATCGTCGTCTATACTTTTAGCGACGCTATATGTTGTCCGTCGCTAAAAGTATAGACGACGGTTGTATAACCGAATCCGTTCTTCGGTTAAAATGCTAAAGGGGTGAACACGGTGAGTAAGATGAATGTCTTGCACTGATCCTTGCTCTCTCTCTATATATCTTTGTTCATTCCTACCAATTCATTGGATGTGAATTTTGTTAAAAGAAACTAACCTGCGGACAATAGGGTCCGTATGGGAAGTTCCCCTACACATAATTATAATTAGGGGTGTTCATCGGTAAATAACCGGACCGAATCGGTCCAAATCGAACCGAATAATCTGGAGAAGATCTTGAAAATTAATCTGAAATCTGGGTTGAACCGCAGAATATCTCAACCGATTAGTTGGTCCTAATCGGGATCGGCCCAGGTTTTTCTTAAGATATATCTGGGACTTTCATTAAAATCCAAAATTTTAGCCCAAAAACTTTCAAATTTAACCAAATTTTAGCCTAAAACTTTCATTGAAACTTAAATATTGACTTACTTGAATTATGGGGCTTAGTAAGATAGACCAATATGACTTACTTTAAGCCCAAACTTAAATATTGACTTACTTGAATTGGCCCAATTGGAATTTATTGTTACATGGTAATCATTTTATAAAGAAAATTTCCTTAAAGTTTTACCAATTTAACTAATATGGGACTTGGAGACAAGTAAATAGTAAAGGCTTCACTTGGTAGTGTTTTTATAAAGAAAATTTTCTTAAATTTTTATAATCTAATCAATGTGGGACTTGGAAATAAGTTATGTAAGATGGTGCTATAAGTTCCCTTATGTGATTTTCTTGACATTCATTAGTGTGTGAATTTGATTAGAGTCTAAGTTGGTATTTACATTCCAATATTAAATTTACATCCCTATATTAAATAATAATAATTTGATTATTTGTTATCTTGAATTCATTATTATATGTAATAATTTTATAAGAAAAATTTACTTAAAGTTTTAGCAATGGTATTTTTATAAAGAAAACTTTCTTAAATGTTTATAATCTAATCAATGTGGGACTTGAATACAAGTTATGTAAGATGGTGCCATAACTCATAAGTTCTCTTATGTGATTTCCTAAATTTATTTACATCCCTATATTAAGTAATAATGTTTTAATTACTTGTCACCTTGAATTCATTATTACATGGTAATCAATTCTTGAATTCATTATTACATGGTAATCAATTTATAAGAAATTGGTCTCATTATAGTGGATTTGATGTGGGTAAAAGTTGGTATTTACATTCCAATATTAATTAATTAATAAGTAATCATGCTTTGATTATTTGTTATTTTGAATTCATTATTACATGGTAATCAATTTATAAGGAACATTTCCTTAAAGTTTTGTCAATTTAGCCAATATGGGACTTGGAGACAACCAAATAGGCAAATACTAAGGCTTCACTTGGAAGTAATGTAATATGTCATCTCTTGTCTAATAAGTCCCATATTGAATGACACTACTACATGTAAGGAAGCCACACTAAATTTCAAAACATCCCACATTGTCTAGTATGTCATCTCTTGTCTTACCTCTATTTTAAAAATAGAGGAGACATTCAAGTTAATTTTACATGGTTAGACAAAAATATCCCACATTGTCTAATATGTCATCTCTTGTCTTACCACTATTCTATAAATAGAGGAGACTTTCAAGTTAATTTTACATTACACAAAAATATCTTAAAGAATTGGTCTTTCAAGTTATTTTTTAATATATGTCTTACCTCTATTTTATAAAATAGAGGAAACTTTAAGTTAATTTTATATGGTTAGACAAAAAAGTCTTAAAGAATTGTTCTTTCAAGTTATTTTTTAATATATTATTTAAAATTATTTAAATAACCGGTACAAGCAGTGCGGTTCGGTTCGATTTTTACCGACCAAGCCAAATGCTCTACCGAAGCCGAAACCAAAAATTCGGTACGTACCGGTTTTTTGAATCGGTACTGACCGGTTCATATTTGCACCGAATCGATCAATTCGAACCAGTTCGATTTTCCTAAAAACTGAAAAAATCGATCAGTTTGAACACCCCTAATTATAATGGTGCGTACCCAATTTTTAAAAAAATTTCCAACGCATCATAATACTATGCTTGCAGAGGGGATTTTTTTTTAAATCGCGTCTATAGAATTTTATATGAACGATTGAAGATGAATTGACTATTACACACTCCATAATCACCTTTAACTATGTATCATTCATCATATATAATATATATATATATATATATTTCTCCTATTGGGCCGAGCTGATCGGGCCTACTTATTTAATTAGTTCATTGGGTCTCCACTATTGGATCCCAATGTTATTGGGCCTGGTCACCATCTTATTTATGTTAAGTCTTTATAATACCGGGTCGGATCATTGGATTGACCCATTAGATATTAAATATCTATTACTTTGACCGGTAATGATGAAAAAGCATGATGGTTGACTGCGGTAACTGCAATGCATTAATGTGGATGAGATTATAACCGGCCGGCGGCATAAACAGTGTATAAAAAAGGTGACAGCATGCATGCAGTCGGCAGAAACCATCAGGACCAGGGGGCCGTGTCAGACGGTAATAGGTGGCACAGTAAATCGGGCTAGAGAGCATATCATAGCAAGGAAGTCTTCGAAGAAAAGGTACACACTCACAACTGAATATTTGATCTCTCTCAATACACTAGAGATTACATCTTCCATTGTTAACCCTTGTGACCATCGATACTGACTCTCACGCCTGAGCTATCCCCCGACGGTCGAAGCCGTCAAGCTTTTGGTGTTGATCGTGTTTACTGTGCAGGATCAGGACGTCTTACGTGATTGGGACGTGGCAGAAGATCTTGGCGTTAACATTGTCGCTAGAAGGAGGGCTGTGTTCTAGTGTCGTTGAGTTTCCAATCACATTCGTTTAATCTACTTCGGAAGATGGTGAGGAGTAGAGCTGATACACCAGAGGGGCAAGCGATGGCTGTGAGTTCGTCGTTGCCTCATGTTTCTGTTAAGGATCGTCTAGGTCCTTCCAAAAGTGCTCATGAGAGCACGGCTTCTAAGCATGATTCTGGGGGTTCTCGTTCGAGAGCCCATGTCAAAGCCAGAAGGAGGTTGAATTTTGATGAGGACAGAGATCGTGATCAAAATCGAAGGCGGACGGAAGGTTCGCCGTCCAGAACTCGTTACCGAAGTGGGCAGGATGACAGAGCCGCTAAGTTGGCAAAGATGGCAGAGGAGGCCGACAAGGCTCTAGATGTTCTTCTAAAGCAGAGAGAAGATATAGCCGAACAGATGCTTCAGGTAGCGGAGTTGAGGGATGAGGCATCTATTCATGTTCAATCCGAAAGGCGTAGCAGGCCTAAAGATGTGCCACAACGAGAATGGAAAGAACCGGAGCACTCTATTCATGCTTCTAGAGGACGACCTCAATAGTGAAGAAGGTCAAGGAGTAAAACTCCTAAGGTGTCCAAGAAAGTACTGATAGTCATTGGTTCTCACGGTCGTGGCGGT
Source organism: Panax ginseng (assembly GCA_020205605.1). Classification (NCBI taxonomy): domain Eukaryota; kingdom Viridiplantae; phylum Streptophyta; class Magnoliopsida; order Apiales; family Araliaceae; genus Panax; species Panax ginseng. The sequence goes on from CM035132.1 coordinate 48,856,977, forward strand.
GATACACAGAGAAGTCGATCGAGGGAGTATGTAAGACCCCGAATTTTATGAAATAAAAGTATTCAATTTTTTTTTCTTATAATTACTATTCATGAGTTACTATTCATGAGTTATTATTCACGAGTTACTATTCATGAGTTACTATTCATGAGTTACTATTTACGAAGCATGATAATTTTTTTTGTAAGAAGGCACTACTCAATAATTGTTAGAGTAATTACTATTCAATATTTTATTTTATTGATTTAATAATTGCTACGTTGATATTTATATTATTGTTGTTTCAATAATTGTCATTACACAGTATTTTCCTTTATCAGATCAATAATTTATATTATTTGAATAATATTATTAGATAGCATTATTGGCAATGTCTAGAAAGTTCATCGAGGAGAGTTTGGTCACCTAATTGCGGCTGCGCCCGATGAGGAGAAATCCTTATTGAAAGCCCCTCTTTTTCGGGAGCTACCGTTGTCATTCTTGTGATTACGTAATATTATTTGTGAATAATTAAATATTGATTTATATGATAAGAAAAATATTTATTTTATGTGGATATAGATGGAGAAGATTTTTAATGTGACAATTGTTAAAAATTGATATTTTTTCTTTTCTGATAAAATAATTCATTTAAATATATTATTATATTTTAATAATATAATAATAGTGATATTTTTACAATGAATGTGGGATATATGAGTATATGAGGAGGAAGAGTATTTTTGTTGCATTAAATGTTTAACACATGTTAAACATGTTGGTGGACACAAATTTTGACTGAAATTTGATTATAGCTTGTAAAATCATCCGTATATGGATTTCGGAAAATTTCTGTTTGGAATTTGGAAAAACTTTCTTCTGCAAAGTTGTAGAGAATGGAATTTTCTATTAAAAGGACATAAGGTTTGAATTTTTCTAATAAAAGGGCTATTTATTATGAATTATTGAAGTTTCGAAGTTCCAGAATAATTGATTTTTGAAAGTTTTAATTGTTTTATTTAAGAAAAACATTTTTTACACTTTGGCGGGCCCCACTTGCATGTGTTAAATTGCTGAATTCAGATTCAAAGGTGTCCTAAGGAAATTTTATTATAAATAATATTATTTTATTAAATTTTCTACTTTAGTGTTCTAAGCAATTTCCTATAAATAGGTGCTTAGGTTAGAATTGAAAATCACACCAGAAACTGAAGTTTTCTCTCTACTTTTCTCTCTATATTATTGAGTGTATTCTTGTGAGTATTTTGGTATCTTGAAAGTTGCTATACGATGCAAGTTCGTTCAGCGTTATTCCAGTCAGAAGTACTGCTCTTTTGAGGTAAGGGATATTCTCGTTATTTTAAGGGTTATAATGTTTTTGAATTTCGAAATTTTTTTGAACCTTCAAAAATTCTGGAAAAATTTGAAATGATAATTTGATGAGTTTTATGGATTGTTCCAAAAATAGCAATTTTTGGGTGTATAGATTATGAGTTATGGATTTTATGAGAAAAGACTATTTTAAAAGTAAACCCTTATAACTCCTCGTAGTTAACTCCAAAATTGATAAAATTTTTATTGGGAGTACATCTATGTAACATTAGTATATCCTGTAAATTTCGGAATTTTTGGATAAAAGTACAATTTATGATAAATGTCTAAATATTCGGCAGTTTTGGCCATATGAAAAATAGTAAATGAATTTTAAAAATTTTGAGAAAAATATATGTTTATTATGGGACTATATTATGCTAAATCCCAGAAAAGAAATTTTTTTGAGACTGATTTGGTATTTTTCATGAAAATAAACTAGTTATGAGTACATGAATTAAATATGTTATGTGAAGTAAGAAAATTGGAAAATAGGATTTTATGGCTTGAGAATCCTATATAAGGTATATGCAGATTTTTGATGAGGGTTTTGGTTATTGGTGATGAAATTTTATGAGTTTGGCATTTTAGGATGATTAAATGCATTAATTAGTAAAGTGTAAACAATTAAAATAAATTATTTATAAATTTAAGAAATAATTAAAATATTGTGGTAGTATTAATAATATTAGATTATGAGATTATTAAGTGATTTATAACATTTGGATTAAGGTGTTATGAAATCATTGATTTATGAATCTTACTCTTGAGATTAAATCTATATGTTGATTATATTGTTTTTATTATCATATATAACATTCTTGTAACCCTAATGATGATATTTCTCTTTGACTTAAGTGTAAAGATGGGTAGATTATTGGTATGATCGTGACTATGGGTTCTCTTTGGCCAGTAGTGCAAAGTTGAATTGTTGACTAGTATGATCATAACCATTGAATTTATAATTGAATATCTTTAGCTTAAGTGCAAAGGTGAATTGATCAACATATATGGTTATAATTATGGTTTATATAAATTCTGAAATGATTATGTATTTTTTTGAGATATGAATATCTTTGGCCTGTAGTGCAAAGATCAATTATTGATGAATATCTTTGGTCCGTAGTGCAAAGATGACCATAATTGCAAATATCTTTGGCCCGTAATGCAAAGATATGAATATCTTTGGCCTGTAGTGCAAATATCTTTTCAACCATAATTGCAGCAGAATCAACAATCCATTAGAAGAGTCAAGTAGAACATAATGTCTACTATCTCCTCCAAATTAAAAGTCCATCGTTAATATTTCATTCCTGTAATACTCATCAACAGTTCTTCGTTGTACCCAAGACAAAGAGAACTTTCATCACCTGTCTTCACCTTAAAAAGAAGAGTATTCCGATTAGTAGGGCGATGATATACTCGAAGAAAACTTGTACTACGCTCAAAACTTTCTTAAATTCTAAAGAAATACGCTTAAGATTATAGAAGAAGAAATTTCTCTATAGTTTCTCTCTCTAGAGTTTCAGTGAATTCGTAAAAAATAATGAAGGAATGAGCTTTAATTTATAGAAGAATGGAATGAATAGTAACCAACCCATGAACGGTCCAGATTGATTTACTTTAATCGGACAGTCCATACTTAAAGCAAAATCTTTTAAATAAAATATAATATATTCTATTTAATATAAAAATATTTTTACTATACAAACACTATGCAGACACTATGCAAACACTATGCAAACACTATGCATAATAAAATATAATATAATCTAATTATTGCCTAATAAAACGAATAACTTTATAAAAGTATTCTGTTTTATATAAAAAGATTTTACTATTAGCCTAATAAAACGAATAACTTTATAAAAGTATTCTGTTTTATATAAAAAGATTTTACTATTAGCCTAATAAAACGAATAACTTTATAAAAGTATTCTGTTTTATATAAAAAACTTTTACTATGCAAAATACTATGTACAATAGAATATAATATATTCAATTTATAGAATAACTTTATAAAAGTATTCTGTTTTATATAAAAAGCTTTTCTGTTATAATTTCAACCAACGGTCTGAAAAATTAGTACATCTCTTCATAGAATAATATTGTACCCAAAAATGATTTGGACTGAAAATAAATATATTGTTCGGGTGAATAGTAACTCATGAATAGTAACTCATAAATAGTAACTCGTAAATAGTAACTCGTGAATAGTAACTCATGAATAGTAACTCGTGAATAATAACTCATGAATAGTAACTCGTGAATAGTAATTCGTGAATAGTAACTCGTGAATACTACTCCGACACAAAAAGTTTTCCAAATACCCGAGTGAATAATACTATAGTGAATAGTATCGGGTATTTTTTGACAACTTGTCTACTTCAAATTTTTTTTCATATATCACTCTTAACTTTAACCTTTTATCAATTTAACCAATTACTAAAATAGAAAAATTGAATACTTTTATTTCATAAAATTCAGGGTCTCACACGTAGTGCAAAGATGACCTGTTGTTGAATATCTTTGGCCCGTAGTGCAAAGATGACTTGTTGTTGAATATCTTTTGCATGTAGTGCAGAGATGAACTGTTGATGAATATCTTTGGCCCGTGGTGCAAGGATGAATTTATTAGTATAATATTGAACAGGAACTGTGATTTGGTATAACCATGATCTTTGATGTTTCAGGTAAAGACAGGTGATGAAAATTTTCTTCGTCTTGGATGCGAAGAGGAATTTATAATCACGATTATGATTATGAGTTATTCATATGATTGTGGAAAGGAACTGTTGATTAATGTTACAGGGATAAAACATTGTTGGTGAACTTTTAATGTGGAGAAGATAATAGACTTTATGGTCTATTTGACTCTTCTAATGGATTGCTCGTTCCGCTGTAACTATGGTTAAAAAGTTTTTCTACCATATGTTCTAAATCTCTGATTTATTACTAACGAAGGCAATTGATAATTTAATTATCTTTAGTCATGATATTCTTTACTGAGCTAGTTGTGCTCACCCTTTTGCTTCACAATTCCTTTTAGGTAACAAGAGTGTAACTGAGTCGAGTGGGGGTAACAGAGGAATAGAACGGTGGTCTATAGCTGTTGAGGTTCTCCCTAAATAGTATGAAAATAATTTTATTAAGAACTTTAGATAAGTGTGTCGTATTGTATACGTCATTTGATATTTAATTTTGGCGAACCAAATAGGGCAAGGTGAACCCAACTTTGGAAGGGTGTTTTGTCACTATCATACAAGATGTCTAATGACATACAACCTCGTGTTAACATAAGACATGGTTATGCACATCCACTTGCTGAGTATATCTACGAGCACTACCTATATGATCTTGGAGTTTATTTAAAACATAATGCTCAATCGCAGATGGTGGAGATAGTTATATGTCAGGAGAAGACTCACCATTGGAAAGAATATGATAGTAATCTTCTCATTTTTCTTTGGGGTCTATTGGGTCAACCAAGGATTATTCTGTGGGCATAAGATATCTATCATAACCTAGACGCGTGGCCTCCCATGTATGAAGATTTCCTTGTACACTTCCCAAAGATTTTAATTTCTAAAACAGTTATTGATTGTACCTTTATGTAATGTATCAATGTGAGGTGTTGTCCATAGTTGGGACATGAGTCACAGTTGGTATTAAAACTCACAGTATATGTGTTGTTGTATTTTACACGACAATTGAAGTAATAAACTTGTAGTTGTTTTCTGTACTATGTTATTGATGACTCAGAATAGGTTGGGTGGATTGGGCCTATTTTGGGGACGTCACAGTTGGTATCAGAGCTTAGGGATATGATTTCTGGCGGAGATCCGGGATTAGAACTAGGAGGGGAGAGACGCGTAATATCCTTCGCTAGTGTATGTCCAACCTAAGCCAAATTTTCTTACTTAAGTTGACAAATTGTGATATGTCAATTAATCTTTATTTTGAAGCTGTATTCTAAAATGATATCTGAAATACAGGAGATGAGCAATGGAGAAATCATGATGACCGGGGAGATAGAATCTGAAATGAAAGCAAGGTATTCTCAACTTTTTGAAATACCAGGTACGTAAATTTCGGGGACGAAATTTCATAAGGAGAGGAGATTGTAAGACCCCGAATTTTATGAAATAAAAGTATTCAATTTTTTTTCTTATAATTACTATTCATAAGTTACTATTCATGAGTTACTATTCACGAGTTACTATTCATGAGTTACTATTCACGAAGCATGATAATTTTTTTTGTAAGAAGGCACTACTCAATAATTGTTACAGTAATTACTATTCAATATTTTATTTTATTGATTCAATAATTGCTACGTTGATATTTATATTATTGTTGTTTCAATAATTGTCATTACACAGTATTTTCCTTTATCAGATCAATAATTCATATTATTTGAATAATATTATTAGATAGCGTTATTGGAAATGTCTAGAAAGTTCTGTCAATGAGAGGTTTGGTCACCTAATTGCGCGCCAGTAAGGAGAAATTCTTATTGGAAAGCCACCTCTTTACAGGAGGAACTACAGTTGTCATTCTTTGTGATTACGTAATATTATTTGTGAATAATTAAATATTAATTTATATGATAAGGAAAATATTCATTTTATGTGGATATAGATGGAGAATATTTTTAATGTGAAAATATTTGAAAATTGATATTTTATCTTTTTTGATAAAATAATTCATTTAAATATATTATTATATTTTAATAATATAATAATGGTTATATTTATACAATGAATGTGGGATATATGAGGAGGAAGAATATTTTTGTTGCATTAAATGTTTAACACATGTTAAACATGTTGGTGGACACAAATTTTTACTGAAATTTGATTATAGCTTGTAAAATTGTCCGTAAGTGGATTTCGGTCAATTTCTATTTGGAATTTGAAAAAACTTTCTTCTGCAAAGTTGTAGAGAATGGAATTTCCTATTGAAAGGACAGAAGGTTCAAATTTTTCTGATAAAAGGGCTATTTATTATGAATTATTGAAGTTCCGAAGTTCCAGAATAATTAATTTTTGAAAGTTTTAATTATTTTATTTAAGAAAAATGTTTTTTACACTTTGGTGGGCCCCACTTGCATGTGTTAAATTATTGAATTCAGATTCAAAGGTTTGCTAAGGAAATTTTATTATAAATAATATTATTTTATTAAATTTTCTACTTTGGTGTTCTAAGCAATTTCCTATAAATAGGTGTTTAGGTTATAATTGAAAATAACACCAGAAACTGAAGTTTTCTCTCTACTTCTCTCTCTATATTATTGAGTGTATTCTTGTGAGTATTTTAATATCTTGAGTGTTGCTATATCTGATGCAAGTTAGTTCAAATATTATTCTAATCGTAAGTAATCTGCTATTTTGAGGTAAGAGATATTGTCGTTATTTTAAGGGTTATTATGTTTTTGAATTTCAAAATTTTCTGAACCTTCAAAATTCTGGAAAAATTTTAAATTATAAGTTGATGAGTTTTAGGGATTGTGTCCAAAAATGGCAATTTTTGGATGTATAGATTATGAGTTATGGATTTTATGAGAAAATACTATTTTAAAAGTAAACCCTTATAACTCCTCGTAGTTAACTCCAAAATTGATAAAATTTTTATTGGGAGTACATCTATGTAACATTAGTATATCCTGTAAATTTTGGAATTTTTGGATAAAAGTACAATTTATGATAAATGTCTAAATATTCGGCAATTTTGGCCATATGAAAAATAGTAAATGAATTTTAAAAATTTTGAGAAAAATATATGTTCATTATGGGACTATATTATGCTAAATCCCAGAAAAGAAACATTTTTGAGATTGATTTGGTATTTTCATGAAAATGAACTAGTTATGAGTACATGAATTAAATATGTTATGTGAAGTAAGAAAATTAGAAAATAGGATTTTATGGCTTGAGAATCCTATATAAGGTATATGCAGATTTTTGATGAGGGTTTTGGTTATTGGTGATGAAATTTTATGAGTTTAGCATTTTAGGATGATTAAATGCATTAATTAGTAAAGTGTAAACAATTAAAATAAATTGTTTATAAATTTAAGAAATAATTAAAATATTATGGTAGTATTAATAATATTAGATTATGAGATTATTAAGTGATTTATAACATTTGGATTAAAGTGTTATGAAATCATTGATTTATGAATCTTACTCTTGAGATTAAATCTATATGTTGATTATATTATTTTTATTATCATATATAACATTCTTGTAACCCTAATGATGATATTTCTCTTTGACTTAAGTGTAAAGATGGATAGATTATTGGTATGATCGTGACTATGAGTTCTCTTTGGACAGTAGTGCAAAGTTGAATTGTTGACTAGTATGATCATAACCATTGAATTTATAATTGAATATCTTTAGCTTAAGTGCAAAGGTGAATTGATCAACATATATGGTTATAATTATGGTTTATATAAATTCTGAAATGATTATGTATTTTTTTTGAGATATGAATATCTTTGGCCTGTAGTGCAAGGATCAATTATTGATGAATATCTTTGGTCCGTAGTGCAAAGATGACCTGCTGTTGAATATCTTTGGCCCGCAGTGCAAAGATGACTTGTTGTTGAATATCTTTGGCATGTTGTGCAAAGATGAACTGTTAATGAATATATTTGCCCATGGTGCAAGGATGAATTTATTAGTATAATATTGAACAGGAACTGTGATTTGGTATAACCATGATCTTTGATGTTTCAGGTAAAGACAGGTGATGAAAATTTTATTTGTCTTGGATGCGAAGAGGAATTTATTATCACGATTATGATTATGAGTTATTCATATGATTTTGGAAAGGAATTGTTGATTGATGTTACAGGGATAAAACATTGTTGGTGGACTTTTAATGTGGAGAAGATAATAGACTTTATGGTCTATTTGACTCTTTTAATGGATTGCTCATTTCGTTGCAACTATGGTTAAAAAGTTTTTCTACCATATGTTCTAAATCTCTGATTTATTACTGACGAAGGGAATTGATAATTTAATTATCTTTAGTCATGATATTCTTTACTGAGCTAGTTGTGCTCACCCTTTTGCTTCACAATTCCTTTCAGGTAACAAGAGTGTAGTTGGGTCAAGTGGGGGTAACAGGGGAATAGAACAGTGGTCTATAGCTGTTGAGGTTCTCCCTAAATAGTATGGAAATAATTTTATTGAGAACTTTAGATAAGTGTGTCGTATTGTATACGTCATTTGATATTTAATTTTGGTGAACTAAATAGGGCGAGGTGAACCCAACTTTGGAAGGGTGTTTTGTCATTATCATACAAGATGTCTAATAACATACAACCTCGTGTTATCATAAGACATGGTTATGCACATCCACTTGCTGAGTATATCTACGAGCACTACCTATATGATCTTAGAGTTTATTTGAAATATAATGCTCAATCGCAGACGATGGAGATAGTTATATGTCAAGAGAAGACTCACCATTGGAAAGAATATGATAGTAATCTTCTCATTTTTCTTTGGGGTCTATTGGGTCAACCAAGGATAATTCTGTGGGCATATGATATCTATCATAACCTAGACGCATGGCCTCCCATGTATAAAGGTTTCCTTGAACACTTCCCAAAGATTTTAATTTCTAAAACAGTTATTGACTATACCTTTATGTAATGTATCAATATGAGGCGTTGTCCATAGTTAGGACATGAGTCACAGTTGGTATTAAAACTCACAGTATATGTGTTGTTGTATTTTGCACGACAATTGAAGTAATAAAGTTGTGGTTGTTTTCTGTACCATGTTATTGACGACTCAGAATAGGTTGGGTGGATTGGGCCTATTTTGGGGGCGTCACAGAGTATGTACCTGAGAACCGAAGGAGAGAGCATTGACATGAATATTCTCATTATGAGGATAGAATTGTACGCAGGAGTAGAACCAAGAGTCCAACAAAGGCGGTGGAATCGGATAGGGGAGGTCGTTCCACTCAGAAATAGAAGGTTATTCAAGAGATAGAAGTCTTCTCGCAGCCAGAAGGTGTGGATTTCTTGGTGAAGGAATTGAAGGAGCTTAGGAAACAACTGGCTGAAGTTCAGCAGGTGAAAGATACTCCGGGAAAGAAGGCGTCCACTTTTTCTTTGGACATCTTAAAGGAGAAGGCAGATACCACAAAGAAACTGCCCCATATGGAGAGTTACGATGGATCTGGGGACCCTTATGACCATAGCCAAGCGTTCAATCGACTGATGGATTATTATGATTTTACCGATGCTGTCAAATGCCATACGTTTGTCACAATGTTAAGGAAGGACGCGAGGCAGTGGATGGGGACTCTACCTGCAGATTCGGTCTCGTCGTGGTCCGAGTTGTGTGACAAATTCCATGCTCGTTTTGGGAGTAACCGAAGAAGAGGGAAGCCTACAGGTTCTTTGGCACAGGTCCGACAGTTCACCAATGAATCCTTGGGTCAGTATGTGAAGAGGTTTAGAGAGGCAGTCGGCCAAGTGTCCGACCTTAATGATCTTCAGGCTGTAGGGTTGTTTCAGAACGGACTAGATCTAGTGAAGTCCGAAAAGTTGGTAAAGAAGCTGATGTTTCACCATCCGAAGAGCTTGGCTGAAGCATTTGATAAAGCCGAAGGCTACATTGTGGTGGAGGAGGCTATGAATAGCCTAAAACGTCTTTCTTTGGACCGAGTGAAGGAGGCAGATGCTCCTAAGGTCGAAGGCGATCAGAAGAAAGGGGGAGGGTATAATGATCGGTCCAAGGGTAGCTCAAAGAAGTATAACAACTCATGGAGACAACGAAGTAATCTCCCACCTGCTCCTACCCCGAGGGTGAATAAGGTTTACACCAAACTGAACACGGATAGGTCAATGATTTTGGATCAGATTAGGAACCAGCCGTTCTTTGAACCTCCACGTGATACTCTCAAACCCGGACAGGGCAATGCTCGAAAGTATTATGGCTATCATCAAGCTGTAGGTCACGACACTAACGAGTGCTGCAATTTGAAAGACTTTTTGGAAAGGAAGGTTCAAAGCAGAATGTTAGTTCAGTATGTGGTCGGGAGGGACCAGCAAGATCAACAAAATGTTAACTGTACTGTCCAGACGGTTCAAACGGTTCCACCCGTGCAACCTGATCCGAATCAGCCACCAAGGCACGTCATTGATGTAATAACCGGTGGGATGGTAGGAAAATTGGTGGGAAAGAAGAGGAGAGGATATCTGGATTTGGTCATGTCCATGTCAGGTGCTCCCCCGAAGATCGACAGACCATTTCCAGGGACTATTATATCATTCACCGATGCAGATTATCCTTCGGAGCCCATCGAACCCCATGAAGGAGCATTGGTGATCACGACACAAGTGGGTTCGGTGGATATGAGGCGGATGATGATCGACAACGGGTCTTCTATTGACATTATTTATGACCATGCTTATCAGAGGATGCATCTTGATGGGCGAAAGATGGAGGTGGGGCAGGAGGCTCTTTTATTTGGCTTCAGTAACGATCTGGTCAAAGTGGCGGGCACCATTGAACTACCAGTAATCTTTGGCACAGCTCCCCAGCAGGTAGAAATAACATATAAATTTTATGTTGTGCATGTAGATTCGGCCTACAACGCCATTTTGGGCAGACCTATTTTGACTGTTCTCCAAGCATTGACCTTCATCCCTCACTTCAAGATCAAGTTCCCAACAGCACATGGAGTTGGGGAGGTAGCAGGGGACTTGGATCTGGCCAGGCGATGCTACAGAAATGCTGTGATAGCCTCGGGAGTAGGGGTAAGGAAGCAGAAGCAAACCATGGGGATAGAGATCGAGCCATTCATTGAAAGCAGTTCGGAGCCATTGGTCATGCATGTCGGGGAGACAGAGGAGATTGAGTTGGTCCTAGGAAAGAAAGACAAGATAGTGAAGATAGGTTCAGGTTTGCCGGAACCTTTCCGGACAAGCCTTGTGGAACTTCTTCGCTGTTTTGCGGACATATTTGCATGGAAGCCACAAGATATACCTGGAATCAGCCAGAAGTTAGCAGAACACCGGTTGGATGTAGATCCGACGAAGAAGCCAGTTCAACAAAAAATACGGATCTTTGCCCCTGAGCGTTAGAGGATTATTGATGAAGAGATTGCGAAGCTGATAGCTACAGACTTCATCTTTGAAATTGACTATCCGGAGTGGATGACGAATGTGGTGCTGGTGCAGAAGCAGAACGGAAAATGGCAGGTTTGCATCGACTACACAGACTTGAATAAAGCATGTCCGAAGGACTTCTATCCTCTACCTCATATTGATCAGCTCATCGATGCCACTTCGGGGTATGCATTACTAAGCTTTATGAATGTTTTTTTAGGTTATCATCAAATCTCTATGTGCAAGGAGGACATCCCGAAGACAACATTCATTACACACCGATCGGTGTATGCCTACAAAAAGATGACCTTTGGCTTGATTAATGCTGGAGCCACCTACCAAAGAATGATGAACTTTGTCTTCCAGAAGCAGCTCGGAAGGAACATGGAAGTATATGTTGACGACATGATCATGAAAAGCATGCTTGTTCAAAAGCATCTGGATGACCTAGAGTAATGCTTTCAGACAGTCCGCCATCATAAATTAAGGCTCAATCCGATGAAGTGCACCTTCAGACTAGGTGCTGGTAAGTTTCTGGGCTATCTAGTCAGTCAGAGGGGCATCGAGGCCAACCTAGAGAAGATCCAGGCCATCTTGAAAATGAAGACTCCTCAGTCATTCAAAGACATCCAACGTCTGATAGGAAGGATTGCAGCTTTGAGGAGGTTCATGTCCAAGTCGGCAGAAATGTGTTTGCCATTTTTTAGCACGTTGAAGGGACCGAAGAATGCAAAAACCTTCTAGTGGACTTCGAAGTGTGAAGACGCCTTCCAAGGGATAAAGACATATCTGTCTTCGGCTCCTTTATTGGTGAAACCTGCACCGGCTGAGACTTTGTATTTGTATCTGGCAGCTAGTTCGTTGGCAGTTGGAACAGTGTTGGTTCGGGAAGCAGGGGAAGCAGCATTCGGTTTATTATGTCAGTCATGTCTTAAGAGATGCTGAAATCAGGTACCCAAATATTGAAAAATTCTCCTTTGCTTTAATAATTGTTAGTCGAAAGCTTCGGCAATATTTTCAAGGTCGGCTCTTGGTCGTTTATACGGATCAGCCGTTGAAGAAAGTGATGAGTAAACTAGAAGTTTCGGGGAGATTAACAGCATGGACGATGGAGTTGTCCCAATTTTTTATCGAGTACCATCCCCGAACTACCATTAAGGGTCAAGCCTTGGCCGATTTCATGGTGGAGTGTTAGTTCTCAAGCGAATCTAAGTTTCCGTGTGTCGAAATGTCCGATCGAAAGCGATTCGCGGTTCTTGACAAGATGGTCGAGCTCATGGATGTCAGATGCAGATGGGTCAGCTACCGCAGATGTTAGTGGGGCAGGAATTATTTTGACAAGTCCGGAGGGATTCAAGGTACAGCAGGCCATCAGGTTTGGGTTCAGAGCAACGAACAATGAGGCTGAGTATGAAGCAGTGCTAGCAGTAGTTCGGCTGGTGAAGAGTCTGGAGTTTCAGAAGTTGATTATCTATAGTGACTCTCAGCTGGTTGTCAAGCAGGTATCCGGAGATTATGAATCTTGGGGGGCGAAAATGATCAAGTATTTGGCAGAGTTGAAGGATCGGCTTCAGTACTTCGTCTCCTATGAGTTTTAGGGTATAGAACGCAACAACAACTCCATTGCCGATGCACTATCGAAGCTGGCCACTACGGATGCTAGCATTTTTGATGGGTCAGTTTATTTGGAAGTTTTACATGAGTGAAAGTGTCCAAAGATGAGGCGTTGATGTCATATAGAACGTTCTAACTGCTGGATGACTCCCTACATAGAATATCTGGCAGATGGCGTCCTTCCTTCGGATCAGATGCTGGCAAAGAAGATCAAGTACAAGAGTGCCAACTTCGTTCTTATTGATGGGGATCTTTATCGAAGGGCATTTTTGTCACCGTTGTTGAAATGTCTGGTTCCGTCTGAAGCTGAGTATGCTCTTCGGGAGGTTCACGAAGGTATTTTCGGCGACCATATGGCTGCTAAGTCACTAGCTTATAAAGTACTTTGACATGGGTACTACTGGCCTACCATCTTCAAGGAAGCGACAGAGTATGTGAAGAAGTGCGAGAAGTGTCAACTCAATAGCCCGATCCCACATCAGCCAGCAGAAGAGCTATACTCGATCTTATCTCCTATACCCTTTCTTTGTCTCTAGGGTAGATATCTCGGGTCCATTGTTAAAAAGCTAAAGGTCAAGTCGGTTTAAATCATAGTTCTTCGATTATATGACCAAATGGGTAGAAGCGAAGCCACTTCGGTTGATAACGGAGCAAGAATGTTTGAAGTTCATGAAAGAGTCCGTAGTATTTCTCTTTGGAATTCCTAAAGTGGTGATATCGGACAACGGACGCCAGTTCGTGGGATCAAAATTTGAAAGATTTCTGAAAGAGCTGGGAGTTCAGCACAAGAAGACTTTGGTGGCTCATCCACAGTCGAATGGACAAGTTGAGGTGACCAACAGAACGCTGCTGAATGGGATCAAGTGCAGACTGGATGAAGCCAAAGGAAGATGGCCAAAGGAACTGCTCAGTGTATTGTGGGCCTATCGGACTACGCCGAGGACTACTACAGGGGATTCACCTTTCAAATTGGCTTATGGCACTGATGTCTTAGTCCCTGTTGAGATTGGATCCACCAGTCTTCGGGTCAGTTAGTTCAAAGAAATCTACAATGATGACGGGTTGAAGGCCAACTTGGATCTGTTGGAAGAGGTCAGAGAGGTAGCTTTGATCAAGTTAGCAGCTTATCAGCGGAGAGTAGCCAAGCATTACAATAAAGGGGTAAAGCTTCGCAGATTTGAAGTGGTGGACTTCGTCCTCAGAGAAGTCGAAGCATCTACGCAATAGAACATGGGAAAGCTGATGCCGAATTGGGAAGGTCCATATGAAGTGATTGAAGTTCCAAAGCCAGGAACTTATCGGTTAAAGGCATTGGATGGATCCGAGATCAAGAACACTTGGCATGCTGGCAGGCTTCAGAAATACTTTCAATAAGGATCGAGTTAGTTTATTGGAAGTCTGTAAATGGTGGTTCATCATCAATAAAAGATTCACTTTTTCACAAATTGATCTTCTTCCTATTTGGTCCTAAGTTCACAATGGTGTAAGGAGGACCGGGGGGACTCACGACCATTCGATGGTAGCCTTTTTGGCGGTGTGGTCCTTATGAATTTTTCAGTTCCCTTCGGGTAGGCAAACTTCGTCTGTAAGGAGGGATTCGGTGGACTCATTGCCATTCGATGGCGACCTTTTTCGGTAGGAGTGTCCTCATGGGTTTGTTTCACCGAGAGTGGTAAACAAATTCCATAGTCCTTTTAATTTTGCTTTACCGCCAGTGGTAAAAAAAATTCACCGAAGCAAGGACGACGGGGTGGACTCGCTGGCCATTCGATGGCAGCCTTTTCGGTAGGAGTGTCCTCATGGGTTTGTTTCACCGCGAGTGATAAACAAATTCCATAGTCCTTTTAATTTTTCTTTACCGCGAGTGGTAAACAAAATTCACCGAAGCAAGGAGGTATGGTCGGACTCGCTGGCCATTCGATGGCAGCCTTATTGTCAGGTGTGTCCTTATGAATTTGTTCTACCGTTAGTGGTAAACAAATTTCATGGCCCTTATATATTTGTTCTACCCCGCATGGTAAACAAATGTCCTTATATACTTGTTTCACCCCGAGCGGTAAACAAGATCCCGATGGTGCAAGGAGGATCAGCCAAATTCACCTTATTCCCAATCTATCTCACACTTCGGAAACGATAAGTATGCATTACTTTATTTTGTTCAAGTGTTGAGTTTGGTTCATACAGTTCAGTTCATTGAATTCAGTTCATTTCATTTCTTAACTTAACTGTTATATACCTCATCTGATTCATAACCCAAGTTAAGTTCACAGGAATCTTATACAGTTTTCATGATGATTGATACTGAATTATCAACAAGAAACAAATCCAAACAGGATCCATGATAAAGAAAGTTAAAATTTCATTGATAAGTACCAATCCATTCACCAATAATTTTATCCTACTACATAAAAGCGAAAATTTTGTCAAAGTTCTTAAACAAAGATTTAAACGATTCTAAAAACACAAAAAGTGATAGAAATTTTCACAAAAGTTCTAATGTTATAATAAAGCAGCATCAGATTCAGGCATTATCTTCATCTTCGGAGTCGAGTAAAGCCAGATCTAGCTGGGCAGCAGTTAATTTTTCCTTGCCTCGGTTTCTGCAATCCTCATAACCTTCAGAGTAGACCTTCAAAATTTCTGCATTTAACTCATCAGAGGCCCGGTACTCCGTTTGGATCTGCTTACGCGACTCTTCAGTCAGAAGAGGACCTCCCTTCTTAAGCGCTTTTATTTTGTCACGAAGCTTACGACGTTTGGCCTTATGTGCTTTTTCATCATCCCGAGCCTTCGTCTGGACTTCACCAAGTTGTAACGCCCAAGTCTCGATGGACTGTGACAAACTCTTCATTCTTGGCCTTCAGAACCAAGTTCTCCTCAACAAGGCCAACATTTATATCAGTTAGAGATTGCTGATTAACCTTGGTCGCCTCCAGCTCTTCTTTAGTTGCATTCAATTCATCAGCAGACGCCTTCAGTCCCTCTTTGACTTGAGCCAACTCTCTCCGAAGGTCCTCGTCAGTATGAAGAAGACTTTCATATTGACTTCTTTCCCGAGCCAACGTCGCCTTCAACATATTGTTTTCCCTTTTTATGGCCTCCTCTTCGGCCTCAGCATCTACGTGTCTAGGACGTAAGCGCCCGAAGACCGCATTTGCCTACATATATTCAACGGTATCCAATCAATTTCAGATACTTAAGCAAAGAAAGAAATGTATAAACCTAGAAAACTGTCACTTACCTTCGCCAAATAGCTCATGCCTTCATAAAGCAGATCTCCATTCGAGTGATTACCGAATCGGTGATCATCGGTTTCTCGAACAAAGGCATTGAAAAGCTAAAATGGGAAATTAGCATTGAACCGAGGCCATAAGGTCGGCGAACCCATCGCATCATTATGAAATTCTTGTGACGAAGGCCTTGGGGAAGAGGTCATGGTTTGCTCACGAACTTGAAAGGGGTCCATGTATATATTTTCGGGAGACGGTGATCGATCAGGAATAGGTTCGCGAGGCGGCGATGGAGCCGATGCTGAGCTTGGATGGCCGTCAGAAAGATGTTTCCTTTTTCAGGACAATGCAGACATGGTTTCAACTTGTTCTTCTTCATCAGAAGCCTGTATCTCCACTAGAATTATTGGAGGAGGCTCGGTTGAAGACGTAGGCACTCTACGTTCTTTGGCTAACAGAGGGGTAACCTTGGTCCTTAATTTCTTGACTCGAAGAAGATTTCTTCGATCAGGTCGATCCAGTAAGCTTCCTCGAGAGGGGACTAGTTTGGTGATTGGTTTAGAATCTTGTATGGGCTCAACAGAGGTCGGAATGGGGGTTGATCGGGGTTTTCGGATATCCCTATTCTTCCGGCGAGGTTGAAGGTTTTCTTCGGTTACGGGGAGATCGTCAGCTTCTGGCTCGTCTATCTGAGGTTCAGCAATATGTGCTTCAGGGGTGGCTTCATCTTCGAGTACGGTTTCTAGTAGTGGAGTTTCAGCAGCTTCCGAAGATTTTCCAAACAAAAAATCTTCAAATTCCTTTACTTCTGAGGAACTCTGTCTGATCAGAGACACTGCATAAAGTAAATAGTCCTATGTCAGAAGTCACATCATATAAATCTCCAAATTTATATATATATATATATATATATATATACAAAATAGAATAAATACTTACATTTATGGTCATACAACCATGCCTTCTTGGAGAGAAGTCCATAGTTCCACTCCTCCTTCGGGAAATTATCGAAGAGCTCTACCATCTCAGCTTCACATGGAAGCGATCTCTGGTCCCTTTACGAATAACCACTTTTCGTGCCATCCCCTGTTGCTGGAAGGAGTGAAAACCAAAGAATGTCTCTTGAATTTTTCGCCTGTCTTCGGTGGTTGCTTGCTCAAGGCCTTGAATCCCCTTTCTCGGGACTGACCAATTTTGTAGATAGTGAAAAAGAAGTCGAGTGTGGGTTCGACGCACAGTTCATGACAAAAGGCGATGAATGCTAGGAAGTGTATGTAGGAGTTCAGCACCAATTGGGCAAATCCGACGCCAATAAACCCTAAAAGGGTTATCACGAAAGCATGGAGAGGGAATCGAATTCCCTTCTCAAGAATAGTCATCGGGACAGCCGTCCATCCCTCTGGTCGTTGATACATCCGCTCCTCTAATCTAGGAGCTCTTACCAAGTGGGTGTCCGGGATATGGCAACGAGCTCGTATTCTCTTTACGTCAATCTCCGTAACTTTCGATGGAGTATTGGCATGGGAGTATCGTTCTTTACTCCCAAAGAAGGCAGAAGGGTTAGGTGAAGGTTTCGGAGGTGGATTTTTGCTCGGAGTTGTAGCTTTGGGGTTGGAGCTTGAAGCTTCTTTGTTTGGACTGGGGTTAGGAGGAACGACACTGATAGGCGTTACGAGGATGGGAGAATTTTGCTCGAAATTTTAAGATGCCATTGTTACTAGGTTGCAGAGAAGGGGAAAGTTTGAAAGAGAGGAAAGGTCAAGAGGAATCCGAAATTTTAATTGGCAGGTAAAACTGTCAATTTGGGAAAATTTACTTTTTATACTGACGGTTACACGAGTTACGAAGGCGGCACATTTAATTTCTGGCAATGATGGGAAAGTTGAAGGGGAAGCGTCCGGTTTAAGCTTCACATATTTATCAAATTGGGCCTCTCAATTGAACTTTCGGTCTCAGTCCATCTCATTACATTAACCCTCCACCATTTGGGCTTTGGTAAATTTCAGTTTGGGCTTATTTCAATCCTACCAGGTCCTATAATATCATGAACCGTTTATAGTTTTCTATTAAATGTCCTATTTAATAAAAAACTAGGGGGCAATGTTGGGTCTTAATATTTCTCCTATTGGGCCGAGCTGATCGGGCCTACTTATTTAATTAGTCCATTGGGTCTCCACTATTGGATCCCAATGTTGTTGGGCCTGGTCACCATCTTATTTATGTTAAGTCTTTATAACACCGGGTCGGATCATTGGATTGACCCATTAGATATTAAATATCTATTACTTTGACCGGTAATGATGAAAAAGCATGATAGTTGACTACGGTAACTGCAATGCATTAATGTGGATGAGATTATAACCTACGGCCGACATAAACGATGTATGAAAAGGTGACACCGCGTGCATGCGATCGGCGAAACCATCGTGACCAAATAATGTGTCGATGGTAGTAGGTGGCACGCAGAACCCAAGCTAGAGAGCATATCATAGCAAGGAAGTCTTCGAAGAAAAGGTACACACTCACAACTGAATATTTGATCTCTCTCAATACACTAGAGATTACATCCTCCATTGTTAACCCTGGTGAACATCGATACTGACTCTCACGCCTGAGCTATCCCCCGACAGTCGAAGCCGTCAAGCTTTTGGTGTTGATCGTGTTTACTGTGCAGGATCAGGACGTCTTACGTGATTGGAACGTGACAAAAGATCTTGGCGTTGACAATATATATATATATATATATATATATATATATATATATAGCAAGGATCAAGTGCATACCCCTTATCTTACTAACCCGTGCTCACCCCTCTTTAGCGACGGCCCCGACGACGATTTCGGTCATACAATCGCCGTCTATACTTTTAGCGACGGACAACATATAGCGTCGCTAAAAATATAGACGACGGTTAGTATGAATCGAACCGTCGCTAAAGGGGGGGTGAGCATGGGTGAGTAAGATAAGAAGTATGCATTTGATCCGGACTATATATATATATATATATATATATATATATATATAATTGTTTTTTTACTTTCATATCTTTCTCTCTCAAAAATATGAATCATTCTTGAGTTGAGTACCTTTACTTCTGATTTCCATGAATATACACAGTCATGCATTCCTGTAAAATGAACTTATAATCAGTAAAACTAAAGCTGAAAAGTTAAAAAAAAATCCATAATATGCTTCATGGCCCAATGACATGATCATTCCACCGTGTGATGCTGATCGATGAGCCAATTTCTATGCACAATATAATACAACAAAGATAATGGTTCATATATTATCGTGGACTCATGATTATTAAAAACCCCCATATATATGTATATATATTATAATTTCTCTTAATTTTGTCATCAATATGCATGGACAAACTCTAATTCCCTAAAGAAGTGGAACCCAACCCCGATATATTGAACTAAGATTTCTATTACATCATTAGATACTAAATATATAGGCCGAATAATTGAGAACACACTTGCATTGTTGCAATAATTAAAAATATAATACATGTACTAGTGCTTTACTTTTCTTACTTCACATGAAACAAAATATTTGTAAGATTATAACTATTTAATTATAACATATATTTAATAATGCTTCGAGTTTTAATAAAATTACTTTTCTCAATAAAAAAACAAATGTATATATACTTCTTTGAAAATATATTATACTCCCGATCTCCTTTTAAAATATAAGATTTAGTTTGTCTTTTTCAAAGTCAATTTAAAATATTTTTAAGTTTAAAATTAATATAATTCATTGAATGTTTTATAATTAGTAGTATTTTAAAAATAGTTTTCAATTTTAAATTCATTCATATTAATTTTATATTTAAAAATATTATAAATTAGAGGTAATTAAAAAATCAATATTAATCCCATGTTTAATAACGAGAGTATAATATGTTGGACTAAAAAGTAGGACTGTAAATTATTTTCTTTTTGAAACCATAAGTTGACTGATAACAGTAGCTATTCTTGTCACAAAAGCTTTAAGACTTTAACTTTGACCCAACACAAACAAAAAAAATAAGTTTTTTATCTAGGCCACGTGCTCAAATATTAATCACCAATCCTAGCAACCTATATTCCAACTAACAAATCAAACCCCTAGAGTAATTTAAAATTCCTTTTAGGGGCAATTTTGTCCATAGATCTCCTATATAAACACATCCACCCTTCTTCATATTTTATTACTCTCCCTTAGAAGTGAGCTTAAATTTATATATAGAGAAAAAGAGGAGAGAGAATCAAAGATGATTAGTGCAAATGATTTCTACAAGGTCATGTGTGCAATGGTTCCTTTATACTTTGCCATGCTAGTTGCTTACGGGTCAGTAAAATGGTGCAAGATTTTCTCACCGGAGCAATGCTCCGGCATCAACCGGTTCGTCGCCGTTTTCGCCGTTCCGGTGTTATCTTTCCATTTCATATCTCAAAACAATCCATATGAAATGGACACCAAGTTTATATTGGCTGATACTTTGTCTAAGCTACTAATGCTTGTTTTGCTATCATTTTGGGCCATTCTTAGGGGAGGATTAGGCTGGTTAATCACTCTCTTTTCGGTTTCTACTTTGCCTAACACTCTTGTCATGGGCATTCCTTTGCTTAAGGCCATGTATGGGGATTTCACTCAGAGCCTTATGGTGCAACTAGTCGTTCTTCAATGCATTATTTGGTACTATACTCTTACAGTACTATTTTATCTCTCTTTCTCATTCATTTATGCTCCCTTTGTTTATGGAAATATAAATAAAATATTGATGGATTATATATACGGTATAATCTGTCTATATTTTTCTAAGTAAAATTATGTCTTTTTAAAAAAATATCCTTCTACATTTTCTAGTCAATGAACATTAAACCCTATTGTTTTCAAAATCATTTACACCTTTAAATCTTCAAGTCATTTTCTGAAACAGTCTTAATGTTACTGTCTCCATTTTATAGGATCGGGATTTGATGAAATTAAAATTTGTCAATTCATTTGTGAATGCTAAATGAACATGCATGTTGTATCTGTATAGCAAAAAGTTGTATATCGATATACGAATGTAACATTTTCTTAAAACATCTACAGATGAATTGATAAATTTTACTTTGACTAATTAAATCCTCACCATATTTTGCATTTCTCTAAGTCAAATACTAACCTGCTTTAGCTGGAACTCATTCAGCTAAACTTTTTCAAAAAAGCAAGCTGAAAATGTGAAAACATAAAATAAATTTCAAAAGTTGCACAAAAAGTAGGGTGGAAATATTCAGCTGAAAAACTTTATGAGACATTGGAATGAGCACAAAAGATCAATCAATAAAAATAATAATAACATGCAGGATATGTAGCTGAAAAGTAAAAATATATGATCATATATAATAGAGTGCATATTACTTTTAGGTTAAAGTACTTGTATTTCCCTCTTGTTTGATATCTGTTATATTTGTTTGAAACAATTTTCATTTTAATATTTTATACTTATAATTTTTTATTATTTAACGGATTACGGTTTGAATATATTTCAGTATTTTTGATTGTTTAATAACGTTACATGCAGGTACACTTTATTGCTCTTCCTATTTGAATATAGAGCTGCCACTATACTAATCCAAAACCAATTCCCTGGCTCTGCTGCTGCCACCATCTCCAAATTCGAGATAGACGGCGACGTTATATCTCTTGACGGCCGGGATCCACTTCGAACCGAGTCGGAAATCGATGACACCGGCCGTATCCGAGTCCGTATCCGACGGTCCACGTCGTCCGCCCCTGACTCTGCATTGTCCTCATCAATAGGAATCACCCCTAGGGCATCAAATCTCTCCGGCGCAGAAATCTTCTCCCTAAACACTCCGGCACGTACCATGCATGAATTTCACCATGCAAACTCCGACATTGACGTGGCATTCGGGTACCGGTCGACGAGTCCCAGGTTGTCGGGATACGCTTCGTCAGACGCTTACTCACTCCAGCCGACGCCACGTGCCTCGAATTTTAATGAGCTGGACACGAGTACGATGTCTAGTTGTAATACTCCGGTGTGGGTGAGATCTCCGGTGAGTGGGAAGATTTTCCGGCAGCCATCTCCGGTGTTTTCCGGCATGAAGATGGTGTGGGAGTCACCGGGGAAAGGACAATTGGGTTGTGGAGAAGAAAGGGAAGACGTTGTCGGAGGTACGTATTAGTTGTCGTTTTTGGTCTGTGGTAGAGATAGTGACACTAGCTTTTGTTTTATAATACTAAATTCAGCTTTAAAATTATAATTTATTTTTACAAAATTATATGCATCCAAAAAATAATCGTGCCAAAAATTGCACAGTATTTTGTTTTATTTATTCGAGTGCCTCTATCTTTATTGGGGTTAAAAATACATTTAAAAGCTTTAAGTTAATATCTTGAAAAACATTGGAGGTTAAATATTAATTAAAATACGAAAAAATTTAAAATTTTAAAATGTATTCAAGGCTTCTTTTATTGTTTCCATTAGCATGCCTACAAATTACAAAACAAAGTACTGGTTATTAAATGAGAGGAAAATGGGCCTACATGATACGACATCAATATGTGTTTGTAAACATGTTAACTCTGTCGTTTAGTTCTCTGCCAAAAATATCAGAGGGAGCCAGAAAGGTTTGTGTTCTTTTCAGTGTATGCATGGTACGTTTGGTGTTTAAAAGCCATAAATGTTGGGTCTCATGCATTCCGGAACACTCGCCTGTTATGGCCAGACCAGAAAACAGATCAATCTGACCTTTCATGGGAGTAAATGTATAACAAGTTTACGAAAAAGTACAATTGTTTTCAATATTTATTAGCTTTATCTTTACATGCTATTCTATGACCTATATATATATATATATACGGTCCGGATCAAGTGCATATTCCTTATCTTACTCATCCGTGCTCACCTCTCTTTAACAACGGACCCGACGACGATTTCGATCATATAACCGTCGTCTATACTTTTAGCAACGGACAACATATAGCGTCGTTTAAAAGTATAGACGACGGTTGTATGACCGAACCATCGTCGGGTCCGCATTACTAAAAGGGGTGAAGACGAGTGAAGTAAATAAAGTATATGATGATTGATTCTGATATATATATATATATAGAGAGAGAAAGCGAGAGATCAGTCATACCATATCTTACTACTGCGTAGTTACCTTTTTAGGCGACGATTTGATTAATACAATGTCGCTCTATACTTTTAGTGACGGATAACATATAGCGTCGCTAAAAGTATAGACGACGGTTGTATAACCAAAATCGTCGCCTAAAGGGAGGTGAGCACGGGTGAGTAAGATAAGGGGTATGCACTTGATCCGGACCGTATATATATATATAAGGGCTCCCTTACTTTCTTAAAATGAGGGATTTTTTTTTTTACTTTTTTTTTTTGCTTTTTTTTTTTAAACAACTAAAAACAAAAGTTTAATATTTTATGGAACTGAAATTTTTATATAATACGATTGTTTTTGGATGTGATTTGGATCGTATAACAAAATAGGTATGCATGCATACTGCAGATCGTATATATTATTTGGTATAGGTATCCAAATAACGCCCAAAACACTGTATTATGAAAAAATTTCAGTTCCATAAAATATTAAACTTTTTTTTTAGTTATTTAAAAAAAAAAAGCAAAAAAAATAAATCCCTCATTTTAATCAAGTAAGGGAGCCCTTACTTGATCAATTATATATATATATATATATATATGATCAAGTAAGGGATCCCTTACTTTCTTAAAATGAGGGACTTTTTTTTTGTTTTTTTTTTTGCTTTTTTTTTTAAAACAACTAAAAAAAAAGTTTAATATTTTATGGAACTGAATTTTTTTTCATAATACAATGTTTTGGGCGTGTTTTGA
The DNA here is from genome assembly GCA_020205605.1 of Panax ginseng. Classification (NCBI taxonomy): domain Eukaryota; kingdom Viridiplantae; phylum Streptophyta; class Magnoliopsida; order Apiales; family Araliaceae; genus Panax; species Panax ginseng. The sequence goes on from CM035132.1 coordinate 48,881,189, forward strand.
ATATCTATACCAAAGTGGTGGTACAATCCTGCATCGTATATATACATGTTTTGTTATACGCACTCAAATCACACCCAAAACACTCAGATTATGAAAAAATTTCGATTCCATAAAATATTAAACTTTTTTTTTTAGTTGTTTTAAAAAAAAAAACAAAAAAAAAAAGTCCCTCATTTTAAGAAAGTAAGGGATCCCTTACCTGATCCTGACCCTATATATATATATATATATATTGTCTTTATTAACTATAATTATTTTACTAATTTAGGAAGAATTAATAACATTTATTAAACATTAGTTACCGAAAATAATTCTAAAACATTCTTCCCTTTCTAAAGTAACAAATATTAAATATAATTACTTTATGGTAGAATAAATTTCACTAAAACACCTACCACATGAGGTCTACACATTTTCGCACACTAACTCAACACATAATGACATTACCTTCCAAGTAAGGGTAAGGGTAAGGGTAGGGTAGGGTAGGGTAGGGTAGGGTAGGGTAGGGTAGGGTAGGATAAGGTAGGGTAGAGTAGGGTGGGGTGGGGTGGGGTGGGGTGCGGTGGGGTGGGGTGGGGTGGGGGCAATTTTGTCCTTACACAAAAGTTAATAGAGTTAATACGAAGGTCAATTTTTTTACTTAACCTTAATAATATAGATGTTTATGCATCAATTTTTGAAACTCAAGCGGTTATATGTGAAAACGTGTAAATTTTAGATGGTTAGATGAATTTTACTTTTATAAATTAAGATGGATCTAAGTTTTCTTAAGAAATACTCCATCGTTTTCAATATATTAGTCGTTTTAGAATTCTCTTTTTGTGGCCTAAAATTATTTTTTGGGGTCATCTTAACTCGTTAAAGACTCACTCAAAAAGTTATGATTTGAAGGTTGTTAGTAATTTAATTTATTTACAAGCTCTCCGGCCCCACTTAAATTTTTAACGTTCCCGTCAGAATCAATCACACAAACGGTATATAGATAATACCACCAGCTTTTGTGTTTCGAGAGTCGGTTTTACACCATATGAAACAACCCGGGTGTCTTAAACCACTGGCTCAAAGTATATTCTTGGGTCATCTTAGCCCACTACAAGTTCACCTAAAATGTCATGATTTAAATGTATTATTATTAGTAATTTAATTTTTTATACAGACAAATTTTTCTCATATCTTTCAATGTGGGACTGGGGTATTATATTTCCAAACTGCCCTTAATGGTTAGCTTTCCCTTCACTTATTCTCAAGGTTGTAGCTTTATTGTTGCTACATGGATGTATATTAATTGTAGGGGTTGTACAATTTTCACACTATATTTAATGATAAAATGGCACGAGATTATCTATAATTTTTTGTTTTTATCAATTGTTTATATCTAACTATTGCAGCTCAAATTAAAGTTTGTAATGTCTGAAGAAAGAATTAACCAACTAATTAATTATGTTGATATTCACAGAGAAAGATCTAAGCTTCAGAGATTGTTCAAAGATTCAATTACAAGATGAAGATGATACAAAGGGCACAACAATGAATCAAGAAATGCCGCATGCTTTAGTGATGCTAAGGCTCATACTAATCATGGTTGGTAGGAAACTTTCGCGTAATCCAAATACTTACTCAAGTGTTTTAGGCCTTCTTTGGTCTCTAATCTCTTTTAAGTAAGTTCATTTAATATCATTTTTCAGTTCAATATGAATGTTAACATTTTGTTAATATATAGAGAGATTTGTACAATTTTTATCACATAATTAATGAATTTAGATTATGCATACAAGGTTAATTTATTTTAACAGCCATAATGTTTCATTGATTGAGCAGATGGAATATGGGGATGCCCAATTTGGTAAAATATTCGATCAAAATTATTTCAGATGCTGGCCTTGGTATGGCCATGTTCAGTTTAGGTACGTACGTATATGCATGAGTACTTATTAGTTATTTCTACATTATTATTATTATTTTTAGTAGATTGAGCATCAGATCTGGAATATTGCAGGGTTGTTTATGGCACTCCAACCCAGGATAATTGCTTGTGGCACAAAAATGGCAACACTAGGGATGCTGATCAGGTTCGTCGGAGGACCGATATTGATGTCAACTGCATCCATTGCTGTTGGGCTAAGAGGAGTTAAATTGCATACGGCAATAGTACAGGTATTGGTCATACTGTAAATTACACAGCTCATGTCGGACGTTGTAGCAAACAGTCCATCAAACAGTTTATAAATATCGTCCACTCAATTGTTTGGCGTACTGTTGACTATAATTAACGTTGACTGTGGATCTTTTTCCTATAGACACGTATAACGGATATGTAAGAATATAAGTATAGGCATATATGCATTTCTTAAAAAAAATTATCTTGGTTTTGGGCATGAATATTATTATGATTATATAATAATGAATATTATTTATTCTAAATTCAGGCTGCTCTTCCTCAAGGGATTGTACCATTTGTGTTTGCTAGGGAATATGGTTTGCATCCTGACATATTAAGTACTGGGTAAGTTGAAACCCCATCTCTTACTTTATCATTGTGTTTAAACAATCTCGATTTTACCAAACTTTTTTTTTTTACGCGATCATTTGCAGGGTCATTTTTGGTATGCTAGTCTCCTTACCCGTAACGCTCCTCTATTACGCATCGCTAGGGCTGTGAAGAAAATTGGGCAATGATTAATAAATAAATTGCAAACATGCATGCATGAGAATCCATATATATATATATATATTATGGGGTCTAACCAGCATTAGACATGTTTAACTCTCCCAAGGTTGACCTAAACAAGGACGATTTTCGAAAGCCGGAGATTTAGGGTACTTAACACTGATTGTAACAAAAAAAAGGATGTGAAGATCTTCAAGCTCTGATTTTCACTTCATGTAATGATATTACTTATTAGTACAATATGTATATTAGTGGTAGCCGAAAGGAAATGAGTTTATGATCATGACTTATTATTATTAAGGCAGGCAGGGAGGAGACTGGGTCTTTTTCAAATAAAATTATGAATGCAATCATATTGTTGGATTCCAAAAGTCAAAATATTCAAATATTTTATATCTACAGTTACTAGTCTTGGGTATAGAAATGAGAGTATTATTTGAATTTTTTTGATTTCTTTCTTGGAGTTGGTCATTTGTACTTAAGGTGCTAATAGCACATAAACATGATATTTTGGAACCTTTTTTTTTTGAACAACTAAGTTTAAGTTTGTCATAAGTTAATTTTAAACATACATTTAAGAAAGTTAACAATTAAAATAAACTCTTATTTCTATAAAAAAAAAAAAAATACTCTGTTCGTCATGAGACGATGATTGAAGTATATAAAAAAAATTGTCACAAAAATTTGTGAAGTACGTATTTTAAATGTAAAATATTATATATAATTTACTTTACCTTCCAAAGTAGTTAAGTAGGAAAAACCAAAGAATCTTTAATATATATATATATATATATATATATATATATATATATATATATATATATATATATATATATATATATAGTAAGAGGTCCCTTGTGGGAATATAGTGAGGTAGGGGAAGACTAAAAATTAAAATAAAACCAAGAGGCTCAAGTGATATTCTAGACCTGCCAAGCAAGAGGTACTAGGTTCGAATCCCCCCAACCCCGAAATTAGAAAACTTAACAACAAAAAAATGAAAAAAAAAAGGAGAAGACAATATAGCGAAAGGTAAGTATGATTTTTCAAGTTATAAGGCTTCAGCCTGTTTAGGCCCAGGCTGGGCTTTTTAAGTTTTGGGACAGTCAATATCATATTATTATGGATGCCTGTTTAGGCCTCCAGACTATCCAATCTAAGCTTAGGCCCAAAGCAAACCATACTTGTTCAAACTTTTTACAAACTGGGCCAGGCATAATACTTTATAAGTGTCCATATTATACCAACCAAAATAATTAAGGAAATATATAATTAATGTTATGTCATTCAATTTATAAAAACTTAGGTCACTTCTTGAAAATTCCATGTGATCTAAAGTTTACAGGTTGGCCACAACAAATCAATTATAGTGAAAATCGTATTAAAATACAAATAAATATCAAATTATGTATATCTAGAAAATTACTTATTATATAAAATGCCACAAATATATGTTTCAAAAACATAGCTACTCAATGAAAGTAATTAATAAGTGAATAACATGACTATAAACATAAATAAGACTTTCTCACAAAAACTAATTTTAGTACTCTCCAATTTCTCAATAAACAGAGTTTCAAGAAAATACTTATTTATTTATGGATTTTCTTTTACTATGTAATACTATTTAAAACCCCTTAAAATAGAAAAATAATACACACAGATGTGTGGTAAAATGTAGAGAACCGAAATCAACTTTTTTGGCAGAAACAAGCGAAGAACTGAAAAGACATTATTGGACATAAATGTGTGTACGTGTCCATGTAATTTGTATGAAAAGTAATCAAAAGGTTGTGGGTATTTTCGTACATTTGACCCAAATTCTTGGCGGTGATTCCAGTGACACACGTACACTAGTTACCACTGGTAGTATAAATAAGAGAGAATCATTTTCATCATAAATCATAGTAATAATAAATAAGAAAAATCACAGATTTTAAAGAAAATGTAAAATCACTGCCTGTCAGTTCATTCGTTGCAAGGGTAAGTTCTTCCTTTTACTATCATTTTATCAAGGTGTTTTTTTGGGTGTGTGGGTTTAATTTCTCGGTTTCTGATCTGGGTTTTGATTATTTTACTGTTTTTTTTTAATTTAATATTTTGTGAATTGATATTACATTTCATGAATTATGGGTTTTGATATTTTGTGAATTGTATATTGCTTGCATGCTTTTAAGGTGTAATATGTTTGATCTGTATTTGGGTGTTCATTTAAAGATGATACCTTGATGATATTAGGTCAGATTTATGTGGTAATCAATCAATTTTGACTTTTGTAAGGATATCGACAAATATTTATGAATTTCGACTCCCCAATCCCAAAATAAAAGCTCAGTTTTAATTTTTTTTTTCTTTTTTGTCAACTCGACTGTTTTTTTGAACTAAAAGCATATATAACTACATTTTTGAATTTATTAAACTGTAGTTAGTAGTAAATTGATTGTAGTTTCTTTTGGTTATAATTTGTTCACCTGAGTTGAGTATGAGTGAATTTATATTTTGAACTTAGTATGAGTATGGCTTATTATGTTTTTTTCTTTTTGTGAAACCCACACTATGGTGAGAAGTAGATACACATAATTTCATAATAGATATCAACTAACATCAAGAGAAATAAATTTCTCACATTAAAGGAGAAATCTCACATGTTTTCAATGTGAATTGAACTTCGGGCTACAGGTTTCAGAGTCACAGGGCCTCGTTTAAATCAGCGACATCATTGACGAGTACGACTGCTAATTTGTTTATCACATCAGCCAAAATTAAAAAAAAAAACCTCTTACATGACTTGCAAAACTAGAATGATTGATTGATCGCAATTTCGTTCATCCTAATGTGACCACTGTTTCTTGTATTAACTATTGATATTTTTTTTAATTGTGAACGCATTCTGTAGCTACTGTGGCATGGGAATTAGTCGGAAAGCCATTATTGGTAGATGAGGTGGAGGTTGCACCTCCACAAAATATGGAAGTTTGTATAAAGATCCTCTTCACCTCATTGTGCCATGATGTCTACTTCTGGGATGCCATGCCTAGGTAATAAAACACATTCCATATGAAACTTATGCTTATTAGATCTCATAATGATGGCATTGAATGTGGAGTAGTGATCATCTTAGAATGCTTCGAACGATTATGTTGCATAGTGGTTTTGCTGATCTTGCTTTAGCAGAATACTTTGAGATTCTTGTTGTTTGTAATACCATATTTGGAGTACTGTTTTTATTTTCTAGTTGATTAATTTAAGGTAGTAACAACTTATTAGAGAATATCTCTCATTATTAGTCTAATTTTCCACTGATTCTTGCATTTATATGATAAATCCATATCCATCCCATTACTAACTTATAACCATTGCTTGTACATGGAGTATATTGTGTTAACGAATATTTTGTTCTCTATTGTGGCAAGGGCAAAATCCTCTGTTTCCTCGCATATTAGGTCATGAAACCTAATGCTATGAAATAAATATTTCAATTTATATAAAGAAAATTCTGAAAACCAAAGAAAAGAGATGTTATTTAACTTTATAATATAATCGTAGTTTTATCTTTTTAAATTTATATTTAGCAATTTTATTTACTTCTTTTTAATATGATATTTATTTCTTTGATTTTCATGCCTATAGAAGTGTAGGTGAGGGTGTGACAAACCTCAAACCAAGGGTATCATGTGCTCCCTATATTCACAGAGGAATGTAGAGATTGTCGTCACTGTAAATCAGAAGAGAACAATATGTGTGATCTCAGGATAAATACCGATAAGGGTGGAAAGTACTTGAGGCTTTCAAAAAATGGACAGGCTATATATCACTTTCTTGGCACTTCCACCTTTAGCCAGTACACTGTTGTTCATGTTGGTTATGTTGCTAATAAACCCTGCGGCTCCACTTGACAAAGTGTGTTCTTAGTTGTGGAATATCCACAGGTCAGGAAAATAAACTTATTTTTTTCTCTGATAATAATGATATTAAAAATGTAATTGTAACTTTGTCTTCAATTGATGCATTTTTCTTATGCTCAAAGGTATGAGCGCTACCTTGAACACTGCCAAACCGACTAAGGGTTCCATTGTTGCTGTTTTTGGACTGGAAACTGTAAGACTTGATGTGAGTCGAATTTTTATCCTTCTTTTATTAGTTTTTGCTTCTTCTGATCACGTGACTAGGAATAAAAGAAAGAAAGTAAAGAATATTACTTACTCATATTTTTTTAACAAAATAAAGGCTGCTGAAGGAACTCGGATTGCAGGTGCTTCAAGGATTATTGGAATTAATATGAATCCCAATAGATTCGTGGACGGTGAGTATGATGATGATTTGCAGAAACATACTTATGTACCATATTTCTCTTTCTTTTACCAATTTCAGTTTTTAAATCGAATGATGTTTGTATTATCTAGATGATGGATCCAGTAATATAAACTATGTTTATGCATTTATTTTATTTGGTGTTTAACTTTGTTTTGTTTTGTTTTTGGATAATGGTGTTTGCACGTATTCCTTCCATCAGTGCAAGAAATTTGGTGATACCGAGTTTGTGAACCCGAAAGACTACAGCAAGCCATTCAAGAGGTTGGTAATAACATATTGTAACTTTATCTTTCCTCTAATGCACATCAATATCCTAGTAAACTGACTGAACAAAGCAACCAAGGCACCATTCATAATTCTACGAAAATATTATTTTGTTAATTTAAGTCCATGAAAAATCAAAAAGTCCAAAAGAGTGCTTGTAACTAGCATTATCAACCTGTTCCTATAATTGGAGTAAAGATATCTTGGGCTAGCTTGGGATTATCTTGAAATGAAGCATCAATATCATTTTTGCGATTTTTAGGGATTGGCGTTTGATATTTGAGTGTTTGGTGATAGCGAAGATGATTGATGGAGGAGTGGATCGGAGCATTTGAAACGTCACTGCTATGATTTCTGCATTTGAATGTGTGCATGATGCAAGCTCTCTCCAATTGCTATAATGATTAGAGTCGTTGGTCTAATATTATTGACAACCTGAAATTTGGTATGATTATTCACAGGGATGGGGTGTTGTACTTGTTGGTGTGCCAAACAAAGACGATGCATTCAAAACTAATCCCATGAACCTATTGAATGAGAGGACTCTCAAAGATGCATTCAAAACTAATCCCATGAACCTATTGAATGAGAGGACTCTCAAAGGAACTTTCTTCGGCAACTAAGAATTCAGTATTAACATGCCTTCTGTTGTGCAAAAATACATGACCAAGGTGAGCGGATAACTTAAGAATCGGTTAAGTTTGTGTTCCATTCCATTGCATGTTACCCTATATTTCGAATGCCGATATTATTTGATTGAAAAACTAACTTTACCAAAGATAACCGGCATGAATTTAGTTGACATTATTTTTGAGAATACATACTGCTATAATTCAATTTTAGAAATACATTTCATCCCAAGAGAGAACCTGGGAAAGACGACACGAGGGAAACTAGTGGATACTAAGGGGAAACTTACCTTCGATGTCCTGTAGAGCTTGTTGAATTATGATTTTGGTTGATGGGTAGACTCAAACCTATGATCCTACATAGTAAAGGAAAATATGGTACATTAATCTTTCATGCAATTATTACATTTGTTATGATATTGATAGAAGTGACCACTTTAAAGAAAATATGGTACTGAATTTTTAGATAAAGATACTATATATAAATATGAATTGAGATTGTAAATATGTAAGAATTAATTAATATAAATAGTCTATATATTTTATATGTTTTCAACACTATAATTCGATCGGGTATATATTGGCCGAACGACCTAATTTCACTCCGGACTTGAAATTTTGTTCAAACTTGACTCGGCTCACTCCCAAATCAAATTTGAGCAAGTAGCTAGTCACTCCCAATTCAAATTTGAGCAAGTTTTTAATGGACCGATTGATGGGATTATGGACTTAACCATCTCAATTGACAGTCCTAATCACATTATGGACTTAACCATCTCAATTGACAGTCCTAATCACAAAGTCAAAACATTTAAATGTGCATATGAAGTATGAACAAAGAGGTAACCTAAAAGAAAATTTATTATCTTCATATAAATGTGCATATTAAGTATGAAAGATAATTTTTTTTGGACACAGCTAAACAATCAAATGACATTCACTTTCAAGGACACCAGTGAATTGGTTATAAATTGTAATCTTTCTGTTTCAAAATTAGATATACAATTTGACTTTTGAGGTTAAATGTTGACATATATTAAACTTCAAATTGATGTCTCATAAAAAAATTATAGTGAAATAAATTTTGTGATTAATAATTTTTGTTATATATTATATAATTATAATAATTATATCATATAAACTTAAATAAATTCACATCAATTTGAAGTTTAATACGCAGTTGTTTAACCTTAAAAGTCAAATTGTATATATGGAGGGAGTAATTGTTATCCGTAAAATAAACGAAATGTTATTGTAACATATTAGATTGTAATTGAATGACATTCACTTTCAAGGACTGCATTGAATGATTGTAATTGTAATATATCCATGAAATAAATTAAATGTTATTGTAACATATTGGATTACCTTGTACAAATTAAAGAATGTATCATATAAAACAATTCTCCAAAACTTAAGCACTGCAAAATCTGTAGATGGAGATGTTATTATGTGGACTAAAGTACAAAACTCTCCTTTTATATTTGGACTTGTGTGACATTTTTCCTTTGCATTTGATTAATTAGCAAATTGCTCCCACAAACTACAAAAGCATACATTTTGTTATAAATTAATGCATTAGAATTATATTATGAGCAACTATATTCCTTAATATTATTTATCATAATACTATTGTCGGCCATTAAACAGGTTTGGTCTCCTTATTCTGTAATATTATTTATCATAATTAAGTAAATACATTTCTCAATTAGATCAACATAAAATTTGATTCTACAAATTAAGAGATCGTTTACGCATAGAATCACAAAGAAAGTAGTAACATGAGTACATACATTCCTCAACAAGATTAAACCACCTTCTTCTCCAGTAAGGGTTTATATATAGAACAATAGCAGCTCCTAACAAGAACACAAAGTACGTCGCAACAAAACTTGCATAGAAGAAAAAAAGATCAATTTCATACCATTTCTCTTCGCCTTCATCTGAAGATGCATTCGGCAAGGATGGAGTAGCAAGGGGTGTGCATTTCTTCTCAACCTGTGATCCACATAGAAATGGATTTCCCTCAAAGCTTTCTTTTGAAAAAGTGTCGAACTGTCCTTTCCTTTCAGGAATTCTACCAGATAAATTGTTGTGAGCCACAATAAAAACCTCCAGAAAATTTAAATCAACCAGTTCTAATGGAATTTCTCCACTCAAACTATTGAAAGAAAGGTCCAAGCTCTCTATATTTGCCAGGCGGGAGAAAACTTTTGGAATGGGTCCAACTAATTGGTTGTGGGACAAATTTAATGCAAGAACCTGAACAAGCATTCCCATTTGGATTGGGATTTCGCCAGTCAAGTTGTTACATGAGAAATCCAATCCTGACATGAGATCAAGAACGCCACCCCTGTAGGAGCCAGACCTGCTTTTTGTAACAAAATCCACTTCGTCTTGTCTTCCTCGAGTATAATCATTTCTGCCATGGAAGCGAACAGAGTTGTGCAAGTTTAAAATGCTTTCATACCGGTAATTTGTTGTATACTTGTTGTAAAACCCAAAATATTTTTGATCATAATCAAAGGCAAGTTCATTAGGCCCGGTTATGTTAGATAAGCAGTTAGGTATGGAGCCCGAAAGAGAGTTACTAGAGAGATCCATCAAGTTTATGTTTGTCAAATGACACAACTGATTTGGAATAAAGCCAGTAAAGTAATTCCTTCCCAACAGCAGGATTCTTAAACTGGGGAGTGCACCAATATAATTTGGAATTCCTCCAGATAAGTTGTTATCACTGAGATCCAATGTTAATAGACTTGATAAATTAACATAAGATTCTGGTATTGACCCAGTGAATCTGTTTCCCCGCAAATGAAGATACCCCAAATTGGGTGATTCAGTCAAAAGAGGTAACGATCCTGAAAAATTGTTATAGGAGGCATCAAAGAAATTTATTCGGCCTAGTTCAGAAGGGAGTTGGCCCTGAAATGAATTATTTCGCAGGACAACAAATCCATAAGAGGAAGTATTAATCCAGCTACTGATCGAACCTGAGAAGAAATTGTTACTGATATCCAACAAATTTATGAATGTAGGACCATTTAATAGTTTTCCTGTGAACCGATTGTTATCCAACTTTATGACCTGCACCCTGGTTGAGTTGAATAGTGCTAAAGGGAATTCTCCATCAAACTTGTTATATGACAATATCAACTGATCCAATCGGCAACCTTTTACCACTTGATGTGGAAATTCTCCTAAAAAATTATTAGCAGATAAGTCCAAGTAAACCAAGTCACTCATGTTACCCATAGAAGATGGGATACCATTTTCAAAAGCATTTGCAGATAAGTTGAAATAATATATATTTGGAAGTATCTGCCCTATGTTTTCCTGGATTCGGCCACTGAAGTGATTTTCAGATAAATCCATCCAAAAACAACTGAAATTACTAAATGGCGGTAGATGAAAGAGACCGTTGAAAGAATTCTTTCGCAGATCTAAAACCTCTAATTCTGTGTTATTCTCAAGCAGCCAATAAGGGAACCTTCCATTCAAGTTACTACCGGAGAGGTCAAGGACCCTTAATCTGTGCTGGTGAAAGAGAAACTCGGGAATTCCACCAGATAACTTGTTCAGATTACAGTTTGACAACACAAGGACCTTCAACTGAAACAACATGGGAATCCAAACTGTAGATTCTGTTTCTACCACAAACTTTGTGTTATCACTTATAATTTCGACCACCTCAAGCTTGGAATGATTGGCAAATGAGTTGAATGAGAACACACCCTCGAAATTATTATAGCTTAGATCAATGTACTCGAGAGATGTGAGACTAGCTATTAGAGATGGAGAAACGTTGCCGGTGAATTGGTTTCTAGAAAGATCTAAAAGCCTAAGAGAGGTCAAATTGTTTAGACATGGAGGAAGGGTTCCTTCAAGGTAGTTGAATCTGAAATCTAGTTCTTGAAGCTTCTTCAGTTCACAAACACCTGAAACGAAAACAAGCGATTGTAATGTTCATCATAATTGTATATATTCTAATGTAAAAGAAAAAGATGTTAAGGTCTTGAAAATTACTCCAAAAAAGTAGTAATTATTGATTTCTTTCCTCAAGTTTTGACATAATAATTAAACATGTGCAAACCAATAAAATTGAAAAGAAACAAAGTATGTGTATCAAAACTTTATGCAAAATATATATTTACTCCAGTTTGTTATAAATATGTTAATTGTTCATCAACCCAAATTTTCTAAATTAAAGAATTTACCTCCTTGCATGGGTAAAGATACATTAAGCTGGTTGTCAGCAAGAGAGAGAGCTTTTAGAGAAGATAATGACCATATGGATGGAGGGATACTCCCGCCAAATTGATTCCAACTCAAATCTAAGATCTCCAAATGATGGAGAGATGCGAAACCTGCCAAAAAAAATAATAATTGTTGATTAAATATAATAATAATAATTGACGACCCCTTCTGTGGAAAGTTATTGTTGATTAAAATCTAGTCAAACTAATTTTCTAGGTTATAAACTTATACATGTGGACTGAGCTACTCATCTTGGATATTTAGCAAAAATTTGTTTTCTCTTCAATTTACTTTCAGCAAACTACTTTATGGGTCGTAGCAAATCTTTTCAGCAAACTACTTTATGCATTGGCAGGGCGGATCCAACCCGTAGTTCAGTGAGGTTAATTTTTTTTAAAATAAAATAAATAAAATAAATAAAATAAAGGCAAAATGCAAAGGAAAATTTCAAATAATTGTGTGAACTATCATATAAAATCGATATTGTTTTATGTAATTTAATACACTTCCTCGATCTTATGTTATATATAAAATGATATTTTATAATTTTTTAAAACACTGTTATTATAAGAGACATTTTTCGTATCCTCTAAAATAAATTACAAAACTAAATAATATTATTAAAATATTATTTATAATAATATTTTTCGAGATTTCATTGTTTGAAACTATCGTGATGATAGTCTCATTTTAATAGCGGCAAAAATATCATGTTCAATGTAAGTTAGTAAACAATATAAAAAAGTGTGTTGATATTAGTAAAAATTTGAGACATTTAATAGTCTTTTAGTTTGAATTTTTTATTTTCACTAAACATTTTATAAAATTAAAATCAAATTAAAAATTGTCCCCCAAAAATTGACCCCACTGCCCTAAGGGTCGTAGACTCGTAGCCAAATTTATCTTAATAGCTTTACTGACTTGTTTTCTAAAATTTATAAATTTACCCCACGATATAAATTTATAACCGGTGGTCATCCTCTCAATAGCTTTACCGACTTGTTTTCTAAAATTTCACCTCTATATCCGACCACATGTCTGCTTCTAAACTAATCCAACATAGCTCACCCTTCCAAATGGGTTTGTAGGAACCATGCAACTTTTTTTTTGTTAGGGATCAAGTTGTATTTGCTTTTAAACTGTTGGTGAGTTCACTACTTACCTTGCATGGGTAAAGATCCATTAAGAAAGCATCCACCAAAATACAGAGCTTTTAGAGTAGATAATTTCCATATGAACGAAGGAATACTCCTGAGAAGATCATTGTCACTCAAATCTAATATCTCTAGATGAGACAAATATGTCAAACCTACCAAAAAGAAAACAAAAATGTAAAGATTGACGTACAATAATAAATATTTTTGGGAACAGAGGTAGTAATAAATTAATGAGATTCTGTATATTTACATCAATGAAAAGAAATAGGCTTAAAATTTATATTAAATAGCATGTTTATTTCAAAAATAAAAGTAATCCGATATTTTTTCACCATTTGATGAACATGTGAATTTTTCATCAAAATTTTAATGGATGAAAAGACTTTTAATAGTAAAAATATTTTTGCAGGATTGATCTTAGTATCATCAACTATCTATTAACATATTTTGATCATTACTAACAAAATTATTAAGATCAAATAATTATGTTACGTTTGGATTGAAAGAATGAAATGATTAATTTCATTCTAGTTGGAATGAGTTATTCCATACTCTCACTCTCCCAATGAACCAAACACGATTTTTTTTTTCATTCTATAGGATAAAATTGAAGAAAATGTGTAATAATCCAATCCAAACATAATCATTTCATTCCCATCTTTATTACTCCAATTCAAATGTAGCATTAGTGTATTAGATAAAATTAAAGAAAATGTGTAATGGAGGGGAGCTAAATACATTTTTATCTTTTAAAAAGAAAAAAAATTCCTTTGTAATAATACATTTTACAAAGGAAATGATAATCTTTTTTAGTTTACAAAGGTAATTGTATATTTTTTTTCCAATAAAATTAATACGGAGGCGCTTAAAACTTACTCTAGGAGAAACGGTATCACTAGAATATTTATAAATGAGTTTTCTTGCACCGCCTTAAATACGTACGAAAAAAAAGAGTTAAAATATATGTTGAAATAAAATCTTTCGCATAAGATTTTCGATTACATGTCAACATATCGATTAAAATATTCACTTTCTTCTAAATTATACGATTATTATTGACTTTTGAAAATGAATTTAAAATATTTTTAAATTTAAATTTAAAATAACTTATTAATTATTATGAAACAATAAAATTTATAATGAGTAATATTTTTTAAATAGTTTATAATATTTATTATTGTACTAATTTAAATTAAAAAAAATTGTCTCGATTTCAAATTAAAAATCAGAACTTTTGAAATTGTTAATCAGAATAGTTAAACTTTTACAAGACCTAAAGTTCGTTTAATTAAGCGAACCGATCTCGAACAAAATTTAAAGTTTGTTTAATTAAGCGAGTCGAGCTCGAATAGTGTGGTGTTCAGTTCGAGACCGACTCGAGCTCAACTCATTTTACACCGACTCGTTTAACAATTATTTAATTAATTTTTTTAACATATATAAAATATATAATACAAAAATAATATAATTCAAATAAAGTTTTTAGTTATGTTTGTGATATCAAGTTCTTACATGATTTTTTAATGTGGCTTCAACAATATACTAATAATAACAAATACTCATATACTATTATTAGCAATAGTACGTAATAGCAATATAAATACTCATATACTAATAATAACAAATGAGTATCTGCAAGGAAAAGGTGAGTTAATAATTCGCCTACATTTATCCGGTTAAATCATAAGAAAGAGAGAGAACTTACCTTGCATGGGTAAAGATCTATCAAGTCCAATGCCCCTCAAATATAGAGTTTTTAGAGTAGATAATTTCCATATGAATGAAGGAATACTCCCGTCAAAATAATTCCCACTCAAATCTAATATCTCTAGATGAGGCAAAGTTGTTAAATCTATCAAAAAAAAAAGAAGCAGAATTATAAAAATTGGAGAACATACAATATTTATCATCAGTTTAATCAGAAAGATAGCCATAGTCTGAGAAGACTTGTAACATTAGTGAGTTTAATATAATTCAAAATCAAAATTCTATCTCGTTAAATGTTGAATATTGACTCTATTAAAATTCAAATTTGAAATATAATTCAAATTTTTGAATATTGACTCTAGTGAAATTTCTGGTATTTGGAAATTCTCTATTTTGAAAGATTTTTTTTCAAATATAGGTTCTTCAAATAGAATTATTAATAAATTAAAAATAAACTATCCTCTTCCTTTAGTTAGATGTCACACTTTACATTTTGGGGGTGTTCCAAAATATTTGTTACTTCTAAAAGTTATAATCTATTAATTCAATTGGTTTAAATTAATCATTTAATTTGATGTGTACTTTATGTTTGGTACTCTACTAGAGAAAAGAAAGGACAAAAAATGAAATAACATTTAAATGAGACAAAACATACATTGAAATGAGAGTGGTTAGTATGGAGTTAATTTTGATCAATTGATCAATATAATGTAATAAACATACGCATCGAGAAATAATCTCTCTCTGCGTGTCGATTATTATTTACCATCTTCTTCTTTACTATGAAGAAGTTAAGTTCATAGTAGAATCTGAATACCATCAAAATACATAGTAAAGACTAGAAACCTTAGACAAAGCATGGAGCATAAAATAGACGAGATAGGAGATTTTAATTTAATTTTTTTTTAATCATAATTTCATAACTGATTGTTCCTCGTAACAACATTTTTCTCCGCCTCAAATGAGGAAAATTAAAGAGATACAAAAGAAATGGATTAACTTAGCGAAAGAACAGCCGAAAAAAGGATTATATCCGTAGAAATTTTGAAAATCTTTTGTGTTTGTTACCTACACAATATTTATTTGATGTCTGTGCAACTCTAAATTTATAGTGTATATATGTAAGAGCCCGAATTTTTTTTATAAATAAAATAGAATTTTCTTTATTTATTATTTTGAAATAGTAAGGGTTGATTAATGTGGTTAGTTATGGGTAAAATGCACAAATATTTTAAATAAGCAGGTGGTTATAAAATATTCATTATTGTCGGGGAATATTCGTTTGGTTGTGGAATATTCGTACTGTCGAGGAATATTAAATGCGACGCGTGTGCAGCCCATGTGTGAATCCCATAACTGAAAGCGATTGGAGGAAGAAAACGACAAAAATAAGTTGTTTAAAATAACGACGTAGTTGTTTTGATTTACCTTACATCGTTGGAATACCCGGTGGTTAAAACACAAGAATACTGGCGTTGTTGCACAAGAAGACACTTATTATTGCACCAATTATTGATTCTTACGTAAGAAGACACTACTCAATAATGGTTACAAAGAATTACTATTCAAAGATTTTATTTTATTGATTCAATAATTGTCATGTTGATATTTTATATTCTTTGTTGTTTCAATAATTGTCATTACACAATATTTTCATTATTGAAGCAATAATTCATATTATTTGAATAATATTATTAGATAACATTATTGGCAATGTCTAGAAAGTTACATACAAGGAGAGGTTTTGTCACCTAATTGCTTGGCAAGAAGGAGAGAAATTTTATTGGAAAGCCCCTCTTTCCTGAGGACCTACTGGTTGTCAATATTGTGATTACGTAATATTATTTGTGAATAATTAATTATTGATTTATATGATGAGAAAAATATTGATTTTATGTAGATATAAATGGAGAAAATTTTTAATGTGACAATTGTTGAAAATTAATATTTTATCTTTTTCTGATAAAATAATTCATTTAAATATATATATTATTATATTTTAATAATATAATAATGGTGATATTTTTACAACGAATGTGGGATATATGAGTATACGAGGAGGAAGAGTATTTTTGTTACAATAAATGTTTAAAACATGTTAAACATGTCGGTGGACCCCATTTATTGACTGAAATTTGATTATAGCCTCTAAAATCGCCCGTTTGTGGATTTCGGTCAATTTCTGTTTGGAATTTGGAAAAATTTTCTTCTGCAAAGTTGTAGAGAATTGAATTTCCTATAAAAACTCGCGAGATTCGAATTTTCTGATAAAAGGGCTATTTATTATGAATTATTGAAGTTCCGGAGTTCCGAAATAATTGATTTTTGGAAATTTAAATTATTTTATAAAAGAAAAACGTTTTTTTACTTGTTCTAGAAGGGAGCATGTGGGAAATGCTGGGAATTGAAATCTAGAATGAGTACGTAGAAGATTATATATATATATATTAATATTATATTAAATTTTCTGCTTTGATATTCTAAGCAATTTCTTATAAATAGGGTGTTTAGGTTATAATTGAAAATCACACCAGAAACTGAAGTTTTCTCTCTCTATATTATTGAGCGTATTCTTGTGAGTATTTTGAGTATACTTTGAGTATTGCTATACGGTGAAAGTTCAAGTTATAGCTTATATCCAAATATTCCAGCTTAAATCTTTGCTTTTTCGAGGTAAGGGATATTATTTTTTTTCGTAATGATATTATTTCTTCAATATCATTATGCTAAAATATTGATATGAAGTTTTTATCAAATTTGGAATTTTTAGTGTCGGGGTTACTATTCACGTATACGGCACTATTCACGTATACGGTACTATTCACGAATACGACACTATTCATCGAAAATGAAAATTTTTCTTTTCGTCCGAAATATCTATTCTGGATACTAGCTTTGATTGTATCCATGTTTTGATCATTCTTGAATTTTACACCACTATACTTATTTTTGAGGTATTTTTTGATGTGGTAAAACAAAGTACGAATCCTTAATCCTTAATCCTTGTCATTTTGTTTCACTGGATTCGTTTCTTTAAAAAAATATTTTTCATCATCCTCGATCTTAAATGATGATATTATTGAATATCTTTGGCCTGTAGTGCAAAAGATGAATGATTTATGATGAATATCTTTGGCACAGTAGTGTGCAAAGATGAATGATTTCGATGAATATCTTTGGCCGTAGTGCAAAGATGAGCAGTGTTTAGATGAACATGACGACTAATCGGTGGATGTCCTTGGCTTTTGTAGTGCGAGGATGAATATATATGATTCCGTATATATATATTGATTGATGTTACGAGGATAAAATATTGATGATGGATCGTTAAATTCATAGATATTAGTAGATTTCATCCTCTCTTAACCCTTCTATGAATTAATATTTTCATTGCAGTATTGATTTAAAACTTGTTGTCTATTGTATTCTATTATATTTTTTCCCTGTTGAAGACTAACGATAATTTTGTTGTATATTATCTTAGTCATAATATTCTTCTTGAGCTAGTTGAGCTCACCTTTTCCTTTTGTTCCATTTTTCTTCTCGGGAGGCGAGAATGTAATGCGAAGACTAGTCGGGGTATGGAATGAAGGTTCTAGAGAGAGTTGTTTAGTAGTCCTCACCATTTTTGTAAAATAATGTATCAATAATTATGATGGGGATTTATTTGCTTGTGGATATTGTCTAGATGACAATATCTGTATTTAAACTCACAGTATATATGTTGTCGTATTTTGCACGAAAAATGTAATAATAAATTTGTAGTTATTTCTGTACCATGTATTTGGCGACTCAGAATGGGTTAGGTGGAATGGACCTATTTTGGGGTTGTCACAGTTGGTATCAGAGCTTAGGGATATGATCTCTGGCGGAGATCGGGGAATAGAACTAGGAGGGGAGAGACGAGTAAATCCTTCGCTAGTGTGTCCTACCTAAGCTTATTTGTTGGTTGGTCGAAGATATAGGGATATTATGTGATATGTTGATTTCTTTAATTAACCCTTGTTTTTATGATGATTTTTGAGAATGTCGATTGAGAATATTAATAAAGAAAAAATGAGGCCGTGGAGACGCTCAGTACTCACCAACGAGGAGAGAAACGCAGCAACAGTGACAATGTTCTTCCCGTGAACAACACCACTAAGCGAGATGATGAACGAGGGATATTTAGAAGCTTTTTGCGATTCATGCAAAAATCGACGAGGAGACTCGTGTTCAAAACATAGGTGGAAATGATAGTAATTCACGGGTTATTCTGACCAATGGCCGATTGAAGAGTTGGGACCACGAGAATTTAAGGGAAAGCTGATCCGATCATGGCAAAAACATGGGTCAAGCAAATTACCAAGATATTCGATGTCTTGGGATGCGGAGAACAGAAGGTTCCATTCGCCACCTTTATGTTCCGTGTGCGAGCGAGACTATTGGTGGGAGTCATGAAGCGTACCATCCAATTCCAAATTTCGGCGATGTCTCTTGGAGACGTTTGAGAACTATTTAATGACAAATACTTTCACGAAAGTGTTAAATCGTATGAAGGAAGTGGAGTTTATTAGGCTGGAGCGAAACAACATGGCGGTGTCTCAAAGACGAGGCGAAGTTTGCGGAGTTGTCGTGTTTGCACCTCATTTGGTGGAAAATGAAGAACGAATGACGTATATGTTTCGAGGGGTCTAAAACCCAGAGATTCGACAATATCTTATCTCTCATCAAAATTTTCTTTATATTCGGATGTTGTAAAATGTGGCTCAATTATTAGAGCGTGATAACGAGTATGTTCAACCGAGGGACCACAACCCGTGGTCATATCGGTGGTGGCGATGATCATCAAAACGATGATAACCAATGGGGAGGAAAGAATACGGACAAAGGGTAACCAACTACCGGTGGTAATCGTGGCCATGATAATAGGAGAGGTGACTCAGTGGACATTTCAAGAAGAAAGGTTCAACAATGACCATGTGAAGACATCAACGCCAAAGAAGAATCGTTCCAGGGAGGAGAACGACCACCCATCGTATATCTTATAAATCTGGGAAAGAGGGGACATATCGGTCAAACCGCCCAACAACAGTTCGGTATGCTATAATTGTGGAAAGGAAGGACATATAGCTCGAGAGTGTACGGTAGTGAAACCAAGTCCAATGGGATGGTGACTCAAAAGGATGTCCCGTAAAAGTCAAAGTCAATCTGTTCTCTGGAAGAAGCGTTTGTCGTGGCCGATCAAAATGTGAGGAACCCGAACGAGTTTATACACAGGTTAGTTAATTATAATTCTTGCAAAGTTTATACCTTACTGAATCTGGGTTTACTATTTTTTATCTCTTTGTCTTTACCAACGTCTGAACTTGACTACGGAGAAATTATACTTTGACTTTATTTATGGAGACTCCATTAGAGAATTTTCATTACATCGATTTGTTAGAAATCTTGCTTGATTCAGTTGGCACTATCACATTACTGTTGACCTTATTTCTTTAAAGATATTTGCTTTTGATGTGATTTTAAGGTTAACTACTCATCATGCCAAAATTGATTGCTTTTGTAAGGTTGTTAGTTTTCATATTTCTAAGCAACCTGTTATTCGAATTCAAGCAACCAAACCATTTGAAGTCAAACACTTTCATATTAGCCATAAAGTCATTTGTTTATTGAAAAAGGGATGTCAAGTTTTCTTAGCTCATGTTATGGACTTGAACAATAATACGTCGATTTGAATGATATTTTTTGTTGTTAGTGAATTTCCGACGTATTTCTGAAGAATTTCTTGGCTCAGAGCGTGATATTGAATTTGTATCGACTTTAAATCCCAAGACAAAGCCCATTTCTAAAAACTCATATCGAATGGCTCTATTGAACTTGAGTTAAAACCCAAATACAAGAGTTAGTACCGAGCCTTTATCTGGTGACTTCCTTTGTGGAATGCACCGCCGCACTCTCTCGTAGGGGCCATATTCGTCGCGGTGATAGTAAATCGATAGGTGTTGTTGTGACGTCTTATCCAAGATTGGGATGTGAGTCACAGTTGAGAAAACAACCTAAGTCGATGAATCGAAATACGTAGCTTTCTAGGTTTAGTTGGTTATTATCGGAGATTCGTTGAAGGATATTCTCGAATCACTATTCCATTAACGCAGCTGACTTGTAGAGATACAAAATTCGAATGGAGCAAGGAATGTGGGAAGAGCTTCGAAGAACTCAAGAGGAGACTCATTTCAGCACATATTCTGACCATGCCATCCTGGAAAAGCGAATGTGGTAGCTGACGTGTTGAGTAGAAGATCGTATATAAGTACGAGTACGATATTGTCAAAGACTCATTTCGTATAATTTACAAATAATAGAGATGGAGATGAAAACTCTAGGTATCCACGTGATGATATACGAGTAGAATCGACTTTAATCGATAATGTTAAAGCCGCTCAAGCTACAGACCTGGAGCTGATGAATATAAAGAAGAAGGTGCAAGAAGGCATTATTCTAGAAGTAAGAGTCAATGAGGTGAGGAAAGCTCAAACCTTCAATTTATTAATTCATTTTCGATCGAGTAGAAACTGTGGCCTATAGACTCGCTTTACTACCAAGTATGTCGCGTGTTTATAACATTTTTTTTACGTACCGATGTTATGTAAATATGTGGACGACCCGAATAACATCATTGAGTCAGAACCAGACGAGATAGCTGAAGACTTAACGTACGAAGAGGTACCTGTCAAGATCTTGGATATGAAGGAGTATGTCCTACGCGTAAAGGTCGTACCACATATTAAAATTTTGTGGAGAAACCATGCTATTGAGGAAATGACCTGGGAGTTGGAAACGGAAATGAAAGCAAGATATCCTCATCTTTTCGAAACACCAAGTACGTACGTCAATTTCGAGGACGAAATTTCATAAGGAGGGGAGGTTGTAAGACCCCGAATTTTTTTTATAAATAAAATGGAATTTCCTTTATTTATTATTTTGAAATAGTAAGGGTTGATTAATGTGGTTAATTATGGGTAAAATGCACAAATATTTTAAATAAGCAGGTGGTTATAAAATATTCATTATTGTCGGGGAATATTCGTTTGGTCGTGGAATATTCGTGCGCTTGGGAATATTCGTATGCGGCCAAGCAGCAGACCATGTGTGGCCCCATAACGAAAAGCGATTGGAGGAAGAAAACAAAAAAAATAAGTTGTTTAAAATAACTGGCGTAGTTGTTTCAATTATTAATCGTTGGAATACCCGGTGGTTAAAACACGATGTAATACGTTGTTGTTGACAAGAAGATTACCAGTATTGCACCAATCATTGATTCTTACGTGAAGACACTTTACTCAATAATGGTTACGATAATTACTATTCAAGATTTTATTTTATTGATTCAATAATTGCTTTGCGTTGATATTTTATATTCTTTGTTGTTTCAATAATTGTCATTACACAATTTTTTTCATTATTGACAATAATTCATATTATCCTAATAATATTATTAGATAACATTATTGGCAATGTCTAGAAAGTTACATCTAAGGAGAGGTTTGGTCACCTAATTGCTTGCAAGAAGTGAGAAATTCTTATTGGAAAGCCCCTCTTCCTCTGAACCGCTGCAGTTGTCAATATTGTGATTCTCAGTAATATTATTTGTGAATAATTAATTATTGATTTATATGATGAGAAAAATATTGATTTTATGTAGATATAAATGGAGAAAAATTTTAATGTGACAATTGTTGAAAATTAATATTTTATCTTTTTCTGATAAAATAATTCATTTAAATATATATATTATTATATTTTAATAATATAATAATGGTGATATTTTTACAACGAATGTGGGATATATGAGTATACGAGGAGGAAGAGTATTTTTGTTGCAATAAATGTTTAAAACATGTTAAACATGTCGGTGGACCCCATTTATTGACTAAAATTTGATTATAGCCTCTAGAGTTGCCTGTTTGTGGATTTCGGTCAATTTCTGTTTGGAATTTAGAAAAACTTTCTTCTGCAAAGTTGTAGAGAATTGAATTTCCTATAAAAACTCGCGAGATTCGAATTTTCTGATAAAAGGGCTATTTATTATGAATTATTGAAGTTCCGGAGTTCCGAAATAATTGATTTTTGGAAATTTAAATTATTTTATAAAAGAAAAACGTTTTTTTTACTTGTTCTAGAAGGGAGCATGTGGGAAATGCTGGGAATTGAAATCTAGAATGAGTACTTAGAAGATTATATATATATATATATATATATATTAATATTATATTAAATTTTCTTCTTTGGTGTTCTAAGCAATTTCTTATAAATAGGTGCTTAGGTTATAATTGAAAATCACACCGAAAATCAAGTTTTCTCTCTATATTATCGGCGTATTCTTGTGAGTATTTTGAGTATACTTTGAGTATTGCTATACTATGAAAGTTCAAGTTATAAATTTATATCCGATATTCCGCTTAAATCTTTGTCTTTCCGAGGTAAGGGATATTATTTTTTTTCAGAATGATATTATTTCTTCAATATCATTATCTTTGAAATATTGATATGAAGTTTTTATCAAATTTGGAACTTTTAGTGTTTGGGTTACTATTCACGATACTTGGCCTTATTCACGATACTCTGATCTTATTCACGAATCTGAGACTATTCATCGAAAAATGAAAATTTTTCTTTTCGTCCGAAATATCTATTCTGGATACTAGCTTTGATTGTATCCATGTTTTGATCATTCTTGAATTTTACACCACTATGATTATTTTTGAGGTATTTATGGATGTGGATAAAACAAAGTACGAATCCTTAATCCTTAATCCTTGTCATTTTGTTTCACTGGATTCGTTTCTTTAAAAAAATATTTTTCATCATCCTCAGTCTTAAATGATGATATTATTGAATATCTTTGGCCTGTAGTGCAAAGATAAATGATTTATGATGAATATATTTGGCCTATAGTGCAAAGATGAATGATTTCTGATGAATATCTTTGGCCTATAGTGCAAAGATGAATGATTTCTGATGAATATCTTTGGCCCGTAGTGCAAAGATGAACAGGTGTTTAGATGAACATGACCAACTGGTGGATGTCCTTGGCCTGTAGTGCAAGGATGAATATATATGATTCCAGATATATATATTGATTGATGTTACATGGATAAAAATATTGATGATGGACTGTTAAATTCATAGATATTAGTAGATTTCATCCTCTACTTAACTATTCTATGAATTAATATTTTCCGCTGCGAGTATTGATTTAAAACTTGTTGTCTATTGTATTCTATTATATTTTTTCCCTGTTGAAGACTAACGATAATTTTGTTGTATATTATCTTAGTCATAATATTCTTTACTGAGCTAGTTGAGCTCACCCTTTTCCTTTTTGTTCCATTTTTCTTCTCAGGAGGCGAGAATGTAGCGAGTACTAGTCGGGGTATGGAATGAAGGTTCTAGAGAGAGTTGTTTAGTAGTCCTCACCATTTTGTAAAATAATGTATCAATAATTATGATGGGGATTTATTTGCGTGTGGATATTGTCTAGATGACAATATCTGTATTTAAATTCACAGTATATATGTTGTCGTATTTTGCACGACAAATGTAATAATAAATTTGTAGTTATTTCTGTACCATGTATTTGGCGACTCAGAATGGGTTGGGTGGAATGGACCTATTTTGAGGTTGTCACAATATAAATATTGTCAACTTATAAATATAATGAAAAAAAATTAAGATCAACATATTGAAAATAATTGTTAAAGAAAATAATGAAAAAATAATTGAATTTTTTAAATTATTACCTCGATTACAAATTTTGCATGTTAAATTAAGATTATCATATTCATGAGTGTTTTATATTATTATTAATTAAAAAAATATTAGATAATTTTTTATAAATACAATTCTTTTTTAGGAAGAAGGGAAAATATAATTTAGGTGATATTTGTTTGTGTGGGCAAGGAAATCGTACCTTGCTAGGGTTAGGGTTTCGTGTTGGCTGAGGAGGAGAGAAATCCACAAAGAGTACGAAATTGATTGGTTGATTGAAGAGGGGAGAACGACCAGTGGGCGATTACTCCAACACGCATGGCAGAACCCCTAGAATCCGGGAACCGTGTTAGGGTAACAGGGATTCCAAGAGCCTTCTTGAGTCCTTCGAATTTAGAGAATGTTCAAACCCCTTTCTAGTGCTTTTAGGTGGAATCTCCGAGCCTTTAAGTCACCAAAAAGGGTCCTTTGATCTTCCAAGAGTCCCAGTCTTTTCGTCTAAAAAAGAAGTCCCTTCCCATGGAATGAAAGGGGTATTTATAGGTTTTCTAGAAAGTAGTCATGTTTGCAAGGCACATGCTTTCAAGAAAATCCAGAAAAACCCTTTAGTCCTTAAAAAAATGCCCATTTTGCCCTGTCCTTCTAGCCACCAATCCAATCCTCAATCAATTCCCAAAGCGAGTTGCGCTTTCCACGAGCCTTCGCCTTCGGGACCCGTGGAGGCTTCTCTCTGTCTTACTTTATTTATTTTTTGGCTTTTTCGTCTTCATTCCATTAGGTTATGCGAACCCTAATTTGCACATTTAATGACGTCGCGGAACCCTAATTGTGCATTTAATTCAATTAGGTCATGTGAACCCTAATTTACACTTGGGCCCACATTTGCCCCCTGTGCGAGAGTCGCGTCCTTGGAGTGACGATCGTGCAAAATGCTTTAACTCTATGAATACTGCTTCAATTTTCTGAAAAATCTGCAGAGCTCGCAATCTTGCAAGTCCTGAAAATAGAAAATCATAGGAGAGGGAACCTATGGTAGCTCTCCCAATATTATATCTTTGGAAATTCTCTATCAAATCTTTCCAAACCTTGCATAATCTTTGTTTCCTTAATTATATTTTTAATAAAATAAAATCTTTCTTTATATAAAATCAAATCATTTATATATATATATATATATATATATATTCAATTCTTATGGAAAAATTTATCTACTTTTACTTCTCATATGGCTGGGCTAGTTTGGTGGCTTAGGTTATATTTACTCCTCATCAAATTCAAAAAATTGCAACAAAAAAAATGCATACGAAAATATTTACGAAATTAATGTCTACCCCCCATTTGTGGTTTCTCTCTTTAGGAATGAATGAATTATAAGAATACAATTACATGCGTAATTTCTTCGTTGTAATTGTATATACGATTTGTAAACCACCAAATGCGTGTTGTAGTCTGCAACTCATATATCATTCCTATCCATTCAACTGACAAATGGTCAATTGTAGGTTGATTTCACGGAAAACTGATGCAAAATATTACTCCTAACTTTATTCAAGTGTGTACGTAGTAGCCTAGTACTAAATTTTTTCATTTTCATTTTTTTATAGAAATAGAATATAATATATATATTCAAAAACTAAATCATGATAATTTAAATCAAATATACAAAATAAAATAAGATCTTATTTTATTTTGGAAATTCATTCATATTATTTTGGAAACAAAATCAAATCTTTTTTTGTGTATATACATGTAATTTTTTTTCTTTTTTTTTTCTTTTTTTAAATCAAGATAAATTAAATCAAATATATATTACAAAATAAAATTTTGTTTTATTTTGGAAAATACACATCATGAAATGTGCTAGTGTTTTTGAATGGCAAAAGATTTTATCATTTTATCAAAAGATAAGGAGTAGAATATGCACAAAAACATGTAATACAATGACAGCGTAAAATAATGACAAAAAGATGTATTCATGACGACACAATAATTTTCATACTCAACTCAACTATAACTTTTATCATTGAGATAGGATGATCCAAGTTCATTAAAACTGAATACACTATGCATGCATGACACATTAATTTTTTTTTTTTTATATATATATACTAATTAACCCAAAAGTAGGTGTAAAATCTGTTCACACGTTTAAACTAATTAAACTTTAGCCTAACTATGCATAACGTATATGCATGCCAATTCTAAGTTAGATGCATGTGTAAAATTTGTATATACTTAAAATATTGCCTTATACTCTTTATGTGTGAATGAAATCTATATGCATTATTGGTTTATTAAAGCCATAAATTAAGGCGATTTGATTTTACCTCATACAGTCATGGATACGGATGTTATCAAGATCTTAAAGAAAGAAAAAACAATAACAAATAGAGTGAGCAAGAATCCTTAAATCAAATGAACAAAGTAATAAAAATTTTACCAAACGAAACCATTTTCGTCCCATTCTCCTTCCGGGCCGATAACTAACAGTGGTGAGGTAGAATCCTTAGTCCAATCAAATCGGTGATTGAAACAAGTAGTAAGTCAGTGCTCCAAAGCTAACTTTCACAAATTAGTCAATCTGAGACATATAACCATCATCTGCATCAACAATAACCAAAAGTACAAATTGGTGGTTGCGGCCCCGACCATAACCAAATCCACCGATGCCTCAAGATGATCAACTCTCCTTAGAACCCCACCATTTCTTGATGACTGGAGAGAAAACACGTGGTCGCCTTTTCTAAAATCTTACGGTCTCGAATAAGGAGATGAGAGAGCAAGGATTGTTTTTGCTCGTGTCTGGCCGATACCCCAAAGAGATGTGCCAAATTTTGCATCCATTGTGATTGTGAAGGAAGGAAGCGGAA
Source organism: Panax ginseng (assembly GCA_020205605.1). Lineage (NCBI taxonomy): Eukaryota > Viridiplantae > Streptophyta > Magnoliopsida > Apiales > Araliaceae > Panax > Panax ginseng. The sequence continues at coordinate 48,908,805 of CM035132.1, forward strand.
GAGTCATCTTCATTTTTAGGTGACATTAAAGGTATGCTTAATCTCTCCAAATCTTCTTCTTTCATTCCAATGATACAATATTTACGAACCTTGCTTAACCATAAAGGCCACACTCTGTGGACTTGCCAGGAAAAAGTTGCCATCACAAACTTAAATTATATATATATATATATATTGTTGTTCGGTTAATTTTGTTTTGTGTTTTTTTTTTTTTTTTTTTGTTTACACTTAATATATCTTTATTATTTTTTTTAACTAAGTGTAAATAAAAATATACATCTCCATTTTTAAATTGGAGGAGTATATATTAAGTAGCGATATATATGTGTAAGTATTTAGGTTATAATTATAACACTAAAAGTGTAAATACACAATGGTATACTGTAATCTTTGTAATCTTGAAGAGATTGGGATAAGTCAGGAAAAACTTCTGATTGCTTATTTTTTTAGTCACCGCCAGCATATTTGAGCCAAAGAGATTCATTGAACGGATTGCATGGGCCAAATCTGCAATCTTGGTTGATATGGTCAACTCTTACAAGTAATCATGCTCTTCTTGTCAGACAGCAATTACAACAAAGAAGTTCGAGTTGTAGGAAGTTTTATCCAAAACACCCTGCGCTAACTCTCACCGAATTCACACTGGAAAGATTACTTCCGCCAACACTTATATCAGGCTGTTAGTTTTGATATTCCATTCACAATATTATGTCTCCTCTAGTCGTGTCAATTTTTTGTTTGGTTAATTCTTTGTGATTGCTTCATCGATTTCTCTTTTCAGGTAATTGTAGTATTTCTTTTTTGGACCACAACACCGCAACGAGGAAGAATTTATTCCGAGCCATTTCACCTTAACAAGGATCTTGGCTCGGATATTCTGACAGGAAGGAAAACATAGAAAGGAGGAAGAATTTATTCCGAGCCATTTCACCTTAATAAGGTCCTTGGCTCTGATATTCTGAAAGAAAGGACAACACCGTAAGGAGGAAGAATTTATTCCGAGCCATTTCACCTTAACAAGGTCCTTGGCTCGGATATTCTGAAAGAAAGGACAACACCGCAAGGAGGAAGAATTTATTGCGAGCCATTTCACCTTAACAAGGTCCTTGACTCGGATATTCTGAAAGGAAGGACAACACCGTAAGGAGGAAGAATTTATTCTGAGCCATTTCACCTTAACAAGGTCATTGGCTCGGATATTCCGGTGAAGTAGCCTTTATTCAAATCAGTTGATTCAACGAGTAAGGAGAAGTTAAACGTAAGAGGGAAGAGCTCTTTAGGTGGCTAAACCCTACGGGACAACCCTTAGGGGAACCGACCTAATGGCCTCCTCTTTCACATTTTCCCGTTCTTCCTTTACCCTATTTATTTGAATGGCTCCTAATGTTTGTGCTCTTTTTCTTCTTTCAGGTGTCTGTGATCTTCCTTTCCCGAATCTAAGGTGTCCGTGATCTTCCTTTCCCGAATCCAATCTTCTTATTTAAGTTTCATACTTTCTCTCTTGTTATGGTAAGAACTTAATTTCAAATGCTCATTCACTTTCTTTCCTTGTTTCTAGAATTCAAATGTTAAGTTTTCTTGTTGCAGGCCAACTCCAGTGAACGTTCCACAGACCCGAAAACTACTAAGGAAGTTCCTTTTATCAGCGACTGGGGAAAGGCTCCCTTTTATGGATCTTCTGACGTTTTCTGGGAGCAAGTAAAAAATTATGATCGTACAGCCTTTCCTCCTCCTGAGAAAGCAGGCTTATTTCTATATGCTACGGCTTGCACGCAAGTTTAGACAGCTTTCCCTGTTCTGCTCGCATTCCCCGTATGTGTATAGAAAAACAAGAATACCCCTACAGTCCCATTCATTTCATATCCGACTCATCCAATCATCTTCAGGGGTGGCAACATTGGACCGACGAGGTTCTCGCAAATTCTGAATATGTGGATATACTGAAGAGGGCCGACATTTTGCGTTGCATTCAATTTATCATGAGGATCTTCGTGTCCGATAAAGACCAAGATGCTCTTACCGTCTTGATTTCACGCTGGTGTTCTTCCACATGTACATTTGTCACTGCTTGGGGGGAGTTCACCCCAACTCTAGAGGACGTTTATGCCATTTAACAGTAATCTTTTTTTTTATTTCATTCATTTTTTATTTTATTATTATTTTTTTTAGAGTATGAACTCATTCTAGATTATATCTTGTAGCCTTCCTCCATTGCATCGGCTTCTATAAGCATATCTAGCTTTGTCTCCTAGAGACGCTGAGTGCATTGCTTATTTAACAGAAGCTTCCAAGCGAGCTCCCAATTATATCTCGCGATTCCAGGGTGACATGCTCCTCCCAAACTTTGAGACTTCTAACCGTGAAAGAATTCTGGTTATCTTGGGTGCTTACTTCTTCTTGGGATTCTGGGCAGGACACGAAATAGTTCTGACTATAACAAGTCTGTCCTCACTTTCCATGAAGAGCCTTGCCCTTTTCCCTTAGCTGCTTATTTGGCTATGTGGTTATCCCGCTTCATTTTTCCCGGGTCTCCTGTAGATGGTCCTTCGACTCGCATGTTTGGTTTAGCTTCTATGTTATCTCGAGGTCTAAATGTTCCTCTTGCTCCTCTCTTCTTAGGAACATTGTATCGTCGTTTGGACGAAACTATTCTCGCTATGAAGGAATCTGTTGGGAGGTATCCATTTTTTGTATTTTTATTAACCGTCTTTCACACTGCATTTTTTCTTATCAATCTTTTTGTTTCTTTACTTAGGTATGACGTAAATTGCTTCGCTCCCTGCTCCTTTCTTCAAATCTTTCTCTTCGAGCACTTTTTGAGATATTCTACTCCTGCACATTTTCCTAAGAAGAAAAAATAGTATTCAAATCCTTCTTCATTGCGCAACATTGTCCCTCGCACAGCTCGCTGGATTGATCACCGATCTAGTTCAGATTTACGACATTTTATCGATGATTCTTCATGCTTTACAGCTCGTCCATACACTATTGTTTCAGAAAGTGGCGGTCGTCTGCCCCACTTCTATAGGCATCACTTTCGCTCCTACTCAGATATCAACGAATTGAGTGGTTCTTCGTTGTCTTGGTTCGTCTTCCTTCGGGCTGCGGAGCTTCCTTACTTCGTCGAAGATAATGGTTTTGGCACTGTGCTTTATTCTCCTCACAGGGTCATGAGGCAGTTTAGATTTGACCAGGAGCATCCCTTTGGCCACACTTGTCAGGAGACTTATGAGACTGCCCTTCTCAACTTTGTCTCTACCTCTCCCTCTTTTACGTGGGCATTTCCAAGGCCTCCAAATGCTCCTCATAAGTCCCTTCCTTTTGTCATACCGAATGATTCTCGGATTGGGCGATATACTACCAACGAGCGTAATTATTGGCAGGTCAATCTTAAAAGATGGGGGGATGATACTTCGATTTGTTCTCTACCAGTTTCTATTCCCGAACGTCTCCAATGGGCCAGGTTGCTATGTTCTCCTAAGACCACTATCCGTTCAGAATGTTGGTCAACCACTAGTCGGCTCATTGAGCGTGAGGCTTTGATGCTTAAGTCTTCTCATCCTCGGTCAGTAGGCATTCATCCTCGAAGTGACCCAACTATTCTTCAAGCACATGTCCCTACTACCTCCAGGAGTCTTCCACCACGGGCTTCGTCTCATGCATCTCTATCACAGATACCTCCTTCAGTTCCTCCCCAAGGATCCTCTGGTGCTGAGGAAATGAGAATCACCCGTTCTAAAGCGAAAGCATCTACCACTACTGATTCTGAGGTGGATCCTCCTATTACTTCTATCGTGGTTTCGGTTAGTCGTCCCGTTATTAGGCTTCACTTAAAGCCATCATCGAAACGTCCTTTTGATGATGTTGGTTCTAGTATGCCGGCAGCCGAGGATCCGGTCAAGAAGCAACGTATAAATTTGGTAAATTTTTTGTGACATTTCAATATTTTTTTTTTCTCGTATAGCTGCTTTTGTGTTTCCTTATGTATTTATTTTCTTGATTTTCAGATTATAGAGGTCAATGAAGAGGATGATGATGTTCCTCTTGGGTTTATTTCTGGTACTACACATGAGGTAGCTGCAGCGGTTTCTGCCAATCGTGAGCCTTCTCAACCTATCCTTATTGGTGTCGAGTCGTCTTCTTCGCATAATGATTGTGTTAGCCTTGATGCTAAAGACACTTTATCCGATGTAAGCCCAAGTCCTGCTGTGGGTGGTACACCGATTTCTTCAATCCTTCCTATGACTTCTCCATATGATGGGCCTAAAGAGGCTAATAAGGCTCCTACCTCCTCGAGGGGGAATCCTTCTGAGACTATTGTTTGATGTCCATCCTCCCGTAAGGAGTTTGAGTTAGTTAGTGATTGATCGGAGGGCATTATTGATAGTACTTTGGGGGGGTTAAATGACATTCCGCTTCCGTGGCATCTCCCCGACTCCTTTTCCATTGGCTATATTGTGAGTATCTTTCTTTAGTCAATATATAATTCATCTTGAATTTCCTTTTTTTTCATAATATATTATGCTTTGACATTTTTTGTTTTCAGAGTGAGAAGATGAAAGATTTGACTTTGCCTGTTGAGGCCCTTGCTTTGTTTGATGTTCTTCATCTGGATGTCACCCACTCGCCTTATAGTGACCTTGGTTATCCTCCAAGTGGCCAAGGCTTCGAGGAATCATCAGCCATACAACATCTTTCTGATTCTCCATCTCTTGTCTTGTCAAATTCTATGGTGGCGTCTAAAGTGGCTTCTGCCAGAGATTCCTTCAATCCAAGTGGGGATCTTATTTCGTGGAGGGGTTTTCAGATATCATCTCCTAGTCAGGAAAATCTGGAGCGTCTCCTAGCTCGATTTCCGCAGATACTTGATCGATTGATTATTAAGACAGCTTCCACCCAAACTTTCTTCCTAGACCAGCTTGCAAGCCTTGTTCTTGGGTTGCACACTCTGTCTTTATATTCCTTGCGAGCCGAGGACTTGAAGAAGTTTAGTGATGATGTGAACGACCTTGAAGCTGTGGGTGTTGACATGTCTCCTTTTCATGTTAGGCTAGATCTTCTCAAATCAAGTTTTAATCTTGTTTTACTACGTTCGGAGGTTGCTGTACGTAAGTGTGAATATGATTCCTTTTCAGTGCAGCTTTCTGAGCTTGATGAAGCCGCAAACAAACTGAAGATCCAGTCTCAAGATTTAGAGGACCAGCTTCGGGATCTAAATGCTAAATTTCAGGATGTGGAGTGCCAAATGACGGGACTTAAAAGAACTACCCCAACAAGTTAGGGAGTTTGAAAAGTTGCAAATCTTAAGGTTCGAGATCGCGCCATTCTTTGACTTGGAAGCTTTAGCTATGCCTCCTCTTCAGTTTGATATGTCTTGGCCTTTAGATCATAACTTGTTGTAGTAGTTTTTTTTTCGATTTCCCATTTCAGAAACTCATTTACACATGTTTCATTTATCAAAATGTAGTTTCTTCAACCTTGTTGATTGCTTTTAATTTGAATGATTCCTTAAAATTCAATATTTATCATTGAATCTCAAGTTATTAATATTACAAGACAACCACAAGTAAATATGAATTTTATCAAAAACATGTATATATAGTTTTCACAAACCAAAACTTGACTTTATACTCTTTTTTCTTAAGAAATTTAAAAATAACATTCAAGTATAAGTGAAAGTTTGTAAATTTATTGATAATAAAATTGCTTTTAACGAAAAGCATAACGTTTCATTAGTAAATCTTGCTTTTGTCGAAGAAAGCATAACGATTGCCACTTTTAGAGGTAAAGTGTAACTTTCTTGCTTTTGTCGAATAAAGCATAACGTTTGTCACTTTTAAAGATAAAGTGTAACTTTTTGGGGTTGAGGGCTTAAACTCGGTGCCTCAGGTCACTTTTGAAGTTGAAAGTGTAGCTGCCGAAATCATTAATCGGTTCCTCGATCACTTTTGAAGTTTGAAAGTGTAACTTCCAAGGGTTATACTTAGTCAGGTGCCTCGATTACTTTTGAAGTTGAAAGTATAACTTTTTGTGATGCTCTTCTCATGTGTAATATTTCTTTACCCACTTCAAGTTCAATGGGCCCGGCGATAAAGATCCGATCCCACACGAGATATCTTGCAATACCCACTTTTAGAGATCTCTCGTACCCTATACCGGGCCTTCCCATTTGAGGTAAAATTTGGTGGTTGGGGTCCCCTCATGACTTGAGTTCTTAGTTTTGAGTACCGGTCCCCACCGAAATTCGTCGTGGTACTCTTCTTTGCGGATTGTATTGTCGTCATAGCCTTTTCATGGTACTGCAGCTCAGCTTTTCTTTAGCCTTATCTCGAAAGTCAACTAAGGCCTCCAGGTCATTGGCTTGGTTTTTCTTCCTCGACTAAGCTTCAAGTCTCATTCGAGCCAAGGTATTTCTATTTCAATGGCAAAAACAACTTTCTTCTTCACCATAAACCAAAGCATATGGGGTCTCACCTGTAGGCTTCCTTTTTGAAGTTCGATATGCCCATAACGCTATTGGTAATTGTTCTGCCCATGTCTTCGGATGATCGTCTAGGGTTTTTGATAAAATTTTTATCAAGGTTTTGTTTGTAGCCTCTGCTTGTCCGTTGCCTTTCGGGTAATATGGTGATGACTTGTAATGTTTCACCCCGGTATCTTTCCATCGATTTTTGACATCCCTATTGATGAAAGGAGTTCCATTATCCGACAAAATTATCTTCGGGATTCCGAAACGGCAAATGATGTGCTCCTTGATAAAATTGGCCACTGCTGGTCCCGTGGCCTTCTTCAAGGGTATTGCCTCCACCCACTTTGTGTACATCTCGGTGGCAGTTAAAATCCATATGTTACCCTTGGAATTAGGGTGAACAGGACCTATAAGATCCATTCCCCATGTATGAAAGGGCCATGGTGTTGCCAAGGTTCGCAAATCCACGATAGGAGCATGGATCAAGTTTCCATGTATTTGACAAATGTGGCACTTTTAACAAATTCTAGACAATCTCCCTCCATCTTTGGCCAAGAGTAACCATGATCGATAAGTTGTTTGTAGACTTTGGCTCCCCTGGTGTTCATTCTTGTGCATTTGGTAAACCAAATCTTTGGCTTCACCTAGTTCCAGACACCGTAGGGGCTTGCCATTGAATCCCCTTCTAAACAATTCTCCATTCTGCAAGAAGAAACGTTGTGACTTCCTCTTGATTATAATTGCGTCCTTCTTTTCGGTCGGAAGAGTCCCGCTTTGCAAGAACTCCACATAAGGGATTCGCCAATCCACTATATCTTCAATGAAATTCTTGGCATGAAACACATTGGCGTTGTTCCTTCTTCATTTCAGGCCAATAATACCCTTGACGCTGCAGCCTACGATACAAGCCTATGTTCGCTTAATCCACGCTTCTCGTCATGCACTGCTTGCAAGACTCTCATCTCGCTTCCTGCCTCCCTAAGCATCGTGTCAACACACCGCTCTGCTTTTTTGTGATACAAGACACCTTTGATGATGTTGTATTACAGAACTTCACGGTAGGTATTGTTCCTTCCTTTGTTTGCAATTGATGGGAGATGTCGACGCCAATCATCTATCATGTCTTTGGGGAACAAATTTAGCACTTTGTGGTTGGGAGGGTCTCTTCATTACCTTTACATCCAAATCCTCACCTTGGACATAGACTCGAGATGCTACTGCTGTTGCTTGGTGCATCGGGTTTTTTTATTTTGTCCTCTTGCATATATTCAATCACCACCTTCTTGAAAGCCTCCATCACCTTTTGTGCTACAGTTCGATATGGCGCCAAGATAGGTTCCTTCACTCCGAATTGGCCTCTTATCTGTCAGACCTTATGAGGTTTGAATCTCCCTTTACTTTAAGATATTTGGCTCCCAATTCTTGAGCCGCCAACAATCCTAGTATGAACGCCTCATATTCTGTTTCATTGTTTGTGCAAGGAAAATCCAACTTGTATGACAAGGCCACTTCATTTCCTTCTTTAGTGGTCAACACCACTCCTGCTTCGCCTTTACCTTCTACGGATGATCCATCAAAAGCCAAACTCCACCATTCTGGGTCCTCATTTCTCAACTCGATTGATTCTACTTCTTCACCCTAAGATCCTCGGAAGGGGTTCATATTCTCTATTTGGAAATTGAGCGGTAGAGTGCGCGCCAAGCTTGACATCGGATCGCTTCTTGATTATTACACTTGATGTCGTCTTCTGAAGAATCATCATCCATCCATCGGCGGTCTTTCTACTAATGTCTTTGGCTTAGTTAATAGGTATCCGATTGGATCGCTTTTTGTGCAAGCTTTATTTCGTGTGCTAAAAAAATAATGTCGCATTTTCTCACATGAATGAATACCAATGCTAGGCAATGCCTCTCCACTTGTGAATACCTGGTTTCCGGTCCTATGATTATCCGGCTAATGTAATACACAGGTTTCTCTTCTCCATCCACATCCTGCGTGATCAATCCACCTATAGACTTCTTGGTAGATGTGATGTACAACTGCAATGACATTCCTCATTGTGGTACTACCATTGTTTGTGCTTTGAAGCCAAAATTCTTTTCACCTTCTCAAACGCCTGTTGTTGGTCTTGCCCCCAGTCCCATTGTGCCTTTCTTTTTAGCAATTTTCCAAAAGGTTCTATGACTTCGGCTAATGCTGGCATGAATCTTCTCATGTATAAAACTTTCCCTAGAAAGCTCTTCAACTGTTTCTGCGTTTTTGGTGGGGGCATCTCTGTGATTGCTTTCGCCTTGCTTGGGTCCACCTTTAAGCCTCTATTGTGCACCAAGAAGCCCAAGAATTTTCCAGCCTTCATCCCAAAGGCGCACTTCTTCGGATTCATCCTCAACTTATACCTTCGGCACCGCTCAAACACTTTCCTCAGGTCCTCCACATGAGTTATCGCCTTCTTGGATTTCACTACTATGTCATCTACGTAGTCCTCCACTATATCATGAATCATGTCATGAAATATGGCGTGCATTGCCCTTTGATAAGTTGCCCCCGCATTCTTCAACCCGAATGGCATTACTACATAGTAAAAATTCTCAAACGGGGTACGAAAGGCTGTCAACTCTGCATCTTCTACGAACATCTTTATCTGATTGTAACCCATAAACTCGTCCATAAATGACATCATCTCATGATTAGCCGTTGCATCTACCAAAGTGTCTATGTTGGGTAATGGGTACATGTCCTTTCGACATGCCTTGTTCAAATATCTGAAATCCACACATATTCGTAGCTGTCCATTTGACTTCTTTACCGGTACAATGCTGGATAGCCATATTGGATGTTGAATTGGCTTGATGAACCCTACTTCCAGCAACTTCTTGATCTCTTCCTTTATTTGAGTTTCTACTTCGGGTGCATAGTTGCGAGGTGCTTGCTTTACTGGCTTCATTCCCGGACTTATGTTTAGATTGTGCTCCACAAGATCCTTGTCAATTCCGGGCATCTCGTCGTAATTCCAAGCAAAGACATCCCTATATTCTCGCAATAATTGTACAAGCTCCTCCTTCTGTTTAGCATCCAACTCCTTGTTGACATAAGTCGGTCTTGGCGTTCCTTCCTCTGTTGCCAAATTAACTTCCTCTAATTCATTTTGTTGAGGTTTTGGCCTATCCTCGAAGCATTCTGGAGCTGGTTCTACCTTCTGTTGTATAGCTTCTTCTTCTTCATTATTGCTGGAGTGGGGGACACCTCCTAAGCCGTTGGGTTCACACACTTCTAAGGGCCCTTCCCCCTTGCATCGTCACAATCGAAACACCACCTTTCCGTCGGGTTTAACAACCCTCTCCCATTTTGTCTTCTGGCCCTCCTCAGATTGTGCCATCCGCTTGACATTTATTATATTTCTGGCATCTTCAGGGTCTGCTGGCCTTTTCTTTTCTTCTTTTCCTTCTTTCTCTAAGTCTACTACCACTGGCTTCTTGTTTTTAGAACATTCTCCGCGTTCTGAGGTCTTCTTCTTCTTTTTTTTCTGCAGGCACGAACTTATCTTCCTGCACTTCCTCCCAGCTTGCTAGTCTTAGGGAATCAGGTCTTGCAATTTGGTTCTCTCCCTCTTCAGCGTCATCATCAAAGAAAGTTGCTTCGGTGATGTGTGCCTCCTCTGGTCCAAAGGGATTCCGAGTTGCTGGTACCTTCACTTTTCTCCCTTTCTAAATAGCTTTAAGGCATTGATGAAAGACCGAGGGTACCACCCCGTAGTCATTTTGCCAAGCCCTTCCCAAGAAGAACATGATATGATGCATCCACCTCGACAACATGGAACATTACTGAGTCCTCGAATCTTCCCAACTTGCATGTCCACCTTAACGTGTCCTAGGGTTCTCGTGCTTTGATTGGCGAATCCGGTAATGTTCGTTTGTTCCTTCACATCTTCTTCTCCTAAGCAAGAGCTAACTGTTTGAACACGGTGTAGGGCATAATATTCTGAGACGCTCCATTGTCAATGAATGCCCTCCGACCTCAATGCCGTTGATTCTTCTTTGTCACATACAACGGCTTTATTATGCGGTATCTTATCTCTCTATCGACTTTAGAAAAGATATCTTATTTTCTTCTTCCTCCATCGTCTTCATAAATCCTTTGCTTATGGGCATGCAAGTCTCCTGTGTCTCGGCAGCCTTGATAATTGCCCTGGTTGCCTCAATCCTTGCTTCCTTGGCCAATTCTATCTGATCAAAAAAATTTCTGAACTTGGCTCCGTTCATCAATGTTGTCACCTGCAGGCCTGGATCACACTCATCCTTTTCTTCCATCATCATCTCCACTTCGGGCTGTCTTTGTGAATAACGATGTTAGACGTTTCCTTCCTTTTGTGGTTTGGCAGCAGCTTGTCATGAACACTACTTTCCTTTCCAAGTTCAATCTCCCCATTTTCCAGCTTCTCGTGGAATATCCTCCGAAGGCTATAACAATCCATCGTTGAGTGTCCCACGTATTGGTGGAATACACGTAGTCTCGGTCTTCTCTTTTCTTCTTCCACATCGCAAATCTAGGCCTTGGGGGTTTCACCACTCCATGTTCAACCCATTGTTCATACAAACCCCTGAATGCTTTCTCACTACATGTGATAGCCTCCGGGACTGGCTTTCTTGCATATTTGTCTCCAGGCTTTCCTCTGCTTCGGTCAAAATTTTTCTCGTGTTTCTCCCTCTTGCACCCTTGTGGTTTTAACTGAGAGTCAGCCAAAGCCATAGTTGCTGTCCTCTTTCCCTTCCATGTAACCGTCACATGGTTAGTGGGCAATGTCATAATTCCTCCCAAGTCTTGTGCAAAAAATGAGAGGGTCGCGAAGGAATCACAAGCCTTGGTGATGAGGTGGGGCTTGAAAGAATCCAAGGCACCATTGTTGCAAATGCTGACTAAGTTCTTTTCTTCAATCGGTTCTGCGCGTTTACATGCTCGGGCCCCAACCTATCAACATAATCGACAACTCCTCATTCGGTTTACGCTTGAACCGCATAAGCTCCACAATGGTTACTGTTTACGCATGCGTAGAAAAATTTCTTGAAAAATTGTAATTTTAAGTCATCCCAATCATGGGTGACCCTTTCTCCAAATTGTAGTACCAACTAAAGGCACTATCCAAGTCAAAGTCTTGTTGAATTCCGCATCAACAAGTTGTGGTTGTTCACTTCGTCATATCCAAGCCACGGAGACATTGACTCTACAAACCTGGCAATATGTTCCCTAACATTTTCTTTCTCCCCGTTGTATTTTGGAAATTGCGGGGGGTGCTCAATATACCCTATTGGGTAAGGTTGCCTCCGAATGTGTGCAGGGTAAAGAGGAGTAAAGTCCAACTCCGAGGGTCGAGATGTCTGTCTGCGAAGTTGATTGATCACGTCAATCATATCATCCTTCGTCACATACGGGCTTGTAGCGTGAACTCTCTGGGGTGTTGTGATATACTGCTGCATCGGCGGTGTGTATGGTAGATAAATTGGTTGATGAACACTTGCATCATGAACAACTGGCACTGGTGGAAGTTGCTGGCTCATTCGCTGGACATTGCTTGGAATGATTGGCATTTGCACTTGTGAAAATGATGGAATAGTAGCTGAGATGATGTTTGCCTGAGGTTGGCTTGCTTCCATTCTAGGTTGTGGCATGTCACCACTGTTCTGGGCTTCCAAGTTGATTATTGGAACCGATTGACTTTCCGATTAATGGAGGTACAATCTGGTTTTTTTGTTGTTTCTACCATTATTGTTGTCTTCCACACCTTGTTCCCCTACGCGAACTTCACAGGAATATGGCCTTGAAAGTGGGAATCAGCATTAATCTTCTTGGCGGAAATTCCCATCTCCTCTTGCTTCCTCTGCATTTCGAGATCATGGCCATCATCATTCCTTTCCCTTCTCGTCGTCTTCCTTCAATGCCTTGAGCATCTCCAGTTACCTGACATTCGTCTCCACTCTCCCTGCATCCTCGCGCTTGCCTTCCTGCGCTTGTGTGTTGTTGATTGGCCATATGTGGTGATGTTGAACTTCCTTCTGAGCGTCTTGATAAGTGGTTGGTCAAAATCCGTGTTCATACTTTGGAAAGCTTGAGTGGCTTGCCTTGGAACTGGATCCGGTGAGGTAATCTTTGTTTGTTGGTGAAGCGACTCTTCCTGTAGTTCTCCCACTTCGAGTTGTGGGCATCCCTTCACAAATTCTACACCTCCCAAAGTAGAGTCGCCAAAGAAATGTGGGCGAAAAAATCGTACCTTCTTTGGGGTTAAGGTTTCGTGTTGGTTGAGGAGAGAAATCCACAAAAGCGACGAAATTGATTGGTTGATTGAAGAGGGGAGAACGACAGTGTGGCGATTACTCCAACGACGCGTGGCAGAACCCCTAGAATCCGGGAACCGTGTTAGGGTAATAGGGATTCCAAGAGCCTTCTTGAGTCCTTCGAATTTAGAGAATGTTCAAACCCCTTTCTAGTGCTTTTAGGTGGAATCTCCGAGCCTTTAAGTCACCAAAAAGGGTCCTTTGATCTTCCAAGAGTCCCAGTCTTCCGTCTGAAGAGAAGTCCCCTTCCCAATGGAAAAGGGGTATTTATAGGGTTTTCTAGAAAGTAGTCATGTGCAAGGCACATGCTTTCAGGAAAATTCCAGAAATACCCTTTAGTCATTAGAATAATGCCCATGTTGCCCTGTCCTTCTAGCCACCAATCCAATCCCTCAATCAATTCCCAAAACGAGCTGTCTCCATGAGACTTCTGCCTCGGGACCCGTGGAGACTTCTCTCGGGTCTCGCCTATTTATTTTTTGGCTTTTCCGTCTTCATTCTATTAGGTTATGTGAACCCTAATTTGCACATTTAATAAGGTCGCGGAACCCTAATTGTTCATTTAATTCAATTAAATCATGTGAACCTTAATTTACACTTGGCCACAGTTTGCAAGGATCTCATACCAGTACTATTAACGTATTCTATAGCACAATTCAACGTCCACGACTGAAAAGACATATGATGTGTCACATCATCATCATCCAGCCTTGCCTCCTCACATTAGTGTCAGCTTGTGAATTAAAGTAACCGCGAAGCCGGTGTCAAATTTTCTTTTATTAGTGTTTAGTAGTACCAAAATTGTTTTAAACAAATTAGATAGCAATGGTTGTGAGGATTAATATTATAATAATAATAATAAATCAAAAAGGGAAAAAGATAAATAAAAATGCAATGTGCTTTTTCTAAATAGTTTCATCTTCTGTCAATGACTTCGTTGTCTTTATCTTTCTCTAATCTTTTTATTCAACTTTAATCTCTGATCTTTTTCTTTGTTCATTTGTGTGTTTTGTTCATTGATCGAGTTCTAATGGCTCAATTATATTCTAGTTCAAATCCAACTGGTTCATCTTCATCCATGGTTCAAATTGATCCTTTCCATCCTTATTAGTTACATAGCTCTGATCATCCAGGAATTTTACTGGTAAACCAAACCCTAACTAATCTCAACTATAATCAATAGAGTCGATCTATGGTGAGAACCTTGTCTGCTAAAATGAAAATAGGAATGGTTGATGGTACCTTGGTTGCTCCTCCTGCTACATCTCCATATCTTCTTCATAGGACTAGATGTAACAACGTAGTAATATCCTGTTTACTAAACTCTGTCTCCTCTGAAATTAAGGATAGTATTGTTTACGTGCCAAGTGCTAAAGCTATTTTGGATGATCTAACTGTTCGTTACTAATTCCTCATATATTAATAATTACAAATGAGTTGATGTGCATATAGATTTGCAAGGAAAATGTAAGTTAATAGGGAATGGTTATCATGGAGTTAATTTTGATCAATTGACCAATACAGTTAACACGCAGACGGGAGGTGATATCTCTATGTGTGTCAGCACTGTATTGATCAATTGATCAATTTATCATAAAGTTAATTTCATGATAACCAGATCCAAATTAATAATTCACCTTACTTTACCAATTATAACTCAAATATAAAGCTTTTAGAGCAGATAATTCCCATATGAATGAAGGAATACCCCCACCAAAATAATTCCCACTCAAAACTAAGATTTCTAGATGAGAGAAAGATGTCAAGCCTATCAAAAAGAAAATAAGATATCAAAAATTGGTTAGCTCAATCTTAAAGAATTGTAATTATTATTTACTAGTTACACCCCATGTAAAGCAGGGGTCTTATATTCTCCTAACTTCTTTCTTTTTTGGTATAAAAAAACAGAAAAATTATAATAATTCAACTACTTGAATATTCTATATATATTGTTAAACTACGTACCTTCACTTTTAGTCCAGCCATCAATGTGAGTATAAGATAAATTCAGACTTTGCAACTCTTTAAATGGAAGAAAAAGAGAGAGATTCAGTGACCATGAGTTCAGTGACCTTAAGTACATGTTGGGGTTGCGGTACATTTTTCCAAGAGATATTTTTATCACGTGTCCGGTAGTGTGGTTGCACTTGACTCGTGACCACTCACAACACTTATTTTTACCCTCAATATCAACCCAATCAGAAAGAAGAAACTCAAACTCATTATTGATAATAGAAGATTGCTTCATGAATCCCATGATCTCCTTCAATTCCAACAAGCCTTTCCTTTCCTCTTCAAAACAACCTTTGTGTCCACTGACATAACTAACCAAAATAATGAAAAAAAACAATACAAAATTTCTCTTTAAAGGTTGCTCCATTTTTCCAATTTATTTGCTTGATGAAGATTCCCCTCCTGGCTCTTATTTTATATAAGCAAAGCAACCCACCCAAAGGGGCAGAAATGGAAAAAAAGAAAAAAAGGCCTTGTTCTAATTCTCTCTAATATGGCCGTGTTTGGGCCACATATTCAATTAGCCACGTAATGGACTGATTGGTCGATACATTATTGCAAGAGATATTTCTTCCTTTTCAAAATCAAAGAGATATTTTGAATTTATTAAATTAACAAGCTCATCAGATAACCCTGTGCAAAGTACCAACTACATTGATAATAGTTTATTATGTTAATTATTAAGATAATAAATTAAATATAGGTCAGATATTTGATTACTATATTTTTAATAAGATAGTTGTAATTATTAAATATTTACTTAAACAGTAGATTGTTGGATTTTATATTATAGGTTCATTCGATCAATTATTTAGTAAGCTAAACTTTTGAATCGATCGAGTGTAGATTTATTTTTTTATGATTATGAGAAAATAATTATTTTAATTTTATTTAAGTTTGTAATATAATTTTATATTAGTGTTTATATTTATAAAATTTATTTGAAATTTTAATCCAAATACTATGAAACTCAAGCTTTAATAACTTTTTGTTTAGTTATGATAATTCGTTAGTAATGAATCCAATATAAATGTTCAACTAATTTACAACTAACAGGGAGTGGACATGCATGGGGACCAGGGAATTTATTTGCATCACAAATTTAGTTCATGGACGTAAAGGACGGGCAGAGGTGAAATAAAAGTCTATTATTGCCTTTGAGAGTACTTGGAGTCACAAATAATGGATTGGCAAAGAACTTAATAATCCGCCTGTTCCAATATATTAGATCAGTATTGATTTTTTAAAATCATCTTAAAATATTTTTAAATTTTAAATTGATATAGATTCCTTTAAATTTAGTCAATAAAATAATAAATATTATAAATTATATAAAAATTATTACCCATTGTAAAATTTATTGTCTCTAATTTTAATAAATAATCTTAACTTTGAGTCTAAAAATATCTCAAATTAACTTTTAAAAATTAATAATTATCTCATACATAATTTGAAACTGTAAAAGTACTTGAATCAATTTCTTGTGGAAAAGTATTTATTCTACAATACTAATTTTTTCCAATTTCTAGTGGAAAATTCATTCAGTGGTGTTGGTAATGCCGTGTGCACCAGGGTCACAAATTTAGTCTTTGAACCTATTCATCCCGTGGTAATGCCGTGTGGACTAGGGTCACAAATTTAGTCTTTGAACCTATTCATTCCGGAAAAGTACTTGAACTAATTTCTTGTGGAAAATTCGTTTCTTGTGGAAAAGTATTTATTCCACAATACTAATTTTTTCCAATTTCTTGTGGAAAATTCATTATGTGGTGATGACTGCTTGCGATTAACGTCAAATAATTCATTCCGTGGTAATGTCGTGTGGACCAGAGACATTTATTTTTTTTCATTTATGGATCACAAATTTAGTCGTATACTATTTTTTTTGGAACCATACAATACTCATCCCTGATTGTAGTGAACTCCCTCTACCTTTCTTAATATTATTGCCTTTGAGAGGACAAAGAGTCGCATTTTTTTATTTACTTTTTTTTTAATTTCTGTAAGAAGCTAAATTTTATTTCTGAGAATACAAAGTACATTGTTCTGAATTGAGAATTCTAACAAAAAATTGAACAAGGCTTAAATCACTATTCTTGGGTCATCTTAATTCACCACATACTCATCCAAAATGTCATAATTAAAGGTATCATTGTTAATAATTTAATTCTTTATATACAAATATATTTTTCTCATTATTTTCTATGTTGGACTAAAAGGTGCTACACTATCGTTCTTGAATCTTCAAAAAATAGTTGAAGTCATTATTTTTGGTAAAGGTCATTGTGTGTGTATTATTTTTTAATTTTTCTCAAACACTCAAGGGTTTTAGTTTTCAATTACCAAAAAATAAAATTGAACCGCACGATTTTATTTTTGGTAATACTAAATTAAAACCAGTTAAAAAGTTTGATTGTTGTTGGTAACTTCAATATTCTTTTTTTTTTTTATATAAAAATAGTTTTATTTATCAACTGAAAAGAAGTGTGTAATTATTTTAAAAATAATAATAATATATCTTGTGACTTTATAAGTCGAGTCATTTGTTGCGGGTTACGTGCAAGGGCGGATCTATGTCTGGGACATGATTGAATTTTCTTCCATGCGTTTGGGCTCCCTTGGCTCCTTCCCTTTCCCCATAGTACACACCCCCACCACCACCATCCTCACTCTCTTTTTTGTATCAGTGACTTTTTAAATTATATATTATAGGTTCATTCGATCAATTATTTAGTAAGCTAAACCTTTGAATTGATCGAGTGTAGATTTATTTATTTATGATTATAAGAAAATAATTATTTTAATTTTATTTAAGTTTGTAATATCATTTTATATTAGTGTTTATATTTATAAAATTTGTTTGAAATTTTAATCCAAATACTATGAAACTTAAGCTTTAATAACTTTTTGTTTAGTTATGATAATTCATTAGTAATGAATCCAATATAAATGTTCAACTAATTTTACAGTTATAATGTTTCAAAAATATTCATATATATTATTAATAAAACTAATCGCACAATTTGATAAAATTTTAAGATTTAATGAATTTAATTTAGTTAGGAAATTAATTTTCACATGCAAATTTAGGTTACATTTTTATCAATTTATTTGCTTGATGAATCCAATTACTGACTACTTGAGTCCACCATGTGGAAATATTCCACTATCATGGACATGCACGGGGACCGGGGAATTTATTTGCATCACAAATTTAGTTCATGAACGTAAAGGACGGGCAAAGGTGAAATAAAAGTCTATTATTGCCTTTGAGAGTACTTGGAGGCTTTGGAGCCACAAATAATGGATTGGCAAATAACTTAATAATCCGTCTGTTCCAATATATTAGATCAGTATTGATTTTTTAAAATTATCTTAAAATATTTTTAAACTTTAAATTGATGTAGATTCCTTTAAATTTAGTCAATAAAATAATAAATATTATAAATTATATAAAAATTATTACCCATTGTAAAATTTACTGTCTCTAATTTTTAATGAATAATCTTAATTTAAGTTTAAAAATATCTCAAATTAACTTTTAAAAATTAATAATTATCTCATACATAATTTGAAAACGGAAAAGTACTTGAACCAATTTCTTGTGGAAAAGTATTTATTCTACAATACTAATTTTTCCAAGTTCTTGTGAAAAATTCATTCCGTGGCGGTGGTAATGTCGTGTGGACCAGGGTCACAAATGCCGTGTGGACCAAGTTTTTTGCAATTTCTTGTGAAAAATTCATTCCGTGCTGGTGGACTAGGGGCATATATATTTTTCTCTTATTTCTCTTTCCATGTATCTCTATCTGTTTTTTATTCAAAAAGATAAAAATGTCATCAGTGTTGACTCTGTTTTTTTAGTTTTAAAATGGGGAAAACAAAATCGAAGCTAATATTGTTTTTTCTAAAGTAAGAAAAAAAAATTTGGCTCAAAAATTAAGTATTCTCTCGTACTTTCTTTTCTTTTTTAACTAACACCTTATAAAAAATTCTAGTTGTAGAAAAAAAATGAGAAAATTTTTTGACTCGAAATACCCTCATTTTCTTTATCTTTTTTTTCTTTTCTAACTAAAACTCAAAGACACTATTTTTCTTTAAAAAAAATATCTTCTATTACAAAACTCAAAGACATTATCTCTTTTTGTTTAATTTTCTTCGCTTTCTTTTTTTTATCTCCGAATTAAAACTCAAAAATAAGGTGTTAAAACTCCAAGACACCTATTTATTTAGTTTTCTCTTATTCCGTGTGGCCTTATCCAAATCTTTTGAATTTGTCACATTTGTACTATATTGAGTTTTTAATAAAAAAAATTATTAACAAAAAAACCATTCAAGTATTATTCTTATAAGAAAATTATATATATATATATATACGGGATCAAGTGCAAACCCCTTATCTTACTCATCCGTGCTCACCTCTCTTTAGCGACGAACCCAACAACGGTTCAGTCATACAATCATCGTCTATACTTTTAGTGACGGACAACATATAGCGTCGTTAAAAGTATAGATGACGGTTAATATGATCAAAACCGTCGTCGATCACGTCGCTAAAGAAAATAACACAGATAAATAAAAAATAAAGTGTATGTACTTGATCCTTGCTATATATATATATATTAAACTTAATGACTTAAGTTTTGGGAAATTATAATAGATTTAGAAAAGTATGTATATATAGCTATAATAATAATTTCTAAGCAACTCACTATAAACAGTGAGTACACCAAACAATAGCATGATATCCGGCCACCAACCTTCAAGTGATTAATTGACAATAATTTCTAGGCAACTCACTGTAAACAGTGGTACACCAAACAAATAAAAACATTTGTACAAAAAAGGACTATTGATGTAGGTAAAAATAATTTTCAATTAAAAAATGAGTCGATAAAGAATGTAAATAACTTAATAAGGCTAAAATAAACAAAAAGAATAGAAATTCTCCTAACTTCTTTCTTTTTTGGTATAAAAAACAGAAAAATTATAATAATAATTCAACTACTTGAATATTCTATATGGTTAAACTACGTACCTTCACTTTTAGTCCAGCCATCAATGTAAATAGAAGATAAATTCAGACTTTGCAACTCTTTAAATGGAAGAAAAAGAGAGAGATTCAGTGACCATGAGTTCCTGCTATAGACGTTGTAGTGGTACATTTCACCAAGAGATATTTTTATCACGTATCCGGTAGTGTGGTTGCACGTGACTCGTGACCACTCACAACACTCATTTTTTCCCTCAATATCAACCCAATCAGAAAGAAGAAACTCAAACTCATTATTGATAATAGAAGATTGCTTCATGAATCCCATGATCTCCTTCAATTCCAACAAGCCTTTCCTTTCATCTTCAAAACAACCTTTGTGTCCACTGACATAACTAACCAAAATAATGAAAAAAAACTACAAAATTTCTCTTTAAAGGTTGCTCCATTTTTCCAATTTATTTGCTTGATGAAGATTCCCCTCCTGGCTCTTATTTTATATAAGCAAAGCAACCCACCCAAAGGGGCAGAAATGGAAAAAAAGAAAAAAAAGGCCTTGTTCTAATTCTTTCTAATATGGCCGTGTTTGGGCCACATATTCAATTAGCCACGTAATGGACTGATTGGTCGATACATTATTGCAAGAGATATTTCTTCCTTTTCAAAATCAAAGAGATATTTTGAATTTATTAAATTAACAAGCTCATCAGATAACCCTGTGCAAAGTACCAACTACATTGATAATAGTTTATTATGTTAATTATTAAGATAATAAATTAAATATAGGTCAGATATTTGATTACTATATTTTTAATAAGATAGTTGTAATTATTAAATATTTACTTAAACAGTAGATTGTTGGATTATATATTATAGGTTCATTCGATCAATTATTTAGTAAGCTAAACTTTTGAATCGATCGAGTGTAGATTTATTTTTTATGATTATGAGAAAATAATTATTTTAATTTTATTTAAGTTTGTAATATAATTTTATATTAGTGTTTATATTTATAAAATTTGTTTGAAATTTTAATCCAAATACTATGAAACTCAAGCTTTAATAACTTTTTGTTTAGTTATGATAATTAGTTAGTAATGAATCCAATATAAATGTTCAGCTAATTTTACAGTTATAATGTTTCAAAAATAGTCATATATATTATTAATAAAACTAATCGCACAATTTGATAAAATTTTAAGATTTAATAAATTTAATTTAGTTAGGACATTAATTTTCTCATGCAAATTTAGGCTACATTTTTATCAATTTATTTGCTTGATGAATCCAATTACTGACTACTTGAGTCCACCTTGTGGAAATATTCCACTAACATGGACATGCATGGGGACCGGGGAAATAAAAGTCTATTATTGTCTTGGAGAGTACTTGGAGCCACAAATAATGGATTGGCAAAGAACTTAATAATCCGCCTGTTCCAATATATTAGATCAATATTGATTTTTTAAAATTATTTAAAATATTTTTAAATTTTAAATTGATATAGATTCGTTTAAATTTAGTCAATAAAATAATAAATATTATAAATTATATAAAAATTACTACCTGTTGTAAAATTTATTGTCTCTAATTTTTAATGAATAATTTTAATTTTGAGTCTAAAAATATCTCAAAGTACTTGAACCAATTTCTTGTGAAAAAGTATTTATTCTACAATACTAATTTTTTTTCAATTTCTTGTGGAAAATTCATTCCGTGGTTGTGGTAATGTCGTGTGGACCAAGGTCTCAAATGCCGTGTGGACCAAGTTTTTTCCAATTTCTTGTGGAAAATTCATTCCGTGCTGGTGGACTAGGGGCATATATTTTTCTCTTATTTCTCTTTCCATGTATCTCTATCTGTTTTTTATTCAAAAAGAAAAAAATGTCATCAGTGTTGACTCTGTTTTTTTAGTTTTAAAATGGAGAAAACAAAATCGAAGCTAATATTTTTTTTCTAAAGTAAGAAAAAAATATTTGGCTCAAAAATTAAGTATTCTCTCGTACTTTCTTTTCTTTTTTAACTAACACCCTATAAAAAATTCTAATTGTAGAAAAAAAATGAGAAAATTTTTTGATTCGAAATACCCTCATTTTCTTTTATCTTTTTTTTTTTTCTAACTAAAACTCAAAGACACCATTTTTCTTTAAAAAAAATCTCTTCTATTACAAAACTCAAAGACATTATCTCTTTTTGTTTAATTTTCTTCGCTTTCTTTTCTTTTATCTCCGAATTAAAACTCAAAGATAAGGTGTTAAAACTCCAAGACACCTATTTACTTAATTTTCTCTTATTCCGTGTGGCCTTATCCAAATCTTTTGGATTTGTCACATTTGTACTATATTGGGGTTTTAATAAAAAAATTTATTAATAAAAAAACCATTCAAGTATTCTCCTTATAAGAAAATTATGAATATATATATATATATATATATATATATATATTAAACTTAATGACTTAAGTGTTGAGAAATTATATTGGATTTAGAAAAGTATGTATATATAGCTATAATTTTTATTCGTAACAATTTTTTTTTTCAAATTTGACCACATTGAACGTTGTGGCCAGATCCGCTCCTGGTTACGAGGAGAACTATAATTAGAATTATTTTAACAATACATTTGATATAGTGGGCTAACCTTATTATAATCTTATGCAATATTATCATGTATTGATATATATCACAATCGTAATTTAACAGAAAACTTTTACATACATAGTGGGACTAAAACTCAAAATACACTTATTTTCTTTATATTTTTTTTCTTTTCTAACTAAAACTCAAAGACACCATTTTTCTTAATTTTTTTTCTCTTCTATTACAAAACTCAAAGACATTATCTCTTTTTGTTTAATTTTCTTCGCTTTCTTTTCTTTTATCTCCAAATTAAAACTCAAAGATAAGGTGTTAAAATTCCAAGACACCTATTTATTTAGATTTCTCTTATTCCGTGTGGCCTTATCCAAATCTTTTGAATTTGTCACATTTGTACTATATTGAGTTTTTAATTAAAAAAAAATTTATTGATAAAAAACCATTCAAGTATTATTCTTATAAGAAAATTATATATATATATATATATATATATATATATATATATATTAAACTTAATGACTTAAGTGTTGAGAAATTATATTAGATTTAGAAAAGTATGTATATATAACTATAATTTTTATTTTTAGTTCATGGACGTAAAGGACGGGCAGAGGAGAAATAAATTTTTTTCAATTTCTTGTGAAAAATTCATTCGGTGGTGGTGATAATGTCGTGTGGACCAGGGTCACAAACTTAGTTTAGGACTCCTAGACTAGGAGTTGTGGAAAATTCATAATGTGATGGTGGAACAGAGGCATATATTTTTCTTCATTTATGGATCACAAATGTAGTCTAGGAGTTGTGGAAAATTCATTCCGTGTGATTGAAGTCATTATTTTTGGTAAAGGTCATTGTGCGTGTATTATTTTTTAATTTTTGTCTAACGCTCAAGGGTTTTAGTTTTCAATTACCAAAAAATAAAATTGAACCACAAGGTTTAATTTTTGGTAATGTTAAATTAAAACCAGTTAACAAATTTGATAGTTGTTTGTAATTTCAATATTCTTTTTTTCATAAAAATTGTTTTATTTATCAACTGAAAAGAAGTGTATAGTTATATTAAAAAGAAAAATAATATATCTTGCAATTTTATATGTCAAGTCATTTATTGCGAGTTACGAGCAGGGGCAGATCTACGTCTCTGAATCTACGTCTCTGAATTTTCTTCCATGCGTTTGGGTTCCCTTGGCTCCTTCCCTTTCCCCATAGCACACATCCCAACCATCACCCACTTTTTGTATCAGTGACTTTTTAAAGTAAAATAGTACTACTTCTCTTATTTCTCTTTCCGTGTGTGTTTGTCTGTTTTTGATTCAAAAAGAAAAAAATGTCATTAGTGTTGACTCTGTTTTTTTAGTTTTAAAATGGGGAAAACAAAATCAAAGCTAATATTTTTTTTCTAATATTTTTTTTCAAAAGTAAGAAAAAAATATTTGGCTCAAAAATTAAGTATTCTCTTGTACTTTTTTTTTAACTAACACCCTATAAAGTTTTTTAGTTGTAGAAAAAAAAAATTGACTCAAAATACACTTATTTTCTTTATATTTTTTTTTCTTTTCTAACTAAAACTCAAATAATTTTTTTTCTCTTCTATTACAAAACTCAAAGACATTATCTCTTTTTGTTTAATTTTCTTCGCTTTCTTTTCTTTTATCTCCAAATTAAAACTCAAAGATAAGGTGTTAAAACTCCAAGACACCTATTTACTTAATTTTCTCTTATTCCGTGTGGCCTTATCCAAATCTTTTGGATTTGTCACATTTGTACTATATTGGGTTTTTAATAAAAAAATTTATTAATAAAAAAACTGAAATTTAACTAGGCACACTTAGAAGGGAAGGTTGAATAAGTGTGGGAGCAATCTATGACCAACTTTTGTACTTTAAAATGAACTATTAATTTCAGGCTACCAAAATGATGAAATCAGCTTACTGAATAAATATGGCCTATTAAAATATACTTGGTGTTAAAGAATTATCTTAATATAAAACAAGTATTTAGTTTCTAGTTATTAAGATAATTGAATATCTTAAGTGATTAAAGTAAAGCAAATAATTAAATCAACACCAAGATTTTTTACATGGTTCAGCTATTACCCTCTATAATAATAGCCTAGTCCACGTCCAATACCAACTAGTATTGGAGACTCACTTTATTTATTTCTTTATAAACAATCACAGATTACAAAACAGATTCTAATAAAAAATTATTCAACAAATAATTTCTTGAGCTCTCTTGCTCCTTGTGCACCTATGCACCCTTCAAGCACCTTTGCTTCCTTGAACCTGTTTGTAACTCTTTCCCAAATCCACTAGGATTAAAACCTTTAGACTACACTTAGTCTAAAACAGAAAATTTAATACAATTATAGAGGTCTATGATCAATGCAAGAATAATCAATTTCACAATTAAAGGCTCAACTATATGCAATGATCAAGTAGCACAAAATAAATAAGCAATTAATTTCTTACCGAATACTACCTCAAATAATACCAGAAATTAAACTGCTTAGCTTCAAAAGTTTGCACTTAGCAGAATCAGATTGATCAATAATAAGTTCAATGAATATTTCGTGAGTTCTGTATTCTAAATATGCAAACACTGATTTATATAGCCAATATTATTACCATTAAACGCAAATATAAAATAATTAACGTTGCTAATTAGAAGATAAATGATGTTCAACGATTATTTACGTTAAAAACCTTTTTACTCGGAAACTAAATATTCAGTTTGAAACAGATCTGAAAGAGACTCTTATTTAACAGATATACTTTTGACTTAGTATCTAAAATAGAGTCCTTGGTGTATATCTTTATCATCAGTACTGCTGACATCACAAATAACACTCTATATTTGATTTTCAAAGTCTTATCAAGAAACCCACTTAACAATAAAGCTTTGACTTTATCTACACATATATATATATAGATAACGTAAAGCAACTAAAGTGGTGACATCATACTCTTACTTTATCTTTCCCATAAAAGTGGCGTGAGACAATAAAAGTAGATTTGTCCTTTATCTTTCCAATATCATATAAGAGTCCCAAGAATTTTAATCATTATCATAACTCTTTGAAAACCACAAACATCAAATCTCAATAAAGTAGCTGTCATTTTCTAGGAAATCATGATTAAAAGTCATCCACCTTTTTAGCAAATTATACACACTTGATACATATATATATATATATATATATATATATATATATATATATATATATATATATCCACGAGTAGAAGTCCAACTCAATGTATATCAATTGCATATAAAACATGAAACATTTATAAAACATTTTTCATAAAATCATTTTAAAAAAACATTTTTCATTTAAGACATAAAAATGCAAATAATATATCCTAGAGCCTTTAAATGAAAAATCAATTATTATGCAATTGACCTTACATTTGGTTTTTCCTAGTAAAGAAAAATTCTTCAATTCCTTGAATATCCAATCAAAGCTCCTTAATACCAAAAATACCTGAAACACCATAAAACAATTTAGTACTTTGAACATTTCATCATCAAAACTTAAGGCTAGAATATGACTAAGTCAACATTCTCCCCCTTTTTGATGATGACAACCCAAAATTGTTTTAACTCTCAATAACTCCCCCTGAATATATGCATGATATAAATTTACCCCCCCTGAATTCATGCATCAATATCATTTCAGAGATCTTATAATGAATAGCTTAAATTTAAAACAATTTCAGTAAACTGAAATCTTAAACCCCTATTATCTGGGCATGTTCCTGCAATCATGTTAGTTCAATATATATCAAATATCAAATTGCTAACATAAAATTTAAAACTTTAAACAATCGTCTGTGAAACCACATTTCAGTCTTAAAAATTTATAAACCCAAATTTCTCCCCCTTTGTCATCAACCAAAAAGGCTGTCACTCGAGCTCAACCATTGCTGCACGTTGTTCATCTCGCTTGGTAAAATAAGGACGATGTTGGGCACGATGAATTCTTTCAGCAAGGGTAAAATCACTAGCAAAGCGAGGAGGTCGAGGAATAAACGTTCCAGGGGGTAATGACACATCCAAAAATTCCCCTTGATACTCGGCTAACCAGTTGCAATGCACCCATTCTGTAACAGTGGAGTTCTTACGCTGCATGTGGAGTTTAGAACCAACATCATTGAACCGCAAAGCCATAAAATCAGCCAATTCCCCAACCTGATTACTAACAAATTTAATTTCCTGACTCAACTGACAAGAATTCCTATTAAGTCGACGTTGCATCAACTCAGCCAATGCAGTTGTTTGCACCTCAAAACCAGCTTGTAAATCAATAAACTCATCCTCAATTGAATGATAGAGTTTATTGATTTCAGGTGCACCCAATGGCAACTTACCTTTTTCCAACACAGACATACGGTTATGAAGGGCAGATATATCAACTTGCATTTTCTCTTGATTAGTAAGAATTACTTTCAACAAATCAACAACTTCAGAAGAGGATTGAGTGAAGGGTTGAACAGGAGATGAAGGAATGAAAATAGGAGGAACAGGATTTTCAGAAGGGATTCTAACAAACAATCCGTCAAGTAAATTGATACGAGACATTTTCAGGGAACTGACATTAATAGAATCAGTAACTGAAACAGAATTTTCATTGTCAAAAGAAATTTTAAAATGTTTAAACAGATTAGTGAGAATAGCACTATAAGGCAAACAGGTTTTTGATTTTCGCAAACATGCAGTCATGTGATGAAGCAGAAGTTGAGACAAATTGAAGGACACACCACGTAAAATCAAAGCAACAATAATCAGATCCTGATAAGTAAAATCCGCTCCTCCACCTAACCGAGGTAACAGATTATACCTAACAATATGATGAAGGACACAAGAGATTGGAGAAACATCCATAGTTTTAGGAGTGAAAACATCAGTTAACCGATTATTGTTCATCACAATTTGAAGCTGTTCCAATGGAGTAAATGGAAAATGAACAGCTCCTTTCTTTGTGAAAGGACAGACACCAGAAGATGGAATATTTAAAATGCTGCCAAAATCGACAACTATAAAATATAAGGACTTCCCTTTCACAAAAGATGTATAAAAATCCCCATGATTCTCTAGATTAGTATAAAATTGTTGGACAAGTCTAGGATATGCCACAGACGGAGGAAAGAGCATAGACGAAAAACCACAAGACTCAAACAATGGTTTGAGAGGGGATTGCTGAAAACAGATCTGATCAACAGATTTTTCGTAGACAAATTGTTTTGGAAAGATAACTGTTTTAAACCATACCTCGTAAGCATTACTTCGAAAATAGTTGTCAGGCAAATCAGAGGATAGATTAGGGTTTACCGAAATCGGAGGGGTAACTTCCGGCTTGAAAGAATAACGTTGCCTAGACGGTCCGGTAGATTTCGGCAAAGGATTAAATATAGACTCATCTGAAGATGAAGAGTCAACGTATTCTGATTCCTCATATATGATTTTCTTCATTTTTTGTGGCTTACGGGAAGGTCCGGCTGGAGGTGGAACCGGCGTCTGATCATCGTCGGAATCGGTAGCTGCTCGCTTGCTCGTACGTGTTCTCATGGTGATTGAAGACAAGAAACGAAAGACAGAGAGAATCAGAGAATCGGACGGTCCATACTTAAAGCAAAATCTTTTAAATAAAATATAATATATTCTATTTATAATCTAATAAAATGAATAACTTTACAAAAGTATTCTGTTTTATATAAAAAGATTTTACTATGCAAAATACTATACAACACTATGCAACACTATGCAACACCATGCATAATAAAATATAATATATTCTAATTATTGTCTAATAAAATAGATAACTTTATAAAAGTATTCTGTTTTATATAAAAAGATTTTACTATTAGCCTAATAAAATGAATAACTTTATAAAAGTATTCTGTTTTATATAAAAAACTTTTCTGTTTTATTACGTTAATAATACTAATAAAACAAAACTGAGTGACTTATCACGTAAGCATTAATAATTAATACCGTGTGCTATTATGCAACCACGCGTATTACTGTACTTTTACTACCGAGTAGTTCAACAGTATTAACGGTAAAACTTCCGTCGTTATTTTCAATAAAATATTTTTTGTCGTTTTCTCAATCCGACTATAATTCCGTTGTGGGGTCCACCAATGATTGTACCATCGTATGGATATTCCCTAACAAAAAGAATATAATATGACAACTTGCATACTTTGCAAAATTTATAAATACTACCCACAACTATAACATTATATCAAATCCACACCATAATATTCAAAAAATTATTTCGAGAAAATTAAATATTTATTCATAAAATCTGGGGTCTCACAATTTCCCCTCCTTATGGAATTTCGCCGTCGAAATTAGGGTACGTACCTGGTATATCGAAGAGGTAAGAATACCTTGACTTCATTTTAGATTCTAACTCCCATGTTATTTTCTCAATATCGTGGTTTCTCTACAAAACTTTGACTTGAGGTATAACCTTGGAGCGTAGAATATGTTCCTTCTTATCTAAGATTTTGACACGTATCTCCTCATACGTTAAATCATCCGCTATCTTGTCCGGTTCTAAATTAATAATGTGGTTCGGGTCGTCCACATATTTATGTAACATCGATACGTTAAAAACGTTATGAGCACGCGACATACTTGGCGGTAAAACGAGTCTATAAGCCACAGCTCCTACTTAATCGAGAATTTCAAATGGGCCAATTAAATCGAGGGTTGAGATTTCCTCTCTTCGTCGATTCTTGCTTCTAGAATAACTCCCTCTTGAACCTTCTTCTTAACAATCATCAGCTCTGAGTGTGTAGTTTGAGCGGCTTAAACTTTATCGATTAAAGTCAATGCTAATCGTATATTCGTTATCTTCACGTGGGTCCCTAGAGTCTTTAACTCTATCTTCATCATTTGTAAGTTATACGAAATGAGTCTTTGTGTTAACAACATCGCACTCATAAACGCATACGATCTTCTACTCAACACATCAGCTATCACGTTCGCTTTTCCTCGATGATATTGAATGGTACGATCGTAATCTTCAACAGCTCAAGTCAACGTCTTTGGCGCATGATACGTTCATTTTAGTTGAAGAAATATTTGAGGGTTTAAGAAATGGGTTTTGTCTTCAATTCGATAAAATTCGATTTCACGCCTAGGGTAGGCTAAGAAGTCTTCGAGAATACGTCAAGAAATTTATTAACGATAGAAATATCATTCAAAACTGTGACTCTCATCCAAGACTTGGATAGTACGTCACGTTGACACCTATCAACTTGCCATCTTCATTCACGATGTCGCCTACAGAAAGTCTTGCTTCGGTGCATTCCACACAAAGAAGTCAACAACGAAAGGATCAGGGCTCTTTACCTATGGCTTGATATGACAATGGTTGACTTTAGTGGTTTGGTTGCTTGAATTCACATAACAAGTTGGTTAGGAATATGAAATCTAACAACCTTACGAAAAGTATGATGAGTAGTTAACCAATCGATTCCTAAAATCACATCAAAGGAAAGTATTTTCAAAGAGATACGATCGACAGATAACATGAAAGTGTTGATTTGAACAAGATTTATTAATAGTGGAGGTAACGAAGGTTTCTCCCAACTGAGTTTAAACAGATATATCAAAGTCTAACTTCTCCGGAGTTAACTTATACATTGAACACAACTAGGTGAAATAAAAGAGTGAGTAGAACCGATATCTAACACGGTATAGACTTCGCAAGAGTTTATTACTAACATACCCGTGATAACTTCATTCGGGTTCCTCGATAAACGCTCTCACTTAAACTACCGGCTATGACTTGTCTGGGACATCCTTTGGCATCACTATCCCAGCTGGACTTGACTTCACCATACAACAAAATTGAGCTAGGTGACCTTCTCTTTCGTAATTAAAACACGCTTTGGATTGTCACAGATAGTTTGACTGGATGTGTCCCTTCCGTCTCGCATTTGAAACATATCTGACCGGTGGTCATTCTTCTTCCTTTGAAATGGGTCTTTGGTCTTCATTGTCTTTTCCATCATTATTGAACCTCCTCTTCTTGAAATTTCTACTTCTATTATCTTGGCCATGATTACCACCAAAGTGGTTACCATTCTTGGCATGATAATTTCCCCCACGATGGTTATCATTGTTCCAATGACCATTGCCACCGGTATGATTATTATCGTGTTATTGGTCGTTGCCTTTTGGTTGTGCTGACTCATTATCGTGCTCCAATAACTGAGCCCTATTCAAAACATCTGAATATAAACAAAGTTTATGAGAAATAAGGTATTGAAGTATATTGGGTTTCAAACCTCGCAGAAACATTCGCGTCATTCTCTCCTCTTTATCGACCAAATGGGATGCAAACAGGGATAACTCCGCAAACTTAGCCTCGTACTGCGACACATTCATATTGTTTTGCTCCAGCTTGATGAACTCCACCTCCTTCATGTGGCAAATACTTTCAGGAAAGTACTTGTCGTTGAACAATTCTTGAAATTTCTCCCAAGACATCTTGAGTGCATCAGGCTGGGTACGTTTTACAGATTCCCACCAATGATCTTCTTCTTCACGCAACATAAAGGTGGCGAATGGAACCTTTTGCTCCTCTGTGCATTCCAAAACATCAAATATCTTGGTGATCTGCTTTATCCATGTCTCTGCCTTAAGTGGATCTGGCTTTCCCAAAAACTCCGGTGGTCCAAGCTCCTTGAATTGCTTAGCGGTGACCAACCGTGGGTTGCCATTATTTTCACCTGCATTATGAACAGGAGCCGCCTTTGCCTGTTGTTGCATGAATTCTAAAAAGCTCCTAAACGTACTGTCGTTCGTCAATTGATCAGTGTTGTTGTTTATAGGAGGATTATCGCCATCCTGTTGCACATTGTCTTGATTATTAATTTGTGGATACTCAACGGTCTCCTGTGCTCCATTGCTTATCTCAACATTTTCGGATGTTATTTTCAAATACTGCCACAAAACAAGGGTTAATTAACAAATCACATATTATACCTATACTCTGACAGACCAATTAAATACCAAATAAACTTAGGTAGGTCACACTAGCGAAGGAATTCCCCGTCTCTCCCCTTCTAGTTCTTGTCTCACATCTCAGCCAGGGATCATATTGTTAAGCTTTGATACCAACTGTGACGCCCCCAAAAAAGGTATACATCACCTATTCTAAGTCGCCAGGTACATGGTACAAAATACAAATATAATCTTTAATATACAACAAGAGAGCTGTGAGTTTTAATACAAATACTCTTTTCTAGAAAATATTCACTCTCAGAATAAGTCCTCATTACATTTCTTGTTACACTATTTAACAAAATAGTGAGGACTACTAATACTATCATCTGGACCGTCACTCCATTCTCCGACTAGTCCCTACACGCTCCCATTTCACTGAAGAATAATAAAGAAAGAAAAGGTGAGCTCAACTAGCCCAAGAAGAAATATTATGACTAAGATAATGCGAGAATAAATTATCATTAGTCTTCAACAATGTTAAACCGATAAAATACAATGTACATCAAGTTTAAGCTGCAATGAACAAGAAATCCATTAAAAGAGTCAAGTAGAGAATAGAATCTACTATCTTTTATGATTTAAAAGGTTTTTCATCACTTTTATCGCTGAGACTCAGCTCAATAAATAATCAACATCATTAAATCATCCCCGCACTACTGAGGCCAAAGATATTCTTTAAGATCACGACCACGAATTATCTATGCACTACGGGCCAAAGATAATCGTGTTTTTCATCAACTAGTCCCGATCATGCCATAAAACAATTCAACTTTGCTCCCTTGGCAAAGAGAATCCATAGCCATAATCATACCAAAAGCATGTCCATCAATGCACTACGGGCCAATGAGGACTTTTTCCACATCATTTGTAACATTACGGTCCATGATTATACCGAATAATCCTCGGTCATAATCATACCAAGTCCATCTATGCACTACAGAATGCCACGATGACTTTCAACATAATATAAACATGAGGATGATGACAATGATATAAGAATTCAATAAAACAAGTTCACGAATTAATTTGTCCAGAACTAATAACGTCCAAATTGTCGACATGATACTTTCTTTGTAGAGTAAAATTCAAGAATGCTCGGAAGAATATTTCCATGAAAAGATACTAGATGAAGCGCAAATATCAAGGATATTCCACTAATTTCATGGAGTATAGAAGTCAAAACTTTAACCAACCGAGTATAATAAAGAATGGAATAACAAAAGAAATCACCATGCATGCGGTATTAGATGTAGGCGAGTTATTCAACGAATAATAAATAAGTGAGAACCGGTCAAAGTGAAATTACAACGCCGGCGGGATGTTCTAACAAAATAATAAAGAATGAAATAACAACAGAAATCACCATGCATGCGGTACTTCGCATAGACAGGTTATTCCAACATAAAACTAAATAACGGAACCAGGTCCGGCGTAAAACGCACAAACAGGATATTCCAATAGAATAATAATGATTTTAACCAGTCCCACAGAAAAGCGCATGAACAAGATATTCTAACAGAATAATAAAGAATGGAATAACAGAAGAATTTCACCAAGTATAGGGTAGCCCACGTATACAGGTTATTCCAATAGAATAATAAAGAATGGAATAACAGAAGAATTTCACCAAGTATAGGGTAGCTTCACGTATCAAAGTTATTCTAATGAAATAATAAAGAATGGAATAACGAAGTTCTCATCGTGAATACAAAGAAATAATACCCTTACGAATTACAAACAAATAATATCCACTAAGTAAAAGAAACCTGAATATAGGAAAAGAAAGTTAACAGACTTCTCTTCTTCTTTCTCTCTATAATTTTCTCTCTTTAGAGTTTCAATGAATTCGTAAGAAAATAATGAAGGAATGAGCTTCTATTTATTGAAGAATGGATTTGCGTAAGAACTAACTCATGAATCTGTCTAGATTAATTTACTTTAATCCAAGCGGTCCATAATTAAAGCAAAATATTTTAAATAAAATATAATATATTCTATTTATAATCTAATAAAACGAATAACTTTATAAAAGTATTACATTTTTATATAAAAAAGATTTTACTATGCAAAACACTATGCAAAGACTATATCAGTACTTTATATGCAACACTATGCATAATAAAATATAATATATTCTAATTATTATCTAATAAAATGTAGATAACTTTTTAAAAGTATTCTATTTATATAAAAAGATTTTACTATTAGCCTAATAAAACGAATAACTTTGTAAAAGTATTTTGTTTTATATAAAAAGCTTTTCTGTTTTATTACGTTAATAATACTAATAAAACAAAACTAAGTGACTTATCACGTAAGCATTAATAATCAATACCGGTAATATTATTATGCAACCACGCCGTATTCTTCATACTTTTACTACCGAGTAGTTCAACAAAGATTAATTGTAAAACTTCCATTTGTTATTTTCAATAAAATATTTTTTTCGTCGTTTTCTCAATCCGACAATAATTCTGTTATGGGGTCCACCAATGATTGTACCGTCATACAGATATTTCCTGACAAAAAGAATATAATATGACAACTTGCATACTTTGCAAAATTTTTAAATACTACCCACAACTATAACATTATATCAAATCCACACCATAATATTCAAAAAAATTATTTCGAGAAAATTAAATATTTATTCATAAAATCTGGGGTCTCACACATGCTCTACTTGACTCTTCAAAAATACAGTTGTATATCTTTGGCCTGTAGTACAAAGATGAATTGTTAATGAATATCTTTGGCCGTAGTGCAAAGATGAATTTATTAGTATGATTATGAGCAGGAATTTTGATTTGGTATAACCATGATTTTTGATGTTTCAGGTGAAGATAAGTGATGAACAATATCTTCGTCCTGGGTGCGAAGAGGAATTTATAATCACAATTATGATTATGAGTTATTCATATGATTGTGGACATGAATTGTTGATTGATGTTACATGGATAATACATTATTGGTGGACTTTTAACATGGAGAAGATAATAGACCTGATGGTCTATTTGACTCTTCTAATGGATTGTTCGTTTCGCTGCAACTATGGTTGAAAAGTTTTATCATCTACCATATGTTCTAAATCTCTAATTTATTACTGATGAAGGTTATTGATGATGTAAATTATCTTTAGTCATGATATTCTTTACTGGGTTATATGTGTTCACCCTTTTTGCTTCACAATTCCTTTCGTGTAATAGGAGTGTGTAAATTTGGGTCGAATTGGGTAATGGAGAATAGAACGGTGTTCTATAGCTGTTGAGGTTCTCCCTAAATAGTATGGAAATAATTTTATCGAGAATTTAGATAAGTGTGTCGTATTGTATACATCATTTGATATTTAATTTTGGTGAACCGAATAGGGTGAGGTGAACCCAACTTTGGAAGGGTGTTTTGCCACTGTCATACAAGATGTCTAATGACATACAACCTCGTGTTATCATAAGACAGGGTTGTGTACATCCACTTATTGATTATATCTACGAGCACTACCTATATGATCTTGGAGTTTTGTTGAAACATAATGTTCAATTGCAGCGGTGGAGATAGTTATATGTTAAAAGAAGACTCACCATTGGAAGGAACATGATAGTAATCTTTTCATTTTTCTTTGGGGTCTATTGGATCAACCAAAGATAATTCTCTGGACATGATATCTATCATAACTTAGATTCATGGCCTCATATGTACGAAGGTTTCTTTGAGCACTTCCTAAAGATTTTAATTTCTAAAACAGTTTTTGACTATACTTTTATGTAAAGTACCATTGTAAGGTTGTGGTCGAGGCACCATGAGAGTTACATACATTTGTATTAAAACTCATTGTTTAACTGTGGTCGTATTCTGCACAACAGTTCAACAGTTGTATAAATAAAGTTTGTATTTGATTTTTATAGTATGAAATCTGGCGACTCAGAATGGGTCGTATGGACCTGTCACAAATGGTATCAAAGCTTAGGGATATGGTCTCTGGCGGAGATATGAGTCTAGAACTAGGAGGGGAGAGACGAGTAATATACTTCGCTAGTGTGTGACTTACCTAAGCTAAAATTGTTTGCTTGATAAGTTGACAAATTGTGATATATCAATTAACCTTTGTTTTGAAGATATATTCTAGAATGATATCTGAAATACAGGAGATGAACAATGAGAAAATCATGATACAGAGGAAATAACCGGGAAGGTACAATCCGAAAAGAAAGTAAGGTATTCTCATCTCTTCGAACTACCAGGTACGTAAATTTTGAGGGCGAAATTTCATAAGGAGGGGAGATTGTGAGACCCCGAATTTTATGAAATGAAAGTATTCAATTTTCTTATAATTATTCTATTTAGTAAATGGTCAAATTGATAAAAGGTTAAAGTTAAGGGTGATATGTGAAAATTTTTCAAAGTATGCAAGTTGTTATAAAATATTCGTTTGATCGGGGAATATTCTTTTTGTCGGGGAATATCCGTAGGACGACACAATCATTGGTGGACACCACAATGGAAGTATTGTCGTAGTAAGAAAATGACAGAATTATCTTTTTATAAAAATAACAGCGAAAGTGTTACCGTTAAAACTATTGAACTACTCGGTAGTAAAAGTACAGTAATACGCGTGGTTGCATAGTAGTACACGGTATTGATTATTGATGCTTACGTGAGAAGTCACTCAGTTATACTCAATTATTGCAACAGTAATTGCTGCATCATATCTATCATATTATTGATTCAATTATTGTCACAATATTATCTGCATAATATGATATATTATTAAATCAATAATTGAGACGGCAAAGTTATTTATATTATTTTTTGCAATATTGACAATGTCTATACGTTCTGTCAAGGAGAGATTTGGTCACCTAATTGCGCGCCAATAAGGAGAAATCCTTATCGGAAAGCCCCTCTTTCCTGGGAACGACCTGTTTGTTAAATATTGTGAGTTATAATATAAATGATGAATAAGTTCGTGTTGATTAAAGATGAAATTGATAGTTCCATTGTGTGGGAATTATTAGTGTTAGTGGAAACCGACATTTATTTCGATAATAATTGATGTCTAGAAGTTATATTGACCAATTGGGTAATTAATCGGATAAATAAGCATTTAATTGCTATTAATTCACATGATTATAACTATTTGTTCACATGTGTGTACTATTGAATCACATGATTTACTATTAGGGGAGGTGGTGCAAGTTTAATAATACTCTTGCATGACTAAATTAAAAATAAAATAAAAGATGAAGGTATTATACTGTAATATTTCGAGCCCCAAAATGTGCAATTATGGAAACTATATTTTTCTATAAATAGAAGCTCATTGTTTCATTATTTTTCACCAATTCACCAAGTCTCACAAGAGCAATTATTATAGAGAGAAATTATAGAGAGAAAGAAGAAGAGAAGTTTGCTACCTCACTATTCTAGTATCCAGTTTCTTCTAAGGTAAGGGGTATTATTCTTTCGCATTCATGAAGAGAGTTATTTTTTTTTCAATACTCGTAAGGGTTATTATTCCATTCTTTATTATTCTGTTGGAATATCCTGTCTGTGCGGATTACGCATGACCTAGTTCCATTCTTTATTATTATGTTGGAATAACCTGTCTATACAAAGTACCGCATACATGGTGAAATTCTTCTGTTATTCCATTCTTTATTATTTTGTTGGAATAACTTTATCATGCGCGGCTACATCGCATGCCCGTGAATTCTGTTGTTATTCTATTCTTTATTATTACATTTGGAATATCTTGTGCTGTGCGGATTACGCATGACCAGTTCCATTCTTTATTATTCTATTGAATATCCTCATGTGCATGCGGATTACGCATGACTTGGTTCCATTCTTTATTATTCGGTTGGGAATAACCTGTATGTGCGGTCTATCACATGCCTGGTGAATTCTTCTGTTATTCTATTCTTTATTATTCTGTTGAAATAACCTGTCTATGTGGATTATCACATGCATGGTGAATGATCCTTCGTATTCATTCTTTATTAAATTGTGAAAATGATCTGTCTACGTGGATTACCGCATGGCGGGTGAAAATCCATTTGCAGTATCGTATATTCTATTATACTTGTATGAGATATCATTTCTTTTGTACTCGTCATGGAATATCATTTTCTTTGGTATTTTTTACGAGTTACTATTCACAGATTACTATTCACCCGATTACTATTCACTATAGTATTATTCACTCGGGTATTCAGGACACTTTTCGTGTCGGAGTACTATTCATGGGTTACTATTCACCTAAATTACTATTCACCCGAATATTATTCACTCGAGTATTTGGGGTACTTTTCATGCCGGGGTACTATTCACGAGGTACTATTTCCGAAGTACTATTCATAGGGTACTATTGCGGGGTACTATTTATCCAAAAAAAATAATTCTTTTCTATCCAAATTATTTTTGGTACATGAATATTATTCTTGAATTTTACTCCACAATGCAGTATCATGTTAACAATTTGGATATTTTTAAACTCTGGATAAATTTAAAGTCTTTAATATTTATCCTTGATTTCGTTTGATTAATGCTTATATCATTGTCATCATCCTCATGCTTATATTATGATGAAAGTCATATTTGGCTCACGTGAAAAGATGGACTGTTGATTATTGGTTTTACAGTTGTATATCTTTGGCTTACGTGCAAAGATGGACTGTTGATTATTGGTTTTACAGTTGTATATCTTTGGCTTTCGTGCAAAGATGAACTATTGATTAATGAGTATATTTGGCTTACGTGCAAAGATAGACTGTTCATTATTGGTTTTACAATTGTATATCTTTAGCTTACGTGCAAAGATGGATTGTTGATTATTGGTTTTATAGTTGTATATCTTTGGCTTACGTGCAAAGATGAACTATTGATTGATGAGTATCTTTGGCTTATGTGCATTGATGAACTGTTTATTGATATGATTATGACCAGGGATCATTAGGTATAATCATGACCCATAATGTTATAGATGATGTGGTAAAAGTCCTCATTGGCCCGTAGTGTTTTGATGGACAGTTATTGGTATGATTATAACCATGGATTATTCGTTATAATCATGACCATTGATGATTACATGAATATCCTTGGCCGTAGTGCAGGGATGATTCGATGATGTAGATTATTTATTAAGCTGAGTCTCATCGATAACATATTGATTATACACTTTTAATTCGTAAAAGATAGTAAATATCATGCTCTACTTGACTCTTCTAAAATACAGTTGTATGTCTTTGGCCTATAGTGCAAAGATGAATTGTTAATGAATATCTTTGGCCATAGTGCACAGATGAATTTATTAGTATGATTATGAGCATGAATTGTGATTTGGTATAACCATAATTTTTGATGTTTTAGGTGAAGATAGGTGATAGACATTATCCTCGTCCTGGGTGCGAAGAGGAATTTAGAATCATAATTATGATTATGAGTTATTTATATGATTGTGGCCATGAATTATTGATTAATGTTACAGGGATAAAATATTATTGGTGGACTTTTAACATGGGGAAGATAATAGACCTGATGGTCTATTTGACTCTTCTAATGGATTGTTCGTTCCGCTACAACTATGGTTGAAAAGTTTTATCATCTATCATATGTTCTAAATCTCTGATTTATTACTGATGAAGGCTATTAATGATATAAATTATCTTTAGTAATGATATTCTTTACTAGGCTAGTTGTGCTCACCCTTTTTGCTTCACAATTCCTTTCAGGTAATAAGAGTATAGCTGGGTCGAGCGGGGGTAACAGGAGAATAGAACGGTGGTCTATAGCTGTTGATGTTCTCTCTAAATAGTATGGAAATAATTTTATTGAGAACTTTAGATAAGTGTGTCCTATTGTATACATCATTTGATATTTAATTTTGGTGAACCGAATAGGGTGAAGTGAACCCAACTTTGGAAGGGTGTTTTGCCACTATCATACAAGATGTCTAATGACATACAACCTCGTATTATCATACGACAGGGTTGTGCACACCCACTTGTTGATTATATCTATGAGCACTACCTATATGATCTTGAAGTTTGGTTGAAACATAATGTTCAATTGCAGACGGTGGAGATAGTTATATGTCAAGAGAAGACTCACCATTGGAAGGAACATGATAGTAATCTTCTTGTTTTTCTTTTGGGTCTATTGGATCAACCAAGAATAATTCTCTGGACATATGATTCTATCATAACTTAGATTCATGGCCTCCTATGTACGAAGGTTTCCTTGAGCACTTCCCAAAGATTTTAATTTCTAAAATAGTTTTTGACTATACTTTTATGTAAAGTACCATTGTAAGGTTGTGGTAGAGGCACCATGAGAGTTATATACATTTGTATTAAAACTCACAGTTTAACTGTGGTCTTATTCTGCACGACAGTTCAACAGTTATATAAATGAAGTTTGTATTTGATTTTTATAGTATGATATCTGGCGACTCAGAATGGGTCGTGTGGACTTATTTTGGGGGCGTCACAATCATTCCTAGGAAAGAGGGGGCTTTCCAATAAAGATTTTTCCCTATTGGCGCGCAATTAGGTGACTAAACCCCTTTCCTCGACAGAGCTTTTTAGACATTGTCAATAATGCAAATAATAATATGAATAACTTGTTATCTCAATTATATATTAACAATATAAAATATTGTGCAGATGATACTGTGACAATAATAGAATCAATAATGTGAAATACTATGCAGCAATTACTATAGCAATAATTTAGTATAGCTGAGTGACTTCTCATGTAAGAATTAATAATCAATACCATGTGCTACTATGCAACCACGCGTATTAGTATTCATTTAACACCAGGTATTTCAACAGTTAATGGTAAAACTTCCGCCATTATTTTCATAAAAAGTTACTTCTGTCGTTTTCTAACTCCGACAATAATTCCATTTTGGGATCCACCAATGATTGTGTCGTCATATGAATATTTCCTGATAAAACGAATATTTTCTGACCAATCGAATATTTTATAACAACTTGCATACTTTGCAAAATTTGTAAATATTACCCACAACTATAATATTATATCAAATCCACACCATAATATTCAAAAAGATATTTAGAGAAAATTAATCTTTATTCATAAAAGTTGGGGTCTTACAGATCTAACCATTTTGAGTGTTAGAATGTTGATCAAAAGGAAGAAAATAAAACTATGTTCTTAATTAAGGATAAAAAACCCCAACTTTTTCTTACTTTAAAAATCTACACCTTTTTGTGATCCGTCAAAGAGGGGTGCTAGATATGTAAGTTAGTTTTTAAACCCAAGTGGTAGTACTTAATTAAATATAATGATTTTTCAAACCATGGGGACTGTTTTAAGCAAAACAGTCCAAATTTTTGAAAAAGAGAAAAAAAAAAGACTATTTTTAGGCAGTTCATAGCAGGGGAAATTTCGTCCGTTTATTGTAATTTAAAAATTCTGGAAACAATTGAGATGATAATATGATGAGATTGCATTTTTCAGTAAAAAGATGGTAGTTTTTGGATGTGTAGGATGAAAGTTATGGATTTTACGAGAAAGGACTACTTAAAAAGTAAAAGGGAATAACTCTTAGTATGTAACTCCAAAAATTATAAATTTTGTACAGGAAGTACATATACATAACCAGAACATCCCCTAAAAGTTTCAAAATTTTTGGACAAAAACTCAGTTCATGAAAATTATTGCAAGATCCGACTATGTTAGCCATTTTAAGCATAATAAACAAAATTGAAAAATGCCAGAAATACTATATGTTTATAAGGGTAATATTAACTGATTTTTCGAGAAAATTAGAATTTTTTAGAATTGATTTGGTATTTTTAATGGAAATGATCGAGTTATGAATAAATTGATAAAATAAGTTAAATAATGTTATAAAGGGTAAACATGTAATTTTTTTGACCAAAGCCCCTTGATATGAGGTAATCAGAATTTTAGAAGGTTGTTTGGTCATTTTTAATAAAATGTTATATTTATAACATTTTAGATTTGTTCAATAAATGTTATAGTAAAGGATAATTAATTAATTAAATTGTTTATACGTATAATAAATGATTAAAATATTATTAAATGATTAATAATATTATATTAAAGTTAAATTAAAATATTATTAAGTGATTAATAATATTAGATAATGATTAAATTATTATTAAATGATGAATAATATTAGATGATTAAAATATTAATATAGGATTAATAATATTTGTAAATGATTAAGATTAATATTAAAGGATTAATAATATTTGTAAATGATTAAGATTATTATTAAAGGGTTAATAATAATTGCAAGTGAATAAAAGATTATTAAATGATTAATAATATTATTAAGTGATTAAAATATTATTAATTGATTAAAATATTATTAAAGGATTAATAATATTTGGAGATGATTAAGATGTTAGTAAATGAATAAAATATTATTAAAGGGTTAATAATATTTGTAAATAATTAATATGTTAAGAAGTGAATAAATTATTATTAAGTGATTAATAATATTATACAAAATTTTTAAGATGATAATAAAGTGATTGAAATATTATCAAAGGACGATAATAGTACTGATAGGTTAAGGCGTCCTCTAATATTTAATTATGTGGTTAAATGTTAGATGATTTATTTCTAAAATAGTGGTATTATGAGGTATGATATGATATGCTGATTGAGAGATCAATCTTATATATGATAGGTCTTTTATAAGAGATTAAAATAGATTGTGTAGCAGTAATTGACGGACAAGGCAAGTTTCCTAACTCAAACTCGAGTTATTATGTTTCAAGCATGCTAGTGATTTAATTATTTACAATTATTTCACATCTTTGATTATTGATTCGCACTTAGTGCAAGTTGCATATGTTCATCAGGTATGAAAGGTTGATCACCTTCATTACCATAAGGTTCAGTTAAATTTGTTCATAGTCATGGTTGACTACTTCACATTATGGATTCAGTCATTCAATTATTGAAATTGATTCATGTTCTTTCACAATCATATTACATCGTTAAAAACTTGAAAGCTTGTTCCTTTTCAATCATGATATATCCTTCTTATATTTAAACTTGCTGGGCAAAATAGTTGCTCACTCTTGCTATATCATGATAACATTTTCATATTAAGATGAAGGTTCGAAGAAAGGCAGAGACAAGGATAATTAAATTCCAAGAGTAGCTTATTATGCGTTAACTATTATGTT
The DNA here is from genome assembly GCA_020205605.1 of Panax ginseng. Lineage (NCBI taxonomy): Eukaryota > Viridiplantae > Streptophyta > Magnoliopsida > Apiales > Araliaceae > Panax > Panax ginseng. The sequence continues at coordinate 48,951,422 of CM035132.1, forward strand.
ACCTTAAATAGGTTGATTATGAGCAAAATAGTTGCTCACTCTTGCTATATCATGATAACATTTTCATATTAAAACGAAGGTTCAAAGAAAGGCAGAGACAAGGATAATTAAATTCCAAGAGTAGCTTATTATGCGTTAACTATTATGTTACCTTAAATAGGTTGATTATGTAAACCTTTTTAATTGTTAAGGTATGTAATGAGTTAAGGTTGTAAACCTTGGGGAAATGTTGTAGAATCATTTGAAAGGAACAATGTATGTTTTTATATATTCCGCGTTAGTTATAGAATGTGTAAGAAGATGTTGCACCATGACGCACCAGATACGAGGTTTGAAGGACTCGGATTTGGGGGCGTTGCAGTTTTAACTTGCCAAGTTTGAGTTCATTTAAAAGATAAACGAGTTAAGTTTAAATGAGCCTAAGATTTGGTGTACAAACTTGGTTCGTTATATAAATGAGTCGATTTCGAGCACGACTTAAGCGAGTCGAGCATATTGAGCTTAGGTATAATTTTTTAAGAACTCTTTTAGCATAAAAATAAGAAAAAAACTAATCAAATGTTAAATAAATCGGGACTAAACAAGTCTAGCCTAAATGAGTTAGGTTCGAGCCAGACATCCCATTGTTTGAGCTTGACTCATTTAACTAAACAGACAAAGGAGTTTGTTCCAATTCAAGTCGAGCTTGAGTCGGGCTTAGTCTAGTCGAGTCGAGCTAGGTCGGACTCATTAACATATCAGTTAGTTTACAGCGCGCTAAGAGCATCTTTTCCTTGTTGATCTACTAAGCCATTATTTTAACATTCTTTTTTTCTAATTTTCATCTTTTGTTACATGCATGCTATTATTTTTAGTAAATGACAAAGAAATTTTATTGCTAAAGAAAAAAATAAAATCCAAAAGACTTGGACTAGTTTCATTACAACATTTGTTAAATAAACGGAAAACAAATCATCTACTTATTTTGCAGAGGGGTTTACACCATTTTACTTTATAATTTGAACTACAAAAAAAAATTAACGTCCTGAGGTCTTGTTAATGTAATTTGCTGAGATATATCTTACCTTCTTTCTCTTATTACCCATCAATTCTCATAGAGGATGAAGGGACATATGCCAAGTGGAAAAGAGGAAAACCCAAGTTTTAGTTAATGTGCTAACATTCATAGTTATTTTAAAAACTTTCCCAATTGAAGAGAAATCGATCACTTTAATTTCCTATTATTGCCTTTGAAATAGCTTACATTCATGATCTGAAATATATGAGTTGGTAGGCTGGTTGGTAGCTAGCGAAGAGGGTTGTATGAGCTGTCAGATCCTGATTCGAGACAATTTATTTGGATAGTTTATAAAAATAAGTTGCATTTCAAATGATATTTTTATGCAATTACAACTCTATACTATATTAAAAGCAACTTGTTCTTGAACGGTGTCCCACTTATATATACATATATTTCACCAACAAAAAATATTACAACAAAAAGTTAAAAATCAATAATTATAACTATCAGTTTAACATGACTTTTACATGAAATTTGAGATATTGTAAGTCGAATAAATACCTGCCCCAGCCCCTTGTGAAAACAAGTTCCATATGACACCGTGTCCTTAAAGTGCAAGTCATGAGCCAGTTCTCGGACTAGTGTCTGAGAGCCAAGAAATGGTACAAATACAATTGGAAAATTATATCATTTTATAACACTTGATCATTTATGAACAACTCAACAAACTCAGTTATTTCAAAAATCGAAATCAAATTCTCTAATGATAGTAACACCTAGCCTATACACAAGTCTAACAGAACCAGCGCTACACATCATTTAAAAGCTTTGATTCATAACATACTCAAAACTTTTAGTGGATAAAATTTAAATTATTTATTTGATATAATCAAACCGAAAATCATCATTTAAGTTAGCAATCAGAACCCAAAACTTAGATCACATTCTAGTCAATAACCTAATGCATATCAAAATATATACCAACTGATTTTGATCTTCATTTAACAAGGTCATTTCAAATACTAATAAGTGATTTTGATCTTCACTTAATAATCAAACCATATGTACAACTGAATATAGGAAAATTCAATAAAATCAAAATAAAGATAAATTGCAGCTCTTGTTCTACTATGGATGGGTATATCTAACTTCTATCAAGAATCATTTCATAATTGTTAATATAATTTCCAAATATAGCATGCAACTGATACATTGTGTGGAGCATCGCCGTCTAGTCTAAGAGGTGGATTTCCTATCGAACCCAAAAAAGAAGAAAAAAGAATGAAATACTAATTGTTAGACACGAAACTAAAAAGAGGGGGAAAATAAATGATTCAGTTTGAGTATTTCTTATAGAAACTCCTTCGATGTTGAACTTTTAACCTTTTGAATGTTCATAGTATACAGTTAGAACAACAACTAACTGTGGAATGTAATACCCAACATGAAAACGTCTATGCATATATCGAACTTCTAAAATTGTTATTATTTGTTAGTAAAGTATAGTCAAACTTCTGAAATTGTTAATCAGAATGAACTAAATGTAACTTGAATGTATATATCACATAGTATAATATCATTGTAAATGTAAACTGAGCTGAAAATATTTTGAAACTTAAAATCTCACTACATAATATTTTGTTGTTACAACTCTTATAAATTGATAGATAAAAACTCCCCAAAAAACTTGTAATCGTGAAGTACTGACATATCTTTATGATGCAGGTAAAACTACATCTAGCCTATTTTTTGAAAATTTCATCCGAATATATAATGAACCCAACTCTCTGAAGGCACCCCCACCAACTGAGGAGCAACCTGGACTTGAACACAGAGGTTAAACATGAAAAACATTTTAACTATATAATTAATATGTAGTTGAACATGAAAAACCTTTGAACTATATAATTAAAATCAGAGAAGCTAATTGTGTGTACATTTCATCAACTTGTTTAACTGCCCTACACAAATTTATTTTTCAAATAGTACCATTGGGTCATCTTGACCCACCGGCCGCCACAAATCCACCCAAAAAGTAATGACGTTGGTACTTTTGGTAGTAACCTATACAAGATAGTACATTTCACGTGTGTATCAGGACTGGGGTATCAAATTTGTCCTTTAAAAAAGATAAATTTTATGTAGACAATGATCTGAATCCATTCACATGTTCAGGCGGTGAAAAGAAAGAAAAACTTCATGTAGTTGAAATCTTTTAAATAATATAACTATCAGTTCACTTGAAGCATGAACAGTTCTAGTCCCCTACAACAAGCAGCAGGCCAGAGCACAATTTAAAAGTTAAAACAGGATAGAGGAGGCACAAAACCCATAAATCTCAAGTACCAAAGGCTAACAGTATAAAGAACCCATTAAGTACAATAATGGCTCACCAAAAAAAAACCACCTCAACCGGCCACCTCTCTATTTTTTGTTTTTTTAGTTTATTTTTAATGATTGTGTAGTTAATGCCATTTTTGTATGTAATGAGTCATCCACTAAAAGAGCATAATACTAACAAAATAAATTCATAATAATTGTGTATTTTAACCATTCTAATGTGTAATGAGTCAAACTACTAAATATAAGCAAATAACCACAATCCATATATACCAAATAAATTCATATAAAAGAGACATTAATTGAAAAAGGAAAAAAACAACTTCCATTGAGTCAAAGAATGAGGGGCTTTTGATCAGGATTCTTATCAGCCTCAACAAATTAGTAAAACAACGTAATTCTTAAACCCAACTTTAGATTGTTCGGGCAATTTCACCACTAAATCCTCTTACGGGTACCCATTTCCACCCACCACCAAAAACCCACCCAACCACCGTATACCACCCCCATTTCACAATTTACCGACAAGAATTTGGTTCCCAATGTTCAAATTTTTATAGCCTTGTCTATATAAAGAAATTGAGCCCAAAAAAGGTGGATTATAAAGAAGCATATATTGCGGAGCTTTGTTGAGAATGAGCACATGAATTCTAGGGTAACTTTAACAAACAGATATGATTAGTGGATTTTAAAAAAAATAAAAGCAAGAATTTACTAAAAATAGGAACATAAATGTAACTTTATATACATTTTGAAAGGGTTACATTAAGAAGATGCAGTGCAGGGGAAGTAATGGCATAGTTGCCTTAACTTTGGGCAGCTTTGCATGGTGGCTTTTCTGTATAGGGTGTGTTTGTTAATAGTGATAGAATCTATACTAGTAAGGGAGAGCAAGATCTTTGGTCTCTCTTGTTGTCCTCATTTTATAATCTCAATTATATCAATATTCTTTTTTAACTTAAAAATTTTTAATTCATGGTTATTAACGTAATTAAGAGACTATAATGTAACTGAGGATTTGGTTTAGTGGGGAAAGGGTTAAAACTTTCAAAATAAATCGCTCATTATCTATCCACTTACCTATTTTTCTCTTCATTTAGTTCTTGTAACTTCCGTAAATAGTATATTTCTTGAAGATTTTGACTTTTTTCATGTGATCAAACATTAATTTTAGTGTGCTGATACTATTGTTTATAAGGTGTCTTAAGGAAACTAAGCTAAAAGTTATTAATGCAACCTATGTTCTTTTCAACTCTCAAACAAAATAAGAAAGAAAAGTAACTTTCTTTAGTGCCAAATAGGCACTTACGTTATAGATAAGAAAATAAGAAACCAAATACATGTATATTTTCGATAACAAAAACAAATAAAAAGTTTATGGATAATGCAAACCTTGCCCTGTGGCGAAGCCAGGATTTTGATCCAATGGGGTCAAAATATTGTGGTCCTATAAATAATTTGGCGAGGGTTCAAGGCTGTGGCCCCAAACCAATTTTTTTTTAGATAATTTTGTATTTTCCGACCGGTTGCATATGTAAAACATGTATTTGGTTACAATATTGTTAATATAACAAGTAATAACATTATATATGTATACCCCTTATAGAACCCCTAATACTCCTTTCTAACTACAAATTTATTAATAAATATTTAAATTCCTTATGTTATGAAAATAATCTAAATTATATTATTGTTTATTTTAAAAATATTAGAGGAAGATGCATACATAAAGGAGTAAAAGTAATATAGAATTGAAAAAGTTATAAAAATTTTAATTTGTCTCCGTATATTAAAAGTTTTATAAAATTTCAGTAGGTTCAATTTGTTCATTACACTTAAATTTCTTCTAAATTTATCATATATCATAAAATATTTTTTTCAAGTGGGGTCAATTGACCCCACAAGTTCCAACGTGGTTTCACCACTGCTTGCCCATATTGTTAGGATATTTCACATGAATTTCATATTGGATAAATTCAAGAGTGTATATGTGTTAATAAGTATGGTAGAGCCTCAATCTAATAGGTTAACCTTTTCGGTAAATATGTGGTCCAACATGCTTACCTTGAAGTCTTGAACTTGAAGACTTTAGTCTTTACTAGATTAGTTTTGCTCCGTTTCAAATTTAAATCCTTCAAGCTTTGGGATTTAGACATGAAACTTAAGGGATGAGCTTAGGGCTCCACAACTTCTGAGAGTTCAAGTTTTTCAGAGGCTGATGGCCGAGACTTTAGAGACAAAGGAAATGCTAAGGTTTAAAGAGAGGCTAGGTTTTTTATTTCTCTTATTTGTAAAAATCCGAGAAACTTAGATATTGAGAAAATGAAAACAATAGTTAATAACAGTATTAATATACTAAAAATGAAGTCGTTTTTGTGTGTTAATAATAAATAATAAAATCAAATACCATATTATATCATGGTGCAGTCTTAAGAGGAGCATCCGCATCCACATTCCTAATAGTACGGATTTTTTAGGTTGTGGTGTGTTTGCAGATCCAAATACAGATTCTTGCTCCCCCTAACAAAAACAATCTTCCTTTTGGTTACCTTGCCGCCATTTCTTGAAAGAACAGAATTTATAGTATTCACTAAAATCTCTCCACAAAACCATAGATCTCTCATCTCAGTATCTAATCTAGATTCCCAAGCACGTTAGAGCTCCACCTTGCAAGGCTCACCCACCCTCCAAATACTCTTCTAAAAGAAGTGTGGAGCACCCTACCCTTAAAGCGACTTGGTATACTTTTACCAGAAAGATAACGCTATTATGATCTTTCTTCAGAGCTCATCCTCAAGATTCCCTGTTTATTTCCTTCGAACATGTCACATAGGGCACCAGGATGTTAATGTTCAGGCCTACTTATAATCCAATTAAGTTGAACCGAGAACAGATAGATCTATAATGTATCAAACTGTAAGGTTGGCATAAATTAATAGTCTCTTGTCGACATATAGATAGTTCATGGTCTCTAGTTCTCATTGCCATATAAAGATCCATACGAAAGTAGTACCACTTTAAACGATGACAGACAAGACCATATTGAAGACTAGGAATTATTTCTAAATATAGGCCATCTTCGAAAGAAATTTAACACACTAAATTCCATCCATAGGAAAATTGAGAACAACATCATAATCCAACAATTTATAAAACAATAGGATCCCAAACTTGACACTTCTGTCAACATTCAATGTGTCGTACACTTCTAACAAATCCAGCAAAATTTCTGAAGTAATAGATCCAATCAGCCATCTAAGTATTGCGCATGCTTGACAACCATCATTTCCTGTTGGTTTTTGATTTTATGATGTTTTGAATGATGACTAATTTAAGCATATTGCATATTTCGTGACTGCATGGATTATGGTTGTAAATATGATTATATAATATGCATGAATATTGGCAGTATATAATATTATATTATATGCATGGATTGTGGGTGGACATTATGGTAACATATAATAGTCCATATAAATCTATATTGCATGATTGACAGGGAATGAAATTTGGTCAACTGATTAGTTGATTCAAATTTGTTCTAGAAGCTTCAAAAGGTATATGCTCTAAATATAGTATATTGTTAACAAACCATATCTTTCGTATCCCTTCATATCAGATGATTGATATCATATCTCTTCGGTTGAGCTTATCAAGGAAACAAAAATAAGGCAACAGAGAACACACTTGACATCCATTATGAAACAATAGGATCCCAAACTTGACACTTCTGTCAACATTCAATGTGTCCTACACTTCTAACAAATCCAGCAAAATTTTTGAAGTAATAGATCCAATCAGCCATCTAAGTATTGCACATGCTTGATAGCCATATCTAGTCTCCATCATCCAGAAAGATTGACCACTTTAAGATACATAACCAACATCAAAGTGGTAAGTTCAATACGCAATAAGCCAGTAACACAGGATGATGACATGCATCTTGAAGACAGTACCATATGATCCGCAAATATGCTACACCATTGATGCGGTATGGGAGAAGAAATTCAATAAGTTTATTATTAATTTTGTATTGTTATTTAGAGATAAATGTTGAGTTATTAATAAAATTATTTAATAGGATATTATAGTAGTAGCTTTTCATTAGAAGAGTTTTAATTGTAGTAGTAGGAGAGTTTACTATAGTAGTAGATTTTAGTTAGGAGTTCTTTCTAAGTTAGGGTTTTTATTTTATCCCCAAGGATTAGGTTTTCTATTTAACCATTGTTATACTTCATTATTTTAAGAGATTATTGAATGAATTGATTTGAGATTAAAGTTGTGTGCTTTTGTGTGTGTTTCTTTACCGATTCTCTAAGGGAGATAGGTACTTGTTTCTTCTTCCCACCGTGTCCTACATCATAATGGTATCAAAGCCAAAATTCCTGATATCATTTGATTTCACCTAATTCCTTCCTACCTTATTTTTCTGTCCTCCATTAAATTGTTGAAGTTCGCTAAAGAATCGACAATAATTTTTCGAGACGAAAGCACGATCTGCAGCTGGAATCTTCGTCGTCGTAGTCTCAATCTATTTATATAAAAAAAAATTCACAACAGTGCGCGACATTGTTCGTCAGATTTTTTATTCTGCCAGATTATAGTTTGGTAACCCCAAGTTTCTAAAATTTTCAAATCAGCCCCTTAAGTTTCTAAAATTTTCAATTTTGCCCCCAAATTTTTTAAAACTTTCAATTCAAGCCTTAAAGTTTTTGAAATATTCAATTTTCCCCCATAGAGAGTGTTCAATTTAACCCCAAAAAATTTTGATATTTTCAATTCAATCCCTCTACATATATACAATGACTTCCAAGTTTAACAATTCAGACTTTCTTTGGGCTAAGATAAAGCAACTTGAACATCGAACTTTGCTCATTGCGAGTAACTTAAGTGGTCTTGTGTCCCGTATAGCGCAGACTATTAGAAATTATGCGATAAGCTTGCACTTTCTAAAATAAGTCTTGCATATTAAGGGCATATTACGAGTACATAATCACGTGTTATGTTCGTCCATATTTTGATCAAGTGCAAAAAAATGTTCATCCTAATCGTGTTTGTTCAACTAAAGCGACGCGTTCACAAGAGGAGCCCCGTAAAGTAAATCCTTACAAGACAATTGATGAATGTCTCATAATACGTATCAATAACCAAAATAAAATTTGTAAGGATAAAGAAGAGCAAGTATAATCACATATGGATGCTTGTGAGAAACATAAAGCGGAAGTTAAGTGTGTTGAATAACTTTCAGAGATGGTTTGCAGTAAGGAAATTGAAGTTAAACATAACGAAGATAAATTTGACGTCAACCATGTTGATTTTCTGTTTCCAGTTGATACATTTGAGTCCCAAACTACTTCAAATTTCTATATTATGTCATTGTTATTCCCAAAAATTGTGCTAATGACATTAAAACATCGAATATGGATGTTTTGTTGTAAGACATCTTTTGGACCGTGGTTTATTATTCTACGATATTTCTAAACTCGAGAATGAGTTTTTTTTTTCAAAAGTAAGGAGAATGATGCGGTACGAAAGAAGAAATTTAATAAGTTTATTATTAATTTTGAATTGTTATTTAGACATAATGTTGAGTTATTAATGAAATTATTTAGTAGCATATTATAGTAGTAGTTTTTTTATGTGATAAAAATATGTAACTGGAAGTGCACAGTGTGAAATTGAAGAACTAGCAAGTACAGGTCGAACCCATAGAGACTAGATTAATTTTAATATTTTCTTAATATCTATTTTAGGCGAATTAGAAATAAAGATTGAGAATCGATAAACTAGAATATATATGAAAACTAATAATGAGGAAGCAATCTAGGAATTCGAATCCATTAAATAATAAACATAACATATAATTTAATTTCTTATATTTTTATAACTCAACTAAGATTTTGATCTCTCTTCCCTTTAATTTAGTAATTTTACAATTAACGTGGGCAAACATAGACTATGAAAATTTAAGGATTAACTATAACCCATCAAAACTTATTCGAGCAAACATGGATTATGAAAAACTCATATCTTAACAATAATCTATCAAAACCTCTTAATTAATTTAAAATCACATAAGAACTATAAAACAAAAGTATTTCAATAACGAAACATGAAGACAAAATAATTAAATATAAAAACATAAATAATAGATGAGATAAAAAATATTATCAAGAATAATTATTTAATTTCATTTTCATCCTAGATTAAAGAAATTAGCTAGACATGGAAAATAATTAAACTAACTAAAATAAAGAAAAGAAGAAGATTAATAATGAATAAGAAAACTCCCTTTAATTAACGATCATCCAACGAACATACAATGAAGAAGTAATTTATTATACTCCTACTCCTAACCTAAACTAATATAATCTCTAATACCCATTCTCCTCTAAAACAAGAGACATATTTATATGAAAAATAAATTTGTGCCCTAATTTAGATTCATTGAACTTTGACATTTTTTTTTCTTTTTTTCCTCTTCTTTCCTTCTTGACTTCAATCTCTATATGGTAATTCTCCAAGAGTCCTTTTCCATCTTTAAAAGTTGGATATAAATCCTTTATTTGCTCCCCAAGAAAAATAAATGTTATTTTCTACTAAACAGAATAAAATGTATTAGTTAAATAAAATAAGCATGTAAAATAATAAAAATGGGAATATTAAAATGTATTAATTATGTGTCTATCAAACACCCCCATAACTAACTTTAGCTCGTCCTCGAGTAAATTAAGAAAATAAAAACAAAAACTATACTACCTCATTTTTGTAGGAAACACGATTGCATTTAGCATGTGCAACAAGCCTTTAAACCCCAAGGTTACCCCAAGTGGGCGTGTTGTGTCTCGTGAGGGTTTGCAGTGAATATACCCACAACATTCAAAAATATTTTTGAGTTCAACAAATTATGAAATTGAAAGAAAACTTCTAAATATCCATAGACATTATACATAAGCAAGATTTTGGTGTTGAGAAAACACTTAGAAATGATATACGTAGTGTTTTTGGGATAATCATAATTGGTATATGTTGATTTATTTTTATGTGTACTTCTTGTCCAAGAAGTAGCAAGTTTTAATGTGATTATATGAATTTTGTATATTCTAATTGAGGTAAATATTTTATTTTTTGACTTTTTATAAATATAGTGAAGTTCAAGTATTTCATATTATTATGATAATTGTCTTGAATTCTATATTTATTATTTTCAAAAGATATTATGTTTATGGTATTTCATGTCTAAGTTGGGATAAGAAAACACTTGAGGATATACTAATTCATGTGTGTAAATATTATTTGCTTTCTACATAAATTAATTTTGTTTGTGATAAATTAAATTCTTAGAAAGTAAATATAAGTTTTTATATTTTATGATTTATATGCAAATAAATGTGTGTAATATGATGAGTTGTGCTATAATTTGTATATAATGAATTTTATACTATTTACACAGAGTCAAGTGTTACGTGTTGGTATACTTGAAAATTGTACATGTATAATTTTAAGTGCTTATATTAAATAATTTTTTGAATTTGAGATTTTATGTAATTCAAAAAATAAAAGCTTGTTTTCTTATGTGGGGGTGTTATAAAAGTTTCTTAAGTTGAAGCAATCTTTATTTGAATAACTAATACATAAAATGTACAAGAACTTATTTTTTATTTTGAGAAGTGTTCCTTAATATTCTCATGTGGAAGTAATATTTATAGAAACATTGTCACATAAAATGTCAATTAATCTAAAATTTATTTTAAGTAGTGAGCATAATATTGTGAAGTGAAATTATTCAATGAGATATCAATTATTTAAAAGTGTGGGGGTGATTATTTAAGATTTTTATTTTGGTCTTTGAACTATTTGGAGCATAATTTTATTTATGTAAGAAATAGTAAAGCTTATGGATTTCTTGTTGCGAAATTCAATTTGATTGTGTAGTTCTGTGAAATGAAAGTCTTTGAAACACAGACTTTTGAATAATATTGAAGTGTGAACTTATTTCACTTAATTAATTATCTAAGGTTCAACAAACTGAACCTAGAAAAAGCAATACTGATTTAGTGAAGGAAATCAATATAATAATATAAAATACCTATTTTATTAGCCTAAATATGATCCAAAATATTTGTTGTGATTTAGTTCAATAGTGAGATTGAAATTAAGTTATAAATATTAAAGTTGATACATATTAGGTGATAATATGTGCATATTTACCTTGAGATTCTATCGGATATAGAATTATTTATATGTTTACACTAACAATATAATTGTATAAACTATAATGTGATAACTTTTGGGTATATTAATGATATATTTGATCATTTTACATAGTATTGTTAACGTAAACGAGTTTAAGACATCTATTTTTTTTTCTCTATGTTGAAAGACTTGTAAAATAGATGTTATCTTATTATTAAGTGAAAACATAGTGATGATTTCAACTAAACCAGTTTATTTGTATTAAGGGGTTATACTGAACTAAGTTTGATAACTTTGAGATTGAAGAATTTAATAGTTCTTTAATAGTGGTGGTACACTGGAAGTTATAAATTCTGATATTGCTATTGCAAATCTGATGTACATACACATGCGCTAGTGAGAGCCTTATGTTTGATATGTAATGCACGAAATCAGATACTACCTACAGTTTTAAACTTAGTATACCAATGATTTAAAATTGGTTTTTGTTAGATTTCTCAATGTTTTAATTAATAGATCACATAAATGTCACTTAAATTTTAGTGAGGAAAATTATAAATTTACAAGTAGGTGAATTTTCATCCAATCTTGGGTATTGTTTCTTAGATGAGTAAGAAACAAATGAGTATTTTCATTTCACAATATGGATCTAATGTAATTATTTTATGAGGGAAGTTTAATGGATTAGGGTGTTTGTTAAAATATTGATTGTAACTTAGTCTAAAGCCTCCTATTTCACAATAATGTGTTAGTAAAATTTTTATGTAGTACAAATTATTAATCTTGGATTCATAGCTGGTTGTGATCTTAAATAAGTAAGAAAATATTCACAAGTAGGTGAATATATAATTATATTTTTACAAGTAGGTGGATATATTATTACCCTTAGTGAGAGAATAATTTACTTGGAGCAGCAAGTAATACTCTTGTTTTATATGATGGAGAAAGCAAATGGAATCGAAATTTGTTGTTAAAACATCAAATTGTGGCTACTTTCATTACTTAGTTCATTATAATGTGATAATGAAATTATTTTGTATAGGGCATATGAGATTACCTTTAATGGTAAGTTTTGACATGTTGGTCATAGACATAATACAAGAATGTATTATAATATTTATCTACGAGGAAGCCAAGTGACGACTTGACTTATCTTTTTGCTAAGACTTTGACGAGAGCTTCGTAATTTTAACTATTTGTGATATAGAACTTAAACCACTTTGAGTCAGGGGTGATAGGAACCCAACCTATTCCTAGGTTACCCCTAGTTTATAGGTTCAATGGGAAAAACAAGTCACAACTGCTGACTGTGTTACTATCGATGTGGTTTCATATGTAGTCTAAGATAGTAACGTTTGTATCACGACCGAGGTTGAGTTATATTCTTAACAAAGTTGTTGTGTTCTTAGCAACAAAAACAAATGTGAAACACTTTGCCTATATGAACTAGAAGTGGAGCCGCTTCTTATAGAGGGTTGTGGTTTACTCTCTTAGAGGTTCATGAAACAGGATATTGCGCATGGCTATAATAGCGCAATGCTTTGAGAATATTCACTGTGGTAGAAGGATTTTGTGTTTGTGTGAAAATTTCGGTTATATCATACAGAAGTAGAGGTTCAATCTACGGACACCATCAACTTCGATGTGACTTTGAGTTGTTTACACTAAGAGAAGGTTCAATGCTCGTCACACCTTTTTTTATGCATAAAAACCTTGGAGATGATTGATAGAAAAGTGTTTGGAAGAAAATTAGTTTTTCCAAACAAGTGGGAGATTGTTATATATCGCACCTTATTTTACACTTTTGAGACTTATTGTTTGTCATATTTGAGTTTGATAAAACTCATTTATGGACATAATTTAAGTAAGTATAAAAGGTGTAACTTAATGTCCTATATGTGGAGAATGAGAGTAATTCATTTGGTTCAAGTTGGAATCGTATGACTTGTGTTTATCAATGACTTAAGTGAAACATTTGATAAGGTGCAAGTTGTTTGTAATAACTAGTTTGTCTTAGTTCCATTATGATTAATAAAATATTACTAGTTGCTTTATAAGCATAAGAGGTGTAATCTTATTTAATTATGTGAAACAAAAGAAAAGAAGTTCAATATATTTTGGATTTGACAACTAGTTAATCTTTGATTGTGACTCCATTTTTCTATTTAAATTATATTATTATTAATAATTTGTAACTTACACATCATTATGACTAATGTGTAACTTACAACATTATATCTATAATAACGTGTAATTAAAATAGATAATAGTTGTTACTATTATATATGTATACATATATATCTATATGTGTAGATATATGAAGAGATATACATATACGAGGAATGGAGTATACATACATGAGAAGAAGCAAACTTGCACATGAAATTTTCTCTTCTTTCAGTTAATTTTTTCTATAAACATATAACTATCACAAAGAAATATTCGACTGAAACATTTGTGAATTGCTATTACAAAATTAATTATTCAACTCCGAAACTTGGCATATATCCTGAAGGTATATCATCTGTAACTCATAGCAAACTATTCGTGGTGAGGGCGATAAAGACTTTAAGGACAGGGATTATCCGTGTTATATTTTCCAATTATTTTTTCGATTATGACTCTACGAAGCTACGATTTTTAACATATCCCTCGGTAAAGTACTACATCCTATTTTTTTATGAGGAACAGCCGGACAGGGAACATTAAATAGTATCAACAATTAAAACCTTCTACAACAAGTAACATAATCACACATGTCAATATTACTTCATTAGCTTACAGCTTGATCATTGAAAACTTTACTCCTCATTTACAACTTCTTCCACCTACGATCTATTTATTGGATCATAAACATGTGCTTATTAGCATACACCTCCATAAAATGAAACATGACAGCATTTAAAAAAAGAAGTGGAAGTTGATTTGTATTGCCATTCACTTGTTATTTTATTGTTGAGAAACTTTCTAAGAAAATTTAACCAGATAAGTATGCATAAGGTCACAAATTAAAACCCCGTAAATAACTGTTACATATATAGAACTCTTCATTTTTTTCTACTTGAAGAGTCATGTTGCTTATTGTAAAACTTTTGTGCTTAATTACAATAACGAAATATATCGATATAAAGAACTTGTACTTCCGTTGTAAAAATTCTTTCAATAATTCCAAGCCCGATCTTTTCAAAAAAAGCATGTATTGTACTTTTGTGCATCGATCCTAATAAATCATTCTTTCTACGAAGGTCAATTTTTATGCGCTAGCCAAGAGAAAAACAAATTACAAATTTTGTCGCGGTAGCCTGACCCCCTTATCATATTTTGTTGTTTTACGCCCCGTAACTCTTTAACCACCGGACAAAATCTCCACAGGATAAAATGAAACATGACAGCATTTAACCACAGGGACCGAAATCTCCACTCACCACAATAAACTAAAATCTCAAACTACTTTGTTCGGGAGCGTTTTACCGACCTTCACGTGGGCCGAAGGCTCGACATTAGAAGGACTTTAGAAGACCATTGGGCTGAAGCCCGTGTAGTGATTGGAGGTGTTTGGGTCAGCATCCGAGCCCTTTAGGTCGTAGTCTTACCTTGTTGTGTGGTGATCGTGGGTCGGTCTCGAAAGTACTTTGGGCGAGGCCCAAACCTCGATAATTGGGATTAGCTTGAGCTGCGCACGGTGGGCTTTTCCACGTGCAGAGTTTCTGAATCCTTATCATAATTGAATAAGGTAACTCCAAAGGTAGTCGTTGGATTGAATTCCACTTGCACCTTTTAAGGAGATTGTGTTGGACCCAAATATTGGTAACCTACCATATTTAAGAGTCCTAATCCGACTCGGAGGAGGATTCTAAGGTGGTGAGAGCATTATAAATACAAGGCCAAGGTTACAGTTAACAGGTAGTACCTACTTTTGAGCATTAAGCACTTAGCCTCCATTGTTAAACCTTGTAACGGCCTGTACTCATTCTCACACTGGAGCTATCCTCCGGCAGCACAAGTCGTCAAGCTTCTGTGTGATCTATTATTGTGCAGGTTCTAGCGCGTGGATTCTGTAATTGGACGCGTCGGCGAAACATGGCGTTAACATTGGCGCTAGAAGGAGGGGCTTCAGTGTTTAATCAATCACAATCAGGCTTTTCCGGTAAGAGACGATGACGAGCATGGCGTATGCTGTTTCTGAGCGCGACAAGGCCAAAACACACCAGACCACCCAGGTGAGAGGGTCGGTGAATGATAGACTGGGTTCCAGAATCTAGGGAGATCAGGTGGAACCGACTGGCTCCCCCCGAAAAAGACTCTTCCATGACAGCCATCATACCCCCAACCAGGCTAGTCCTGCGGATGAGAACCATTCTCAGGCGCCGGAGGCCCACAGGAAGGACCCATGAGAGAACAGTCGAGATCAAAGGGAGTTCATTCTGCTTTAAAAAGATCTGCAATGAACAAGGGCGCCACCGGCCCTACGCCTTCAAAGAAGAAGAACTCGAACAACAGATGGCAAAGGTGGCTGGAGAGCAGGAAGCCACCTCAAAAAGGCGTAGGCATCGGAGCCGATCCCGGTCATCTCAACGGGGAGAGGCTGGCAATAAAAGGAGCAGGCATCGCAGTCGGTCTCGAGAAGGTCGAAGTAGAAGGATAAGCCGTTCGGCAGAGCGACGATCATAGCGTCCAGGCAGATCGGGATTGAGGAAGCGGGACGCGTCTCCTGAATGTAGGAGGGATAAACACAGATCGTCCCCTTGTAAAGAGGAGACCGACCCCCTTGCTCGAAGGGTGGCTGAATTAGAAAAGTTGCTGTTGACGAAGAATTCGGTGGGTACGCCTTCAACTTTCTTAGGGTCACCATTCTCGTCGGAGATCAATCAGGAGACAGCCGACCCCCAAAAAAAGATGCCCCATATGGAGTCCTACGATGGGCTGGGGGATCCATATGACCATTCAGATAGGTATGATAGGCTGATGACGTACTATGGACACTCCGATGCCGCCAAGTGTTATATGTTCGCAACAACGTTGAAAAAGAGCGCCCGAGAGTGGATGGGAACCCTGGTGACGAGATCAATTCACTCCTGGAGTGATCTTCGGGAAAAATTTTATGCTCGGTTCGGGAGTAACAAGAGGCGGGGAAAGATCACCGCTTCACTCATGCAGGTCAGACAGAAATCAGATGAAAGTTTAGGGCAATATGTCAAAAGGCTTCGAGAGGCTGTGGGATCGGTAGCAGAGTTGAATACCCCACAAGCCTTAGGATTCTTCACTACTGGTCTGGACATCGGGAAATCGAAGAAGTTGATGAAGGATCTGGTGATCAACCCTCCGGCTGACTTGACAGAAGCTTTCCACTGAGTCGAGGGTTACATAGCAATAGAGGAGGCGATGGGAAACTTCAAACTGTACTCCCTATCCTATGAGAAGTCCAGGGATCGGGATAAGCAGAGTTATCAGAAGACAGATAATCAAGGGAGATCGGATAATTACAGTAAGAGAAGCTACAATGGAGGAGGTTCGGGTAGCGGACGGCCACCTTTCCCGAACAAGAATGTTAACAAAGTCTACACTGCCATCAACACGGATCGGGATAAAATACTAGAGGAGATGCAGAACAAGCCCTTTTTTGAACCATGCCAAGAGATCCCAAAGCCTGGGAAGAGGGGTCGGGACAAGTACTGTGCATATCATCACAGTCGGGGCATACGACGGAGGATTGTAACAAATTGAAGGATCTAATAGAAAAGAACGTCCAAAATGGGCAGTTGGTGCAGTATGTGGTTGGTCGAGAAGGCTCAGAAGCCCCACAGGAGAGAATAGGAACCAGGCAAAACACGATCATACCGCACCCACAAGCCCGAGGAGTTATCGATGTGATTTTGGGCGGGTCGGTAGGGCGTGTAACCGAAAGTAAGAGGAATGGGCATCTCGAGGTCGTGTTGGCGGTAACTGGTTCATCGCCCAGAAAAGATAGTGTTAGAGTTTATGCCCTAGAGGCCAATTATTTGATATAATTGCTTAACGTTTTGATATTATATTTGATTGAATAAATGAATGATTTTATTATGGTTTTATTTACTGCGTTATATTAATGTTAACATAATAAAAAATCCTTAGAATTGTGATACAAATTATATAGTTTCAAGTATGTGACTTGAACATGAGATTATATAATTATAATTAGTATCATTATTCTTAAATGTCCCTAGTCGAGTATCATTGTTGATGGGACAACAATGATGCATTGAGACTAGTATGTGGATTGACTGATGACCAAATCTCATTGGTCATAAATATATGAGATATTAAGTCAATGCATAGGTACATGTTAGAAAATGATGTACTGGACAGACCCACCATGAGAATTCTATGTGGAGCATTATGCGAAGTGTCATTAGCAATTCTCATAGTGACAATGATGTAATGGTCCTCTGACCTGAAATCACTATATTACTACACGAGAATTTATGTACTTTGATATCATCAAATGTCACCTTTAATAGGGTGGACTATAAAGGTGATTATTGGGTACATCATGAATCGTGTGAGGAATATAAGTGATCTAGATGGAATTTAACCTTCCTATATATTAGGGATGATATCCATAGGCCTCTTGATTGAGTAGGACTATGAAATGCATGACCATGCTCAAATAGTGATTTGTTTCATATAGTCTACTCATTGATCAAGAAAACTCAGATTAAATTATGAAGATTATGACACATTTCATAACTCGAGTTTAATCTAGGATATTAAGGTTAAAAGGATTAAATTACATTGAAACATTGGTCACGAAAAGGTTGCATCGAATCATCGATCTTATTATTACTTGGGTAGCAGTGATGCATTACTAGATGCCGCTCATTGTTTATAATTTTATAATATGATTTTAAAATTATTGCCAACGTAATAATAACCTATAGGGTCACACACATAGAACATTATTAAAAGGGAATTAATTTAAATTATAAGGATTTAAATATATCAATATGATTGATAGTATTTAAATCACGAATTTAAATTAAAAGGATGATATATATATATATATTAATTAAGTAAGACTTAATTAAGATATAATATATATATAAATTCAGATTTTATTTTAATTAGATTAGGGTTTTGATTAATTCCGTTTTATTGCTATATATATGATATATCAGAACATTAAGGAGGTTAATCAAAAACAAAAACCCTAGCCGCTCTTAGAGAGAGACTAGAGAAAAGGTTTCGAAAATCGATTCCTTTTGGTGGCTAGTACCGCGTTCCCTTCTTCTGCAGATCGTAGGACGATTCGTGCAGAGTGTTCGTGTGGATACCATATATAGAGACGCAGTCCGTTTGTATTGTGTTGGAGATTCGAGCGCATCAATTTCAGATACTAGTTTTCATATTCGGTATAATCTCTAAACCACTGAGTTAATTATTTTTCGCATGGATCCTGTTTTTGGGTTTCGGAAATTGTTTTGTATTGTTCTATTTCCGCTGCGTTTTATGTGCTGAAACCCTACAGATAGGGCATATGCAAAAGTATCCATCTCCTTCTCGGACGAAGACTACCCTACCGACCACATTGAACCACATGACGGGGCACTGGTAATAACGGCACAGGTCGGGCCAGTAGATATGAAAAGGATGATGATTGACAACGGGTCCTCAGTCGATATACTCTACACGCATGCCTATCAGAGGATGGATCTGGAAGGAAAAAAGATGTAGTTGGGAGGAGAAGGTCCGTTATACGGTTTTAGCGGCGACCCGGTGCATGTGTCAGGTACGATAGAGCTACCAATCAGGTTCGGCACAGCCCCTCAACAAGTAGAAATTATGGTGAAATTTTTTGTAGTACAAGTGGATTCGGCTTACAACGCCATCTTGGGGAGGCCGACATTAGCAGTACTGCAAGCAGTGACGTCTATACCTCACTTCAAAATCAAGTTTACAACACCGAACAGGATAGGGAGGTAAAAGGGGATCTTGACATTGCCCGAAGGTGTTATCAGAATACTTTGATTTCTTCAGGGGTCGGGGTCAGTAAACAGGAACAGACAATGGCCATCGAGATAGAGCCATTCATTGAAGGCAGTACTGAGCCAATGGCACTACCAGTAGAAGAGACAGAAGATGTGGAGCTGATACCTGGGAATCCATAAAAACTGATCAAAATTGGGGCAGGGTTAACAGAATCGCTATGAACTGGTCTGGTGGATTTACTTCGGGCGTATGCTGATATCTTCTCTTGGGAACCCAGCGACATGTCGGGGGTAAGCGAATCGGTGGCACTGCACAGACTGCATATAGACCCAAAGAGGGGACCAGTGATACAAAAAAGAAGGATCTTCGCCCCGGAAAGGCAGAGGATCATAGATGAAGAAATTGCTAAACTGCTGGAGGCAGGATTCATCTTTGAGATCGACTATCCCGAATGGCTGGCGAATGTGGTATTGGTTCAGAAGTAAAATGGGAAGTGGAGGCTGTGCATCGACTACACGGATTTGAATAAGGCATGCCCAAAAGATTTCTACCCTCTACCCAATATAGACCAGCTGATTGATGCCACATCAGGGTATGGAATGTTAAGTTTCATGGACGCTTTCTCGAGATATCACCAAATTTCAATGGGCAAGGATGACATCACGAAGACAAGCTTCATCACTCATCGGGCTATATATGCGTATCGAAAGATGGCATTCGGATTGCTGAACACGGGGGAAACTTATCAACGGATGATGAACTTTGTATTCAGAAACCAGCTGGGTCGAAGTATGGAAGTGTACGTGGACTACATGATCATAAAAAGCATGTCAGTCCGGGATCATCTGGAGGACCTAGAAGACTGCTTCGAAACAGTAAGGGAACACAAACTGAGATTGAACCCAACCAAATATACCTTTGGTTTAGGTTCAGGAAAATTTTTGGGATATTTAGTAAGCAAGAGAGGAATCGAATCGAACCCGGAAAAAATTGCGGCGATCTTAGACATGAAATCTCCGAAAACATACAAAGATGTATAGAGACTGATGGGCCGGATAGCCACCCTTCGGAGATTCGTGTCAAGGTCAGCCGAAAGGTGTCTACCCTTTTTTGACACTCTCAAGGGACCGAAGAATGATAAAATCTTCCAATGGACCTCAGAGTGCGAAGACGCGTTCCAAGGGATAAAGAAATATCTGGGCTCGACATTGTTATTGATGAAACCGATCCCCTTGGAACCTTTATACTTGTACTTGGCGAAGAGTCCGATGGAAGTAGGAGCCGCGTTGGTAAGGGATAAGGGAAGAAAGCAATTCCCAGTATACTACGTCAGCCATGTTCTTCGGGACGCAGAGACAAGATACCCGAACTTGGAGAAGTCTGCCTACACCTTAATAATTGCCAGCAGGAAGCTCAGGCACTATTTCCAAGGTCGATTAATAGTGGTGTACACGGATCAGTCGTTAAAGAAGATTTTGCATAAGCCAGAGGTATCAGGCCGATTGGCCGCTTGGGCGATGGAGTTAACACAGTTTGCTATAGAATATCATCCCCGAACGATAATAAAGGGTCAGGCATTGGTAGACTTCATAGTGGAGTGTTCTTTCACAGAATCAGACGTAAGTACAGTAACCAGAACCCAGCAAGGGCCAACCTCATGGACCGTATACGTGGATGGATCAACGACTTCAGAAGTCAGTGGGGCAGGGGTCATTCTGACAAGTCCCGAAGGGTTCAAAGTACAGCAGGCAATTCGATTTCAGTTTAAGGCCACAAACAACGAAGCAGAATACGAAGCCATCCTAGCAAGAATCCGATTGGCCCGGAGCTTGGAAGTACAAAAATTGGTCATCTTCAGTGATTCGCAGCTGGTGGTCAAACAGTTTTCGGGTGAGTATGAGGCTCGGGGGGCAAGAATGTCAAAGTATCTGGCCGAGGTAAAAGATATGCTCATATACTTCGCATTGTACAGTTGTCAGGGGGTGGATCGGTCAGATAATACAATAGCAGATGCCCTAGCGAGATTGGCAACCACTGAAGAAAGCTCCTTCAACGGGTCAGTGTACCTGGAGGTTCTAGAAAGGCCCAGTGTTCCGAAGACAGAAGTGCTAGCTCTGGACCGACTTGACTGCTGGCTCACACCTTTTATCTCCTACTTGGCAGATGGGACTCTCCCCTCGGACCGAATCCTAGCCAAAAAAGTTAAACACATGAGTTCGAGCTTCGTCCTCATAGACGGAGACCTATACCGAAGGGCCTTTAGCTCCCCACTACTCAAATGCTTAACCCCATCAGAGGCAGATTACACTCTTCGGGAAATACATGAGGGAATCTGTGGGGATCACATGGGAGCAAAGTCACTGGCACACAAGATTTTGAGGCAGGGGTATTACTGGCCAACTATCTACACGAAAGCTAAGGAATTCGTCAGAAGATGTCCAAAGTGTCAGCTGAACAGTACTATCCCACATCAACCTCCCGAAGAGCTGTATTCGGTCTTGTCCCTAATTCCGTTTGCTGTATGGGGAATCGACATCCTAGGGCCTCTACCAAAGGCCAAGGGACAAGTCAGTTTTGTGATCATGGCTATCGACTATATGACAAAGTGGGTCGAAGCCAAACCACTACAGAAGATCACCGAACAAGAATGCCTGAAGTTTTTCAAAGAAGGAGTGGTTTATCGTTTTGGTATCCCGATGGTAGTGGTCTCAGATAAGGGCAGACAGTTTATGGGGTCCAAGTTCGAAGGCTTTCTGAAAGAATTAGGAATTCAGCACCGTAAGACCTCGGTCTCTCATCCTCAATCAAATGGTCAAGTGGAAGTGACCAACCGAACCCTGCTTAACGGGATAAAACGAAGGCTGGATGAATTAAAGGGTCGGTGGCCTGAAGAACTACTAAGCATTTTGTGGGCATATCAGACCACTCCGAGGACAACAACCGGGGACTCTCCGTTCAGACTGGCATACGAGACTGATGCACTTATACCAGTTGATATTGGGTCCCCTACTCTTCAAGTCAGCCAATACAAAGAACTATACAATGATGAAGGTTTGAAAACAAACTTGGATCTGCTAGAAGAGGTTCGGGATTCAGCTATGATGAGGTTGGCCATCTATCAGCAACGAACAGCCCGACACTATAATCAGAAGGTGAAATTGAGGAGATTTGAAGTTGGAAATTTGGTCCTCCAGGAGTCGGAGGCATCAACCCCCTAGAACACCGGCAAGTTGATGCCTAACTGGGAGGGACCTTATGAGGTGGTAGAAGTGATGAAGCTAGGTACTTACCGGCTTCGAGCTATGCACGGTTCAGAGGTAAAGAATACATGGCATGCTGAAAGACTTAGAAAATTTTACCAGTAATAGTTATGTCATTCTTACTTTTATCCATGTAACCGCTTCAGTTTAAATGAAATAAATGAAAGTTTTCTTTGGAGATGTTTAAATTCATCTATATTCATATATCTCTTAATACTCGAACGGATATGCTCCGGGCACTATCCGATCAGAAGGTTCGGAAAGACACCACCAATCGAGATAAGTTCCGAGCATAACTGATCGAGAATTCGATAAATTCTCAAATCTGACAGGCTTCGGGCACTATCTGATCAAAAGGTTTGGAAAGACACCATTGATCGAGATAAATCCCTTGTATAACTGATCGAGAAAAATGTTATTTTTCAGTTAATCTTTGGGCATGGTCCGATCAAGTAGGTTCGAAAAGACACCACTGATCGAGATAAGTCACGAGTATAACTGATCGAGAAAAATGTTATTTTTTAGATAATCTTCGGGCATGGTCCGATCAAGTAGGTTCGAAAAGACACCACTGATCGAGATAAGTCACGAGTAT
This sequence comes from Panax ginseng, assembly GCA_020205605.1. NCBI lineage: Eukaryota > Viridiplantae > Streptophyta > Magnoliopsida > Apiales > Araliaceae > Panax > Panax ginseng. Next base: position 48,974,778 of record CM035132.1, read on the forward strand.
AACTGATTGAGAAAAATGTTATTTTTCAGATAATCTTCGGGCATGGTCCGATCAAGTAGGTTCGAAAAGACACCACTGATCGAGATAAGTCACGAGTATAACTGATTACAAAAATTTAACAAACAGAACTTTCATACTTCATTCATAGTTGTGAAATTTTTACAAAACCCGATCGCTCACGATTCGGGTGAAGTACAGAAAAAAGGGAGAATAAAAGTTACAAAAATTATAAGTCCTAACAAGAGCTATTCAGGAGGAGGGTTGTCTTCGGCTTTGGCCTCAGATTCATCATCAGAGGAGTCAAGGATGGAGGTATCGAGCCCAGCATCCATCAGCTTTGCCTTAATCTTTTCACGATAAGTTTCATACCCTCCTCCAAATTGGGCCATGACTTTCTCGTTCAAGGCATCAGATTCTTCATATTCAGTGATGGTTGTCTGCTTGGCCTCGACAAGCTCTCCTCGCAAGGCTCTGACTTCAGTTGTCAAGGCGTTATTGTCTCGGGTCACATGCATCATTTTATCATGCAACCCAGAGAATTTTGCGGTCATGGCAGCAATAGCCTTCTCCCGATCTTTGACCTCCCCGGACAGTTCATCCCTCTCCTACAGAAGTAATGCATACTTCTTCTCGAGCTCCTCAACATGATGATTAGCTTGCGCCGCCTTGCTTTGAGTCTTAGCATGGAGATCCCGCTCCTTCTTCAGGTCCAAGTTCAGGCACCAAACCTCAACCTCGAGCAGCTGCACATCTGATCTCAGCTGAACCTCCGTTTTTGTGGTTCTAGTGAGGGGAAGAATAGCTCGAGCAAGTATAGCGTTGGCCTACGATAAACATATACATCAGTTGTCAAAATCAGACTCTAAGTCAGCAAGAACGAGATCAGCAGTATTAAAAGTTACCTGGCATTGAGCCCGGACATAGGCCACTAAATACTCTTCGAAAGTAAACCCCTTAAACCATTCATCATCGCCCGAAAGCTTAAAATGATCGAACAGGGTAAACGGGAAAACCTCCGAGGAGCTTTTCGGCCCACAAGTAGTTGGAGAACCGTGGGATGAGTTCGGCTTGGAGGATGGAGTAGATGCCACAACGGGATCGACCTCGACCACTTGTTGTTCAGGAAGTGGCTGCTCTGGAGCTTCGGTGAGTCGTGGTCTCTTGGATCGGGGCTTGAGAGGAACTTCTTCGGTATCCTCCGAGTCCTCGACCACCTCAGCTGGAGGAGGAGGTGGCAGAAGGGTCAGCTTCGGGCGGGTTGAGGTAACGACAGTGGTGAGAACTTTGCCGGCCGACTTGGAAGGTTTCCTGGACTTCTTCAACAAAGTCGTCTTCTCCGCACGGCTCATCTTCAACGCCACTTTGTTGGTGGTCGGGGGGTCGGGTCCTGAAGCGAACCCCACCGACAGCTCGGTGATGGGGATGGTTTCTTCATCGGGAGAGCCATCGGTTATCGGCGGATGAATCAGCTCGATGGTAATAGGCAGAGGAGTAAGGGATTCAGCAGCCCCTTCGGGCTTGAAAATTGTCACTACACAGAAGAGAATGGGTTAAGGAATAAAATATCAGAAGGCAAAGAAGGGAATTCAAGAAGGGAGATGCTTACATCCATATTTGTAAAACCAGGCCTCATTAGTCAGAGCTCCCAGACTCCATTCGGTCTTATTCCACTTCTTGTAAAATGCTTTGAAGGTGTCTGCCCGATCCTTAGGGAACTTGGACACCTTCGCAATAAGATCTTGGGGATGGGACCAATTGGGCAAGAGTTGGAGATCAGTTCCTTTCGCAAAGAACCATTGTTCATGCCACCCCTTGTTGCTTGAAGGGGTCTTGATTGGGACAGAACGAGTGGGTCGTTTGTTTAATTACCCAAGGTTGGGCTCTTTCGACCCGCCAACGGTGAATAAGGCGAAGAAAAAATCGAGTGATTCCCATTTCCTGGCATATGGCTATGAAGGAGACTAGGTGGATGTACGAGTTCGGCACGAGCTGTGCGAACCTGACTCCCACGAAGCACAGGAAAGAAGAGATAAATTTATACAAAGGGAACCGAATCCCATACTTCAAAACGTACAGAGGGACGGCCACCCATTCGCCCTCGGGATGCCAGAACATCTTCTCGTCGGGCTTCGGGATCCGGAGCTTGTATTCTTTGGGGATATTAAAGAGGGTTCAAATATCGGTAATTTGAGATGGTGTGATGGTAGAGGGGTGTGGAGATGGGAAAACTCTTCGCTGGAGTGATAAGCGTTTCGGATCCTAGCCTCAACGCTTATTGGAGTAGGCAGGACCGAGGAGGGAGTGGCGTCGGAAGGGACCACTGGTAGTTCGATTGGAATCAGGTCGCCGGAGGTGAAGGAAGGGAGAACTGATTCAGTGACAGGAGGAGGAATGCTAGAATCGGCCATTTGTGGTAAATGAAGTAGAAATGTGGTGTTTGAAATAAAGCACAAAGGAACAAAATATGAAGCATAAAGGAACGAAAGGAGGTTGGAAATATGAAGATTTCGACCGAAAAAGAGTGAAATAGGGGAAGTTTGAATGGACTGAAAGCTCGCCCGATATCGCCCTTGCCGGAAAATTTGAACAGAGGTTCTGAGGAGAGAAGATTCTGGAAAAGTGATAACAAGGGGGAAAAGGGGGTTTTTATAGGTGTAGGCCAAGGGCGGTTATTAATACTCAAGGTGGGGCCAAACATGGGGAGACGTGCAATATTTAGGAAAACGAGGACAGACCGCTGGGCTTCCCCAGACAACTCATTATTAGCTGTCGTGACCTTTTGGATGCCTGACCTTTCAAGTCTCTAATTATAAATATAATCAGAGACTGGGGGGCAATGTTCGGGAGCATTTTACCGACCTTCACGTGGGCCGAAGGCTCGACATTTGAATGGTTTTAGGAGACCATTGGGCTGAAGCCCGTGGAGTGGTTAGAGGTGTTCGGGTCGGCATCCGAGCCCTTCGGGTCGTAGTCTTACCTTGTTGTGTGGTGATCGGGGTCGGGTCCTCGAGTCCTTTGGGCCGAGGCCCAGACCTGATGGTGGGATTGCTTGGGCCTGCACGGTGGGCTTTTCCGTGTGCAAAGTTCAGAATCCTTATCATAATTGAATAAGGTAACTCCAAAGGTAGTCATTGGATTGAATTCCACTTGCACCTTTTAAGGATGTTGGGTCTCCAACTTTTAGTTTTATTTTGATGACAATAATTAGTAAATAAATTAATTAAATGGGTAGAATCCTCTCCATAGGATTTTTATTATATTTATTTTATTTATTTTATTTATTTTATTCATTTAGACCAAAAATATTTTCTAAATCTCATTTAATTGATTTTCTTGATCTTAATATTTTAAAGTGTTAAATCAATTGGGTCATGCATTGTGGGACAAAAGTCATATGTTGATTATCAAATGCTTGTTTGACCGAATTTAGAAAGAAGATGAAATGTTGATTAAATCATTTTTAATTGTGGGCATCTTCTATTTAGTTTCAAATTAATTTTATTATTTAAATATCTCAATTTTTTTATTATTTATATATATATATATATATATTATATAAATTCTTTTATATATTTAAACCGTATATATATAAATTATATATTATGTTTATATATATGTTTATCGTATATATATATAACATACTAGATATTTATTTATATATTTAATGCATGCTACCATGAGTCTTCATATGTTGCCATTATCCTAGAATGCAAAATGTGAGACTATCTTTTTGGGACAAACCGTATATTGGCTGGCAAATTGTTTGGTCAAACATAATAAATGCTTAAGAGCTAGAGAAAGGCCTGGGCGGTTTTTTAGCTTCCTACCGCGTATGTGCTTGATTAAATCCGGACTCTTCAATTTAAAAATACTTTATCTAAACCATACGTTCAAAAAATTATTTTTCTAAATTACTATTTTGCCCAAACTTCAAAATTTCTATAAATAGGGAGTATTTCATTCATTCGATTTTTACCAATTTAGTGAAAAGAAAATCATACTCTCCTTGCCTACATTCTCTCAAAATTTTATATCTCTTCATACAAAAGTTCTGATTATTTTTGAAGAGAAAAATTGGTCCAAGTATTGAGATAAGTTTAATTTCTGTTGAATTATTTCTTACTTGTATTTTACCTAGATATACAAATACATATTGTTCTACACAATTTTATACATCTATATTTCATCTATTTATCAAATAAAAGAATACTTGGGACGCCGCAAGGCTACAGAGATAAACCTCTACGGAGAGGAATCGAACCGTACGATTCCTTAAAGTCTTTAGTAATCTTTTATTGATATTATTTATATAAATATTATAAAATAGATACGACACTTGATAGCTCAAAACAATACTGAGATACTACTCCAAAAAGAGTAGTCATCCGAACCGGATTTGAGAATCGTAGTGATCTATTAAAAATATTTATATAAATATCAATTGTGAAAATTATAAATTTTGTCATACTTAGACGTCGCAAGGCTACAGAGATATACCTCTAACAAGAGGAATTCGAACCGTACGATTCCTTAAAGTACTAAGTGACATTATCTATAAAAGTTCACATAATAGATAAAATATTCTTATATATTGTTTGAGTTAAACAATAATATTTGTTATATCAAGTATTGCTTAATTGATTTATATATTATACTTGATATCTGTCATCACAAGTATTTGATCATAAATTTATTTATTCATAAAATACTTGTTGCATTATATTTAAACTTTTATTTCACAAACTTAAGTGAATATATCTGCTTAAATAGAAGCATATTTGATTCAAAGCTTAAAATAACTTATTTGCTTACTCAGAAGCACTTTCACTCTAAAAAGTTATTTAAACTTAAAGTGACTTTTCTTTTCTCCTTAAAGAATAATTCTTTATAAATTTGTATTAAATTATATATTTGCTTAAACAGAAGTATTTTTGAGCTAAAGCTAAAATTGACGTATTTGCTTATTCAAGAAGCATTTTTACTCAAAACATAAAAGTTATTTAAGCTTTTATAACAGTGCTTAATTTACTTATTTGCTTATTCAAGAAGCACTTTTCACATAAAATATAAAAGTTATTTAAACTTTTATACCAAAGCATAATTTTCATATTTGCTTACACAGAAGCTTTATTTAATCAAAGCACAAATTAATATCTGCTTACTAAGAAGCATATTTTCTCAAGTATAAAAGTCTTTGAACTTTTATAAATATATTTTCTCTTTAATTGATATCTGCTTATTTGAGAAGCATCAATCTGTACTAAATTCTTATTTGCTTATTTGAGAAGCATCAATCTGTACTTAATTATTATCTGCTTATTTGAGAAACAATTGTTGTAAAATCATTTTTAAAAGGAGAAAAGATTAGAGTTAGTTTATTTTATGTACCTGTGAGAAAGACGAGTAATTCTTCGACCAAGACCAGAGTCTTAGAGAGGTCAGCAGGAAGTTGGGTCTCTAGTGTACTTGTGAGGTGAGGAAGAGGTTGTTGTTTCAAGACCAGATCATAAAATAGAACTGAACTCAAAAGAAGGTACAACTAAACTTGAGGAGGGAGCGAGGAGCTTGTTGTCCAAGATAGAATAGTTGGGAACAGTTGGAAGTTTGACTATAAAACTTTGTAAAGGCTTCTCCGCCTGTTGAAGGAGTTTTTATTACTGATGGTAATAGGATCTCAAGTCCTGGAGAGGAGCTTGAGACTGGACGTAGCAGCATACCCGGGATGTATGTTGTGAACCAGACAAATCTCTGTGCATTGTGTGATTGATTTTTTACTATCTTGCATATTATTTTCTAACACTGCAAATTAATTATACAAAAATCAAAAAGGCCTAAGATAATTTTTTAATCTGTAATAATCTATTCAACCCCCCTTCTAGATTATTATTGGACATTCAAAGGAGATTGTGTTGGACCCAAATATTGGTAACCTACCATATTTAGGAGTCCTAATCCGACTCGGAGGAGGATTCTAAGGTGGTGAGAGCATTATAAATATAAGGCCAAGGTTACAATTAACAGGTAATACCTACTTTTGAGCACTAAACACTTAGCCTCCATTGTTAAACTTTGTAACTACTCAGACTCATTCTCACACCGAGCTATCCCCGGCATCACAAGTCGTCAAGCTTACAGTGATCTGTTATTGTCAAGTGTTCTAAAGACGTGGATTTTGTGATTAGGCGCTACCATTTAAAACTTTATTAACATACTTCTTTGAAGTAAAATTATATTATATTTCCGAAAAAGAAACCAGACAAAACAATGAGGTACAAAACACCTTCCAAATAGTCTTTTATTAATAGTTTTTAGAATATCATGAAATCAACACTTCACCACCATGAACTAAACAAGTCAATAATTTTGATTTTCAAGTTAACCTAGTCCAATTATCAAGATCAATGATCATAATACAAAATTTTCACACTAGCAACTGAACAAACCCGCTTGGGTACATATGTGACGCCCCCAAAACTAGGTATACATCACCCATCTTGGGTCGCCAGATACATGGTACATAATTTCAAATATAACTTAATTATACAACAGTCGTGTAAAATACGACAAAACATAGCTGAGAGTTTAAACAATAATATTGCCTTCTATACTATCCACTCTCAATGGAGTCCTCATTACATTTATTATCACACTATTTCACAGAATAGTGAGGACTACTAATACTATCATCTGGACCATCACTCCGTTCCCCGACTTGTCCCAGCTATATTCTCATTTCCTGAAGAGAACAATGAAAGAAAGGGTGACCTTAACTAGCCCAGTAAGAAATATTATGACTAAGATAATGGAGAATAAATTATCGTTAGCCTTCAACAGTGTTAAACTGATACAATAACAATAGACATCAAGTTTAACTGCAGCGGAACAAGCAATCCATTAAAAGAGTCAAGTAGAGAATAAAATCTACTATCTTTTATGATTTAAAAAGGTTTTTCATCACTTTTATCACTAAGACTCAGCTCAATAAATAATTCACATCATTAAATCATCCATGCACTACAGGCCAAGGATATTCTTTAGTATCACGACCACGAATTATCGGTCCTGATCATGCCATAAAATAATTCATCTTTGCACCCTTGGTTGAAGAGAATCCATAGCCATAATCATACCAAAAACTGTCCATCAATGCATTACGGGCCAATGAGGACTTTTTCCACATCATTTGTAACATTACGGTTATGATTATACGGAATAATCTCTGGTCATAATCACACCAAGTCCATCTATGCACTACAGGCCACAGATGACTTTCAACATAATATAAATCCGAGGATGATGACAATGACATAATAATTCAATAAAAACAAGTTCAAGAATTAATTTATCCAAGAACAAATAACGTCCAAATTGTCAACATGATACTTCTTTGTAGAGTAAAATTCAAGAATGCTCAGAAGAATATTTCCATGAAAAAATATTGGATGAAGCGCAAATATCAAGGATATTCTACTAATTTCATGGAGTATAGAAGTCAAAACTTTAACCAACTGAGTATAATAAAGAATGGAATTACAAAAGAAATCATCATGCATGTGGTACTTCAGATGTATGAGCGAGTTATTCCAATGAATAATAAATAACGGAACCAGTCCCATGTAAAACACACGGCATGGATATTCCAACAAAATAATACGAGAATGGAATAACAATGAAATCACTATGCTTGCGATATCTTATGCATAGGCAGTTATCCCAACAAAATAATAAATAACGGAACTAGTCCCACAGTAAAAGCATGCATAACGTGATATTCCAATGAGAATAATAAAGATTTTAACCAGTCCGACGTAAAAGCACGCAAAAAATATTCCAACGAGTAATAATAAAGACGGAATAATAGAAGAATTTCACCATGTATGCGGTATTGTGCATAAACAAAGTTATTCAACATAATAATAAAGAATGGAATAATAAAAGAATTTCACCATGTATGCGATTGCGATTAACAAAGCGTTATTCCAACATAATAATAAAGAATGGAATAATAGAAGTTCTCTTCATGAATACAAAAGAAATAATACCCCTTACGAGTACAACAAATAATATCCCTTACCGTAAAAGAAACTGGATATAAGAGTAGGGAAGTAGCAGATTACTTTTCTTCTTTCTCTCTATAATTTTCTCTCTCTAGAGTTTCAATGAATTCGTAAGAAATAATGAAGGAATGAGCTTCTATTTATAGAAGAATGGAATGCATAGTAACTGAGATAATCAAATCCTTCCTAGGAAAGGAAAAGTAATAAAACAAAACTTATATAATATAATCTAATAAAACGAATAACTTTATAAAAGTATTCTGTTTTATATAAAAAGATTTTTTATTTTATTACATTAATAATACTAATAAAATAAAGCTGAGTGACTTATCACATACGCATTAATAATTAATACCGTGTGCTACTATGCAACCACGCCATTCATCGTACTTTTACTAACGAGTAGTTCAACAAGATAATTCAGTAAAACTTCCGTCGTTATTTTCATAAAAATATTTTTGTCGTTTTCTCAATCCGATAATAATTCCGTTCCGGGGTCCACCAATGATTGTGCCATTGTACGAATATTCCCTGACCAATCGAATATAATATGACAACTTTCATACTTTGCAAAATTTATAAATACTACCTATAACTATAACATTATATCAAATCTACACCATAATATTAAAAAATTATTTCGAAAAAATTTAATATTTATTCATAAAATCTGGGGTCTCACAACATATATGTAAAAATTGTTTTAAGCAACCAAAAAATATATAGATTTCTCGAACATTTAACAACAATAATCGATAATTTCCACATTTTCACGACAACCAAACGCATAATCAATGAGATAAATGGATAAAAATAAAACCCTGATTTTGAGTATGTAGGAAGAAGAAGAAGAAAATATTACCTCTGAGCAAAACGAAGAGAGAGAATTGCAGATAAACTGATGTCGTATGAGTTCAGAATTTAGTGTATGTTTAGGAGGAAGGAACGAAGATTAAAGTTTTGTAGCAGGTGTTGGAAAATATAGCAATTAACAAGACGAATAATATAGTAAATTGGAACAACTTAGCTGGAAAAACGAGGCGTAGCGTAGCTACTGTCCTAAAAAGTGATTTCGCCCCCACTGATAATAATCACAGTACAAATGGGTTGCCGGCGGTCACTCTTCAACGGTGAAGTCTCCGATCGTGTGTACTCACAGAAGGAGGCTTTGGACTTGTCTATGTGGATTGTCCAATTAACAGAGTATATATTTTTTGTAAGAAAGAACAGAACAAACTGTATATTATGTGAAGAACAATGATGATGGCTGTAAGGAAAGGAAGAAGATGATAATAATATGGGTATTAAATAAGGACGATTATTAGAACGTTACTGTTTTCGTTAAATGAATGTTGAAACGGGGTTTACAGAAATCATAATAAGGCACGTTTGGGAGTTACAGAAATAAAAGACCAATTAAATTGGGAGTTAAATAAATAAATACCAATTAAATTGGGAGTTACATAAATAATTTTTAAACATAACCAACAATCCCCCACATGATTTAAAATTATCAAAGAAAAAAAAATAAAAGGAAATGAGAATGGTAATGGATTTTAGTTACATAACGTCGATACCTTGTGGGTTTGAATCGACCCTTAGTGGAACAAGCTCATGATTATAGATTATAGATGAACTATATTCTTGAACCTATTATCTATGATACAATCAATTTGACTTGCACACATATCTAAAAACCTTGAATCCACACAAGTCCGCGGTTGGGTGCGTTCTAGGCCATGCGCTATATCCCAGATTTTCATAAAGGCTCTAGAGAGTTTGCCAAAGACTCTCATAGGAAGCGACCAACACTTCCACCTTTATATAATTGAACTCATCAAGTGTAAACTGACATACACCACCCTTTAGGGCTATGAGTTTCATTAAGAATCTAAACGATTCATCATTTCACAATTTGTCAGTAAGCACCACATGCACACAAGAAGAGATATAAATAATTGTAGTGCTATAATTAAGTAATTACGTGACTTGTTGTTACCCATTGAACCCAATTCATGGGATCTCCAATCACATGGGTTGGGTTTCCATCGCGTATTACTTACTCAAGATGTTGGCAATAGTCTCATCCCTCTAGATGCTTCTTGGACACTCTTTTTAATCAATCCCTTTGTAAGCGGGTCCGCTAGGTTCTTTTCAGACCTTACAAATTCCATGGAAATAACACTGTGAAACCCCAGATTTTATGAATAAAGATTTAATTTTCTCGAAATAATTTTTTTTATATTATGGTGTGGATTTGATATAATGTTATAGTTGTGGGTAATATTTATAAATTTTGCAAAGTATGCAAGTTGTCATATTATATTCGATTAGTAGGGAAATATTCTTTTTATCAGGGAATATCCGTACGACGGTACAATCATTGGTGGACCCCATAATGGAATTATTGTCAGATTGAGAAAAAGACAAAATATTTTATTGAAAATAATGGTGGAAGTTTAACCGTTAATACTGTTGAACTACTTTAGTAAAAAAAGTACGATGAATACGTGTGGTTTCATAAGAAGCACACCATTGATTATTGATGCTTATGTGATAAGTCACTCGCTTTTGTTTTATTAGTTTTATTAATGTAATAAAACAGAAAACTTTTTATATAAAAATGTAATAATTTTATAAAGTTATTTGTTTTATTAGGCTAATAGTAAAATCTTTTTATATAAAATGTAATACTTTTATAAAGTTATTCATTTTATTAGACAATAATTATATTATATTATATTTTATTATACATAGTGTTTGCATAGTGTCTCAGATATAGTGTTTGTATAGTAAAATCTTTTTATATAAAACAAAATACTTTTATAAAGTTATTCATTTTATTAGATTATAAATAGAATATATTATATTTTATTTAAAAGATTTTACTTTAAATATGGACCATCGATTAAAGTAAATCAATCTAGACCGCTCATGAGTTAGTTACTTATGCACCCATTTTTCTATAAATAAAGCTCATTCCTTCATTATTTTCTTACAATTTCTTCAAACTCTGTAGAGAGAAATTATAGAGAGAAAGAAGAAGAGTATTCTGCTACGTCACTACTCCGATATCAAGTTTCTTTTACGGTAAGGGATATTATTTGTTGTACCCGTAAGGGGTATTATTTCTTTAATTTGTATTCATGAAGAGAACTTTTATTATTCCATTCTTTATTATTCTGTTGGTTAATAACCTATATACGCGGGCTACCTTATACTTGGTGAAATTCTTTTGTTATCCCATTCTTTATTATTCTGTTGAAATATCCTGTCTGTGCGTTTTACGCCGGACCTGGCTCCATCTTTATTATTATTCTGTTGGAATCTGTGTATTTTACGCCGGACCTGGTTCCATCTTTATTATTATTATGTTGGAGTATCATGTATGCATATGCTTTCACGCCGACACGGTTCCATCTTTTATTATTATTTTGTTGGAATATCACATGCATGCGCGCTTTATCTTGGGACACGGTTCTGCATTTTTATTATTACATTGGAATATCCTGTTCATGCATTTTACGCCGGACTTGGTTCCGCTTTTTATTATTCTCGTTGGAATAACTTTGTCATCTGAAGTACCACATGCATGGTAATTTCTTTTGTTATTCCATTCTTATTTATACTCAGTTGGTTAATGTTTTAACTTCTACACTCTATGAAATTAGTAGAATATCCTTGATATTTGCGCTTCATCCAATATCTTTTCATGGAAATATTCTTCTGAGCATTCTTGAATTTTACCCCATAAAACAGTATCTTGTTGACAATTTGGACGTTATTGGTTCCTGGATAAATTAATTCTTGAACTTGTTTTATTGAATTTTTATATCATTGTCATCATCCTCATGTTTATATTCTGTTGAAAGTCATCTGTGGCCTGTAGAGTAGATGGACTTGGTATGATTATGACCAGGGATTATTCGGTATAATCATGACCGTAATGTTACAAATGATGTGGAAAAAGTCCTCATTGGCCTTTAGTGCATTAATGTACAGTTTTTGGTATGATTATGGCTATGCATTCTCTTCGGCCAAGGGAGCAAAGATGAATTGTTTTGTGGCATGATCAGGACCATTGATGAAAACACAATTATCTTTGGCCCGTAGTGCATGGATAATTCGTGGTCGTGATACTAAATAATATCCTTGGCCTGTAGTGCAGGGATGAATTGATGATGTGAATTATTTATTAAGCCGAGTCCCAGCGATAAAAGTGATGAAAAACTTTTTAAATCATAAAAGATAGTAGATTTTATTCTCTACTTGACTCTTCTAATGGATTGCTTGTTCCGCTGCAGTTCTTGATCTAAAACTTGTTGTCTATTATATTCTATCAGTTGTTATACTGTTGAAGGCTAAGGATAATTTATTCTGCATTATCTTAGTCATAATATTTCTTACTGGGCTAGTTGAGCTCACCCTTTCTTTCATTGTTCTCTTCAGGAAATGAGAATGTAGCTGGGACTAATCGGGGAACTGAGTAATGGTCCTAGATGGTGCATTAGTAGTCCTCACTATTCTATGAAATAGTGTAATAATAAATATAATAAGGACTCCATTGAGTGTGGATATTGTCTAGATGACAATATTTGTATTAAAACTCACACCATATGTTTTGTCGTATTTTACACGACTGTTGTATAATTAGTTTGTATTTGTATTCAGTACCATGTATTTGGTGATTCAAGATGGGTGATGTATACCTGTTTTGGGGGCGTCACAAAAACTGTTTACTGATCAGTCCTCATTCAATATTATGTCTCAAGCGAATACGTCTCTGTTTCTCATTATACACATGGTTCATTGCTGGTCGAATAGCAGCTTGAGAATCATAATGTAGAGATATAGAAGGAATTGGTTTAGGCCACAACGGTATATCTACCAATAAATTCCTCAGCCACTCTGCTTTTGTACCTGTCAATTCTAATGCAATAAATTCAAATTTCATAGTAGATTTAACAGTACAAGTTTGTTTAGCAGATCTCCAAGAGATAACTCATCCTCTTAAAGTAAACACATATCCACTAATGGAGGATGTTTCATCATTAACAGATACCCAATTAGCATCACAATATCCTTCAAAAACATTAGGATGATCAGAAAAATGTACACTTACATTAACTGTTCCTTTTAAATACCTCATTAGACATGACAACGCATTCCAATGATCTTGTGAAGGATTATGTGTATATCTGCTTAGTCTACTAATGACATATTCAATATCAGGTCGAGTACAATTCATTAAGTACATTACACTATTAATGATTATGGCATCTTCAGTTTGTGCAATAACAATCCCTTTATTTTTCTTTAAATGCACACACTAGAGTCACAAGGTGTTCCTAATGGCTCTTCATTAAAGAAATTAAATTTCTTAAGAATTCCACATAATGAGACTAAGATAAAAACAAAACATGTGCATTTTTATTAATTCTCATGCCAAGAATCAAGTTTGTTTTTCATGTCAAATTTAGAGAATAAAAAAATGTTTTAATAGTTTTCACAACTTTCTCATCAGTTCCAAATATCAGCAAATTATCCACATATAATCACATCACAATTTTCATGCTTTGTATCTCATGCATATGTCACATTTCTCATGCTTCACATTTTATGTATAATTCGCATTTTATACATGCTTCATCTTTCTCATATTGTACATTTATACATGCTTGACATCTGATACATGCTCCATAATGCTCATACTTCGCATTTCTCAAATTATATAGTTCACATAGAATAATTAACTTAAATTATCAACAGACTATTAACAGTTATTATCATATTGTTGCACAGAGTGCACATTAAAATAATTCACAAAAATTTCACATAATGCTGAACATTAGCATATAACAACAAGTATTGAAAAACTTGTTTAAAATTATCAATAGACTAGTCAACTTTTAACTTTTTTTTAAAACACCCAATAGATTTACATCTTTTAGGCAAAATAACTAGCTCTCATGTATGATTACTCATAATGGATTCTAGTTCACTATTAACGACATCTTTTCAAAAGATTGCATCAAAAGATTTCATTGCTTCTTCATAAATTTTAGGGTCATCTTCAGTTATCAAAAGTTTAAATGCAACACTATTTGAAACATATCTAATAAAAATACAAACCATTATTTTATGTCCAATTTTATTCCTTTTTAAATTCAGGTATAACTACTTTGGCTAGACACCCCCACATTTTAAGATGCCCCAAGTTAGGTGCATGTTCCTTCCATAATTGACATGGTAAAGAGTCTATCCTTTTATTTGGAACTCTTTAAAAATTGATTCAGAGAAGAAAGACTTCGTCAGGCTTAGGAAACACAATCCATATAAATGTTCAATTATTTACCATTAATCTTTCAGCTCATAAGACGTGAATTTAGGAATATTTCAATTAAATTACTAAAACCTAAATCACCCCACTAGGAACAAGGGTACATGTGTTATTACAACATGATAATTTAATTCCAAGCATCAACAATAAATATTTCAAAAATATTAACAAAGGAATTAAATAACAGACAATATTACTCAATTAATATTCCAAGTATGCTATAAACACATTAAAATACTTCCATAAAATTTACAGCAATATCTTATCATCACCAAAGGTTACTGAAATTTTTTGGAATTTTTCTGAAGATCATGCAAATTATCACAATTAATTAACTATTGTATAATCAAATTAGAGAATAACTAAAATTACCCAAATATATTAATTTCCCAAAACTTCAATGGAAATATTAATTTTATGCCAATAATTAATATCTGTTAAATTTTCAAAATTTAATAATCACAATAACTATTTATTAATTGATTTCCATGGTTAAAAAATTAATAAAACATTTTCTAGAATTAAATAAAATAAAAATATGTCATTGTCCATTCACTTGATCATGTTATTATGCCTCTTCATACCATGTTTATAATCTCTGTACCTAAAGGTCATCACTACGCCTAAATAAGTTTAGTAATTATTAACGCCAAGTTTCGCCGGCGCGTCCAATCACAGAATCCACGCGCTAGAACCTGCACAATAACAGATCGCACGGAAGCTTGACGGCTTGTGTTGCTGGGGGATAGCTCCGGTGTGAGAATAAGTATAGGCCGTTCACAAGGTTTAACAATGGAGGCTAAGTGTTTAGTGCTCAAAAGTAGGTATTACCTCATAATCGCAACCTGAGCCTTGTATTTACAGTACTCTCACCACCTTAGAATCCT
Source organism: Panax ginseng (assembly GCA_020205605.1). Taxonomy (NCBI): domain Eukaryota; kingdom Viridiplantae; phylum Streptophyta; class Magnoliopsida; order Apiales; family Araliaceae; genus Panax; species Panax ginseng. Next base: position 48,990,062 of record CM035132.1, read on the forward strand.
TCTCCGAGTCGGATTAGGACTCCTAAATATGATAAAATACCAATATTTGGGTCCAACACAATCTCCTTAAAAGGTGGAAGCAGAATCCAATCCAATCACTACCTTTGGAGTTACCTTGTTCAAATATGATTAACACTCTAGACTCTGTACGCAGGACAACCCACTGTATAGGCCCAATCCAACCAAGTCCGCTACACGATTTAGACTTCGGTCCAGAAGATTCGAAGGCCCAACCCCGAACAAATTGCTTGTTGGACTTTGAAGCCTTCGGGACTCGTTAGAATGACTCCGGCACCACTGACGTCCGAAGTCGATGACCCATCCACGTACAAAGTCCACGAGGTTTGTTCCTGTTGAGTTTCAGAAACCGTACTCACATCCGATTCCATAAAAGAGCATTCCACTATGAAGTCTGCCAACGCCTGACCCTTGATTGTCGTCCGGGGATGATATTCTATAGCAAATTGTGTTAACTCCATCGCCCATGCTGCTAGCCGACCCGACACTTTTAGCTTGTGCAATACTTTTTTAACGGCTGATCTGTATATACCACCATCACCTGACCCTAGAAATAGTGCTAAAGTTTTCTGTTTGCAATGATCAGGGCATACACGAATTTCTCCAGGTTCGGATACCTTGTTTCTGCGTCCCGAAGAAAGTGGCTGACGTAGTATACCAGGAACTATTTTCCTCCCTTGTTCCTCACCAATGCTGCCCCTACTGCCATCGGGCTTGCAGCCAAGTATAGTATAGAGGTTCCGAAGGAATTGGTTTCATCAATAACGGTGCCGAAGACAAATACTTTTTGATCCCTTGGAACGCATCCTCGCATTCTGATGTCCATTGAAAACTCTTCTCATTCTTTGGCCCCTTCAGAGTGTCGAAGAAGGGTAAGCATCTCTCGGCTAATTTTGACACAAATCTCCGAAGGGCAGCTATCCGGCCCGTCAACCTCTATACGTCTTTATATGTTTTCAGAGATCTCATGTCTAAGATCGCTTGAATTTTTTTCGGGTTTGCCTCGATCGCCCTCTTACTGACCAGGTACCCCAAAAACTTCCCTGACCCCAAACCGAAGGTGCACTTGGTCATGTTCAGTCTCAACTTGTGTTTTCTTACCGTTTCAAAACAGCCTTTTAGGTTATCTAGATGATCTTGGACTGACATGCTTTTAACAATCATGTCGTCCACGTATACCTCCATGCTTTGGCCCAACTGCTTTCTGAATACAAAGTTCATCATCTGTTGGTAAGTTGCCCCAACGTTGAGTAGTACGAAAGTCATCTTCCTATATGCATATATGGCCCGATGCGTGATAAATCTTGTCTTAGGGATATCTTCCTTATTCATCGAAATCTGATGGTATCCCGAGAAAGCGTCCATGAAGCTCAACATGTCGTACCCCGATGTGGCATCAATCAACTGATCTATATTAGGCAAAGGGTAAAAATCCTTTGGACAAGCCTTGTTCAGATCGGTGTAATCGATACATAACCTCCACTTTCCATTCTGTTTCTAAACTAGAACCACATTTGCCAGCCATTCGGGATAATCAATCTCGAAGATGAATCCTGCCTCCAGTAGTTTAGCGATCTCTTCATCTATGATCCTTTGCCTTTCCGGGGCGAAAATCCTTTTTTTTTGTGTCACTGGTTTTCTCTTCAGGTTTGTATGCAGCCTATGTAGCACTACCGACTCACTTACCCCTGGCATATCGCTAGACTCCCAAGCAAAGATATCGGCATACACCAGAATCAAGTCCACCAGTCCTGTCCACAATGGTTCTGTTAATTCTACCCCAATCTTGATCAATTTTTCTGTGTTGCCGGGGATTAACTCCACATCTTCAGTCTCCTCGGTAGGTAGGGCCATTGGTTCGGTACTGCTCTCAGTGAATAGCTCTATCTCAATGGCCATTGTCTATTTCTGCTTGCTGACTCCGATCCCTGAAGAAATCAAGGTATTCCGGTATCACCTTCGGGCAATGTCAAGATCGCCTTTTACCTCCCCGATCCTGTTCGGTGTCAGAAACTTGATTTTAAAGTGTGGTATGGATGTTATGGCTTGTAGTACTGTTAACGTCGGCCTTCCCAAAATGGCGTTGTATGCGTCAAATCCACCGCATTACAAAAACTTGACCATAAAATCACTCACGAGGGTCATGCTTACTCTCGACAGCAACTCAATGGTGCTCGCAACATGTACCGGGTCCCCACTGAACCCATACAATGGACCCTCTCCTCCTAACTCCATCTTTTTTCCTTTTAAATCCATCCTCTGATAGGCGTGCGTGTACAGTATGTCGACTAAGGACCCGTTATCGATCATCATCCTTTTTATATCCATTGGCCTGACTTGTGCCGTTATCATCAACGCCCCACAATGCGCTTCGATGTGGTCGGTGGGGTAATCTTCATCCGAGGAGGAGATGAAAACTCTTGAATAGGCTCCGTCCTTTCTGGGAGATGAACTTGCTACTGATAATACAGCCTCGAGGTTCCCACTTCTTTTCCGTCCGATTACACGCCCTACCGACCTGCCAGAAATTATGTCGATTACACCTCGAGGTTGCGGGTTCGGTTGCAGCTGTGTTTCCCGAGTTGGTCCCCTGTTCTCCTCTCGAGGTGCTTCAAAACCTTCTCGACCCATAACGTACTATACCAACTATCCATTCTGGACATTCTTCTCTATTAAATCCTTCAAATCGTTACACATCTCCGTCGTATGCCCCCGACATTAATGGTATTCACAATATTTGTCTCGACCCCTCTTTCCAGGCTTCGGGATTGTCGGGCATGGCTCAAAGAAAGGTTTATTCTTCATATGTGACGCCCCCAAAATTAGGTATACATCACCCATTCTGGGTTGCCAGATACATAGTACAGAATTCAAATAAAATCTCAAATATACAGCTGTCGTGTAAAATACGACAAAACATAGCTGAGAGTTTTAAATACGTATATTGTCATCTAGATAGTATACAAACTCAATGTAGTCCTCATTATATTTATTATCACACTATTTCATAGAATAGTGATGAATACTATGACACCATCTTGGACCATCACTCCATTTCCCGACTCGTCCCGGCTACGTTCTCATTTCCTGAAGAGAACAGTGAAAGAAAGGGTGAGCTCAACTAGCCAAGTAAGAAATATTATGACTAAGATAATGAAGAATAAATTATCGTTAGCCTTCAACAGTGTTAAACTGATACAATATAACAAAAATCAAGTTTAACTGCAGCGAAACAAGTAATTCATTAGAAGAGTCAAGTAGAGAATAAAATCCACTATCTTCTATGATTTAAAAGATTTATCATCACTTTTATCGCTGAGACTCAGCTTAATAAATAATCCACATCATCAAACCATCCCTGCACTACAGGCTAAGGATATTTTTTAGTATCATGACCACGAATTATCCATGCACTACGGGCCAAAGATAATCGTGTTTTCATCAACGGTCCTGATCATGCCATAAAACAATTCATCTTTGCACCCTTGGCCGAAGAGAATCCATAGCCATAATCATACCAAAAACTGTCCATCAATGCACCGCGGGCCAATGAGAACTTTTACCACATCATTCGTCACATTACAATCATGATTATACTGAATAATCCCTGGTCATAATCACACCAAGTTCATCTATGAACTACGGGCCAAAGATGACTTTTATCACATCATTTGTAACATTACGGTCATGATTATACCTAATAATCCGTAGTCATAGTCATACCAAGTCCATCTATGCACTACAGGTCACATATGAATTTCAACATAGTATAAACATGAGGATGATGAAAATGACATAATAATTCAATAATCCACATAGACAAGTTATTCCAACATAATAATAAATAATGGAACCAGGTCAGGCGTAATACGCACCAACAGGATATTCCAACAGAATAATAAAAAATGGAATAACAATGTAAATCACCATGCATGCGATAATCATCATGAAAGTGAGTTTTATACCCATGAATCGATACAATCGGGCTTAATTTATTGTTTGTTCTCAAGTCTTTTAGAATATTTTTATGTGTTTATGTCTATTCATGCATGTTTTACATTGTTTTGTAGGATTTGGGACAAAAGTTACTTGGATCGTCGTTAAAAATGGCTAGATTCACGCTTTTAAACTTGCCATTTACACAACAAATCTTCAGAGCCAATTTGAGTATTACTTCGGACATTATTTCAAAACACTCAAAGAATGAAAGTTTTATATCTACTTTTCCTCTTTCTGGAACATCATGAATCATCAAAATCGGAGTTCGGATGAAGAAGTTATGGCCATTTTCCCAAAGGACGTCGGAGCAGAAAATGTCAAAAAAAGTTGTAGCGCCAGGGCGCTAATTTTAGGCTTATTTGCGGTCTTGGGCGCTATAAGGCGTTGTCTGAAGATCGTGCCCAAATAACAAGCACTGGGGAAGAGGTTGGGAGCGGCCTGGATGCGTTTTGGACGAATTTTGACACCTTTTTGACTCCAAATTGGATTGGATTTGTTCCTAAACTAAAAATTGGACTTATAACCTATAAATACATGATGTAAGGCATAAAATAAAGGGAGATTACATAGATTAGACTAGATTAAACACTCCTTTAGATTAGAACATAACCCTAGTTCTTATTAGTTTTGGAGATTAAAGCAACTTGGAGACCATTGAAGATTCAAAGCAGGAGCGAAAGAGGAGTCTCAAGGCTACTGACAATAGATTATATTCTCTTCTCTTCTCTTATTTTTATCTTTTAATGTCTATTCAATTGTGGATTCTTGATTTTAATTCATTAATTATGAACTAACTCTTTCATAAAGATTTCAATTGAACTTTTTATGATTATGAATTGATTATTTGATTTATTCTAATTATTTATGTTGAAGTGAATTATTCATCTTGCTTTGTGCTTATTGATTAATTATCTGATCAGTAGTTACCTTGTTACTCTAGAAGGAATTGAGAAAGGAATTCTAGGGTTAGAACTGGGCATGATGACATGTGACTTAGTTATTTGCACAATGAATAATTAGGTTTGTGAATAGAATGAGAATATCTATTTGTCACATGTAACACATAAGGAATTGGGATTGTAACGAGTTTAATTCAATTATTTTGCATAGAGATATAGCAAAATTAATCTGGGTTAAATAAAAGGCAATTGATCACTTGAGAGAGGGCTTTTGGCATTTGAGAATTCCTCATTAACAATTCAAATGAGACATAATAATTGGGATAATTGGATAATTGGTTTATAGTTCATAATTGGGGATATTGGAGTCTTAGCCTTTATTTATTTGAATTCATTTATAAAGTAACCTAGTTTTAATTAGTTAATTTAGTTTTCTTAATTAGAAAATTCACAATTTGCTATTGTTTAAATAAAATTGATTTGGTTAAGAGTTAGTAATTGGTAATTTTTATTAAATAATTCCTCATTGGAACAATACTCTACTTTCACTTTATTACTTTTTGACCGTGTATACTTGCATCGTATTCATTGATTAACAAAATCGATCAACAAGTTTTTTGGCGCCGTTCTTGCAAATTAATTTAATAATTATTTACCAATATTAATTTCAATCAAATTAGTCTTAATTTAAACATTTTTATTTTATTTTTATTTTCATTCTCTTCCTATATTTCTCTCTTTTTAGGTACCATGGATGACTTTATGATCAATGGCCATACACACGAACATGAGTCAACCAAGGGGAGCGGAGATTGATGACTCTCAAGTACTTTCTCGCATTATCGCCATGAGATGGAGACACTTTCGAGGATGTTTGAAGCTTTTGAAGCTCAACGTCATCAAAGTGTGGCGGTTACTTGTGATTATTGTGCTAGAAATCATATGAGTCATCAATGCGCCATCAGTTTCGAGCCGGTACAGTATGGGGGTGATTACCCCAATAATTATGTTTATCCCAACAACTATCATCAGGATTGGGGGTATCACCCAGATTTTTCATGGAGTATCAATCAAGATCAATTTTATGCTCCAAGTCTAACATACCCACCGAATTTCTCGTGTCCATCTCCACTACAACAGGAAGAACATTCAAATTGGGAGGAAGCCTTGGAAAAAGTTATTAAAGCTTCTGAAAAGAAACACGAGGAACATGAAAAGAAATTTAATCAAATAGAGCTGAATTTGCAAAGCCAAGGTGCATCGATCAAGAATCTGGAAAATCAATTGGGGCAGATAGCACATGCGTTGAACAATCGTCCTCAATACACTTGGCTCTATAACATGAATTCTAAGACTGATGGTGAGCCCGAACCAAATCTGCAACCGGATGTGCCAAATGATATAGATGTTGAAAGAGGGGAAAGACTTGGGGACCAAGAAAAAGAGATCGGCAAAGATATAACTTTGAGTACCAACGAAGATGAGCCAATTTCATTAGTATCCCATATGCCTCCTCCACCAAAGTTCAAGAATCCGGCAGCTTTTGCAAAGCCACGCGCAGAATTGGAAGTCATGTCGCTTTAAGAAAGCTCTTGGTGACGTAAGAGCTAAGATGACAATTGTGGAGTCATGGTGGGATGAAAAGGAGATGATAGAGGAAGATTCCATTATGTTTATTAAGCTTCAATGCCCTAATCTGATCATCGACATAATGGAGGAAACACCTAGTGGTTTGCCGCTCTTAATGGGGATCCTATCTACAAAGAGCATGCTAGGTGACTTCAATTCAAGGGTTTTTGCTAATGGACACCTCCCAAAAGAGACATTGCTTCTGATGGATGGAGGGTTCCTCAATTTTCATAGGGGAATTAGATAGAGAATTGAAGAAGTCAGGATGAGACTATAAAACAAGCGCTTATTGGGAGGCAACCCAAGTTTAACTTTTATTTTTAGTTTTTATTAAGTTTTATATTAGTAGTTTTGAATTTGTATTTATTTAGGATTTAATAAAATTGCTTCTATCATGGTTTTACAGGTTATTCAAGTCAAATTCAAGTGTGGTGCCCAATTTGTTCCATGTGCCTAGCATATTCTCCAAACTTAGCGGACAAGGAGAAAGATTGCTATATTTTCAGGGAAGTCCTCTGCTTTAATTTTTTCTATTTCAGCCATTAAGGACAATGTCTAGTTTAAGTTTGGGGGTACTTTAGTGTCGTACTGCATATAGTTAGTTATCTGCATAGTAGTTTTTTTTATGTGTTAGCATTATGTTTTTTTTAGGTTGCATATAATACATGGTATTTTTTTTTCATCTTCATATATGTGTTCATGTAGTATAATTGCATTTTTTTTTAATTTTTGCATGAATCTGTGTGATAGGTTGGTGTGGTCTTAGCTCGGCCTATGATAAGATTGGTTTTGCATGTTAACTTGAACAGTGTTGATAATTGATGATGAGTTCTAATTTTAATCATGATGATAATCTGAGCCTATCTGAAACTTATGTAACCGGTTAACACTTAAAATTTAACTATTTTAATCCACTTGGTTCAAGGGTTTCATAATTTATTTCTGAGAGAAAATCTTTGTTAAAATTTAAGGAAATTAGTGAACTGGTGGTAAAGGTTGGAATGACGTAAAAGCTTGAGTTTGGGGGAATCTATGGGATATATATACTAAAAAAATTGATGAAGAGAAAAAAATATAGAAAATCCAGAAAAAAGAAAAAAAAGAAAGAGAAAAACCGTGGTTAGTTTTTTTTCGGGGCCTTTGTTACTTGAGCAAAATCGCTCAAGGGGTGTCTTAACACCTAAAGCGCTCTAAGGTCTTATATATATCCGGGAGTCGTTGGTTTAAAGCTCGCTAAGGGTGGCAATCATTAGCCTAATGGAATGAGACATTGCACAACCATGAAAAAAAAAAAGAAAAAAAAAAACATGAGAAAGAGCAAAAATGCCCTCTTGGTTGAATAAAAGTATAAATAAATCATGTATTTACCCTTAGATTTGGTAATTGCTTAGTTTTAACCAGAGTTGTCATGTTCATGAAAGTAATTGAATTGGAACTGAAATTTTCCTTCTAAGAAGTTTGTTATGTGATTATCTTGAACTATGGTTGGATATAATGGTTAACACGCACACACGCACAACATGGGTGATGACAGGTTTGGGTTGACTAATTGGTTAGAGTTATGGATTTTGAATTGATTGGATGTATTGTTTGAGTACCAATGGTATCTTTGAGGCCTGTTGCTATATATCATACTGATTTATTACTCGGTTCGTAGGTATATTAGGAAGTAGATTATGCATATGCATTCATTTAGTTGAGTTATTTTGTTTTTTTTAGTTCTTTTGTGTTTTTTCTTGAGGACAAGCAAAGGTTTAAGTTTGGGGGTATTTGATGAGTGAGTTTTATACCCATGAATTGAATACAGTCTGGCTTAATTTATTGTTGTTCTCAAATCTTTTAGAATATTTTTTATGTGTTTATGTCTATTCATGCATGTTTTACATTGTTTTATAGGATTTGGTACAAAAGTTACTTGGATCGATGTTCGGGGTGGCTAGATTCATGTTTTCGGCTTGCCATTTACATAGTAGTCACTTCAGAGCCAATTTGAGTATTTCTCCGGACATTATTTCGGAACACTCAAAGAATAAAAGTTGTAGATCTACATTTCCTCTTTCCGGAACATCTTGAATCATTGAAATCGGAGTTCGGACGAAAAGGTTATGGCCATTTTCCCAAAGGATGTCGGAGCAGAAAATGTAAGAAAAGTTGTAGCGTCAAGCGCTAATTTTAGGTTTATTTGCGTGGCAAGGGCGCTTATAAGGCAATCGTCTCGAAGTTACAGCCATTGATTTGAACAATACTGGGGAAGAGGTTAAAAGTCTGCCTGGACTTGTTTTGGCTGAATTTTGACACCTTTTTTACTCCAAATTGGATTGGGTTTGTTCCTAAACTAAAAAATGGACTTGTAACCTATAAATACATGATGTAAGGCATAAAATAAAGGGAGATTACATAGATTAGACTAGATTAAACACTCCTTTAGATTAGAACGTAACCCTAGTTCTTATTAGTTTTGGAGATTGAAAGAACTTGGAGACCATTGAAGATTCAAAGCATGAGCGAAAGAGGAGTCTCAAGGCTACTGACAATAGATTATATTTTCTTCTCTTCTCTTACTTTTATATTTTAATGTCTCTTCAATTCTGGATTCTTGATTTTAATTCATTAATTATGAACTAACTCTTTCATAAAGATTTCATTGAACTTTTTATGATTATGAATTGATTATTTGATTTATTCTAATTATTTATGTTGAAGTGAATTGTTCATCTTGCTTTGTGTTTATTGATTAATTATCTGATCAGTAATTACCTTGTTACTCTAGAAGAAATTGAGAAAGAAATTCTAGGGTTAGAACTGGGCATGGTGACATGTGACTTAGTTATTTGCACAGTGAATAATTAGGTTTGTGAATAGAATGAGAATATCTATTTGCCGCATGTAACACATAAGGAATTGAGATTATAACGAGTTTAATTCAATTGTTTTGCATAGAGATATAGCAAAATTAATCTGGGTTAAATAGAAGGCAATTGATCACTTTCGAGAGGGCTTTTGGCATTTGAGAATTCACATTAACAATTCAAAGAGACATAATAATTGGGATAATTGGATAATTGGTTTATAGTTCATAATTGGGGATATTGGAGTCTTAGCCTTTATTTATTTGAATTCATTTATAAAGTAACCTAGTTTTAATTAGTTAATTTAGTTTTCTTAATTAGAAAATTCACAATTTGCTATTGTTTAAATAAAATTGATTTGGTTAAGAGTTAGTAATTGGTAATTTTATTAAATAATTCCTCGTGGGAACGATACTCTACTTTCACTTTATTACTTGTTGACCATGTATACTTGCACGTATTCATTGATTGTAAATCGATCAACAAGTTTTTGATGACAGTTATCCAATGAATAATATATAATGGAACCAGTCCCATGCGTAAACGCACGCATGTGATATTATTCGACATAATAATAAAGAATGGAATAACAACAGAAATCGCCATACATGCGGTACTTCGCATAGACAGGTTATTCTAACATAATAATAAAGAATGGAATAATTGAAGAATTTTACCATGTATGCGGTACTTCGCATAAACAGGTTATTCCAACATAATAATAAAGAATGGAATAACAGAAATTCTCTTCATGAATACGAAAGAAATAATACCCCTTACAAATATTGAACGAAAATAATATTCCTTACGAATATTAAATGAAAATAATATTCCTTACGAATATTAAACGAAGACAATGAATATTGAACGATAATAATATTCATATGAATATGAAAAATAATTTCTCTTCAGAATAATAAAAATAATAATCCTTACATTGAAAAGAAGAGTATTCCAACTGGTAGGGCGAGGATATACTCGAAGAAAACTTGTACTACGCTCAAAGCTTTCTTAAACTCTAAAGAAATACGCTCAAGATTATAGAAGAAAAATTCTCTATAGTTTCTCTCTCTAGAGTTTCAGTGAATTCGTAAGAAATAATGAAGGAATGAGCTTCTATTTATAGAAGAATGGACTGCATAGTAACTGAGATAATCAGATCCTTCCTAGGAAAACAAAAGTAATAAAAAAAAACTTATATAATCTAATCCTTCCTAGGAAAGGAAAAGTAATAAAACAAAACTTATATAATCTAATCCTTCCTAGGAAAGGAAAAGTAATAAAACAAAACTTATATAATATAATCTAATAAAACGAATAACTTTATAAAAGTATTCTGTTTTATATAAAAAGTTTTTCTGTTTTATTACGTTAATAATACTAATAAAACAAAACAGAGTGACTTATCACATAGGCATCAATAATCAATACCGTGTGCTAATATACCAAAATAGAAAAAATTGAATACTTTTATTTCATAAAATTCGGGGTCTCACATCATATCTTCCAATATCTTCTCCCGGTTGGTGTTTAGTGCGGTGTAGACCTTGTTGACATTCCTGTTTGGGAAAGGTGGTCGTCCGCTACCCGAACCTCCCCCATTGTAGCTTTTCTTGCCATAGTTGTCAGACTTCCCCTGGTTATCCGACCGCTGAAAGGAATGCCTATCCCGATCCTTGGACTTCTCGAATGATTGGGAATGGGGTTTAAAATTTCCCATTGTCTCTTCAATTGTTATGTACCCTTCGGCTCGGTGGAAGGCTTCTGTCAAATCTCCTAGAGGGTTGATCACCAGGTCCTTCATCAGTTTCTTTGACTTCCCAATGTCCAACCCAGTCATGAAGAAACCCAGGGCTTGGGGGGAATTCAACTCTGCTACCGACCCCACAGCCTCTTGGCACCTCTTGACGTACTGCCCCAGACCTCATGTTGCTCCCGAAACGAGCATGGAACTTTTCCCGAAGATCGTTCCACGAATTAATCGACCCAGCCGCCAAGGTCCCCATCCATTCTCGGGCGCTCTTCTTCAGAGTGGTTGCGAACATATGACATTTGGCTGCGTCCGAATGTCCGTAATATGTTATCAGTCTGTCGTATGCATTGGAATGATCGTATGGATCCCCCGGCCCATTATAAGTCTCCATCGGGGGCATCTTCTTTTTGGGGTCGGCCGTCACATGATTGATTTCAGGTGAGAAAGGTGACCCTATGCAAGCCGAAGGCGTCCCCATCGAGTTCTTCGCCAACAGCAGCTTCTCCAATTCAGCCACCCTTCGAGCGAGGGGGTCGGTCTCCTCTTTACGAGGGGACGATCTGTGTCTGTCCCTCCCATATTCTGGAGATGTGTCCCGCCTCCTCTGTCCTGATCGACATTGATGCTCTGATACTCGTTCTACCGAACGACTCCTCCTTCTGCTTTGGCCATCCTGCGAACGACTTCTATGTCGGCTCCTTTCTCTCCCAACCTCTCCCCGTCGAGGTAACCGGGATCAGCTCCGATGTCTGAGCCTTTTTGAAGAGGCTTCCTACTCTCCAGCCACCTTCGCCATCTGCTGTTCTAGTTCATCTTGTTGAAGGCGCAAGGCCATCATGGCATCTTTGTTCTGTTGCATCTTCTTCTGCAGAATAAACTCCCTCTAATCTCGGTTGTCCTCTCCTCGTGTCTTTCCACGCACCTCCAGTGCCCGAGAATGATTCTCATCCGCATGACTAGCCTGGTTAAGGGTATGATGGCTGTCATGGAAGAGCTTCCGCCGGAGGGAGGCAGCTAGTTCCACCTGACCCTCCTGGACTCGTGAGCCCAATCTATTCTTCACCGACCCCCTCACCAGTGTGGTTTGGTGGGTCTTTTCTTTTTCCTGGTTAGAAGCATTGTTCTCCTTACTCGCCATAGCCTGCTACCGAAAAAGATGGTTGTGATTATAAGAACACTAAACGCCCTCCTTCTAGCGCCAATGTTAACGCCAGTTTCGGTCGTCCCCAATCACGTAATCCACGCTAGAACCTCCTGCACAATAACAGATCACATAGAAGCTTGACGGCTTGTTCCGCCGGGGGATAGCTCCGGTGTGAGAATAAGTACATGCCGTTCACAAGGTTTAATAATGGAAGCTAAGTGTTTAGTGCTCAAAAGTAGGTATTACCTCATAATCGCAACCTGAGCCTTGTATTTATTGTACTCTCACCACCTTAGAATCCTTCTTTGAGTCGGATTAGGACTCCTAAATATGGTAAGATGCCAATATTTGGGTCCAACACAATCTCCTTAAAAGGTGAAAGCAGAATCCAATCCAATCACTACCTTTGGAGTTACCTTGTTCAAATATGATTAACGCTCTAGACTCAGATGCAGGATGGCTGACCCACCGTATGTGCTCAATCCAACCAAGTTCACATTCTGCGATTCAGGACTTGATTTGCAGAAGACTCGAAGGCCCAACTCCGAACGCCTATTTCCAGAATCGGATTCTGACCCAAAGGACTCGGGTACCCCAACCCGAACACCATATCTCGAACTGGACTCCAGTCCATAGGACTCGGACATCCGAACCCCTTTATCACCCAAGAGAGCTTCGGCCCAATGGGCTTAACAACCCCTTCTGGCATCAAGCCTTCGGCCCACTTGTAGGTCGACAAAACGCTCACGAACAGTAATGTTTGAAGTTTTTATGTTCTTTTGTTCTGAAAATTCCTACTACACAGTTCCAAGATCCAGTATTATCAATTAGTAATGCAAAGCTAACATGACATGACGACAAGCTTTGAAAGAAAATAAATACAATCATTAAGAAAATACCCTACTTGATTATATAAATTCAAAAAATCCTATTGCTCTTTGCTAGTTGCTACATTTTGTATTGATATCTCATATAAACAACAAACATATCCAACTATCAATATTTGTTTATTTTGTATCATTATCTCTCTCTCATCATCATGATATCATATTCTAATATATATATTTTTTCAAGCTTTTAAACATACAATTATGACATATTGTGTAACAAATTCATATATATCATATATATATGATCAATAGACACATAGTCTAACCCCAATGAATGATTTAATACATATAAGAAACAACATTAGCAGAACATCCTAACATTTTGAATTCATAATTTCTAACTAAAACAACATGTATTCTTGTTAATAGATAAATCACTTTTTAGATTGTTGAAAAATATAGCAATTAACAAGTAAATTGGAACAACTTAGCTGGAAAACCAAGGCGTAGCGTAGCTACTGTCCTAAAAAATGATTTCGCCCCCACTGATAATAATTACGATTACAAGACAAATGGGTTGCTTGCCATCACTCTCCGTGATTCAATCTACGAAGTCTCTGATCGTGTGTACTCACAGAAGGAGGCTTTGGACTTGTCTATGTGGATTGCCCAATTAATAAAGTATATATTTTTTGTAAGAAAGAACAAAACCGACTGTATATTAAATGAAGAACAAAGGTGATGTCTGTAAGGAGAGGAAGAAGATGATAATAATATGGGTATTAAATAAGGACGATTATTAGAACGTTACTGTTTTCGTTAAATGAATGTTGGAACGGGGGTTACAGAAAACATAATAAGAAACGTTTGGAAGTTACAGAAATAAAAGACTAAATAAATTAGAAATTACATAAATAAATACCAATTAAATTGGGAATTACATAAATAATTTTTAAGCATAACCAACAGTAGGTTCTTCAGGCAAATTAGTCAATTAATTGATTTGGAATGCGAGTTAAAAAAGGTAATGGTGTGGATAATCAAGGTTAATGTTTGAATATGCATGTAATTGTGTTAACCTGTTAGGTATACAGTACTCCTACTAGTCAATTGATAAATAACCCATATATATCTAACATTCTATTTTACATTTACAAAAAAGAAATTGATATTTCCACATTATTTTTTGATATTTTCACACGTAAGTCTATATTAGCTGATGTGTCAATTTTTTATTGGTTAATATGCGGCTCATACGTGTGGAAATATCAAAAAGTAATATTTTCACACGTAGGGTCTACATATTAGTTGATGTGTCGATTTTTTATTGGCTAGTATGTGGGTCTTGCGTGTGGATATATCAAAAAATGAAGTAAAAATATCAAAAATGTTTTATTTTATTTTTTTGCTAATTTAACACACCCCCTCATTGGCCATTGTCAAGGATTGAACCCCAAGCTCATGGTTAACATAGATTGGGTCAATTTCCTTACCAAATATTGTGTTATGTATTATCAAATAATTTTTACCATGATAAATATGTAATAATACTCCATTTGTGTCATATTATTTGATCATTGACTTTTTTTAAGTCAATTTTAAAACTTTTGGGAGCTTGTTATATGCACAGCAAAAAGTAATAAAGTGACTAATGTACCATCATTTAATGTGGAATGAGTTCAACCATTTATCAAATGTCTAATTTATCCCTCAGCATTTTTTAAAAAAGGTAATGTTTATATAAACACATTTAAAATAATTTTTAATGATTTTATCCCATAAAATATCCAATTAAGTATATTTTGTCTTTTGGCAACTTCTAGTTAAATATATTGATACTTTGATACCATATATTTCCGCTAAGTATATCAGTTTGATACTTAAGCACTTTGAAATTAAGAACATTACCTTCTACTTAATTTCTTGTATTGTAGTGTTCTTAATTAATTTGTAAGAAACAGTTACGTGTTGATATTTTCATGATAGTTTATTATCCAAGGTTTGAATCTTATAATATTTGATTTAAAATAATGAGTATAATATTTTAGAGATGATAAAATGTTGTTAGGAAAAGAATAGGAAGAAGAATTAATTATTGTATTTGATAAGTTCTAGTGTATTCTATCAAAATTTTACTCAAATCGTGACATTCAACAAATCAATTTGGAATGAGCAATAATAAAAGCATGAACAAGTAACTAAAATCACTAGGAAGATGAACATTATGAATCTAAGACATCACAATTGTAAAACTAAAATGGTGATAATAAGTTTGTTTTGTGTTAATACTTAAATTTATGGCAGCTTATTTGATTTAATTATAAACTGAAAAGTAATGTATATTTGAATACCAACAGTTTTGTAAAGTTATTGTGAGAAATTAAAATGTAAGAGGACTTAATTAGATATCAAATTTGTTAGGTTGATACATTTCGTAGAACTATAAGTTATAATATTTGAAATAAAGAATAAGGTTGATCACAGAGAAGAAGTAGCTATAAAGTTCGTAGGACATAGAAGATGATTGTATAACAAGTCTAAGGAACTTCAAGTTCGTAAAGTACCTATCATCGTAGAGCATGGAACTCAGAAGCGTAGAAACAAGACTACAGACAAGTTACTCTGCTATATGGGAAAGTGACTCTACGATCAGATAAAATCGTAGAGCACCTAAATTATGACAATCAGTGTCAAATTATGACAAGGTCCAAGTCCTAGGTTTGATTATATCAAGGTTGATGCTTCCAAAGGTTTTCGATAGGGTCAAGGAAACTTGGAGCTATTTGTAACAGTTATACGAGAAAGGACGATGACATTTGCCTACAACTGAACAGTGTTCAGTACTGTGGATAACGACTTGAGGTAGTCCAGGAGACAACAATGTAAAGTCAACAATAAGAATTTAACAGGTGTTCTAGACAAGATTAAAACCACAGTAAAAATCTCAATGGGAAGATCCCAAGGAAGATCTATAAAAGGGGAGCAAAATTCAAACATCAGAACTATTGAATCAAGCCAAAACATTGCCTAATCTAAAAGTTCAAAAAGTTTCCTTGTGATAACCCAAATTTTCGAGTAATATTAAAATAAGAATTAAACAAAGAAAATTCTTATTAGATGATATATTATGTGATATTCACTACTAAAAAAATGGTTGTTTGTGATGGCCAAAATCTATCACAAAAAGTAGGAAAACCATCACAAAAGGTATACGTGATGGCTTTAAGCATCACAATGGTCGTCTTGTATACGCCCATCATGAAAGGTTTTATTTGATGGTTTTGGCAATCACGCAAACACTTAATATTTTTGTGATGATTAATACAATCACATTAATACGTAATCTATTGTGATTGTCAAAGTCATCACAAAAAATCAAGACTTTAGGGATCAAATGTAAGAACGTGAATCTCTATTTACGTATAATTTATTTCACTATATTAATTGTATCAAATGATACTTATAGGATTCGAACCCTCCCCCCATTTGCAAACTAAATAACGAGTATTACCACTACACCAAAGCCCATATCATGATTATAATTTTAAAATAAAATATAAAAGAAAATATATGTGAGTTGTCTTACTAAATAAAATTACTTCCACATAAGATTTGGTGATTACAATGGCAGTCAAAAATACTCTATTATGATGGTAATATTAGTCATCACTGAAAGCCATCATATATTTTTATTGTTTCGTGATAGCTTGAAAATGTCATCACAAAATACCTTCTTTTTGTAATTGCAAATAAAAGTCGTCACAAAAATCTATCTTTTTTAATGATTGTCACGGCCATCACAAAATATTGTTTTGATTATTTTTTACATTAAAATATTAGTGATAGCTTAATTGCAATCACGAAAAGGGTATATCTATAAGTGATGATTTAGTGCGTCACAAAAAGAAAATTTATTTTGCCATCACAATTATAATACATTGATGTCAAGATTAGTCATCACTAAGAGCCATCATATATACTATTATTTTGTGATTGCTTAAAAAGTCCATCACAAATTACTATCTTTTGTGATTATTTTTAAAAACCGTCACAAAGTTCCGTCACGTATTCTTGTTTTTCTAGTAGTGATTGTAGTGCATAAAAGACTATGCAATATGTGATGTTGTGTATAATAAATATATTAGAATTATATATTTATTATATCACTATAAGAAAATTGGCTATTTCCGACAGACTTATCCTCGACGGAATGGATTCCATCGATATTACTCTATTTTTGACGGAATATTCCGTCGATTATAATTCCCTCGAAAATAGTATAATTCCGACGGAATTTCGTCAAAAGTAGTATTCCCTCAGTGACGCTAGCTTTCCCGTCAGCGTAAAACCTAAAGTCGACAAAATAAGACTTATTTTCGAAGAAATTTCCGTTGAAATTAACTTAATTCCGAGGAATTAATTCCGACAGAAATTTCGTCGGAAATAAGCCTTAAAACCTAAATCAGCAATTTTTTTTCCAAGGCCTCCCACTTCCTCCCTTACACTTTCTCTCTCTCTTCTCACTCACACTCTCTCTCTCTTCACTCACCCCCTCCCCCCCGCCATCGGTCCCTCCACCCCTTCCCCGACCCACCAACCCACACATTTCCCCCTCCCCTTTGCCGTCGCCACCACCCTCCTGTCGGCCACCCCCCCACCGCCGCCGCCGCCTTCCTATGTTCTCACTCATCCACCACCACCTCCTAAGAAACTAGGGTTCATTTGTTTCTAGTTTGCAAGGTATGTTCAATTTAATTTATTAATTTAGCTAGGTGTCATATATATATATATATATATATTCTGGTTTTAGGGTTTAATTTTGATTTGGGTTTGAAATTCAAATTGGAATATGAAATATGATTGTGTTGGAATCTAAAATTGAGATTTGCTATCATTATTGATCTAAAATTGGGTTTATTTTTGATATATTGATGTTGAAATTAATATTATATATATGTTGCTAAAATTGGGATTATATATATATATATATATATGCATGTCATGAATTGTTGATATGTGTTTGTTTATTATATCATTCTGAAATTGTGAAATTTTTGATTAAATTGGAAATATTAGTTGCAGTAGTATCTTGTTGATGCTTCATGAATTGCAAAATTTCTTGTTATATTTGTTATTTTTGACGAAATTCCCGACGGAATTTTTGTCAGAATTATTCAATTATAAAATCAGTGGGCCCTGAAACAAAATAAAAATTAATAAAAAAATTAGAATAATATAAATAAAATGAAATAGAATAACTTAAATCATATATAATAAATAAAATAAATTAAATTATATTTAAGTAAGAATATAATATAATATAGTATAGTATAATATAATAAAAAATAATAAATTAGAATAAAATAATTAAATTGAATAAATTAAATTAAATTTAATAAAATAAATTTAAAATTTTATATAATATAATATAATACAAAATAAACTAAGTAGCATTTACTTAGTTATTTAAATTAATGAAAATAAGATCAAAATAAAATAAATAATATAATATAATACAAAAATAAATTAATATTTTAGTAAATAAAATAAGTTAAATCATATCTAATAATTAAATTAAATTAATTATATTTAATTAAGTAATAATGAAATTGAATAAATTAAATTTAATAAAATAAAATAAATTTAAAAATTAGATAATATAATATAATACAAAATAAACTAAGTAGCATTTACTTTGTTTTTTAAATTAATGAAAATATGATAAAAATAAAATAAATAATATAATATAATATAATAAAAAATAAATTAATATTTTATTAAATAAAACTAAATAAAATAACTTAAATCATATCTAATAAATAAAATAAAATAAAATAAATTATATTTAATTAATTAAGATAATATATTATAATATAATAAAAATAAAAATTAATAATAAATTAGAATAAAATAAATAAGTTGAATAAATTAAATTAAATTTTATAAAATAAATTTAAAAAATTAGATAATATAATATAATACAAAATAAACTAAGTAACATTATTTTGTTTTTTAAATTAATGAAAATATGATCAAAATAAAATAAATAATACAATTTAATATAATAAAAAATTAATATTTTAGTAAATAAAACTAAATAAAATAACTTAAATCATATCTAATAAATAAAATAAAATAAAATATATTTAATTAATTAATATAATATATTATAATATAATAAAAATAAAAATTAATAATAAATTAGAATAAAATAATTTAATAAATTAAATTTTATAAAATTTTATAAAATAAATTTTAAAAATTAGATAATATAATATAATACAAAATAAACTAAGTAGCATTTACTTTGTTTTTTAAATTAATGAAAATATGATCAAAATAAAATAAATAATATAATATAATATAATAAAAAATAAATTAATATTTTAGTAAATAAAACTAAGTAAAATAACTTAAATCATATCTAATATATAAAATAAAATAAAATATATTTAATTAATTAATATAATATATTATAATATAATATAATAAAAATAAAAATTAATAATAAATTAGAATTAAATAATTAAATTGAATAAATTAAATTAAATTTAAAAAATAAAATAAATTTTAAAAAATTATATAATATAATATAATATAATACAAAATAAACTAAATTGCATTTACTTAGTTTTTAAATTAATGAAAATAAGATCAAAATAATATAATATAATGTAATACAAAACAAATTACTATTTAGTAAATAAAACTAAATAAAATAATATAAATCATATCTACCAATAGTTCTCATAAACTGAGTAGCACTTACTTACTTACTAAGTAGCATTTTCTTTATTTTCCACAATTATAGTAAACTGCATATGTACTTGTGCATGTAGTATTAATAGGAGCTTATACACCAGTTTGACATTCACTCATTAGGAGTGAATGTCGAATAGTCCCCAGTTTGGGACTGTTACTAGATGTTGTCTCTCACTTAGGTCGGTGTCAATTCACATGGTACATTTTTATAAACTTTTGAGGATTTTTCAGCTGGTGTCTCTACATGTTCTCTGAGTCCATACATAAACTAAGTTTTCTTTGTCTATTTCGTGTACTTGGAGACCATGGGGAGGTGCTGCTGAAATTTTCTTAAAATGCTAGAAACGTGCTCAAGATTGGCACTAGTAAGGAGACTCATCCAAGAACGGGATAGAAGCGTAACCCCTGTAGAGTGGAGATATATAATAGGTAAACTAAATTCATGCATAGACCACATTCATGATTATTCTAGTTCTAATTGAGTATTTTCTTCAATTAAAGATGTCAGCCGACCGAAGTTGGATGTACCGTAGGATATGGATTGATGGGAGGGCATTAGTTAATGCGTACCGTGATGGGTGTCTAATTTTATGAACAAAGTAATAGAACATGTTGATGATCTGAACGGAAAGATGAGATACCCGTGTCTAAAGTGTAAAAACATGATCTGGAAGACTGCCGACGAAGTTAAATTTGACTTCTATTCACGTGGGTTTGTGGATGGGTATTCAGTATGGATTCATCACGGGGAATCAGTTAAGTTTATAGAACTAACAGAAAGTACTGTAGACCAACCAGTTTATAGGGATTCGTAATCAGATAACTATGATGTCGTACAGATGTTAGTAGATGTGTATAGCCCTACCAATATTGTCTGGGCTGAAAACGAACATGCCTCAAGCAGTGCTCAAAAAAAGCCAAATGATTCAGAAGCTGCCTTCTACAAGATGCTATCTGAATCAGGGGTCCCATTGTATCCTGGAAATGACAAGCACACAAGACTTTCTGCAATGACGAAGCTTTTAAACTTCAAGAATGAGCATAACTGCAGTGAGAGAGGATTCAATGATTTTCTTGCTATTATCAGCGAGTTCTTACCTAGAAATAATACTCTACCCGCGAATTACTATAACGAAGATGGTTAAGGGGTTGAATCTCGGGTATGAGAAGATCAATGCTTGTGAGCAGGATTGTATATAATATTGTGGGGAGGACAAAGATAAGGTGCATTGTGATATCTGCAACTTGCCTCAGTACAAAATCACAAAACAAAGGGGAAAGGAGAAACATGTTCCAAAAAAAGTTATTACGGTACTTTCCTCTTGTGTCAAGGTTACAACGGCTATTTATATCTTCGTACCCTGCTGAGCATATTACTTAGCATAGAACAAGGGATGTCGTGCCTGGTCAGCTTACTCACCCATCAGATGGAAAAGAATGGAAGAATTTTTATGCCAATTTTCCACAATTTGTCGACGAAGTTAGGAATGTCAGGCTTGGCATGGCTACATATGGATTTTGTCCATTTAATAAATTTAGTCAGCCATACTTTGTTTGGTCAGCAATTATGGTAGCTTGCAATCTTCCACCGTCAATGTGCATGAGGGATCCGTATCTTTTCTTGACTTTACTCATACCGGGGGATAAGAGTCCTACAAAAGACATCAACGTGTACCTTAGACCGTTAGTCGATGAACTTAAGATGTTATGGGAAACAGGTGTTCAGACTTTTGATAAATCTGTCAGTCAGAATTTTGTGATGAAGGCAGCCTTGTTGTGGAATTTTGTGATGAAGGCAGCCTTGTTGTGGACTATCACTTACTTTTAGGCACTTGGGATGATCAGTGGTTGGTTGACTCATGGTAAGTTGTCATGTCCAGTCTGTATGGGGGATGTGCAAGGCACACAACTGCGTTATGGGCGTAAAACTAGTTTCTTTGGAACTGCTCGAAGATTCTTGCCTGTTGAGCACAGTTATAGAAAGATGTCTACACAGTTCAACAGAAAGATAGAGAAGAAGGGGGTTGTTAGTCGCAGGTTGGGTAGCTATGTATTGGGTTGGCTAAATGATCTGACATTTCCACCGCTTGGAAAGGAGCATGGTAAGTTGAGAGCAATAGGGTACAGGAAAACTCATAACTGGACACACTCGCCCATTTGGTTTAAGTTACCATATTAGGTCACACTAGCATTTCGTTATTCTATAGATGTCACGCATACAGAAAAGAATGTATTCGAGAACTTGTTTTACACCGTGCTAGATACGAGTGGTAAAATAAAAGATAATGATAAAGCACGTAAAGACTTGGAGGAGATGAACATCAGGCGGGAATTGCGGCTCCGACCTAACAACTCAAAACGAAAAGCTCCATTTTATCTTACCAAGCAATAGGTTGAAAACATTTGCAAGTGGCTTACTGCATTGAAGCTCCTATATGGATATGCTTCTAACATATATCGATGTACTAAGGTTGAGCAGTTAAAAATTATTGGGTTCAAAAGTTATGACTGTCATGTATTCATGCAGAAGTTGATGTCAATTGCATTTCATGAGATGTTACTGAGGAATATTAATGATTCCTTTACCACACTTTCAAATTTCTTTCGGGATATTTGCTCAACTGTTATAAGGTACAGTGATGTGGCACTGATGGAGAAAAACATAGTGTTGAAAATGTGCAAGCTTTAAATGATCTTACCACCGGGGTTCTTTGACTCGATGGAGCATTTGCCTATTCATCTGCCAATGAACTGAAGCTTAGAGGACCGATGCAATATTGATGGTTGTATCCTTTTGAGAGGTAATATCACCTACATTGTGCAATATTCATCATCTTTATAATTAATTTAGCCGATACTGTCATATTTCAGGTGTATGCGTCGATTAAAGCAGAAAGTTAAAAACAAAGCTCGTGTAGAGGTTTCTATTGCTGAACGCTATACGGAGGAAGAGCTTGTCAACTTCTGCTCGTTGTACTTTGACGATGTAGTCTCAACGAAGCACAACTGTTTAAGTCCATGCGCTGAAGGATTCGACTTCGGCGTCGACGATGTCTCCCACAACATTAGCTATACAGGTAATACATTTACTATAATGATTATAATTTAAGATCATATTACGCAATTAATATGATGATACTGAGTTAACTCACATGTATATATATTAAATTATAGGAGCGATTTGAAAAGCTCCGTCTCACGCGCTTAGCTGAGTTACAGGCTGCTAGGGGAAATCCCGAGATGTTAGATTCCACTATCCCTCGGCCTGAGATTAGTTTATCTCAGGATGAGGAGATGGCTCTTTGGTCGCATCTCAGGATCCTCCTAGTAGCACTACCGGTAGGTATCGAGTGCTGGGGTTGCCGAGGATACCAGTCTATACACTACCTGAAGATATAATATTTTAGTATTGATTTCTTGTTCATGAATAAAGTTATTAATTTTGATTATTATTGATATTATATTTATTTTTGCAAGCACTAACCAGCGTCTGCGTCCGAGGGCCCCCATAAGACCATCAAATACGGGCGCTGGCTTAGACAATGCTATGTTCCAGCGGGTTATGGCGGCGATATCGGAGATATTTGGTACGTATCCGATATTTCATCGTCAGGACCTTCCCAGTCATTCTCGCCTCCATCAGCTTGCTCAGGACATTGCAGTTGGTGCGACCGCCGAGAGTATGGGTATCCCTCTTGAGCAATTCGTCGCGATACGCGAGGAGATTGTTCGGATGGTGGTTTCCTTACTTATGGACGCTTTTGGGCCGATGCTGAGTCAGCCCTCGACTACTCAAGTATACTATTCATTTTAAATTTATGTATTCTGCATGTTATTTAATTTTCATTTATTTGCATCTTTAATTGTATCATATGGACTAATGAGTTATATTTTTAATTGTATCAACAGGGTGCTCATTCCGATCACGACCGGATGGACAACGTCGACGATGATTTTCATACACCAGAGCAGCAGCGTCGACGACGTTCGCCCGATGATCCTCCTCACACCGGGGGGCTTAACTTAGTTTTGTAGGATTAGTACATATTTACTTTAGTTTAGCTTAATGAGATGTTAATATTTCGTAGTTTAGTTGATGTTTGACGTAGTGTAGT
Organism: Panax ginseng; assembly: GCA_020205605.1. NCBI lineage: Eukaryota > Viridiplantae > Streptophyta > Magnoliopsida > Apiales > Araliaceae > Panax > Panax ginseng. The sequence goes on from CM035132.1 coordinate 49,014,060, forward strand.
TTAAACCTTGTCATTACTTTAGTTTGACATCGATCTTTACTTTAGTTTTGTTTATGTTTGACATTTTTAGTTTAGTTTAGCTTAATGGGATGTTTAATATACTTTAGTTTAGCTTAATGGGATGTTTGACATCTTTACTTCACGTTTAGTTGATTTTTAACATATTGTTGGCCTTGGTAAATCATATTCATGTTGTTGGATAGTTAGTTATGTTGAATGTGTTTTTGGAAAAAAAGAACAGGTTTACATGTACAAAATTATGGGCTAAAACCCTGGATGTTGCCAAAACAGAGCAAACATTTTAAAAAAACTTCTTAGTCTCGACGGAATAAGGTTAATCCGATAAAATTCCGTAGGAATTAAGCCTGTCCACATGTCAGGCATTTGTGCCACGTGGCAGATTCAATCCAACCGAATATAATCGACGGAATGGAGTACATCGAGGATAGGCTAATATCGACGAAATTTCGATCGAAGATAAATCCGTCGGAAGTAGGTATCCCCGATTGAATTCTCGACGGACTTAAGTTCGATGTGTTTATAACCGACTGAATTTTTGAATGAATATTCTGTCGGAATTATGATGACCTCGAATGAATATCATTAAATCCGACGGATTATTCCGTCGGAATTAGCCCCTTTTGTTGTAATGTATGTAAGCAAAGTGTAGGAGTAATTTATTAAAGGAAATTAGATGGGTAAAATTAAAATAATTTATAATATTAAGTTATTTTAATGTGGTAAATTGGTGGCATTATAGATACATAATGTATAACCACCATTTTATAGGAAAAAAATCATATATTATATTATGGAGTGTAATGTATACAGACTTTTATTGTAGTAAATATATTAATATATTTATTACAGCTAAATTGTTGAAAGCAATTATGTGACACCCCCAAATCTAGGTACTTCATTCCCACAAGACTTGGTGTTCACTTTCCATACATTCACATCTATCTACCCAATTATAATAAGATTTAATCATAAATCCTCCCTTTAAATAGGGTTGCATCATTAAATTCAAAAATATCACAGTTTGCCTAACCTTAACATCAATCAAGTGCAGAATTAAAATAATTACATCACATCATTAATTAAAAGTCTATCATCATAACAATAAATGAAAATTACAAGTCTTTATCACTTGTGCATTTTTCCCTTTCCTTTGCTAATTGAAGGCTCATCTACCTTCTCAACTTTGGCTGCAATAATAATATTTATGCAAGAGTGAGCAAAATAATTGCTCACTAGATATAACAATGAATCAACAAGATAATAATAACTGCCAATGAATAGGCTCATCAAAACTGAATAGTACTCTATCAATGATAACCAACAACTGGAATCGAAATATGAAATATATATATCTGAGGGTCATAAGACCACGAACTATGTCCATAGTTGTAAGTAATCTTTCAACTTCAACTTTAACAGTCATAAGACTATAAGGACTCATCGTATTTAGGGGATCAAATTTCTTCAAATACAATGTATTGTGCACAAACATTTCAACGCTAAGCGTAAATTATCCCCTAGTAATAGGGTTGTTCATCTCAGTATTTAGAGTACAAGTCCGCACCAAAGTAAGTTTGGTTTGGATACATTTTAAGGGTAATTTAGAATTCAACGGTCATCAACTAAGGATTAGTTTAATACAATATTGATAACGTCATGCTATGGAATAATTATAACTGAATCGACATTGTAAATTAAGATCATGCTTTAGGAATAAACTAATTGCATAACATCGAACAATCACAACGTACCTTGCTTGAACAATATTAAGCCAAGGTTATTTAGAATTGAGTACTAAGCATGCATAACCAATAGTAATTTAAACGATAAAACTTGTTCAATATGAGTATATCAGAATATGTAAACTTGTATGCTAGACATCAAGTTAAAAACAAGAATAACTTGTTCAATATCAGAATAAGATTTAGAAATCATAAACAAACTAGATACAAGAACTTGCTCAATCGTAAGAATAACTTGCACAATGTAATAAATGAACTAGCTCAACGAAAGTGTAGAGTTAGAAAACTTGCTCAATTGTAAAAGTAGAATTAGAAACTTGCTTAATGTAAAAAGATAAGTTTAGAAACTTGCCTCGAGTGTAAGCTATAATATTAAACTCACGTTCACCTACACATAGGTTTAGAACCACCATATATTAGATATACTAACATTCACGTTCCAACATAATACGCATTTCTAGTAAGACTTGTTATTTCAGTACAAGTCTTATGCTACCATATACATTTTAGAATTTACAAGTTTTAACATCACAACACTTATCTAACATTCATTGTATAAACTAAGTTATAACATAACACGTTCATAACTTATAATCACTTTTACAAAGTTGAAATCATTATTGACATGACACGATTCTGTTTTAAACTCCTTACTACATGTTTGACACATTACCATAACCTAAGACCAAGTGGTAGTATTTCAAGGTCTGCATTAGCAGCAGAACCAACTGTCTCAAGATAGTATATGGCACTTGTTGCCCATACAGTGTCAGAGACGGATGCGATTCTGTGATTTTTAGCTTTTATTTTATGATTGGCAAGAATTGCCACGAATAAGGCACAGAGAAGAGCGTAAACGGCTATGAACGATGGCTCGAACTTTAGCCCAACAAACACGAATTTCACCCACTAAACAGTAATATTAACACAAACAATTGATATAAAACTATCATAAACATGTTTGCCAACATATTCCTCAACATAGAATAATTTAACAACAATTATACTAGTTTATTTTCTTAAATTTCACATTTTCATATAAAACTCAGTTTTTTGACATCCTTCCCAAAAATCAACACTGTGATTTCAATTCTTCACCAAATCAATTCGTTCAAACTACATTTTCTTCATTTCTTAATGAACTAGCATAAACAAGACTCAATTTACAGTTTATCATACCAATTGACCACTAAAATTAGTACTTATACAGGCCACATAAGAAAATATTCATATAAACATACACTACTAATTCTTCTCTTCCTTTTAACCGAAATTAGCATAATAATTTATATTTAAACATAAACTCTAGCATCACAATTACATACAAATGCGATAATACAGTCTTATAGCAACAATTCGAAAAGTATAGATTTCACAGAGTTTGAAGCTTCATGCCATAAATTCATCTATACACACACACACACACACACACACACACACACACACACACACATATATATATATATATACACACACTAAGGTTATGTAAAAATACATTTTGTTGCTTTAGAAATCCTTGCTAATCAACTGATAATTTCTGTGAAAACTCAGAACTTCTTCACAATTCTCTCAAGCTCTCTCTCAAGTTTCTCTCTGAACTCTCAGACTTAGCCAAGTATGCGTAATCATAAAAGAAAACTGATATGGCCAAGCGTAAAAATAAAACTGATAACCTTAATACGCATACTTATTAGAATATCAGTTATAAAAAAATAACTTTTAAGTTATAATTATATTATATTTATTATTTTATTTATTTTATTTATTCTATTTATATTATTTAAATTCAAAAATTAGAAATTCAAAAGCCATAAGGCTTTGTTTGGCAAAAAGTCTTTAAAATAAAGACTTAATATATTTAAGCCTTGTTTGACAAAACTAAATTAAACCACTCCAATTTTATTTTAATAAACCATTTAGTTTATAATTTATAATCACATATTATTTATTTGGATTTACATGATCCAATATTAATCAAATAAATTAATTATACACACTATATTTTAAATAAATTTCCCATTTTAACAAATATCACAAAATTATAATTTTATTTAATAATTTAACATACTATTTTAAATTATTAATCAATAATATAACACCTCATGTCATATTACAACTCTCTAACTTATAAATTAAGTTAACTTAGAATATTATCTAATAAATTTAGATTCATAAATATTTATTAACAACTATCACATCAATAAATATTTATTCAACAATAAACATCTCAAATAAATATTTATATAATTCAATAAATATTTAAAATTATAATTTGAAATTTCGGATTGTTAAAATTATTAGAAGGAAAAAGAAAATAATGGGTATACAATAATTTATTGTATACATTAAAGGAAGGGTATTAAAATAATTTATAAAAGTAAATTATTTTGATGAAGAGAAAGTATTACATTAGATATAATATTAAACTAGGATCATGAAAGCAATCAAGTTTGCTACTTTCAAGAAGAGTTGGGAAGTTCAATTTTCAGTCTCTTCTCCTTAAACCACCCGTCCTTTCTCTCCCTCATTTCTCCTCTGTTAACCGAATCATCCCTCTTTTCTTTGCAATTGCCCAAAAATATAAATATTCATGAAATTGTGTGAGACTGTTTCTATACTCTTTGAAGCTGAGGTTTGTAATTAAATTAAAGAAGGCTGCAATCCAGGGCTGAAATAGGGAGATTTCCATGCTCAAGCTCCCTCAGTTTCGGCTGAAATAGATAAAATAGCCCTGAACGGGAATTGTAAGCTAATTTGAGAGGGGATTTCGAGTAGCATCAGCAGCAAGAAGGAATGATAGCTAAATTATAAGAATAAAAATTCAGCCCATTAGATGGTTGAAGCAAGCGGGCTAGGACTCTTTAGGGGGAAGCACAATTCCCACCTTTAATTTTCAGGGGGTCAGGGGGTTATATTAGGGAGAAAAAAAATTAAGAGGGTCATATTAGGAAAAAAAAAATTAAGAGGGTCTAAAGTGAATATGTATACTAAGAAACATGACCCCATTGTATTATGTTATATATATACTCTCTCGTCCCAAATTAATTGCTCAGTTTTCTTTTTTAAGTTAAATTGACTATTTTTAGAATTAATAATTAAGCATATATAAATATATTTCTAAAATTATAAAAATTGGAGTTAGTAATAAATTGTATATACTTTCTTTTGGTTATAATTTCTTCACCTATATTTTAGAAAAAATAGTAAAAAAATTAGTTTTAAAAATGGTCAATTTGACTTTAAAAAAATATTAAAATTGAGCAATTAATTTGGGACAGAGGGAGTACTAACTACTAAGTCAGCAGACACTAGACAGCAATCCTTAATTCCCAAATCCCACTAAGTCATTAACCCAACTTTTCTATTCTTCTATCCGACTTTTTTCCTTTTTGGCAACTGGCAATAGAATATCCCCAAGTCTATTTGTTACTGAAATTGACTCAATTTTTGCCCGTTGCTACTGCAACTGTTGAAAGGACATTTTCAGCCATGAATATCGTGAAGAATGAACTCCGTAACCAAATGGGAGATGAATGGATGAATGACTATTTAGTAACATACATTGAGCGTGATATTTTTGTAACTATTAAAAATGAGGCTATCATGCAATAATTTTAAGCAATGAAACCTCGAAAAGTAATATTTGAGGATTGTTTAGTTTTGTAAGTTATTTTATGAAATTTTTATTCGTAAGAATTTTTTTTTCCCGAGTTTGACCCCACTGAACTATCGGTCTGGATCCGCCCCTGAAGCAAGGTAAGTTCTACTTTTTTATTTTAGTAGCAAAGATTGAATGTTTTATGTAAAATTGAAAGTAGAAGATTAATAAGAACTTCTATATGTATAATTTGGTCTCGGATATGAATTAAACCATAATTGGGTATATGAGAGCATAGATAACTAAACTATGTATGGAAATCATATCAATTCATATTGTATGAATTGGAAGCAAGAAGTGATAGTATAAAAAGAGTAGTAAACTAGTTAGTTTACAAATTTGTTGGTTATCCATATATGTGGCTGAATATTGGTATGTTGTTACTTGAGTTAAAATCATGGTCTGTTATTACTTGAGTTAGAATCATGGAGATAGGTTGGGATGTGAGGAGTAATAAGGTAGAAAAAGGAGGCTAGAATACAAATTATTAAAACCTCAAGAAATTAGAGCTTTAAAACAGTGCACACAGTGTTTAACAAAATTCCTCTATGGATCTGCTTTAAGTTAAAAAGCGAATAATTAAAGTAAGTTTAGCTAAAACTATATATATATATATATATATATATATATATATATATATATATATATATATATATATATATATATTATATGTGGATAATTAAAGGATTTGAGCAATTCAAATTAGAACGAAAAGTAATTTTAAGCCAAAACAAAATTAAAAGTTAATTATGTGTTTTACTTTTTTGGCTAATTGCTTTTTACTTAGTTAGACTTGGCTTTGAAAAATTGTAATTTTTGGATATTTGTAGTGTGAAATCCCAGCTAGTCATAGCCTCCGAAACGGACTAATTCCGACCTCAAAGGAGGGAGTTATGGCATTCCAAAGTGGGTGTGTCGAATCTGTCCAAAATTTGGAAATCAGATTTGAACATGTCCCTTGCGCGGATTTTCTGGAATTATGGGTGCAGAATTTGGAAAAGGTTATTGAATAAGATTTTTAGCCCCGGAAGTTAGCTTCGCGTGGGCATGAGAATCACTCAAAAATGTTTTAAAACGAATTAGTTATGACTGTTTTAGCGAGAGAGGGTAAAGCTGGAAAAAAATTAAAAACAGTTGCGACCAAACATTTTTGGGGTCGGTTTTGGACTGCCTATGATGTCCAAAATAGGTAGATTATATTTTCTAAATATAGCCTAATATGGTGTCTACAATATATCCAACATTGGTTGTAATCGAAGTTATGATCTAAAAGATATGAAATTGTAAAAAGCCGTATTCACGTAAGGAATCTACTTGCCCATGGCGATGGCGATGCTTGATATTTCTTCGGAGGCTAGGGGCACTTTTGAGTTCTCTGTCAACGCTTTTATATTACTTGAATTGTTGAGCTAGTATTGTCGTATTTTTCTAAAAATAGGCGAGTGTATCACCTATATAATACCCAAGATTCAGCGCAATTAAACGAATAAATTAGGATATAAAAATCCACAAAAAGAGTGTCTAGGAGGAAGGGGGTTGTTGTTAATGGCGACAACGAATAAACAAGAGTTCAAGCGCAAGCAGTTTGACATGCATTTTTATAGCTTGTTTGTGTACCCGTGAAGTTAGTTTATAAGTTAGTAAAAGTAGATGGGTATATAATCTACAACATAACCAATGCTTAATAGAATTTGAATTAACGAGTTGAGAATGGTAAAATAACAAAGTGAGCGTCGCAAGCTCAGGAAGGCTGTTTAGCCAAGCAAGGCCACACCATGGGGCTGTTAATGCTTCAAGGGGCTGTTTTAGCATTGTTTGGAAACGTAATGGTTATTAATAAAGCAGTTCACAAAGATGAGTATATAATGTAACTTAGAAGCTATTATTTATCCATATAGATTATAAGTACACTCAATAGATGATATTAAGCTATGAATCTATTTTATATACTCAAGTTAAGTATGAAAGTATAAAAATACCAATATATTGGTTTGTGAATAATTTAGAAATCGAAATCGTAAGAATATTTATATTCAAAGGTCATGACGAGATAATAGAGCAAAAAATGATTTTCGTTAGTAAAAAGATAAAAGAGTTGGAAAGAATATAAAAAATTTTCTAAAACAACAATGTAAGCTAGTGATGTGGTCAATATGAATATTTAATATATAATCTTACAAGTGGTCAAGTGGAAAGAATATAATATATAATATGTGGTCAATATGGATATTTAATATATATGTTATGGATATGTTGCTAATACATTCATATATTGTGAATATGATTGTATAGGATCCGTGCAAGAAAGTTAAGCTGAACTTTGTTACAATAGTCAACAAACAAGGCAAGTTTTTCAGTTCTATTATGTTTGTGGATTAAATGTGATTATATGGTGAGTTACATACCATGCTTTATGAATTGTTAAAGTCAAAATATTACTAAGTTAATTGGGTTATGTAACTCAATTTATATGTGATATGTGATAGCACATGTTGTATGATGATGTAACTCGATAAATTAGAAATGTATAATGCATGAATGTATGCATTGCAAGGAATTATTAATGAATGTAGGATATGCATAGTAAAGAATATATGTTGCATACGGATATGCATAGTAAAGAAAATATGTTGCATGTGGATATGCATAGTAAAGGAAATATGGTGCATATGGAATTGTGTGTTATATGAAACATGATAGACTGTTAAATTTGATGGGATGTCGAGCTCAATCTTGCAAACACAAACTTTTTGCAAGTTAATGATGTTAAGAAATATTACTTGCTATACGGATGATGAAGATTGAACGATGTGCAAAATGAATACATTTCCTTGAATTAGAAATGGTATAAAGCTATTATTGATAGTTTTGTTAAATATAATTGGCAGTTTTGTATAGTTTGAAATGTTAAATGGATAAAGAATGTTTATTCTGAAATTAGAATAAATATGATTCTGAAATAAGTGAATCATCGATAGAAAAGATATTAACTATTGAGACTTAAGCTTTTAATACGTTTACTCAGATTATACAAACCATATAATAAATATGATTTTAGTATAAAGAAGAATCGTAAAGGTTGCGATTCAGGGAACGATGAATGATAGAAAAAAATTTATTATTCCGTATTTTTAGCTATTTTAACATTAAATAATTTAATGTTTTGAAGCTAGAACAAGATAATATTAACTCACAAGATTGGGGAGAGAAATTGTCCCGATTTGGGGGGCATTACAGTTGGTATCAAAACTATGGGTTATAAATATTAAGAAAGCATACCTTAGGTTATAATCGTAAACAAGATAGATGAAAAGGAAGAAGATGTTATGTATAAAGTCGAATGAGCTTTATATGATCTTAAATGAATTTAGAAATTCATAAAGAATGTGTTAAGATAATACGCAATGATTCAAAGAAGAATCTTGAAAAGTCAAAGGATCAGGGAACACCTAAGTTGAACAATCATAAATAATATGATTTAAAAAGAAAGAAAAGAAGATCGTAAAAATGAAACGATCTTAGAATGAGAAAAGAATCGTAATATAGCACGATTATAATATAAGATCACGACGTGGTCTGATCAAGTCAAAGAATTAAGGATAGTTAATCAATCGAATGATTAAAAATTTATAGCAAAATGACTATATGAAAATGGTACTATGAGATAGTACAAAGAAAACTCAGAAAGAGTTATAGATGATGAAATACAAATTAAATAAAATTTGTATTGAGCAAAGAACAAGATAAGATTTAATGGGATTAAGTGAGATTCCAATTGAGGCCTCATGTGGTAACTGAGTTGTACAAACTTTTGTATGGACAGGAGTTCTGTGCTTGATTTAACGACCACTTAATTTATCACGCTGATAATTGTTGAAATGTTGGTGTCGCGTTATCGGTGTATATATGGTGAGAAGGTGATTCTTTTCTCATATGTATATTTGATATTTAGAGAATATAAGAGTAGGTGCGAATTCTTAAAACTCATACTTATGGTGAGTTTGTGACTCATAAGCATGTGGTATATTTTTGAACTCCTAAGCATATGGACAGTCCCTGATTAGTTCTTGGACTACGTATTGCTAGAACAAGTTCCTAAACTCATATTTTTATAGCAAGTTCCTAAACACATAATGTGTGGTAAGTTTGATGAACTGTACCATGGTATATGAATATGAATATTATAAAATAAGAGCTAATTAATTATAGTAGATTGAGTATTGATGGTGCTAGAGATAGATAGAATTGTTTCATTGTGAGACAATGGGAGGAGTTGAAGTTGATAAAGGAGAAATGGATATTCTAAATCTTCTAATAATGCTAGGTATTGAAAATTTTGAAATCAAGTTAAATTCGAACTAATGTGCCTTTATAAATACAAATGAATTTTTTTTATCAACAACACACGGTGACAAGGGTGTGGGTGTGGATGTGGACTTCGAGCCACTAACACATCATTACTTGTTGCGGCATGATAACACCAAAAATAATTTTCAATGGCTTTAAACCTTTTAAAGAAGAGTCTACGCTAATTGTTTCGGCTAGACAAAAGTTGAAAATATCAAAATATATTTTATATAGTCATCAATCCATCATTAATATGATGTAGATATGACAAATGATGAAGTCATCAATGCAACTTAATCTAGTGTTGGATGTGATCTATGGATTGTCAGCCCACTATGGTATGATGTAGTATGACAAAGTCATAAAATGATTTTCAGTATTTTTATAATTAAAAAGATGTCGATGCCATTTGAATTGGCTAGACACAGATTCAAATATTGATTTTATATTAAGCTTTTGAATTGTCCAACTAAATTGATTAAGTATGGACTCCAGATTGGATATGAACATCCCTAAATTTGGACAAGATGTTCTATGTTCTAAAGACAGATGATGAATGCAAATGTCGTTCAGATTTATATTGCGTCATGGGGACAACAAAAAGGAACTAAAAGAAATTGTTCCATCAAGATAGTGTTGATCAACACAGAACATCCTTAAATTAGGAAATTTTGTTTGCGCGAAATAGCGGCAAAGATATTATGGGTCAACACAGGGCATAAACAGGCTAATCACCTATATGTCCGTAAGATATGCCGGTTTGCAGATGAATTTTTGTTAAAACCTTTTCAGAAATAAAGTTTATGCTCTTTATGACCTTTATCGTGATACAGAAAGCTCTTCTTAAGAGAATCTTTTGAATTCTTGAATTATTCATATTGCATCACAATTATTAATCAATTGTGGGGAATTTCTATTCCGGTGATTGAGTATAGAAAGAATGAACTTCCTTAAGAGGAAGTATGTCGTAGAATACGACGATGGTTTATGAATCCTTGAAGAAGGAAAAAAGTAGAGTTATGAGGAATAAAGATTTTTGCATAACAAAGTAGACACTGGTGATGTGTCATAGAAAGTCAGACACGTATTGTGTCATAGACATGGGTGATATGTCATAAGAAGCTAGACACTGGTAATGTGTCATAACAAAAATAAACACAGATGGTGTTATGATAATAAGAACATGCATATGGGATGTCAAAATTAAGATATAGATGATGTCAAAAATGGATAGGCATTGATAGTGATAAAATAAAGTAGACTCTAGAGAGGGTTAAAAGGTGAAAGGATAAGTCCGAAAGTTTTAGGACCTTTCACAGTAACAAAAGATTATGTATAAAATAGCGAAAACTATTGAATATTTGGAGATACATGTTTATATGTATGTGTTATGATGTGGAAAAAATAATATATTTCACTATTATAGAATAAGGTTGCTAAGAGGGAATTAGCATAATCAAGGAGGAATAAGGTTTAAACCGAGTAGGCAAGGTTCGATATTGTTATTCCGGGGATGGAATCTTTATAAGAGGAAATGAATGTGATAACCCAAATTTTTGGGTAATATTAAAATAAGAATTAAACAAAGAAAATTCTTATTATTGATATGTTATGTGATATTGTAGTGCACAAAGGAATGTGTGCTATGCAATATGTGATGTTCTGTACAATAAATATATTAGAATTATATATTTATTATATGAAATTAGATGGGTAAAATTAAAATAATTTATAATATTAAATTATTTTAATGTGGTAAAGTAGTGGCATAAAGATACTTAATGTATAACCACTATTTTATTGAAAAAAATCATATATTACATTATGAAGTGTAATGTATGTAGACTTTTATTGTAGTAAATATATTAGTATATTTATTACAACTAAATTGTTGAAAGCAATTATTAAAAGGGAAAATAAAATAATGGGTATACAATAATTTATTGTATGGGTTAAATGCTTTCTAGGTCACTGTACTATAGGTCAACTTACAAATGGGTCACTCAAAACATAACAAAACTGATGAATTTAATAGTAAGGCTCTAATCCACAAAAGAATAGTCTTAAAATAATTAAATGTCTTAAGACAAACCATAATAAATGCCACACTGGCTCAAACCACAATCTGAAATGACTATTATAACTCCAAATAAATTGACACATCAAGTCTAAACATAATATTTCTAAATCATTGGAACGAATGGAGCTCTCATCACACTTGCCCTTGTTCCCCTGATTATCTATCGGAAGAAAAACACAACATGAGCCAAATGCCCAGTATGGATATATAATACAAATAATGAACCGAAATAACTAACTCAATTAAATGAAAAGAGGCAAAACGAACTGAAACAAAACGAACAAATCTAACACAACGAAAAAATAGGCTGAATCAAATGGTTGGATGTTATTTCATACCGAGCTCAGTATAAAATAGAAATATACCTTGCCACACAGGCAAGTCAAATAATGCCACATAGGCAAGTCAAATAATGCCACACAGGCAAGTTACACACATTGGACCGCGAATCCAATGCATGTAAAATCAGAAGGCGTGTTTGGCACAAACATCACCACTCGTAGAATAGAAATGTAAGAAAAAACTAGGGTTAAACCCATACGCCTCCCACAACAAAACACCAAATGGCCAACTCCCATTGGAGCACAAAACGGAGACGTCAGGACTCGATCACACCGCCACGAAAAGGTGTCATGTCTCTCAAGTGCAAAGAGAACATGCATGTGGTACCCCCACAGTGGTTATAGCTTTCGTATACCCTACGGTATTCTAACAAAATATAATGTCACAACACATGCGACACAACAAAGGGGTTCTAACATGTACATGTTAAACTGAAACAAGATATCAACACAAAGTCTCCAAAAATATTAACATGCACATTACTACAATATCAAAATAAATTTAGATATGTTGTACTAGTCTACAGAGTACAAATATGAGTTCCAACTATGAACGCCAAACGAAACTATCACAATGAATTTGACAAGATATAATCATGAGAGGCAATACTAATTTTCAAAACGCATAACGAAACGAACTAATTAAAAACAAAAGAATCTCGCTGAAAGTGTACGGAATCCGTACCTGGATTAAGCAATGTAATACCCAAAATTTATACTCCAAATTTAACTCGTTTAGACTCTCTTCGTTCGAACTAATCACTGAAATAATACATTCATAAGTTACCTAATAATTAAAATTTTTATATTAATATAAAACTAATTCCTCCAATTACATCAATTTTACAATTTAACCCAAATTAAATTATAATTATCTTCTAATCATATTTTATTTTATTTTATTATTATTATATTTTAACAATTCCGTAACTTAATATTTTAATCTCTGACAATCAATATTACTATTTTATACATATATATATATACCAAGAAATCAGTGCTTGCTTGCCTTAAAATCACTTTTCTAATACTATATATATATATATATATATATATATATATGAATTAAGCAGGTTCCAATCAAGATAGAAATATATATATATATATACATATAGTCTAATATCCTTCAAAAAGCAATCTTAACTTTATGTAAATATATATATAACCATACAAAACAAACAAAACATGTATCTTTGAAGTTAAAGTACCAAATCGGAAGGAAAAATAAATAAAAACAAAGACTGGTTTGATTTTGGATCTTCTCGTCATGCGTAGCTCCTCTTCTTCTCTCTCGATTTATCGATATATGTTAAGAGGATTAGGTTTTAGTATTTATTCACTTAAAACATATTTTATTAATATATTTATTAACTCTCCAAATTTTAATAGGATTTTAAAATTACACAATTATAAATTAGATCCACTTAGTTTAAAGTCCAATTTTACCAATTTAATTTATCCATCACTTACTAATATTTATTAGCCCACATAAATTAAATAACTAGTTTGACCCAAATAAATGACAAAGTCCAATTAATATGTTTGTAAAACAAAATAATCTTTTATTATTTAATATTTATTTATTAATTTTTACCGGGTATTACAAGTTTACTACTCTTTTTATACTATCACTTCTTGATTCCAATGTATACAATATGAATTGATATGATTTCCATACATAGTTTAGTTATCCATGCTCTCATATACCCAATTATGGTTTAATTCATAACCTAGACCAAATTATACATATAGAACTTCTTATTAATCTTCTACTTTCAATTTTACACAAAACATTCAATCTTTGCTACTAAAATAAAAAAATTAGAACTTCCCTTGCTTCAACCATCTAATGGGCTGGATTTTTATTCTTATAATTTAGCTATCACTCCTTGCTGTTGTTGCTACTCGGAATCCTCTTCAAATTAGCTTACAATTCCCGTTCATGGCTTTTTTATATGTTTCAGCCGAAATTGAGGGAGCTTGAGCATGGAAATCTCCCTATTTCAGCCCTGGATTGTCAGCTTTCTTTAATTTAATTACAAACCTCGGCTTCAAAGAGTGTAGAAACATTCTCACACAATTTCATGAATACTTATATTTTTGGGCAATTGCAAAGAAAAGAGGGATGATTCGGTTAAAGAAAGGAGAAATGAGGGAGAGAAAGGACGGGTGGTTTAAGAAGAAGAGACTGAAAATTGAACTTCCCAGCTCCTTGAAAGTAACAAATTTGATTGCTTAATAATGATCCTAGTTTGATTAAATGAGAGACACCTCCTACTAAAACCCAACTGCCTCAACTCTCCAATCTCTCAGCATTCACTTTCTCGTCATAAGCCGTTAGTATGAAGTTTCGCATCAAGACCATCTTTCAATTAACTTGATATTGCGGTGACACGTGGATACATGACAAATTATTAGGTTAGATTCATTTGGCAAAATAAAACACTTTCACTCTATTTCTCTCTCTACTGATATATATATATATATATATATATATATATATATATATACATGTATATAGACAGATTTGAGCTTTCATATGGATGATAATTACAACAATGTTATACCCTAATGACCCGGTATTTATAGGATTAAAAAATTTTGTGGGTCCGTCACGAAAATTATGAATATTTTTAAGATATTGTCGTATAGATAATATGTAGTAGTAAATTGATATTTACATATTTTATATTAAAAAATGATATATATGTCTATAAATATTTGACGATCAATGTGAAATTATACGCGATAAGATAAAATAAATTAAAGTGAGATTTTTTTTAATTCCTACTTATCTCATACGTCGCAATCATAATTTAATTTCAAACTTTTGTAATATATAGAGCATGACTCTTTATATATACATTAATTTGGTTTATCTTTAATTTTTTTTTTTTGCATATTGACGATTAAAATATAACAATTTATTTTTTAAATGCTAATTTATTGTTCCAAACAGTATATCTAGCTTATTAAAAAAATTGCTTGCAAAATTTTGCTAAGAAATTAAAAATGTTATTTTAAAATAAACTATAACAAATAAGGTCGTTGTGTTATCATTACATAATACAGTACTATAAATACTGGATCATTAGGGTATAACATTGTTGTAATTACCATCCATATGAAAGCCCAAATCTGTCAATACATATATATATATATATATATATATATATATATATATATATATGTATCAGTAGCGAGAGAAATAGAGTGAAAGTGTTTTATTTTGCCCAAATGAATCTAGCCCATTAATTTGTCATATACCCACGTGTCACCGCAATATCAAGCTAATTGACCGATGATTCTTCATACTAACCCAACCCCGGGTTAAATGCTTTCTAGGTCACTATACTAGAGTGAAAATGCAGTTTTTTTGAAAAACGTAATAAAAATGTAGTGAAAGAAACACAATTGCACCTCCTACGTTCAACTTTCCAATAATCAAAACAACAAGAATGGAAAGAAGACCTGAAACAGAGAAATAATACCCAAAAACTAATTAAACCCTTGGTAGCTAGTCCCCAAAATTCAACCCAAAAATTGAAAACCCAGATTAAGATGCAGAAAACCCAATTGAGAAATTGGAGAAAACAATCAAAAGGGTATGATCAAAGAACCCAATTCAAAACCCAATTGATCGCTTACCATGTAACTCAATGCCTCCTAACATTCAATTGATCAAGCCCTCTTATGAAGGTAAAATAAACTATATGGAATAAAAGCGAGCAGTGAGAAACTTCGAAAAGCATTAAGGTTCGTCCTACTAAAATACCATGCATAAAATGCAATCCATAGAATCTTTTGAAAACCAAGGCTACTTTCAAACTATCGCATTAAAATTATAATTGCAATGTTTAAATTACTATTACAAGCATTCTAAAGTGCTTTTAATTAACTTTATGCGCATTGGGTCCTCTAACCGGTCGATGATGCCCATTGGAAGCCTCTCCAATGTCTTCAATGGCTAGGAGTGCCTCGTAAATTGCATTTGCGATGTCCTCATAAACATTTGAAGGATGATGGAACTTGGCAGAAAAAATTTAATTTTCAGATATAATCAAAGAACCCAATTCAAGGAACTCATTTGCTCCTGCAACTTTTCCTTAAGAGGGGCTAGTCGTTCAACCAAAATGTTGTAGCAAAGTCTAACCGCTTCACATCTTGATTCAGAGTATGGACAATCTAACTCCCAGCTACTATGAATTTCCCTCTTGATTGGAAAATTTTCCCCCAAAAAACAAATTTTCCCCCTAAAAACAAATTTTCCAGCCAGCCAAACAACAAATAAAAGCCCTAATACAATATATTGTAACTCTATTTACTAAAGAAAGAAAAACTACCATCATTCAAAGAAGCTCTGTAGCACACAATCAGTCTTCAAATCCCAAATAATCTTCTACCACCGCAACAACCACCGGGACATCACTAAAATTTTGACCAAATTTCCTCACCTTCGAATAAAGTGACCGCAAAAGTGAACCTACCATGACTGCCACAGGTAACATAAGATTCTCGCCGGGAAGAAGCGAGGGAAGGGTCCGATCCAATTGACTAAGAAAGCTCAACAAACTCGCCGGTAATAGACCGACTCATTCTACTCGCCATGATCTCTCGCCTCTCTCTAGCCCTAGATATAAAACTGAATGAAATTAGGAGAGAGAGCTCGAGAATCACAGTGGGTTTGAAGGGAGAATAAGAGGAGAGGAAGAAGGGGGGTAGTTTAGACATTTTCTAGTTTTTTTTATTGTTACACTCTCTTTTCATGCGTTTTTGGCGTCTGACATGCACGCACTGTTAATTTGGATGAAAAAGGTAACGGTTTCACTTCAACTCAAAAAGTCAGGAGTCTAAATGTAGCTTTACTGACTACAGGTGGTTAAGTGGAAAACCGCCCAAACCCCAGGTGGTCATCTGAACTTAACCCTAAAATATAAAATATTCTAATTATTGTCTAATAAAACGAAAAACTTTATAAAAGTATTCTGTTTTATATAAACAGATTTTATTATTAGCCTAATAAAACGAATAACTTTATAAAAGTATTCTGTTTTATATAAAAAGCTTTTCTGTTTTATTACGTTAATAATACTAATAAAACAAAACTGAGTGACTTATCACATAAGCATCAATAATCAATACCGTGTGCTAATATACCAAAATAAAAAATTGAATACTTTTATTTCATAAAATTCGGGGTCTCACATTTACCAGTTGTTTTTGACTGTTAGAGCTCTTTCTCATGCGTTTTTTGGCGTCTGACATACACGCACAGTTAAGTTGGATGGAAAAGGTGACTTTTTCACTTTAACTCAAAAGGTCGGGAGTTTAAATGTAGTTTTACTGACTACAGGTGGTTAAGTGGAAAACCGCCCAAACCCCAGGTGGTCATCTGAACTTAACCCTAAAATTATTGATGCATGTAGGATATACATAGTAGAGAATATATGTCGCATGCGGATATGCATAGTAAAGAAAATATGTTGCATGTGGATATGCATAGTAAAGGAAATATGGTGCATATGGAATTGTGTGCTATATGAAACATGATAGACTGTTAAATTTGCTGGGCTGTCGAGCTCAATCTTGCAAACACAGACTTTTTGCAAGTTAATTAATATTACTTGTTATACGGATGATGAAGATTGAACGATGTGCAAAATGAATACATTTTCTTGAATTAGAAATGATATAAAGCTATGATTGATAGATTTGTTAAATGTAATTGGCAATTATGTATAGTTTGAAATGTTGAATGGATAAAGAATGTTTATTCTGAAATGAGAATAAATATGATTCTGAAATAAGTGAATCATCGATAGAAAATATATTAAGTATTGAGACTTAAGCTTTTAATACGTTTACTCAGATTATACAAATCATATAATAAATACTCCCTCGGTTCCTATATAACTGATGCTTTAGAGAAAAAAATTGATTCCTAAATAATTGCGTTTCCATATTTCTAGGAGGTTTTTTCTCTTATTTTCCTATATTACCCCTAAAACATCTCATCTTTTCAAGTGCAAGACTCCTATTTAATTTCAACATTTTCTTTTACAATACGTGTGTTCCCAATTTGTTCTCTTTCTCAGAATTCTAAATGTCCCTCAATATGGCTTCAATTTTTCATACATTCTCTTCATCTTTGTATTCTCTCATGGATTCTTTATTATATGCTCTCTCTTCATCTATGTTTTCTACAAAAAATTTATGGAAAATCCTATACAACTCTATGGCGTTATTGAGAAAAATAAATTTTCTTTTGATTTAAATGAAGAACCAAACCATGAGTGTGAGAAGATCCAAACCATGATTTAAATTTTCTTTTGATTGCCGACGGATACTGGAAGATTTTAATCAATTCAAAAGTAGAGCCAAGATTTTAAAATTTTAAAAAAGAGTGAATTTAAACTCAATTTTTTTTTTCGGAGAAAGGAGGTAAGATGATATGAAAAAGAGAGATTAAAGCGACTTGAAGAAAAAAAATCATGAAGAAGAGTAAAGGTTGTATGTTGAAGTTACTGACATCAATTACTACTACTCATTAATTATAAAAAAACAAAAACAGAAAAAGGACAATTTAGATATTATCTTGACCCACCATTACTTTCCTTAAAAAGTGGATTTTGGCCTCCAACGTCAGTTATATAGCTGAGGGAGTATGATTTTAGTATAAAAAAGAATCATAAAGGTTGCAATTCAGTGAACGATGAATGATAAAAAAAAAAATTATTATTCCGTATTTTTAGTCATTTTAACATTAAATAATGTTTTAAAGATAGAACAAGATTCGATGTGTGTGGTTGGGGGTCATTTCTGTTTTCTTCCCGTGTTTCCCTACTAGCAATGAGACCAAGTCTTATTCATTTTTCCCTGTGCATTCAGGCGCCTCGGGTCGGTAGCCGGACTCCGGGCTAGAGTGTAGTATACATACTTTCGTTTATTGAATTGAATTATGAGTTTAACTTCTAAATGCTTTCTCTTCAAACACTTAACTGAACATGCCATAAATTATAAGTATGTGATAACAAAGGTGTAGTAGTACTACTCTATTACATACAAAGGGCATGAACTAGGGGGCAAGTGGGCATCATCCGCCCCAGAGATCGCTCGATCCAGAGAGAGGCGAGGCGGAGGCGGGGGTGGGGGTGGGGGCGACCAGCACCAAACCAATGCGGTCACAGATAGCGATGAGCATCGAAATGAGAAGTAAGCGAAGATAGAGAAGCTTGTTTAGGAGGACGAGGAGAGAAGCTCAAAGATAGTAGAAACTCTGTTTGATTCATCAAGCTCTGGATCCTTCTGATGGCGGAGAGATAGAGTGAAAAAGAGGTACTAGCGTGAGAGTTACTATGAGAAGAATAATCATTGTTCTTTTCATTGGTACTATAAAAAGAGGTACTTGTTTAGAAACATTGTTCTTTTGATTTTTAAAAATTAAAAATATATTTTAATTTTGTACTATAAAATAACATTAAAAAAACTACTATACCTAATTGTAATTGAATGGATGGAATATAATTTACATGTCAATATTATCTAGTTTTTTAATAATATATTTTAAATTTTAAAACGGAAAAGAGTTTGATTAAGTTGGTTTCAAGGAGTGATTAGTATAAAATTTATTTTGATCAATTAATCAATACTGTGAGGAGTATTGAGGTTTCTTGGGAATTAGTACACTTAGTACTTGAGAATTTTGCAGGTTGTAAATAAGGGTGGTAAAAGAATTAAACTGAAAATTATTATGTAATTGGGAATTTAATTGTTTAGTTTAATTGATGAAATTATGATGAAATGTTTGAATAATTGAATTGATAAATGCTGAAATTATTATGAAATGTTTAAATTGATGAAATTATTGATTAATGTTTTTATTTATACTTGATTATGGATAAATACTTGATTGATGGTGAAGAAATTGAGAGTGATTCCGAAACAAATAGTGATCTTGACTCCTTTTTCATGTTTCTGCATTAAGACCAAGGACTCCGCTAATATACTTTCCATTTTTTTCAATTTGGGTCAAAATCAAACTCATAGACCTTAACTTCGCTTCCTCGCCGCTGCAACCTACACGTCGTTGCTCCGGACCTCCGGTAACTGCCCTCAAATTTTTCCCCCCCTTAAATTTTGTTCTGGTTCCGCCACTGATTACATAAGACAAAATATTAAACTTCTATTAAATTTAAGAGTAATGTTATGGACATAAATTATACACAAAAAAATTGTGTATAAATAGTACTATAAAAAATAAAAAATAAAAAACGAGACCTACTATTAAATATTTTACATATTTTTATGAGTGAACAATTCACGGATCCTATTGTTTGTGCACAATTTTTTTTATATAGTTTGTGCATGTAATATTATTATAAACTTATTCACTCTACCATAAATACAAAATTTTTCATGGTATATTGAAATTTGATGCGATATATACAGTAGAAAGGTGAATGCTGTCTACTTGAGAGTTTGGGTTATCCTACCCACCTCCTATTTTTATACCCAAAAATATATATTGAAATTCCATACATATAAAATAGGATAACTTTAAAATTATACATATAACAAATGATCCGATCATAAATTGTCACTAGCGACTGCATGTTTGGATAACAATGTTGAAAATGTTTTTTCAGGTAAAGTAATTTATATCAAATATAACTTGATTAATTTACAAATGTAACATTTATAGCTTCGCCACAACGCACCAAATATTATGTAGTCTGTTTAGAGTTCCAAACCTAATCACAATCAGGTTATTAGAGTGTTACGTTGTATTTATTTATAAGAATTATAATTGGGATGGATAGAATTATTAAGTACAAATATCTTGTTTATTTTTAAATTTAAATTTAAAATTATTAATTTAAAAATTATAAAATAATTTAATATAAAAAATTATTTAATACTATGTTGAACCAAAAATATAACGCAAACAAACATACCGTAGTTGTTAAAGTCCGGTTAGTACACAAGGCCTCAATATGTCTGCAATCTGCGTGCCAAAGAAGCAAATTATACTTTAAACAAGTCCTTTCATAAGTCCACTAAGAATCCTTATAGGGGGATATTTTTTTAGTGATATTTTTTCAAGGGATGATAGTTAGACTCTGAGACAAGAAAGTAGTGGCTTTCCCAAAAATCTTTAAGGGTGTCTTGGAAAAGGAACAAAGGGGGCCAGAGGGACTTTTTGTTCAAAGCGGTACTCGATAGGTGGCTCCATACGATGGGTTGGGGGATCTCTGACATCTTGAATTTAGCCCAAAGATGAACGTTCAATTTGATAGGGACTCCATCGGTGGAAACCAGGAGAAGCTTATCGCCCTCGTATGTGTATACGTTTGTATTTTAGTGACTTTTTTTTTGTAATACATTTTAAAAAATGTTTAGTATTTATTTTAACTGGAATTTTTATAAAAAATAATGTTTTAGGTGTAATTTGGATACATATAAGAAACAGGATAAGTACAGTCTGTACAATCTTATTTTTTGTATGTATTTAAATTATACCTAAAACATTATTTTTTATAAAAATTTCAATTAAAATAAATATTATATATTTTTTTGAGAGGTACTACAAAAAAAAAAAAAAAAAATGTCCTAAATTTATTGGTCCACTAATTAATTACTAGTACTGCAGTAAAAATATGTGTCAAATCAGAAATAGGATTTTTACTCCTGAAACTTAACTAGTGAAAATACGGAATACCCATCCAACTACCTTCTTTTAATGGTAATTTTTAAGATTTATAAATGTATATACTCCTACTCCTACCCCTACCCCTACCCCTACCCCTACCCCTACCCCTATCACTTTGATATGTATATTTTGATTCTTCTGCTAAATGTATAATTAAGTGATTCTGACTGATTTGAAATTAATCTGCAGTAAATAGTAGAATTGCCCACTCTAGGTTCCTCTCACTCGCACCATATATTTTTACCTCCCTACTGTAAAAGTAAAACAGCACTTCAGGCATACTTAGCTAGGATTGACAATTTGACTTGAACCCATCAATCTGTCCAACCCTTAATATATTCATTTATTTATATGGTCATCAGCCGGTCGGGTCGGGTCAAATGGTTAAAACCAAGACTTGTTCAATGGGTCATGCATCTAATTTTCACCAATTGAAATTAAGAGCCTTAATTACCACAAATCCATCCAACTTTTTGTTGGTTTTCTTGTAAATCAGTTAGAAAATAACACAGTTCTAAAAGGATTATAAAAATGACCAAAAATTAATCCGAGTTTAAATTGTGATTAACTAATTAATGATCATGACATATCACAGAATTTGACTAGTGAGTATAAAGTAATTACAATTTGATTTTTTTTTATGAATTACCCTAGCTAGAAGGACTACTAATACTCCTTCTATTCTTAAAAGATTATCGTCTTAGAAGAAAAAATTTGTTCCAAGAAGATTATTCTTATTTTTTCTCATTGTCCCAAGAAATTCTTTCTTTGTATTAATAGTTTTTAATTTTCCATAAAGGGATAGTGATGGAATTTCAAATAAATTAATTCAATTTCTCATAGTATTAAATAATTTTTTTAATCCATATATAAAAATTTTAAACGATAATTTTTTAAGAAGGGATAGTATTTATTTATTTTGACAAAATTGAGTTTGTTGTTTGCTTTAGCTTGACTTTTATGGTTTAGTACGAATAAGACAAATAGATGTTTGTTGGAATAATGAAGACCATACTTATAGCCCCTAATTTTTTTAGGCCTTCGTTTAATACGGAGTAATAAGTTATTGTGTGCTTTTCCATTTAAATAATCTGCTTTTACACTGACTTGCAGACAAAGTTAGACATCCGTGCAATTAGTGCGTTTTGGATAGGGAAGAATCTGAAATTATAAAGTGTTTTCAGATTACAATTTCTAACTTGGACGCCAAGTCTGAATTTTGAACATAAAAGAAAAGAATAAAAAATTTAAATTAGAATAAAAAAAAAATTGAAGTTTTTTTGTGTGTTATTTCTGAGTTTTTAATAGAAAAGAATAGAAAATTTAAAATTAAGCACATGAGTTGTAATTTAAAATTTATTATATTAAAAGTTGAGGATAATATGGAAATTATAAAAATATTACTTATTTTAATTTTTTTCCGTCCAAATCAGACCAATTTTGTACGAAAAACTTTTGCAAAAAAAGTGACCAAATTTTCTATTCATTTCTTTTCTTTTCCGTTTATTAAAAAACTCTAAAACATAAGAATTAGAAAGAAAACTTAAATTTTTCGTCCATTTCTTTTCTTTTCTGTCCATTTTAAAACTCAAAAAAAAAAGTGTTAATGTTCGTTTGTCTACGGACATTTGAAACGCAGTTAAAAATCTTATTTATTTATAAGTAGTTTATTTTAAATATATTTTATTTAACTTATAAATTTTATGTTTAGAGTTAACGCTCTGAAAGTAGTGGAGTACGTATAGATGTCCAAACACATTAAACCCTATTTCTTTAGCTCTAAATGTGACGTTCCCAAAATTAGGTATACATCATCCATCTTGAGTCGTTAAATACATAGTACAAAATACAAATACAAACTTAATTATACAAATATCGTGTAACATACGACAATACATAAACTAAAAGTTTTAATAGGAATATTGTCATCTAGACAATATCCATACTCAAGGAGTCCTCATTAAATTTATTATCACACTATTTAACAGAATAGTGAGGACTACTAATGCTATCTTCTGGACCATCACTCCTTTCCCCGACTCGTCCCAGCTATATTCTCATTTCCTGAAGAGAACATTTCCTAAAGAGAACATTGAAAGAAAGGGTGAGCTCAACTAGCCCAGTAAGAAATATTATGACTAAGATAATACAAAATAAATTATCATTAGTCTTCAACAATGTTAAACTGATAATATACAATAAACATCAAGTTTAACTGCAGCGGAATAAGCAATCCATTAGAAGAGTCAAGTAGAGAATAAAACCTACTATCTTCAATGATTTAAAAATGTTTTCATCAACTTTTATCGCTGAGACTCAGCTTAATAAATAAACCACATCTTTTAATCATCCATGTACTACGAGCCAAGGATATTCATTAAATCATCCACGGTCATGACTATACCGAATAATCCCTGGTCATAATCATACCAAAAACTGTCCATCAATGCATTACAGGCCACTAAAGACTTTTATCACATCACTTATAACATCACAGTTCATGATTATACCAAATGATCCCTGGTCATAATCATACCAAGTCCATCTATGCACGTAAGCCAAAGATGACTTTCAACATAATATAAACATGAGGATGATGACAATGATATAATAATTCAATAAAACAAGTTCAAGAATTAATTTATCTATGAACCAATAACGTCCAAATTGTTAACAAGATACTGTTTTGTGGTGTAAAATTCAAGAATGCTTAGAAGAATATTTTCATGAAAAGATACTGGATGAAACGCAAAGATCAAGGATATTCTACTAATTTTATGGAGTATAGAAGTCAAAACTTTAACCAACTGAGTATAATAAAGAATGAAATAACAAAAGAAACCACCATGCATACGGTATCAGATAGATAGTGTTATTCCAACAGTAATAATAAAGAATGGAATAACAACAGAATCACCACGCACGCTCGCGGTACTTAGATGTAGACAAGTTATTCCAATGTAATAATAAAGAATGGAATAACAACGAAATTACCATGCATGCGGTATTGTGATGTACAAAGTTATTCCAATGTAATAATAAAGATAGAATAATAAAGATGGAACCAGTCCTGTAAAAAAGATGACATAAGATATTCCGGCGTAATAATAAAGATGTAATAATAAAGATGGAACCAGTGTCCGGTAAAACACACGCATGTGATATTTTCGACGTAATAATAAATGCGGAATAATAAATATGGAACTGTGTCGTGAAATTACAATCGGCGCGGGATATTCCGGCAGAATATTAAAGAACGGAATAATAAAAGAATTTCACCAAGTATGCGGTACTTATAAACAAAGTTATTCCAACATAATAATAAAGAATGAAATAATAGAAGAAGATCGCCAAGTATTGGGTAAACCGCATATACAGGTCATTCCACCAAGTATAGGGTAAACCGCAGAGATCTGTGTTTTCCAACAGAATAATAAAAAATGGAATAACATAAGGATTTCACCAAGTATAGGGTATGCCGCGTATACAGGTTATTCTAACAGAATAAATAAGAATGAAATAACATAAGGATTTTTCAAGTATAGGGTATGTCGCGTATACAGGTTATGTATAGGGTATGCCACTTTTACAGGTTATTCCAACAGAATAATAAAGAATGGAATAACAGAAGTTCTCTTTAAGAAGAAAGAATAACACCCCTTACCGTAAAAGACACTGGATATCAAAGTAGTGAAGTAGCAGAATACTCTTCTTCTTTCTCTCTATAATTTCTCTCTTTAGAGTTTCAGTGAATTCGTAAGAAATAATGAAGGAATGAGCTTCTATTTATAGAAAAATGGATTGAATAGTAACTAATTCATGAACGGTCTAGATCGATTTACTTTTAAACGAACAATCCCTATCGATTTACTATTAAAACTTAAAGCGACGGTCCATATTGATTTACTATTAAAACTTTAAACCAGCGACCCATATTGATTCACTATTATAACTTTCCACCAGCGGTCCATATTAATTCATTCAACCAACGGTCTGAAAAATTAGCACATCTCCTCATAGAATAATATTGTACTCAAATACCCGAATGCACAATAATAGAGTGCATAGTAACTGGGTGAATAGTAACTCATGAATAGTAACTCATGAATAGTAACTCGTGAATAGTAATTCCAACACAAAAAGTGTCCCAAATACTCGAGTGAACAATACTACCTCCAGACATCAATTACTATCGAAATAAATGTTTAACACAAATAATTTCAACACAATAAAACTATCAAATTAATCTTTAATCAACACGGACTTATCCATCATTAATATCATAACTCACAATATTTAACAACCAAAGTTGTTCCTGTGAAAGAGGGGCTTTCCGATAAGGATTTCTCCTTATCAAGCGCCAAGCAATTAGATGACCAAACCTCTCCTCGACAGAACTTCTAGACATTGTAAATATTACAATTTAATAATATGAATAAATTTGTCGTCTCAATTATTGATTTAATAAAATAACATATTATTCACATGATACCATGACAATAATCGAATCAATAATATGAGAGATATGATGCGAAGAATTATCAGTAGCAATAATGCAAAGATAACCGAATAAATTATCACGTAAGCATCAATAATCAATACCGTAAAGCTACTATGCAACCACGCATATTATCGTATTTTTTACTACCGGGTAGTTCAATCAGCTTTTAATAATAACACCTTCATTGTTATTTATAAAATATTTTGTCATTTTCTCAATCCGACAATAATTACATTGTGGGGTCCACCAATGATTGTGTCGTTGTATGCGAATATTCCCCGCAAAAAGAATATTCCCCACCAATTGAATATTTATAAGACAACTTATGTACTTTGCAAAATTTATAAATACTACCCACAACTATAACATTATATCAAATTCATTCCATAATACTCAAAAATAATATTCATAGAAAAATCATCTTTACTCATAAAAGTTGGGGTCTTACAACCTCCCCTTCTTATGAAATTTCGCCCTCGAAATTAGGGTATGTACCTGGTATGTCGAAGAGGTAAGGATACCTTGATTTCATTTCAGATTCTAACTCCCAGGTCATTTCCTCAACATCGTGGTTTCTCCACAAAACTTTGACTTGAGGTATAACCTTGGAGCGTAAAATATGTTCCTTCCTATCCAAGATTTGAACATGTACCTCTTCATACGTTAAGTCTTCCGCTATTTTGTCCGGTTCTAACTCAATAATGTGGTTCGGATCTTTCACATATTTACGTAACATGGATATGTAAAAAACATTATGAACACGAGACATACTTGGCGGTAAGATTTAGTCTATAAAGGCGCTTCCTACTCGATCGAGGATTGAAAATGGGCCAATGAATCGAGGATTGAGCTTTCCTCTCTTTTCGAATCTCGTAACTCCTTTCCATGGAGCAACACGTAAAAACACATGATCTCCAATATTGAATTCCACATCCTTTCGATGAAGATCAGCATAACTCTTTTGTCGATCTTGTGAGGTTTTTATACGTTGTCGGATCGTTTGAATCTTTTCCGTAGTCATACGTACCAACTCTGGTCCCAACAACGTTGCTTCACCCACCTCATCCCAGCATACTGGAGAACGACACTTTCTTCCATACAACACTTCGAATGGAGCCATGCCAATGCTTGTTTGATAACTGTTGTTGTAGGAAAACTCCACCAAAGGTAAGAACTTGTCCTAACTTCCCTTGAAGTCAAGGACACAGAGTCTTAATAAATCTTTCAGAGTTTGAATAGTCCTCTCTGATTGTCCGTCCGTTTGAGGATGATATGCTGAACTAAATCGTAAATCCGTGCCCATAGCTTTTTGCAAACTAACCCAAAATCTTGAAGTGAATCTTAGGTCTCAATCAGAAACTATGGATACTGACATACCATGCAGTCTTACAATCTCATTTATGTACATACGAGCAAGACGTTCAAGTGTATAAGTTTCTCATATAGGTAAGAAATGAGCAGACTTGGTCAATCTATCAACAATGACCCAAATTGCATCTATGCCTTGAGAAACCTTGGGAAGACCAGTAATGAAATCCATGGTAATGTGCTCCCACTTCCATTCTGGAATTTCAAGTGGTTGCAATGGACCTTTTGGTACTTAATGCTCCGCCTTGACTCGTTGACAAGTTAGACACCTTGAGATAAACAGCGCTATTTATCTCTTCATATTGCTCCACCAAAATGTATGACAAAGATCATGATACATTTTGGTACTCCCAGGATGGATTGCAAATGGTGTGTTGTGCGCCTCCATCATGATTTTATACTTTAACTCAGGGTCGTTAGGAACACAAAGTCTAGAGTTGACTCGAAGTATTCCTTCTTTATCGATTCTTGCTTCCGGCATAGTACCTTCTTGTACTTTCTTCCTCATACGCATCAGCTCCAGGTCTGTAGCTTGAGCAGCTTTAACTTTATTGATTAAAGTCGATTCTATTCGTATATTCGCCATCATAATGTGGGTCCCTTGAGTTTTTATCTCTATCTCCATCCTTTGTAAGTCACATAAAATGGGCCTTTGCGTTGACAATATCACACTCGTACCCACATATGATCTTCTACTCAATGCGTCAGCTACCACGTTTGCTTTTCCAGGATGGTATTGGATGGTATGATCATAATCTTTCAACAGTTCAAGCCAACGTCGTTGTCGCATGTTGAGTTCCTTTTGAGTGAAGAAATATTTGAGGCTTTTATGATTCGTAAAGATCTCCACTTTCTCCCCATACAAGTAATGCCTCCAAATTTTAAGTATGAAGACAATAGCTGCCAACTCTAGATCATTAGTAGGATAATTCCTCTCATATTCTTTGAGTTGTCGTGAGGCATAGGCTATGACTTTCTCATGTTGCATGAGAACACAACCTAACCCTTTTCCCGAAGCATCACTGTAGATGACAAATCCCTCCGAGCCAGATGGTATTGTCACAACAGGTGCTGAAATGAGTCTTGTCTTGAGTTCTTTAAAACTCTTCTCACATTCTTCACTCCAACCGAATTTTGTATCTTTCCGAGTTAGCTGAGTTAATGGAGTAGCGATTCGAGAAAACCCTTCTACGAATCTCCGATAATAACCAAATAAGCCGAGAAAAGCTATGTACTTTTCATCATCGATTTAGGTTGCTCCTGAAATTTTGAAAAGCTTCAATCTTTCTTTGGTCAATGATATTCCATGACTTGATACCATCGCCCCCAAGGAATGCTACTTCCTCGCCGTAACTCGTCGCATTTCTTTAACTTAGCATAAAGCTTATATTCACGAAGCTTTTGGAGTATCAGCCTCAAGTGTTACTCATCATCTTCACGGCTTTTGAAATAAATAAGGATGTCATCAATAAAGACGACCACAAAGTGATCCAAATATTCCTTGAATACTCAGTTCATCATATCCATGAAAGCAGCAGGGGCATTAGTCAATCCAAAAGACATGACTAGAAATTCATAATGCCTGTACCGAGTTCTGAAAGCCGTCTTTGGAATGTCATCGGTTTTAATCTTTAATTGGTGATATCTGGAACGAAGATCAATCTTTGAAAAGAATTTGGCGCCTTGTAACTGGTCAAATAGGTCGTCAATACGTGGCAATGGGTACCTATTTTTGATGGTGACATGATTCAACTCCCGATAATCAATACAAAGTCGCATACTCCCATCTTTCTTCTTCACGAATATAGAACAGGAGCACCCCAAGGAGAAGTACTAGACTTAATAAAGCCAATGTCTAACAATTCTGCAGCTTGGGTCTTTAACTCCTGAAGTTCAATAAGAGTCATTCGATATGGGGCTTTGGAAATGGGTTTTGTACCGGGTTCAAGGTTGATACAAAATTCAATTTCACGCTCGGGGTGAACCAGGGAAGTTCTTCGAGAATACGCCAGAAATTCATTAACAATAGAAATATCATTCAAAACTGACGTATTTTTGTTTAGATCCGTGACATGAGCTAAGAAATCTTGACATCCATTTTTTAATAAACGAATAGCTTTATGGCTTGAAATGACAGTGATGGATTTTAATGGTTTGGTTGCTTGAATTCGTATAATAGGTTGGTTATGAATATAAAAGCTAACAACCTTACGAAAACAATCAATTTTTTCATGATGAGTAATTAACCAATCAATCCTTAGAATCACATCAAATGCAAGTATTTTTATAAAAATTAAATCGACAGGTAACGTATGGTTACCGATTTGAATCAAACAAGACTTATAAACCGTGGATGTAATTAAGGTTTCTCCCAACGGAGTTTCAACAGATAAGTCAAAGTCTAGTTTCTCCGGAGTCAAATTTAAACGTTGAGCGCAAGTAGGAGAAATAAAAGAATGGGTAGAACCGGTATCAAATAAAGTATAAACTTCGCTAGAGTTTATGATTAGCTTACCCGTGATCACCTCGTTCGGATTTCTTGCTTTTTGGGAGGTTACGACAAACGCTCTCCCTTGAACTACCGGTTTCGTCTTGTCCGGGACACCCTTGGATGCTTCCATCCCAGCTGGACTTGACTTTGGTGCACGACAAAATCGGGCTAGGTGGCCTTCTTTTCCACAATTGTAACATACTTTGGATGGTATCGTGTAGTTTGGACTTATGTGTCCTGCCCCTCCACATTTGTAACATACGATCGGCGGTCGTTCTCCTTCCTTAACAAATGAAAATCTTTGATCTTTGACGCTTTCCATCTTTCTTTGAACCTTCTCTTCTTGAAATTTTCACTCTTATTGTCTTGGCCATGATTACCACCGAAGTGGTTATCATTTCTGGCATGTTAATTCCCTCCACGTTTGTTGTCATTTGTTTTCGATGGATCGCTACCATTGGTAATATCGACTTGTCGATCGCTTCTCTCTTGGTTGGGTTGACTCATTATCGCGCTCCAATAATCGAGCCATATTCACAACATCCTAATACAAACACACTTTTTATGAGAGATAAGGTATTGACGTATCTCGGGTTTCAAACTTCTTAGAAACATCCGCGTCATTCTCTCCTCATTATCAACCAAGTGGGACGCAAACCGAGATAACTCAGCAAACTTAGCTTTGTACTGCGCCATGGTCATATTTTTTTTGTGACGCCCCCAAAATAGGCATACATCACCCATCTTGAGTCGCCAAAAACATGGTACAAAATTCAAATACAAACTAATAATACAACAGTCGTGTAAAATACAAAAAAACATATGCTATGAGTTTAAATACAAATATTGTCATCTAGACAATATCCATTCTCAATTGAGTTCTCATAGACAGTATACAAACTCAAATTCAGTCCTCATTACATTTATTGTCACACTATTTAACAGAATAGTGAGGACTACTAATACTATCATCCGGACCATCACTCCATTCCCCGACTAGTCACAAGCTACGCTCTCATTTCAAGAGAATAAAGTGAAAGAAAGGGTGAGCTCAACTAGCCCAAGAAGAAATATTATGACTAAGATAATGCAGAATAAATTATCATTAGTCTCCAACAATGTTAAACTGATAAAATACAATAGACATCAAGTTTAACTGCAGCGGATCAAGAAATCCATTAAGAGAGTCAAGTAGAGAATAAAATCTACTATCTTTTATGATTTAAAAAGTTTTTCATCACTTTTATCGCTGAGACTCAGCTCAATAAATAATCCACATCATCAAATCATCCCTGCACTACAGGCCAAGGATATTCTTTAGTATCACGACCACGAATTATCCATGCTCTCTGGCCAAAGATAATCGTGTTTTTCATCAACTATCTGATCATGCCATAAAACAATTCATCTTTGCTCCTTGGCAAGAGAATCCATAGCCATAATCATACCAAAAACTGTCCATCAATGCACTACGGGCCAATGAGGACTTTTAATTTTTACATCATTTGTAACATTACGGTCATGATTATACCAAATAATCCCTGGTCATAATCATACCAAGTCCATCTATGCACTCTGAAGCCATGATGACTTTTAATAAATATAAACATGAGGATGATGACAATGATATAAAAATTCAATTAAACAAGTTCAA
This sequence comes from Panax ginseng, assembly GCA_020205605.1. Classification (NCBI taxonomy): domain Eukaryota; kingdom Viridiplantae; phylum Streptophyta; class Magnoliopsida; order Apiales; family Araliaceae; genus Panax; species Panax ginseng. The sequence continues at coordinate 49,045,972 of CM035132.1, forward strand.
GAATTAATTTGTCCAGGAACCAATAACGTCCAAATTGTCCACATGATACTTCTTTGTAGAATAAAATTCAAGAATGCTCAGAAGAATATTTCCATGAAAATCTTTGGATGAAGCACAAATATCAAGGATATTCCACTAATTTCATAGAGTATAGGAGTCAAAATTTTAATCAACTGAGTATAATACCGAATGGAATAACAAAAGATATCACCATGCATGCGGTACTTCACATAGACAGGTTATCCCAACAGAATAATAATAACGGAACCAGGTCAGGTGAAAATCACAATCGAAAGGATGTTCCAATGAGAATAATAAATGCGAATAATAAATGATGGAACCAGGTCCCACAGATAAGACGATGAGATATTCCGCGTAATAATAAAGACGAAAATAATAAAATGGAACCAGTCCTACCAGATAACACGATGAGGATATTCCGGCGTAATATTAAAGACGGAATAATAAAAATGGAACCAGTCCTACGTATAGCACAAAAACAGATATTCCGGCGAGTAATATTAAAGACGGAATAATAAAATGGAACCATGTCCCAGATATATACATGATAAGATATTCCGACGTAAAATTAAAGACGGAATAATAAAATGGAACCAGTCCAAATAGATAGCAGCAGGACATGATATTCCGACAGAATAATAAAGACAGAATAATAGAAGAATGTCACCAAGTATAGGGTATTCCGCGTATACAGGTTATTCCAACAAAATAATAAGAAATGGAATAACAACAGTTTTCTTCATGAATACAAAAGAATAATATCACTTACCGTAAAAGAAGAATATTTCGACTGATAGGGTGAGAATTTTCTTAAAGAAAACTTATACTATGTTCTTCGCTCAAAGTTTCTTAAAACTCTTAAGGAAATACGCTCAAGATTATAGAAGGAGAATTCTCTGAACTTCTGGTGTGATTTCAATTCTAACTAAGCTTCCTATTTATAGGAAAATAGAATGCATAGTAAGAAATCCATGAACGGTCCTGATTGATTTACTTTAATCTGACGGTCCATATTTAAAGAAATTTTTTTTAAATAAAATACAATATATTCTATTTATATAAAAAGATTTTTACTATGCAAATACTATGAAACACTATGCAAAACACTATGCATAATAAAATATAATATATTCTATTTATAGAATAACTTTAATAAAGTATTCTGTTTTATATAAAAAGATTTTACTATGCAAAAATACTATGCAACACTATGCATAACAAAATATAATATAATCTAATTATTATCTAATAAAACGAATAACTTTATAAAAGTATTTTATTTTATATAAAAAGATATTTTTGTTTTATTACGTTAATAATACTAATAAAACAAAACGTATAAATCAACAATAATTGAATCAAATAATGTGAGATACTATGCAGCAACTATTGTAGCAATAATTGAACAAAACTGAGTGACTTCTCACATAAACATCAATAATCAACACCGCAGTGCTACTACTTGTCAACGCCAGACATCGTATTCTTTACTTTTACTACCGAAAGTAGTTCAACAAAGATCAACGGTAAAACTTCCGCCATTATTTTCAATAAAATATTTTTGTCATTTTCTCAATCCGACAATAATTCTGTTGTGGGGTCCACCAATGATTGTACCGTCGTATGAATATTCTTCGACACAAAGAATATTCCCTGACCAATCGAATATAATATAACAACTTGCATACTTTGCAAAATTTATAAATACTACCCATAACTATAACATTATCTCAAATTTTTAAAAAAATATGTCGAGATAATTAAATATTTATTCATAAAATTTGGGGTCTCACAGTTTTGCTCAAGCTTGATGAACTCTACCTCCTTCATGTGACGAATACTTTCAGAAAAGTACTTGTCGTTGAATATCTCTTGGAACTTCTCCCAAGACATCTTCAATCTGGCGGCAGTTGAGTCGCTTTCTGATTCCCACCAAGAATCTGCTACGCGACGTAATATGAAGGTGGCAAAAGGAACCTTTTGATCCTCGGAGCATCCCAAGACATCAAATATCTTGTTGATCTGTTTTGTCCACGTCTCCGCCTTAAGTGGTTTTGGCTCTCCGAAGAACTCCGGTGGTCCCAGTTCCTTGAACTGCTTAGCGGTGACCGTTCGAGAGCTGTCAGTGTTTCCACCTGGATTTTGGACAGGAGTCGCCTTCGCCTGATGCTGCATGAATTCTAAGAGGCTCCTAAACGTACCGTCGTTTGTCATTTGATCAGTGTTGTTGTTTACAGGAGGATTATCGCCATCCTGTTGCACATTGTCCTGATTATTGATCTGTGGAGACTCAACGGTCTCCTGTGCTCCAATGATGTTCATGTTCTCAACATTCTCGGATGCCATTTTCAAACACTGCCACAAAACAAGGGTTAATTATCATATCAACATATTATCCCTATACTCTGACCGACCAATTAAATACCAAATAAACTTAGGAAGGTCATACTAGCGAATGAATTCCCCATCTCTCCCCTCCTAGTTCTTATCTCACATCTTAGCCAGGGATCATACCCCTAAGCTTTGATACCAACTATGACGCCCCCAAAATTAGGTATACATCACCCATCTTGAGTCGCCAAATACATGGTACAAAATACAAATACAAACTTAATTATACAAATGTCGTGTAACATATGACAATACATAAACTAAGAGTTTTAATAGGAATATTGTCATCTAGACAATATCCATACTCAAGGAGTCCTCATTACATTTATTGTCACACTATTTAACAGAATAGTGAGGACTACTAATGCTATCTTCTGGACCATCACTCCTTTCCCCGACTCGTCCCAGCTATATTCTCATTTCCTGAAGAGAACATTGAAAGAAAGGGTGAGCTCAACTAGCCCAGTAAGAAATATTATGACTAAGATAATACAGAATATATTATCATTAGTCTTCAACAATGTTAAACTGATAATATACAATAAACATCAAGTTTAACTGCAGCGGAATAAGCAATCCATTAGAAGAGTCAAGTAGAGAATAAAACCTACTATCTTCTATGATTTAAAAATGTTTTCATTAACTTTTATCGCTGAGACTCAGCTTAATAAATAAACCACATCTTCTAATCATCCCTATACTACGAGCCAAGGATATTCATTAAATCATCCACGGTCATGACTATACCGAATAATCCCTGGTCATAATCATACCAAAAACTGTCCATCAATGCATTACAGGCCACTGAGGACTTTTATCACATCACTTATAACATCACAGTTCATGATTATACCGAATGATCCCTGGTCATAATCATACCAAGTTCATCTATGCACGTAAGCCAAAGATGACTTTCAACATAATATAAACATGAGGATGATGACAATGATATAATAATTCAATAAAATAAGTTCAAGAATTAATTTATCTATGAACCAATAACATCCAAATTGTTAACAAGATACTGTTTTGTGGTGTAAAATTCAAGAATGCTCAGAAGAATATTTCCATGAAAAGATACTGGATGAAGCGCAAATATCAAGGATATTCTATTAATTTCATGGAGTATAGAAGTCAAAACTTTAACCAACTGAGTATAATAAAGAATGAAATAACAAAAGAAATCACCATGCATGCGGTACTTTGCATAGACAGGTTATTCCAACAGAATAATAAAGAATGGAATAACAACGAAATCACCACGCATGCGTTCTTATGTATGCGAGTTATTCCAATGTAATAATAAAGATAGAATAATAAAGATGTAACCGTGTCCTGTAAAACACACGCATGTGATATTCCGGCGAATAATAAAGACGTAGAATAATAAAGATGGAACCAGTCCTGTAAAACACACGCATGTGGATATTTAAGGCGAGAATAATAAATGCGAAATAATAAATATGGAACCGGTGTCGTGAAATTCACAATCGAGGATATTCCGACAGAATAATAAAGAATGGAATAATAAAAAAATTTCACCAAGTATGCGGTACTTCGCATAAACAGGTTATTCCAACATAATAATAAAGAATGGAATAACAGAAGAAGATCACCAAGTATTGGGTAAACCGCATATACAGGTCATTCCACCAAGTATAAGGTAAACCGCGCATACATGTTATTCCAACAGAATAATAAAGAATGGAATAACATAAGGATTTCACCAAGTATAGGGTATGCCGCGTATACAGGTTATGTATAGGGTATGCCACTTTTACAGGTTATTCCAACAGAATAATAAAGAATGGAATAATAGAAGTTCTCTTCAAGAAGAAAGAATAACACCCTTTACCGTAAAAGACACTGGATATCAAAGTAGTGAAGTAGCAAAATACTCTTCTTCTTTCTCTCTCTAGAGTTTCAGTGAATTCTTAAGAAATAATGAAGGAATGAGCTTCTATTTATAGAAAAATGGATTGAATAGTAACTAATTCATGAACGGTCCAGATCGATTTACTTTTAAACGAACGATTCCGATCGATTTACTATTAAAACTTAAAGCGACGGTCCATACTGATTTACTATTAAAACTTTAAACCAGCGACCCATATTGATTCACTATTATAACTTTCCACCAGCGGTCCATATTAATTCATTCAACCAACGGTCTGAAAAATTAGCACATCTCCTCATGAAATAATATTGTACTCAAATACCCGAATGCACAATAATAGAGTGCATAGTAACTGGGTGAATAGTAACTCATGAATAGTAACTCGTGAATAGTAACTCGTGAATAGTAATTCCAACACAAAAAGTGTCCCAAATACTCGAGTGAACAATACTACCTCCAGACATCAATTACTATCGAAATAAATGTTTAACACAAATAATTTCAACACAATAAAACTATCAAATTAATCTTTAATCAACACGGACTTATCCATCATTAATATCATAACTCACAATATTTAACAACCAGGTTGTTCCCAGGAAAGAGAGGGCTTTCCGATAAGGATTTCTCCTTATTGGCGCGCAATTAGATGACCAAACCTCTCCTTGACAGAACTTCTAGACATTGTAAATATTTCAATTTAATAATATGAATAACTTTGTCGTCTCAATTATTGATTTAATAAAATAACATATTATGCATGATGATCTTCGACAATAATCGAATCAATAATATGAGAGATATGATGCAATAATTCTTTATGAGCAATAATGCAAGATAAATTGAATGACTTATCACGTAAGCATCAATAATCAATACCGTAGCTACTATGCAACCACGCCATTCATCGTACTTTTACTACCGGATAGTTCAACAGTTTTAACAATAACACCTTCGCCGTTATTTATAAAATATTTTTTCGCTTTCTCAATCCGATAATAATTCTGTTGTGGGGTCCACCAATGTGTGTCGTTGTATGAATATTCCCTGCAAAAAGAATATTCCCCGAACAATCGAATATTTATAAGACAACTTGCGTACTTTGCAAAATTTATAAATACTATCCACAACTATAACATTATATCAAATTCATTCTATAATACTCAAAAATAATATTTATAGAAAAATTATTTTTACTCATAAAAGTTAGGGTCTTACACTAAACGTTGGTAATCAAACGTTGGTAATCGAACAAACTCATACTTCCTTTGCTCCAAAAGAAAATTTTTATATGATATTTTGTTTTCTTACAGAATTTTTTTTTTGTTTTTTTAGTGTATTCCATTATATAACAGTAAGATACATTCGATGTATAATTGTAATTTTTTTTATATTTGATCTCATTATTATGAAAAGATTATTAATATATTTAGATTATTACTAATAAATATATTAAAAATAAAATATTAACCACAATTAAAGGTAAAAATATAATAAAGAGAAGCCGAATCCAAATCAATCATATTCTCAAGTCAATGTGGGAAAAAAAAAAGAGCTGAGGTTGATTGACCAAATTAATTGTCTTCTAGCAAAAGACTTTGGGTAACCACATTAGACTTCTATATAATTTTATCTCTTGCGAAGTTATATTACTTCTCTTTCATAATATTGGTTTTAATTTTTATTTCTCTTTTATTGGACTCAATTTCTAGTGATTACTAAATTTTCTGTCGGCCATTTGATAAAAAAATAAGTATTTTTAAAAAAAAGAAGTTAAAATCAATATGAAATTAATTATTTTTAATTTACATCTACAAATTTTAAATTATTTGAAACCTGAAATTTATGTAATGCACACTTAAAATCAATATGAAATTGATTATTTTAAAATTTCCTAAAGCCTTGATCTCTTCATTCTTCTAAATTCCAGCAACTTGAAGCTTTATATCCAAGAATCCATTTTTCCTGTAATAAACAAAACAAGCATTTGACAATATTTTATCATCGTCAAAATTGAAGAATTAACAAAACCTATTATGAGTACTTATTACTCGTTCCATTTAAAAATATAAATACTTTTTTTTTAATTTTGAATTAGAGATTAATATAAATCAATTTTATTTTCATACAATAATATGTAAAATTATTAATTATCCAAACAGTTTAACTACTTACAAGATTTATAAATCAATTTTAATATACAAATTTAAATGAATTACACTAATTTTAAATTAAAATATCTCCAACTTTATAAAGTTAAAAGTGCTCATATATATTTTTGAAATGTAGGGAGTATTGCATATAGTGTAAGATTTTCTTGTCTTCCCTTTGCCCAAGTACATAAAAAGCAAGAACCTCAAGACCAAATATCCAAAAAAGAGGCAAAATTTGAGGCAAACATCAAGACTAAATTAACAAAATTGGGTTATAAAACAAGCCACATTACTAATCAAAATTGTCTAAATAACTCCTAAGGCTTCACAATTGCCGGTGCCCATTTGTCCATTTCTCTACCGACCGGCGAAATAGATAGCTTCTTGCAGTTCTCAGACAGCCATTTGGACTGCATGTAACTGAGTTTTCTCCATGGAGGAATGTGGAGGCCTCTGTCTTTAAGGGACTGTTTGGCTGCAGGGCAAAGCAGAGAGATTATTCTGTTGAGCTTTTCTTCAGTTCCAACAAATATGGAAGGCAGAGCATTTGTGAGCTCTGTGTAGTTATGTGTAGGCCTTGCCAATTCAAACTGGGATCTGAAGTCCATGTCTATTATCAACCTTGTGGGTGATTTGTTTGTCCCAAAATCAGTGTCCATCATGATGTCTATATACTCGTAAACTCCTGTAAATTGATACACTTAAATACACCATCCAAACAGAGTATTAAAATTATTAATCAGACATAAAGGTTTCATTACAAAAAGCTGATATTTTCAAAACAAAATTGATAGTGCCCGAACAAATATACATTTAACAGTAGTTTTAGAAAGTGGTTTACATGAAGTTAACTTTGATTAATTGACTAATATAGTATTAACATACAAGCAGGGAAGTGATATCTCTTCGTGTCAGCACTGTTTTAGTCAATTAATAAACTTACCATTTATCATGAAATTAATTTTATGATAATCGGATCCGTAGTTTTATATTTATTTTAAACGACGCTATGCTCTTGGTGGCATCATTTGTTTTATGGCAATGTCAACTGCCATTAGAAAAAAACACAGCAAAAAAAAACGAGAGAAACCTGAAGGACGGCCAAATGTAGAGATCCAAGAAGTTTTGCAGATGGAAGCTTCATAATTGTCCATTTTCAATCTCCCCACAACTAATTCCTTTACATTTTTAACATTTCCCATATCACCCAAATACAACAAGATTTTCTCCAGAACTTCAGTTTCAACATCTGAGATTTCTTCTAGAATCTTCTGAGAAATTAGACAACCCATCAAAATCAGACCCATAAAAATTTGAACTTCAATCAAGAAACAAGAAATAAAAAATTGATCATGGGTAAAGATTTAACTGAAAAATTAAGAATAAAATCAAACCTGCAAAGACAGAAAATCTGGGTTTTGATGAAGAAGGGGAAAGGGTGGTGTTGATTCTGATTCAATGAAATCTCGGACCATTTGAACAAACCTTTCTTCTTCTTCTTCTTCTCCTGAGATACCCATTTTGATTTTTCTTCTTTTTTGAAAGATGAAATCATAAATTTAAGCTTTTAACATTTCTTTTTGTAGTGCTAAGGTGTTCTTAATTCTTATGGGGGAAGCTACTTAAGGAGTTGCGTGTACATATAAGTATAATTAAGGGTGGGAAATGGATTAAATGAGATACAACGAGAGAATCTTGAATTGGGTATTTGGGTATTAATAATTGTGTCATAAAAAAAGTTAAATGTCACCATTATTGACTCATCCAAGTGCCAGTAGTTTGGCTAGAAAAGCCATGTGATTCAAATGGCTTGTATGAATGTAAATACACTGGGCTCTAGGTCATCATTCTCTTCCATTTATCAAATAATCTCAGTCAGTCAGCCAATAAGTTTTCTTTCAGAAATGGAATAGGCTAGGTCCTTAATGAGTTGTAATTATGATATTTGTATTTTAAGTAAATGTTTTTTTGAAGCTCTGTGTATGTACATATATCCTCAATTCTTTAATACAAGTATTTTTAGAGTTATGTATAAGTATTAAGAAAATAATTATATAGTATTAAATATAATATTAATTATTTATATTGTCTTTGTATTAAAAAAAGAATATTATTTATTAGGTAAAAAATAGTGAGAGAACCAAAGTTATATTTAATATTTTGAGTAATATTGAAAATTTAACAATTAATATTTACTTGAAATTTTCAAATAAAAAAATAATTTTCTAAAACGATTTATATTAAAGAATTAAATGAGTATTTGTTTACTTTTTGAAAGTGGACTTTTTTTCTTCAAAGCTCTAATTTGAGGACAAGTGTAATGAAATTTTATAATGAAATACGCAATTTTATTTTTTGAAATAAATTTAAAAAAATAAAATTTGAGCTTGAGAGCCAAAGATCACATGCTCTAAGCGTGAAAACAACTCTAATTGAACCAAGGAGACAATTCCTCAAATTCGATTCATACTTGAAAAACTCTTGCATATTCGAATCAAATTTGAAAAATTGTATGTGAGACCCCAGATTTTATGAATAAAGATTTAATTTTTCTCAAAAGATTTTGTTAATATTATAGTGTGAATTTGATATAATGTTATAGTTGTGGGTAATATTTATAAATTTTGCAAAGTATACAAGTTGTTATATTATATTCGATTGGTTTTAAATATTAAATGCAACGACACGATCATTAGTGGACCTCACAAATGTAAATTATTGTCGGATTGAGAAAATGACAAAAATATTTTATTGAAAATAACGGAAGTTTTACCGCTGATAATCTTTGTTGAATTACTCGATAGTAAAAGACATGAATATGTCATGTGTCGCATGCGTAGTAAGACACACCAGTATTGATTATTAATGCTTATGTGATAAGTCACTCGGTTTTGTTTTATTAGTATTATTAATGTAATAAAAGCGTAAAACTTTTATATAAACCGAATACTTTATTAAAGTAATTCTATAAATAGAATATATTATATTCTATTATGCATAGTATTTTGCATAGTAAAATCTTTTTATATAAAAAAGAAAACTTTATTAAAGTTATTACATAAATAGAATATATTATATTTTATTATGCATAGTATTTGCATAGTGCACGCATAGTGTTTGCATGAATAAATGCATAGTGTTTTGCATAGTAAAATCTTTTTATATAAAAATGCAAAAACTTTATTAAAGTTATTCTATAAATAGAATATATTATATTTTATTGTGCATAGTATTTGGATAGTTCTGCTGCATAGTGTTTGCATAGTAAAAATCTTTTTATATAAAATAGAAAATATTATATTTTATTTAAAAGATTTTGCTTTAAATATGGATAGTCCGATTAAAGTAAATCAATCTGGACCGCTTCATGGATTAGTTCTTATCTGATCCATTTTCCTATAAATAGGAAGCTTAGTTAGAATTGAAATAACATCGAAGTTCGAGAGAATTCTCCTTCTATAAATCTTGGCGTATTTCCTTAAGAGTTTTAAGAAGCTTTGAAGCGAAGAACATAGTTGTAAGACCCCAAATTATTAATAAATGAAATTTATTTTCCTCTATTTATTATTTTGAAATAGTAAGGGTTGATTTGATTAATGTGGATAGTTATGGGTAAAATACGCAAATATTTCGAATAAGCAAGTGGTTATAAAATATTCATTATTATTTGGAATATTCGTTTGGTCGTGGAATATTCATACTTGTAAGGAAATATTAAATGCGACCAGTAGCGATCTTTTTGTGGGCCCCATAACTGAAAAGCGATTGGATGAAGAAAAGACAAATATAAGTTGTTTATAAATAATCTAGTAGTAGTTATTACCAAGTTATCTTGTTGGAATACCCGGTGGTTAAAAAACACACTAATACGCATTGTTGAACAAGAAGATACGATATTGCACCAATTATTGATTCTTACGTGAAGACACTTACTCAATAATTGTTACGATAATTACTATTCAATATTTTATTTTATTGATTCAATAATTCTTTGCATTGATATTTTATATTCTTTGTTGTTTCAATAAATTGTCATTACACAATTTTTCTATTATCTGAGAGCAATAATTCATATTATCCTGAATAATATTATTGGATAACATTATTGGCAATGTCTAGAAAGTTACATCTAAGGAGAGGTTTGGTCACCTAATTGCGGCGCCCAGATGAGAGAGATCCTTATTGAAAAGCCCCTCTTTCACGAGGAGCGGCACCGGTTGCAATCTTCGTGATTCTGTAATATTATTTGTGAATAATTAATTATTGATTTATATGATGAGAAAAATATTGATTTTATGTGGATATAGATGGAGAAAATTTTAATGTGACAATTGTTAAAAATTAATATTTTATCTTTTTGATAAAATAATTCATTTAAATATATTATTTTAATAATATATTAACGGTGATATTTTTATAATGAATGTGGGATATATCAGTATATGAGGAGGAAGAGTATTTTTGTGGCATTAAATATTTAACACATATTTTGTGTGTTGGTGGACATAATTATTGACTGAAATTTGATTAAAGCCTGTAAAATTGCTCGTTTATGGATTTCGGTCAATTTCTGTTTGGAATTTGGAAAAACTTTCTTCTGCAAAGTTGTAGAGAATTGAATTTCCTATTGAAAGGACAGAAGGTTCAAATTTTTCTGATAAAAGGGCTATTTATTATGAATTATTGAAGTTCCGAAGCTCCGAAATAATTGATTTTTGGAAGTTTAAAATAGGAAAAACGTTTTTTGTGTTTGGTGGGCATCTTTAACACATGCTAAGTTGCTGAATTCAGATGATTCTAAGTGGGCGTAGACAAATTAATATATATATATATATATATATATATATATTATATCAAATTTTCTACTTTGGTGTTCTAAGCATTTTTCTATAAATAGGGTGCTTAGGTTAGAATTGAAAATCACACCGAAACTGAAGTTTCTCTCTCTATATTATCGGCGTATTCTTGTGAGTATTTTGAGTATTGCTATCTGATTGTAAGTTCAAGTCATAGCCTATATCCTGTTTCAACTAAAGTCTTGCTCTTCGAGGTAAGAGATGTTATTTTACTCGAAAATGATATTATTTCTTCAATATCATTATCTTGAAATATTGGTTGGAAATTTTATCAAATTTGAAATTTTTTCATATCGGGGTTACTATTCATGAGTTACTTATTCACGAGTTACTATTCATGAGTTACTATTCACGAGTTATTATTCACGAGTACTATTCACGGCGTGAAGATGTTTTTTGTGAAATTTCTATCTTTTGGTGTCTGAGTTACTATTCGTGTATACGGCACTATTCACGATATACTGACACTATTCACGAATCGGCCACTATTCATAGAAAAATGAAATTTCTTCTTTTTGTCCAAAATATCTACTATGGATACTAGCTTTGATTGTATCCATGTTTTGATCATTCTTGAATTTTACTCCACTCGATTACTTATGAAGTACTTTTGAACTTGGATTGTTTAAAATACTGAATCCTTAATATTTGTTCTTTTGTTTCAATTGGATTCGTTTCCTTTAAAATATTTTTCATCATCATCATCGGTCCTAAATGATGATATTATTGAATATCTTTGGCTTTGTAGTGCAAAGATGAATGATTTCTTGATGAATATCTTTGGCCCGTAGTGCAAAGATGAGCAGTGTTGAGATGAACATGACCGAATCGATTAATATCTTTGGCAGTAGTAGTGCAAAGATGAATGTGTGTTTAGATGAACATGACCAATCGATGAATATCTTTGGCACAGAGTGTGCAAAGATGAATATTTGATTCCGATATATATTGATTGATGTTACAGGATAAAATATCGACGATGAACTTTTAAATTCATATATAAGAGAGATAGTAGTTTGCATTCTCTACTTAACTCTTCTAATGAATTGTTGTTTCCGCTGCAGTTGTTGGATTTAAAACGGGTTGTCTATTGTATTCTATTAGATTTTTCCCTGTTGAAGACTAACGATAATTTGTTGTATATTATCTTAGTCATAATATTCTTTACTGGGCTAGTTGAGCTCACCCTTTTCCTTTTTGTTCCATTTTTCTTCTCAGGAGGCGAGAATGTAATGAGTACTAGTCGGGGTATGGAATGAAGGTTCTAGAGAGAGTTGTTTAGTAGTCCTCACCATTTTTGTAAAATAATGTATCAATAATTATGATGGGGATTTATTTGTGTGTGGATATTGTCTAGATGGCAATATCTGTATTTAAACTCACAGTTTATATGTTGTAATAATAAAGTTGTAGTTATTTCTGTACCATGTATTTGGCGACTCAGAATGGGTTGGATGGAATGGACCTATTTTGGGGGCGTCACAATAGTATAAGTTTTCTTTAAGAAAATCCTCACCCTATCAGTCGGAATATTCTTCTTTTACGGTAAGGGATATTATTTGTTGTACCCGTCAGGGGTATTGTTTCTTTGTATTCATAAAGGGAACTTCTGTTATTCCATTCTTTATTATTCTGTTGGAATAACCTGTATACGCGGTATACCCTATACTTGGTGAAATTCTTTTATCATTCCGTCTTTATTATTCTGTCGGAATATCCTATCTGTGCTATACGCCGGACCTGGTTCCATCTTTTATTATTCCGTCTTTATTATTCTCGTTTAATATCCCGTCATATATATCGCCGGACTGGTTCCATTATTTATTATTCCGTCTTTATTATTACGTCTGAATATCCTCGCATGCATGTTTATATCACGGGACTGGTTCCATTATTTATTATTCCGCTTTTATTATTCTCGTCGGAATATCCTCATTGCGGTGTAATTTCACCGACTTTGGTTCCGTTATTTATTATTCTATTGGAATAACCTGTCTATGCGAAGTACCGCATGCATGGTGATTTTTGTTGTTATTCCATTCTTTACTATTCTGTTGGAACATTTTGTCGGTGTGAATTTCACCTGACCTGGTTCCGTTATTTATTATTCTATTGGAATAACTTGCCTATGCAAAGTACCGCATGCATGGTGATTTCTGTTGTTATTCCATTCTTTATTATACTAAGTTGGTTTAAGTTTTGACTTATATACTCCGTGAAATTAGTGACTTCATCCAGTATCTTTTCATGGAAATATTCTTTGAGCATTCTTAAAATTTGACGTTACAAAGAAGTATCATGTTGACAATTTGGACGTTATTTATTCCTGGATAAAATAATTCTTGAATTTTTTATATTGAATTTTTATATCATTGTCATCATCCTCATGTTTATATTGTGTTTAAAGTCATCTTTGGCTTACGTGCATAGATGAACTTAGTATGATTATGACCAGGGATCATTTGGTATAATCATGACCTGTAATATTATAAATGATGTGATAAAAGTCCTCAGTGGCCTGTAATGCATTGATAGATAGTTTTTGGTATGATTATGACCAGGGGTTATTCGGTATAGTCATAACCATTAATGATTTAATGAATATCCTTGACCGTGGTACAGGGATGATAAGATGTTGTGGTTTATTTATTAAGCTGAGTCTCAGCGATAAAAATTGATGAAAACCTTTTAAATCATAAAATATAGTAGACTTTATTCTCTACTTGACTCTTTTAATGGATTTCTTATTCCACCGCAGTTAAACTTGATGTCTATTATATTTTATAAGTTTAACATTGTTGAAGACTAATGATAATTTTATTCTGCATTATCTTAGTCATAATATTTTACTGGGCTAGTTGAGCTCACCCTTTCTTTCACTGTTCTCTTCAGGAAAAGAGAATGTAGCCGGAACTAGTCGGGGAATGGAATGACGGTCCAGATAGTAACATTAGTAGTCCTCACTATTTTGTTAAATAGTGTGATAATAAATGTAATGAGGACTATATTGGGTGTAGATATTGTCTAGATGACAATATTTGTATTTAAACTCACAGCATATGTTTTGTCGTATTTTACACGACTGCTGTATTATTAAGTTGTATTTGAATTTTGTACCATGTATTTGGCGACTCAAGATGGGTGATGTATACCTAATTTTGGGGGCGTCACAGTTGGTATCAAAGCTTAGGGATATGATCCCTGGCTAAGATGTGAGATAAGAACTAGGAGGGGAGAGACGGGGGAATTCCTTCGCTAGTATGACCTACTTAAGTTTATTTGATATTTAATTGGTCGGTCAGAGTATAGGGATAATATGTGATATATTAATTAACCCTTGTTTTGTGGCAGTATTTGAAAATGGCATCCGAGAATGTTGAGATTAGTAATGGAGCACAGGAGACCGTTGAGTCTCCACAGATCAATAATCGTGGATAATGTGCATCGTAGGCGATAATCCTCGAGCAAACAACAACACCGACCAAATGATGAACGATGGAATGTTCGGAGGCTTTATGCAATTCATGCAACAACAAAAAAGAGACTTGTGAGACCCCAGTTTTATGAATAAATATTCAATTTTCTCGAATTAATTTTTAAATATTATGGTGTGAATTTGATATAATGTTATAGTTGTGGGTAGTATTTATAAATTTTTGCAAAGTATGCAAGTTGTCATATTATATTCGTTTGGTCGGGGAATATTATTTTTGTCAGGAATATCCGTACGACGGCACAATCATTGGTAGACCCCACAACGGAAGTATTGTCATAGTTAGAAAATGACAAAAATATTTTATGAAAATAATGACGGAGATTTTACTGAATTAAAAGCTGTTGAACTACCCGTTAGTAAAAGTAAAGCGATGTCTGGCGTGGTTGCATAGTAGCACACGGTATTGATTATTGATGCTTACGTAAGAAGTCACTCAGTTATACTCAATTATTGCTATAGTAATTGTTGCATTATATCTCTCATATTATTGATTCGATTATTGTCACAGTATCATCTGCATTATATGATATTTTATTAAATCAATAATTGAGATAAAAAAGTTATTAATATTATTAAATTACAATATTTACAATGTCTAGAAGTTCTGCCAAGGAGAGGTTTGGTCACCTAATTGCGCGCCAATAGGGAGAAATCCTTATTGGAAAGCCCCCTCTTTCCTGGGAACGACCTGGTTGTTAAATATTATGAGTTATGATATTAATAATGAATGTTATTGAAATTAAAGTTGTGTTTAGAGTTGAATTTGGAGACACGGACGTGATATTTGAGTCCGGAATGATGAAATTAGTAAAAATAGACTATAAACATAAAATTTTCTGGTTTTTACTATTTGGTCAAAAAGTCAACAGTTGACTTTTTCAGAAAAAGTCAAACTTCGAAATTTCAAAATTTATATTTTTGATAAAAATAGTTTCATTGTGTTGGAATTATTTGTGTTAGTTAAAATCGACATTTATTTCGATAAAAATTGATGTCTGGAGGTTATATTGACCAATCGGGTATTTAACCGAATAAATGAGCAATTGATTGCTATTATGTCACATGATTATAACTATTTATTTACATGTGTGTACTATTGAGTCACATTCATGTACTATTAGGGGAGTTGGTGCAAGATTGATAATACTTGCATGACTAAGTTAAAAATGGAGGTATAGATGGAAGTACTATACTGTAATTCATATTTTCACATGTCTAGAACTATTTGTTCACATGATTTACTATTAAATCACAAGATTTACTATTACGGGAGTTGGTGCAAGTTTGATAATACTTGGATGACTGAATTAAAAATGAAAGAAAAGTTGGAGGTATTGTACTGTAATTTTTCGAGCCCCAAAACATGCAATTATCGAAACTATATTTTTCTATAAATAGAAGCTCATTCTTGCTTCATTTCTCATCAATTCACCAAAGCTATAGAGCAATTATTATAGAGAGAAATTATAGAAAGAAGCTATAGAGAGAAAATCTATAGAAGAAGAAAAATATTCTACTACTTCCCTACTCTTATATCCAGTTTCTTCTAAAGGTAAGGGATATTATTTGTTGTACCCGTAAGGGGTATTATTTCTTTTGTAATCATGAAGAGAACATCTGTTATTCCATTTATTATTATTATTCTGTTGGAATAACCTGTATACGCAGTATACCCTATACTTGGTGAAATCCTTTTATATTCCGTCTTTATTATTCTGTCGGAATATCCTGTCTGTGCTATACGTCAGACCTGGTTCCATTATTTATATTCCGTCTTTATTATTCTGTCGGAATATCTTGTTTGTGCTATACGCCGGACCTGGTTCCATTATTTATTATTCCGTCTTTAATATTCTGTTGGAATATCCTGTCAGTGTGAATTTCATCTGACCTGGTTTCATTACTTATTATTCTGCATTTATTATTCTGTTGGAATATTCTCGCTTGTGAATTTCACCCGACACGGTTCCGATTATTTATTATTACATTGGGAATAACCCATCATGCATGCGGTCTCTATCGCATGCATGGTGAATCCTTCATTATTCTATTCTTTATTATTCATTGGAATAACTTGTCATGTGGATTGCCACATGTACGGGTGAATGATCCTTTGTATTCATTCCTTATTAAATCATGAAAATATCTGCATTTCGTTGATTATGATGAGAGTCATAATAAAAGCATTGATTGATGAAAATCATGGGTATATGAAGTATTAGTAAGTGTTATGATGAGTTATGTTGGTTATTATGTGAAAACATGAAAGTTTCTTAGAAATCACAAAGGGTTGAAAAAAATTAGATTTTGGTAAAAATGTAACATGAAATTCAATTGACCATATCTCTTATTATATTTTGAATTTTTGAGTGTGGTCAAGTCCTAGAGTTAGATCTATGAGTTACCTAACTTATTCAAGTGGAATCACTGGAAAAGATGTTGTAGATTTTTGTGTGGACTGATTTTGGTAAAGGATGTAAAAGCTGGAAATTGCCAAAAAGTTGTTGTCCAACATTTGAAGGGGCTGTTTCGGCCACTTAATTTGTGAGAAAAATTCAGGCCTTTTGGGACATGAAAGTATATGGTATGAAGAACCTCCTGTCCAAAAATGAGTTCATTCCGACTTAAAATGAGCAAGTTATGACCATTTCAATATTTAGGTTTTTTTGACGAAAAATGCTATAACCGGAGTTCTATAACTCCGATGACCATGAAATTTAAACCGGAAGCTCACATTAACATGGGTAAGATCCTGCCAAGATTAGGGAATTTTTGGAGTTAAACTTGAGGTAGCAAATTTCTTAAGGAATTAATTAGAAATTGATTTTTGAAAAATAGTAAATGAATTTTAAAAATTCCGAGAAAAATATATGTTTAATATGGGACTATATCCTGCTAAATCCCAGAAAAGAAATATTTTTGGAACTGATTGGTATTTTTCATGAAAATGGTTTAGTTACGAACATATGAGTTAAATATGTTATGTGAAGTAACAAAGTTGAAAAATAGGATTTTGTGGCTTGGAAATCCTATATAAGGTATAGGCATATTTTTAATAAGAGATTTGATAATTGGCAATGAAATCTTATGATTACGGCATTTTTGAATGATTAAATGCATTATTTGATAAAGTGTAAACAATTGAAATAAATTGCTTATATGTTTAAGAAGTGATTAAAATATTGTTATAATATTAACAATATTAGATTATGAGTTATTTAAGTGATGAATAATAATTGGATAAAATTAAAGTCTTTAATATTTATCCTTGTTTTAGTTTGATTAATGCTTATATTATTGTCACCATCCTCATGCTTATATAGTGATGAAATTTATCTTTGGCTTACGTGCGAAGATGGACTGTTGTTTATTGAATTATATATCTTTGGCTTACGTGCAAAGATGGATTGTTGATTATTGGTTTTATTGTTGTATATCTTTGGTTTACGTGCAGAGATGGACTTGGTATGATTATGATCAGGGATTATTCAGTATAGTCATGACCATTGATGATTTAATGAATAATTGTTACAGTAATTACTATTCAGTATTTTATTTTATTGATTCAATAATTGCTGCATTGATATTTTATATTACTGTTGTTTCAATAAATTGTCATTACACAGTATTTTCTATTATCGGAGCAATAATTCATATTATCCGAATAATATTATTGGATAACATTATTGGCAATGTCTAGAAAGTTCGCATCTAAGGAGAGGTTTGGTCACCTAATCAAGCGCCAAGAAGAGAGATCCTTATTGAAAAGCCCCTCTTTCACAGGGACGGCTGGTTGCAAGATCTTGTGATTCTGTAATATTATTTGTGAATAATTAATTATTGATTTATATGATGAGAAAAATATTGATTTTATGTGGATATAGATGGAGAAAATTTTTAATGTGACAATTGTTAAAAATTAATATTTTATCTTTTTTTGATAAAATAATTCATTTAAATATATTATTTTAATAATATATTAACGGTGATATTTTTATAATGAATGTGGGATATATCAGTATATGAGGAGGAAGAGTATTTTTGTGGCATTAAATATTTAACACATATTTTGTGTGTTGGTGGACACAATTATTGACTGAAATTTGATTAAAGCCTGTAAAATTGCTCGTTTATGGATTTCGGTCAATTTCTGTTTGGAATTTGGAAAAACTTTCTTCTGCAAAGTTGTAGAGAATTGAATTTCCTATTGAAAGGACAGAAGGTTCAAATTTTTCTGATAAAAGGGCTATTTATTATGAATTATTGAAGTTCCGAAGCTCCGAAATAATTGATTTTTGGAAGTTTAAAATATTTAAAATAGGAAAAACATTTTTTGTGTTTGGTGGGCATCTTTAACACATGCTAAGTTGCTGAATTCAGATGATTCTAAGTGGGCGTAGACAAATTAATATATATATATATATATATATATATATATTATATTAAATTTTCTACTTTGGTGTTCTAAGCATTTTTCTATAAATAGGGTGCTTAGGTTAGAATTGAAAATCACACCAGAAACTGAAGTTTTCTCTCTCTATATTATCGAGCGTATTCTTGTGAGTATTTTGAGTATACTTTGAGTATTGCTATACTGGTGCAAGTTCAAGTCATAGCCTATATCCTGTGTTTTCAACTAAAGTCTTTGCCTTTCGAGGTAAGGGATGTTATTTTATTCGAAAATGATATTATTTCTTCAATATCATTATGCCGAAATATTGGTTGGAAATTTTTATCAAATTTAAAACTTTTTCATGTCGGGGTTACTATTAATGAGTTACTATTCACGAGTTACTATTCATGAGTTACTATTCACGAGTTATTATTCACGAGTACTATTCACGAAGCGTGAAGATGTTTTTTTGTGAAATTTCTATCTTTTGGTGTCGGAGTTACTATTCACGATATGACGACTATTCACGTATATGGCACTATTCAGAATACGACACTATTCATCGAAAAATGAAATTTCTTCTTTTGTCCAAAATATCTACTATGGATACTAGCTTTGATTGTATCCATGTTTTGATCATTCTTGAATTTTACTCCACTCGATTACTTATGAAGTATTTTTGAACTTGGATTGTTTAAAATACTAATCCTTAATATTGTTCTTTTGTTTCATTGGATTCGCTTTCCTTTAAAATATTTTTCATCATCCTCGGTCTAAAATGATGATATTATTGAATATCTTTGGCCCGTAGAAGTGCAAAGATGAATGATTTCTTGATGAATATCTTTGGCCCGTAGTGCAAAGATGAACAGTGTTGAGATGAACATACGACCGATCGATTAATATCTTTGGCCGTAGTGCAAAGATGAGCAGTGTTTAGATGAACATGACCAATCGATGAATATCTTTGGCACCAGTGCAAAGATGAATATTTGATTCGAGATATATATTGATTGATGTTACGGGGATAAAATATCGACGATGAACTTTTAAATTCATATATAGAAGATAGTAGTTTGCATTCTCTACTTAACTCTTCTAATGAATTGTTGTTTCATTATGCATTGTTGATTTAAAACCGGTCAGTCTATTGTATTCTATTAGATTTTTCCTGTTGAAGACTAACGATAATTTGTTGTATATTATCTTAGTCATAATATTCTTTACTGGGCTAGTTGAGCTCACCCTTTTCCTTTTTGTTCCATTTTTCTTCTCAGGAGGCGAGAATGTAGCGAGTACTAGTCGGGGTATGGAATGAAGGTTCTAGAGAGAGTTGTTTAGTAGTCCTCACCATTTTTGTAAAATAATGTATCAATAATTATGATGGGGATTTATTTGTGTGTGGATATTGTCTAGATGGCAATATCTGTATTTAAACTCACAGTTTATATGTTGTAATAATAAAGTTGTAGTTATTTCTGTACCATGTATTTGGCGACTCAGAATGGGTTGGATGGAATGGACCTATTTTGGGGGCGTCACAATAGTATAAGTTTTCTTTAAGAAAATCCTCACCCTATCAGTCGGAATATTCTTCTTTTACGGTAAGGGATATTATTTGTTGTACCCGTCAGGGGTATTGTTTCTTTGTATTCATAAAGGGAACTTCAGTTATTCCATTCTTTATTATTCTTTGGAATAACTTTGTATCGCCAGATATACCCTATACTTGGTGAAATTCTTTTATCATTCCGTCTTTATTATTCGTCGAATATCCTATCTCTCATCTTATATGTGGGACTGGTTCCATCTTTTATTATTCCGCTTTTATTATTCTCGTCGAATATCACATACATGCTATATACTTGACACTGGTTCCATTATTTATTATTCCGCTTTATTATTACGTAGTAATATCACATCTGTCTTATCTGTAGGACTGGTTCCATTATTTATTATTCCGTCTTTATTATTCTGGTTTAATATCCTCGCTTGCATAATTTCACCGACTTCGGTTCCGTTATTTATTATTCTATTGAATAACTCGTCTATGCATCTGAGTACCGCATGCATGGTGATTTTGTTGTTATTCCATTCTTTACTATTCTGTTGGAACATTTTGTCGGTGTGAATTTCACCTGACCTGGTTCCGTTATTTATTATTCTATTGGAATAACTTGCCTATGCAAAGTACCGCATGCATGGTGATTTCTGTTGTTATTCCATTCTTTATTATACTAAGTTGGTTTAAGTTTTGACTTATATACTCCGTGAAATTAGTGACTTCATCCAGTATCTTTTCATGGAAATATTCTTTGAGCATTCTTAAAATTTGACGTTACAAAGAAGTATCATGTTGACAATTTGGACGTTATTTATTCCTGGATAAAATAATTCTTGAATTTTTTATATTGAATTTTTATATCATTGTCATCATCCTCATGTTTATATTGTGTTTAAAGTCATCTTTGGCTTACGTGCATAGATGAACTTAGTATGATTATGACCAGGGATCATTTGGTATAATCATGACTGTAATATTATAAATGATGTGATAAAAGTCCTCCAGTGGCCTGTAATGCATTGATAGATAGTTTTTGGTATGATTATGACCAGGGGTTATTCGGTATAGTCATAACCATTAATGATTTAATGAATATCCTTGACCGTGGTACAGGGATGATAAGATGTTGTGGTTTATTTATTAAGCTGAGTCTCAGCGATAAAAATTGATGAAAACCTTTTAAATCATAAAATATAGTAGACTTTATTCTCTACTTGACTCTTTTAATGGATTTCTTATTCCACCGCAGTTAAACTTGATGTCTATTATATTTTATAAGTTTAACATTGTTGAAGACTAATGATAATTTTATTCTGCATTATCTTAGTCATAATATTTTACTGGGCTAGTTGAGCTCACCCTTTCTTTCACTTTTTTCTCTTGAAAAGAGAAATGTAGCCTAACTAGTCGGGGAATGGAATGACGGTCCAGATAGTAACATTAGTAGTCCTCACTATTTTGTTAAATAGTGTGATAATAAATGTAATGAGGACTATATTGGGTGTAGATATTGTCTAGATGACAATATTTGTATTTAAACTCACAAAGATATGTTTTGTCGTATTTTACACGCATTTAACTGTATTATTAAGTTGTATTTGAATTTTGTACCATGTATTTGGCGACTCAAGATGGGTGATGTATACCTAATTTTGGGGGCGTCACAGTTGGTATCAAAGCTTAGGGATATGATCCTGCTAAGATGTGAGATAAGAACTAGGAGGGAGAGACGGGAAATTCCTTCGCTAGTATGACCTACCTAAGTTTATTTGATATTTAATTGGTCTCATTGGAGTATAGGGATAATATGTGATATATTAATTAACCCTTGTTTTGTGGCAGTATTTGAAAATGGCATCCGAGAATGTTGAGATTAGTAATGGAGCACAGGAGACCGTTGAGTCTCCACAGATCAATAATCAGGATAATGTGCATCAGGAAGGCGATAATCCTCAGGCAAACAACAACACTGACCAAATGATGAACGATGGAATGTTCGGAGGCTTTATGCAATTCATGCAACAACAGGTAAGAGAGACTTGTGAGACCCCAGATTTTATGAATAAATATTCAATTTTCTCGAATTAATTTTTTAAATATTATGGTGTGAATTTGATATAATGTTATAGTTGTGGGTAGTATTTATAAATTTTTGCAAAGTATGCAAGTTGTCATATTATATTCGTTTGGTCGGGGAATATTATTTTTGTCAGGAATATCCGTACGACGGCACAATCATTGGTAGACCCCACAACGGAAGTATTGTCATAGTTAGAAAATGACAAAAATATTTTATGAAAATAATGACGGAGATTTTACCGTTAAAACTGTTGAACTACCCGGTAGTAAAAGTACAGTAATACGCGTGGTTGCATAGTAGCACACGGTATTGATTATTGATGCTTACGTAAGAAGTCACTCAGTTATACTCAATTATTGCTATAGTAATTGTTGCATTATATCTCTCATATTATTGATTCGATTATTGTCACAGTATCATCTGCATTATATGATATTTTATTAAATCAATAATTGAGATAAAAAAGTTATTAATATTATTAAATTACAATATTTACAATGTCTAGAAGTTCTGCCAAGGAGAGGTTTGGTCACCTAATTGCGGCGCCAATAGGAGAAATCCTTATTGGAAAAGCCCTCTTTCCAGGAACGACACCGGTTGTTAAATATTATGAGTTATGATATTAATAATGAATGTTATTGAAATTAAAGTTGTGTTTAGAGTTGAATTTGGAGACACCACGGACGTGATATTTGAGTCCTAATGATGAAATTAGTAAAAATAGACTATAAACATAAAATTTTACGGTTTTTACTATTTGGTCAAAAAGTCAACAGTTGACTTTTTCGGAAAAAGTCAAACTTCGAAATTTCAAAATTTATATTTTTGATAAAAATAGTTTCATTGTGTTGGAATTATTTGTGTTAGTTAAAATCGACATTTATTTCGATAAAAATTGATGTCTGGAGGTTATATTGACCAATCCAATTATTTAACCGAATAAATGAGCAATTGATTGCTATTATGTCACATGATTATAACTATTTATTTACATGTGTGTACTATTGAGTCACATTCATGTACTATTAGGGGAGTTGGTGCAAGATTGATAATACTTGCATGACTAAGTTAAAAATGGAGGTATAGATGGAAGTCTTATCTGTAATTCATATTTTCACATGTCTAGAACTATTTGTTCACATGATTTACTATTAAATCACAAGATTTACTATTACGGGAGTTGGTGCAAGTTTGATAATACTTGGATGACTGAATTAAAAATGAAAGAAAAGTTGGAGGTATTGTACTGTAATTTTTCGAGCCCCAAAACATGCAATTATCGAAACTATATTTTTCTATAAATAGAAGCTCATTCTTGCTTCATTTCTCATCAATTCACCAAAGCTATAGAGCAATTATTATAGAGAGAAATTATAGAAAGAAGCTATAGAGAGAAAATCTATAGAAGAAGAAAAATATTCTACTACTTCCCTACTCTTATATCCAGTTTCTTCTAAAGGTAAGGGATATTATTTGTTGTACCCGTAAGGGGTATTATTTCTTTTGTAATCATGAAGAGAACATCTGTTATTCCATTTATTATTATTATTACTGTTGGAATAACTTTGTATCAGATATACCTATACTTGGTGAAATCCTTTTATATTAAAATCTTTATTATTCTCGTTTAATATCCCGTCTGCATCTTATCGTCGACACTGGTTCCATTATTTATATTCCGTCTTTATTATTCTGTCGGAATATCTTGTTTGTGCTATACGCCGGACCTGGTTCCATTATTTATTATTCCGTCTTTAATATTCTGTTGGAATATCCTGCATCGATTAATTTCATCCGACCTGGTTTCATTACTTATTATTACGCATTTATTATTACTCGTTGGAATATTCTCGCGTGCGGTGTGAATTTCACGACACAGTTCCGTTATTTATTATTCTGTTGGGAATAACCTGTCTGTGCGGTCTCTATCGCATGCATGGTGAATCCTTCTGTTATTCTATTCTTTATTATTCTGTTGGAATAACTTGTCTATGTGGATTGCCACATGCATGGTGAATGATCCTTTGTATTCATTCCTTATTAAATCGTGAAAAATATCTGTTTACGTTGATTATGATGAGAGTCATAATAAAAGCATTGGATTGATGAAAATCATGGGTATATGAAGTATTAGTAAGTGTTATGATGAGTTATGTTGGTTATTATGTGAAAACATGAAAGTTTCTTAGAAATCACAAAGGGTTGAAAAAAATTAGATTTTGGTAAAAATGTAACATGAAATTCAATTGACCATATCTCTTATTATATTTTGAATTTTTGAGTGTGGTCAAGTCCTAGAGTTAGATCTATGAGTTACCTAACTTATTCAAGTGGAATCACCGGAAAAGATGTTGTAGATTTTTGTGTGGGTGATTTTGGTAAAGGATGTAAAAGTGAAATTGCCAAAAAGTTGTTTGTCCAACATTTGAAGGGGCTGTTTGACCACTTAATTTGTGAGAAAAATTCAGGCCTTTTGGGACATGAAAGTATATGGTATGAAGAACCTCCTGTCCAAAAATGAGTTCATTCCGACTTAAAATGAGCAAGTTATGACCATTTCAATATTTAGGTTTTTTTGACGAAAAATGCTATAACCGGAGTTCTATAACTCCGATGACCATGAAATTTAAACCGGAAGCTCACATTAACATGGGTAAGATCCTGCCAAGATTAGGGAATTTTTGGAGTTAAACTTGAGGTAGCAAATTTCTTAAGGAATTAATTAGAAATTGATTTTTGAAAAATAGTAAATGAATTTTAAAAATTCCGAGAAAAATATATGTTTAATATGGGACTATATCCTGCTAAATCACAGAAAAGAAATATTTTTGGAACTGATTGGTATTTTTCATGAAAATGGTTTAGTTACGAACATATGAGTTAAATATGTTATGTGAAGTAACAAAGTTGAAAAATAGGATTTTGTGGCTTGGAAATCCTATATAAGGTATAGGCATATTTTTAATAAGAGATTTGATAATTGGCAATGAAATCTTATGATTACGGCATTTTTGAATGATTAAATGCATTATTTGATAAAGTGTAAACAATTGAAATAAATTGCTTATATGTTTAAGAAGTGATTAAAATATTGTTATAATATTAACAATATTAGATTATGAGTTATTTAAGTGATGAATAATAATTGGATAAAATTAAAGTCTTTAATATTTATCCTTGTTTTAGTTTGATTAATGCTTATATTATTGTCATCATCCTCATGCTTATATAGTGATGAAATTTATCTTTGGCTTACGTGCGAAGATGGACTGTTGTTTATTGAATTATATATCTTTGGCTTACGTGCAAAGATGGATTGTTGATTATTGGTTTTATTGTTGTATATCTTTGGTTTACGTGCAGAGATGGACTTGGTATGATTATGATCAGGGATTATTCAGTATAGTCATGACCATTGATGATTTAATGAATAATTATTACAATAATTACTATTCAAGATTTTATTTTATTGATTCAATAATTCTTTGCATTGATATTTTATATTCTTGTTGTTTCAATAAATTGTCATTACACGAAGATTTTCTATTATCTACAATAATTCATATTATCCGAATAATATTATTGGATAACATTATTGGCAATGTCTAGAAAGTTACATCTAAGGAGAGGTTTGGTCACCTAATTGCTGGCGCCAGTAAGTAGAGAGATCCTTATTGAAAAGCCCCTCTTTCCTCGAACTACCGGTTGCCAAGATCTTGTGATTCTGTAATATTATTTGTGAATAATTAATTATTGATTTATATGATGAGAAAAATATTGATTTTATGTGGATATAGATGGAGAAAATTTTTAATGTGACAATTGTTAAAAATTAATATTTTATCTTTTTTCGATAAAATAATTCATTTAAATATATTATTTTAATAATATATTAATTCGTGATATTTTTATAATGAATGTGGGATATATCAGTATATGAGGAGGAAGAGTATTTTTGTGGCATTAAATATTTAACACATATTTTGTGTGTTGGTGGACACAATTATTGACTGAAATTTGATTAAAGCCTGTAAAATTGCTCGTTTATGGATTTCGGTCAATTTCTGTTTGGAATTTGGAAAAACTTTCTTCTGCAAAGTTGTAGAGAATTGAATTTCCTATTGAAAGGATAGAAGGTTCAAATTTTTCTGATAAAAGGGCTATTTATTATGAATTATTGAAGTTCCGAAGCTCAGAAATAATTGATTTTTGGAAGTTTAAAATATTTAAAATAGGAAAAACATTTTTTGTGTTTGGTGGGCATCTTTAACACATGCTAAGTTGCTGAATTCAGATGATTCTAAGTGGGCGTGAGATAATTAATATATATATATATATATATATATATATTATATTAAATTTTCTACTTTGGTGTTCTAAGCATTTTTCATAAATAGGTGCTTAGGTTAGAATTGAAAATCACACACCGAAATCAAGTTTTCTCTCTATATTATCGAGCGTATTCTTGTGAGTATTTTGAGTATACTTTGAGTATTGCTATACGGTGCAAGTTCAAGTCATAGCTTTATATCCTGTTTCAACTAGAAGTCTTGCTTTTTTCGAGGTAAGGGATGTTATTTTATTCGAAAATGATATTATTTCTTCAATATCATTATGCCGAAATATTGGTTGGAAATTTTTATCAAATTTGAAACTTTTTCATGTCGGGGTTACTATTAATGAGTTACTATTCACGAGTTACTATTCATGAATTACTATTCACGAGTTATTATTCACGAGTACTATTCACGAAGCGTGAAGATGTTTTTTGTGAAATTTCTATCTTTTGGTGTCGGAGTTACTATTCACGTATACGGCACTATTCACGTATATGGCACTATTCACGAATACGACACTATTCATCGAAAAATGAAATTTCTTCTTTTTGTCCAAAATATCTACTATGGATACTAGCTTTGATTGTATCCATGTTTTGATCATTCTTGAATTTTACTCCACTCTGATTACTTATGAAGTATTTTTGAACTTGGATTGTTTAAAATACGAATCCTTAATATTTGTTCTTTTGTTTCATTGGATTCGTTTCCTTTAAAATATTTTTCATCATCCTCACCCTAAATGATGATATTCTTTGAATATCTTTGGCCCAGTAGTGCAAAGATGAATGATTTCTTGATGAATATCTTTGGCCCGTAGTGCAAAGATGAGCAGTGTTGAGATGAACATGATCGACCGATTAATATCTTTGCCCGTGAGTGCAAAGATGATGAACAGTGTTTAGATGAACATGACCAATCGATGAATATCTTTGGCTCAGAGTGCAAAGATGAATATTTGATTCCGTATATATATTGATTGATGTTACAGGATAAAATATCGACGATGAACTTTTAAATTCATATATAGAAGATAGTAGTTTGCATTCTCTACTTAACTCTTCTAATGAATTGTTGTTTCACCGCAGATTGTTGATTTAAAACCTGGTTGTCTATTGTATTCTATTAGATTTTTCCTGTTGAAGACTAACGATAATTTGTTGTATATTATCTTAGTCATAATATTCTTTACTGGGCTAGTTGAGCTCACCCTTTTTCCTTTTTGTTCCATTTTTCTTCTCAGGAGGCGAGAATGTAGCGAGTACTAGTCAGGGTATGTAATGAAGGTTCTAGAGAGAGTTGTTTAGTAGTCCTCACCATTTTTGCAAAATAATGTATCAATAATTATGATGGGGATTTATTTGCGTGTGGATATTGTCTAGATGGCAATATCGTATTTAAACTCACGCTTTATATGTTGTAATAATAAAGTTGTAGTTATTTACATCCATGTATTTGGCGACTCGAGAATGGGTTGGATGGAATGGACCTATTTTGGGGGCGCCACAATTGGTATCGAGCTTAGGGATATGATCTCTAATGGAGATCGGGAATAGAACTAGGAGGGAGAGAGAGTAAATCCTTCTCGCTAGTGTGTCCTACCTAAGTTTATTTGTTAGTTGGTTAGTATATAGGGATATTATGTGATATATTGATTTCCTTAATTAACCCTTGTTTTATGACAGTATTTGAGAATGTCGACTGAGAATATTAACAGTGGAGTAAATGAGACCGTGGAGATGCATTTACTTACCAACGAGGAGAACGTGCAACAGGCTGGCAATGTACCTCTTGTGAACAACACCACTGAACAGATGATGAACGAGGGGATGTTTAGAAGCTTTTTGCAGTTCATGCAAAATCAGACGAGGGAGACTCGTGTTCAAAATACAGGAGGAAATGATAGCAATTCACGGGTGGTCACAACCAAGCGCTTCAAAGAGTTGGCACCACCGCAGTGCAGGGAAAGCGGATCCGATTAAAGCGAGAGCGTGGGTCAAACAAATTACCAAGATATTCGATGTCTTGGGATGCACGGAGGAACGAAAAGTTCCATTCGCTACTTTTATGTTTCAGTAATGAGGCAGAGTATCAGGAAATCATGAAGCGTACCCCATCCAAATTTCGCACTCAAAGATGTCGTGGGAGACGTTTGAAAGCAGTTCAATGACAAGTACTTCCCTCGAAAGTATTCGTCATATGAAGGAAGTGGAGTTTATTAGATCGGAACGTAATAACATGACGGTGTCCCAAAGACGAGGCGAAGTTCATGGAGTTATCCAGTTTCAGACCTCATTTGGTGGAGAATGAGGAATGTATGACGCGGATGTTTCGAGAGGTTTGAAACCCGATATACGTCGATATCTCATTTCTCATAAATTTTCTCTATTCGGATGTTTGTTAACGAGGCTCGGTTGTTAGAGAGTGTGAGATAACGAGTAATACGCTCAACCGAGGGACCATAACCGAGGATCATACCAAGATAGCGATCATCGTAATAACAATAACCAATGGAGAAAGAAGAATACGGACAAAGGCTAACCACTACTCGTGGTAATTGTGGCCATGAAAATAGAAGAAGCGAGTCGGGAGGAGATTTTAAAAAGAGGAAATTCAACAATGACCATGTGAAGACGTCAGAGCCAATAGCAACTAGTTCCAAGGGAGGAGAAAGACCATCGGTCGTATGTTACAAATGCGGGAAAGAGGGACATATCATTGAAACCGCCTGACAACAGCTTTAAGGTATGCTATAATTGTGGAAAAGAAGGACATATCGCTCGAGATTGTATGTAAGACCCCGAATTTTTTTTTAAATAAAATGGAATTTCCTTTATTTATTATTTTGAAATAGTAAGGGTTGATTTGATTAATGTGGTTAGTTATGGGTAAAATGCTAAATTTTATAAAATAAGCAAGTGGTTATAAAATATTCATTGTTGTTTGGGAATATTCGTTTGGTCGTGGAATATTAAATCTTTTCGGGAATATTCGTATGTGGTAAGAAATCATGTGTGTGGGCCCCATAACGGAAAAAACGGTTGGATGAAAGAAAACGACAAAGATTGAGTTTTATAAATAATTACGTAAATTGTTACCGCTAACACCGTTGGGTTACCCGGTGGTTAAAATACGATAATATCATTAGTTGCATTGCAGTATTGCATGATATTGTTGAATTATTGATCCTTACGTAAGAAGCGCACTACTCAATAATTATTACGTGTGAGTTACTTGCTCAATATTTTATTGATTCAATAATTGTTGCGTTGCTAGTTTATATTATTATAGGTTTTATATGCTGTATAGACTGATAGGAGTATGTGGAAATGTGTTTAAGTTATTTTATAACGGTGATGATATTATTCTAATATTGAGATCTATATTATTAATATTAGGTCTTCGGGAGAAGCGTATTATATTGCGTTACTGGTAATCAACTGGTTCGAGCAGTTTTTCAAGTTCTTTTTACTTAAACTCTTTTAAGAGTGGTTTCGAACAGATATCTTTATGAATTGTACTCTTACATATATATGCATGTATTCATCAGTATATGAAAGGTCGATCAACCTTCATTACCACCGATTCAGATATAATTGTTATGTTCATTTTCAATGTTCATTCAGCTTTGAAATTTTGTTCATGCTAATTCACAACTACATTGTGAAGGATAGCCAGCTTATTATTCAAACTCTTTCAATCATGATATATCTTTACCTTGTTTTTTTTAACTTGTTGGGCAACTTTCATGCTCACCCTTGCTATATCATGATAAAACATTGCAGATAAGGCGAATACGGCCAGATACAGGAAAAGGATAATGCCAAGTTCAGCTTGGGATAAAATGTGAAGTTAAGTTGTAAAGTATGTTGAAGAATAGTATTGTCATGTGTTAGACAGTTCACGATTGTGTATTAGTTAAGGTTACTCGATTTTGGGAATAGTGTGTAAAGTTTAATGTATAAACAATTTATGTTTATATCTTCCGCAACAGTTGTAGAAATAGCAAACCGGATCCGCGGCGATTCGGGACCCGGATTTCGGGGACGCTACAGTTGGTATCAAAGCTGTTGGTTATGAAGCTTAGGTAGCAATACCTTAGACCAATAACCGCAGTGATTAGGATAAGTACTAACTCACATAGAGTTAGTTGAAGAATCTCGCAGGGTCAGAAAGTTAGGTTTAAGTATGGTACCATTGTACTCGAAACTAGTTGATGTATGGTATCTGGGCTAAACGATTCCTTCATAGAGCGGAGGTATATACGAACTAGCAACTCGGAACCTAGTTTGTTGGTTGTTTGTGGGAAACCACTCAGCGTACCATATTGAAAACTGTTAGAGACTCGATGTGTACCAAGTATAGGAAGTGGATAGATAGATAGAGTCTAAGAGATTACAAGTGTAAGGATAAGAGATCGTAAAAAACGATCACATAATAGCAATGAATCGTAATATATACGATGAGATCACTCCGTGATCTGATAAGATTATGGTATAAAGAAAGATCAAGAGAATGATGAAAAGTTTACAGCAAGATTGCTGTGTATGAATTGTACTATAAATTGGTACAGATCCAGAAGAGAATTATAAATACGAATTAAATTCATGGAGAATGGGGTTAGTGTTAGGTGGGGATTCAATTGAGGACTCATGTATACAAATTTGAGTGTATAATTCTTCGTATGGGAGCCGAATTGTACTTGGTGTAAAAACCACTTAGTTTCCGCAATCGATAATCATTGAAATGTTTATGTCACGCTATTTGTTATATGCATGTTGAGAAGGTGATTCTTTTCTCATGTGTATAACGAATAGGTAGAGATATAAGGTTAAGTTACGAGTTCTTAAAACTCATACTTATGGTAAGTTCATGACTCATAATCATATGGTATGTTTTGAACCCCTCAGCGAATGGACGCCTATGGTCTGACTAGGATAAGTTCTTAAACTCATATGATTGTGGCAAGTTCCTGAACTCATAATGTGTGGTAAGTTTGATGAACTGGGGTATAACAAAGTGGTGAATGGAGCATTGAGGATTATAAGAATAGATAGATCTATTAAGTAATGGATCAGTAGAAAAAGTGAAGTTGATGATGGAAGCATAGGTATTCCAAATCTTCTAGCTATGCTAGACTTCGAAGTTTTTGACATCAAGCTAAATACGCACTATGTGCTTTTGAAAAATGATTTTTATTCTCAACTCCTGGTGATTATTGTGTATGCGTGGACTTCGGGCCATCGACACCTCGTTACCTGTTGAGATGATAAAACTGATTTGCAAAGATTTTTGAAACGATTTAAAGTACAGTCTATGCTACTTATTTCGGCTAGACGCGAATGATTTGAAGTATCAAAAGTTGTTTTTATTTATCACTTATGTACCATGCAACCTAGTGCAGGGATGATAAAAAAAATTGATGGAGTCATCAATGCAGTATTACTTAGTGTTGGATGTGATCTCAGGATCGTCAACCCACTATGGTATGATGTAGTATGATAAAATTACCAAATGATTTGGAATCCTCAATCTGATTTGTAAATACGAGTCATGACATCATGACGTCATTCTCGAAAAATGTTTTCAAAATTTTAATTTGCCAACGGGGTTTGGCTATACTTAAATAATTCTATTGAACTGAATTATCGATATGAGTCTATGCTATTCGATTCAGCTAGACTAATGTTTATGAAAACTCTAAGTGTTCATTGAAAGAAATTTCCCGAACCAAATTATTTTGGTGCGGAATCCTATACTAAGTCTGAGGTGAACAACCCTGAAAATGGGGATATACTAATTGGATAGAATATTCCAATTTAAGGACGCATATAGTCGTTCGGATTACTAAGGTACAATAGACTGATCATCTAAAGTACCAGAATCGGTAGTTTACCTTCTTCGTGATTGTAAACATACCTGTTAAAGAAATGTTTAAGAGGTAGAGTACCTTTCTTTCTTAATTGAAAGAGGTAGCAGGTAGAAATACCCCTAAACCTCGGAGTTCAAAGTTCATAATTTTTATGATCCCTCAGACAGATATGAAAAGTTTTTTTTAAACCCTTCAGAGTAATGTTGTGGTAGAATGTGATGATTGATATGAAATAATGTAAACTCGTTGTGTACGAGTAGAATCTGAGATGATTTAATAAAGGTTATTATGACAACCTAGTTTTGATCAAGAGAATGAGCAGAGGTTAGGATGCTTTAATTTCGAGGACGAAATTCTTAGAAGAAGGGGTGAATGTGACAACCCGAGAAATTAGAAAATTATTAAAATCTTAAATGATTGGTTTAAGGTCAAATAATAGACCTAGACAGAGAATAAGTGTATGTGTTTGATGTTTTCAGAAAGGAATTTTGAGGATTTAAAATTTCTTTTAGTGAATTATTCGTGATTAAGGGTATGTGTATATATTATTCGTGATTACGGTATTATGTATGTAGTATGTGGTTATGGTCAAGTGTTGACCAGATAAATTATATCTGTGTCAAACCCTAATATTATTAAACGTCAACGTTCGCTTATAAAATTATTACGATTTATAAGAAACCCTAGAAATCGGCTCGAAACCCTAATTTCAATGATCGAATCCAAATCCTAATTCAAAGATTTGAAACCCTAATTTGGGAAGTCAAAGGCTAAATATAATGGCTTAAGTATTTGTGATTATATATTAGGGATAACCCTAATTGTTAAATTAGAAATCCTAATGTTTTGTATAAAACCCTAAGGGATTAAAAGTTATGTGTGTAATGAATATGAATTATGTGTATGATTAAATAAATATACATTATATAATGTGAATACATTTATTTTGTATATAAAAGGGAAGTAAGAATTAAATTATGTAACCTAATATATATATTAGGTGTGATAATTAAATAACCTAAATGGTTATCGTTATTTAGTGGTCCTAATATTTTATTTTTATATTAGTGACCTAATTTAAGAGAATTATGGAACATGTCACAATTTATTAAATTATTTTGTTCGAATAGGTGAGTAAAGGAATATGAAGATTATGTGATGGTTTATATTGTTTATTATATAAACAAATAAAAGAAACTAATGTGATCCTAATTATATATTAGGAATGAAGAATTTAATAACTTAAGGGTTATGAGATGAGAAAATTATGGTATTTAGAATATATACCAATTATGAGAGATTTATTTTATACATCTCGCTTAATTAATTTTATAACCTAATTTTAGCAAGTCTAATTGGGTTAAGGAAATAAATGTGCATGAGTAAGGATTTAAGTTATAATTGAGGAAAATGAAAACCCTAATTAAATGATTTGGGTTGGATAAGAATTAAGAGTGTTGGACTATGTTAATTTACATGGCCCAAAGAATTAAATTTTAAGTCCAATATATTATTTATTGATAGCCCAAAAGATGAAAATGGTGACCCAAATTTAAGCCCAAATAAGGAGGGACATATTGGACATTTGGTAGAATAAATAAGAATTAAAAAGAAATCATTTATTAATGTGGAAATTACTAGTATACCCTTTTGTTTTATTAGTGTATTATTAGTAACATTGTTGATAAGAATCTTCAATTATGCTAGCTAATCAATTGCTTCTAGAAGTCACTCATGTTACTATGCTATTACACCTCAATTATCAAGCAAACTAATGTCTAGATACATTTCTTACATTATTACACTAAACAAAAATCATATTCTTCACTTTTCTCATCTTATTTTCCAACATAACTAAGAAAGAAAGAGAGAGACAAGAGAGAGGGAGAGGGGAGTTAGGAAACCCAAGAAAGAAGGAGAAGAGATTTTGATTTTTCATTCCATCCAAGATCCATCACATAGTTGGAAGAAAAGATATGTGTCATGAAGCTAAAGGTAAAATTTCCTAAACTCAAAACTCTTGTTAGTTAAAGTGTTTTGATATGGTGTTTTAGATCAAGTGTTGAACTTATGATTTTGAACCATAAGTTTAAGATCTTGAACATGAGAACTATAGATCTACATGATAAATGATATTTTATGGTTAGATCTTGCCATTTTTAGGGTTGATAGGCTTGAACAAAGAAGAATAACCAAAACAGTTTTTTTTGTTTTAAATGAATTAATGGACTGCTGCCCTAAACAGAAATTTTCGGATTTGTTAGAGTGCTCTAAAAATTCTGGACTTGTGATATGTTATAGTACACTCAATAAGCTTTCCATAGACTCCAAAACGGACTAAATCCGACATCGGAGGAGGGAGTTATGGGATTTCTCCCAAACTACACAAAGTTAAGAAAACTGTGAAAAGGACAGTTTTGGAACAGTCACTTCTGGGCTAAATTCCGGGAGCTAAACATATCCAAATATGGATTGTGATATATGAAAACTGTAGTTTGGAAAGATACGAATCCAACAAAATTGACGGATCATTAATCGGAGTTACAGATTACGTTTTATTTAAGTTTTGGTGAAGGACTCCAAAACTGCCAAAGTGCAAAAAGTTTCTGGCCAAAATTTTCCGAGGGCTGTTTTGGACATTTAGTTAATGAGAAAAATTACAGGCTTTTGGCAAATGAAAATATATGGTAATATGTAGCTCGTGTCCAAAAATGAGCTAATTCCGAGTTAAAACGACCAAGTTATGACCATTTCAATTTTTGTGATTTTTCGACGAAATCGCTATAACCGAGTTCTACAACTCCGATTGCCACGAAATTTAAAATGGAGCATCACGTTAACATATATAAGGTTATGTCAAAAGATGGGCATCTCTGAGTTAAGCACGAGGTAGCTAATTTTCTTAAGTCACGCACTAATTATGATTTTTAAAAATAGTAAAAGAAATTGAAAAATTACGGAAAAATATTTTTATGTATGAAATACATGTATATATGTTTGACCAAAGGATAAAAAAATAATAAGTTGATTTGGTATTTTTCGTGAAAAAGAATAGTGATTTCGGATAATTTGAAATAAAATCCGCCTTCATCAAATGGTATTTCGGTTTACTAAGATGTTATCTAATTTACTAGGATAACATATAAAAATGAATAACTTATAAGTATAAGTTATGATGTGATTAAAAGAATATCAAAGTATAATAATAATATTAAGACTTAAAACTAATGTCTAATACTTAACTATATGTTATGACTAACCCGAAAGATCTATTATAGGTTTTATATGTCAGATGTAGATCGATAGAGTATGTGGAAATGTGTTTAAGTTATTTTATAACTAATGATGATATTATTCTAATATTGAGATCTATATTATTAATATTAGGTCTTCGTGGAGAAGCGATTATATATTGCGTTACTAAGAATCAAATCTGCCTTCAGCAAGTTTTTCAAGTTCTTTTTACTTAAACTCTTTTAAGAGTGGTTTCGCATGATATGCTTATGAATTGTACTCATATATATTGCATGTATTCATCGTATGAAAGGTCGATCAACCTTCATTACCACCGGTCGATTCAGAGATAAATTGTTATGTTCATTTTCAATGTTCATTCAAATTTTGAAATTTTGTTCATGCTAATTCACAACTACATTGTGAAGGATAGCCACTTATTATTCAAACTCTTTCAATCATGATATATCTTTACCTTGTTTTTTTTTAAACTTGTCAAGGCAAACTTTCATGCTCACCCTTGCTATATCATGATAAAACATTGCGTATAAGGCGAATACTACCAGATATGTGAAAAGGATAATGCCAAGTTCACTTTGGGATAAAATGTGAAGTTAAGTTGTAAAGTATGTTGAAGAATAGTATTGTCATGTGTTAGATAGCTTCACGATTGTGTATTAGTTAAGGTTACTCGATTTTGGGAATAGTGTGTAAAGTTTAATGTATAAACAATTTATGTTTATATCTTCCGCAATAATTGTAGAAATAGCAAACCGGATCCATGGCGATTCGGGACCCGGATTCGGGGACGCTTACTGACCTTATCCGAAAATACGATCGAAGTACAGTTATTTTGAGGTAAAGGATGTTATTTCTTTCATGAAATGATATTATTTTCTTCAATATCATTATGCCAAAATATTGGTTGAACGTTTTATCAAATTTGGAACTTTTTCATGTAAAGTTACTATTCATGAGTTACTATTCACGAGTTACTATTCACGAGTACTATTCACGGTTGAAGATGTTTTTTTGTGAAATTTCTATCTTTTTGTGTCGGGGTTACTATTCACGTATACGGCACTATTCACGTATACGATACTATTCACGAATACGGCACTATTCACCAAAAAATAAAAAATTTCTTTTTGTCCAAAATATCTATTCTGGATACTAGCTTTGATTGTATCCATGTTTTGATCATTCTTGAATTTTACACCAATATGATTATTTTCGAAGTATTTTTGGACATGGGTAAAACAAAGTACGAATCCTTAATCCTTAATCCTTGTCATTTTGTTTCACTGGATTCGTTTCTTTAAAAATGTTTTTCATCATCCTCAGTCCTAAATGGTGATATAAATGAATATCTTTGGCCTGTAGTGCAAAGATGAACGATTAACTGATGAATATCTTTGGCCTGTAGTGCAAAGATGAACAGGTGTTGAGATGAACATGACCAATTTGGTGATACAAATGAATATCTTTGGCCTCAGTAGTGCAAAGATGATTAAAGATGTATATTGATTGTTATTACAGAGGATAAACTATTGATGATGGACTTTTAAACCTTAGAAGACAGAGAGAATTCTTTCTCTACGTGACTCTTCTAATGGATTGTTGCTTTCTCACGCATTTGTTGATCTAAAACTTGTTGTCTATTGTATTCTATTAGATTTTTCCTGTTGAAGACTAACGATAATTTGTTGTATATTATCTTAGTCATAATATTCTTTATCGGGCTAGTTGAGCTCACCCTTTTCCTTGTTGTTCCATTTTCTTCTCGTGGAGGTGAGAACATAGCGAGGATCGAGTCGGGGTATGGAATGAAGGTTCTAGAGAGTTGTTTAGTAGTCCTCACCATTTTTGTAAAATAATGTATCAATAATTATGATGGGGATTTATTTATGCGTGTGGATATTGTCTAGACGACAATATCTCGTATTTAAACTCACATATGTATTGTCGTATTTCACACGACATTTGTATTATTGAAGTTGTAGTTATTTCGTACCATGTATTTGGCGACTCGAGAATGGGTTGGGTGGAATGGACCTATTTTGGGGCGCCACATTGTATGCAGATCGAAACCCAAATCCAAAGCAGAATGGTGACTCAAAAGGATGTCCCGAGAAAAGTCAAAGTCAATAGCCTCGGAAGAAGCGTTTGTCGTGGACTTCATCAAAATGTGAGGAACCCGAACGGTTAGCACGGTTAGTTAATTATAAATTCTTGCGAAGTTTATACCTTACTAGATACTGGTTCTACCCATTCTTTTATCTCTCT
The DNA here is from genome assembly GCA_020205605.1 of Panax ginseng. NCBI lineage: Eukaryota > Viridiplantae > Streptophyta > Magnoliopsida > Apiales > Araliaceae > Panax > Panax ginseng. The sequence continues at coordinate 49,084,552 of CM035132.1, forward strand.
TGCTTGCGCTCAACGTTTGAACTTGACTACGGAGAAATTAGACTTTGACCTATTTATGGAGACTCTGTTAGGAGAAACTTTCATTACATCCGTTGTTTAAAAATCTTGCTTGATTCAGGTTGGCACTATCACATTACCTGTTAACCTTATTTCTATAGAGATATTTGCTTTTGATGTGATTTTAAGGTTAACTACTCATCATGCCGAAATTGATTACTTTCGTAAGGTTGTTAGTTTTCATATTCCTAAGCAACCTGTTATTCGAATTCAAGCAATCAAACCATTGTAGTCAAACATTTTCATATCAAGCCATGAAGTCATTCGTTTATTACGGATGTCAAGTTTTCTTAGTCCATGTTATGGATTTGAATAAAGACACGTCAGATTTGAATAATATTCCTGTTGTTATTGATTTTCCCGACGATTTCTCAAGAATTTCTTGGCTTACTCCCAAAAGCCCGATATTAAATTTTGTATTGACTTTGAACTCGGTACAAAACACATTTCTAAAATCTCATATCGAATGGCTCTATTGAACTTCGTGGAGTTAAAAATTCAACTATAGAATTTGGTACACGAGCCTTTATCCGGTGACTTCTTTTGTGGAATGCACCGAAGCCGCATTCTCCGTAGGACACCATATTCGCATGCGATAGTAAACCGATAGGTGTCATTGTAACGTCTTATCCAAGGTTGGGATATGAGTCACGATTGAGAACAACCTAAGCTCGATAAATCGAAATACGTAGCTTTCTAGACTTAGTTGGTTATTATCGGGGATTCGTTGAAGGATATTCTTGAATCGCTATTCCATTAACGCAGCTGACTCGTAGAGATACAAAATTCAAATGGAGCAAGGAATGTGGGAAGAGCTTCGAAGAACTCAAGAGGAGACTCATTTCAGCACATGTTCTAACCATGCCATCTTGGAAAAGCGAACGTGGTAGCCGACGACGTGTTGAGTAGAAAGATCGCAGTATACAAGTAATGAGTACGATATTGTCAAAGACTCATTTCGTATAATTTACAAATAATAGAGATGGAGATGAAAACTCTAGGTACCCACGTGATGATATACGAGTATAATCAACTTTAATCGATAAAGTTAAAGTCGCTCAAGCTTACACAATCAAGTCGATGAATTTGAAGAAGGAGGTGCAAGAAGTTGTTATTTCAAAAGCGAGAATCGGTGAGGTGAGGAAAGCTCAAACCTTCGATTTATTAATCCATTTGAAATTCTCGATTGAATAGGAACTGTGGCCTATAGACTCGCTTTTACCGCCAAGTATGACGCGTGTTCATAACGTTTTTCACGTATCGATGTTACGTAAATATGTGGACGACCGAACCACGCTATTGAGTTAGAACCGGACGAGATAGCCGAAGACTTAACGTACGAGGAGGTACCTGTCAAGATCTTGGATTGGAAAGAACATGTCCTATGTACCGAGGTTATACCACAAGTTAAAGTTTTGTGGAAAACCATGCTATTGAGGAAATGACCTAGGAGTTGGAAACGGAAATGAAAGCGAGGTATTCTCATCTTTTCGAAACACTAGGTACGTACATCAATTTCGAGGACGAAATTTCATAAGGAGGGGAGGTTGTAAGACCCCAAATTATTAATAAATGAAATTTATTTTCCTCTATTTATTATTTTAAAATAGTAAGGGTTGATTTGATTAATGTGGATAGTTATGGGTAAAATACGCAAAAATTTCGAATAAGCAAGTGGTTATAAAATATTCATTATTTTCGGGAAATATTCGTTTGGTCGTGGAATATTCGTACTGTCGGGAAATATTCGTACGACGGCGCAGTCTTTTGTGGGCCCCATAACGGAAAGCGATTGGATGAAGAAAACGACAAATATAAGTTGTTTATAAATAACGGCATGTAGTTGTTACCAAGTAATACTTGTTGGAATACCCGGTGATTAAAACACACTAATACGCCGTTGTTGAACAATAGAAGATACTGCAGTATTGCACCAATTATTGATTCTTACGTAAGAAGGCACTACTCAATAATAATTACAAAGAATTACTATTCAAGATTTTATTTTATTGATTCAATAATTCTTTGCATTGATATTTTATATTACCGTTGTTTCAATAAATTTTCATTACACAATATTTTCCATTATCGGAGCAATAATTCATATTATCTGAATAATATTATTGGATAACATTATTGGCAATGTCTAGAAAGTTCTGTCTAAGGAGAGGTTTGGTCACCTAATTGTGCGCCAGTAAGGAGAGATCCTTATTGGAAAGCCCCCTCTTTCCTGGGAACGGCTTGGTTGCCAGTACTGTAATTCTGTAATATTATTTGTGAATAATTAATTATTGATTTATATGATGAGGAAAATATTGATTTTATGTGGATATAGATGGAGAAAATTTTTAATGTGACAATTGTTAAAAATTAATATTTTATTTTTTTCTGATAAAATAATTCATTTAAATATATTATTTTAATAATATATTAACGGTGATATTTTATAATGAATGTGGGATATATGAGTATATAAGGAGGAAGAGTATTTTTGTGGCATTAAATATTTAACACATATTTTGTGTGTTGGTGGACACAATTATTGACCGAAATTTGATTATAGCTTGTAAAATCGCTCGTTTATGGATTTCGGTCAATTTCTGTTTGGAATTTGGAAAAACTTTCTTCTGCAAAGTTGTAGAGAATTGAATTTCCTATCAAAAGTCATGAGATTCGAATTTTCTGATAAAAGGGCTATTTATTATGAATTATTGAAGTTCCGAAGCTCCAAAATAATTGATTTTTGGAAGTTTAAAATATTTAAAATAGGAAAAACGTTTTTTGTGTTTGGTGGACATCTTTAACACATGCTAAGTTGCTGAATTTAGATGATTCTAAGTGGGCGTAGACAAATTAATATATATATATATATATATTATTATTATAGTAAATTTTCTACTTTGGTGTTCTAAGCATTTTCCTATAAATAGGATGCTTAGGTTAAAATTAAAAATCACACCAGAAACTGAAGTTTTCTCTCTCTATATTATCGAGCGTATTCTTGTGAGTATTTTGAGTATACTTTGAGTATTGCTATACGGTGCAAGTTCAAGTCATAGCTTATATCCGGTGTTTCAACTAGAAGAACTGTCTTTCGAGGTAAGGGATGTTATTTTATTCGAAAATGATATTATTTCTTCAATATCATTATGCCGAAATATTGGTTGGAAATTTTTATCAAATTTGAAACTTTTTCATGTTAGGGTTACTATTCACGAGTTACTATTCACGAGTCACTATTCATGAGTTACTATTCACGAGTTACTATTCACGAGTACTATTTACGAAGCGTGAAGATGTTTTTTGTGAAATTTTTATCTTTTGGTGTCGGAGTTACTATTCATGTATACGGCACTATTCACGTATACGGCACTATTCATGAATACGACACTATTCACCGAAAAATAAAATTTCTTCTTTTTGTCCAAAATATCTACTATGGATACTAGCTTTGATTGTATCCGTTTTGATCATTCTTGAATTTTACTCCACTCTGATTACTTATGAAGTATTTTTGAACTTGAATTATTTAAAATACGAATCCTTAATATTTGTTCTTTTGTTTCACCGGATTCGCTTTTCTTTAAATATTTTTCATCATCCTCACCCTAAATGATGATATTCTTGAATATCTTTGGCCTGTAGTGCAAAGATGAATGATTTCTTGATGAATATCTTTGGCCCGTAGTGCAAAGATGAACAGGTGTTGAGATGAACATGACCGACTGATTAATATCTTTGGCCCGTAGTGCAAAGATGAACAGGTGTTTAGATGAACATGACCAACTGATGAATATCTTTGGCCTCAGAGTGCAAAGATGAATATTTGATTCGGATATATATTGATTGATGTTACAGGGATAAAATATCGACGATGAACTTTTAAATTCATATGTAGAAGATAGTAGTTTGCATTCTCTACTTAACTCTTCTAATGAATTGTTGTTTCCGCTGCAGTTGTTGATTTAAAACTGGTTGTCTATTGTATTCTATTAGATTTTTCCCTGTTGAAGACTAACGATAATTTGTTGTATATTATCTTAGTCATAATATTCTTTACTGGGCTAGTTGAGCTCACCCTTTTCCTTTTTGTTCCATTTTTCTTCTCAGGAGGCGAGAATGTAGCGAGTACTAGTCGGGGTATGGAATGAAGGTTCTAGAGAGAGTTATTTAGTAGTCCTCACCATTTTTGTAAAATAATGTATCAATAATTATGATGGGGATTTATTTGTGTGTGGATATTGTCTAGATGGCAATATCTATATTTAAACTCACGCTTTATATGTTGTAATAATAAAGTTGTAGTTATTTACGTATCATGTATTTGGCGACTCGTAATGGGTTGGATGGAATGGACCTATTTTGGGGCGTCCACAATAGTATAAGTTTTCTTTAAGAAAATCCTCACCCTATCGGTCGAAATATTCTTCTTTTACGGTAAGGGATATTATTTGTTGCACCCGCCGAGGTATTGTTTCTTTGTATTCATAAAGGGAACTTCATTATTCCATTCTTTATTATTCTCATTAGAATAACTTTGTATACGCCAGATATACCCTATACTTGGTGAAATTCTTTTATCATTCCGTCTTTTATTATTCTCGGAATATCCTCGTCTGTCTATACGCTGTAATTCCGGGTTCCATCTTTTATTATTCCGCCTTTATTATTCTCGTTAATATCCTCGTCTGCATATATACGCATGGACTGGTTCCATTATTTATTATTCCGCCTTTATTATTCTGCGTTTAATATCCTGCTGCATCTTATCTGTGGGACTGGTTCCATTATTTATTATTCCGCCTTTTATTATTCTCGTTTAATATCCTCGCTTGCAGTGTAATTTCACCCGACCGGTTCCGTTATTTATTATTCTATTGAATAACTCCGTCTATGCTGGCAATACTCGCATGCATGGTGATTTTTGTTGTTATTCTATTCTTTACTATTCTTTGGAACATTTTGTGTCGGTGTGAATTTCACGACCGGTTCCGTTATTTATTATTCTATTGGAATAACTCGCCTATATGCAAAGTACCGCATGCATGGTGATTTCTGTTGTTATTCCATTCTTTATTATACTAAGTTGGTTTAAGTTTTGACTTCTATACTCCGTGAAATTAGTGACTTCATCCAGTATCTTTTCATGGAAATATTCTTCTGAGCATTCTTAAAATTTGACGTTACAAAGAAGTATCATGTTGACAATTTGGACGTTATTTATTCCTGGATAAAATAATTCTTGAATTTGTTATATTGAATTTTTATATCATTGTCATCATCCTCATGTTTATATTGTGTTGAAAGTCATTACGTGCATAGATGAACTTAGTATGATTATGACCAGGGATCATTTGGTATAATCATGACCTGTAATATTATAAATGATGTGATAAAAGTCCTCAGTGGCCTGTAATGCATTGATAGATAGTTTTTGGTATGATTATGACCAGGGGTTATTCGGTATAGTCATAACCATTGATGATTTAATGAATATCCTTGACCGTGGTACAGGGATGATAAGATGTTGTGTTTTATTTATTAAGCTGAGTCTCAGCGATAAAAATTGATGAAAACCTTTTAAATCATAAAATATAGTAGACTTTATTCTCTACTTGACTCTTTTAATGGATTTCTTATTCCGCCGCAGTTAAACTTGATGTCTATTATATTTTATAAGTTTAACATTGTTGAAGACTAATGATAATTTTATTCTGCATTATCTTAGTCATAATATTTTTTACCGGGCTAGTTGAGCTCACCCTTTCTTTCACCTTTTTCTCTTGAAAAAGAGAATGTAAGCCTTAACTAGTCGGGGAATGGAATGACGGTCCGAGATAGTAACATTAGTAGTCCTCACTATTTTGTTAAATAGTGTGATAATAAATGTAATGAGGACTATATTGGGTGTAGATATTGTCTAGATGACAATATTTGTATTTAAACTCACAAGATATGTTTTGTCGTATTTTACACGATCGTTTGATTATTAAGTTGTATTTGAATTTTGTACCATGTATTTGGCGACTCAAGATGGGTGATGTATACCTAATTTTGGGGGCGTCACAATTAGTATCAAAGCTTAGGATATGATCCTGGCTAAGATGTGAGATAAGAACTAGAAGGGAGAGCGGAAATTCCTTCGCTAGTATGACCTACCTAAGTTTATTTGATATTTAATTGGTCGGTCAGAGTATAGGGATAATATGTGATATATTAATTAACCCTTGTTTTGTGGCAATATTTGAAAATGGCATCCGAGAATGTTGAGATTAGTAATGGAGCACAGGAGACCGTTGAGTCTCCACAGATCAATAATCGGGATAATGTGCATCAGGAAGGCGATAATCCTCAGGCAAACAACAACACTGACCAAATGATGAACGATGGAATGTTCGGAGGCTTTATGCAATTCATGCAACAACAGGTAAGAGAGACTTGTGAGACCCCAAATTTTATGAATAAATATTCAATTTTCTCGAATTAATTTTTTAAATATTATGGTGTGAATTTGATATAATGTTATAGTTGTGGGTAGTATTTATAAATTTTGCAAAGTATGCAAGTTGTCATATTATATTCGTTTGGTCGGGGAATATTATTTTTGTCAGGAATATCCGTACGACGGCACAATCATTGGTAGACCCCACAACGGAAGTATTGTCGTAGTTAGAAAATGACAAAAATATTTTATGAAAATAACGACGGAGATTTTACCGTTAAAACTGTTGAACTACCCTTGTAGTAAAAAATACAAGAATACGCTGGCGTTAGTTGCATAGTAGCACACCAGATTGATTATTGATGCTTACGTAAGAAGTCACTCAGTTATACTCAATTATTGCTATAGTAATTGTTGCATTATATCTCTCATATTATTGATTCGATTATTGTCACAGTATCATCTGCATTATATAATATTTTATTAAATCAATAATTGAGATAAAAAAGTTATTAATATTATTAAATTACAATATTTACAATGTCTAGAAGTTCTGCCAAGGAGAGGTTTGGTCACCTAATTGCGCGCCAATAGGGAGAAATCCTTATTGGAAAGCCCCCTCTTTCCTGGGAACGACCTGGTTGTTAAATATTATGAGTTATGATATTAATAATGAATGTTATTAAAATTGAAGTTGTGTTTAGAGTTGAATTTGGAGACACGGACGTGATATTTGAGTCCGGAATAATGAAATTAGTAAAAATAGACTATAAACATAAAATTTTCCGGTTTTTACTATTTGGTCAAAAAGTCAACAGTTGACTTTTTCAGAAAAAGTCAAACTTCAAAATTTCAAAATTTATATTTTTGATAAAAATAGTTTCATTGTGTTGGAATTATTTGTGTTAGTTAAAATCGACATTTATTTCGATAAAAATTGATGTCTGGAGGTTATATTGACCAATCGGGTATTTAACCGAATAAATGAGCAATTGATTGCTATTATGTCACATGATTATAACTATTTATTTACATGTGTGTACTATTGAGTCACATTCATGTACTATTAGGGGAGTTGGTGCAAGATTGATAATACTTGAATGACTAAGTTAAAAATGGAGGTATAGATGGAATTACTATACTGTAATTCATATTTTCACATGTCTAGAACTATTTGTTCACATGATTTACTATTAAATCACAAGATTTACTATTACGGGAGTTGGTGCAAGTTTGATAATACTTGGATGACTGAATTAAAAATGAAAGAAAAGTTGGAGGTAATGTACTGTAATTTTTTGAGCCCCAAAACATGCAATTATCGAAACTATATTTTTTTATAAATAAAAGCTCATTCTTGCTTCATTTCTCATCAATTCACCAAAGCTATAGAGCAATTATTATAGAGAGAAATTATAGAGAGAAGCTATAGAGAAAAAATCTATAGAAGAAGAAAAATATTCTACTACTTCCCTATTCTTATATCCAGTTTCTTCTAAAGGTAAGGGATATTATTTGTTGTACCCGTAAGGGATATTATTTCTTTTGTAATCATGAAGAGAACATCTGTTATTCCATTTATTATTATTCTGTTGGAATAACCTGTATACGCAGTATACCCTATACTTGGTGAAATCCTTTTATATTCCGTCTTTATTATTATGTCGGAATATCCTGTCTGTGCTATACGTCAGACCTGGTTCCATTATTTATATTCCGTCTTTATTATTCTCGTTTAATATCTTGTATGTATCTTATCTGTAGGACTGGTTCCATTATTTATTATTCCGCCTTTAATATTCTCGTTGGAATATCCTCGCTTAATAATTTCATCGACTTGGTTTCATTACTTATTATTCTCGCATTTATTATTCATTGGAATATTCTTCGCTTGGTGAATTTCACCCGACTTCGTTTCCGTTATTTATTATTCTGCTGGGGAATAACTCGTTATGCATGCGGTCTCTACGCATGCATGCATGGTGAATCCTTCTGTTATTCCATTCTTTATTATTCTGTTGGAATAACTTGTCTATGTGGATTGCCACATGCATGGTGAATGATCCTTTGTATTCATTCCTTATTAAATCGTGAAAAATATCTGAGTTTACGTTGATTATGATGAGAGTCATAATAAAAGCATTGGATTGATGAAAATCATGGGTATATGAAGTATTAGTAAGTGTTATGATGAGTTATGTTGGTTATTATGTGAAAACATGAAAGTTTCTTAGAAATCACAAATGGTTGAAAAAAATTAGATTTTGGTAAAAATGTAACATGAAATTCAATTGACCATATCTCTTATTATATTTTGAATTTTTGAGTGTGGTCAAGTCCTAGAGTTAGATCTATGAGTTACCTAACTTATCCAAGTGGAATCACTGGAAAAGATGTTGTAGATTTTTGTATGGACTGATTTTGGTAAAGGATGTAAAAGCTGGAAATTGCCAAAAAGTTGTTGTCCAACATTTGAAGGGGCTGTTTCGGCCACTTAATTTGTGAGAAAAATTCAGGCCTTTTGGGACATGAAAGTATATGGTATGAAGAACCTCCTGTCCAAAAATGAGTTCATTCCGACTTAAAATGAGCAAGTTATGACCATTTCAATATTTAGGTTTTTCTGACGAAAAATGCTATAACCGGAGTTCTATAACTCCGATGACCATGAAATTTAAACTGGAAGCTCACATTAACATGGGTAAGATCCTGCCAAGATTAGGGAATTTTTGGAGTTAAACTTGAGGTAGCAAATTTCTTAAGGAATTAATTAGAAATTGATTTTTGAAAAATAGTAAATGAATTTTAAAAATTCCGAGAAAAATATATGTTTAATATGGGACTATATCCTGCTAAATCCCAGAAAAGAAATATTTTTGGAACTAATTTGGTATTTTTCATGAAAATGGTTTAGTTACGAACATATGAGTTAAATATGTTATGTGAAGTAACAAAGTTGAAAAATAGGATTTTGTGGCTTGGAAATCCTATATAAGGTATAGGCATGTTTTTAATAAGAGATTTGATAATTGGCAATGAAATCTTATGATTACGGCATTTTTGAATGATTAAATGCATTATTTGGTAAAGTGTAAACAATTGAAATAAATTGCTTATATGTTTAAGAAGTGATTAAAATATTGTTATAATATTAACAATATTAGATTATGAGTTATTTAAGTGATGAATAATAATTGGATAAAATTAAAGTCTTTAATATTTATCCTTGTTTTAGTTTGATTAATGCTTATATTATTGTCATCATCCTCATGCTTATATAGTGATGAAATTTATCTTTGGCTTACGTGCGAAGATGGACTGTTGTTTATTGAATTATATATCTTTGGCTTACGTGCAAAGATGGATTGTTGATTATTGGTTTTATTGTTGTATATCTTTGGTTTACGTGCAGAGATGGACTTGGTATGATTATGATCAGGGATTATTCAGTATAGTCATGACCATTGATGATTTAATGAATATCATTGGCCCGCAGTACAGGGATGATTCGATGATGTGGCTTATTTATTAAGCTGAGTCTTAGCGATAAAAACTGATGAAAATAAACCATATAAGATAGTAGATTTTATTCTCTACTTGATTTTTCTAATGGATTGTTTGTTCCGCTGCAGTTAAACTTGATGTCTATTGTATTTTATCAGTTTAACATTATTAAAGACTAATGATAATTTATTCTGCATTATCTTTAGTCATGATATTCTTTATTGGGCTAGTTGTGCTCACCCTTTTGCTTCACAATTCCTTTCAGGTAATAAGGGTGTAGCTGGGTCGAGAGGGGATAACAAGGGAATAGAACGGTGGTCTTTAGTTGTTGAGGTTCTCCCTAAATAGTATGGAAATAATTTTATTGAGAACTTTAGATAAGTGTGTCGTATTGTATATGTCATTTGATATTTAATTTTTGTGAACCAAATAGGGTGAAGTGAACCCAACTTTGGAAGGGTGTTTTGCCACTATCATACAAGATGTCTAATGACATACAACTTCGTGTTATCATAAGACAGGGTTGTGCACATTCACTTACTGAGTAATTCTACGAGCACTACCTATATGATCTTGGAGTTTATTTAAAATATAATTTCTACTTGGAGACAGTGGAGATAGTTATATGCCAAAAGAAGACTCACCATTGGAAAGAAGATGATAGTAATCTTCTCATTTTTCTTTGGGGTCTATTGGGTCAACCAAGGATAATTCTGTGGATATATGATATCTACCATAACCTAGACGCATGGCCTCCCATGTACGAAGGTTTCATTAAGCACTTCCCAAAGATTTTAATTCCTAAAATAGTTTTTGACTATACTTTTATGTAAAGTACCATTGTAAGGTTGTGGTCGAGGCACCATGAGAGTTACATACATTGTATTAAAACTCACAGTTAACTGTGGTTGTATTCTATACGATAGTTCAACAGTTATATTATTAAGTTGTATTTGTATTTTTGTACCATGTATTTAGCGACTCAAGATGGGTGATGAATACCTAATTTTGGGGTCGTCACAGTTGGTATCAAAGCTTAGGGATATGATCCCTGGCTGAGATGTGAGATAAGAACTAGGAGGGGAGAGACGGGGAATTCCTTCGCTAGTATGACCTACCTAAGTTTATTTGGTATTTAATTGGTCAGTCAGAGTATAGGGATAATATGTGATTTGTCAATTAACCCTTATTTTGTGACAGTATTTGAAAATGACATCTGAAAATGTTGAGATAAGCAATGGAGAAAAACAATAGGATCGTGTCGCAATACGAGGCTAAGGTTGCGGAGTTATCTCGGTTTTCATCCCATTTGGTCGATAATGAAGAGCGAATGACGCGAATATTGTGACACCCCCAAAATAGGTATACATCACCTATCTTGAGTCGCCAAATACAATCTTTAATATACAACAAGAGAGCTGTGAGTTTAAATACAAATATTGTATTCAGACAATATGCACTCTCAGAATAAGTCCTCATTACATTTATTGTCACACTATTTAACATAATGGTGAGGACTACTAATACTATCATGTCGGACCATCACTCCATTCCCCGACTAGTCCCAGCTACGTTCTCATTTCCTGAGGAGAACAGTGAAAGAAAGGGTGAGCTCAACTAGCCCAGCAAGAAATATTATGACTAAGATAATGCAGAATAAATTATCATTACTCCTCAACAATGTTAAACTAATAATATACAATAGACATCAAGTTTAACTGCAGCGGAACATGCAATCCATTAAAAGAGTCAAGTAGAGAATAAAATCTATTATCTTTTATGATTTAAAAAGGTTTTCATCACTTTTATCGCTGATACTCAGCTTATTAAATAATCCACATCATCCCTGCACTACGGCCAAGGATGTTCATCAGGGTCACGACCACAAATTATCCATGCACTACGGACCAAAGATATTCGTGTATTCATCAATGGTCATGATTATGCCAACAACTGTCCATCAATGCACTACGAGCCAATGAGGACTTTTACCACATCATTTATTACGGTCATGATTACACCGAATAATCCCTGGTCATAATCATACCAAGTCCATCCATGCATTACAAGCCACAGATGACTTTCAAAAAAATATAAACATGAGGATGATGACAATGATATAAGAATTCAATAAAACAAGTTCAAGAATTAATTTATTCAGGAACTAATAACGTCCAAATTGTCAACATGATACTTCTTTGTAAAATAAAATTCAAGAATGCTCAGAAGAATATTTTCATAAAAAGATACTGGATGAAACGCAAATATCAAGAATATTCCACTAATTTCATGGAGTATAGAAGTCAAAACTTTAATCAATTGAGTATAATAAAGAATGAAATAACAAAAGAAATCACCATGCATGCGGTGCTTCGCATAGACAGATTATTCCAACAGAATAATAAATAATGGAACCAGGTCAGGTGAAATTCACACCGACAGGATATTCAGACAAAATAGTAAAGACGGAATAATAAATAATGGAACCAAGTTCGACGTATAGCATAGACAGGATATTCAGAGAGAATAATAAAGACGGAATAATAAAAGATGGAACCAGTCCCACAGATAACACGATGCAGAATATTCGACAAAATAATAAAGACGTAATAATAAATAATGGAACCGAATCCCACAGATATAGCACATGACGAGGATATTCGGCTGAGAATAATAAAAGGATTTCACCAAGTATAGGTTATACCGCGTATACAGGTTACTCCAACAGAATAATAAAGATGGAATAACAGAAGTTCTCTTCTTGAATACAAGAGAAATAACACCTCTTACCGTTTAAAGAAGAACTGAAATAAAGAAGTAGTTAAGTAGCAGAATATGTTTCTTCTTTCTCTCTATAGTTTCTCTCTCTAGAGTTTCAATGAATTCGTAAGAAATAATGAAGGAATGAGCTTCTATTTATAGAAGAATGGATTGCATAGTAACTAATTCATGAACGGTCCAGATTGATTTATTTTAATCTGACGGTCCATATTTAAAGCAAAATCTTTTAAATAAAATATAATATATTCTATTTTATATAAAAAGATTTTTACTATGTAAACACTATGCAGGCACTATGCAAATACTATGCATAATAAAATATAATATATTCTAATTATTGTCTAATAAAACAGATAACTTTATAAATGTATTTTATCTTATATAAAAAGATTTAACTATTAGCCTAATAAAACGAATAACTTTATAAAAGTATTCTGTTTTATATAAAAATTTTATGTTTTATTACGTTAATAATACTGAATAAAACAAAACTTCGTCATCATATAAAATATCGATAATAATTGAATCAAACCGAGTGACTTCTCACATAAGCATCAATAATTAATCTTTGTGTGCTACTTATGCAACCACACGTATTCATTGTACTTTTACTACTGAGTAGTAGTTCAAAGAATAACAACGAAAACTTCCACCGTTATTTTCAATAAAAAAATATTTTTATCGTTTTCTCAATCCGATAATAATTCTATTAATGGGGTCCACCAATGATTGTGCCGTCGAACGAATATTTCCTGTTAAAACGAATATTCCCCGATCAATCGAATATTATATAACAACTTGTGTACTTTGCAAAATTTATAAATACTACCCACAACTATAACATTATATCATAATATTCAAAAATGATAATTTATAGAAAATTTATTTTTATTCATAAAAGTTGGGATTTTACAATCTCCCCTTCTTATAAAATTTAAGCCCTCGAAATTAGGGTAATGCGATACTGGTATGTTGAAGAGGTAAGGATACCTTGATTTCATTTGATTCTAACTCCTGTGTCATTTTCTCAACATCGTGGTTCCTCCATAACACTTTGACTTGAGGTATAACCTTGGAGCGTAGAATATGTTCCTTCTTATCCAAGATTTGAACAGAACCTCTTCATACGTTAAATCTTCCGCTATTTAAATGGGGTTCTAACTCAATAATGTGGTTCGGTCTTTCACATATCTACGTAACATGGATATATGAAAAACGTTATGAACACGAGACATACTTGGTGGTAAAGCAAGTCTATAGGCTACAGTCCCTACTCATTCGAGGATTAAAAATTGGCCAATGAATCGAGGATTAAGCTTTCCTCTTTTTCCAAATCTCGTAACTCCTTTCCATGGAGCAACACGTAACAACACATGATCTCCAATATCGAATTCCACGTCCTTTCGCTGAAGATCAGCATAACTCTTTTGTCTGTCTTGTGAGGTTTTTATACGTTGTCGGATCGTTTGAATCTTTTCTATGGTCATATGTACCAATTCCGGTCCCAGCAACGTTGCTTCACCCACCTCATCCCAGCATACTGGAGAACAACACTTTCTTCCATACAACGCCTCGAATGGAGCCATGCCAATACTTGCATGATAGCTGTTGTTGTAGGAAAACTCTACCAATGGTAAGAACTTGTCCCAACTTCCCTTGAAGTCAAGGACACAGAGTCTTAATAAATCTTCAAGAGTTTGAATAGTCCTCTCTGATTATCCGTCCGTCTGAGGATGATATGCCGAACTAAATCATAAATCCGTGCCCATAGCTTTTTGCAAACTAACCCAAAATCGTGAAGTGTATCTTGGGTCTCGATTAGAAACTATGGATACTGGCATACCATGCAATCTTATCACCTCATTTATGTACATACAAGCAAGACGTTCAAGTGTATAAGTTTCTCGTATAGGTAAGAAATGAGCAGACTTGGTCAATCTATCAACAATGACCCAAATTGCATCAATGCCTTGAGAAACTTTGGGAAGACCAGTAACGAAATCCATGGTAATGTGCTCTCACTTCCATTCTGGAATTTCAAGTGGTTGCAATGGACCTTTTGGTACTTGATGCTTCGCCTTGACCTATTGGTAAGTTAAACACCTTGAGATAAACAACACTATCTCTCTCTTTATATTGCCCCACCAAAATGTATGTCGAAGATCATGATACATTTTGGTACTCCCAGGATGGATTGCAAACGGTGTGTTGTGCGCCTCCATCATGATTTTATACTTTAACTTAGGGTCGTTAGGAACACAAAGTCTGGAGTTGACTCGAAGTATTCCTCCTTCATCGATTCTTGCTTCCGGCATAGAACCTTCTTACACTTTTTTCCTCATACGCATCAGCTCCAGGTCTGTAGCTTGAGCAGCTTTAACTTTATCGATTAAAGTCGGTTCTACTCGTATATTCGCCATCATCACGTGGGTCCCTGGAGTCTATATCTCTATTTCCATCCTTTGCAAGTCATACAAGATGGGGCTTTGCGTTGACAATATCGCACTTGTACCCGCATATGATCTTCTACTCAATGCGTCAGCTATCACGTTTGCTTTTCCTGGATGGTATTGGATGGTATGATCATAATCTTTCAATAGTTCAAGCCAACGTCGTTGTCGCATGTTGAGTTTCTTTTGAGTGAAGAAATATTTGAGGCTTTTATGATCCGTAAAGATCTCCACTTTCTCCCCATACAAGTAATGCCTCCAAATCTTTAGTGCAAAAACGACTGCTGCCAACTCTAGATCATGAGTAGGATAATTCCTCTCATATTCCTTGAGTTGTCGTGAGGCATAGGCTATGACTTTCCCATGTTGCATGAGAACACAACCTTACCCTTTACCCGAAGCATCACTGTAGATGACAAATCCCTCCGAGCCAGATGGCATTGTCAGAACAGGTGCTGAAATAAGTCTCCTCTTGAGTTTTTGAAAACAATTATCACATTCTTCACTCCAGCCGAATTTTGTATCTTTCGGAGTCAGCTGAGTTAATGGAGTAGCGATTTGAGAAAACCCTTCTACGAATCTCCGATAATAACCAGCTAAGCCGAGAAATCTACGTACTTCGGTCACTGATTTAGGTTGCTCCCAGCTTTGAATGGCTTCGATCTTTGCCGGGTCAACAGATATTCCATGACTTGATACCACGTGCCCAAGGAATGCTACTTCTTCAAGCCAGAACTCGCATTTCTTCAACTTGGCATAGAGCTTATATTCACGAAGCTTTTGAAGTATCAGCCTCAAGTGTCGCTCATGATCTTCACGGCTTTTGGAATAAATAAGGATGCCATCAATAAAGACGACCACAAAGTGATCCAAATATTCCTTGAATACTCGGTTCATCATATCCATGAAGGCAGCAGGAGCATTAGTCAATCCAAAATACATGACTAGGAATTC
This sequence comes from Panax ginseng, assembly GCA_020205605.1. Classification (NCBI taxonomy): domain Eukaryota; kingdom Viridiplantae; phylum Streptophyta; class Magnoliopsida; order Apiales; family Araliaceae; genus Panax; species Panax ginseng. The sequence goes on from CM035132.1 coordinate 49,100,740, forward strand.
ATAATGCCCGTACCGAGTTCTGAAAGCCATCTTTGGAATGTCATCGGTTCTAATCTTTAATTGGTGATATCCTAACAAAGATCAATTTTTGAAAAGAATTTGGCGCCCTTACAATTTGGTCAAACAGTCATCAATACGTGGCAATGGGTACCTATTTTGATGGTGACATGATTCAACTCCCGATAATCAATACAAAGTCGCATACTTCCATCTTTCTTCTTCACGAATAGAATAGAGCACCCCAAGAGAAGTACTAGGATGAATAAAGCCAATGTCTAACAATTCTTGCAGTTGGGTCTTTAATTCACGAAGTTCAATAGAGCCATTCGATATGGGGCTTTGGAAATGGGTTTTGTCTTAGGGTTCAAGGTCGATACAAAATTCAATTTTATCTTTGTGGGGTAGGCGGGAAGTTCTTCAGGAATACGTCGGAAATTCATTAACAATAGGAATATCATTCAAAACTGACGTATTTTTGTTTAGATCCGTGACATGAGCTAAGAAAGCTTGACATCCATTTTTCAATAAACGAATAGCTTTATGGCTTGAGATGACAGTGATTGATTTTAATGGTTTAGTTGCTTGAATTCGTATAATAGGTTGATTAGGAATATGAAAGCTAATAACCTTATGAAAATAATCAATTTTTACATAATGAGTAGTTAACCAATCAATCCCTAGAATTACGTCAAATGCAAGTATTTTTAATGAAATAAGGTCGACAGGTAATGTGAGGGTACCGATTTGAACCAAACAAGACTTATAAACAGTGGATGTAATGAAGGTTTCTCCCAACGGAGTTTCAACAGATAAGGCAAAGTCCAATTTCTCCGGAGTCAAATTTAAACGTTAAGCGCAAGTAGTAGAAATAAAAGAATGGGAAGAACCGGTATCAAATAAGGTATATACTTCGCTAGAGTTTATGATAAGCTTACCCGTGATGACCTCGTTCGGGTTTCTTGCTTTCTGGGAGGTCACGATAAACGCTCTCCCTTGAACTACCGGTTTTTTCTTGTCTTTGATGGCCTTTGCTGCCTCCATCCCAGCTGGACTTGTCTTCAATGCACGATAAAATCGGGCCAGATGTCCTTCTCTTCCACAATTATAATATGCTTTGGAGGGCATCGCACAATTTGGACTAATATGTCCCTCCCCTCCACATTTGAAGCATATGATAGGTGGTCGTTCTCCTTCTTTAACAGCGGGTGCTGGTGCTAACGTCTTTCCATCATTGTTGAATCTCCTCTTCTTGAAATGTCCATTCTTACTGTTTTGGCCATAATTACCACTGAAGTGGTTACCATTTTTGGCATGTTGATTCCTTCCACGCTTATTGTCACCGCTTCGATGACTGTTATCACTGGTATTATCATTTTGTCGGCTGCTCTCTTTTGGTTAGTTTAACTCATTATCGCGCTCCAATAACCGAGCCCTATTAACAACATCTGAATACCAACACAGTTTATGAAAGATAAGATATTGACGTATCTCTGGTTTCAAACCTCTTAAAAACATCCGTGTTATTCTCTCCTTATTATCAACCAAATGGGACACAAACCGGGACAACTCGGCAAACTTGGCTTCGTACTGCGACACAGTCATGTTATTTTGCTCCAGTTTAATGAACTCTACCTCTTTCATGTGACGAATACTTTCGGGAAAGTACTTGTCGTTGAAAAGTTCTTGGAACTTCTCCCAAGACATCTTCAGTGCGGCAGGTTGGGTACGTTTTATAGATTCCCACCAGTAATCTGCTTCTGTACGCAACATGAAGGTGGTAAAGGGAACCTTTTTCTCCTCGGAGTAACCTAAGACATCAAATATCTTATTGATCTGTTTTATCCACGTCTCCGCCTTAAGTGGCTTTGGCTCTCCAATAAACTCCGGTGGTCCCAGCTCCTTGAACTGTTTAGCGGTGATCATCCGAGAGTTGCCAGTGTTTCCACCTGCATTTTGGACAGGAGTCGCTCTCGCCTGATGTTGCATGAATTGCATGAAACCTCGGAACATTCCATCGTTCATCATTTGGTCAGTGTTGTTGTTCGCATGAGGATTGTCACCTTCCTGATGCACATTGTCCTGATTATTGATCTGTGGAGACTCAACGGTCTCCTGTGCTCCATTGATGTTCATGTTCTCAACATTCTCGGATGCCATTTTCAAACACTGCCACAAAACAAGGGTTAAATAACATATCACATACTATTCCTATACTCTGACCGACCAATTAAATACCAAATAAACTTAGGTAGGTCATACTAGCGAAGGAATTCTCTGTCTCTCCCCTCCTAGATCTTATCTCACATCTCAGCCAGGGATCATATCCCTAATCTCTGATACCAACTGTGACGCCCCCAAAATAGGTATACATCACCTATCTTGAGTCTCCAAATACATGGTACAGAATACAAATACAATCATTAATATACAACAAGAGAGCTGTGAGTTTAAATACAAATATTGTATTCAGACAATATCCACTCTCAGAATAAGTCCTCATTACATTTATTGTCACACTATTTAACATAATGGTGAGGACTACTAATACTATCATCTCGGACCATCACTTCGTTCCCCGACTAGTCCCAGCTACGTTCTCATTTCCTGAAGAGAACAGTGAAAGAAAGGGTGAGCTCAACTAGCCTAGCAAGAAATATTATGACTAAGATAATGCAGAATAAATTATCATTAGTCCTCAACAATGTTAAACTGATAATATACAATAGACATCAAGTTTAACTGCGATTGAACACATCAATCCATTAAAAGAGTCAAGTAGAGAATAAAATCTACTATCTTTTATGATTTAAAAGGTTTTCATCACTTTTATCGCCGAGACTCGACATTTAAATAATCCACATCATCCCCGCACTACGGCCAAGGATATTCATTAGGGTCACGACCACAAATTATCCATGCACTACGGGCCAAAGATATTCGTGTATTCATCAATGGTCATGATCATGCCAACAACTGTCCATCAATGCACTACGAGCCAATGAGGACTTTTACCACATCATTTATTACGGTCATGATTACACCGAATAATCCCTGGTCATAATCATACCAAGTCCATCCATGCATTATAAGCCACAGATGACTTTCAAAAAAATATAAACATGAGGATGATGACAATGATATAAGAATTCAATAAAATAAGTTCAAGAATTAATTGTCAACATGATACTTCTTTGTAAAATAAAATTCAAGAATGCTCAGAAGAATATTTCCATGAAAAGATACTGGATGAAGCGCAAATATCAAGAATATTCCACTAATTTCATAGAGTATAGAAGTAAAAACTTTAATCAACTGAGTATAATAAAGAATGGAATAACAAAAGAAATCACCATACATGCGGTGATTCACATAGACAGGTTATTCTAACAGAATAATAAATAATGGAACCAGGTCAGGTGAAATTCCCACCGACAGGATATTTCGACAGAATAATAAAGACGGAATAATAAATAATGGAACCAGGTCAGGTGAAATTCACACCGACAGGATATTCCAACAGAATAATATAGACGGAATAATAAATAATGGAACCAGTCCTGCATATAACATGTATGACGAGGATATTCCGACAGAATAATAAAGACAGAATAATAAAAGATGGAACCAGGTCCGGCGTATAGCACAGATAGGATATTCCGACAGAATAATAAAGATGAAATAATAAATAATGGAACCAGGTCTGGCGTATAGCACAGACAGGATATTCCGACAGAATAATAAAAGGATTTCACCAAGTATAGGGTATACCGCGTATACAGGTTACTCCAACAGAATAATAAAGATGGAATAACAGAAGTTCTCTTCTTGAATACAAGAGAAATAACACCCCTTACCGTTTAAAGAAGAACTGAAATAAAGAAGTAGTTAAGTAGCAAAATACTTTTCTTCTTTCTTTCTATAGTTTCTGTGACGCCCCCAAAATAGGTATACAACACCCATTCTGAGTAGCCAAAATACATGGTATAGAAAGCAAACTACAACTTTAATAATATAGATGTCGTGTAGAATACGACAATACAAACTGTGAGTTTAAAATACAAATATTATCTTCTAGACAATATACACACCCAAATAAATTCTCATTACAATTATTCATACACTATTTTACAGAAATAGTGAGGACAGCTAAAACATCTTCCTAGAACCATTACTCCATACCCCGACTCGATCCTGCTATGTTCTCACCTCCTAAGAAGAAAAATGGAACAAAAAGGAAATGGGTGAGCTCAACTAGCCCAGTAAAGAATATTATGACTAAGATAATATACAACAAATTATCGTTAGTCTTCAACAGGGAAAAATCTGATAAAATATAATAGACAACAAGTTTTAGATCAATAAATGCAGCGGAAACAGCAATCCATTAGAAGAGTCACGTAGAGAATGAATTCTACTATCTTCTAAGATTTAAAAGTTCATCATCAATATTTATCCATGTAACAACAATCAATATACATCTTTAATCATCTTTGCACTACAGGCCAAAGATATTCATTTGTATAACCAGTTGGTCATGTTCATCTCAACACCTGTTCATCTTTGCACTACGGGCTAAAGATATTCATCAGTTAATCATTCATCTTTGCACTACAGGCCAAAGATATTCATCCAGTATCATCATTAAGGACTGAGGATGATGAAAAACATTTTTAAGAAAACGAATCCAGTGAGATAGAAGGATAAATATTAGGGATTCGTATAACAGTTTATCCAAGATCAACAATAATTCATAATAACCGATTTTGAAGCATAATTCAAAAATAACGATCAAAACATGGATACAATCAAAGATAGTAGCCAAAATAGACATCTTGGACAAAAAGGAAAATTTTCATTTTTTTGGTGAATAGTCTTAAGTATTAAGTGAATAGTCAGATATCGTGAATAGTAATCCCGACACAACAAGTTCCAAATTTGATTAAAAAGTTCACCAATATTTTTGCATAATGATATTGAAGAAAAAATATCATTTGAGAAGAAAATAACATCCCTTACCTCAAAATAACCGTATTTCTGACTGAATTCCGGGTATAGTGCTGACAAAAACTCGCACCGTATAGCAACTCTCAAAGTATACTCACAAGAATACGCTCGATAATATAAAGAGAGAAAGAGAGAAAACTTTGTTTCTGGTGTGATTTTCAATTCTATCTTAGCCCTCTATTTATAGGAAAATGCTAGAACGCCAAAGGAGACTAAATTAATAAAATATTAATTTATTTTTCTTAATTTCCTTAGCAGCCTTCTTTGGTCAAAAACATCAGCCACCCATGTGCCAACAACCACAAAAATGTTTTTCTTAAATAAAATAATTAAAACTTCCAAAAATCAATTATTTCGGAACTCCGGAACTTCAATAATTCACAATAAATAGCCCTTTTATCATAAAATTCGAATCTCATGAATTTTTATAGGAATTTCAATTCTCTACAACTTTGCAGAAGAAAATATTTCCAAATTCCAAACAGAAATTATCCGAAATCCACAAACGGGTGATTTTTAATACCTCCAATCTGATAAAATACTGATAAAACACCTCCACATTAATTCCTTCATTAATATCCACATAAATAAATTCATTATTTATATCCACATCAAATAAATATTTCCTTATCATATAAATCAATAATTAATTATTCACAAATAATATTACAGAATCATAATTATGACAACCAGTAGTTCCCTGGGATAGGGGCTTTCCAATAAGGATTTCTCCTTCTTTGGCGAGCAATTAGGTGACCAAACCTCTCCTTAGACAGAACTTTCTAGACATTGCCAATAATGTTATCGATAATATTATTCAAATAATATGAATTATTGATCCGATAATGGAAAATACGTGCGATGACAATTATTGAAATAATAATAATATAAATATAAACGCAAAGAATTATTGAATCAATAAAATAAAATAATGAATAAGTAATTCTCAGTAACAATTATTGAGTAGTGCCTTCTTACGTTTAATCAATAATTCAACAATCTTGTGCAATACTGCAGTGCCATCGCAAAACCACACATATTCATCGTATTTTAACCACCAGGTAACCCAACAGTGTTAATGGTAACAATTACGCCGTTAATTATAAAAACCCATACTTTGTCATTTTCTTTCATCCAACCGTTTTCTGTTATGGGGCCCATAAATGACTGCGCCGTCGTACGGAGATTTTCGACAAAAAGAATATTCCACGACCAAACGAATATTCCCCGACAGAAATGAATATTTTATAACCACTTGCTTATTTTGTAAACTTTTCATATTTCACCCATAACCAAAGCATTATATTAAATTAACCTTTATTAATTAAGAATAATGAATAGAGGAAAATTTAATTTATTTATAATAAGTTGGGGTCTTACAACCTCCCCTCCTTATAAAATTTCGTCCTCGAAATTGACGTACGTACCTGGTGTTTCGAATAGGTGAGGGTACCTCGCTTTCATTTTCGATTCCAACTCCCAGATCATTTCTTCAATAGCATGGTTCCTCCACAAAACCTTAACTTGTGGTATAACCTTGGTGCGTAGGACATGCTCTTTCCTATCCAAAATCTTAACAGGTATCTCCTCGTATGTTAAATCTTCGGTTATCTCATCTGGTTCTAATGCAATAATGTGGTTCGGGTCTTTCACATATTTACGGAGCATAGATATGTGGAAAACATTGTGAACACGAGACATACTTGGAGGTAATGCGAGTCTATAGGCTACGTTTCCTATTCGGTCAAGAATCTCAAATGGACCAACAAATCTTGGATTGAACTTTCCTCTCTTTCCAAATCTTGTAACTCCCTTCCATAGAGCAACACGTAACAATACATGATCTCCAATATTAAACTCCACGTCCTTTCTATGAAGATCAGCATAACTCTTTTGTTGATCTTGTGAAATTTGAATACGTTGTCGAATCATTTGGATCTTTTCTGTAGTCATGCGTACTAATTCCGGTCCCAATAAAGTTGCTTCACCCACCTCGTCTCAGCATACTGGAGAACGACACTTTCGTCCATACAACGCTTCAAATGGAGCCATGCCTATACTTGTCTGGTAACTGTTGTTGTAGGAGAATTCCACCGGTGGCAAGTACTTATCCCAACTCCCTTTGAAGTCTAGAACACAGAGTCTTAATAGATCTTCAAGAGTTTGAATAGTCCTCTCTGATTGTCCGTCTGTTTGAGGATGGTATGCTGAACTGAATCGTAAATCCGTGCCCATAGCTTTCTGCAAGCTAACCCAAAATCGTGAATTGAATCTTGGGTCACGATATGAAACTATGGATACTGGCATGCCATGCAATCTCACAATCTCATTCATGTACATAAAAGAAGGACGTTCAAGGGAATAAGTCTCATGTATCGGTAAGAAATGGGCAGACTTGGTTAATCTATCAACAATAACCCAAATAGCATTTATGCCTTGAGAAACCGTGGGAAGACCCATCACGAAATCCATGGTAATGTGTTCCCACTACCATTCCGGAATCTCAAGTGGTTGCAATGGACCCTTTGGCACTTGATGCTCCGCCTTTACACGTTGACAGGTTAAACATCTCGAGATAAACTCTGCGATCTCTCTCTTCATATTGTTCCACCAAAATGTGTGTCGAATATCATGATACATTTTGGTACTTCCAGGATGGATTGCAAACGGGGTGTTGTGTGCCTCCATCATGATTCTATGCTTCAAATCAGAGTCGTTAGGAACACAAAGTCTAGAGTTGAATCTAAGTATTCCTTCTTCATCGATTCTCGCTTCCGGAATAGCTCCTTCTTGCACTTTCTTCTTCATACGCATCAGCCCCAGGTTCGTAGCTTGAGCAGCTTTAACCTTATCGATTAAAGTCGGTTCTACTCGTATGTTTGATATCATTACGTGGGTACTTGGAGCCTTTAACTCTATCTCCATCCTTTGTAAGTCGTATAAAATGGGCCTTTGCGTTGACAATATCGCACTCGTACTCGCATACGATCTTCTACTCAATGCGTCAGCTACTACGTTCGCCTTTCCAGGATGATATTGAATAGTGTGATCATAATCTTTCAACAGCTCCAGCCAACGTCGTTGTCGCATGTTGAGTTCTTTTTGGGTGAAGAAATATTTGAGGCTTTTATGGTCCGTATAAATCTCCACTTTCTCTCCATACAAGTAGTGTCTCCATATCTTCAACGCAAATGCGACTGCTGCCAACTCTAGATCATGAGTAGGATAATTCCTCTCATATTCTTTGAGTTGTCGCGAGTCATAGGCTATGACTTTCCCATGTTGCATGAGAACACATCTTAACCCTTTGCCTGAAGCATCGCTGTATATAAAAAATCCATCCGAACCAGATGGTATTGCCAGAACAGGTGCCGAAATGAGTCTCCTCTTGAGCTCTTGGAAACTCTTCTCACATTCCTCGCTCCATATAAATTTTGTATCTTTCCGAGTCAACGGAGTTAACGGAGTAGCAATTCGAGAAAATCCTTCCACGAATCTCCGATAATAACCAGCTAAGCCCAAAAAACTACGTACTTCGGTCACTGACTTCGGTTGCTCCCAACTTTGTATTGCTTCAATCTTCGCCGGGTCAACAGATACTCCATGTTTTGACACCACGTGCCCAAGGAATGCTACTTCCTCAAGCCAGAACTCGTATTTCTTCAGCTTGGCATAAAGCTTGTGTTCATGAAGTCTTTGCAGTACCAGCTTCAAACGGTGCTCATGATCTTCACGCATTTTGGAATAGATGAGGATGTCATCAATAAAGACAACAACGAACTGATCCAAATATTCCTTGAATACACGGTTCATCATATCCATGAAAGCAGCAAGAGCATTAGTCAATCCAAAAGACATGATTAAGAATTCATAATGCCCGTATCGAGTCCTGAATGCAGTCTTTGGAATATCCTCAGTTTTAATCTTCAGCTGATGATATCCAGAACGAAGATCTATCTTTGAAAAGAATTGTGCTCCTTGTAACTGGTCGAACAAGTCATCAATGCGAGGTAGCGGATACCTATTCTTGATGGTGACATGGTTTAATTCTCGGTAGTCAATACAAAGTCGCATACTCCCTTCTTTCTTCTTTACGAATAAAACAGGAGCACACCAAGGAGACGTCTTGGGGCCAGATGAAACCGATGTCTAATAATTCCACGTAGTTGGACTTTTAACTCCTCAAGTTCAATAGGAGCCATTCGATATGGGGTTTTAGAGATGGGCTTTGTACCCGGTTCAAGGTCAATAAAGAATTCAACATCACGTTCTGGGGGTAGACCGGGAAGTTCTTCAGGAAATACATCAGGAAATTTTCTAACCACAGAAATATTATTCAAATTTGACTTGTCTTTATTCAAATCCATAACATGGGCTAAGAAAGCTTGGCATCCGTTTTTCAATAAACGAATAGCTTTGTGGCTTGATATGACATTGATTGATTTTAGTGGTTTAGTAGTTTGAATTCGTATGACAGGTTGGTTAGGAATATGAAAACTAACAACCTTTCGAAAACAATCAAATTTGGCATGATGAGTGGTTAACCAATCAATTCCTAAAATCACATCAAAAGCAAGTATCTTTAAAGAGATAAGATCGACAGGTAATGTGATAGTGCCAACTTGGATCATGCAAGATTTATAAACTGTAGATGTAACGAAGGTTTCACCCAACGAAGTTTCAACAGATAAATCAAAGTCTAATTTCTTCGGAGTCAAGTTTAAACGTTGAGCACAAGTAGGAGAGATAAAAGAATGGGTAGAACCCATTATCTAGTAAGGTATAAACTTATGAATTCAAGATTAGCTTACCGTGATCACCTCGTTTGGGTTCCTCACGTTTTGGCGATCCACGACAAACGCTTTCTTCCGAGAACCGCCGAATTTGACTTATCCGGGAACGACCCTTGGAATCACCACTCCGCTTGAACTTGGTTTCACTATAGTACAATCTCGGCGATGTGGCCTTCCTTTCCACAGTTGTAACATACCTTGGATTGTTGTGGACGGTTTGGTGATATGTCCCTCTTTCCGCATTTGTAACATCTAATCTGGCGGTCGTTCTCCTCCCCTAGAATTTGTTGTTGGTGTTGGTGCTGCTTTGATGTCTTCCCGTCATTGTTGAATCTTCTCTTTCTGAAATTTCCACTTGACTCACCTTTCCTATTATCATGTCCAGGATTACCACCTGAGTGGTTACCGCCTTTGTCCGTATTCTTCCCTCCTCGTTGGTTATCATCGTTCTGATGACTGCTGTCACTGATATGACCCTAGTTGTTGTCCCTTGGTTGAGTATACTCATTATCTCGCTCTAATAACTGAGCCCTGTTTACAACATCTGAATACAGAGAAAATTTATGAGATATAAAGTATTGACGAATCTTGGGTTTTAGACCTCTTAGAAACATCCGCGTCATACGTTCCTCATTTTCCACCAAATGAGGTGCAAACCTGGATAACTCTGCAAACTTTCCCTCATACTGAGACACCGTCATGTTGTTCTATTCGAGTCTAATAAACTCTACCTCCTTCATATGACGAATACTTTCTAGAAGTACTTATCATTGAACAGTTTCTGAAATCTTTCCCAAGACATGTCGAGTGCGGCTGGCTGGGTACGCTTCACGGATTCCCATCAGTAATCTGCTTCTCCACGGAACATAAAGGAGGCGAATGGAACCTTCTGCTCCTCCGTGCATCCCAAGACATCGAATATCTTGGTAATTTGCTTGACCCATGTTTCCGCCTTAATCGGATCGGGCTTTCCCCAGAAATCTAGTGGTCCCAACTCCTTGAACTGCTTGGATGTGATAGACCGCGCGTTACCATCATTTCCACCCGTATTTTGTACACGAGTCTCCCTCGTCTGATTTTGCGTGAACTGCAAAAAGCTTCTAAACATTCCATCGTTCATCGTTTTCTTGGTAACGTTATTTACAGGAGGAATATTGCCTTCATGTTGCACGTTCTCCTGGTTTGTAACTAAAGGTTGTTCCACAGTCTCATACCCTCCGTTGTTAACGTTCTTAGCAGCCATTCTTAAATACTGCCATAAAACAAGGGTTAATTAAACAAATTAACATATCACATAATATCCCTATATTATGACTGACCAACAAATAAGCTTAGATAGGACACACTAGCGAAGGATTTACTCATCTCTCCCCTCCTAGTTCTATTCCCCGATCTCCGCCAGAGACCATATCCCTAAGCTTTGATACCAATTGTGACGCCCCCAAAATAGGTATACAACACCCATTTTGAGTTGCCAAAATATATGGTATAGAAAGCAAACTACAACTTTAATAATACAGATGTCGTGTAGAATACGACAATACAAACTGTGAGTTTAAAATATAAATATTGCCTTCTAGACAATATACACACCCAAATAAGTCCTCATTACAATTATTCATACACTATTTTACAGAAATAGTGAGGACAGTTAAAACATCTTCCTAGAACCATCACTCCATACCCCGACTCGATCCTGATATGTTCTCACCTCCTGAGAAGAAAAATGGAACAAAAAGGAAAAGGGTGAGCTCAACTAGCCCAGTAAAGAATATTATGACTAAGATAATATACAACAAATTATCGTTAGTCTTCAACAGGGAAAAATCTGATAAAATATAATAGACAACAAGTTTTAGATCAATAAATGTAGTGGAAACAGCAATCCATTAGAAGAGTCACGTAGAGAATGAATTCTACTATCTTCTAAGATTTAAAAGTCCATCATGAATATTTTATCCCTGTAACAACAATCAATATACATCTTTAATCATCTTTGCACTACAGGCCAAAGATATTCATTTGTACCACCAGTTGGTCATGTTCATCTCAACACATGTTCATCTTTGCACTACGGGCCAAAGATATTCATCAAGTATCATCATTAAGGACTGAGGATGATGAAAAATATTTTTAAGAAAACGAATCCAGTGAGATAGAAGGACAAATATTAGGGATTCGTATAACAGTTTATCCAAGATCAACAATAATTCATAATAACCGATTTTGAAGCAGAATTCAAAAATAACGATCAAAACATGGATACAATCAAAGATAGTAGCCAAAATAGACATCTTGGACAAAAAGGAAAATTTTCATTTTTTTGGTGAATAGTGTCGTATTCGTGAATAGTGCCGTATACGTGAATAGTACTGTATACGTGAATAGTAACTCCGACACAACAAGTTCCAAATTTGATTAAAAAGTTCACCAATATTTCGGCATAATGATATTGAAGAAAAAATATCATTTGAGAAGAAAATAACATCCCTTACCTCAAAATAACCGTATTTACATTTGAATTCGGGTATAATCTTGATGTAAACTCGCACCGATAATAGAACTCTCAAAGTATACTCACAAGAATACACTCGATAATATAGAGAGAAAACTTTGTTTCTGGTGTGATTTTCAATTCTAACTTAGCCCTCTATTTATAGGAAAATGCTAGAACGCCAAAGGAGACTAAATTAATAAAATATTAATTTATTTTTCTTAATTTCTTTAGTAGCCTTCTTTGGTCAAAAACATCAGCCACCCATGTGCCAACAACCACAAAAATGTTTTTCTTAAATAAAATAATTAAAACTTCCAAAAATCAATTATTTCGGAACTCCAGAACTTCAATAATTCACAATAAATAGCCCTTTTATCAGAAAATTTGAATCTCGTGGCGTTTTATAGGAATTTCAATTCTCTACAACTTTGCAGAAGAAAATTTTTCCAAATTCCAAATAGAAATTATCCGAAATCCACAAACGGGTGATTTTTAGTACATCCAATCCGACAAAATACTAATAAAACACCTCCACATTAATTCCTTCATTAATAACCACATAAATAAATCCATTATTTATATCCACATCAAATAAATATTTCCTTATCATATAAATCAATAATTAATTATTCACAAATAATATTACGTAATCACAATTATGACAACCGGTAGTTCCTCAGATAGAGGGGGCTTTCGATAAGGATTTCTCCTTCTTGCGCCGCAATTAGGTGACCAAACCTCTCCTTGATGTAACTTTCTAGACATTGCCAATAATGTTATCCGATAATATTATTCAAATAATATGAATTATTGATCCGATAATGGAAAATATTTGTGCGATGACAATTATTGAAACAATAATAATATAAATATCAACGCAGCAATTATTGAATCAATAAAATAAAATAATGAACAGTAATTACTATAATAATTATTGAGTAGTGACTTCTTACATACGAATCAATAATTTAACAATCTTGTCTTAATCTGAGTATAATTGTTCTTTGTGTAACCAATGCGTATTCTTTGTATTTTAACCACCAGGTAACCCAACAGTGTTAATGGTAACAATTACGCCGTTAATTATAAAAACCCATACTTTGTCGTTTTCTTTCATCCAACCGTTTTCCGTTATGGGGCCCACAAATGACTGCGCCATCGTATGGAGATTTCCGACAAAAAGAATATTCCACGACCAAACGAATATTCCCTGACAGAAATGAATATTTTATAACCACTTGCTTATTTTGTAAACTTTGCACATTTCACCCATAACCAAAGCATTTTATTAAATTAACCTTTATTAATTAAGAATAATGAATAGAGGAAAATTTAATTTATTTATAATAAGTTGGGGTCTTACAGTTTCTCTCTCTAGAGTTTCAATGAATTCGTAAGAAATAATGAAGGAATGAGCTTCTATTTATAGAAGAATGGAATGCATAGTAATTAATTCATGAACGGTCCAGATTGATTTACTTTAATTTGACGGTCCATATTTAAAGCAAAATTTTTTAAATAAAATATAATATATTCTATTTTATATAAAAAATTTTTTACTATACAAACACTATCACAGCCTTTATGCAAAACACTATGCATAATAAAATATAATATATTCTAATTATTGTCTAATAAAATGATAACTTTATAAAAGTATTTTGTTTTATATAAAAAGATTTTACTATTAGCCTAATAAAACGAATAACTTTATAAAAGTATTCTGTTTTATATAAAAAGTTTTTCTGTTTTATTACGCTAATAATACGAATAAAACAAAACTTCGTCATCATTTAAAATATCGACAAATTGAATCAAACTGAGTGACTTCTCACATAAGCATCAATAATTAATACTGGTAATGCTACTTATGCAACCACCACACGACATTCTTTTACTTTTACTACCGAGTAGTTCAACAGTAACAACGGTAAAACTTCTGCCGTTATTTTCAATAAAATATTTTTATCATTTTCTCAATCCGACAATAATTCTGTTGTGGGGTCCACCAATGATTGTGCCATCGTACGAATATTTCCTGTTAAAACGAATATTCCCCGATCAATCGAATATTATATAACAACTTGCGTACTTTGCAAAATTTATAAATACTACCCACAACTATAACATTATATCATAATATTCAAAAATGATAATTTATAGAAAATTCATTTTTATTCATAAAAGTTGGGGTTTTACAAATGTTTCTAAGAGGTTTGAAACCCTATATATGTCAATACCTCATTCTCATGCTTGTGTTGTGTTGAAAGTCATTTGTGGCCTGTAGTGCATAGATGGACCTGATATGATTATGACCAGGGATTATTCGGTATGATCATGACCGTAATATTATAAATAATGTGGTAAAAGTCATCTTTGGTCGTAGTGCATAGATGGACTAGGTATGATTATGACCAGGGATTATTCGGTATAATCATGACCGTAATGGAAAACACGAATATCCTTGGCCCGTAGTGCATGGATAATTCGTGGTCGTGATACTATTAAGTTTGAGTCTCAAAGATTATTGGTTTTATGATTGTATATCTTTGGCCTTTAGTGCAAAGATGAACTGTTGATTATTAGTTATCTGATTTGTATATCTTTAGCCGTAGTGCAAAGATGAATTTATTAATATGATTATGAGCAGGAATTGTGATTAGGTATAACCATGATTTTTGATGTTTCAGGCGAAGATAGGTGATGTAAATTATCTTCTTCCTGGGTGCGAAAAGAAATTCAGAAACACAATTATGATTATGAGTTATTCATATGATTGTGGACAGGAATTGTTGATTGATGTTATAAGGATATGGTCACTGGCGGAGATATTAGTCTAGAACTAGTAGGGGAGAGACGAGTAATATACTTAGCTAGGGTGTGACTTACCTAACCCGAAATTTTTACTTGATAAATTAACAATTTGTGATATGTCTATTAACCTTTATTTTGAAGGTATATTTTAGAATGATATCTGAAATACAGGAGATGAGCAATGGAAAAATTATGATACAGAGGATATAACCGGGAAGGTACAATCCAAAAAGAAAGTAAGGTATTCTCATTTCTTCGAAATATCAGGTACGTACGCAAATTTCGAGAGCAAAATTCCATAAGGAGGGGAGATTGTGAGACCCCAGATTTTATGAATAAATATTCAATTTTCTCGAATTAATTTTTAAATATTATGGTGTGGTTTTGATATAACGTTATAGTTGTGGGTAGTATTTATAAATTTTGCAAAGTATGCAAGTTATCATATTATATTCGTTTGGTTGGGGAATATTCTTGTTGTAGGGAATATCCGTACGACGGCACAATCATTGGTAGACCCTACAACGGAAGTATTGTCGTAGTTAGAAAACGACAAAAATATTTTATGAAAATAACGGCGGAGGTTTTACCGTTAAAACTGTTGAACTACCCTTTAGTAAAGAAATGAATATGTCTGGCGTTAGTTGCATAGTAGCACACGGTATTAATTATTGATGCTTACGTAAGAAGTCACTCAGTTATACTCAATTATTGCTATAGTAATTATTGCATTATATCTCTCATATTATTGATTCGATTATTGTCACATTATCATCTGCATTATATGATATTTTATTAAATCACTAATTCAGACAAAAAAGTTATTAATATTATTAAATTGCAATATTTACAATGTCTAGAAGTTCTGCCAAGGAGAGGTTTGGTCACATAATTGCGCGCCAATAGGGAGAAATCCTTATTGGAAAGCCCCCTCTTTCTTGGGAACGACCTGGTTGTTAAATATTGTGAGTTATGATATTAATGATGAATGTTATTGAAATTGAAGTTATGTTCGGAGTTGAATTTGGAGACACGGACGTAATATTTGAGTCCGAAATGATGAAATTAGTAAAAATAGACTATAAACACAAAAAAATTCGGTTTTTACTATTTAGTCAAAAAGTCAATAGTTGACTTGTTGTCGATTACATTTTATTAGATTTTTTCCTGTTGAAGATAACGATAATTTGTTGTATATTATCTTTTAATAGCAGGATCGAGTCAGGGTATGGAGTGATGGTTCTAGGAAGATGTTTTAGCTGTCCTCACTATTCTCTGTAAAATAGTGTTTGAATAATTGTAATGAGGACTTATTTGGATGTAGATATTGTCTAGAAGACAATATTTTGTATTTAAACTCACAGTTGTGTCGTTGTATTTTACACGACATTTGTATTATTGAAGTTGTAGTTTGCTTTCTATACCATGTATTTTGGCGACTCAGAATGGGTGTTGTATACCTATTTTGGGGGCGTCACAATTGGTATCAGAGCTTAGGGATATGTTCTCTGGCGGAGATCGGGGAATAGAACTAGGAGGGGAGAGATGAGTAAATCCTTCGCTAGTGTGTCCTAACTAAGCTTATTTGTTGGTTGGTCATAATATAGGGATATTATGTGATATGTTAATTTGTTTAATTAACCATTGTTTTATGGCAGTATTTAAGAATGGCTGCTGAGAACGTTAACAATGGAGTGTACGAGACTGTGGAGCAACCTTTAGTCACAAACCAGGAGAACGTGCAACAGGAAGGCAATATTCCTCCTGTAAATAACGTTACCAAGCAAACTATGAATGATGGAATGTTTAGGAGCTTTTTGCAGTTCATGCAAAATCGGACGAGGGAGACTCGTGTGCAAAATACGGGTGGAAATGATGGCAACGCGCGGTCTGTCACAGCCAAGCAGTTCAAGGAGCTGGAACCACCATATTTCTGGGGAAAGCCAGATCCGATTAAGGCGGAAACATGGGTCAAGCAAATTACCAAGATATTCGATGTCTTGGGATGCACGGAGGAACAGAAGGTTCCATTCGCCACCTTTATGTTCCATGGAGAGCCGACTCATCGGTGGGAATCAGTGAAGCGTACTTGACCACCGCACTTAACATGTCTTGGGAAAGATTTCATAAATTGTTTAATGACAAGTACTTTCCAGAAAGTATTCGTCATATGAAAGAGGTAGAGTTTATTAGACTCGAACAGAACAACATGACGGTGTCTCAGTACGGAGGCAAAGTTCGTAGAGTTATCCGGGTTTGCACCTCATTTGGTGGAGATTGAGGAACGATGACGCGGATGTTTCTAAGAGGTCTAAAACCCGAGATTCGTCAATACCTTATATCTCATAAATTTTCTCTCAGATTCAGATGTTGTCAACAGGCTCAATTATTAGAATGAGACAATGAGTACACTCAACCGAGGGATCACAACTGTGGTCATACTGCTAAGGACAACAACGGATCGTCGGAGCGATGATAACCAAATGAAGAGGGAAGAATACGGATAAAAGCGGTAACCACTCGGGTGGTAATCGTGGGCATGATAATAGAAGAGTTGAGTCTAGTGGACATTTCAAAAAGAGAAGATTCAATAATGATGGGAAGACATCGCAGAAGAACACCACGGTCCAATTGTTGTTAGGGAGGAGAAGACCACCACCGGTGCGTAATGTTACAAATGCGGGAAAGAGGGACATATCAGCCCAAACTGCCCACAACAATCCAAGGTATGTTACAACTGTGGAAAGGAGGGTCATATAGCCCGAGAGTGTTCTGTAGCAAAACCAAGTTCAGCGGGGATGGTGACTCCAAAAGTTGTCCCGAATAAGTCGAAATCAATGGTTCCTGAAAGAGCGTTTGTCGTGAATGGCCAAAACGTGGGGAACCCAAATGAGGTGATCACGGGTAAGCTAATCTTGAATTCTTGCGAAGTTTATACCTTACTAGATACCGGTTCTACCCATTCTTTTATCTCTCCTGCTTGTGCTCAACGTTTAAACTTAACTCCGTAGAAATTGGATTTTAACTTATCTGTTGAAACTCCATTGGGTGAAACCTTCGTTACATCTACAGTTTATAAATCTTTCTTAATCCAAGTTGGCACAATCACACTACCTGTTGATCTTATCTTTTTAAAGATACTTGCTTTTGATGTGATTTTAGGAATTGATTGGTTAACCACTCATCATGCCAAAATTGATTATTTTTGTAAGGTTGTTAGTTTTCATATTCCTAACCAACCTGTCATACGAATTCAAACAACTAAACCACTAAAATCAGTCACTGTCATATCAATCCACAAAGCAATTCGTTTATTGAAAAATGGATGCCAAGCTTTCTTAGCCCATGTTATGGATTTGAATAAAGACAAGTCAGATTTGGATAATATTTCAGTTGTTAGAGAATTTCCTAATGTATTTCTGAAGAACTTCTGGCCTACCCCGTAACGTGATGTTGAATTCTTTATCGACCTTGAACCGCACAAAGCCCATTTCTAAAACCCCATATCGAATGGCTCTATTGAACTTCGTGAGTTAAAAGTCCAACTACAGAATTATTAGACATCTGTTTTCATTCGTCCTAAGACGCCTCCTTGGGGTGCTCCTGCTTTATTCGTAAAAGAAGAAAGACGGAGTATGCGACTTTTATATTGACTACCGATAATTAAACCATGTCACCATCAAGAATAGGTATCCGCTACCTCGCATTGATGACCTGTTCGACCAGTTACAAGGAGCATAATTCTTTTCAAAGATCGATCTTCGTTCTGGATATCATCAACTGAAGATTAAAACTGAGGATATTCCAAAGACTGCCTTTAGGACTCGGTACGGGCATTATGAATTCTTAGTCATGTCCTTTGGATTGACTAATGCTCCTGCTGCTTTCATGGATATAATGAACCGAGTATTCAAGGAATATTTGGATCAATTCGTTGTTGTCTTTATTGATGACATCCTCATCTATTCCAAAAGCCGTGAAGATCATGAGCACCATTTGAAGCTGATACTTGAAATGCTTCGTGAAAACCAGCTTTATACCAAGTTGAAGAGATACGAGTTCTGGCTTGAAGAAGTAGCATTCCTTGGGCACTTGCTGTCAAAACATGGAGTATCTGTTGACCCGACGAAGATTGAAGCAATACAAAGTTGGGATCAACCGAAGTCGGTGACTGAAGTACGCAACTTTCTGGGTTTAGCTGGTTATTATCGGAGATTCGTGGAAGGATTTTCTCGAATCGCTACTCCGTTAACTCAGCTGACTCGAAAAGATACAAAATTTGTATAGAGCGAGGAATGCGAGAAGAGTTTCCAAGAGCTCAAGAGGAGACTCATTTCGCACTGCTCGCAATACCATCCATCGGTTCGGATGGATTTGTTATATACAGCGATGCTTCAGGCAAAGGGTTAGGGTGAGTTCTCATGCAACATGGGAAAGTCATAGCCTATGCCTCGCGACAACTCAAAGAATATAAGAGGAATTATCCTACTCATGATCTGGAGTTGGCAGCAGTCGTATTCGCATTGAAGATATAGAGACACTACTTGTATGGAGAGAAAGTGGAGATTTATACGGACCATAAAAGCCTCAAATATTTCTTCACCCAAAAAGAACTCAACATGCGACAACGAAGTTGGTTGGAACTGTTGAAAGATTACGATCACACTATTCAATATCATCCTGGAAAGGCGAACGTAGTAGCTGACGCATTGAGTAGAAGATCGTATGCGAGTACGAGTGTAATATTGTCAACACAAAGGCCCATTTTGTATGACTTACAAAGGATGGAGGTAGAATTAAAGACTCCAAGGTCCCACATGATGATGGCAAATATAAGAGTAGAACCGACTTTAATCAATAAAGTTAAAGCTGCTCAAGCTACTGACCTGGGGCTGATGCAAATGAAGAAGAAAGTGCAAGAAGGTGTTATTCCAGAAGTAAAAATCGATGAAGAAGGAATACTTCGATTCAACTCTAGACTTTGCGTTCCTAACGACTTTGACTTAAAGTATAGAATCATGATGGAGGCACACAACAGCCCATTTGCAATCCATCCTGGGAGTACCAAAATGTATCATGATATTCGACACACATTTTGGTGGAACAATATGAAGAGAGAGATCGCAGAGTTTATCTCGAGGTGTTTAACTTGTCAACGTGTAAAGGCGGAGCATCAAGTACCAAAAGGTCCATTGCAACCACTTGAGATTCTGGAATGAAAGTGGGAACACATTACTATGGATTTCGTTATGGGTCTTCCCAAGGTTTTTCAAGGTATAGATGCGATTTGGGTTATTGTTGATAGATTAACCAAGTCTGCTCATTTCTTGCCTATACGTGAGACTTATTCCTTGAACGGCTTGCTCCGTATGTACGCGAATGAGATTGTGAGATTGCATGGCATGCCAAGATCCATAGTTTCGGATCGTGACCCAAGATTCACTTCACGATTTTGGGTTAGCTTCTGCGAAGCTATGGGCACGCATTTCTATTTATTCAATTCAAAGATACCATCCTCAAACGAATCAGGCAATCTGAAAGGACTATTCAAACCCTCAAGATCTATTAAGACTCGTGTCCTAGATTTCAAAGGAATTTGGGATAAGTACTTGCCATCGGGTGAAATTCTCCTACAACAACAAAGCTACTGTGTAAGTATAGGTATGGCTCCATTTGAGGCGTTGTATGGATTTAAAGTGTCGCTTCCAAAGATATCTTTGGGGCGAGGTGGGGAAGCAACTTTTTGGGGCCCTAATTGGTACGCATGACTCACGTAAAAGATCCAAATGATTCGACAACGTATTCAAACCTCACAGGATCGACAAAAGAGTTATGCTGATCTTCATCAAAAGGATGTGGAATTTAATATTAGAGATCATGTACTGTTACGTATTGCTCCATGGAAGGGAGTTACAAGATTTGGAAAGAGAGGAAAGCTCAATCCAAGATTTGTTGGTCCATTTGAAATTATTGACAGAATAGGAAATGTGGCCTATAGACTCGCATTACCTCCAAGCATGTCTCATGTTCATAATGTTTTCCACATATCTATGCTCCGTAAATATGTGAAGGACCAAAACCATATTATTGAGTTAGAACTGGACGAGATAGCTGAAGATTTAACGTACGAGGAGGTGCCTGTTAAGATTTTGGACAGGAAAGAACATGTCCTACGCACGAAGGTTATACCACAAGTCAAGGTTTTGTGGAGAAACCATGCAATTGAGGATTTGAAATTACATGGGAGTTGGAATCAGAAATGAAAGCGAGGTACCCTCACCTGTTCGAAATACCAGGTAAGTACGTCAATTTCGAGGACGAAATTTTATAAGGAGGGGAGATTGTAAGACCCCAACTTATTATAAATAAATTTGAATTTTTCCTCTATTTATTATCTTGAATTAATAAGGTGTTAATTTGATATAATACTTTGGTTATGGGTGAAATGTGCAAAGTTTGCAAAATAAGCAAGTGGTTATAAAATATTCTTGTTGTCGGGGAATATTCGTATGACGGCGCAGTCAATTGTGGGCCCCATAATGAAATAACTGTCGGATGAGGAAAACGACAAAGTATGAGTTTTTATGAATAACGGCATAATTTTTGCCGTTCACACTGTTGGGTTACCTGGTGGTTAAAATACAGTAGCACACGGTATTGCACAGTATTGTTGAATTATTAATTCGTATGTAAGAAGGCACTACTCAATAATTGTTACAGTAGTTACTGTTCAATATTTTATTTTATTGATTCAATAATTTCTATGTTGAAAGTTTATATTATTATTGTTTCAATAATTATCACTGAACAGTATTTCTCATTATCAGATCAATAATTCATATTATTTGAATAATATTATGAGATAACATTATTGTCAATGTCTAGAAAGTTCTGTCTAAGGAGAGGTTTGGTCACCTAATCAAGCTACCAAAGAAGAGAAATCCTTATTGAAAGCCCCTCTATCCCGAAACTACCGGTTGTCATAATTGTGATTCTGTAATATTATTTGTGAATAATTAATTATTGATTTATATGATAAGAAAATATTTATTTTTATATAAATGATGGATTTATTTATTTTATGTGATTATAATTGAAGGAGTTAATGTTGAGGTGTTTTATCTGTATTTTTGTCGGAATGGAGGTATTAAAAATCAAATCAGTATTTTTACGATATATTACGTGAGTTATAATTTTTAATCCGACCGTTGGATCGTTATGATTTTTGGATATATTATATATATATATAAGTTGGGTATATGTCCACAAATTTTGAACCGTTAAAAATGAACGAATGATTTGTTATGAAATTTAAGAGGTGACTGCTTTGAAAATTAGGGTTATAAATGATTTTGGTGGAAAATTCTAGAATTGAGTGGGCCCCACTTGTGGTTGGTGAATAAATGTGTTGAATTGAAATTCAAATGTGGTGGGTGGAAATAGTAGCAGGTAAAGCCATCAGGTAGTATGTCAAGTCTGCTACAGCGTGCTATCATTTTCTTATAAATAGAGGGCTAAGTTAGAATTGAAAATCACACCAAAAACAAAGTTTTCTCTCTTTCTCTCTCTATATTATTGAGCGTATTTTGTGAGTATTTAGATACCTTGAGAGTTTCTATTCAGTATAAGTTTCATTCAGCATAACGTCCGACTTTTCATTCCGAAGTACTGCTTGTTTGAGGTAAGGGATGTTATTTTCTTCTCAAATGATATTTTTTCTTTAATATCATTATGCCGAAATATTGGTGAACTTTTTAATCAAATTTGGAACTTGTTGTATCGAGGTTACTATTCACGTATACGACACTATTCACGTATACGACACTATTCACGAATACGACACTATTCACCAAAAAATAAAAAAATTCCTTTTTGTCCAAGATGTCTATTTTGGCTACTATCTTTGATTGTATCCATGTTTTGATCTTTATTTTTGAATTCTGCTTCAAAATCGGTTATTATGAAGTATTATTGATCTTGGATAAACTGTTATACGAATCCCTAATATTTATCCTTCTATCTCACTGGATTCGTTCTTAAAAATGTTTTTCATCATCCTCAGTCCTTAATGATGATATTATTGAATAATTTTTGGCCTGTAGTGCAAAGATGAATGATTAACTGATGAATATCTTTGGCCCGTAGTGCAACGATGAACAGGTGTTGAGATGAACATGACCAACTGGTGATACAAATAAATATCTTTGGCCTGTAGTGCAAAGATGATTAAAGATGTATATTGATTGTTGTTACAGGGATAAAATATTGATGATGGACTGTTAAATCTTAGAAGATAGTAGAATTCATTCTCTACGTGACTCTTCTAATGGATTGTTGTTTCCGCTGCATTTCTTGATCTAAAACTTGTTGTCGATTACATTTTATTAGATTTTTCCCTGTTAAAGACTAACGATAATTTTTTGTATATTATCTTAGTCATAATGTTCTTTACTGGGCTAGTTGAGCTCACCCTTTTCCTTTTGTTCCATTTTTCTTCTCAGGAGGTGAGAACATATCAGGATCGAGTCGGGGTATGGAGTGATGGTTCTAGGAAGATGTTTTATCTGTCCTCACTATTCTATGTAAAATAGTGTTTGAATAATTGTAATGAGGACTTATTGTCTAGAAGGCAATATTTATATTTTAAACTCACAGTTTGTATCGTTGTATTTTACACGACATTTGTATTATTGAAGTTGTAGTTTGCTTTCTATACCATGTATTTTGGCAACTCATAATGGGTGTTGTATACCTATTTTGGGGGCGTCACACATGGTGAATGATCCTTTGTATTCATTCCTTATTAAATCGTGAAAAATATCTATTTACATTGATTATGATGAGAGTCATAATAAAAGCATTGGATTGATGAAAATCATGGGTATATGAAGTATTAGTAAGTGTTATGATGAGTTATGTTGGTTATTATGTGAAAACATGAAAGTTTCTTAGAAATCACAAAGGGTTGAAAAAATCAGATTTTGGTAAAAACGTAACATGAAATTCAATTGACCGTATGTCCTATTTTATTTTGAATTTTTGAGTGTGGTCAAGTCTTAGAGTTAGATCTATGAGTTACCTAACTTATCCAAGTGGAATCACTGGAAAAGATATTGTAGATTTTTGTGTGGACTGATTTTGGTAAATGATGTAAAAGCTGGAAATTGCCAAAAATTTGCTGTCCAACATTTGAAGGGGCTGTTTCGGCCACTTAATTTATGAGAAAAATTTAGGTCTTTTGGGACATGAAAGTATATGGTATGAAGAACCTCCTGTCCAAAAATGAGCTCATTCCGACTTAAAATGAGCAAGTTATGACCATTTCAATATTTAGGTTTTTCTGACAAAAAATGCTATAACCGGAGTTCTATAACTCTGATGATCATGAAATTTAAACTGGAAGCTCACATTAACATGGGTAAGATCCTGCCAAGATTTGGGAATTTTTGGAGTTAAACTTGAGGTAGTAAATTTCTTAAGGAATTAATTAGAAATTGATTTTTGAAAAATAGTAAATGAATTTTAAAAATTCCGAGAAAAATATATGTTTAATATGGGACTGTATCCTGCTAAATCCCAGAAAAAAATATTTTTGGAACTGATTTAGTATTTTTCATGAAAATGGTTTAGTTACGAACATATGAGTTAAATATGTTATGTGAAGTAACAAAGTTGAAAAATAGGATTTTGTGGCTTGGAAATCCTATATAAGGTATAGGCATATTTTTAATAAGAGATTTGATAATTAGCAATGAAATCTTATGAGTACGGCATTTTTGAATGATTAAATGCATTATTTGGTAAAGTGTAAACAATTGAAATAAATTTCTTATAAGTTTAAGAGGTGATTAAAATATTGTTATAATATTAACAATATTAGATTATGAGTTATTTAAGTGATGGATAATAATTGGATAAAATTAAAGTCTTTAATATTTATCCTTGTTTTAGTTTGATTAATGCTTATATCATTGTCATCATCTTCATGCTTATATAGTAATAAAAGTTATCTTTAGTTTACGTGCGAAGATGGACTGTTGTTTATTGAATTATATATCTTTGGCTTACGTGCAAAGATGGATTGTTGATTATTGGTTTTATTGTTGTATATCTTTAGTTTACGTGCAGAGATGGACTTAGTATGATTATGATCAGGGATTATTCAGTATAGTTATGACCATTGATGATTTAATGAATATTTTTGGCCCGCAGTGCAGGGATGATTCGATGATGTGGTTTATTTATTAAGCTGAGTCTTAGCGATAAAAACTGATGAAAACATTTTAAACCATATAAGATAGTAGATTTTATTCTCTACTTGATTTTTCTAATGGATTACTTGTTCCACTGCAGTTAAACTTGATGTCTATTGTATTTTATCAGTATAACATTATTGAAGACTAATGATAATTTATTTTGCATTATCTTTAGTCATGATATTCTTTACTGGGCTAGTTGTGCTCACCCTTTTGCTTCACAATTCCTTTCAGGTAATAAGAGTGTAGCTAGGTCGAGAGGGGATAACAAGGGAATAGAACGGTGGTCTTTAGTTGTTGAGGTTCTCCCTAAATAGTATGGAAATAATTTTATTGAGAACTTTAGATAAGTGTGTCGTATTGTATATGTCATTTGATATTTAATTTTGTTGAACCAAATAGGGTGAGGTGAACCCAACTTTAGAAGGGTGTTTTGCCACTATCATACAAGATGTCTAATGACATACAACCTCGTGTTATCATAAGACAGGGTTGTGCACATCCACTTGCTGAGTATATCTACGAGCACTACCTATATGATCTTGGAGTTTATTTAAAATATAATTTCTACTTGGAGACATTGGAGATAGTTATATGCCAGTAGAAAACTCACCATTGGAAAGAAGATGATAGTAATCTTCTCATTTTTCTTTGAGGTCTATTGGGTCAACCAAGGATAATTCTGTGGACATATGATATCTACCATAACCTAGACGCATGACCTCCCATGTACGAAGGTTTCATTAAGCACTTCCCAAAGATTTTAATTCCTAAAACAGTGTTTGACTATACTTTTATGTAAAGTACCATTGTAAGGTTGTGGTCGAGGCACCATGAGAGTTACATACATTATATTAAAACCCACAGTTAACTGTGGTTGTATTCTATACGACAGTTCAACAGTTATATTATTAAGTTGTATTTGTATTTCTGTACCATGTATTTGGCGACTCAAGATGGGTGATGAATACCTAATTTTGGGGTCGTCACAAAACTCCTGTTCAAAATATAGGTGGAAATAATGGCAACCCATTTGGTCCGGTCATCGCTAAGCGATTCAAGGAGCTAGGACCACCGGAGTTTTTTGGAAAGCCAAACCACTTAAAAGAGACGTGGTTAAAGCGAGATCACCAAGATATTTGATGTTTTGGGATGCTCGGAGGAGCAAAAGGTTCCATTTGCCACCTTTATGTTTGCGTGAAGAGAGGCGATTCTTGGTTGGAATCAGAAAACGCATTCCAGCACCGACGCGCCTCAAGATGTCTTGGGAGAAGTTCCAAAAGCTGTTCAACGACAAGTACTTTCCCAAAAGTATTCGTCACATGAAGGGGGTGGAATTCATGAAGCTGGAGCAAAATAATATAACCGTGTTGCAGTACGAGGCTAAGTTTGTGGAGTTATCCCTGTTTGTATCCCATTTGGTAGATAATGAGGAGAGAATGACGCGAATGTTTCTGCGAGGTTTGAAACTCAATATACGTCAATACCTAATTTCTCACAAACTTTGTTTATATTCAGATGTTGTGAATAGGGCTTAGTTATTGGAGCGTGATAATGAGTCAGCACTACCAAAAGGCAACGACCAACAACACGATAATAATCATACCGGTGGCAACGGTCATCGGAACAATGATAACCATCGTGGGGGAAATTATCATGCCAAGAATGGTAACCACTTCAGTGGTAATCATGGCCAAGATAATAGAAGTGGAAATTTCAAGAAGAGAAGGTTCAATAATGACGTGAAGACGTCGGCACCAGCACCCGTTTCAAAGGAAGGAGAACGACCGTCGGTCGTATGTTTTAAATGCGGAGGGGAGGGACATATCAATCCAAACTGTGTGATGCAGTCCAAAGTATGTTATAATTATGGAAAAGAAGGCCACCTAACCCGATTTTGTCGTACACCAAAGTCAAGTCCAGCTGGGATGGTGATGCCAAAGGATGTCCGAGACAAGCCAAAGCCGGTAGTTTAAGGGAGAGCAATTTTTGTTTTCATGATGAGAAACCTGAATAAAATTATCATGGGTAAGTTAATCATAAACTCTTACGAAGTCTATACCGTGTTAAATACCAGTTCTACTCACTCTTGTATTTCACCTAGATGTGTTCAACGTTTAAATTTGACTCCTAAGAAGTTAGACTTTGACTTATTGGTTGAGACTTCGTTAGGAGAAACCTTCGTTACCTCCACTATTTATAAATCTTATTAATTCAAATCAACACTTTCACGTTATCTGTCGATCTTATATCTTTGAAAATACTTACCTTTGATGTGATTTTAGGAATCAATTGGTTAACTACTCATCATGTTTTTAGTAAGGTTGTTAGCTTTTATATTCCTAACCAACCTGTTATGTGAATTCAAGCAACCAAACTACTAAAGTCAATCACTGTTATATCAAGCCATAGTAAAGAGCCCCGATCTTTTGTTGTTGACTTCCTTATGTGGAATGCAGCGAAGCCAGACTTCCTGTAGGCGACTTCATGAATGACGATGGCAAGTTGATAGGTATCAATGTGACGTACTATCCAAGTCTTGGGTCACAGTTTTGAATGATATTTCTATTGTTAATAAATTTCCTGACGTATTCTTGAAGACTTCTTAGTCTACTCTAGAGCGTGAAATCAAATTTTGTATTGACCCCAATACAAAACCCATTTCTTAAACCCTCAAATATTTTCTTCACCCAAAACGATCATATAATGCGCCAAAGACGTTGGCTCGAGCTGTTAAAGATTACGATCGTACCATTTAATACCATCGTAGAAAAGCGAACGTGGTAGCTGACGCGTTGAGTAGAAGATCGTATGCGTTTACGAGTGAGAATATACGAACCCACGTAAAGATAATGAATATACGAGTAGAATCGACTTTAATCGATAAAGTTAAAGCTGCTCAAACTACATACTCAGAGCTGATGAATGTGAAAAAGAAGGTTCAAGAGGGCGTTATTCTAGAAGCAAGAATCGACGAAGAGAGGAAATCTCAACCCTCGATTTAATTGGCCCATTTAAAATCCTCGATCGAGTAGGAACTATGACTTATAGACTCGTTTTACCGCCAAGTATGTAGCGTGTTCATAACATTTTTAACGTATCAATGTTACGTAAATATGTGGATGACCCGAACCACATTATTAATTTAGAACCGGACGAGATAGCGGATAATTTAACGTATGAAGATGTACTTGTTAAAATCCTGGATTATATTCTACGCTTAAAGGTTATACCTCAAGAGTTAGAATCTGACGAAGTGTACTCGTCATATTTATATTTTGTTGAAAGTCATCTGTGGCCTGCGGTGCATAGATGGACTTGGCAAGATTATGACCAGGGATTATTGGGTATAATCATGACCGTAATGTTACACATGATGTGGTAAAAGTCATCTTTGGCCCGTAGTGCTTTGATGGACTTGGTATGATTATGACCAGGGATTTTTCGGTATAATCATAACCGTAATTGAAAACACGAATATCATTGGCCAGTAGTGCATGGATAATTCGTGGTCGTGATACTATTAAGCTGAGTCTCAACATTATTGGTTTTACAGTTGTATGTCTTTGGCATGTAATACAAAGATGAACTGTTGATTATTGGTTATACATTTGGCATGTAGTGCAAAGATGAATTGTTAATAAATATCTTTGGCCGTATTGCAAAGATGAATTTAATATTTTCAACGATAAAAGTATTCAAGGTATCCTTACCTCTTCGTGATACCAGGTACGTACGTAAATTTCGAGGGCGAAATTTCATAAGGAGGGGAGATTGTGAGACCCTAGATTTTATGAATAAAGATTTAATTTTTCTCGAAAGATTTTGTTAATATTATGGTGTGGATTTGATATAATGTTATAGTTGTGGGTAATATTTATAAATTTTGCAAAGTATACAAGTTGTTATAATATATTCGATTGGTCGGGGAATATTCGTACGACGGCACAATCATTGGTGGACCCCACAACAGAATTATTATCGGATTGAGAAAACGACAAAAATATTTTATTGAAACTAACGGCGGAAGTTTTACCGTTGATACTGTTGAACTACTCGATAGTAAAAGTACAGTAATACGTGTGGTTGCATAGTAGCACACGGTATTGATTATTAATACTTATGTGATAAGTCACCCAATTTTGTTTTATTAGTATTATTAATGTAATAAAACAAAAAAAAAATTTATATAAAACAGAATACTTTATTAAAGTTATTCTATAAATAGAATATATTATATTCTATTATTCATAGTGTTTTGCATAGTAAAATCTTTTTATATAAAACAGAAAACTTTATTAAAATTATTCTATAAATAGAATATATTATATTTTATTATGCATAGTGTTTGCATAGTGCCTGCATAGTGTTTGCATAGTGCCTGCATAGTGTTTTACATAGTAAAATCTTTTTATATAAAATAGAAAACTTTATTAAAGTTATTCTATAAATAGAATATATTATATTTTATTATGCATAGTATTTGCATAGTGCCTGCATAGTGTTTGCATAATAAAAATCTTTTTATATAAAATAGAATATATTATATTTTATTTAAAAGATTTTGCTTTACATATGGACCGTCCGATTAAAGTAAATCAATCTGGACCGTTCATGGATTGGTTACTATGCATTCCATTTTCCTATAAATAGGAAGCTTAGTTAGAATTAAAATCACACCAGAAGTTCAGAGAATTCTCCTTCTATAAATCTTGAGCGTATTTCCTTAAGAGTTTTAAGAAGCTTTGAGCGAAGAACATAGTATAAGTTTTCTTTAAGAAAATCCTCACCCTATTAGTCAGAATATTCTTCTTTTATGGTAAGGGATATTATTTGTTGTACCCGTCAGGGGTATTGTTTCTTTGTATTCATGAAGAGAACTTCTGTTATTCCATTCTTTATTATTCTGTTGGAATAACCTGTATACGCGGTATACCCTATACTTAGTGAAATTCTTTTATCATTCTGTCTTTATTATTCATTTGAATATCCTCGTCTGGTATATCTGTGGGACTGGTTCCATCTTTTATTATTCCGCCTTTATTATTCTCGTCGTAATATTCTTCCATGCATCTATATCTGTGGGACTGGTTCCATTATTTATTATTCCGTATTTATTATTCTGTCGGAATATCATGTCTGTGCTATACGCCGGACCTGGTTCCATTATTTATTATTCCGTCTTTATTATTCTGTCGGAATATCCTGTCGGTGTGAATTTCACCTGACCTGGTTCCGTTATTTATTATTCTGTTGGAATAACCTGTCTATGCGAAGTAACGCATGCATGGTGATTTTTGTTGTTATTCAATTCTTTACTATTCTGTTGGAACATCCTATCGGTGTGAATTTCACCTGACCTGGTTCCGTTATTTATTATTCTCGCTTGGAATAACTCGCCATATCTGATACACCGCATGCATGGTGATTTCTGTTGTTATTCCATTCTTTATTATACTAAGTTGGTTTACGTTTTGACTTCTATACTCCATGAAATTAGTGGAATATTCTTAATATTTGCGCTTCATCCAATATCATTTCATGGAAATATTCTTCTGAGCATTCTTGAAATTTGACGTTACAAAGAAGTATCATGTTGACAATTTGGACGTTATTTATTCCTGGATAAAACAATTCTTGAATTTGTTTTATTGAATTCTTATATCATTGTCATCATCCTCATGTTTATATTGTGTTGAAAGTCATCTTTGGCTTACGTGCATAGATGAACTTAGTATGATTATGACCAGGGATCATTTGGTATAATCATGACCTGTAATATTATAAATGATGTGATAAAAGTCCTCAGTGACCTGTAATACATTGATAGATAGTTTTTGGTATGATTATGACCAGGGGTTATTCGGTATAGTCATGACCTTTGATGATTTAATGAATATCCTTGACCGTGGTACATGGATGATCAGATGTTGTGGTTTATTTATTAAGCTGAGTCTCAGCGATAAAAATTGATGAAAACCTTTTAAATCATAAAAGATAGTAGATTTTATTCTCTACTCGACTCTTTTAATGGATTGCTTATTCCGCTGCAGTTAAACTTGATGTCTATTATATTTTATCAGTTTAACATTGTTGAAGACTAATGATAATTTTATTCTGCATTATCTTAGTCATAATATTTCTTACTGGACTAGTTGAGCTCACCATTTCTTTCACTGTTCTCTTCAGGAAAAGAGAATGTAGCCGGAACTAGTCGGGGAATGGAATGACGGTCCAGATAGTAACATTAGTAGTCCTCACTATTCTGTTAAATATTATGATAATAAATGTAATGAGGACTATATTGGGTGTAGATATTGTCTAAATGACAATATTTGTATTTAAACTCACAGCATATGTTTTGTCGTATTTTACACGACTGTTGTATTATTAAGTTGTATTTGAATTTTGTACCATGTATTTGACGACTCAAGATGGGTGATGTATACCTAATTTTGGGAGCGTCACATTGTACTCAAATTCTAATTGTATTAAAAAAAAATTACTCAGATTTAACTCATTTTAAATATTTATTACTAGAATCCGATCCAACTCTAATATCATATTATATATTAAACTACTTCTGAATTTTAAATTCTAGCCTTCAGATAATATCTAACTTTATCATATACACATAATAACAAATCAAATTTATTATTATACTTCGAAATTGACGGAATATATTTACAATTACACTTTACAAATATAAATTACAATTACAAATAAAAACAAAATGTAAAAATAATAACAAACTATTCTAATTTAACTATGCATATATTTATCGGAGAATATATCAAATATCAATTCGAATATATATCAAACGAGTATGTCTCAAATAATGATTGAAAATTTGAGTAGTTTTAACCATAAGTCGAGTATAAGCATAATAAAATTATATATACTCATATTTTTATTTAAATTATTTTTTATATTTAAATTAAATTATATTATTAACGAATTCAAATTTCGCTCATATTTTTTCAAAGAGCGAGTTTGAACCATTTTGATTAGATTTTCAACCTTAGTCTCATTCTAGGGACAATGTTAAAAGATAGGCGTATAAAGTTTTAATGACTAATGTTAATTAGGGGCCCTTAATTATTTTTGTATTACTTAACGGGAAAGTAAAAAAAACTTATTTTAAAATAGAGAGACAAGTTTTTAACAAGTTTGTTTGTAGATTTGAAATAAATATTCGCATGATCAACCATAAATAATGTAGTCAACTATCAACTAATAAAATAATAACACGTTATTTGTGATAACATATGAACTTTCATGTTTTAAAATCTAAACACAATAAAAGCCCGAGCCCAATGCTAACCCTTGGCAAAGACAACCATCTACGTGGTTACACCCCATAATCCAATGGTATGTTCAGCCTTCAACTTGTATGTTACGTTTAGATTGAAAAAATAAAATACAGAATAAAATGATTCATTTAATTTTAGTTGGAATAAATTATTACATACTCTTCCTCTTTCAAAGAATAAAATTCATAAATGTAAAACCTTGAATTATATGAAATGAAAGTATCCAATTTTCTTATAATTATTATTCTATTTAATAAATGGTTAAATTGATAAAATGTTAAAGTTAAAGGTGATATTTGGAAATTTTACAAAGTAAGCAAGTTGATATAAAATATTCGTTGTGTCAGGGAATATTCGTTTGGTCGGAGAAAATTATTTTTGTCAGAGAATATCAGTACGACGACACCATCATTGATGGACTCCATAACGGAATAACTGTCGGAGTTAAAAAACGACATAAATAACTTTTTATAAAAATAACGGCAAATTTTTTACCATTAACTGTTGAAATACCCGGTGGTAAAAAATACGATGAATACTGCGGGTTGCATAAGTAGCACACTAGCTGTATTGATGCTTACGTAAAAGCCACTCGGTTTACTTAATTATTGCTAAAGAATTGTTTGCGTAGATCTCACGTTATTTGATTCAACTATTATCACAGTAACATCTACATAATATTTTATATTATTAAATTAATAATTGAGATGACAAAGTTATTCATATTATTATTTGTAATATTGATGATGTCTAGAAAGTTCTGTAGAGGAAAGGGGTTTGGTCACCTAATTGTGCGTAAATAGGGAGAAATCCTTATCGGAAAGCCCCCTCTTTTCTAGGAATGATCTGATTGTTAAATATTGTGAGTTATAATATTAATGATGAATAATTGTTAATAGATTAAAAATGTGTTTATTAAAGATAAATGATTTGTGGTAAATATTTATTCAATTTTTGATATAAATATAGGGATTTATTATGAGGCAGTTGTTGTAAGTTTGATTAGTATTCCATGAGAAGATTTACTAATTTTATGGACCGTCGATGGTGGTTTTAATAGATAACCAATCTGGATCGTTAATAGTGGTTTTAATAGTTAATCAATCTGGACCATTGATAGTGGTTGTAATAGTAAATCAATCTGGACCATTGATGGTGGTTTTAATAGTAAATCAATCTGGACCGTCGGTAGTGATTTTAAAAGTAAATCAATCTGGACCGTCGGTGGTCGTTTTAAAAGTAAATCAATCTGGACCGTTGGTGGTATTTTTAAAAGTAAATCAATCTGGACCGTCGGTTGTGGTTTTAATAGTAATCAATATGGATCGTCTGTTCTAATAGTAAATCAATCTGGACCGTTCGTGAATCAGTTACTATTTAGTCCATTCTCCTATAAATAAAAGCTTAATTCTTCTTTCATTCTCACCAATTCACTAAGATTCACAATAGACATTATAGAGAGAGAGAAACTATAGAGAGCAAGAAGAAGAGTATTCTACTACTTCACTATTGCAGTATCCAGTCTTCTACTAAGGTAAGGGGTATTATTTCTTTCGTATTCATAAGGAATACTATTTTTTGTATTCATCCTTTATTATATCGCGGATTACGTACCGTATGACAGGTGAAAATCCATTTGTAGTTTCATATATTACTTCGTTTCATATTCTTAAATCTAAACTTACTTTGGTAAGTATGTGAGACCCCAGATTTTATGAATAATGATTTAAATTTCTCGAAATATTTTTTTTGAATATTATGGTGTGAATTTGATATAATATTATAGTTGTGGGTAATATTTATAAATTTTGTAAAGTAAACAAGTTGTTATATAATATTCGATTGGTCGGGGAATATTCGCTTTAACAGGGAATATTCGTACGATGACACAATCATTGGTGAACCCCACAACAGATGTATTATCGTAGTAAGAAAATGACAGAATTATCTTTTTATAACAGCGAAAGTGTTACCGTTAAATCTGTTGAACTACCCAGTAGTAAAAGTACAGTAATACGCGTGGTTGCATATTAGCACGCGGTATTGATTATTGATGCTTACGTGAGAAATCACTCAGTTATACTCAATTATTGCTACAGTAATTGTTGCATTATATCTCTCATATTATTGATTCAATTATTGTCACAGTATCATCTGTATAATATGTTATATTATTAAATCAATAATTGAGATGGCAAAGTTATTCATATTATTATTTGCAATATTGACAATGTCTAGAAGTTCTGTCAATGAGAGGTTTGGTCACCTAATTGCGTGCCAATAAGGGGAAATCCTTATCAGAAAGCCCCCTCTTTCCTTGGAACGACCTGGTTATTAAATATTGTGAGTTATAATATTAATAATGACTAAGTTCGCGTTGATTAAAGATGAATTTGATAGTTCCATTGTGTTGGGATTATTAGTGTTAGTGGAAATCGACATCTATTCCGATGATACTTGATGTCTGGGGGTTATATCGATAAATTGGGTAATTAATCGGATAAATGAGCAATTAATTGCTACTATGTGGATTACCACATGCATGGTGAATGACCTTTTGTGACGTCCCCAAAATAGGTATACATCACCCATCTTGAGTCGCCAGAAAATAACTATAGAAATCAAATATAACTTCATTTATACAACTGTTGAACTGTCGTGCAGAGTACGACCACAGTTAAACTGTGAGTTTTAATACAAATGTATGTAACTCTCATGGTTCCTCAACCACAACCTTACAATGGTACGTTACATATAAGTACAGTCAAAAACTCTTTTAGAAATTAAAATTTTTGGGAAGTGCTCAAGGAAACCTTCGTACATGGGAGGCCATGCGTCTAAGTTATGATAGATATCATATATCCACAGAATTATCTTTGGTTGACCCAATAGTCCCCAAAGAAAAACGAGAAGATTACTATCATCTTCTTTCTAATGGTGAGTCTTTTCTTGACTTATAACTATCTCCACTGTCTCCAAGTGAAAATTATATTTTAAATAAACTCCAAGATCATATAAGTAGTGCTCGTAGATATACTTAGCAAGTGGATGTGCACAACCCTGTCTTATGATAACACGAGGTTGTATGTCATTAGACATCTTGTATGATAGTGACAAAACACCCTTCCAAAGTTGGGTTCGCCTCACCCAATTCGGTTCACCAAAATTAAATATCAAATGACGATATCTGATCGACACACTTATCTAAAGTTCTCAATAAAATTATTTTCATACTATTTAGGAGAACCTCAACAACTATAGACCACCGTTCTATTCCTCCTATATCTCCGCACGACCCATTTACACTCTTATTACCTGAAAGGAATTATGAAGCAAAAGGGTGAGCACAACTAGCCCAGTAAAGAATATCATAACTAAAGATAATTAAATTATCAATAGCTTTTGTCAATAATAAATCAGAGATTTAGAACATACGGTAAATGATAAAACTTTTTAACCAGAGTTGCAGAGGAACGAGCAATCCATTAAAAGAGTCAAATAGACCATCAGGTCTATTATATCTTCCATGTTAAAAGTCCACCAATAATGTTTTATCCATGTAACATTAATTAACAATTCATGTCCACAATTATATGAATAACTCATAATCATAATTGTGATTCTGAATTCCTTTTCGCACCCAGGACGAAAATAATTTACATCACCTATCTTCACCTGAAATATCACAAATCATGGTTATACCAAATCACAATTCCTGCTTATAATCATACTAATAAATTCATCTTTGCAGTATCGTCAAAGATATACAACTGTATAACCAATAATCAACAGTTCATCTTTGCACTACAGGGCCAAAGATATACAATCAGTAAAATTAATAATCTTTGAGACTCGACTTAATAGTATCACGACCACGAATTATCCATGCACTACGGGCCAAGGATATTCGTGTTTTCAATTACGGTCATGATTATACCGAATAATCCCTGGTCATAATCATACCAAGTCCATCTATGCATTACGGCCAAAGATGACTTTTACCACATCATTTGTAACATTACGGTCATGATCATACCATAAAACAATTCATCTTTGCACCCTTGGCCGAAGAGAATCCATAGCCATAATCATACCAAAAATTGTTCATCAATGCACTACGGGCCAATGAGGACTTTTTCCACATCATTTGTAATATTACGGTCATGATTATACCGATCAATCCCTGGTCATAATCATACCAAGTCCATCTATGCACTACAGGCCACAGATGACTTTTAACATAATATATACATGAGGATGATGACAATGATATAAGTATTAATCAAACGAAAACAAGGATAAATATTAAAGACTTTAAATTTATCCAAATATTATCCACCACTCATAATCTAATATTATTAATCACCATGCATGCGGTACTTCGCATAGGCAGGTTATTCCAATAGAATAATAAATAACGGAACCATGTCAGGTGAAATTCACACCGACAGGATGTTCCAACAGAATAATAAAGAATGGAATAACAACAGAAATCACCATGTATGCGATACTTCGCATAGACAGGTTATTCCAATAGAATAATAAATAACGGAATAAGGTCAGGCAAAATTCGCACCGACGGGATTTTCCAACAGAATAATAAATGCGGAATAATAAATAATAGAACCGTGTCCCAGATAAAAGCGCATGATGTGATATTAAAGCGTAATAATAAATGCGAGAATAATAAAGACTTTAATCGGTCCCACAGATAAGATGCTGAATAGGATATTCCAACAAAATAATAAAGAACGGAGTAATAAAGATTTAAATCGGTCCCACGTAAAGCCGCAGACGATATTCCAACGGAATAATAAAGAATGGAATACAGAAGAATTTCACCAAGTATAGGGTAGCCCTCAGATATCAAAGTTATTCCAACAGAATAATAAAGATGGAATAACAGAAGTTCTCTTCATGAATACAAAAGAAATAACACCCCTTACGGGTACAACAAATAATATTCCTTACCGTAAAAGAAGAATATTCTGACTGATAGGGTGATGATTTTCTTAAAGAAAACTTATACTATGTTCTTCGCTCAAAGCTTCTTAAAAACTCTTAAGGAAATAGGCTCAAGATTATGTAGGAGAATTCTCCTAACTTACGGTGTGATTTCAATTCTAACTAAGCTTCCTATTTATAGGAAAATGGATCAAGATAAGAACTAATCCATGAACGGTCCAGATTGATTTACTTTAATCTGACGGTCCATATTTAAAGCAAAATCTTTTAAATAAAATATAATATATTCTATTTTATATAAAAAGATTTTTACTATGCAGGCACTATGCAAACACTATGCATAATAAAATATAATATATTCTATTTATAGAATAACTTTAATAAAGTATTCTATTTTATATAAAAAGTTTTTCTGTTTTATTACGTTAATAATACGAATAAAATTAAACTTCATCATCATTATTATTATTCACATCATTAATCGACTAGGTCGTTCCCAGGAAAGAGGGGGCTTTCCAATAAGGATTTCTCCCTATTGGCGCGCAATTAGGTGACCAAACCTCTCCTTGGTAGAACTTCTAGACATCGTTAATAATGCAAATAATAATATTAACAACTTCGTCATCTCAATTATTGATTTAATAACATATAAAATATCGACAATAATTGAATCAAACCGAGTGACTTCTCACATAAGTATTAATAATTTATACCGTGTGCTACTATACAACCACACATATTCCTATACTTTTAACACCGGGTGTTTCAACAGTTAACGGTAAAACATCTGCCGTTATTTTTCAATAAAATATTTTTGTCGTTTTCTCAATCCGACAATAATTCTGTTATGGGGTCCACCAATGATTGTCTTGCCGTCAAATGCGAATATTTCCTGCTTAAAACGAATATTCCCCAGGCAATCAATCGAATATTATATAACAACTTGCGTACTTTGCTAAATTTATAAATACTACCCACAACTATAACATTATATCATAATATTTAAAAATGATAATTTATAGAAAATTCATTTTTTATTCATAAAAGTTGAGGTCTTACAAACATAATATTAAAAAAAAAAATTCGAGAAAATTAAATTTTTATTCATAAAATTTTGGATTTTACACATTTCGTATTCATTCTTTATTAAATTGTGGAAATGATCTCATTTACGTGGATTACTGCATACGGGATGAAAATCCATTTGCGATTTAAGTATATTCTATTATACTTTATGAGATATCATTTCTTCTGTACTCATCATGAAATATCATTTTATTTGGTATTTTCTGTTACTAGTTACTATTCACAAGTTACTATTCACGAGGTACTATTCCTGAAGTACTATTCACGGGGTACTATTCATGACGGAAAATTTATTCTTTTCTGTCCAAATTATTTTTGGTGCATGAATATTATTCTTGAATTTTACTCCACAAAGAAGTATTATGTTGAAAATTTGGACGTTATTGATTTTAGGATAAATTAACTTATAAATCTTTAAAATTTATCCTTGAACTTCTTTTATTGAATTATTATGTCATTGTCATGATCCCCATGCTTATATTGTGATGAAAGTCATCTTTGGCTTACGTGCATAGATGGACTTGGTATGATTATGACCAGGAATTATTCGGTATAATCATGACCTGTAATGTTATAAATAATGTGGTAAAAGTCCTCAGTGGCCTATAGTGCATTGGTGGACAGTTTTTGGTATGATTATGACTAGAGATTATTTGGTATAGTCATGACCATTGATGATTTAATTAATATCATTGGCCCGTAGTGCAGGGATGATTCGATGATGTGGTTTATTTGTTAAGCTGAGTCTCAACGATAAAAATTGATGAAAAACTTTTTAAATCATAGAAGATAGTAGATTTTATTCTCTACTTGACTCTTCTAATGGATTGCTTATTTCGCTGCAGTTAAACTTGATGTCTATTGTCACTACAAAAAAATGGGCCTTTAGCAATGATATTTCGGGCAGTCGTTGCTAAAAGTATATGTTTAGCAAAGAAATTTGTCATTCGTTGCAGATTGTGTCAGGCTTTCACTTTTTGCAACGAAATTCATAAGTCGTTGCAAAATTTCGTTGCTAATTCATTGGCGGGAAAAAATTTCGTTAGAAATTCGTTACAAAATTTTCGGCCACTTAATTGATTTCCCGTCATTGTGGGCAACGAAAGTTTTTTTGTTGCTAAAAATGGGACTTTAGCAACGAGTTTTCAGGCAACGACTTTATAAGTCATTGCTAAAAGTGTATGTTTAGCAACGAAACTTGTCCTTCGTTACAGATTACGTCAGGTTTTCACTTTTTGTAACGAAATTCATAAGTAGTTGCAAAATTTGGAAACAAAACTCGTTAGAAATTCGTTGCAAAATTTTTAACCACTTGATTTCTCCTCATTGTAGGCAGCGAAAGTTTTTTTGTTACTATATTTCGTTGCCTAATATGGACCACATTCATTGGTAACAATTTTTATTTTCGTTGCATATTTTATACAACTTTTTGCAACTACTATTAACATGTTGCCTTAAATTAAGATAATAATAGTAATAATAGTAATAATAATAATAATAATAATAATAATAATAATAATAATAATAATATTACTAATAATAATAATAATAATAGTAATAATAATAATAATAATAATAATAATAATAATAATGTAGTAAAAAAGTTGTATATCGGACCCCCTTTTGCCCTATCAATTTGCCCCCAGCATATCTTTTCCAATCTCCTTCTAAACCTTTGCATCGTATACAAATTGAAAACTCTCTCAAATACTAAGCTTCAGTCGATTTAGGGTCTCACACTCTCGCCACTAGTACAAAGTAGTAAATATACAACACTTAAATCACAATGTTTTTGTGAGACACCGAATTTTATAAAATAAAAATGTTCAATTTTTCTATTTTGGTAAATAGTTAAATTGATAAAAATTTAAAGTTAAGGGTGACATTTGAAATTTTTTCAAAGTAAGTAATGATGAAATTTTGTTTTATTCGTATAACTTTTTTATACAAAGTAGTAAATATACAACACTTAAATCACAATGTTTTTGTGAGACCCCGAATTTTATAAAATAAAAATGTTCAATTTTTCTATTTTGGTAAATAGTTAAATTGATAAAAATTTAAAGTTAAGGGTGACATTTAAAAATTTTTCAAAGTAAGTAATGATGAAATTTTGTTTTATTCGTATTAGTAACGTAATAAAACATAAACATTTTTTTATATAAAATATAATACTTTATTAAAGTTATTACATAAATAGAATATATTATATTTTATTATGCGTAGTGTTGCATAGTATTTTGCGTAGTAAAATCTTTTTATATAAAATAAAATACTTTTATAAAATTATTTATTTTATTAGGCAATAATTAGAATATATTATATTTTATTTAAAAGATTTTATTTTAATTATGGAACTCGGATTAAAAATAAATCAATCGGAACGTCTTATTTGTTTGGAGTAATTAGTAATTACCAATACTCCTAATGATCTGTACTATAAACCGTGTGGCCCCGATACCAATTGGCCGGTGGTAGAAGCAATAAATAACAATGTTTGGTTGTTCAAGGGGGGATTATTTTTTATTATGGCATGGCTAGATTTTTTTGACTCTCTCTCTCTAAATCTTCTTTCTGCACTAAAGAGCTATAATAACTTGTTTTAACTAACTAACCACCATCACCTTCCTTATCTTATTCTTCTCTCTCATTTTCTCTCTCTGTATATATAAACAAACTATATATACACACTCATTACACAATCAATGAGATATACAACAAAAGTGGACAAAAACCCAAGAAAAAAAAATGCATTTTAAGTCGCCGACATCAAAATGAGGTATGGGTAAGACTACACGGTGGTTCCGGTCATTACTGGGCGCCAAGAAATCGTTGCCTTTGCCGGTGCCCGGTGGCGCCTCCGATTCTCGTCCGGCTAAGGATAATAATAGTAAGCGGGGACTTGTCAGATCCTTTGATGGCAATGGTAGGACCAGAAGCTCATTTACGGAGCCTTCTTCAACTCCATACGTTGAATCGGTGGACGCCAACAAGCACGCCATAGCGGTGGCGGCGGCTACGGCTGCTGTGGCCGAGGCGGCTCTCGCGGCTGCGCAGGCGGTGGCCGAAGTGGTAAGGCTGACGAGTGGTGGTAGTAGAGGCAGTTATGTGAGCTACGGCGGTGACAGGCGGCGGGAGTGGGCGGCGGTGGTGAAGACTTGCTATTTTAAGTGGAAGATTGTGTAAAGAGAATATTTTTGAGCCTGGGGCATATTTGCGGGCCTGAGATTGGAAGTTAAATTGCCATTACTTGGTTCTCCTTCAAGCAAAGGAGCTATGGAATCAGAAGGAGAAACTAGGGGGAAGTCCTTGAATAGCTTGGGTGGTCAGACCTGCCAGATCTGCAGTGATAATGTTGGTTTGACTGTAAACGGTGAACCATTTGTTGCTTGTGATGTCTGTGCATTTCCAGTTTGTAGGCTGTGCTATGAGTATGAGCGCAAGGATGGAAATCAGTCTTGCCCTCAGTGCAAAACCAGATACAAGAGACATAAAGGAAGTCCTGCTATTCATGGTGACAGAGAGGAGGATGGCAATGCTAATGCTGATGCTGCTGCAAGTGACTTTCATTACCCTTCAGAAAATCAAAATGATAAGCAGAAGGTTGCAGAGCGCATGTTGAAGCTGGCGACGGTTACGGAAGGGATGGCACGTGACCGGTCTCAGCATTCAACAATATCACTAGACTCCGGCCGACCAAATCCTTCATCATTCCAAAATCCAGTAACTCATCTTAACCAACCCAGAGTATGGTCGGGGAAAGGAAATAAGTATTTGTGTTCGATAATTACATTTTTCTACACGGTAAATCTCATGCAACTAGAAGGTGATGTGAATATGGTGTATCATAGTGGCGACTCAGTTGATTTATATTTTAGTGGGACGTGTGGCCAAGCGTGGTCTGTATATACATGGAAGGCGTTT
This sequence comes from Panax ginseng, assembly GCA_020205605.1. Lineage (NCBI taxonomy): Eukaryota > Viridiplantae > Streptophyta > Magnoliopsida > Apiales > Araliaceae > Panax > Panax ginseng. The sequence continues at coordinate 49,143,392 of CM035132.1, forward strand.
CAGAATCTATGGGATTTCGGATGCTGAAATTGATCAATTATTTAAATTGATCAATTTTATAGAAAACAGAATCAAGTCATGTGCACATGTAAGGGAGGTCATTATTGTGGTAAGAGGATATCATTTTTATGACAAAAAGAATAACATGTTTATCGACGTCTGCATCGTGGTGAAATTCTTTTATTATTCCGCTCTTTTTATTATTCGCCGAATATCCATTGGTGTGAATTTCACGACCTAGTTTCATTACTTATTATCTTTGCATTTAATATTCTCGCCGGAATATCCTGCATGCGTGTGTTTTTACACCTGAACCCGGTTCCGCCTTTATTATTCTCGTCTTTATTATTACATTTGAATATCCTCGTGCGTGTGTTTTACACCGCACTGATTCCGCCTTTTTATTATTACATTGGGAATAACTCGCTCATGTGGATTACCACATGCATGGTGAATGATCCTTTATATTCATTCCTTATTAAATTGTAGAAATAATCTCTAAGTGGATTCTGCATGGCGGTGAAAATTCATTCTTGATTTCATATATTCTTTATTATCTTGGTTGGTTATTGGTTTTACAGTTGTATATCTTTGGCTTACGTGCAAAGATGAATTATTAATTGATAGCTTTGGCCCGTAGTGCGAAGATGGACAGGTGTATGACATGATCATGACCACTGGTGATACTAATGAATATCCTTAGCCGTAGTGCAGGGATGATTTATCTAGCTAAGTCTAAGCGATTGGTTTATAGTTGAATATCTTTGGCACGTAGTGCAAAGGTAGACAACTGATTAGTATGATCATTGTTATTACATCTGAATATCTTTAGTCTTTGGGATAAGGATATTGAGTAAACGTTCTATTAAGCCTTGTGGCAAGAAGGAATTGTTAATTCATGTTATTATAAATATAAATTGTGAATTTAACTAACATCTTTGGTGGTTCAGGTGAAAATAAGTAATGAAAGTTCTATTTGTCTTGAGTATAATAAAGAACGGTTGATGAGTATTACAGGAATAAAATATCAATGATGAACTTTTAATCTAGAGAAGACAGTAGACATTATGTTCTACTTAACTCTTCTAATGGATTGCTCGTTCCGCTGCAACTATAGTTGAAAAGTTTTATTATCTACCATATGTTCTAAATCTCTGATTTATTATTGACGAAAGCTTTTGATAATTTAATTATCTTTAGTCATGATATTCTTTACTGGGCTTGTTGTGCTCACCCTTTTGCTTCACAATTTCTTTCAGGTAATAAGAGTGTAGCTGGGTCGAGCGGGGATAACAGTGAAAAGGAGTGACAGTCCAGATGATAGCATTATTAGTCCTCACTATTCTGATTAAATAGTGTGACAATAAATGTAATGAGGACTCCTTTTGAGTTTGTATACTGTCTAGATGACAATATACGTATTAAAACTCACAGCATACGTTTTGTCGTATTTTACACGACAGCTGTATAATTACGTTTTTTATTTGTATTTGTACCATGTATTGGCGACTCAAAATTGGGTGATGAATACCTAATTTTAGGGGCGTCACAGTTTTTATAAAAAATGTTGTGGTATTTTTTTTAATAACGTTTTTTAATAAAATATTGTAGATATATATAAATTTATCTATTTAAAAGGGCAATTTTTGATTTTTAAAAAAATAACATTTTTTTAAAAAAATGTTATGTATGTAAAAAACACAGAGCTTAAAATTTTGACAGAGCTTAAAATAAATCCCGTTTTTCACTTAAAAATTAAAAACCCTCCTCCTTGCGACCTTACCTCAGATCGGAGAAAACTTTGAAATCGACGCCGTCCCCTTCAACCCCGACGGCTGGGGACCGGTTGAACCCTCCGCCGGAACCAACACTTCTCTCCTCCCCAACCACCCGTCAACGTACCCTTCGCTCCTTTTTCTCGGTCCAACAAGCTGAGTCAGATCGCCGACTTCACTCGCAACAACCCCAATTCCAATAACCCTAGAAGCGCTCGCGGTAACCCTACTGTGGATGGCGTACTTTCAACACAGGAAGACAACCCATTCGCAAGGAAGATGCATCACTTGTGGCTGCACATGCTAGCTGGCGCTTGAATTGAAATCAGAAAAAGTTGGATGCCAATTTGGGGGTTTCATCTCAGACTAATCCTTCCATTTCCTTGTACAATGACAAGCATGTTTAGATTTTAAGTTGTTTCTTGTTCATTTCTTACAACTCTGTTAACATAATCAATTTTACTGTGATGCTTGTGCTTATGTTTGCTGCCCATTTCTTTGTCGTTCTATTATTTTTGATATTTATTGGTAATCTGTTATTGGGAATGAATTTAATTTTGCAATGCAAAAGAAATAATTTGCATGTTATTAAATAATGATTTTGTGTGTGGGTAATAAGGTTTTTCTTTCCTGAAAATTTGAAGCGCTAGCTTTGTGCTGTGTGCTACTGAATGTTTGTCCTGTCTTGGTATATTATTAGAACTGCAACTTTGATGAGTTGGTCAACAGAGGTGATTCCATGCTTTAATTTAATATTAACACACTTTGCACAAAGCTTCAGTCACCCTGATCCTACTGAGGTAGATCTACACAAACCTCGTTAGGTCTCAATAATAGATTTCTTTCTGAATAGAGGTTTGATATCTCAAAGCTGGAGCCATTGGTGGCAAAGGTGAGTTACAGTTGTTAGTCTAGATATCCCTTTTTCTTCATTAAGAATAAGAAAAAGGAAAGAAAATTCTTTTAAAATGTGAGCCTTTGAGATGAGCGTTTCTCTTCTAAATATACGAGAACAAAGTAGCACCTATATATTATTATCTTTTTTTCTTTCCTTGATTTTTTCAAAAGAGAATCTATCTGTTAATATTTGCATCTTTAAGTATTTTGTTCTACATTCAAATGTTCAAAAGATTGATTGATTGAGGACATGTTTTTCAGCCGCATTCTCCTGATAATCGTGCGTTAGCAAGAGAATGCAAATATGTGAAAATTGACAGAGTGTATATTGGATCTTGTACTGGTGGAAAAACTGAGGATTTTCTAGCTGCAACCAAAGTTTTCCTAGCTTCAGTAAGACATGAAATATCTTTAATGTTTGTTTTATTGTGTGCTTTTGATTGCTTTAACAAGAATGTCTCCACAACATTTGGTTTTTGATGTTCCTCGAGTGTATGAACACGCGTTTCTTTTTTAAAAAAAGGTGTTATTGAGAGTGATTCATAAGTTAGCACTTCTCAGAAGATGAGTGATACATCTTGTTGCAGATAATGTATGATATCAGCGGGATAGGAATTATAATTTGTAAAGCTTTTTTTTCTTTCTAGAGACTATTCAATTTCCGAGCATATGAATATGACTATTCTAAATGATACTGATTACTTGATCATGCTTATTACTTTTTCCTTCTGATAAGTTGCATCATGCATATCAATTACAGTAATTATTAACATTTGTTGAGACTCCGAGTATCTTCTTTCGAATAGGACCTTCTAGTGGTTGACTGGGACACCAAAGAGCGAGAGAAGGCCATGCTATAGGAAGAAGAAGATATTACGTGAACAGATTCAATTTAAGGTCTCCAAAATACAAAGAGGGTGTGTGTGTGTGTTTGTATATATAAATTCGTAATACTTTGAAGCTGAGTTAAAATACAACTTCAACTTTGCCGGATGAATATGTGATCAAGTACTTGATGGCTGATTAATCATATACTTTGGGTTTTTTGAGGTTTCACCTTGTTTGTAACGAAAGCGTCCAGTTTGTTTAAAAATTTTCTTTTAAGGTTATTGGCCTACCTGTGGGATATGTATAAAAGTTATCTCAAAAGGGCTTGTATGCCTTTCTCTTCCTATCACACTTCTCCATCTCTCTTTTTAATCTTTTTGTAGTTAATACAATTGTATGTGATTAAAGGGTCCTCGCTGTCCTGTACTCCTGTTTAAGAAAACTACTTTTGGTATGCATTTCAGCTTTAATTCACTATCAATTATTATCTAAAACTACTTTTGGTATGCATTCCAGTTTTAATTCACTATCAATTATTATCTATTCACAAGCAATCAAATCATGATATCCTCACTTTACATGTAAAAATAGCAAGTGTACAGTAGTATAACTGCAGCTTGTAAGAATTCAATTAGTGCTGCAGTGCTCCTTAACTATTTTTAGTACCCATCTCAAATTACACGAGGCTGAATCTGGTTGTTAGTATGTGATAAGAACAACTGAAGTCATTCATATGGAACTACTTAACAAAAAATAAAACATAAATAAATGTTGAGCTACTTTTTCAATCAAACGCGTGTTAATTCCCTTCGTTTGTTTCTAGGTGCGGGAGGAGGTGGACCACACAATTCAACGCTTTTATCACTCATCTACAAGGTTTGTGTAATTCATTTGGTTATGATATTTAAAGTTGTGTCCTCTCAAACCTAAGTATCAAATCTAATTTTATTTTCAATCGTTGGTGCTTGTTGATTACAATATATGATTGGTGAGAATCATGAGATTGTCCATCGGCATGGTCAGTGCTACACACAAGGCAAAGGGAATTTTAGTTCTATATATATATATATATATACACATATATATTTATAATTATATATATCTTTTAATTTTGAAGAATGAGGTTGAATTGTTGTGAGGCATTACAAAGAGTGTGTGTATTTTATACATGAGTAAATCTATACACACACCCATTTTACTCCCTCCTTCTCGATACACACCTCCGTCCAATTTTTTTTTTTAATGTTTTGCCAAAACTTTAATGGCCCCTTCTTCAACCTTTTCTATTTTGCAGTTTCAACCTTTTCTATTTTGCAGTTTAATGGGATATTGTAAATTATTACTTAATTAGCATATTAATTAAGTTAATTAATTAGTTCCTTGTTGTATTAAGTACAACACAGTACAAGGTACAGCAATACAAGCTGGTATTAGTTTCTGAGATTTTGACATTACTAGAGCATGAGTAGTGCTTGTTTTGTGATATTGAAAATGGAATTAATTCGCCTTTATTATGTTGCCATAAATAATTTGGCTGAAATGTGTTCTTACTTCTTTCTGACAGGAACTTGGCATCACTGCTCTTCATATTAAGCTCTGTGCAATAGGTGGGAATAAGACAAAGACTCCTAGCCCTGGTGCTCAATCTGCAGTTCGTGCTCTTGCTCGTTCAGGAATGAAAATTGGTCGTATAGGTAAAGCTCTTTTCCTGTTCAGCTCGTTTACTCCTAGGGAATTATTAATTTTAACATAGTTAATATCTTGTGTGATTATTCTACCACATCTATAGAATTTTGGACATCCTTTATACCTTAGCTGCTGTCATAATTTTACTAGTATATTAAAACTTTATCTTTGCTAAATTATCCTGAAATAGCAAATTTCAGCTGGTCTTGAATTGTTTGAATGAGCTTGTGTAAATAACTGAAATTAGCGGGTTTCTTTAGGGATGTGAAGGGAGTATTAATACCTAAGTCTAGACATGCTGATGATATCATACAAGTAAATCTTATTTTGGTAGTGTAAGCTACTGAATATCTATATATAATTTGGACAACATTATACAATTAGCTGCTTCTGTTTATCATTATACATTAGATCTTGAAGTTTCTAGACTTAACTCTTGGTCATTAGGCCTTATCTCATCACTAGTTCTGATGATCACACTGCTAAGGTCTGCCTCTTATTTTCTTTTTCTTTCTTTTTTTCCGCTTCCCCTTGTGCCATATTAAGTTTGGGTGTATAATCTGGAAATATGTGGTGGAATTTTATGCCACAGGTGTGGGATTACCAAACTAAAAGTTGTGTCCAGACGCTAGAAGGCCACACACAATGTTTATGCTGTCTGTTTTCATCCTGAACTTCCCATTACACATAAGAGAGCTCTTGTTACATACAAAAGATCAGTTGCCTTACAATACTAGGTATCAAATTTCTGTGCTACGTTTACGAAAGACAAGGGACGAAATTATGAAGTGTACTCTATATATGTTGATATATACTTTGATTGAAGAACTGTGATAGCTGTAGATGGTTAATTGTAAATATAATGAATGATTATGTAGTGGATGATTTTATTAAGTTAATAATATTTTAGTTTTTTTTATTTTTGCCATTATTTGCTATGGAGACATTGAGCCAGTTAGGTACACAAAAAGAATGTCAAATTTTGATTTGGGAACAATATAATTCGTTACCAAAGCATTGAACAAGTTTTAATATAGCAACAATTTTTTATACATTTAGCAACAAATTTTCGTTGTTAATGGCAATAAAAATTTTATATTTGGCAACGAAAAATTTACCTAATAATAACGGAGAGGATATTGTTGCTAATACTAAAATAAAAGGCAATATTTTTTATCGTTGCAAATCATATCAACTTTCGTTGCACATATAAAGAAATGGCAACATATAATGTCGTTGCTAATTGACGACTTTCGTTGCTATTGAAAAATAATCAGCAACAAACATTTTCGTTGCTGATTCAGCATGTCGCTCCCAAATAATATAATCAGCAACGAAAAATCGTTGCTAAAAACTTTACATTCCGCAACGAAAGCAAGCTTAGGCAACAATTTTCATAATTTACTGCAACGAAAAATGTCGTTGCAAAATGGTGTCAATTGCAACAAAAATGCATGGTCGTTACAAAAATAAAGAGTTCATTTCGTTGCCAATTAGCAGGCTTTTGCAACGAAATGGACTTTTTAGCAACAAAATTTTAATTATTCTGCAACAATATATTTTGTTACAAAAGGATCGATGTCTCTGTACGAAAGCCAAATTTTGTTGCAAAATGTATTACTTTTGACAACGAAAATAATACGTTCGTTGCGGAACAATTAGCAACGCTCATTGCGCAACGAAAGACGCAACGACAGTAAAGTCGTTGCCAAAACCCTTTTGCAACGAAATTTGGCACCTTTAGCAACAAAAATCGGTTATTGCTGAAGCCCCATTTTTTTGTAGTGTGTATTTTATCAGTTTAATATTGTTGAAGGCTAATGATAATTTATCCTGCATTATCTTAGTCATAATAATTCTTACTGGGCTAGTTGAGTTCACCCTTTCTTTCATTGTTCTCTTCAGGAAATGAGAATATAGCTGGGACGAGTCGGGGAACGGAGTGACGGTCCAGATGATAGTATTAGCAGTCCTCACTATTCTGTAAAATAGCGTGATAATAATTGTAATGTGGACACCATTAAGTGTGGATATTGTCTAGATGACAATATTCTTGTTTAAACTCTCAGCTGTGTTTTGTCGTATCTTACACAACTATTGTATAATTAAGTTGTATTTGAATTTATGTACCATGTATCTGGCGACTCAAGATGGGTGATGTGTACCTGTTTTGGGGACGTCTCAGTTGGTATCAAAGCTTAGGGATATGAACCCTGGCTGAGATGTGAGACAAGAACTAGGAGGAGAGAGACGGTGAATTCCTTCGCTAGTTTGACCTACCTAAGTTTATTTGGTATTTAATTGGTCGATCAGAGTATAGGGATAATATGTGATATGTCAATTAACCCTTGTTTTGTGACAGTGTTTGAAAATGGCATCTGAAAATGTTGAGATCAGCAATGAAGCACATGAGACCGTTGAGTCACCAACGATCAATACCCAGGATAATGTGCAACAGGAAGATAAAAATCCTCAGGTAAATAACAACAACGATCAGATGATGAACGATGTGATGTTTAGAGGCTAAATTTACAGAGTTATCCTGATTTGCATCCCATTTGGTCGATAATGAGGAGAGAATGACGCGAATGTTTCTAAGAGGTTTGAAACCCGATATACGTCAATACCTCATTTCTCACAAACTTTGTTTATATTCAGATGTTGTGAACATGGCTCAGTTATTGGAGCGCGATAATAAGTCAGCACAACCAAATGATAACGAGCAACAACACGATAATAATCGTACCGGTGGCAACGGCCATCGGAACAATGATAACCATCGTAGGGGAAATTATCATGCCAAGAATAGTAACCACTTCGGTGGTAATTATGGCCAAGATAATAGAAGTGGAAAATTTAAGAAGAGAAGATTTAACGATGATGGGAAGACGTTGGCGGCAACACCAACACCAGCAACAAATTCTAGGGGAGGAGAACGACCATCAGTTAGATGCTACAGATGCAGAGAGGATGGACACATTAGTCCAAACTGTTCACAGTCTTCCAATGTATGTTTTAGCTGTGGAAAAGATGGTCACATAGCTCACTTTTGTCCTGTAGCGAAATCAAGTCCAGCTCGGATGGTGGCACCAAAGGCGGATACGGATAAAACAAAGTCGGTGGTTTCAGGGAGAGCATTTTTTGTGACTTCTCAAAAAGTGAGTAACCCGAACGAAGTTAGCACGGGTTAGTTAATTATAAATTCTTACGAAGTCTATACCTTATTAGATACCGGTTCTACCCATTCTTTTATCTCTCTTACTTGCGCTCAACGTTTAAATTTGACTCTGGAGAAGTTAGACTTTGACTTATCGATTGAAACTTCGTTAGGAGAAACCTTCATTTCATGTGCTATCCAAGTCTTGGATGAGAGTCATAGTTTTTAAATGATATTTCTTTCGTTAATAAATTTCCTGACGTATTCTTGAAGACTTCTTAGCCTACCCCTAGAGCGTGAAATCGAATTTTGTATTGACCCCAGTACAAAACCCATTTCTTTAACCCTTAAATATTTCTTCAATCAAAATGAACGAATAATGCGCCAAAGATGTTAGCTCGAGCTGTTGAAGATTACGACTATACCATTCAATATCATTGTGGAAGAGCGAACGTGGTAGCTGACGTGTTGAGTAGAAGATCGTATGCGTTTACGAGTGTGACGTTGTTAACACAAAAACCCATTTCGTATAACTTACAAATGATGAAGATAGAGTTAAAGACTCTAGAGATCCACGTAAAGATAGCGAATATACGATTAGAATCGACTTTAATCGATAAAATTAAAGTCGCTCAAACTACACACCTGGAGCTGATGAATATGAAGAAGGTTCAAGAAGGCGTTATTCTAGAAGCAAGAGTCGATGAATAGAGGAAATCTCAACCCTCGATTTAATTGGCCCATTTGAAATCATCGATCAAGTAGGAACTGTGGCCTATAAACTCGTTTTACCGCCAAGTATGTTGCGTGTTCATAACGTTTTTCACGTATCGATGTTACGTAAATATGTGGATGACCCGAACCACATTATTAAATTAGAACTAGACGAGATAACAGAAGATTTAACGTATAAGGAGATACGTGTTAAAATCTTGGATAAAGAATGATCCTATTCGACACTCAAAGGTTATACCTCAAGAGTTAGAATATGAAATGAAGTCAAGGTATCCTCACCTCTTCGGCATACCAGGTACGTACGTAAATTTTGAGGGCAAAATTTCATAAGGAGGGGAGATTGTGAGACCCCAAGTTTTATGAATAATGATTTAAATTTCTCGACATATTTTTTTGAATATTATGGTGTGGATTTGATATAATATTATAGTTGTAGGTAATATTTATAAATTTTGCAAATTAAGCAAGTTGTTATATAATATTCGATTGGTCGTGAAATATTCGTTTTAACAGGAAATATTCGTACGACGACACAATCATTGGTGGGCCCCACAACGGATGTATTGTCGTAGTAAGAAAACGACATAATTATCTTTTTATAACGACGAAAGTGTTACCGTTAAAACTATTGAACTACCCGGTAGTAAAAGTACAGTAATACGCGTGGTTGCATAGTAACACACGATATTGATTATTGATGCTTACGTGAGAAATCAATCAGTTATACTCAATTATTGCTACAGTAATTGTTGCATTATATCTCTCATATTATTGATTCAATTATTGTCACAATATCATCTCAGTATAATATGTTATATTATTAAATCAATAATTGAGATGGCAAAGTTATTCATATTATTATTTGCAATATTGACAATGTATGCAGAAGTTACATCGAGGAGAGGTTTGGTCACCTAATTGCGTGCCAATAAGGAGAAATCCTTATCGGAAAGCCCCCTCTTTCCTGGGAATGACCTGGTTGTTAAATATTGTGAGTTATAATATTAATGATGACTAAGTTCGTGTTGATTAAAGATGAATTTGATAGTTCCATTGTGTTAGGATTATTAGTGTTAGTGAAAATCGACATCTATTCCGATGATACTTGATGTCTGGGGGTTATATTGATAAATTGGGTAATTAGTCGGATAAATGAGCAATTAAATTGCTACTAATTCACATGCTTATATAACTATATGTTCACATGTGTATACTATTGAATCACATTCTTGTACTATTAGGGGAGTTGGTGCAAGATTGATAATACTTGCATGACTAAGTTAAAAATAGAGGTATAGATGGAGGTACTATACTGTAATTCATATTTTCACATGATTATAACTATTGGTTCACATATTTGAACTATTGATTCACATTATTTACTATTAGGGGAGGTGGTGCAAGTTTGATAATACTTGCAGGTTTAAATTAAAAATAAAAGAAAAGTTGGAGGTATTGTACTGTAATATTTCAAGCACCAAAACGTGCAATTATCGAAGGTATATTTTCCTATAAATAGAAGCTCATTCTTCCTTCATTTCTCACCAATTCACTAAAGCTTTAGAGCAATTATTATAGAGAGAAATTATAGAGAGAAAGAAGAAGAGAAGTCTGCTACCTCACTATTCCGGTATCCAGTCTTCTTTTGAGGTAAGGGGTATTATTTTTTTCGTATTCATGAAGAGAGCTATTGTTATTCAATTCCTTATTATTACATTGGAATAACTTTTGTATACGCGACTCACTAGTATATATGGTAAAATTCTTCATTATTCTATTCTTTATTATTATGTTGAATAACTTTGTCATGCGCAAGCACCGCATACATGGTGAAATTCTTCTATTATTCCATTCTTTATTATTCTGTTTAATATCACATCGCGTGCGTTTACGCATGACACAGTTCCATTATTTATTATTCGCCGAATATTATTCTGCGTGCGTTTACGCATGACCTAGTTTCATTATTTATTATTCTATTAGAATATCACATGCGTGTTTACGCATAACTTTGGTTCCATTATTTATTATTATACTTGGAATTACTTATGCATGCGATTATCGTATGCACTGGTGAATTCTTACATTATTCCATTATTTATTATTTTGTTAGAATAACTTTGTTTGTGCGGCTCTATCGCATGCACGGTGAATTCTTACATTATTCCATTCCTTATTATTCTGTTGGAATAACCTGTCTATGTGGATTACCACATGCATGATGAATGACCTTTCGTATTCATTCTTTATTAAATTGTGGAAATGATCTGTTTACGTGGATTACCGCATGACAGATAAAAATTCATTTGTAGTTTCGTATATTCTATTATACTCGTATGAGATATCATTTCTTTTGTACTCGTCATGAAATATCATTTTATTTGGTATTTTCTGTTACGAGTTAGTATTCACGGGTTACTATTCAGCTAGTTATTAGTCACTCTAGTATTATTCACTCGGATATTCGGGCCACTTTTCATGCCGGAATACTATTCACGAGTTACTATTCATGGGTTACTATTCACCCAAATTACTATTCACCTGAATATTATTCACCCAAGTATTTGGAGTACTTTTCAGGTCGGGGTACTATTCACGAGGTACTATTCCCAAAATACTATTCACGGGATACTATTCACGACGAAAAATTTATTTTCTGTCTAAATTATTTTTGGTGCATGAATATTATTCTTGAATTTTACTCCACAAAGAAGTATTATGTTGACAATTTGGACATTATTGATTTCAGGATAAATTAACTTATAAATCTTTAAAATTTATCCTTGAACTTGTTTTATTGAATTATTATGCCATTGTCATCATCCTCATGCTTATATTGTGATGAAAGTCATCTTTGACTTACGTACATAGATGGACTTGGTATGATTATGACCAGGGATTATTCGGTATAATCATGACCTGTAATGTTATAAATAATGTGGTAAAATTCCTTAGTGGCCTGTAGTGCATTGATGGACAGTTTTTGGTATGATTATGACTAGGAATTATTCGGTATAGTCATGACCATTGATGATTTAATTAATATCCTTGGCCCATAGTGCATGGATGATTCGATGATGTGGTTTATTTGTTAAGCTGAATCTCAGCGATAAAAATTGATGAAATTTTTTTTAAATCATAGAAGATAGTAGATTTTATTCTCTACTTGACTTTTCTAATGGATTGCTTATTTCGCTACAGTTAAACTTGATGTCTATTGTATTTTATCAGTTTAACATTGTTGAAGGGTAATGATAATTTATCCTGCATTATCTTAGTCATAATATTTCTTACTGGGCTAGTTGAGCTCACCCTTTCTTTCATTGTTCTCTTCAGGAAATGAGAATATAGCTGGGACGAGTCGGGGAACGGAGTGACGATCCAGATGATAGTATTAGTAGTCCTCACTATTCTGTAAAATAGTGTGATAATAATACTAATGAGGACACCATTGAGTGTGGATATTGTCTAGATGACAATATTCTTGTTTAAACTCTCAGCTATGTTTTGTCGTATCTTACACGACTGTTGTATAATTAAGTTGTATTTGAATTTATGTGCCATGTATCTGGCCGACTCAAGATGGGTGATGTGTACTGTTTTGGGGAGTCTCGAATATCCTTGAGTTTTTTGGCTTCATCCAAGTATCGTTTCATTGGAATATTGATATGAACTTTCTTATTAAATATCAATATTTTTCTCGGGTTACTATTCACGAGTTACTATTCACCGGGGTACTATTTACTCTAGTATTATTCACTTGGGGATTCGGGGTATTTTTCATGTCGGGGTTACTATTCACAAGTTACTATTCACCCGGGTACTATTCACTCTAGTATTATTCACTCGGAAATTCGGGGTACTTTTCATGTCAAGGTACTATTCACGAAGTATTATTCACGGGGTACTATTCACCCGGGTACTAATCACCCAAAAAATTTATTTGTTTTCTGTCTAAATTATTTTGGATACATGGATATTATTCTTGAATTTTACTCCACAAAGCAGTATCATGTTGATAATTTGGATATTATTGAATTCTGGATAAATTAAATTATAAATCTTTAAAATTTATCCTTTGCTTTCATTTAATTGAATTCTTATATCATTGTCATCATCCTCATACTTATATTGTGATGAAAATCATGTTTGGCCCGTAGTGCATAGATGGACTATTTATTGGTTGATTATGATCAGGGATAATTCGGTATGATCATGACCATTGATGATTACAAGAATATTCTTGGCCCGTAGTATAGGAATAATTCGTGGACGTTATACTAATGAATATCCATGACCCGTAGTGCAGGGATGATTCGATGATGTGATTTATTTATTAAGTTGAGTCCCAACGATAAAATTGATGATAAACTTTTTAAATCATAGAAGATTGTAGATATCATGCTCTACTTGACTCTTCTAATGGATTGCTTGTTCCACTGTAATTAAACTTGACGTCTATTGTATTTTATCAGTTTAACAATGTTGAAGGCTAACGATAATTTATTATGCATTATCTTAGTCATAATATTTCTTACTTGGCTAGTCGAGCTCACCCTTTTTCTTTCATTGTTCTCTTCAGGAAATGAGAACGTAGCCGGGACTAGTCGGGGGACGGAGTGATAGTCCGAGATGGTTGTTTTAGTAGTCCTCACTATTTAGGGTGATAATAAATGTAATGAGGATTGAATTTGAGTTTGGATATTGTCTATGAGACAATATTCGTGTAAAAACTCTCAACTCATATTGTATAATTATGTTTGTATTTGTATTCAGTACCATGTATTTGGCGACCCAAGATGGGTGATGTATACCTATTTTGGGGCGTCATAATAAATATGGGAGGAATAAGAATGGTTCAATCCATTTTAATCTTAAACAAACATAATTTTTTTCATTCCATAAGAATAAGTTATTTTATTCTCACCTTCATTACTCCAATCCAAACGCAGCTTAGGGTCATGCTAAGCGCATATGAGGAGCTTGACAAGCTTAGAAACAAAGAGTTTCTACCACGTTAGTAAAATTATGCACTCTTACTAAAAATCTTAAATTGCTCTTTCACTTGCTAACACTCAAAATAGAAGTATCAATGTATCATGCTCGGATTCGACTTTCAGATTATACTCGTAATTTTATTTGAATTATTTTTTATACTTATATTTAAATTATATTATTAATGAATTTAAATCCTGCTTATAATTTTTTAAGTTAAATTTGAGTCGAACTCGAATCGATTTCAACCTTAGTCTCGTGCTAGAGAGAACCTTAAAAGATAGGTATATAACGTTTTAATAACTAATGTTAAGGGTCCATAATTTATTTATTTTATAAATTTTTTGTTGTATTACTTGATGGGAAAGTAAAACTTATTTTGAAAAGAGAGGTATAAGTTTTAACTAAGTTTGTTTGTAGTCTTAAATTTTAGACTTTAAATTAATTTTTGCATGATCAATCATAAATAATATAGGCAGCTATCAATTAATCAAATAATATAATAAGGGAAGTACTATTTTTACATATAATTTTGATATTTTACATAATTTCTCTTAGATAAAGGTGAGACTTATTTTATATTCATGTGAAAGATAAACGTATAAAAATATTAAAAATACATGTAAAAATATAATTTACCAATAATAATAGGGTCCTTAACACTAATGTACAACAATTAGAAAGTAATTACAAAAGTAAAACACACACAACATAATTACAAAAATAAAACAACACAATATAAAATTGATAAAATCAGTCCTATATTCAAGCAACTGAACAGAACACGCTCCTACATTTAAGCATTTGAACGAACACATGAACTTTGATATCGAAAATCCAAATCTTACGGTAGCGACATAACGAGATCGGAGAAGACGAAAATTTTTGTCGTCGACAAGACGCCGAGATCGATCGGCAAACTCGAGATCGGAGAAGAACAGATCAACGACGTATCTACCGGAGAAAAAGAAATCTCTTGTAGCGACGCAACTCTGAAATTGAAGAAAAACATAAAAGATCGACAACAACTTCAAGATCTGATTGTTGATCGTACTGCACTGATTGTTGATTCGTTATAATTTTGTATACCGAGGTATTTGAGTTTCCAATTTATATGCATAGTGTTACCCCGTGTTTACTACGTATTCGTCTATTGGTTACCTTTCTCAACTTTTTCGCTCTTTAAATGGTCACAAAGTCAGAATAATGAATGTTTTGAATGCAAAATGCATTTTAAAATATGTTTTATACTCTAGTTACTAAATACATATAAATTGGTTACTGTTTATTATTGATTTGGTTACTGTTTATTATTAATTTGGTTGATGTATAATGTTTATATGCTTGCTTTATAATTTTAAACATTATTCTACTGATATTTTTTATATTAATGATTACTTATTAAATACATTGGTTACCTTCCTGCAACTGTTGGTTACTGTCTAATCTGGATTTGGTTAGTATATAATGCTAACTTGGTTACTGTGTAAAATTGCAATGGTTACTGCATAATGTTACCCCCAGTTCATGTTCTGGTTACTAACATTATGTAGTTTGGTTACTGTTTGACATTGTGATGGTTACTTTACAGACCATAAGCTAACAGTAATATTACCATATATATTGAGTTCTTGTAAATATGTATTTAGATCTTTGTAAGGTGTTTATTTGGTTCTTGTATAATGTTATTGTGGTTTATAATTGTTTCTTTTATATTGGTGGTTACTTTACGGACCATAAGCTAACAAAGAATATTACCATATATATTGGTTCCTACTATCGCTGTTAGTTCTTGTCTGTCTGAATTTGGTTAGTATATAATCTTTGACTTGGTTCTTGTGTAAAATTGCAATGGTTATTGCATAATATTACCCCCCAGTTCATGTTCTGTTACTAACATTATGTAGTTTGGTTACTGTCTGACATTGAGTTGGTTACTTTACAGACCATAAGCTAACAAAGAATATTATCATATATATTGTTCTTGACTAATATATGTATTTAGATCTTTGTAAGGTGTTTATTTGGTTCTTGTATAATGTTATTGTAGTTTATAATTGTTTCTTTTTATATTGGTGGTTACTTATTGACTACATTGGTTACCTTTATACAACTGTTAATCTGATTATATATATTGGTTACCTTTATACAACTGTTAATGTTGACTTGGTTACTTTGTAAAATTATAGTGCTGACTTGGTTACTAACTAATGCTGACTTGGTTACTGACTAATGCAAACTTAATTACTGTAATGATTAATTGGTTACT
Organism: Panax ginseng; assembly: GCA_020205605.1. Taxonomy (NCBI): domain Eukaryota; kingdom Viridiplantae; phylum Streptophyta; class Magnoliopsida; order Apiales; family Araliaceae; genus Panax; species Panax ginseng. The sequence goes on from CM035132.1 coordinate 49,159,734, forward strand.
GTAATATTGGTTGCTGAAGCATATTAATGTACACTTCTACTTATGTTTTTAATATTAATGGTTACTTGTTAGCTACATTGGTTACATTCTTACAAAAGTTTGCCTTTAGTTGGTAACAAACAAATTATACTAGTTGTTTTTTACTATAAAAATGCAATGCAGAATGTATTTATCTTGTGTATACTAAGTAAATATATGTTGGTTACTGTCTAATTTAAATTTGGTTAGTATATAATGCTGACTTGGTTACTGTGTAATATTATCATGGTTACTGCATTATATTACTGTGTTTTATAGTGATTATTTTATATTGATGGTTACTGATTAACTACATTGGTAGGTACCTTCATACATCTATTAGTCTTTAATTTGTAACAAAGTCATTACTGATTATTTTGGTTGTAAAATGAATGTAAAAATATTTTTTATAATCTTGGCTACTAATTACATATATCTTGGTTACTGTATAATATGTATTTAGATATTGTAAGGTGTTTATTGGGTTACTCTATACTGTTATTCAGTTTTATAATTATTTCTTTTATATTGGTGGTTACTCATTGACTACATTGGTTACCTTCATACAACTGCTAATCTGATTATATATATTGGTTGTTGTATACTATTTAATTAATTCTGATATAATATTTATTTGGTTGCAGTGACAATTTGACAATTTCTGTCAAGTTTGGAGTGTCGGATTTTGGCGTTTTCAGATCCTAATTTCATTGGAAACGGGTCAACGATCAAAAGTCACTAGCGTCGCTAGTGAACTGCAGGGTTTTTTGGTCGAATTCCATCATTTAGGCCTTCAAAATTGCATGTAAAAATTTGATTTATTTTCTGGTTACTAAGATTATGTAATTTGGTTACTGTCTAATATTGATTTGGTTACTTTATAATGTTTATTTAGTTGTTAGACAATGGCTATTGACAGTAACCAATACAACAAATTTAATTGTTTACATGAATATATAATTGTTTACTGCTAGTAACTATTAACCACATGGTTGGTAACATTTTTGATGGTGAACAGTAACCAAAATTGATGTTGATTAATATTTTAATTTTTGATTCCATCATGAGTTATCAATATAAAGTAAACATATACATTGAACAATTGGTAACTGTTCTGAAATATTTTTATGTAAATTTGGTTATCCATCTAAAATAAAATGGTTACCTCTATATTCATATTTAGTTACCAACTGGCATAGACCATTTCCAAATAACTTTTATAACTATGTAATTTAAAAGTATCCATCAACTAGATAAATGGGAACCCTCACATGTACATTAAGCACTTGATAACTGTTCTGATATAAGTTTTTAATTATTTGGTTACTAACAAAAACTAAAATGGTTACCCTTATATGCATGTTTAGATACCAATTGCACCTCTCAAACTATTTTTATTTTAATATGAGATCTATAAGTAACCATATATATAAATAAAAACTCTCACATGTACATTTAACGATTGATGTTTGTCCTGATACAAGCTTGTAACTATCTCAACTTACTAATAACAAAAACATAATGTAACATAATAAAACAAGAACCACATAATTGTATGATAGTAACCAGAATATGTTTTAATGGTAACCAAAACATAAATTTCATGTAATGAAACCCAGTTTAGGCAATATGTATACTAAACAATTACATATTAACCAGAATAAAAATAACAGTAACAAAAATCCCACATCGAGGGCACAATAATAGTAGCCAAACCATAAGGTAACAGTAACCAAAACAAAATAAAGAAGTAACCAAATAGTTATATGAAAAATAACCAGAACATGTTTTAATGGTAACCAAAATAGAAACAACCTGTATATCCAACCCAGTTTAGGCAACCCATGTATACTCTTACATGTACATTTAACACTTGATATATATCCTGATACAAGTTTGTAACTATCTGGTTACTACCAGAAAATAAAATGGATACCCTTCTATGCATGTTTGGTTACCAACTGCACCTTTCAAATAATGTATCAGACACAACTTAATACGAACCAGTAAACAATGTCAAATAATTGATTATATAATCAAATATGTAATTCCATTCACATAAGCTCCAATAAAACATTACATACTCACTAACCATAACAAATGGTTATGGATATCCAACAAAAATCAAAGAACGAAACACAATTCAGAAGGACAAGACAACGACAATCGAACAAATCAAAATCTGGTACAAATCTTCCTGAAACTTGAGCTTTTTGGCTGCTGCTACTTTCTTCTTCATGGCTGCTCTCATTCTCTAGAAACGACTTCTACATTATGAACCTGTGGGAGGAAGAAAAATACATTGGGATTAGTGAATAGAGAGCCCATGTAGGATGTGTTTGTGGAAATGAAAGTAGAACTAAAAGAACTTAAACCTTGTAGAAGATATCTGAAGGAATTTACAAAAATAATACATCAATGTACACTAAGAAAATACATGGTTTAACCATACTAAAAAGTAACCGAATAGTTATATGACAGTAACCAAACCATGTTTTAATGGCAACCAACACAAAAAAAACATGTAGACCAAACCCAATTTAGTCAACCAATGTATACTAAGCAAATATAAGGTAACCAAAATAACATAAAAAAAGTTACCAAAATCCCAAATTGAGGGAACACGAATGGAAACAAAATCCCAACTCAAGGAAACAAAAATGGAATCCAAATCAGAAAATAAAGTAACCAAAAACATACTAAAAAAGTAACCAAATATTTATATGATAGTAACCAAAACATGTTTTAATGGTAACCAATACATAAACAACATGTACACCAAAACCAGTTTAGTCAACCATATATACTAAGCAAATACACTCAGTAACCATAACAACATAAAAAAAGTAACCAAAATATCAAATCAAGGTAACAGAAATGGTATCCGAATTTCAAGCTAACAGTAACCAAAACATAATGCAGAAGTAACCAAACAGTTATATGATAGTATCTATTTTTTATTACTTGAAGCTATAACATAAGCATTACATCAAGCCCCCATAAATTGGTCTTGTGTCAGTATATGATACAGAAGTAAAATGACAAAATGAAGATGAGACAATCATGATCATTCAAAAGTAGACTAGATATGTTAAGAGTCTAAACAATTTTAAAATAATTATCCACTTTAGCAAATATTATGCTGTTAAATGATGTCTATCGCAAATAACCCAGTCATAGAGATAAAGAAAAATTCCTTCAATAAAAAAAATTAACATAAACAGAATGTCGCCAGAAGTACAAACTCAGAGTATGACAACATCACTTCAACCATGTACATATCGCATGGTAGGTTCCAAAAGGAGGCGGTTCTACCAAAGCAAAAACTCCATCGTCTGAAGAAGTAGATTCAGTCCGTTGACGACGAGTGACTTCAAGAGGAGTGAAAGAAATAGTAAGGGCGGAGAGAAGAAGAAGAAGAATAAGAAGAAGAAGATTTTAGAGAGAGAAATACCAGAACAAAGGATATGGGAGTTGGGAGAAAAATAAGGAAGAAGAAGAAGATTTCACGCGTGCGGAGAGAAGAAGAAGAAGAATAAGAAGAAAAAGAAGAAGAAGAAGAAGAAGAAGAAGAAGAAGAAGAAGAAGAAGATTTTAGAGAGAGAAATACCAGAACAAAAGATATGGGAGTTGGGAGAAAAAGAAGGAAGAAGAAGAAGAAGATTTAACGCGTTTAAAAAAAACCCACCAGATTTGCCATATCAGCCCATTAATACTAATCCCTTAAATTAAGGAATCCTAATTGCGCTATTATTGTAAATAAATATGGAAAAGTGTAATATTTTTGTAATTATTTTATAGGTGTATGATTTTTGTAATTATTTCTAAAAAAGTACTAATAAATGTAATTCTTCCATAATAATACTCCATTACTTTGTGACACCATTTGAAAATTTAGATTTTAAAACCTAAACACAATGAAAGCCTGATGCCCGAGCCCAATGCTACCCTTGGCAAAGACGATTGTCGAGAATATGTGAGGAGTTTGACAAGTCTATAAATAAATACTTTCCAATACGTTGACAAGATTATACGCTTTCTCGCTAAAAACTCTAAATTGCTCGCTTGCTTAATAATATTCACAACAGAGATGTTCCATAATGACTACAACTATTAATTAATCATAAAAATAAAAATTGTTATTTTTAAAAGTAAAAATTAATATTTTCATAAACAAAAACTCTATGTGAACATAAAGATTGAACATAAAAATTAGACATGAATTTATTTAAACTTTAATTATTTATATTTTGACCCCAATCGTGGGTTAAAATATAAATAATTGAAGTTCAAATACATTCATATCTAATTTTCATGTCCACCTAGAAGAGTTCTTTCATAAAATCTCTCTCGCACAAGTGTGTGACTCATTTACTATTTATGTAAGATGAATTTTGTAAAACTATCACTTTTACTTTTGAAAATATCAATTGCCTAAAAATATTATAGTAGATAATTTTAAAACTGGACAACTACACCAAAGATACTATCCAAAGGACATATATTGTATGACCCTGACTTTATTAAATAAAAGTATTCAATTTTCTTTATAATTTTTATTATAATTAGTAAATGATTAAATTGATAAAATGTTTAAGTTAAGGGTGATATGTGTAAATTATGAAAGTGTATCAGAAAATATTCGTTCTGTCGGGAATAATAGGTAAAAGTATGACGGTGCTAAAATAGCCAACCATTAGTGGGCCCTACAATGAAATATTATCGAATGCAGAAAATGACATAAATAACATTTTTAATAAAAATTGTCAACGATATCATCACTTTCAACTGTTTAAATATCCGGTGATAAAAGTACAGTAGCACGCGGTATTCTACAGTGACACATTACATTCCATAGTATCACACGGTATTGCACAATACTTCATATTATTGATTAAATAATTGTTACAGTAATAACTGCATAATATTTTATATTATTGAACTCAATAATTGTCACAGTAGCACATGCACAATATTTCATATTATTATATTAATAACTGACACGACACAGTAACTCGTATTATTTGATATGATATTATTAGATCAATAAATATTATTGACAATGTCTAAAACGTTTTGTCAAGGAAATGAGTTATTTAATTGTGCATCGTTTATACGGAAGGTCCCCTCTTTCTTGGGAACGATTTGGTTGTCAATATTATAAGTCTATAATAATTATACTCTGAAGAAATTAGTGAGTACCAGTCCACTGTAGTAAGCACATGGATTTAGGGATGTTACAATAATTATAACATCATCTCATTATTGAACCAATAATTGACATCGTAGCATGGGTAGTAATGGAAAGTTGCATACATAGAAGTCACATGTATTAATTAGTTAGGCCGACTCAATATTTGAAGAATATTAATATTTGTGGTATCAATACATTAAGTCAATAATGTAGAAAACGGATAATATAATTAAAAATAAGGATAATGAAATAAATTTTTTGATAATGGATTAATCTTTTTGAATATATAATGATAATGAAATAATCTTTTTGATAATGAATTTATCTTTTTGAATAAATATTGATAATGGATTATTCTTTTTGAATAAAGTAAATATAATGGATGAAAATAGGTAATTATTATGTTTAAAGTAAAGATAATGGATAAAAATGGGTAATCATTATGTTTAAAGATAATGATAATGGATGAATAATGTATTTATAAAATGTGAAATATTTTGGCTAGAAATAGGAAGACTTAACATAAGGAAATTCATAACTTCCTTGCTTATACTTCCTTCCACTCTCTAAAAATTTCTTAGTGTAAGTTCTCTCTAAGTGTGTTAGCATATCTTGAGTATTTGTGAAGATCAATAAAGAGTACGAGTATTGTTCAAGTAAGTCTTTCTATAAAAGCTGGTCAAACACCCACGCACATCACACGGTGTTTACAATTCTTCCTTTAGAAATCTTATTTTAAAAAACTTTATTTGGAAGATTTTATTTTGAAGCTTATTATGTTCACTACACAAATTTATACTATATAGTCACTTTTGATAATTTTATAATATATGAGTTAGTGTACACCATATGTGATTGTTACTAATTAAAGAATAAATATATTTAGGTTGATAAACTTCATAGAAAGTATCATGCAATCACTTGTTAATTGAGGTAAAGGATATCATTTTCTTTCATACTCCTAAATCTAAATTTACTTTGATAAGTATTGCTTCTATAATTCCTGAAATGATTAAAGTTCCTTTGAGATTTGCACTTCATCTAAAATCATTTCACTTGAACTTTTTATTTACATGAACCTTTGTATTAAATTTTAAATCGTTATCTTTGAAATATCATTCTTGAATTTGACTCCACATTTTTGTCATCATGTTGAAAATTTAGACATTATTGAACTCTGGACAAATTAAATGTCAAATCTCGAATATTTATTCCTTTATCTTATTATTCTTACAACTTTCGTTCATCCTTTATATCACTGTTATTCAAAACAAGTTATTGTGAAAATCTTTGGCATGAGTGCAAAGATAATATGATTGGTGAATGTCTTTGGCCTGGGTGCGAAGACGATATATTTGTTAAGTGTCTTGGTCTGTATGGTAAGGACATGTGATGAAAAGTTTTCTTTGGACCGTAGTGCAAAGATGGACTATTGATTGACATAATCATGACCATTGGTGTTATAAATGAATATATTTGACTTGTAGTGCAAAGATGAACTGTTGAGTTGCATGATTATGATCAGAAACTATTGACTGGTGTTACATGGATAAAATAATGATGATGAGCTTTTAAATTGGAGAAGATTGCACTAGTACAAAAATGATCTTTGGACACGGTTGGGAAAAATTAAAGGGACACAGTGGCAGCAAGACCCGTGATAAAATTTTTTTTAAGGGTAATGGTCACGGGATTAGGTAGTCAAGTTTAGGTACGGTGATTCACTGGGACTAATATCGATATGTAATTTTTTTGTCACGTAGGTTTGTAATTAATGTGACTGTGACGCCCCCAAAATAGGTCCACACGACCCATTCTGAGTCGCCAGATATCACTCTATAAAAATCAAATACAAACTTCATTTATATTAATCGTTGAATCGTCATAAGCAGATACGACAACAGATAAGCTGTGAGTTTTAATACAATATTGTCTTGTAGACAGTATCCAAACTCAAATTATTACAATGCCATATAAAATACAACAACAAATATTTTAAGACCCCAAAGAAGAACGAGAAGATTACTATCATATTCATTCTAATGAGGTGCATTTTTTGACGCTTTCAAAGTCGGGTTCTCATCACCCTATTGTTGTTCGCCAAAATCAATTATTAAGTGATGTATAAAATATGACACACACATCTTAGGTCCTCAATATAATTATCTGTTGCATGTCATGTCGTTTTATAATGTATTGAGAAACTTCGACAATCTTAGACCATCACACTATTTCCCTGTTATCCCCGTTCGACCCAGCTACACTCTTATTACCAGAAAGAAATTGTGAAGCAAAGGGTCAACACAAATAGCCCAGTAAAGAATATAATGACTAAAGATAATTAAATTATGAATAGCCTTCGTCAATAATAAATCAGAGATTTAGAATATATGGTAGATGATAAAACTTTTCAACCATAGTTGCAGCGGAACGAGAAATCCATTAGAAGAGTCAAATAGACCATCAGGTCTATTATCTTCTCCATGTTAAAAGTCCACCAATAATGTTTTATCCCTGTAACATCAATCAACAATTCCCATCCCACAAACATATGAATAACTCATAATCATAATTGTGATTCTAAATTTCTTTTCGCACCTGTGATCGAAGATAATTTTTATCACCTATCTTCACCTGAAACATCAAAAATCATGGTTATACCAAATCACAATTCCTGCTTATAATCATACTAATAAATTCATCTTTGCACTACGGCCAAATATATTCATTAACAATTTATTTTTTCACTACAGGCCAAAGACATACAACTGTATTTTAGAAGAGTCAAGTAGAGCATGATATCTACTATCTTTTACGAATTAAAAGTGTATAATCAATATTTTATCATTTGAGACTCGGTTTTAATAAATAATCCACATCATCGAATTATCCCCGCACTACGACGACAAGGATATTCATGTAATCATCAGTGGTCATGATTATACCGAATAATCCCTGGTTATAATCATACCAATAACAATCCATCAATGCACTACGGGCCAATGAGGACTTTTACCACATCATTTATAAAATTACGAGTCATGATTATACCGAATGATACCTGGTTATAATCATACCAATAAACAGTTCGTCTATGCACATAAGCCAAAGATACTCATCAATCAATAGTTCATCTTTGCATGTAAGCCAAAGATATTCAACTGTAAACCCAATAATCAACAGTCCATCTTTGCACGTAAGCCAAAGATGGCCTTCATCATAATATAAGCATGAGGATGATGACAATTATATAAGCATTAATCAAACGAAAACAAGGATAAATATTAAAGACTTTAAATTTATCTAAATATTATCAATCACTTAATAAACTTATAATCTAATATTATTAATATTATAACAATATTTTAATCACTTCTTAAACTTATAAACAATTTATTTTAATTGTTTATACTTTACCAAATAATACATTTAATCATTCAAAAATGCCATACTCATAAGATTTCATCACCAATGATCAAATCCCTCATCAAAAATCTGCATATACCCTATATAGGATTCCCAAGCCATAGAATCCTATTTTCCAATTTTGTTATTTCACATAACATATATCAATTCATTTACTCATAACTAGTTCATTTTTATGAAAAATACCAAATCAGTCCCAAAAATATTTCTTTTCTAGGATTTAACAGAATATAATCTCATATTAAACATATATTTTTCTCAGAATTTTTAAAATTCATTTACTATTTTTCATATGGCCAAAACTGCCGAATATTTAGATATTTATCATAAATTGTACTTTTGTTCAAAAAGTCTAAAATTTACAGGGTATACCCCTGTGATATACATGTATTTCTAATAAAAATTTCACAAATTTTGGAGTTAATCGTAAGGAGTTATAAGGGTTTACTTTTAAAATAGTCTTTTCCCATAAAATCCATAACTCTTAATCTATACATCCAAAAATCGCCATCTTTGGACACAATATAGAAAACTCATCAAATTATCATTTCAAAATTTTCCAGAATTTTTGAGATTCAGAAAAATTACGAAACTGCAAATGGATTTTCACCCGCCATGCGGTAATCCACGTAGAGAGATCATTTCCATAATTTAATAAAGAATGAATACGAAGGATCATTCACCATGCATGTGGTAATTAAAATAGACAGGTTATTCCAACAGAATAATATAGAATAGAATAATGTAAGAATTCACCATGCATGCGATAGTAATCGCATGCATGATATTCCAAATGTAATAATAAATAATGAAACCAAGTCATGTAAACGCATGTCAAGGCAAGATATTCCGACGTAAAAAATAAATAATCGAATTCAAGTCATGCGTAAACGCATTGTATAAGATATTTTTCAAAAAAATGGAATAATAGAAGAATTTCACCATGCATGCGGATTGCAGATGATAGGTTATTCCAACATAATAATAAAGAATGGAATAATGTAAGAATTTGTTATATATATTAATATTATATTAAATTTTCTCTTTTGTTTGGTGTTCTAAGCATTTTCCTATAAATAGGGTGCTTAGGTTAGAATTAAAAATCACACCGTAAATCAAGTTTTCTCTCTATATTATCGAGCGTATTCTTGTGAGTATTTTGAGTATACTTTGAGTATTGCTATATGGTGCAAGTTCAAGTCATAGCCTATATCCAGTGTTTCAACTAGAAGTACTGTCTTTCGAGGTAAGGGATATTATTTTTTTTCATAATGATATTATTTCTTCAATATCATTATGCTGAAATATTGATCTGAAGTTTTTATCAAATTTGGAACTTTTGGTGTCGGAGTTACTATTCACGTATACGGCACTATTCACGTATACGGTACTATTCACGAATACGGCATTATTCATCGAAAAATAAAAATTTTTCTTTTCGTCCAAAATATCTATTGTGGATACTAGCTTTGATTGTATCCATGTTTTGTTCATTCTTGAATTTTACACCACTATGATTATTTTTGAGGTATTTTTGGACATGGATAAAACAAAGTACGAATCCTTAATCCTTAATTCTTGTCATTTTGTTTCAATTGGATTCGCTTTTTTTAAAATTTTTCATCATCCTCGGTCTTAAATGATGATATTATTGAATATCTTTGTCCTATAAAGGCAAAGATGAATGATTTCGATGAATATCTTTGGCCGTAGTCTGAAAATTTGAGCAGTGTTTAGATGAACATGACCAATTGATGAATATCTTTGGCCTGTAGTGCAAAGATGAATATTTGATTCTAGATATATATTGATTGATGTTACAGGGATAAAAGATAGACGATGAAATTTTAAATTCATATATAGAAGATAGTAGTTTGCATTCTCTACTTAACTCTTCTAATGAATTGTTGTTTTCGCTGAAGTTGTTGATTTAAAACTGGTTGTCTATTGTATTTTATTAGATTTTTCCCTGTTGAAGACTAACGATAATTTGTTGTATATTATCTTAGTCATAATATTCTTTACTGGGCTAGTTGAGCTCACCCTTTTCCTTGTTGTTCCGTTTTTCTTCTCAGGAGGCGAGAATGTAGCGAGTACTAGTCGGGGTATGGAATGAAGGTTCTAGAGAGAGTTGTTTAGTAGTCCTCACCATTTTTGCAAAATAATGTATCAATAATTATGATGGGGATTTATTTGCGTGTGGATATTGTCTAGATGGCAATATCTGTATTTAAACTTACAGTTTATATGTTGTAATAATAAAGTTGTAGTTATTTCTGTACCATGTATTTGGCGACTCAGAATGGGTTGGATGGAATGGACCTATTTTGGGGGCGTCACACTAATAGTAAATCATGTGAATCAATAGTTCTAGACATGTGAAAATACGAATTACAGTATAGTACCTCCAACTATACCTTCATTTTCAACTTAGTCATGCAAGTATTATCAATCTTGCACCAACTCCCTTAATAGTACAAGAATGTGAATCAATAGTACACACATGTGAATAAATAGTTATAATCATGTGACTTAATAGCAATTAATTGCTCATTTATCCGGTTAAATATCCAATTGGTCAATATAACCTCCAGACATCAATTATTATTGAAATAAATGTCGATTTCCACTAACACTAACAATCCCAACACAATGGAAATATTTTTCTCAAAAATTTCATTTTTGAAATTTTGAAGTTTGACTTTTTCCGAAAAAGTCAACTGTTGACTTTTTTTGACCAAAAATTCAACCCCAACAAATTTTATGTTTATAGTCTATTTCTACTAATTTCATTGTTCCAGACTCAAATATCACGTCTGCGTCTCCATATTCAACTCTGAACTCAAATTCAATTTTTAATAACATTCATCATTAATATTATAACTCACAATATTTAACAACCAAGTCATTCCCAGGAAAAAGGGGACTTTTGTGACGCCCCCAAAATTAGATATTCATCACCCATCTTGAGTCGCCAGATACATGGTACAATAATACAAATACAACTTAATTATACAACGATCGTGAAAAATACGACGACATATATACTGTGAGTTTTAATACAAATATTGTAACGTATTTCATACGACAATATTCAAACTCAAATTAATACATGCCATATAAAGTACAACAACAAATATTTCAAGTCTCCAAAAGGATACGAGAAGATTTCTGTTCTCTTCATTTTACTGCGGTGAACTTTTGACGCTTTCAAGGTTGGGTTCTAATCACCCTATTGTTGTTCACCAAAATCAATTATTAAGTGACGTATAAAATAAGACACACACATCTTAGGTCCTCAATACAATTATATATTGCATATCATGCCATAGGGAGGACTAATAATGCTATCATCTGGACCGTCACTCCGTTCTCCGACTCGTCCCAGCTATATTCTCATTTCCTGAAGAGAACAGTGAAAGAAAGGGTGAGCTCAACTAGCCCAGTAAGAAATGTTATGACTAAGATAATGCAGAATAAATTATCATTAGCCTTCAACAATGTTAAACTGATAAAATACAATTGACATCAAGTTTAACTGCAACGGAACAAACAATTCATTAGAAAAGTCAAGTAGAGAATAAAATCTACTATCTTCTATGATTTAAAATGTTTTCATCAATTTTTATCGCTAAGACTCAGCTTAATAAATAAACCACATCATCGAATCATCCCTGCACTATGGGCCAAAGATATTCATTAAATCATCAATGGTTATGACTATACCGAATAATCCCTGATCATAATCATACCAAGTCCATCTCTGCACGTAAGCCAAATATATATAACAATAAAACCAATAATCAACAATCCATCTTTGCACGTAAGCCAAAGATATATAATTCAATAAACAACAGTCCATCTTCGCACGTAAGCCAAAGATAACTTTCATCACCATATAAGCATGAGTATGATGACAATGATATAAGCATTAATCAAACTAAAACAAAGATAAATATTAAAGACTTTAACTTTATCCAAATATTATCAACCACATAATAAATTTATAATCTAATATTGTTAATATCATAACAATATTTTAATCACTTCTTAAACTTATAAATAATTTATTTTAATTGTTTACACTTTACCAAATAATACATTTAATCATTCAAAAATGCCATACTCATAAGATTTCATCACCAATGATTAAATCCCTCATCAACATCTACATATATCTTATATAGGATTTCTCAAGCCATAAAATCCTTTTTTCTAACTTTGTTACTTCACATAACATATTTAACTCATATGTTCGTAACTAAACTATTTTCATGAAAAATACCAAATCAGTCCCAAAAATATTTATTTTCTAGGATGTAGCATAATATAGTCTCATAATGAACATATATTTATCTCGAAAATTTTAAAATTCATTTACTATTTTTCAAAAATCAATTTCTAATTAATTCCTTAAGAAATTAGCTACCTCAAGTTTAACTCCAAAAATTCCCAAATCATGGCAGAATCTTACACATGATAACGTGAGGTTCTAGTTTAAATTTCATGGTCATCGGAGTTATAGAAATCCGATTATAGCATTTTTCGTTGCAAAAATCTAAATATGGAAATGGTCATAACTTGCAAATTATAAGTCGGAATGAGCTCATTTTTGGACAGGAGGTACCTTATACCATATACTTTCATGTCCCAAATGGCCAGAATTTTTCTCACAAATTAAATAGCGAAATAGTCCTTACAAAATTATGGGCAGCAACTTTTTGGTATTTTGTAATTTTTGACTCCTTTGCTAAAATCAGTCCACACGAAAATCTACAACACCTTTTTCAGTGATTCCACTTGGATAAGTTATAAGACTCATAGATCTAACTCAAGGAGTTGACCACACTCAAAAATTCGAAATATAATAGGAGATATGGTCAATTAAATTTTATGTTACGTTTTTACCAAAATATGATTTTTCAAACCTTTGTGATTTTTAAGAAACTTTCATGTTTTCACATAATAACCAACATAACTCACCATAACACTTACTAATACCACACATATACCCATGATTTTCATCAGTTCAATGCTTTTATTATGACTTTCATCATAATCAACGTAAACAGATCTTTTCCATAATTTAATAAAAATGAACACAAAGGATCATTCACCATGCATGTGGTAATTCACATAGACAGGTTATTCCAACAGAATAATAAAGAATGGAATAACAGAAGGATTAACCATGCATGCGATAGAGACCGCATGCATGTTATTCCCAACGAATAATAAATAATCGGAACCAGTCGTCGTGAAATTCACAATCGAAGCGGGATGTTCCAACATAATAGTAAAGAATGGAATAACAACGAAATCACCATGCATGCGGTATTAGCAGATAGATAGGTTGTTGCCGCCCCCAAATTAGGTATACATCACCCATCTTGAGTCGCCAAATACATGGTACAAAATTCAAATACAACTTAATAATACAGCAGTCGTGTAAAATACGACAAAATATATGCTGTGAGTTTAAATACAAATATTATCATCTAGACAATATCCATTCTCAATTGAGTCCTCTTAGACAGTATACAAACTCAAATTTAGTCCTCATTACATTTATTATCATACTATTTAACAGAATAGTGAGGACTACTAATGCTACTATCTGGACCGTCACTCCATTCTTCGACTAGTCCCGGCTATGTTCTCATTTCCTTAAGAGAACAATGAAAGAAAGGGTGAGCTCAACTAGCCCAGTAAGAAATATTATGACTAAGATAATGCAGAATAAATTATCATTAGCCTTCAACAATGTTAAACTGATAAAATACAATAGACATCAAGTTTAACTGCAGCGGAATAAACAATCCATTAAAAGAGTCAAGTAGAGAATAAAGTCTACCATCTTTTATGATTTAAAAAGTTTTTCATCACATTTATCGCTGAGACTCAGCTTAATAAATAATCCACATCATCAAATCATTCCTGCACTACAGGCCAAGGATATTATTTAGTATCACGACCACGAATTATCCATCCACTACGGCCAAAGATAATTGTGTTTTCATCAACGGTCCTGATCATGCCATAAAATAATTCATCTTTGCTCCCTTGGCCGAAGAGAATCCATAGCCATAATCATACCAAAAACTGTCCATCAATGCACTATGGGCCAATGAGGACTTTTTCCATATCATTTGTAACATTACGGTTATGATTATACCGAATAATCCCTGGTCATAATCATACCAACTCCATCTATGCAATACAGGTCACAGATGACTTTCAATATAATATAAACATGAGGATGATGACAATGATATAAGAATTCAATAAAACAAGTTCACGAATTAAATTATCCACGAACTAACAACGTCCAAATTGTCAACATGATACTTCTTAGTAAAATAAAATTAAAAAATGCTCAGAAGAATTTTCATGAAAAAATACTGGATGAAGCTCAAATATCAAGAATATTCCATTAATTTCATGGAGTATAGAAGTCAAAACTTTAACCAATTGAGTATAATAAAGAATGGAATAACAAAAGAAATCACCATGCATGCGGTACTTTGCATGACGAAAGTTATTCCAACAGAATAATAAATAACGGAACCGAATCGGTGAAACTCACAATTGAAGCGGGATGTTCCAACAGAATAATAAGGAATGGAATAACAATGAAATCACCATGCATGCGGTACTTGGCATGATAAAAGTTATTCCAACGAGAATAATAAATGGAACCAAAGTCGGTGAAATTCACAATCGGCGTGGATGTTCCAATGAATAATAAAGAACGGAATAATAAAGACAGAACCAGGTCCGGCGTAAAGCACAGACAGGATACTCCAATAGAATAATAAAGAACAGAATAATAAAGAATGAAACCAGGTCAGGTGAAATTCACACCGACAGGATATTCCGACAGAATAATAAATAACGGAATAATAAAAGAATTTTACCAATTATGCGGTACTTCACATAAACAGGTTATTCCAACATAATAATAAAGAAAGGAATAACAGAAGAAGATCACCATGTATAGGGTAGACCGCGTATACAGGTTATTCCAACAGAATAATAAAGATGGAATAACAGAAGTTTTCTTCATGAATACAAAAGAATAACACCCCTTACGGGTACAACAAATAATATCCCTTACCGTATAAAGAAGAACTGAATAAAGAAGTAGTGAAGTAGTAGAATACTTTTCTTCTTTCTCTCTCTATAGTTTCATTGAATTCATAAGAAATAATGAAGGAATGAGCTTCTATTTATAGAAGAATGGAATGCATAGTAACTAATTCATGAACAGTCCAGATCGATTTACTTTAATCTGACGGTCCATATTTAAAGCAAAATCTTTAAATAAAATATAATATATTCTATTTTATATAAAAAGATTTTTACTATACAAACACTATGCAGGCACTATGCAAACACTATGCATAATAAAATATAATATATTCTAATTATTGTCTAATAAAATAGATAACTTTATAAAAGTATTTTGTTTTATATAAAAAGTTTTTACTATTAGCCTAATAAAACGAATAACTTTATAAAAGTATTTTGTTTTATATAAAAAGTTTTTCTGTTTTATTACATTAATAATACGAATAAAACAAAACTTCGTCATCATATAAAATATCGACAATAATTGAATCAAACTGAGTGACTTCTCACATAAGCATTAACAATCAATACCGGTAAGCTACTACTAACCAACCACATGACATTCTTTATTTTTTACTACCGAGTAGTTCAACAAGATTAATGGTAAAACTTCCGCCGTTATTTTTAATAAAATATTATTGTCGTTTTCTCGATCCGACAATAATTCCGTTAATAAGGTCTACTAATGATTGTATCATTGTCATTTAATATTCCCAACACAAAGAATATTCCCTGACCAATCGAATATAATATAACAACTTGCATACTTTGCAAAATTTATAAATACTACCCACAACTATAACCTTATCTCAAATTCACACCATAATATAAAAAAATATTTTGAGAAAATTTAAATCTTTATTCGTAAAATTTGGGATTTTACAATCTCCCCTCCTTATAAAATTTTGCCCTCGAAATTTACGTACGTACCTGGTATACCGAACATATGAGGACACTTCGTCCGATTCTAACTCTTGAGGTATATCCTTTGAGTGTTGAATACATTCCAAGATTTTAACAGGTACATCTTCATACGTTAAATCTTCTGCTATCTCGTCTGGTTCTAAATCAATAATGTGGTTCGGGTCATCCGCGTATTTATGTAACATCGGTACGTGATAAACATTATGAACATGCAACATATTTGGCGGTAAAACGAGTCTATAAGTCACAGTTCCTACTTGATCGAGGATTTCAAATAGGCCAATTAAATTGAGCGTTGAGTTTTCCTCTCTTTGTCGATTCTTGCTCTAGAATAACGCCATCTTGAACCTTCTTCTTCACATTCATCAGCTCTGAGTATTTAGCTTGAGCGGCTTTAACTTTATCGATTAAAGTAAATTCTACTCGTATATTCGTTATCTTCACGTGGGTTCGTATATTCGCACTCGTAAACGCATACGATCTTCTACTCAATGCGTTAGCTACCACGTTCGCTTTTCCACGATGGTATTGAATGGTACGATCGTAATCTTCAACAGCTCGAGCCAACGTCTTTGGCGCATGTTACGTTCGTTTTGGGTGAAGAAAATAGTTGAGGGTTTAAGAAATGGGTTTTGTACTGGGGTCAATACAAAATTTGATTTCACGCTCTGGAGTAGGCCAATAAGTCTTCAAGAATACGTCAGGAAATTTATTAACAATAAAAAATGTCATTCAAAACTGTGACCCTCATCCAAGACTTGGATAGAACGTCATATTGATACCTATCAACTTGCCACCGTCATTCACGACGTCGCCTACAGAAAGTCTAGCTTCGGTGCATTCCACACAAGGAAGTCAACAACGAAAGGATCAGGGCTCTTTACTTATGGCTTAATATGGCAGTGATTAACTTTAGTGGTTTAGTTGTTTAACTTCACATAACAGGTTGGTTAGGAACATGAAAGCTAACAACCTTACGAAAAGCATGATGAGTAGTTAACCAATCGATTTCTAAAATCACATCAAAAACAAGTATTTTCAAAGAGATAAGATCGACAGATAATGTGAAAGTGTTGATTTGAATAAACAAGATTTATAAACAGTGGAGGTAACGAAGGTTTCTCCTAACGAAGTTTCAACCAATAAGTCAAAGTCTAACTTCTTAGGAGTTAAATTACGTTAAACACATCTAGGTGAAATAAAAGAGTGAGTAGAACCGGTATCTAACACGGTATAGACTTTGCAAGAGTTTATGATTAACTTACCCGTGATAATTTTATTCAGGTTCCTCGTCACGAAAAAAAAATGCTCTCTCTTAAACTACCGGCTTCGTCTTGTCTAGGACATCCTTTGGCATCACCATCCCAGCTGGACTTGACTTCACCATACGACAAAATTGAGCTAGGTGACCTTCTCTTCTGCAATTAAAACACGCTTTGTATTGTTGTGTACAGTTTGGACGGATGTGTCCCTCCTGTCCGCATTTAAAACATACGACCGATGGTCGTTCTTCTTCATTTGAAACGGGTGCTGGTGCTGCTGTCTTTCCATCAATATTGAACCTTCTCTTCTTGAAATTTCCACTTCTATTATCTTGGCCATGATTACCATCGAAGTGGTTACCATTCTTGGCATGATAATTTTCCCCACGATGGTTATCATTATTCCGATGATCATTGTCACCGGTACGATTATTATCGTGTTGTTGGTCGTTGCCTTTTGGTTGTGCTGACTCATTATCGCATTCCAATAACTGAGCCCTATTCACAATATCTGAATATAAACAAAGTTTGTGAGAAATGAGGTATTCACGTATATTGGGTTTCAAACCTCGCAGAAACATTCGCGTCATTTTCTCCTCATTATCGACCAAATGGGATGCAAACCGGGATAATTTCGCAAACTTAGCCTCGTACTGCGACACGGTCATATTGTTTTGCTCCAACTTGATGAATTCCACCTCTTTCATGTGACGAATACTTTTGGGAAAGTACTTGTCGTTGAACAGCTCTTGAAACTTCTCCCAAGACATCTTGAGTGCAACAGGCTGGGTACGTTTTACAGATTCCCACCAATGATCTGCTTCTTCACGCAACATAAAGGTGGCGAATGGAACTTTTTGCTCCTCTGAGCATCCCAAGACATCAAATATCTTGGTGATCTGCTTTAACCACGTCTCCGCCTTAAGTGGTTCTGGATTTCCCAAAAACTCCGGTGGTCCCAGCTCCTTAAACCGCTTAGCGGACCAACCGTAGGTTGCCATTATTTCCACCTATATTTTGAACAGAGTCTCTCTTTACCGTTGTTGCATGAATTGCATAAAGCCTCTGAACATTCCATCGTTCATCATTTTGTCAGTGTTGTTGTTTGCCTGAGGATTGTCGCCTTCTTGATGCATATTATCCTGATTATTGATATGTGGAGACTCAACGGTCTCCTGTGCTCCATTGCTATTCTCAACATTCTCGGATGCCATTTTCAAACACTGCCACAAAACAAGGGTTAATTAACATATCACATATTATCCCTATACTTTGACCGACCAATTAAATAACAAATAAACTTAGGTAGGTCATACTAGTGAAGGAATTCCCCGTCCCTCCCCTCCTAGTTCTTGTCTCACATCTCAGCTAGGGATCATATCCCTAAGCTTTGATACCAACTGTGACGCCCCCAAAATAGGTATACATCACCCATCTTGAGTCGCCAAATACATGGTACAAAATTCAAATACAACTTAATAATACATCAGTTGTGTAAAATACGACAAAACATATGCTGTGAGTTTAAATACAAATATTGTCATCTAGACAATATCCATTCTCAATTGAGTCCTCTTAGATAGTATACAAACTTAAATTCAGTCTTCATTACATTTATTATCATACTATTTAACAGAATAGTGAGGACTACTAATGCTACTATCTGGACCGTCACTCCATTCTTCGACTAGTCCCGGCTATGATCTCATTTCCTGAAGAGAACAATGAAAGAAAGGGTGAGCTCAACTAGCCCAGTAAGAAATATTATGACTAAGATAATTCAGAATAAATTATCATTAGCCTTCAACAATGTTAAACTGATAAAATACAATAGACATCAAGTTTAACTGCAGCGGAATAAACAATCCATTAAAAGAGTCAAGTAGAGAATAAAGTCTACCATCTTTTATGATTTAAAAAGTTTTTCATCCATTTATCGCTGAGACTCAGCTTAATAAATAATTCATATCATCAAATCATTCTTGCACTACAGGCCAAGGATATTATTTAGTATCACGACCACGAATTATCCATCCACTACGGCCAAAGATAATTGTGTTTTCATCAACGGTCCTCATCATGCCATAAAATAATTCATCTTTGCTCCCTTGGCCGAAGAGAATCCATAGCCATAATCATACCAAAAACTGTCCATCAATGCACTACGGGCTAATGAGGACTTTTTCCATATCATTTGTAACATTACGGTCATGATTATACCGAATAATCCCTGGTCATAATCATACCAAGTCAATATATGCAATACAGGTCACAGATGACTTTCAACATAATATAAACATGAGGATGATGACAATGATATAAGAATTCAATAAAACAAGTTCATGAATTAAATTATCCAGGAACTAACAACGTCCAAATTGTCAATATGATACTTCTTAGTAAAAAAAATTCCAAGAATGCTCAGAAGAATATTTCCATGAAAAAATACTGGATGAAGCGCAAATATCAAGAATATTCCATTAATTTCATGGAGTATAGAAGTTAAAACTTTAACGAACTGAGTATAATAAAGAATGGAATAACAAAAGAAATCACCATGCATGCGGTACTTCGCATAAACAGGTTATTTCAACAGAATAATAAATAACGGAACCAGGTCAGGTGAAACTCACACCGACAGGATGTTCCAACAGAATAATAAGGAATGGAATAACAACAGAAATCACCATGCATGCGGTAGATTGCCCGATGCATGACGAGTTATTCCAATGTAATAATAAATAACGGAACCAGGTCAGGTGAAATTCACACCGACAGGATGTTCCAACAGAATAATAAAGACGGAACCAGGTCCGGCGTAAAACACAGATAGGATATTCCAATAGAATAATAATGAATAGAACCAGGTCAGGTGAAATTCACACCGACAGGATATTCTGACAGAATAATAAATAACGAAATAATAAAAGAATTTCACCAATTATGCGGTACTTCGCATAAACAGGTTATTCCAACATAATAATAAAGAATGGAATAACAGAAGAAGATCACCATGTATAGGGTAGACCGCGTATACAGGTTATTTCAACAGAATAATAAAGATGGAATAACAGAAGTTCTCTTCATGAATACAAAAGAATAACACCCCTTACGGGTACAACAAATAATATCCTTTACCGTATAAAGAAGAACTGAAGAACTAAATAAAGAAGTAGTGAAGTAGCAGAATACTTTTCTTCTTTCTCTCTCTAGAGTTTCAATGAATTCGTAATAAATAATGAAAGAATGAACTTCTATTTATAGAAGAATGGAATGCATAGTAACTAATTCATGAACGGTCCAAATCGATTTACTTTAATCTGATGGTCCATATTTAAAACAAAATCTTTTAAATAAAATATAATATATTCTATTTTATATAAAAAGATTTTTACTATGCAAACACTATGCATAATAAAATATAATATATTCTAATTATTGTCTAATAAAACAGATAACTTTATAAAAGTATTTTATTTTATATAAAAAGATTTTACTATTAGCCTAATAAAACGAATAACTTTATAAAAGTATTCTGTTTTATATAAAAAGTTTTTCTGTTTTATTACGTTAATAATACGAATAAAACAAAACTTCGTCATCATATAAAATATCGACAATAATTGAATCAAACTAAGTGACTTCTCACATAAACATTAACAATCAATACCGTGTGCTACTATGCAACCACACGTATTACTGTACTTTTACTACCGAGTAGTTTAACAGTATTAATGGTAAAACTTCCGCCGTTATTTTCAATAAAATATTTTTGTCATTTTCTCAATCCGACAATAATTCCGTTGTGGGGTCCACCAATGATTGTACCGTCGTACGAATATTCCCCAACACAAAGAATATTTCCTGACCAATCGAATATAATATAACAACTTGCATACTTTGTAAAATTTATAAATACTACCCACAACTACAACCTTATCTCAAATTCACACCATAATATAAAAAATATTTCGAGAAAATTTAAATCTTTATTCGTAAAATTTGGGATTTTACACAGGTTATTCTAACAGAATAATAAATAACGGAACCAGGTCAGGTGAAATTCACACCGACAGGATATTCCAACAGAATAATAAATGCGGAATAATAAATAATGGAACCGGTCCGGTGAAAGAAACGATGAGACGAGGATATTCAATGGAATAGTAAAGAATGGAATAATAGAAGAATTTCACCATGTATGCAGTACTTTGCATTTATAGGTTATTCAACATAATAATAAGGAATGGAATAACAGAAGAAGATCACCATGTATGTGGTACTTTGCATAAATAGGTTATTCCAACATAATAATAAGGAATAGAATAATAGAAGGATTTCACCAAGTATAGGGGAGTCCGCGTATACAGGTTATTCCAACAGAATAATAAAGAATGGAATAATAGAAGTTCTCTTCATGAATAAGAAAGAAATAATACCCCTTATAGGTACAACAAATAATATCCCTTACCTTTGAAAGAAGAGTATTCCGACTGGTAGGGCGAGGATATACTCGAAGGAAACTTATACTACGCTCAAAGCTTTCTTAAACTCTAAAGAAATACGCTCAAGATTATAAAAGAAGAATTCTCTCTATAGTTTCTCTCTCTAGAGTTTCAGTGAATTCGTAAGAAATAATGAAGGAATGAACTTCTATTCATAGAAGAATGGAATGAATAAGAATTAAATCCATGAAACGGTCCAGTTGGATTTACTTTAATCGGACGGTCCATATTTAAAGAAAATCTTTTAAATAAAATATAATATATTCTATTTATTATCTAATAAAACGAATGACTTTATAAAAGATTTTACTATGCAAATACTATACATAATAAAATATAATATATTCTATTTATAGAATAACTTTAATAAAGTATTTTGTTTTATATAAAAGATTTTGCTATGCAAAAAAACACTATGCGAGCACTATGCAAATACTATGCATAATAAAATATAATATATTCTATTTATAGAATAACTTTAATAAAGTATTACGTTTTATATAAAAAGAGTTTACTATGCAAAATACTATGCATAATAGAATATAATATATTCTATTTATTGAATAACTTTATAAAAGTATTCTATTTTATATAAAAAACTTTTCTGTTTTATTACATTAATAATACTAATAAAACAAAACTGAGTGACTTATCACGTAAGCATTAATAATCAATACCGTGTGCTACTATGCAACCACACGTATTACTGTACTTTTTCTACTGAGTAGTTCAACAATATTAACGGTAAAACTTTTGCCATTATTTTCATAAAAATATTTTTGTCGTTTTCTCAATCCGACAATAATTCCGTTGTGGGGTCCACCAATGATTGTGTCGTCGTACGAATATTCCCTGACCAATCGAATATTATATAACAACTTGCATACTTTGTAAAATCTATAAATATTACCCACAACTATAACATTATAACAAATCCACACCTTAATAAAAAAAAATATTTTGAGAAAAATTAAATCTTTATTCGCAAAATTTGGGGTCTCACAATCTCCCCTCATAAAATTTTGCCCTCGAAATTTACGTATGTACCTGGTATGACGAAGAGGTGAGGATACCTTGAATACCTTTATCGTCGAAAATATTAAATTCATCTTCGCAATACGGCCAAAGATATTCATTAATAATTCATCTTTGTACTACATGCCAACTGTGTAACCAATAATCAACAGTTCATCTTTGCACTACATGCCAAAGATATACAAATGTAAAACTAATAATGCTGAGACTCAACTTAATAGTATCACAACCACGAATTATCCATGCACTACGGGCCAAAGATATTCGTGTTTTCCATTATGGTCATGATTATACCGAATAATTCTTGGTCATAATCATACCAAGTCCATCTATGCACTACGGCCAAAGATGTATTTTACCACATTATTTATAACATTACGGTCATGATTATACCGAATAATCCCTGGTCATAATCATACCAAGTCCATCTATGCACTACGGCCAAAGATGACTTTTACCACATCATTTATAACATTACGGTCATGATTATACCAAATAATCCCTGGTCATAATCATACCAAGTCCATCTATGCACTACAGGCCACATATGACTTTCAACGCAACACAAGCATGAGAATGAGGTATTGAAGTATATAAGGTTTCAAACCTCTTAGAAACATTAGCGTCATTCGCTCCTCATTATCGACCAAATGCGATGCAAATCGGGATAACTCCGCAAACTTAGCCTCGTACTGCGATATGGTCATATTATTTTGCTCCATTGCTAATCTCAACATTTTTAGATGCCATTTTCAAATACTGTCACAAAACAAGGGTTAATTAACATATCACATATTATCCCTATACTCTGATCGACCAATTAAATACCAAATAAACTTAGGTAGGTCATACTAGCGAAGGAATTCCCCGTCTCTCCCCTCCTAGTTCTTGTCTCACATCTCAGCCAGGGATCATATCCCTAAGCTTTGATACCAACTTTGACGCCCCCAAAATTAGGTATTCATCACCCATCTTGAGTCGCCAGATACATGGTACAATAATACAAATACAACTTAATTATACAACAGTCGTGCAAAATACGACGACATATATACTGTAAGTTTTAATACAAATATTGTAACGTATTTAATTCGACAATATTCAAACTCAAATTAATACATGCCATATAAAGTACAGCAACAAATATTTCAAGTCTCCAAAAGGACACGAGAAGATTTATGTTTTCTTCATTTTACTGCGGTGCACTTTTGACGCTTTCAAGGTTGGGTTCTCATCACCCTATTGTTGTTCACCAAAATCAATTATTAAGTGACATATAAAATACGACACACACATCTTAGGTCCTCAATACAATTATATATTGCATGTTATGCCATAGGGAGGACTAATAATGCTATCATCTGGACAGTCACTCCGTTCCCCGACTCGTCCCAGCTATATTCTCATTTTCCGAAGAGAACAGTGAAAGAAAGGGTGAGCTCAACTAGCCCAGTAAGAAATGTTATGACTAAGATAATGCAGAATAAATTATCATTAGCCTTCAACAATGTTAAACTGATAAAATACAATAGACATCAAGTTTAACTGCAACGGAACAAGCAATTCATTAAAAAAGTCAAGTAGAGAATAAAATCTACTATCTTCTATGATTTAAAATGTTTTCATCAATTTTTATCGCTAAGACTCAGCTTAATAAATAAACCACATCATCGAATCATCCCTACACTACGAGCCAAAGATATTCATTAAATCATCAATGGTCATGACTATACCGAATAATCCCTGGTCATAATCATACCAAGTCCATCTCTGCACGTAAGCCAAAGATATACAACAATAAAATCAATAATCAACAATTCATCTTTGCACGTAAGCCAAAGATATATAATTCAATAAACAACAGTCCATCTTCGTACGTAAGCCAAAGATAACTTTCATCACCATATAAGCATGAAAATGATGACAATGATATAAGCATTAATCAAACTAAAACAAAGATTAATATTAAAGACTTTAACTTTATCCAAATATTATCAACCACATAATAAATTTATAATCTAATATTGTTAATATCATAACAATATTTTAATCACTTCTTAAACTTATAAATAATTTATTTTAATTGTTTACACTTTACCAAATAATGCATTTAATCATTCAAAAATGTCATACTCATAAGATTTCATCACCAATGATCAAATCCCTCACCAACATCTACATATAACTTATATAGGATTTCTCAAGCCATAAAATCCTATTTTCCAACTTTGTTACTTCACATAACATATTTAACTCATATGTTAGTAACTAAACTATTTTAATGAAAAATACCAAATCAGTCCCAAAATAATTTATTTTCTGAGATTTAGCATAATATATATTTTTCTCAGAATTTTTAAAATTCATTTACTATTATTCAAAAATCAATTTCTAATTAATTCCATAAGAAATTAGCTACCTCAAGTTTAACTCCAAAAATTCCCAAATCTTGGCAGAATCTTACACATGTTAACGTGAGGTTCCAGTTTAAATTTCATGGTCATCGGAGTTATAGAACTATGGTTATAGCATTTTTTTGTTGAAAAAACCTAAATATGAAAATGGTCATAACTTGCACATTTTAAGTCGGAATGAGCTCATTTTTGGACAGGAGGTACCTTATACCATATACTTTCATGTCCCAAAAGGCCGAAATTTTTCTCCCAAATTAAATGGCCGAAACAGTTCTTACAAAATTATGGGTAGCAACTTTTTGGTATTTTGTAATTTTTGACTCCTTTGCTAAAATCAGTCCACACGAAAATCTACAACACGTACCTTTTTCACTGATTCCACATGGATAAGTTATAAAACTCATAGATCTAACTCTAGGACTTGACCACACTCAAAAATTCAAAATATAATAGTAGATATGGTCAATTGAATTTAATGTTACGTTTTTACCAAAATCTGATTTTTCAAACCTTTGTCATTTTTAAGAAACTTTCATGTTTTCACATAATAACCAACATAACTCATCATAACACTTACTAATACCATACATATACCCATGATTTTTATCAGTCCAATGCTTTTATTATGACTTTCATCATAATCAACGTAAATAGATCTTTTCCACAATTTAATAAAAATGAATACAAAGGATCATTCACCATGAATGTGGTAATTCACATAAACAGGTTATTCCAAAAGAATAATAAAGAATGAAATAACAGAAGGATTCACCATGCATGCGATAGAGACCGCACAGACATGTTATTCCCAACAGAATAATAAATAACGGAACCAGGTCAGGTGAAATTAACACCGACAGGATGTTCCAACAAATAGTAAAGAATGGAATAACAACAGAAATCACCATGCATGAGGTACTTCGCATAGACATGTTATTGCAACAGAATATTAAATAACGGAACCAGGTCAGGTGAAATTCACACCGACAGGATATTCCAACAGAATAATAAATACGGAATAATAAATAATGGAACCAGTCCCAAAGTAAAACGCATGCATGGATATTCCGGCGCAATAGTAAAGAATGGAATAATAGAAGAATTTCACCATGTATGCAGTACTTTGCATTTATAGGTTATTCCAACATAATAATAAGGAATGGAATAACAGAAGAAGATCACCATGTATGCGTTACTTCGCATAAACAGGTTATTCCAACATAATAATAAGGAATGGAATAACAGAAGGATTTTACCAAGTATAGGGGAGTCCGCGTATACAGGTTATTCCAATAGAATAATAAAGAATGGAATAACAGAAGTTCACTTCATGAATAAGAAAGAAATAATACCCCTTATAGGTACAACAAATAATATCCCTTACCTTTGAAAGAAGAGTATTCCGACTGGTAGGGCGAGGATATACTCGAAGGTAACTTATACTACGCTCAAAGCTTTCTTAAACTCGAAAAAATACGCTCAAGATTATAGAAGAAGAATTCTCTCTATAGTTTCTCTCTCTAGAGTTTCAAAGATTGAATTAAGTAAGAAATAATGAAGGAATGAACTTCTATTTATGTAAGAATAATAATGAATAAGTAACCAATCCATGAAATCGATCCAGTTAATTTACTTTAATCGGACGGTCCATATTTAAAGCAAAATCTTTTAAATAAAATATTATATATTCTATTTATTATCTAATAAAATGAATAACTTTATAAAAGATTTTACTATGCAAACACTATGCATGCACTATGCAAACACTATGCATAATAAAATTAATATATTCTATTTATAGAATAACTTTAATAAAGTATTCTATTTTATATAAAAAGATTTTACTATGCAAAACACTAAGCAGGCACTATGCAAACACTATGCATAATAAAATATAATATATTCTATTTATAGAATAACTTTAATAAAGTATTCTGTTTTATATAAAAAGATTTTACTATGCAAAATACTATGCATAATAGAATATAATATATTTTATTTATAGAATAACTTTATAAAAGTATTCTGTTTTATGTAAAAAGCTTTTCTGTTTTATTACATTAATAATACTAATAAAACAAAACTGAGTGACTTATCACGTAAGCATTAATAATCAATACAGTGTGCTACTATGAAATCACACGTATTACTGTACTTTTTCTACCGAGTAGTTCAACAATATTAACGGTAAAATTTTCACCGTTATTTTCATAAAAATATTTTTGTCGTTTTCTCAATCTGACAATAATTCTGTTGTGGGGTCCACCAATGATTCTGTCGTCGTACGAATATTTCCTGACAAATCGAATATTATATAACAGCTTGCATACTTTGTAAAATCTATAAATATTACCCACAACTATAACATTATAACAAATCCACACCTTAATAAAAAAAATATTTCGAGAAAAATTAAATCTTTATTCGCAAAATTTGGGGTCTCACAGCTTTCCGATAAGGATTTCTACTTATTGGCGCGCAATTAGATTATCTAACCTCTCCTTGACAGAACTTCTAGACATTATCAATATTGTAATTAATAATATGAATAACTTTGTCGTCTCAATTATTAATTTAATAATATATAAAATATTATGCAGATGATACTGTGATAATAATTGAATCAATAATATGAAAGATATGATGCAACAATTATTGTAGCAATAATTCAGTATAACTGAGTGACTTCTCACGTAAACATCAATAATCATTACTGTGTGCTACTATGAAACCACGCGTATTACTGTACTTTTGTGACGACCCCAAATCCAGGTACTTGAAACCCGAACTCGGTTCTCCACGATACCATTTCTTTAAGCTGAATAATACTAAATAATAATACATTCGAACTTAATTTACATACATCAAAGTTTACTTCCCAGGTACGAGACCTTTAAATACATTCCTTACAATACTTGAATAGATACCAATACAACTATAACCATTAACTCATAATACACATTTATTCGATCAGCTTTCCTTTTCCTTTGATCGTGCCTGAGCCTTCAGGTTGCTCATACATAACTGAAAACATTTAATTTAAGCAAGGATGAGCATTTGAGTGCCCAAAGAAGTAATAGCAATTATATATAAAATTTGAAAGAATATAAGTATTCTCTTTTTACATAACACTTCTACAACGAATTGAAAGTTGTGAAGTAATCAGATCTTGATAAAAAATTCACATAACAACTCTCTTTCAAATTCTTTAAATTTGGCTCGCTCTACCCTTGAATAGGGTTTAAGAAACATACTATGAACATTCTTTTCATTTTCAAAAGGTTTAGCGAAATTCTATCCTCAAACCGTCATAACTTACGAACACGAGGGTGATCACCGACCTCGTTGTACCTGTATTGATCAATAATACATAACTTGAACGAAATTCATCGCTCACTCTATCCGCTTTTGCAAAAATCTTCCATATAGGGATGTTCATACATGCCTCGGTTTCCAAACCCAAGGTTTTAATCTTGCTCAACAATAATATGTAATTCAACATATATATACGGGTAATTGACAAAGTTATATCAACATGTGAACAAATGCCATGATTATCCAAGTGGGGACACTTGTATAACCATTTATAAAATCGATTGATGTAATATATATCCGAGCTAACATGTTGATAATCAAAGAGTACATAATGCATGCGGGAATAGAATAATTCTGAAGCTTCTTACTCATGTCCATTGCATAAAGGAAATGCAAATGTAGGATACTTTCCTGATTCGCTGATTACAAATCTCAACTTAGGTTTTATCTCTTTATCACAACCTATCAATAATCGGATCATTCGCTCGATTAGAAATAATATATCTTAACACATAATCTCGCTATACATTACGATTGAGACATAGTCTAATCACATAATCACAGTGATCATACTTTTAGTTCCTATTCTATACTTGAAATATTTTTATACATTTTTCAAATATCTCATCCATGCTCTTACAGTAGCCTTTTCTTTCTATTATAAGGTCCTACATTTGTTACGTGTATCGACAACTTTATCGGGTAAATACTAAGTCTAAGACTCTTATTCTATACCTCAACATCTGTAAATATCAGACATCTTATTTTTAATCATTTTCGCAATTTCCAGAAATTGAAAAATTTAAAATAATTCAAATTTGTCACTAAAGGGCCTATAGTGATATAATCATTACTATAGGTGTTCTTCTTCAAATTCGTAACTTCATAATCGGTTCTCAAGTCATTTAGTTTGGTAGGCTTATAACTTTCAAATATCGAAATCATAATTAAATGATTTAAACATTAAACAATTCCATTATCATTAATAGTTTAATTAATACTAAACTATTAATGAAACCATTCTAAAATATAGAAGTTATTTATAATAACTCAAACTATTTTTAAAACATTTATATTACCCAAATAATTACCATTAATATTTAAATATTAATGTACTATTTATCCAAATATTAAAAGTCATTAATTATAACTTCAAATATTTTTAAATCCTTAATATCCTCTTTAAATGGTTTTTAAATAAGTACAACTATTTTTAAACTATTTATTTAATATTAATTATTAAATAAACTAAATATCATTAATATTATCTTAATATCATTAATATTTAATTATTAATGAAATTATCATTTAAATATTAAAAGTTATATTTTATAACTTAAAATATTTTTAAATACCTTATTTTTATTTAAAATGATTTTTATAATATTAAAATCATTTTTAAACTAAATTATTTAATATAATCATTAAATAACTTTAATATCATTAATAATTATTAATTAATGAAATTCATCACAAAATATTAAAAGTCATCACAAATAACTCATTTACATAAATCAATTCCAAGCCAAAATAAACATAGTAAACTAACTAGTTTATTAACAACACTAACTAAACTTCAAAAATTCAAACTTTAACTAAAAATTAAAAATAATAACATTACAAAAATTAAATAAGAAACATACCCGGAAATACGAATTCCACAGACTGAATACGCACTTCCACGCCAAAATTTAACTAAGGAGATCTTTATAAAAAGTTCTCCTACAACAAAGCCTCTCTCAAAAATTGGAGGCCTTATTGTTGGTGAATAAAACAAAGGCCAAGCCCTTCTATTTATAGGTTTAGAAAATGGTGAAGTTCTCAATTTAGTCGATGTGGGACTTGGTTTATACTAATTTTTCAATAGCTCACTTTGCGATTTTCTAACGCATTGCTCATAACTCCGATTAATCTGATTTTTGGATATGTTATACATGGTATGTAAGAATATTTTTAAAAAATACGAATTACCCAATTCGGGTTCATTAGGTAGCCCAAACAGAACGTCAAAAATGGACGTTCATAACAGTTTTCAATCTCGTTTCAGCTTTACCCTCTTCCGCTAAAACAGTCATAACTCTTTCATTTTAAAACATTTTTGAGCGATTCTTGAGCCCACGCGAAGCTAACTTCTGGGGCTACAACTTTTATTCTTTGACCATTTCCAAATTCCGAACACATCAGCCCAGAAATTCCGTTCAAATGGACTGCACCGCACTTGTTGGGAAGTTTTGACACTACTACTTTGAAATGTCATAACTCTCTCCTCCTATATCGGATTTAGTCCGTTTCGGAGTCTATAGAAAGCTTATTCGGTGTACTATAACATACCAAAAGCCCAGAAGGTTTTGGAAACATTAACTAATCGAAACGGTGTCCCGAATAGCACATCCCGCTGCTGACTTTCAATTTTGAGAAATTTGACACATTTCCTTCCAAACACCGTAATTCCCTCATCCGAGGTCGGAATGAGGTCATTCCAAAAGCCTATGGCTTCCTAACTCAAAGGCACTACAACATATCAAAAGCCCAGACCTTTTAAAGCACAAATAGTGGACGAGAATGCCCCCATTACAGACTGCCAAAAAAATAGTTTATCATGATCGGTCAACCATGTTTGACCATTTATAACTTCTAATCTATACATGATATGGACTTGATTCTTTTTGCAGATTAAAGACCACATATCAGGCTACACATAACAACTTTTGAAGAACAAAACTCATGATCGAGCAAAGAGTTATGGCCTCTGACATTTGGTGAAAAAAATAATGTAATCTCGGTTTTTCCAACTTGCTTAACTCTTCAAATTAAATGCACTTTGATGTTATGGGTCTTTGATTTATCAACCCATATCATCAATTAACATTCTATTACACAACTTTAAACAATCAATTGCATCAAATAACATCGAATCAAAGGATTTCTAGGTTTAGTGTCCTTATACCCTTTTTTGCCAAAAATTCTTGATTCTTGCTTACGATTTGTTATGGGTGATGGTTGGGCTTTGTTTAAGAGTGTATGGGCAATCTTGTACAAGGCAATTAAATGTAATATTTAATCACTAGATTTAATTCTTATAATTTACCAATTAACTTCTATCCTTTGGTAAATTAAAACACTTATACAATAATATCGAAATTAAACCCTAAATTAAAATTAGGGTTTCTCAACGTCATCAATTAGGGTTTCTAATTGATCATTAGTGGTTCTTTAATTATCTGTATATTTACTAACACGATTAAATTCACGGTTTCTAATTTCAACCTGTTAGGGTTATAATAATTAGGGTTTGTCCTAATTATCGACGTCTAACGATAATTAGGGTTTCTTCTAATTACCGATATTCTTATTCACAACTTTCATATACACAATACTACTCGTAAATATCCCATAACCGAGTTTAATAATTAGGGTTTCACAAAGACGGTAATATCTTATGACCTAATTGGATCGTCATTGCTTTCAATATTATCATCTCATATACCCAAAGACATAATTATGGTAATCAGAAAATAATATAATATTATTATTCTCATCTCTTGATCACAATCCCAATCCGTGGTTTGGATCTCATATCCGACTTATTCTTCGTACACATCATCAATAATCAAGTTAAAATAATTAACTTAAATATTACGAACAATTCATATAATAAAATATTTATTATATAAATCTAATTATCACATCATATATTATTTCCAATCATGTTTTCATGGAAAATAATTAATAAAAACATTTCTACTTCTGTAAATTTATTACCATATAATTTGTGGTAATTAATAATTCTAAAATTATTTCTAATTTTCAAGTAATAAATGTATTCGCATTTATCGTTCACTTTACTTGACACTTAGTCTCGTTATTAAATAAAAAAAAAATTTATACGCAAAATTTCTTATTTATTTTATATAAAAATCTCGAAGTTATTACATTCACCTCCCTTATAAGGATTCCGTCCCCCAATCACCGCTTTAAAAACTCATATGCGAGAAGGGTACATAGCATATAATCATTGTCACGTAGATCTCGATCATACTTGATCGAATCGATCTTTAATTATTCATCATAACACTTGTCTATCCGATTAGCGCGAAATATAAGATATATAAGTTATTCAAATAAGACTGGAGTTCTGCTTCCAATTGCCACCGTATCTGGACCGTCATATTGTAAACCCTCGGAGTTGCTTTCGTTGGGTTACTGGTTGAGTTTGGTCCTGAAATTGCTAATGTCCCACTGCTTCTCCCCGTGGTTACGTTCCCTGCCTCCATTCTCTTCTGTGGACAATTCCTTACCTTATGCTCATTGATCCACATATAAAACATCCACCGATCATCCTTGAGTTGGGGCGCTTAGAGAGATATGACCCTCTTTCCGCACTTCAGAGCATACAAACTTTCCCTTCGAGACACTTTCGCCATAGTGATTCTTCCCGATTCTTCTTGCAATCGCACTACCCGCTTTATACCTTCCTGCTTTTACTATTTTTCTCGTAAAAATTCCTCATTCTTTTCTCACCCATATTTCCACTACTACTTTCTATCTTTACTACTCCTCCCGACTTGCTTTTGTTCTTCTTCTCCTTATGGTAGAGGCTCATTGCCTCACTTCCCTGCTTCAATATGATAGCCTTCTCCATGAGTCTTTGCAAAAGTATTGATTTGCAATCTTCGACACCTTATTGAGAGCCGTGGTTTTAAGCCCACTCAAACCTCCTCGCCTTCCTAGCCTCTGTATCCACTTGATGTGGAGCAAACCTAGCTAACTCATTAAATTTTACGGCATACTCACAATGATCATGTTCTCCTGTTTTAACTCCAGGAATTTCAACTCCATTCTAGACTGCATACTAACAGAGAGATAGTTTTCGAAAAATAAATTCTTAAACATATCCCAAGTAATTTCTTCTTCTCCTCACCTTTGAGTTTTATTTGCCTCCCACCAAAAGTTAGCCTCCCCTTTCAACATATAAGTGGCAAAAGCGGTCTTTTGCCCTCATCTACTCTAGCAATTACTGAACGCCTTTTCTATCTCGTTAACCCATGTCCGGGCTTCTATAGGTCACCGATCCTCACAATTCGTGGTCCTACTGCTTTGAAGTCTTTAAATTTTGCCAAGCGATTATCGTTCATTTGGTTTCCATAATCGGTGTTCCCTAATGCATAGCTTTGAGCTACCATGTTTGCAAAATTTTGCATCGATTACATTTGTCGTTCTCGATTAGTAGATTCTTCTACCCTTTGGTTTCGAGTTTGACGTCTTGGTGGCATTATCTCGGTTAAATAAAACCATAAATTATACCCTTACATTTTAAACCTTATTGCATAAGATTAATGTATTAAACTCGTTTCATTTCTCAAACTTAGATTCATATTCATTTATCGAATATTTACACAAAGACATCCTCGCTTTAATCAACAAATATCCTTTGTGACTACGAAAAGTCTGGATTTAAAATCTTAACCAACATAAAAGTTAAAAATAGTTCATTACTTATCACACATATTACATACATAACCCATACTACTTATTTACTAAGCCTTTTTTCTGGACATTCATTCGCTTCGATGTCCTTCCATCCCACAATTAAAACATCCACCTTTCTTATAGTCGGGCAACGAGGAGAGGTGTGTCCTTCACTTGGATGTGTCGCTGAGGCTCCATCCGGTCAATTTGGATTT
The DNA here is from genome assembly GCA_020205605.1 of Panax ginseng. Lineage (NCBI taxonomy): Eukaryota > Viridiplantae > Streptophyta > Magnoliopsida > Apiales > Araliaceae > Panax > Panax ginseng. The sequence continues at coordinate 49,194,642 of CM035132.1, forward strand.
TGAGCTTATCCTTCTCTTCCATTGTTTCCATTAACGCCGACGCGCATCAACTTTTCTATCTCCCACAACCTTTCCAATGAAGAAACCTTGTTCTCCAAATCCTGCACCTCCGTTGATGCTTGAACAGCTTCAACTTTAGTGTCTAAATCACTATCTGTCAAATCCAACATTTCTGGATCTGATGCTACGTTTTTTCCACAATAGCCACCTCGTCCGATTTGGGTTCCTAGTGAGCTTCTATTTCATCTGTTGGCCTCGATATTAGCTCGGGGTGTGAATATGATCCTTCTTATTCCACATATCTTTCTCACCGACATCTACATACATAAGTTACCCCGATTAACATATAGTATATATACACAAGGAATCAAGAGTTCTATATATCTTATTTTGATTGATGATAAATTTATTCAATTCTCATCAACACCTATCTCTGCCGAAAGGCAGCTCCATCCACTCTGCATCGAATCGCATGAAGGTGATGACTAAAGCACAGTCTAAGGTATATATCTCGTGTCTTTGGCTTCTATTTCAACCTTCAACCGCCTTATCTCAATATCTCCTCTCGCTCTCAACCTCCTCATAACTTCATTAACGCTATCTGTGCTTACAACATTCACACATATCATCACATGCTACCCAATACACCTCTCACAAGAGTAAAAGTTTTCAAATAGTCTTTGAGGGTCATATAGACCATGAACACATAGTTTTAACGGTATTCATACTGCAAAAACATTACACCAGCATGTTTACAATCACAAAGAAGGTAAACTACCATTAATAGTACTTTAGGTGATTAGCCTATTGTACCCTACGTCCATGCATAACGTATTAATCATGCCTAGCGAATATTTAGGCTATTAGATTGGATTATTTTATCCAAACAACATCGTTCACCTCGGTCTTATCATAGGATTCCGCACCAAAACAATTTGGTTCGGAAATTTCTTTCAATGAACACTTAGAGTTTTCATAAACATTAGTCTAGTGATTCAAATAGCATAGACTCATATCAATAATTCAATTCAATCGAATTATTTAGATGTAGCCAAACCCCGTTGGCAAATTAAACTTTTGAAAACATTTTGAGAATGACGACGCCATGATGTCGTCTTCAGATTAACAATCCGTTGAGGATGCCAGTCATTGTATGACTTTGTCATAACACATCATACAATAGTGGAACGACGACTTCAGTCAAATTCACACTAAGTATTCCTCATATTTACAACTCCATCACATTTTTATCATCTCTCGCACTTGGTTTACATGGTACATGGTGATAATTAAAAACAATTTTGATATTTCAAATCATTTGCGTCTAGCCAAAATAAGTAGCATAGATCGTATTTTTAAACCGTTTCAAAAATGATTACGAGTCTACATTTTTGTTTTCAAAAGCACATAGTGCGTATTTAGCTTGATGTCAAAAATTTTGAAGTTTGGCATAACTAGGAGTTTAGGAAAACCTAACACCTTCACTAAAAATCATTTACTTAACAATCTATCTGCTTCTCGTAATCCATAACACTCCATTCACACAAAAACTATACCCAGTTCATCAAACCACACTTATGAGTTCATAAATTGCCACAATCATATGAGTTTAAGAACTTATCCTAGTCGGACCTTTGGCGTCCATTCACGAGGGGTTCATAAACATTTCATATAATTATGAGTCAAGAATGTCTCATAAGTATGAGTTTTAAGAACTCGTACTTAATCTTATATTCTCTATGTCTATGACTATCTACTGTTATACACACGAGAATGGAGTCATCCTCTTAATGTGCATATAACAAATAGCACGACGACACGACATTTCAATGATTATCGATTGCGGTAAACTAAGTGGTTTTTACACCAAGTACAATTCACTCCCATATGAAGAATCATACAACTCAATTTCTTGACATGAGTCCTCAATTGAATCCCCATCTAACACTAACCCCATTCTCCATACGAATTTAATTCAGTATTTATAATTCTCTTCCGGATCTATACCAATTGATAGTACAATTCATACACAACAATCTTGTCAGAAACTTTCCAATCATCGAGTTGATTCCTTCATCATTATAGCCTTATCGGATCACGGGGTGATCTCATCGTATATATTACGATTTAGTTCTATATCTTGATCGCTTTTATTTTACGATCTCTCATAATCGCACTTTCAGGTCTTTTTTGCACTCAATCTATTCCCCACTACTTGTTTAACTTTATAATCGAGTTAGGAAACTCGTGTCTTTACACTTTCATGAGATTCATCTTTGAATCTTATCGACCAACTAACTCTATATGAGTTAATACTTATCCTAATCATTGCGGTTATTAGTCTCAGGTATTCCTACCTAAGCTTCATAACCAATAGCTTTGATACCAACCTGTGACGACCCCAAATCCAGGTACTTGAAACCCGAACTCGGTTCTCCACGATACCATTTCTTTAAGTCAATAATACTAAATAATAATACATTCAACTTAATTTACATACATCAAAGTTTACTTCCTGTGCACGAGACCTTTAAATACATTCCTTACAATACTTGAATAGATACCAATACAACTATAACCATTAACTCATAATACACATTTATTCGATCAGCTTTCCTTTTCCTTTGATCGCGTGCTCGAGCCTTCAAAGTTGCTCATACATAATCGAAAACATTTAATTTAAGCAAGGAGGAGCATTTGAGTGCCCAGCAAGTAATAACAATTATATATAAGTTTGAAAGAATATAAGTATTCTCTTTACATAACACTTCTACAACGAATTGAAAGTTGTGAAGTAATCAGATTGATAAAAAATTCACATAACAACTCTCTTCAAATTCTTTAAATTTGGCTCGGCTCTACCCTTGAATAGGGTTTAAGAAACATACTATGAACATTCTTTTCATTTTCGAAAAGGTTTAGCGAAATTCTATCCTCAAACCGTTATAACTTACGGCACAGAGGGGTGATCGACCCAGTTGTACCATCAGACGATTGATCAATAATACATAACTTGAACGAAATTCATCGCTCACTCTATCCGCTTTAAGCAAAAATCTTCCCATATAGGGATGTTCATACATGCTCGGTTCCAAACCCAAGGTTTTAATCTTGCTCAACAATAATATGTAATTCAACATATATATACGGGTAATTGACAAAGTTATATCAACATGTGAACAAATGCCATGATTATCCAAGTGGGGACACTTGTATAACCATTTATAGAAATCAGTGGACAGAATATATATCTGAGCTAACATGTTGATAATCAAAGAGTACATAATCCATGCAGAATAGAATAATTCTGAAGCTTCTTACTCATGTCCATTGCATAAAGGAAATGCAAAGGTAGGATACTTGCCGATTCACGATTACAAATCTCAACTTAGGTTTTATCTCTTTATCACAACCTATCAATAATCGGATCATTCGCTTCGATTAGAACAATATATCTTAACACATAGTATCGCCTATTATAGTCAAAGACATAGTCTAATCACATAATCACAAAGGATCATACTTTTAGTTCCTATTCTATACTTGAAATATTTTTATACATTTTTCAAATATCTCATCCATGCTCTTAAAGTAGCCTTTTCTTTCTATTATAAGGTCCTACATTTGTTTGCCAGATAACGATGGCGACTTTATCGGGTAAATACCGAGTCTAAGACTCTTATTCTATACCTCAACATCTCAAATATCGGACATCTTATTTTTAATCATTTTCGCAATTTCGAGAAATTGAAAAATTTAAAATAATTCAAATTTGTCACTAAAGGGCCTATAGTGATATAATCACATTACTATAGGTGTTCTTCTTCAAATTCGAACTTCATAATCGGTTCTCAAGTCAAATTAGTTTGGTAAATTTATAACTTTCAAATATCGAAATCATAATTAAATGATTTAAACATTAAACAATTCCATTATCATTAATAGTTTAATTAATACTAAACTATTAATGAAACCATTCTGAAAATATAGAAGTTATTTATAATAACTCAAACTATTTTTAAAACATTTATATTACCCAAATAATTACCATTAATATTTAAATATTAATGTACTATTTATCCAAATATTAAAAGTCATTAATTATAACTTCAAATATTTTTAAATCCTTAATATCCTCTTTAAATGGTTTTAAATAAGTACAACTATTTTTAAACTATTTATTTAATATTAATTATTAAATAAACTAAATATCATTAATATTATCTTAATATCATTAATATTTAATTATTAATGAAATTATCATTTAAATATTAAAAGTTATATTTTATAACTTAAAATATTTTTAAATACCTTATTTTTATTTAAAATGATTTTTATAATATTAAAATCATTTTTAAACTAAATTTTTAATATAATCATTAAATAACTTTAATATCATTAATAATTATTAATTAATGAAATTCATCACAAAATATTAAAAGTCATCACAAATAACTCATTTACATAAATCAATTCCAAGCCAAAATAAACATAGTAAACTAACTAGTTTATTAACAACACTAACTAAACTTCAAAAATTCAAACTTTAACTAACAATTAAAAATAATAACATTACAAAATTAAATAAGAAACATACCCTAAATACTGAATTCCACACAGATGAATACGCACTTCCACGCCTAAAATTTAACTAAGGAGATCTTTATAAAAGTTCTCCTACAACAAAGCCTCTCTCAAAATTGGAGGCCTTATTGTTGGTGAATAAAACAAAGGCCAAGCCCTTCTATTTATAGGTTTAGAAAATGGTGAAGTTCTCAATTTAGTCGATGTGGGACTTGGTTTATACTAATTTTCAATAGCTCACTTTATGATTTTCAAACGCATTGCTCATAACTCCGATTAATCTGATTTTTTGGATATGTTATACATGGTATGTAAGAATATTTTTAAAAATACGAATTACCCAATTCGGGTTCATTAGGTAGCCCAAACAATACGTCAAAATGGACGTTCATAACAATTTTCAATCTCGTTTCAGCTTTACCCTCTTCCGCTAAAACAAATCATAACTCTTTCATTTTAAAACATTTTTGAGCGATTCTTGAGCCCACGAATCTAACTTCTGGGGCTACTGATTTTATTCTTTGACCATTTCCAAATTCCGAACACATCAGCCCGAGAAATTCCGTTCAAATGGACTGCACCGCACTTGTTGGGAAGTTTTGACACTACTACTTTGAAATGTCATAACTCTCTCCTCCTATATCGGATTTAGTCCGCTTTGAGTCTATAAAAGCTTATTCGGTGTACTATAACATACCAAAAGCCCAGAAGGTTTTGGAAACATTAACTAATCGAAACGGTGTCCCGAATAGCACATCCCGCTGCTGACTTTCAATTTTGAGAAATTTGACACATTTCCTTCCAAACACCGTAATTCCCTCATCCGAGGTCGGAATGAGGTCATTCCAAAGCCTATGGCTTCCTAACTCAGTGCACTACAACATATCAAAAGCCCAGACCTTTTAAAGCACAAATATTGGACGAGAATACCCCCATTACAGACTGCCAAAAAAATAGTTTATCATGATCGGTCAACCATGTTTGACCATTTATAACTTCTAATCTATACATGATATGGACTTGATTCTTTTTGCAGATTAAAGACCACATATCAGGCTACACATAACAACTTTTGAAGAACAAAACTCATGATCGAGCAAAGAGTTATGGCCTCGACATTTGGTGAAAAAATAATGTAATCGGTTTTCAAACTTGTTAACTCTTCAAATTGCATGCACTTTGATGTTATGGGTCTTTGATTTATCAACCCATATCATCAATTAACATTCTATTACACAACTTTAAACAATCAATTGCATCAAATAACATCGAATCAAAGGATTTCTAGGTTTAGTGTCCTTATACCCTTTTTGCCAAAAATTCTTGATTCTTGCTTCTGATTTGTTATGGGTGATGGTTGGGCTTTGTTTAAGAGTGTATGGGCAATCTTGTACAAGGCAATTAAATGTAATATTTAATCACTAGATTTAATTCTTATAATTTACCAATTAACTTCTATCCTTTGGTAAATTAAAACACTTATACAAATAACATCGAAATTAAACCCGTTAATTAAAATTGTGGTTTTCTCAACGTCATCAATTAGGGTTTCTAATTGATCATTAGTGGTTCTTTAATTATCTCGTATATGTTACTAACACACAATCGTTACGGTTTCTAATTTCAACCTAGGTTAGGGTTATAATAATTAGGGTTTGTCCTAATTATCGACATACAACAGTAATTAGGGTTTCTTCTAATTACCGATATTCTTATTCACAATAATTTCATATACACAATCACTACTCAGAAATATCCCATAACTGAGTTTAATAATTAGGGTTTCACAAATTTCATTAATATCTTTATGACCTAATTGGTCGTCATTTCTTCAATATTATCTGTCATCACATACCCAAAGACATAATTATGGTACGTAAAATAATATAATATTATTATTCTCATCTCTTGATCACAATCCCAATCCAGGGTTTGGATCTCATGTCTGACTTATTCTTCGTACACATCATCAATAATCAAGTTAAAATAATTAACTTAAATATTCTGAACAATTCATATAATAAAATATTTATTATATAAATCTAATTATCACATTATATATTATTTCCAATCATGTTTTCATGGAAAATAATTAATAAAAACATTTCGGCTTACATAAATTTATTACCATATAATTTGTGGTAATTAATAATTCTAAAATTATTTCTAATTTTTCAAGTAATAAATGTATTCGCATTTATCGTTCACTTTACTTGACACTTAGTCTAGTCATTAAATAAAAAAAATTTATACGCAAAATTTCTTATTTATTTAATATAGAAAATCTCGGGTTATTACAACTTTTACCACCGATTATTTTATGACAACTTGTTTACTTTGAAATATTTTCAAATATCACCCTTAACTTTAAACTTTTATCAATTTAACCATTTACCAAAATAGAAAAATTGAATACTTTTATTTCATAAAATTTGGGATCTCATAATGACGCCCCCAAAATAGGTATACATCACCCATCTTGGGTTGCAAAATACATAACACAGAATACAACTACAACTTAATTATACAACTGTCATGAAAAATATGATAATACAATAACTAAGAGTTTTTTAACACGAAAATTATCTTCTAGACAATATCCTAACTCAAATTCAATCTCATTACAATTATTATCACACTATTTCACAGAATAGTGAGGACTACTAAAACAACTATCTGGACCATCAATCCATTCCCCGACTAGTCCCAGCTATATTCTCATTTCCTGAAGAGGACACTGAAAGAAAAGGATGAGCTCAACTAGCCCAGTAAGAAATATTATGAGTAAGATAATGCATAATAAATTATACTTAACCTTCAATAGTACAACAACAGATAGAATCCAATAGACAACAAGTTTTAGATCAATAACTGCAGCAGAATAAGCACTGCATTAGAAGAGTCAAGTAGAGCATAATATCTACTATCTTCTATGATTTAAAAGTTTATCATCAATTTTATCGCTGAGACTCAGCTTAATAAATAATCCACATCACTGAATTATCCATGCACTATGGGCCAATGATATTCATTAATATCAAGACCATGAATTATTCATGCACTACGGGCCAAGCATATTCGTGTTTTCACCAATGGTCATGAACATGCCAAACAACAATTCATCTTTGCACACTTGGCCGAAGAGAACGCGTGGTCATGATCATACCAATAACTATCCACCAATGCACTACGGGCCAATGAGGACTTTTACCACATCATTTATAACATTACAGGTCCTGATTATACCGAATAATCCCTGGTCATAATCATACCAATCAACAGTCCATCTTTGCACCCTTGGCCAAAATGACTCTCATCACAATATAAGCATGAGGATGATGACCATGATATAAAAATTAATTAAATAAAATCAAGGATAAATATTAAAGACTTTAAATTTTTTCAGAGTTTAAAAACGTTCAAATGGTCAACATGAAACAGCTTTGTGAAGTAAAATTCAAGAATAATAATGTATCAAAAATGATTTGGACAGAAAAGAAATCAATTTTGGTTATAAATAGTACCCCGAGTGATTAGTACCCGAGTGAATAGTAGCCCGTGAATAGTACTCTGACATGAAAATGTTAAAACTTATCAAGAATGCTCAGAATAATATTTCCATAAAAAGATACTGGATGAAGCGCAAATATCAAGGATATTCTACTAATTTTATGGAGTATAGAAGCCAAAACTTAACAAAATGAGTGTAGAATTCAAAATCTGAAACGAAATAGTAACTTACATACTACATAGTATGGAAGAAAATATTATTTCTTATGAGTATTGAACAAAAATAATATCCCTTACAACTGTTGAATGAAAATAATATTCCTTACAAATATTGAACGAAGATAATATTCCTTATGAATATTAAACGAAGATAATATTTCTTACGAATATTGAACGAAATAAAATTTCTTACGAATACGAAAAATAATATCGTAAGCGAATATGAAATAAATAATACCCCTTAAATTAAAAAGAGAGTACTTCTGACTGGTAAGACGTGGATATTCTTGAAGAAAACTTTCACTGTTTTTTTTACTTAAAGCTTCCTAAAACTCAAAAGAAATACGCTCAATATTATAAAAGAAGAATTTTCTGATTCTGGTGTGATTTTCAATTCTAAACTAAGTATCCTATTTATAGGAGAATGGAAAGATACTATTTGAATTTAGAAAATCACGGACTGCACAATAAGGAATCACGGGCTCTGCAATCGGCAAAAAATTTCTGAAATTTGATTTTTACTATTCATTACTGTGCAATAAAATATTCTAATAAAACAAAAACTTTAAATAAAATATAATATATTTTATTTATAATCTAATAAAACAAAACTTTATATAATATATATATATATATATATATATATATATATACTAATACTCCCTCCCACACACGCTTTCCTCCCCCCACTTCATTTCCATTTTTCATCCCATATGGGGGCCCCACCCCACGCCATTTTCGCACACATATTATATATATATATATATTGAATAATTTTATACCGATTATTTTGAAAAATAGTTAAATAGGGGTCCAAATAATAAGCAAAATTTACAACAAATACATCATAAAAATCTCCTCAATATTTTTAACAACATTTATTCATTAATAATATAACTTGCAATATCAAAAACCAGATCATTCCCAGGAAAGAGGGGGCTTTTCGATAAGAATTTCTCCCTATTGGTGCGCAATTAGGTGACCAAACCCTTCCCTCGACAGAACTTTTTAGACATTGTTAATATGAATTACTTGTCATCTCAAGTATTAATTTAATAATATAACATATTAACAATAATTGAATAAAATAACGTGAGATACTATATGTGACGACCCTAAAATTAGGTATTCATCACCCATCTTGAGTCGCCAAATACATGGTACAAAATTCAAATACAACTTAATAATACAACTATCGTGTATAATACGACGAAACATAAACTGAGAGTTTAAACACAAATAATTCCAACACAATGAAACTATTTTTTATCAAAAATATAAATTTTGAAATTTCGAAGTTTGAATTTTCCCAAAAAAGTCAACTATTAACTTTTTGACGAAATAGTAAAAACTGAAATTTTTTGTGTTTATAGTCTATTTTTACTAATTTTATCGTTCCGGACTCAAATATCACGTCCGCGTCTCCAAATTCAACTCCGAACACAACTTTAATTTCAATAACATTCATCATTAATATCATAACTCACAATATTTAACAACCGTGTCGCTCCTGTGAAATAGGGGCTTTCCAATAAGGATTTCTCCCTATCGACGCCGCATTAGGTGACCAAACCTCTCCTTGTAACTTCTGACATTATAAATATTGCAATTTAATAATATTAATAACTTTGTCGTCTCAATTATTGATTTAATAAAATATCATATAATGCAGATGATACTGTGACAATAATCGAATCAATAATATGAGAGATATGATGCAACAATTACTATAGCAATAATCATGTGCTACTATGTAACCACGTGTATTACTGTACTTTTACTACCGGGTAGTTCAACAGTTTTAACTATAAAACCTCCGCCGTTATTTTCATAAATATTTTTGTCATTTTCTAACTACGACAATACTTCCATTGTGGGGTCTACCAATGATTGTGCCGTCGTACGGATATTCCCGACAAAAAGAATATTCCCCGACCAAACGAATATAATATAACAACTTGCATACTTTACAAAATTTATAAATACTACCCACAACTATAACATTATATCAAATCCACACCATAATATTTAAAAAAATTAATTCGAGAAAATTGAATATTTATTCATAAAATCTGGGGTCTCATAATCTCCCCTCCTTATGGAATTTCGCCCTCGAAATTTGCGTACGTACCTGATATTTCGAAGAGATGAGAATACCTTGCTTTCTTTTCGGATTGTACCTTTCCGGTTATATCCTCTATATCATAATTTTCCCATTGCTCATCTCCTGTATTTCAGATATCATTCTAAAATATACCTTCAAAACAAAGGTTAATTGACATATCACAAATTGTCAATTTATCAAGTAAAAATTTCAGCTTAGGTAAGTCACAGCCTAACGAAGTATATTACTCGTCTCTCCCTTACTAGTTCTAGACTAACGAAGTATTTAATTTTTCTATTTTAGTAAATGGTTAGATTGATAAAAGGTTAAGTTAAGGGTGATATGTGAAAATTTTTCAAAGTAAACAAGTTGTCATAAAAGTTACTATTCACTCTAGTATTATTCACTCAGGTATTTGGGGCACTTTTTGTATTGGAGTATTATTCACGAGTTACTATTCACGAGTTACTATTCATGGGTTACTTTTCATCAAAATTACTATTCACTCTAGTATTGTTCACTCGAGTATTTGGGACACTTTTTGTGTCAGAGTTATTATTCACCGAAATTACTATTCACTCTAGTATATTTCACTCGAGTATTTGGGACACTTTTTGTGTCGGAGTTACTATTCATGAGTTACTATTCACCAAAATTACTATTCACTCTAGTTTTGTTCACTCGAGTATTTGGGACACTTTTTGTGTCGGAGTTACTATTCACCGAAATTACTATTCACTCTAGTATTATTTACTCGAATATTTGGGACACTTTTTGTGTCAGAGTTACTATTCATGAGTTACTATGCACGAGTTACTATTCATGCGTTACTATTTATGATTTACTATTCACGAGTTACTATTCACCCGGTTACTATTCACTCTAGTATTGTGCATTTGGGTATTTGGGTACAATATTATTCCATGAGGAGATGTGCTAATTTTTCAGACCGTTGGTTGAATGAATCAATATGGACCGCTGGTGTAAAGTTATAATAGTGAATCAATATGGACCGCTGGTGAAAAAGTTATAATAGTGAATCAATATGGATCGCTGGTTTAAAAGTTAGAATAGTGAATCAGTATGGACCGTTGCTTTAAGTTTTAATAGTAAATCGATCTAGACCGTTTGTTAAAAAGTAAATCGATCTGGACCGTTCATGAATTAGTTACTATTCATTCCATTCTTCTATAAATAGAAGCTCATTCCTTCATTATTTCTTACAAATTCACTGAAACTCTAGAGAGAAAACTATAGAGAGAATTCTTCTTCTCTAATCTTGAGAGTATTTCTTTAGAGTTTAAGAAAGCTTTGAGCGTAGTATAAGTTTCCTTCGAGTATATCCTCGCCCTACTAGTCGAAATACTCTTCTTTGAAAGGTAAAGGAATATTGTTATAGTAAGGGATATTATTTGTGTACCTGTAAAGGGATATTATTGGGGTAAAGGATATTATTTGTTGTACCCGTAAGGGGTGTTATTCTTTCTTATTCATGAAGAGAACTTCTGTTATTCCATTCTTTATTATTCTCATTGGAATAACTCAGATACGCTGTGATTACTAGTATACACGTGAAGTATATTGTTATTCCATTCTTTATTATTCTGTTGGAATAACCTGTATACGCGGATTACCGTATACATGGTGAAGTCTATTGTTATTCCATTATTTATTATTCTGTTGGAATAACCTGTATGCGCGGTTTACCCTATACTTGGTGGAATGACCTGTATATGCGGTTTACCCAATACTTGGTGATCTTCTTTTATTATTCCGCATTTATTATTCTCATTGGAATAACTCAGATGCTCGGTTTACCCTATACTTGGTGGAATGACCTGTATATGCGGTTTACCCAATACTTGGTGATCTTCTTTTATTATTCCTCATTTATTATTCTGTTGGAATAACCTGTATGCGTGGTTTACCCTATACTTGGTGGAATGACCTGTATATGCGGTTTACCCAATACTTGGTGATCTTCTTTTATTATTCTACATTTATTATTCTCGTTTAATATCCTCGCTTGTGAATTTCACGACACGGTTCCAATATTTATTATTTCGCATTTATTATTCTGTCGGAATATCTTGTCTGTGCGTTTTACGCCGGACCTGGTTCCATTAATTATTATTCTGCATTTATTATTCTGTTGGGAATAACCTGTCTGTGCGGTTTCTATCGCATACATGGTGAATCCTTCTGTTATTCCATTCTTTATTATTCTGTTGAAATAACCTGTCTATGTGGATTACCACATGCATGGTGAATGATCCTTTATATTCATTCCTTATTAAATTGTGGAAATAATCCGTCTAAGTGGATTACCGCATGGCGGTGAAAATTCATTTGCAGTTTCATATATTCTTTATTATACTGTTGGTTATTGGTTTTACAGTTGTATGTCTTTGACCCATAGTGAAACGATGATATGTTGTTGAATCTCTTTGGCTTACGTGCAAAGATGAATTGTTAATTGATAGCTTGGCCCGTAGTGCAAAGATGGACATGTGTATGACATGATCATGACCACTGGTGATACTAACGAATATCCTTGGCCGTAGCGCAGGGATGATTTGATGATGCGGTTTATTTATTTAGTTGAGTCTCAGCGATTGGTTTTATAGTTGAATATCTTTGGCACGTAGTGCAAAGGTAGACAACTGATTGGTATGATCATTGTTATTACATTTAAATATCTTTAGCCTTTGGGGTAAGGATATTGAGTAAACGTTCTATTTAGCCTTTGTGTCAAGAAGGCATTGTTAATCCACATTATTACAAATATGAATTGTGAATTTAACTAACATCTTTGGTGTTTCAGGTGAAGACAAGTGATGAAAGTTCTATTTGTCTTGAGTATAACAAAGAACTATTGATAAGTATTACAGGAATAAAATATCAACGATGGACTTTTAATCTAAAGGAGATAGTAGACATTATGTTCTACTTGACTCTTCTAATGGATTGCTCGTTCCGCTGCAACTATGGTTGAAATTAAAATTTTATCATCTGCCATATGTTATAAATCTCTGATTTATATTTGACGAAAAGCTATTGATAATTAAGTTATCTTTAGTCATGATATTCTTTACTGGGCTTGTTGTGTAGCGTCCCCGAATCCGGGTCCCGAATCGCCGCGGATTCGGTTTGCTATTTCTACAACTGTTGCGGAAGATATAAACATAAATTGTTTATACATTAAACTTTACACACTATTCCCAAAATCGAGTAACCTTAACTAATACACAATCGTGAACTGCCTAACAACACACATGACAATACTATTCTTCAACATACTTTACAACTTAACTTCACATTTTATCCCAAGCTGAACTTGGCATTATCCTTTTCCTGTATCTGGTCGTATTCGCCTTATCTGCAATGTTTTATCATGATATAGCAATGGTGAGCATGAAAGTTGCCCAGCAAGTTTAAAAAAACAAGGTAAAGATATATCATGATTGAAAAGAGTTTGAATAATAAAATCAAGTTATCCTTCACAATGTAGTTGTGAATTAGCATGAACAAAATTTCAAAGTTTGAATGAACATTGAAAATGAACATAACAATTATATCTGAATCGACCGGTAATGAAGGTGATCGACCTTTCATACCGATGAATACATGCAATATGTACAGAGTACAATTCATAAGCATATCTCGTGCAAACTACTCTTAAAAGAGTTTAAGTAAAAGAACTTGAAAAACTTGCACGAACTGCTGATTACCGTAACGCAATATAATACGCTTCTCTTGAAGACCTAATATTAATAATATAGATCTCCAATATTAGAATAATATCATCACCGTTATAAAATAACTTAAACACATAATCCTATCGATTCTGTCGACATATAAAACCTATAATAGATCTTTCGGTTAGTCATAACATATAGTTAAGTATTAGACATTAGTTTTAAGTCTTAATATTATTATTATACTTTGATATTCTTTTAATCACATCATAACTTATACCTATAAGTTATTCATTTTATATATTTATCCTAGTAAATTAGATAACATCTTAGTAAACCGAAATACCATTTCAAGAAGATTTGGATTTTATTTCAGTATCCCGAAATCACTATTCTTTTTCACGAAAAATACCAAATCAACTTATTATTTTTTTATCCTTTGGTCAAACATATATACATGTATTTCATACATAAAAAATATTTTTCCGTAATTTTTCAATTTCTTTTACTATTTTTCAAAAATCATAATTAGTGCATAATTAGTGCGTGACTTAAGAAAATTAGCTACCTCGTGATTAACTCCAGAGATGCCCATCTTTTGACATAACCTTATATATGTTAACGTGATGCTCCATTTTAAATTTCGTGGCAATCGGAGTTGTAGAACTCCGGTTATAGCGATTTCCGTCGGAAAATCACAAAAATTGAAATGGTCATAACTTGGTTGTTTTAACTCGGAATTAGCTCATTTTTGGACACAAGCTACATATTACCATATATTTTCATTTCCCAAAAGCCTGTAAATTTTCTCATTAACTAAATGTCCAAAACAGCCCTCGGAAAATTTTGGCCAGAAACTTTTTGCACTTTGGCAGTTTTGGAGTCCTTCACCAAAACTTCAATAAAACGAAATCTGTAACTCCGATTAATGATCCGTCAATTTTTTTGGATTCGTATCATTCCGAACTACAGTTTTCATATATCACAATCCATATTTGGATATGTTTAGCTCCCGGAATTTAACCCGGAAGTGACTGTTCCAAAACTGTCCTTTTCACAGTTTTCTTAACTTTGTGTAGTTTGGGAGAAATCCCATAACTCCCTCCTCCGATGTCGGATTTAGTCCGTTTTAGAGTCTATGGAAAGCTTATTGAGTGTACTATAACATATCACAAGTCCAGAATTTTTAGAGCACTCTAACAAATCCGAAAATTTCTGTTTAGGGCAGCAGTCCATTAATTCATTTAAAACAAAAAAAACTGTTTTGGTTATTCTTCTTTGTTCAAGCCTATCAACCCTAAAAATGGCAAGATCTAACCATAAAATATCATTTATCATGTAGATCTATAGTTCTCATGTTCAAGATCTTAAACTTATGGTTCAAAATCATAAGTTCAACACTTGATCTAAAACACCATATCAAAACACTTTAACTAACAAGAGTTTTAAGTTTAGGAAATTTTTACCTTTAGCTTCATGACATATCTTTTTCTTCCAACTATGTGATGGATCTTGGATGGAATGAAAATCAAAATCTCTTCTCCTTCTTTCTTGGAGTTTCCTAACTCCCTCTCCCTCTCTCTCTTGTCTCTCTCTTTTCTTTCTTAGTTATGTTGGAAAATAAGATGAGAAAAGTGAAGAATATGATTTTTGTTTAGTGTAATAATGTAAGAAATGTATCTAGACATTAGTTTGCTTGATAATTGAGGTGTAATAGCATAGTAACATGAGTGACTTCTAGAAGCAATTGATTAGCTAGCATAATTGAAGATTCTTATCAACAATGTTACTAATAATACACTAATAAAACAAAAGGGTATACTAGTAATTTCCACATTAATAAATGATTTCTTTTTAATTCTTATTTATTATACCAAATGTCCAATATGTCCCTCCTTATTTGGGCTTAAATTTGGGTCACCATTTCCATCTTTTGGGCTATCAATAAATAATATATTGGACTTAAAATTTAATTCTTTGGGCCATGTAAATTAACATAGTCCAACACTCTTAATTCTTATCCAACCCAAATCATTTAATTAGGGTTTTCATTTTCCTCAATTATAACTTAAATCCTTACTCATGCACATTTATTTCCTTAACCCAATTAGACTTGCTAAAATTAGGTTATAAAATTAATTAACTGAGATGTATAAAATAAATCTCTCATAATTGGTATATATTCTAAATACCATAATTTTCTCATCTCATAACCCTTAAGTTATTAAATTCTTCATTCCTAATATATAATTAGGATCACATTAGTTTCTTTTATTTGTTTATATAATAAACAATATAAACCATCACATAATCTTCATATTCCTTTACTCACCTATTCGAACAAAATAATTTAATAAATTGTGACATGTTCCACAATTCTCTTAAATTAGGTCACTAATATAAAAATAAAATATTAGGACTACTAAATAACGATAACCATTTAGGTTATTTAATTATCACACCTAATATATATATTAGGTTACATAATTTAATTCTTACTTCACTTTTATATACAAAATAAATGTATTCACATTATATAATGTATATTTATTTAATCATCACACATAATTCATATTCATTACATACATAACTTTTAATCCCTTAGGGTTTTATACAAAACATTAGGATTTCTAATTTAACAATTAGGGTTATCCCTAATATATAATCACAAATACTTAAGCCATTATATTTAGCCTTTGACTTTAAATTAGGGTTTCAAATACTTGAATTAGGATTTGATTCCCTATCAAATTAGGGTTTCGAAACCCATTTCTAGGGTTTCTTATAAATCGTAATAATTTTATAACTGAACGTTGACGTTCTAATAATATTAGGGTTTGACATAGATATAATATATCTGGTCAACACTTGACCCTTAACCACATTCTGTACACATAATACCGTAATCACAGAATATATACACACATACCCTTAATCCTGAATAATTCACTAAAAGAAATTTTAAATCCTCAAAATTCCTTTCTGAAAACATCAAACACATACACTTATTCTCTGTTTAGGTCTATTATTTGACCTTAAACCAATCATTTAAGATTTTAATAATTTTCTAATTTCTCGGGTTGTCACATGTTGTGCTCACCCTTTTGCTTCACAATTCCTTTCAGGTAATAAGAGTGTAGCTGGGTCGAGCGGGGATAACAGGGATATAGTGGGATGGTTCGAGACTGTCGAAGTTCTCAACACATTATAAAATGGAATGACATGCAATATATAATTGCATTGAGGACCTAAGTTGTGCGTGTCGTATTTTATACGTCACTTAATAATTGATTTTGGTGAACAACAATAGGGTGATGAGAACCCGATTTTGAAAGCGTCAAAAGTACACCTCATTAGTTGCTGTATTTTATATAGCATTGTAATAATTTGAGTTGGATACTGTCTACGAGACAAAATTGTATTAAAACTCATAGCTTATCTGTTGTCGTATCGCACTTTTACGCTTCAACATTATATAAATGATGTTTGTATTTGATTTTTATAGTGTGATATCTGGCGACTCAGAATGGGTGATGTGGACCTATTTTGGGGGCGTCACAACTAATATCTCCGCCAGTGACCATATCCTTATAACATCAATCAACAATTCCTGTCCACAATCATATGAATAACTCATAATCATAATTGTGTTTCTGAATTCCTTTTCGCACCCAAGAAGAAGATAATTTACATCACCTATCTTCGCTTGAAACATCAAAAATCATGGTTATACCAAATCACAATTCCTGCTCATAATCATACTAATAAATTCATCTTTGCACTACGGCTAAAGATATACAACTGTATAACCAATAATCAACAGTTCATCTTTGCACTACAGGCCAAAGATATACAACTATAAAACCAATAATGCTGAGACTCAGCTTAATAGTATCACGACCATGAATTAACCATGCACTACGGGCCAAGGATATTCGTGTTTTCCATTACGGTCATGATTATACCGAATAATCCCTGGTCATAATCATTCCAAGTCCATCTATGCACTACGACCAAAGATAACTTTTACCACATCATTTATAACATTACAGTCATGATTATACCGAATAATCCCTGGTCATAATCATACCAAGTCCATCTATGCACTACAGGCCACAGATGACTTTCAACACAACACAAGCATGAGAATGAGGTATTGACGTATATAGGGTTTCAAACCTCTTAGAAACTTTCGCGTCATTCGCTCCTCATTATCGACCAAATGGGATGCAAACCGAGATAACTCCACAACCTTAGCCTCGTATTGCGACACGATCATATTGTTTTTCTCCATTGCTTATCTCAACATTTTCAGATGTCATTTTTAAATACTGTCACAAAATAATGGTTAATTGACAAATCACATATTATCCCTATACTCTAACTGACCAATTAAATACCAAATAAACTTAGGTAGGTCATACTAGCGAAGGAATTCCCCGTCTCTCCCCTCCTAGTTCTTATCTCACGTCTCAGCCAGGGATCATATCTCTAAGCTTTGATACCAACTGTGACCCGCATCCAGGACTTGGATAGCACCTCACAATGATACCCATCAACTTGCCACCGTTCATCACGGCGTCCCTTACGGAAAGTCTGGCTTCGGTGCATCCCAAGACTTGGAAGTCACCAGATAAAGGCTCGGGGCTCTTTTCTATGGCTTTGATACCAACTGTGACGACCCCAAAATTAGGTATTCATCACTCATCTTGAGTCGCCAAATACATGGTACAAAATTCAAATAGAACTTTAAAATACAACTGTCGTGTATAATACGACGAAACATAAACTGAGAGTTTA
The DNA here is from genome assembly GCA_020205605.1 of Panax ginseng. Taxonomy (NCBI): domain Eukaryota; kingdom Viridiplantae; phylum Streptophyta; class Magnoliopsida; order Apiales; family Araliaceae; genus Panax; species Panax ginseng. Next base: position 49,213,557 of record CM035132.1, read on the forward strand.
AAGAAGAATACTGCCTTCTTGACAATATCCATTCTCAATGGAGTCATCATAGACAGTATAAAAACTCAAATTCAGTCCTCGTTACATTTATTGTCACACTATTTAATAGAATAGGGAGGACTACTAATGCTATCATCTGGACCGTCACTCCGTTTCTCGACTCGTCCCAGCTATATTCTTATTTTCTGAAGAGTGAATGTAAGGGTGAGCTCAACTAGCCCAGTAAGAAATACTATGACTAAGATAATGCAGAATAAATTATCATTAGTCTTCAATAATGTTAAACTGATAAAATACAATAGACATCAAGTTTAACTGCAGCGGAACAAGCAATCCATTAGAAAAATCAAGTAGAGAATAAAATCTACTATCTTATATGTTTTAAAATGTTTTCATCAGTTTTTATCGCTAAGACTCAGCTTAATAAATAAACCACATCATCAAATCATCCCTGCACTACGGGCCAAGGATATTCATTAAATCATCAATGGTCATGACTATACCGAATAATCTCTGATCATAATCATACCAAGTCCATCTCTGCACGTAAACCAAAGATATACAACAATAAAACCAATAATCAACAATCCATCTTTGCACGTAAGCCAAAGATATATAATTCAATAAACAATAGTCCATCTTCGCACGTAAGCCAAAGATAACTTTCATCACTATACACGCATGAGGATGATGACAATGATATAAGCATTAATCAAACTAAAACAAGGATAAATATTAAAGACTTTCATTTTATCCAATTATTATCCATCACTTAAATAACTCATAATCTAATATTGTTAATATTATAACAATATTTTAATCACCTCTTAAACTTATAAGCAATTTATTTCAATTGTTTACACTTTACCAAATAATGCATTTAATCATTCAAAAATTCCGTACTCATAAGATTTCATTGCCAATGATCAAATCTCTTATTAGAAATATGCATATACCTTATATAGGATTTTCAAGCCACAAAATCCTATTTTCCAACTTTGTTACTTCACATAACATATTTAACTCATATGTTCGTAACTAAACTATTTTCATGAAAAATACCAAATCAGTTCCAAAAATATTTCTTTTCTAGGATTTAACAGGATATAGTCCCATATTGAACATATATTTTTCTCGGAATTTTTAAAATTCATTTACTATTTTTCAAAAATTAATTTCTAATTAATTCCTTAAGAAAATTGTTACCTCAAGTTTAACTCCAAAAATTCCCAAATCTTGGCAGGATCTTACACATATTAATGTGAGCTTCCAGTTTAAATTTCATGGTCATCGGAGTTATAGAACTCCGGTTATAGCATTTTTCGTCGGAAAAATCTAAATATTGAAATGGTCATAACTTGTTCATTTGAAGTCAGAATGAGCTCATTTTTGGACAGGAGGTTCTTCATACCATATACTTTCATGTCCCGAAAGGCCTGAATTTTTCTCACAAATTAAGTGGCCGAAACAGCCCCTTTAAATTTTGGACAGCAACTTTTTGGCAATTTCCAGCTTTTACATCCTTTACTAAAATCAGTCCACACAAAAATTTACTACATCTTTTCCAGTGATTCTACTTGGATAAGTTAGGTAACTCATAGATCTAACTCTAGGACTTGACCACACTTAAAAATTCAAAATATAATAGGAGATATGGTTAATTGAATTTCATATTACATTTTTACCAAAATCTGATTTTTCAACCCTTTGTGATTTCTAAGAAACTTTCATGTTTTCACATAATAACCAACATAACTCATCATAATACTTACTAATACTTCATATACCCATGATTTTCATCAATCCAATGCTTTTATTATGACTCTCATCTTAATCAACGTAAACAGATATTTTTCACGATTTAATAAGGAATGAATACAAAGGATCATTCACCATGCATGTGGCAATCCACATAGACAGGTTATTCCAACAGAATAATATAGAATGGAATAACAGAAGGATTCACAATGCATGCGATAGAGACCGCATGCATGAGTTGTTCCCAATGAATAATATATATAATCGGAACCAGTCGTGAAATTCACAATCGATGCGGATATTTCAACAGAATAATAAATGCGGAATAATAAGTAATGGAACCAGGTCAGGTGAAATTCACACCGACAGGATATTCCGACAGAATATTAAATACGGAATAATAAGTAATGGAACTAGGTCAGGTGAAATTCACACTGACAGGATATTCCGACAGAATATTAAAGAATGGAATAATAGAAGAATTTCACTATGTATGCAGTACTTTGCATTTACAGGTTATTCCAACATAATAATAAAGAATGGAATAACAGAAGAAGATCACCAAGTATAGGGTAAACCGCATATACAGGTTATTCCACCAAGTATAGGGTAAACCGCGCATACCTGTTTTTTCAACAGAATAATAAAGAATGGAATAACAGAAGGATTTCACCAAGTATAGGGGATTCCGCGTATACAGGTTATTCCAACAGAATAATAAAGAATGGAATAACAGAAGTTCTCTTCATGAATACAAAAGAAATAATACCCCATACAGGTACAACAAATAATATCCCTTAACTTTAGAAGAAACTGGATATAAGAGTAGGGAAGTAGCAGAGTACTTTTCTTCTTCTATAGATTTTCTCTCTATAGCTTCTCTCTATAATTTCTCTCTATAATAATTACTCTATAGCTTTGGTGAATTGGTGAGAAATGAAGGAAGAATGAGCTTCTATTTATAGAAAAATATAGTTTCGATAATTGCACGTTTTGGGGCTCAGAAAATTACAGTACAATACCTCCAACTTTTCTTTCATTTTTAATTCAGTCATCCAAGTATTATCAAACTTGCACCAACTCCCCTAATAGTAAATCATGTGATTTAATAGTAAATCATGTGAACAAATAGTTCTAGATATGTGAAACTACAAATTACAGTATAGTACCTCCATCTATACCTCTATTTTTAATTTAATCATACAAGTATTATCAATCTTGCACCAACTCCCCTAATAGTACATGAATGTGACTCAATAGTACACACATGTGAATAAATAGTTATAATCATGTGATATAATAGCAATCAATTGCTCATTTATCCGGTTAAATACCCGATTGGTCAATATAACCTCCAGACATCAATTTTTATTGAAATAAATGTCGATTTTTACTAACACAAATAATTCCAACACAATGAAACTATTTTTATCAAAAATATAAATTTTAAAATTTTGAAGTTTGACTTTTCCCGAAAAAGTCAACTGTTGACTTTTTGACCAAATAGTAAAAACCAGAAAATTTTGTGTTTATAGTCTATTTTTACTAATTTCATCGTTCCGGACTCAAATATCACGTTCGCATCTCCAAATTCAACTCCGAACACAACTTCAATTTCAATAACATTCATCATTAATATCATAACTCACAATATTTAACAACCAGGTCGTTCCCAGGAAAGAGGGGGCTTTCCAATAAGGATTTCTCCCTATTGGCTCGCAATTAGGTGACCAAACCTCTCCTTGGCAGAACTTCTAGACATATTACAATTTAATAATATTAATAACTTTGTCGTCTCAATTATTGATTTAATAAAATATCATATAATACAGATGATACTGTGACAATAATCGAAACAATAATATGAGAGATATGATGCAACAATTACTATAGCAATAATTGAGTATAACTGAGTGACTTCTTACGTAAGCATCAATAATCAATATCGTGTGCTACTATGTAATCACGTGTATTACTGTACTTGCATACTTTGTAAAATTTATAAATACTACCCACAACTATAACATTATATCAAATCCACACCATAATATTTAAAAAAATTAATTCGAGAAAATTGAATATTTATTCATAAAATCTGGGGTCTCACACTATACAACAATTACTGTAGCAATAATTGAGTATAAACTTAGTAAATTCTCACGTAATCATCAATAATCAATATCGTGTGCTACTATGCAACCACGCGTATTATTGTACTTTTATCACCGGTTAATTCAACAGTTAACGGTTAAACTTTCACCGTTATTTTTATAAAAAGTTACTTCTGTCATTTTCTAACTCCGATAATAATTCCGTTGTGGGGGACCACCAATGATTGCGACGTTGCACGAATATTCCCTGATAAAATGAATATTCCCCGACCAATCGAACAACTTGTTTACTTTGCAAAATTTATAAATATTACCCATAACTTTAATATTATATCAAATCCACACCTTAATACTCAAAAAATATTTCGAGAAAATTAATTTTTATTCATAAAATTTGAGGTCTTACAGTTAACGTAACTATTTTTATTTATGAATTTAGATACGGTTTGCTTACCGTGACTACTGAATTATTGTAAAGTCCGTAATTTTCTCCAAATATCAACTGTTTCACTCCCACTTTTTTTCCCCAAATCAATATCATTTCGGTATCATTTTAGGCTCACTTTTTCTCATCTGCAATTGTCAGATCTTGGGATCCCAATTTCTTTTTCCCTATCTTCATCGCCAAATTTCGTAGCTAAATCTTCATCGCAAATCTCGTCCGATCCAAGCTAGCGCTGCTTGTAACAACCCGAATTTTCATAAATTAATAAATAAATTTTTATTAATATATATATATATATATATATATATATATATATATATATATATATATATATATATATTAGATTATGTGGTTTGGTGAGAAAAAAAAAAATATATATGAGATTTAAAAATTGATTAAAGATAGTGAAGAAAATTATATATTCATGTATTGGGGAAAAAGAATTTTAATAGTTAATTAAACTATTGAAGAAATTAAATGAATTTTTATGAAAAGGATATTAACTAAGTAATATTAGTTAATTTGATTAAGTTAAAATTATATTATGAGAGAATATAATTTAATTATTATTGTAACGATGGAAATTATTATGAATTAAATTTCATTAATAATGTGAGTAATTCACTTAATTAAAATAGTAAATTATGGTAATCATATTATTTTTTTAATAAATGAGGTAGTAATATATTACTTTTGAGTGTAATATGTTTAAGTAATACGATTGTCAATCTTGTAAATAGTGAAATTATTTATCGAATAAAATAAATATTTTAATTAGAATATTTATAAAATTGAATAAATATTCAATGTAGATTATGATGGAAATATTCTAATTTAATTAAATAATTAAATTAAAAAGGTAATAATTTGTTAAATAAAATTGGAGTTATATTTGTTAAATAATTTAATTAAATCATATTTAATTAAATTAGATGTGACATTTGTAAACTATATTGAATAATTAAAATAAATTAAAAAGGTTTATATAGTGTACTAGCCAAACAAAGTCCTATGACCCTTGGTGGGTTGTAACTGTTGAGACTTTGTGTGTAACTGACAAGTCACATATTCATCAGTTGGGGTTACGCTCATTATTTTTATAAGACAGAGTTAGGGAAAATTGAGAGAGGGTGAGAATTTTCTGTGAGTCTTTGCTAGGAAGTATGGGAATTCAAAGGAGAAGAAGAGGATTCAGCGAGCAATTCCTATCATATATCTAGCAATTCCAAGAAGAAATTAAGAGGTAATAACCTAGCCCTAAAACTCTTGTTTTGGTTTCTTGAGTTTTTCTCTGTAAATAAATTTTGGAGGAGGATTTGTCAAGAAGTTGAATTATATATGTTTTTAGATATGTATAATTCGTTATATGTCATCTATAATTGGTTTTTAAGTAATCAAATTCATGTATTTATGTTAAAGAAGAGGAATTTGGGTTTTGATTGTAATGTGTATATTTTGGTCTACTTTGAGGCTAAAATTGGCTAAGAAATCATGTAGTAATCTATAAATTGATATTAGATGTTGTTAATACATTGAAAAACAAAAACAAGGAAGGTTAAACGGATTGATTTGGTTAGGAATCGAATCTGTGATGAATGATTACGCTAAACATGTTAAAAATATGAAAAATTTAACATGAACTTTGAAATTGAGACATTATAATGGTTGTTAATGTTCTTGGAAGATGTTGATTTTCTGGTAAGTTGTAGTTCTATGAATTACGAATTCATAGAATTGAAAACGAACTAATTTTGAGGTGTATAGCTCGAGTTATGAAGATTAGAAAGAAAGGGTTAGAAAATTATGAACTGCAAAATCTGGGCAACCCATTCTGCTCTTGGGCACTGCAGCGTTGGCCCCAAGGCTATTTGGGGTGATGCAGCTCTGGAATAGTGTCAGGCAGGACTGTTTTGACCTCCTATAATAAAATAAGCATAATTTTTTCATACGAACTCCGACTGAGGCGATTCAAAATGATAAGGAATGAGGAAGAGTAGACCTAAAACTTTCATTTAATAAGTTTTTAAATTTGAGGTCGGGAACTGGGGTTAAAATGGCCATCTTTGGGACTGATGTGCATTCGGAGGCAATTAGAGGGTGTCGGGCATACATGTATGCAAGTGAAGTGCTTCTAGCGATAAAAGATGTTGTTATAAGTTATAAAACATGAATGTTATGAAATATAATGATGATTAACATTAATAAATGATGTATTAAATAAGTTATATGAGCATGCTAAGCATAAGCAAGAGAGACGAATCGGACGTGTGACGAATGAATGTTGAAACGCCATGCCAAGTGTTAATGAACTTAAAAAGTGTTTCAATTCAAATGAAATGAAAATTATAAGATATGAAATGTGGTTAATATAAACCAATAAGAAGTCCTAGCAAGACTTAAACACTTGAATGAACTTCGAGTATGACCTAAGAAGAAATATAGTGAGATATAAGTCGAAACTTAACACAATCAAATTGAACATTATGTATTGATTAATAGGAAGGGTTATGGAATGTAGAGTAAAGTTTATATAACAACTACTATGTGTTGCTATGTGGCTAATAGTTGATGTGCATGATTATATAATTGTTTTGGACACGTGAAGTGCAGATAGCTGTATGCTGTTAATCTGTTATTGGTAAACAACAATCAAGGAAAGTCTTTTAGTTCCTATTAGCTATGTGAATTTGATGATGAACTGCTTTAAATATATATTACAAATTGCATTATGTTTATATATGTTGTAAGTATGAAACGTTAAAGTCAATTTATGACTACGTTGATTGTGTAAAGAATATTGATTGAGTAAGGAACTCAATTTTTATAATTTTTATATGAACTGCAACATATATGATTATGAGATGTATGTTGAACATGTTATTATGTGCTACGTGATGCAAGAAAGCTGTTAAATTTGTTGGGCTGTCGAGGTCGACCTTGCAAATAACCATTTATGCAGGTTAAGAAATCAAGGTAACGCTAGTTGCTATTTGAATGACATGGATCAGATGCAATGCATGAAGATTAAATAATTTAGCTATAGTTGTTATACTTTTAAAACATGTTTAAGGTTTTGAAAAATGTACTTGATAATTTATTATGTGAAATTTCATATTTAGTTGTAAAGTTTGAGCTACCCAATGTATAAGGGATATAAATAACTCTTATGAAGTGAATCATGAAAATAAATTTGATTCAGAGATGCGTAGATGATAAAAGTTATGATTCAGGAAAATAAATAAAGTAAGAAGACATAAAAATTTTAATTATTCCGCATTTTATTAAGTTTAACATCGAATAATGATGTAAAATCAGAAGTTAGATGTATTATTAATGAGTGAATTCAGGAGTTGAATTGTTTGAATTTTGCCCAAAGCCCCAAATTGCCTCTTCACCTCCAACCTCTCCCCGTCTCCGCCTCCGCCTCCGCTCTACTGGTACATCAATCTACTGGTTTCTTGTTGAATCGTGTTGTTAATTATGCTACATCTGTCTCAGCTCCGACGAAGGAAGCGGCACCATCGCCACCGAAATCGACAAGGAAAGACGAAAAGAACACGGATAACTTCACTAGAGCTGGCGCGATTGGGTAGTTGTGTCAGGTGATTGGTGTTGTTGTTGTCATTAGGTTTAACGATGGGTTACCGACGATTTTGACGGCGTTATATTTCATCTTTGCTTAGAAATGATTTTGATTTTACTAAGCTTGTTTGGATTTGTACTTTATATTATTAGGAAAGACAAGGCCAAAGCCGTTGAGATACTCGTGAATGATTTGAAAGTGTTCTCTACGTTCAATGAAGATTTGTATAGAGAAATCACTCAGTTGCTAACACTTGCCGATTTCAGGTAACATTTTCTTTTGTTTTGGAAGTATACTGCGTAGTAGCAAATTATATTTCGGAGTTGTCCTTCTCTCTTTTACTTGGTAAAAAAAACTAGAGACGACCACTTCATATCTCTAAAATTGTCATTTTTCGGGTCCTGAAGCTTTAATTTGTTATTGTCTGCTCTTGAAGCTTGAAATTGTCATAATCTGAAATTTTCATAACCTTAAATTCAGCCAACTTATCTATTTAATACATTGTTTTGGTCTAGTTAAGGTAAGTTTTTTTTTCTTGAGTCAAGGTATTTAATTCTGGTAAATACTGTATATCGTGAAATTTCTATACTAGTGGCGCCGATTGGCTCTCGGAGAGATAACAAGAAACTTGAAAAAGCTTATAAAGTGAGAAATTTGAGATTTATTTTGTTATGATGTTATATTCAATAACCAAATAAATTTACTCATGCGTTGCATTAGTTATAAGAATTTGACTCAATATAAATCATACTTCCTGTGGTAATGCTTCTCATCATTTATAATAACTTAATTTAGTCAAAGTTGTTCAGATTTTTTGAAGTAATCTATGTTCTATACTGTCAGGGAAAATGAGTATTTAAGTGTGACGTCTTCAAAATAGATATACACAACTCATTCTGAATTGCTAAATATATGGTACAAAATTTAAATACAAACTTTATTAATATAATATGACAAACGTAAATTGAGAGTTTTAATACGAATATTGTCTCATAGACAATATCCAAACTCAAACAGAGTCCTTATTACAATTATTATCACACTATTTTATAAAATAGTGAGGACTACTATAGCCATCATTTCGGACCATCAATCCGTTCCCCGACTAGTCTCAGCTATATTCTCATTTCCTAAATAGAACAATGAAAGCAAATGATGATCTTAACTAGCCCAGTAAAAAAATATAATGACTAAGATAATACAAAATAAAGTATCGTTAGCGTTCAACAGTGTTAAACTGATATAATACAATAGACAACAAGTTTAACTGCAGCGGAATAAACAATCCATTAGAAGAGTCAAGTAGAGCATGATATCTACTATCTTCTACGATTTAAAAGTTCATCATAAATATTTTATTGTTGTAACACAGCTCAATAAATAATCCACATCACTGAATTATCCATGTACTACGGGCCAAGGATATTCATTAGTATCATATCCACGAATTATCCATACACTACGGGCCATTGATATTCGTTAGTATCACCAATCACTACAAAAAAATGGGGCTTCAGTAACAACAAATTTTCATTGCTAAATGTGTCAAATTTCGTTACAAAAGGATTTTGGCAACGACTTTAATGTCGTTGCGTCTTTCGTTGCGCAATGAGCGTTGTTAATTGTTCCGCAACGAACGTTTTTTTTTCGTTGCCAAAATTAATACATTTTGTAACGAAATTTGGCTTTCGTACAGAGACATCGATCCTTTAGCAACAAAATGTATTGTTGCAGAATAATTAAAGTTTTGTTGCTAAAAACCCTATTTCGTTGCAAAAGCCTGCTAATTGGCAACGAAATGAACTCTTTTTTTTTTTGCAACAACAATGCATTTTCGTTGCAATTGACACCAATTTGCAACGACATTTTTCGTTGCAGTAAATTATGAAAATTGTTGCCTAAGCTTGCTTTCGTTGCGGAATGTAAACTTTTTAGCAACGATTTTTGTTTCTAATTATATTATTTGGTAACGACATTATGCTGAATCAGCAACGAAAATATTTGTTGCTGGTTATTTTTCAATAGTAACGAAAGTCGTCGATTAGCAACGACATTATATGTTGTCATTTCTTTATATGTGCAACGAAAGTTGATATGATTTGCAACGATAAAAAGTGTTGCCTTTTATGTTAGTATTAGCAACAATATCCTCTCCGTTGTTATTAGGTTAATTTTTCGTTGCCAAATATTATATTTTTAATGTCATTAACAACGAAAATCTGTTGCTAAATATATAAAAAATTGTTGCTGTATTAAAACTTGTTCAATGCTTTGGTAACGAATTATATTATTGCCAAATCAAAATTTGTCATTCTTTTTATGTACCTGGCTAGCTCAATGTCCCCATAACAAATAATGACAAAAATACAAAAAACTAAAATATTATTAACTTAATAAAATCATCCACTACATAATCATTCATTATCTTTATAATTAACCATATAAAACTACCACAATTCTTCAATCAAAGTATATATCTACATATATAGAGAGAGTACACTTTATAATTTCGTCCCTTGTCTTCCGTAAACGTAACACAGAAATTTGATACCCAGTATTGTAAGGCAGGTCGTAGAAGCAGTCTTCCTGTACATATTTAAAAATAATAACAAGTCAGAAAAATGAAGCAAATAGGTCACCAGAGACACTTAATGCCAAAATCAATACACAATCTTTTTCCAATCTTATTCCAACTTATAAAGTGTACAATAGAGAGCCTTATATAAGCTAATACTTAAAAGCTAGACATGGAAAGAAAATGAATCAGTAATCTATGATTACCAATTTACCATTGATCATGCATCTAGAACAATCCTAACTCTACTAATCACTCCAAAATCATAATCCTTTCTAAAACCTATGTTAATCACACTAATAATCATGATTCTATAACCCTTTCTGATCCTCCCCTCAAATCGAGGTTCCCTCGTAAATTCACACAATTCTAGCAGCTGGTTAACTCAACGGTGGAACATTTTTATGTACATACATAGACACATAGGGAAAGAGAGAGAGAAGAAATAGGCATGCTATCAAAAAGAAGAGAACTTACTGGAATGCCTACAGCGTCTCCCATTTGCCGCATCTGACACCTGATCTCAAGATAGCATCCCTAGATCCTAACAATGCTTTAACAATTTGTACTTGGCTTGGTTCACTAGCCTGGCCCATCCACTGTTCAAGGTATCAACATTAGTTAGGTAAGCTTAATCATAATCAAGGCAATCTTTATTAAGATAACGTGTAGCCTCCATATGAAAATTAGCGCAAATCAAATACAGTAAATAGAGAATGAATCAAATAACCTAGAAAATTTGCTTGTTACATATGTCATGGTATATTGACATGATTAAAAAAAGAAAAAAGAAAAAAACTACTAATATTTATAGTATTATGCTTTCTTTGTACATATTAAGTAGATAATATGGCAGTAGTTGCAAAAAGACAATTGATTGAAATAATTACCTCTTCTTACTTACATATGCTGCAGTTGCTGATGACGCATTTATATGCATCCCAATGTTCTTCTGCCAATTTTTTTAACAGATTCAACTGTGTTTCAAGAGCTAAATTTGCATTAGACAACTTTGTCCAGGTATCTCTGGACTTTTGAGGATCAAATTTTTGCCATTTCTTGATAGCACCGACCATTGATGGTGTGGATGATCCTTCAATTCCAGGCTCGCCTAGTAACTGGAAATGTATCATTATTATTATGCCCAACTTTAATAAGAAACATGTCAATGCAGAGATATGTAGTTGCTAGCACAAAGCTTTCTAATTATATAAACGTGTTGTGTTGTTTTGGTAGGGGGAAAACATCCATTTGAAGCTCTGAGACCCTCTTTGAGCCGAATGGGCTCAATGGTGATCCAGATAAGAAATTTCGACCATTTGACAACCCTCATATATATCCCATCGAACCAAGACAATATTTGCAGAATAATAACTTCAAAAACTGGAAAGAGTACTTCCTATGTTTGAATTTCATGAGGTACTTTCCTTTAAAATCTACATCAGGTGGAGACTTTCTCAATTCATAGATAGATTATTGACATATAATATGTGCATAGCTGCTTAGACCAAGCAATCAAATGCATATAAACATGCAAAATACAAAATACAATGAATGTTTGTATACTTACCAGCATCATCAATGGAGGCAAGGAGAATTTAGTCCTCTCATGATCCCATTTTCCTTTTAGGACATCAGTGATAACTTCATCTAATGGCTGACCTCCAACTGCACCCTGCAACTCTTTAACAGAAATACATATAAAAGAACTTAAATGAAAGTTTCTCCAAGAAATAAATTTGAACTTGCATGAATTAATTGAACTTAAGGTCCTTAAGGATATTGTCTTGCATATTAGTAAGCTAAAAAATTATAGCCCACTTAAACTTTGTCCTGCATACTTAGGATACCATATTAAGTTTCTAGACTTAATGGCAACAATGGAAAGCCAACCTCTACGTGCATTATGTAATACATTCTACTCTGTAATTAAAATTTTATGGCAAAAGATATTTTAAATGTTTGTTTATATAAATAAATAAAAGAAGAAATAGAACAATGTAAGGAAAATCTATACCTTAAGCCTATGATCACCACCAACTATTTTAACGCCAAGGATGTGCTCAGTATCGTCGAGAAGTTCCAATCTTTCGGTGCTTGTCGTGGTAGGAAGACCTGACTTGACATTCACCTCTCTAACACTCCCAATTTTAAGGTCCCCAGAACGATGCACCTGTTAACGAAGGGCTTGTACTTCTACGGTTGATCGAATCTCCTAACCAATGACCAAACCTAAAAAAAGAACATAATTTTGTTAGACAAACACAGTTCAGCAAACTTCTTTGAAAAAGTAAATAGAAATAACCAAATTTATAGATTGATAGACGATAAAAAATTACCCCACATTTCATACAGAAAGAAAATGGATTAGTGTAACCGAATAAATGAAAAAAAATAGCTTAGTAGAGATTCATGTGAATGTCAAGAGTAAAAATCATCCACAACAATTAAGAGTAAAGCAGTCTTATAAAGCTACTACAATAATAGAAAATCTCATAAACCAAAAGTTAAAAAGTTTCCACCTTTCCTCAAAATCTTTTACACAACTCAAATATTATCTCAAAATTCAGCAGTTGCATCCAATTTCAATTGATCTTTCTGAACAATCAAAAAATCTCATTACACTCGAAAACAAAACAAAAAACTATATATCAAACTAAATTTTTTAGATCTGTAATTAAGTACATTAATAAGCAAAAAAGAATCAAATAACAAAATTCCAAAATCAATCCTTTTACCAAAAACTAAAGAAAGAATTAACATTTCATCACCCAAGACCCTAACAAAAACAAAATTCAAACTTCCCCTTCTCTTACAAACAAATCAAACCATAAACAAATAAATACTTAAAATTTTATTAATTAAGAATTTGGTATGATTAATATAATTAAAATGATTAACATGTACCTTTAATAGAATATATACTTAAAATTTTAAAAATTATTTTATATTAATTTAATATCTATCTTTAAAATTAGAAATATTTTTGTGAAAATATATCATTGATTCTCTAAGATTTACTTCAAGCAAAGTAATGAAGAATTTTTTCCTAATAAAATAATTGTCACAAATTACATATTGTGATTAAAATTTATTTCATAAATAAAATTTTCTTCATTAGTCCCTCACAAAAAAGGCTTATTTGAGAAGGAAACAATTCACTCACAAAATTTCTTTCGCAAGAGCCCCAATTTCTTGTAGTCACACATATGCATATACTTAAATAAATAATAAAACAAACAAGTAGAATTCAATTATGACTCAAACAAACATATAAAATTTTGAACAATTTTTAATGAAGTATGTTATTAGTAGTATAATTTTAGGAAAAAAAACTAAAAAATATTAATAACATTTTATCGGTCCATAAAATTAAAACAAAAGATTACAACAACTTTCATTAAATTGGTTACTAATTTATTAAAGAAAAATCAAACGCAATCTGTACATAACAAAATCTGGCTGAGAAAATGCAAGTAAAAACATCATTTAGCACTACTTCTTACTAATTTAGCCACAATTTTTTGTCTGAATCATTTAGACACATTTAGAGTTTAAAATTATAATTATTATAATAATTGTAATTATTATTATTATTATTATTATTATTATTATTATTATTATTATTACAACTATAATAATAATAATAATAATAACAATAATAATTAAAATAATAATAACAATAATAATAATAATTAAATAATAATAATTAAAATAATTTTAATAATAATTATTATTATTAGTATTATTTTATTATTTAAAATTTTAATTATCGCATTGATAAACACTTTTGTCTTGTGAACACTTTTTAGTTTCTAACATTGGTAAATGCAGGCATGCAACATCATGACTTATTTCATGGCTGACAAATCTATGTTGAAATTTATATCTCAATATATCATCTTTTGTATTTTATTCTAGTCATAATACTGACGGGCTTTGCAGGATTAGTGCCATAATAATAATAATAATAATAATAATAATAATAATAATAATTTTATTATTATTTTAAATTCTATTATTATTATTATTATTTTAATTATTTAAAATTTATTATTATTATAATAATAATAATAATTACAATTATTATTATTATTATTATTATAATTCCTAGTACAGTGACCAAAAAGTGTATTATCTCATCTTCATATGCATAGAAACGATGTTAGGTGGTTTAAATATTAGTGTTACATAAATTTTAACATAATAGGTAGTTGGTCTAGTGATTTTTATTGGAATATAAGGTTTCTAGGTTGGAGAGGTCTGGAGATTGATACTCGTGAGCTGGTTTATGAATTTTAGCATAATAATAGACTCACTCCTCCGTCTCGTTTTCAAAATTGTAGTATGCATCCTGTTTTATACATTTTAAAATTATATATACAATTTTATTTGCCTAAAATCTAACATATCATTACTTAAGAAAATTATTTTTTGATATTTTTACCATTAAAATTTGTTATTTTCATATGAGAGGTACGGTACCTATCTGAAAATTTTCAATTCCCTTGCTTTATCCTTAATTGATAAAATAAAAATAGTATCATGCCATCATCAATTCTCTTGCATCATCCTTAATTGAAATAGCTCGTAGCTTAATGACCCAATAACCCATAGGTATTAGGTTCAAGATCTAGGTGTGATATTTTTGTTTCTTATGTTATATTTTTTGTCTATTAGATAAAGTCTATTACCATCTTAAATCTCCACATTAAACTAAATATATATAAAGTAACTACGAATATTTATATAACGTAACTATGAATATTTTAATATATATATATATATGTATATATATATATTTATAAATTTATATGTAAATATTCATATAAATATTTATAAACAAATATTAATATAAATTTATCTTTAAAATTTATAAACAAATATTTATTTATAAATCTATCTAATAAAATATAAATAATTTTGAATTTCCCACTCACTTAATAAATCATCTGGGTGATCTAAAGTTTGAGATAAATCTCACCGTCCATACATCTATCTAATAAAATATATCTATCTATCTATCTAATAAAATACAAATGATTTTAAATTTTCCGATCACTCAATAAATCATCTGGGCCGATCAAAATTTGAGATAAATCTCACTGTCCATACAGTGCCGGAGGCACGGGACCCAGCTAGTTTATAAATATTTCATCTAAAATTTATAAAATTTAGATATGAATATTTGTTATAAATATTTATATGAATACTTAGAGATAAATTTATAAATATTTATATGAATATTTGTTTACATATATATATTTATATATAAAAATATTCATAGTTACTTTATATATATTTATTTTAATGTTGAGATTTGTTTAGTATTTTATTTAGTTTGATAAGAAATTTTGAAAAGAATATGTATATATCATATGTAATGTACGGCGTGGCGAATATTGAATGTTATCCCAAAAAATATGTTAATGCAAAGATTTGAACTCAAGACCTCCAATTTGAAATATTGATCCAATGACCACCCGAGCACCTGGCCTAATTGTTATTATTTTGCAAGGATTAGTATTTATTATTATTATTATTATTATTATTATTATTATTATTATTATTATTATGATTGTTATTATTATTATTATTATTATTATTATTATTATTATTATTATTATTATTATTATTATTGTTATTATTATTATTAGTAGTAGTAGTAGTAGTGGTGGTGGTGGTGGTGGTGGTAGTGGTAGTAGTGGTGGTTGTAGTAGTAGTGGTGGTGGTGGTGGTGGTGGTGGTGGTGGTAGTGGTGGTGGTAGTATTATTAGTATTGTTATTATCTTAATTTAAGACAATATTTTAATAGTTGTTGCAAAAAGTTTTATAAAATATGCAACGAAAAATAAAAATTATTGTCAATGAATGTGGTCCATATTAGGCAATGAAATATAACAACAAAAAAATTTTCGTTGCCTACGATGAGGAGAAATCAAGTGGTTAGAAATTTTCCAATGAATTTCTAATGAATTTTGTTTCCAAATTTTGCAACTACTTATGAATTTTGTTGTAAAAAGTGAAAGTCGGACACAATCTGCAACTAAAGACAAGTTTCGTTGCTAAACATACACTTTTAGCAACGACTTCGTTGCCTGAAAAATCGTTGCTAAAGCCCCATTTTTAGCAACAAAAAAACTTTCGTTGCCCACGATGACGGGAAAGCAATTGGCCGAAAATTTTGCAACGAGTTTCTAACGAAATTTTTTCCCGCCAATAAATAATTAGCAACGAAATTTTGCAACGACTTATGAAATTTGTTGTAAAAGTGAAAGCCTAACACAATCTGCAACGAAGGACAAATTTCGTTGCTAAACATATACTTTTAGCAACGACTTATAAAGTCGTTGCCCGAAAAATCGTTGCTAAAGGCCCATTTTTTTATAGTGAATGGTCATGATCATGCCAATAACTGTCCATTAATGCACTACGGGCCAATGAGGACTTTTACCACATTATTTATAATATTACATGTCATGATTATACCGATACATAGTCATAATATATCATACCAATCAACAGTCCAGCTATGCACTATGGCCCAAAGATGACTTTCATCACAATATAAGCATGAGGATGATGACAATGATATAAAAATTCAATTAAGTGAAGGAAGGATAAATTTTAAAGATTTATAAATTAATTTATCCAGAGTTCAAGAATGTCCAAATTGTCAACATGATAACTACTTTGTGGAGTAAAATTCAAGAATAATATTATATCAAAAATAATTTAGACAGAAAAGAAATTAATTTTTGCCATGAATAGTACCCCGGGTGAATAGTATCTGAGTGAATAGTACCCCATGAATAGAACTTCAAGAATAGTATCCCGTGAATAGTACGTCGGCATGAAAAGATTAAAATTTCACAAGAATGTTCAGAAAAATATTTTCATGAAAAGATACTAGATGAAACACAAATTTCAAGGACATTCTACTAATTTCAAGGAGTATAGAAGTAATACTTAACAAAATAAGTAATTCGAAATCTGAAACGAAATAATATTACTTACATACTACAGGGTATGGAAGAAAGTATTATTTCTTACGAATATTGAACAAAAATAATATCCCTTACCTTAGTAGGAGAGTAATTTTGACTGGTATAGCAGAGATATTCTTGAAGAAAACTTGTACTGTTTTCTACACTCAAAGCTTACTTAACTCAAAATAAATACGCTCAATATTATAGAAGAAGAATTCTCTAATTCTGGTGTGATTTTCATTTCTAAACTAAGCATCCTATTTATAGGAGAATGGCAGGATACTATTTGGATGCATGGTAAAGAAAAAATCACGGACTGCATAGGGAAAAAAATTCACAGGCGCCATTCATCAGCACACATTTGAGTCAATTAATTAGAGAGTGCCCTCTCATGAAGGTAACTAGCAAAGTAGGAGACGTAAACCAATGAGGGGGTGCCCTCTTTTGAAGGTAATTGAGTTTGAGAGATATGGACCAATGAGGGGGAGACCTCATTCATAAGGCAGTGAACAATAGTTGTATTATTTGAAAAGTTAGCCAATAATATCCTAACATACGGAAGAATGAACAAACACCAATTTAAAAGGATAATTGAACAAACATCTTCCACTCATCAATTAGTATTCTAATATTTAAATAACACGATCTTTATTCATTATTAATATTATAACTCACAATATTAATAACCAGATCATTCCCAGGAAAGAGGGGACTTTCCGATAAGGACATCTCCTTATTGGCGCGCAATTAGGTGACCAAACCCCTTTCCTCGATAGAACTTTCTAGGCATTTTCAATAATGCAAATAATAATATGAATAACTTTGTCGTCTCAATTATTGATTTAATAATATAAAATATTATGCAGATGATATTATAGAAATAATTGAATCAATAATATGTGATACTATACAACAATTACTATGGCAATAATTGAATAAAACTGAGTGACTTCTCACGTAAGCATTAATAATCAAAGATACTGTACAATACAGTATGTTACTATTCAACCACACGTATTACTGTACAATTATCACTGGGTATTTCAACAGTTACCGGTAAAATTTTTGCCGTTATTTTTATAAAAAGTTATTTCTATCGTTTTCTAACTCCGACAATAATTCCGTTGTGGGGTCCACCAATGATTGTGCGGCCGTACGAATATTCCCTGATAAGACTAATATTCCCCGACCAAATGAATATTTTATGACAACTTGCTTACTTTGCAAAATTTATAAATATTACCCACAACTATAACATTATATCAAATCCACACCTTATTATTCAAAAGATATTTCGAGAAAATTAAATCTTTATTCATAAAAATTGGTGTCTTACAACCTCTCTTTCTTATAAAATTTCATCCTCGAAATTGGTGTACGTACCTGGTATGTCGAAGTGGTGAGGGTACCTTGATTTCATTTTAGATTCTAACTCCCAGGTCATTTTCTCAACATCGTGGTTTCTCCACAAAACTTTAACTTGAGGTATAACCTTGGAGCGTAGAATATGTACTTCTTATCCAAGATTTTAATAGGTACCTCTTCATACGTTAAATCTTTCGCTAACTCGTTTGGTTCTAACTCAATGATATGGTTCGGGTCTTTCACATATTTATGTAACATAGATATGTGAAAAACATTATTGAACATGAGACATACTTGGCGGTAAGGCGAGTCTATAGGCCACAGTTCCTACTCGATCGAGGATTTCAAATGGGCCAATGAATCGAGGATTGAGATTTCCTCTCTTTCTAAATCTCTTAACTCCTTTCCATGGAGCAACATGTAACAGTACATGCTCTCCAACATTGAATTCCACGTCCCTTCGATGAAGATCAGAATAACTCTTTTGTCAATCTTGTGTGGTTTTTATACGTTATCGGATCATTTAAATCTTTTTCGTTGTCATGCGTACCAATTCTGGTCCTAATAATGTTGCTTCACCCACCTCATCCCAGCATACTGGAGAACGACCCTTTCACCCATACAACGCCTCGAATGGATCCATGCCTATACTTGCTTGATAACTGTTGTTGTAGGAGAATTCCACAAATGGCAAGAACTTGTCCCAATTTTCTTTGAAGTCAAGGACACATAGTCTTAAAAGATCTTCAAGAATTTGAATAGTCCTCTCCATTGCCTCGTCTGGTCGAGGATGATATCTTTGTCCCCAGATCGTAAATCTGTGCCCATAGCTTTTTGCAAACTAACCCAAAATTGTGAAGTGAATCTTGGGTCTCGATCAGAAACTGTGGATACTGACATACCATGCAGTCTTACAATCTTATTTATGTATATACGAGAAAGATGTTCAAGTGAATAAGTTTTTCGTATAGGTAAGAATTGAGCAGACTTGGTTAATCTATCAACAATGACCCAAATTGAATCTATGCCTTGAGAAACCTTGGGAAGACTAGTAACGAAATCCATGGTAATGTGTTCCCACTTCCATTCTAGAATTTCAAGTGGTTGCAATGGACCTTTTGGCACTTGATGCTCCGCCTTGACACGTTGACAAGTTAGACACCTTGAGATAAACTCTGTAATCTCTCTTTTTATTGCTCCACTAAAATGTATGTCAAAGATCATGATACATTTTGGTACTCCCAAGATGGATTGCAAACTGTGTGTTACGCGCCTCTATTATGATTTTATACTTCAAATCAGAGTCGTTAGGAACACAAAGTCTGGAGTTGACTCGAAGTATTCCTTCTTCATCAATTCTTGCTTCTGGAATAGCACCTTCTTGTACTTTCTTCTTTATATGCATCAAATTCTGGTCCGTAGCTTGAGTAGCTTTAACTTTATCGATTAAAGTCGGTTCTACTCATATATTTGACATCATCGTATGAGTACCTAGAGTCTTTAACTCTATCTCCATCCTTTGTAAGTCGTACAAAATAGGCCTTTGCGTTGACAATGTCGCACTCGTACCCGCATATGATCTTCTACTCAACGTGTCAGCTACCACGTTCGCTTTTCTAGGATGGTATTGAATGGTATGATCATAATCTTTCAACAGCTCGAGCCAACGTTGTTGCCGCATGTTGTGTTCCTTTTGGGTGAAGAAATATTTGAGGCTTTTATGATCCGTATAGATCTCCACTTTCTCCCCATACAGATCATGATTAGGATAATTCCTCTCATATTCTTTGAGTTGTCATGAGGCATTGGCTATGACTTTCCCATGTTGCATGAGAACACATCCCAACCCTCTACCTGAAGCATCGTTATAGATGATAAATCCCTCCAAACCAGATGGTATTGTCAGAACATGTGCTGAAATGAGTCTCCTCTTGAGTTTTTGAAAACTCTTCTCACATTCCTCATTTTAACTGAATTTTTTATCTTTTCGAGTCAGCTGAGTTAATGGAGTAGCGATTCAAATAAATCCTTCTACAAATCTCCGATAATAACCAGCTAAGCCGAGAAAGCTACGTACTTCGGTCACTGACTTAGGTTTCTCCAAGCTTTAAATTGCTTCAATCTTCGTTGGGTCAACAAATATTCCATAATTTTTTATTACGTGCCCAAGGAATGCTACTTCCTTAAGCCAGAACTCATGTTTATTTAACTTGGCATAAAACTTGTTTTCATGAAGCTTTTGGAGTATCAGCCTCAAGTGCTGCTCATGATCTTCACGGATTTTGGAGTAAATGAGGATGTCATCAATAAAGACAACCATAAAATGATCCAAATATTCCTTGAATACTCGGTTCATCATATCCATGAAGGCAGCATGAGCATTAGTTAATCCAAAAGACATTACTAGGAATTTGTAATGCCCGTACCAAGTTCTAAAAGTAGTCTTTGGAATGACATTAGTTTTAATCTTTAACTGGTGATATCAGAACGAATATCGATCTTTGAAAAGAATTTGGCACCTTGCAACTGGTCAAACAGGTCATCAATGCGAGGCAACTGGTACCTATTTTTTACGGTGACATGATTCAACTCCCGATAATCAATACAAAGTCGCATACTCCCATCTTTATTCTCTACGAATAGAACAGGAGCACCCTAAGGAGATGTACTAGGATAAATTAAACTGATGTCTAATAATTCCTCCAGTTGGGTTTTTAAGTCCTGAAGTTCAATAGGAGCCATTCGATATGGGGCTTTAGAAATGGGTTTTGTACCGGGTTCAAGGTCAATACAAAATTCGATTTCACGCTCTGGGGGTAGGCCAGGAAGTTCTTCAGGAAATACGTCAAGAAATTTATTAACAATAGAAATATCATTCAAATCTGACGTATTTTTGTTTAAATCCGTGACAAGGGCTAAGAAAGCTTAACATCATTTTTTTAATAAATGAATGGCTTTATGGCTTGATGTGACAGTGATTGACTTTAGTGGTTTGGTTGCTTGAATTCGCATAATAGGTTAGTTAGGAATATGAAAGCTAACAACCTTACAAAAAATAATCAATTTAACATGATGAGTACTTAACTAATTAATCCCTAAAATTACATCAAATCCAAGTATTTTTAAAAAGATAAGATCGACAGGTAATGTGTGGGTGCCGATTTGAATCAAATAAGATTTAAAAACAGTGGATGTAATGACGGTTTCTCCCAACGGAGTTTCAACAGATAAGTCAAAGTCTAATTTCTCCGGAGTTAAATTTAAACGTTGAGCGCAAGTAGGAGAAATAAAAGAATGGGTAGAACCGGTATCAAATAAAGTATAGACTTCGAAAGAGTTTATGATTAGCTTACTCGTGATAACTTTATTTGGGTTCCTCACTTTTTGGGAGGTCACGACAAACGCTCTCCCTTGAACTACCAGCTTTGACTTTTTTGGGATGGCATTTGGTGTCACCATCCCAGCTGGGCTTGTCTTCACTACACGATAAAATTGCAGTAAGTGGCCTTCTCTTCCATAATTGTAACACGCTTTGGATTGTTGCGTGCAGTTTGGACTGATGTGTCAATCCCCTCCGCATTTGTAGCATACGACCGATGGTCGTTCTCCTTCCTAAACAACGGGGGCTGGTGCTGACGTCTTTCCATTATTATTGAATCTCCTCTTCTTGAAATTTCCACTTCTATTATCTGGGCCAGGATTACCACCGAAGTGGTTACCATTTCTGGCATGTTGATTTTGTAAAATCCCAAATTTTACGAATAAAGATTTAAATTTTCTCGAAATATTTTTTTATATTATGGTGTGAATTTGAGATAAGGTTATAGTTGTGGATAGTATTTATAAATTTTGCAAAGTATACAAGTTGTTATATTATATTCGATTGGTCAGGGAATATTCTTTGTGTCGGAGAATATTCGTACGATGGTACAATCATTGGGGGACCCCACAACAGAATTATTGTCGGATTGAGAAAAAGACAAAAATATTTTATTGAAAATAACGGCGGAAGTTTTACCGTTAATACTGTTGAACTACTCGGTAGTGAAAGTACAATAATACGTGTGGTTGCATAGTAGCACACGATATTGATTGTTAATGCTTATGTGAGAAGTCACTCAGTTTGATTCAATTATTGTCGATATTTTATATGATGACGAAGTTTTGTTTTATTCGTATTATTAACGTAATAAAATGGAAAAACTTTTATATAAAAATGAATACTTTTATAAAGTTATTCGTTTTATTAGGCTAATAGTAAAATCTTTTTATATAAAACAAAATACTTTTATAAAGTTATCTGTTTTATTAGACAATACTTAGAATATATTATATTTTATTATGCATAGTATTTTCATAGTGCCTACATAGTGTTTGCATAGTAAAATCTTTTATAAAGTTATTCGTTTTATTAGATTATAAATAGAATATATTATATTTTATTTAAAAGATTTTGCTTTAAATATGGACCGTCAGATTAAAGTAAATCGATCTGGACCGTTCATGAATTAGTTATTATGCATTCCATTCTTTTATAAATAGAAGCTCATTCCTTCATTATTTCTTACGAATTCATTGAAACTCTAGAGGGAGAAACTAGAGAGAGAAAGAAGAAAAGTATTCTCTTCTTCTTCTACTTCTTTATTCAGGTTTTTCTTTATCTGTGAGGATATTATTTGTTGTACCTCGTAAGGGTATTATTTCTTTTGTATTCATAAAGAGAACTTACATTATTCCATTCTTTATTATTACTGTTGGAATAGCTTTGTATCGTGGTATACTTGGTGAAATTCTTCATTATTCCATTTTTTATTATTACTCGTTAGAATAACTTTTGTATCTGCCATTCTATCCTATACTTGGTGAAATTCTTTTGTTATTCCATTCTTTATTATTATGTTGGAATAACCTGTTTATGCGAAGTACCGCATAATTGGTAAAATTCTTTTATTATTCCGTTATTTATTATTACGTAGGAAAATATCTCATGCGGTGTGAATTTCACCTGACCTGGTTCCATTCTTTATTATTTTGTTCTTTATTATTCTGTTGAAATATCATGTCTGTGCTTTACGCCAGACCTGGTTCCATCTTTATTATTCCGTTCTTTATTATTTTGTTGGAACATCCTGTCGGTGTGAATTTCACCTGACCTGGTTTCGTTATTTATTATTCTGTTGGAATAACATGTCTATGCGAAGTACTGCATGATGGCAATTTCTGTTGTTATTCCATTCCTTATTATTCTGTTGGAACATCCTACCGGTGTGAGTTTCACCTGACCTGGTTTCGTTATTTATTATTCTATTGAATAACCTGTCTATGCGAAGTACTGCATGTATGGTTAAAGTTGGTTATTATACTCAGTTGGTTAAAGTTTTGACTTATATACTCCATGAAATTAGTGGAATATTCTTGATATTTGTGCTTCATCCAGTATTTTTTCATGGAAATATTCTTCTGAGCATTCTTGAATTTTATTTTACAAAGAAGTATCATGTTGACAATTTGGACGTTGTTAGTTCCTGGATAATTTAATTCGTGAACTTGTTTTATTGAATTCTTATATCATTGTCATCATCCTCATGTTTATATTATGTTGAAAGTCATCTGTGGCCTGTATTGCATAGATGGACTTGGTATGATTATGACCAGAGATTATTCGGTATAATCATGACTGTAATGTTACAAATGATGTGGAAAAAATCATCATTGCCCCGTAGTGCATTGATGGACACTTTTTGGTATGATTATGGTTATGGATTCTCTTCGGCCAAGGGAGCAAAGATGAATTGTTTTATGGCATGATCAGGACCGTTGATGAAAACACGATTATCTTTAGCCCGTAGTGCATGGATAATTCGTGGTTGTGATACTAAATAATATCCTTGGCCTATAGTGCAGGGATGATTTGATGATGTGGATTATTTATTAAGCTGAGTCTCAGCGATAAAAGTGATGAAAAACTTTTTAAATCATAAAAGATAGTAGACTTTATTCTCTACTTGACTCTTTTAATGGATTGCTTATTCCGCTGCAGTTAAACTTGATGTCTATTGTATTTTATCAGTTTAACATTGTTGAAGGCTAAGGATAATTTATTCTGCATTATCTTAGTCATAATATTTCTTACTGGGCTAGTTGAGCTCACCCTTTCTTTCACTGTTCTCTTCAAGAAATGAGAACGTAGCCGGGACTAGTCGGGGAATGGAGTGACGGTCCAGATAGTAACATTAGTAGTCCTCACTATTATGTTAAATAGTGTGATAATAAATGTAATGAGGACTTATTCTGAGAGTGGATATTGTCTAGATGATAATATTTGTATTTAAACTCACAGCATATGTTTTATCGTATTTTACACGACTGCTGTATTATTAAGTTGTATTTGAATTTTGTACCATGTATTTGGCGACTCAAGATGGGTGATGTATACCTATTTTGGGGGTGTCACAGATTTCCTCCATGTTTATTTTCATCGCTTCGGTGACTGCTACCACTGGTATTATCATTTTGTCGGCTGCTAGCCTTCCATCTCTTGGTTGGGCTGACTCACTATCGCACTCCAATAACAGAGCCCTATTCACAATATCTGAATACAATCAAAGTTTGTGAGAAATGAGTTATTGACGTATTTCGGGTTTTAAACCTCTTAGAAACATCCGCGTCATACGCTCCTCATTATCCACCAAATGGGATGCAAACCGGGATAACTCGGGAACTTAGCCTCGTACTACGACATGGTCATATTATTTTGCTTTAACTTGATGAATTCCACCTCTTTCATGTGACAAATACTTTCGAAAAAGTACTTGTCATTGAACAATTCTTGAAACTTCTCCCAAGACATCTTCAGTGTGGCAGGTTGAATACGCTTTACAGATTCCCACCAATGATCTGCCTCTCCTCGCAACATGAAGGTGGCAAAGGGAACCTTTTGCTCCTCGGAGCATCCCATAAAATCAAATATCTTGGTGATCTGCTTAATCCACGTCTCCGCCTTAAGTGGTTTTGGCTTTCACAAAAACTTCGGTGGTCCCAGCTCTTTGAATTGCTTAGTGGTGATCATCAGTGAGTTGCCAGTGCTTCCACCTGTATTTTGAACAGGAGTCTCTCTCGCCTGATATTGCACTAATTACAGAATGCTCCTAAACATCCAGTCGTTTATC
Source organism: Panax ginseng (assembly GCA_020205605.1). NCBI lineage: Eukaryota > Viridiplantae > Streptophyta > Magnoliopsida > Apiales > Araliaceae > Panax > Panax ginseng. The sequence continues at coordinate 49,239,552 of CM035132.1, forward strand.
ATTTGGTCGGTGTTGTTGTTTACCTGAGGATTATTGCCTTCTTGATGCACGTTATCCTAGTTATTGATCATCGATGACTTAACGGTCTCATGTGCTCTATTGTTTATCTCAACATTTTCGGAAGTCATTTTCAAACACTACCACAAAATAAAGGTTAATTGACATGCCACATATTATCCATATATTCTAACCGACCAATTAAATAACAAATAAGCTTAGGTAGGTCATACTAGCGAAGGATTTACCCTTCTCTCTCCTCCTAGTTTTAGTCTCAAATCACAGCTAGGGATCATATCCCTAAGCTTTGATACCAACTGTGATGCCCCCAAAATAGGTATACACAACCCATTATGAGTCGCCAAATACATTGTACAAAATTCAAATACAAACTTCATTAATACAATACGACAAACGTAAGCTAAGAGTTTTAACACGAATATTATCTCGTAGACAATATCCAAACTCAAATAGAGTCCTCATTATAATTATTATCACACTATTTTGTAAAATAGTGAGGACTACTATAGCCACCATCTCGGACCATCACTCCGTTCCCCGACTAGTCCCAGCTATATTCTCATTTCCTGAAGAGAACAATGAAAGTAAAGGGTGAGCTCAACTAGCACAATAAAGAATATTATGACTAAGATAATACAGAATAAATTATCGTTAGCCTTTAACAGTGTTAAACTGATAGAATACAATAGACAACAAGTTTAACTGCAGCGGAATAAATAATTTATTAGAAGAGTCAAATAGAGCATGATATCTACTATCTTCTATGATTTAAAAGAACATCATCAATATTTTATCGTTGTAACACAACTCAATAAATAATCCACATCACTGAATTTTCCATGCAATATGGGCCAAGGATATTCATTAGTATCACATCCACGAATTATCCATGCACTACGAGCCAAGGATATTCGTTAGTATCACCAATGGTCATGATCATTCCAATAACTGTCCATCAATGCACTACGGGCCAATGAGGACTTTTACCACATCATTTGTAATATTACAGATCATGATTATATCGATACATAGTCATAATCATACCAATCAACAGTCCATCTATGTATTATGGGCCAAAGATGACTTTCATCACAATATAAGCACGAGGATGATGACAATGATATAAAAATTCAATTAAGTAAGAGCAAAGAAAAATTTTAAAGATTTATAAATTAATTTATCTTGAGTTCAAGAATGTCCAAATTATCAACATGATAACTACTTTGTGGAGTAAAATTCAAGAGTAATATTGTATCAAAAATAATTTGGACAGAAAAGAAATCAATTTTTGCCATGAATAGTACCCCATGAATAGTACTTCGGGAATAGTACCACGGCATGAAAAGATTAAAATTTTACAAGAATGTTCAGAAAAATATTTCCGTGAAAAGATACTAGATGAAATGCAAATTTCAAGGATATTCAACTAATTTCAAGGAGTATTGAAGTAATACTTAACAAAATGAGTGTAGAATTCAGAATCTAAAATGAAATAATATTACTTACATACTACAGAGTATGGAAGAAAATATTATTTCTTATAAATATTGAGCAAAAATAATATCTCTTACCTTAGTAGAAGAGTAATTTCGACTGGTATAGCGGAGATATTCTTGAAGAAAACTTGTATTGTTTTCTACACTCAAAGTTTTTTTAACTCAAAAGAAATATGCTCAATATTATAGAAGAAGAATTCTCTGATTCTGGTGTGATTTTCATTTCTAAACTAAACATCCTATTTATAGGAGAATGGCAGGATACTATTTGGACGCACAGTAAAGAAAAAATCACGGACTTCACAGGAAAAAAAATTCACGGACGCCATTCATCAGGACACATTTGAGTCAACCAATGAGAGAGTGCCCTCCCATGAAGGTAACTAACAAAGTGGGAGATGTAGACCAATGAGGGGGCGCGCTCTTTTGAAGGTAATTGAGTTTGGGAGATATGGACCAATGAGAGGGAGCCCTCATTCATAAGGCAGTGAACAGTGGCTGCATTATTTGAAAATTAAGTTGGCCAATAATATCCTAACATACGAAAGGATGAACAAACACCAATTTAAAAGGATAATTGAACAAGCATCTTCCACTCATCAATTATTATTCTTATCTTTAATTAACATGATATTTATTCATTATTAATATTATAACTCACAATATTAACAAACAGATCGTTCTCAGGAAAGATGGGGCTTTTCGATAAGGACTTCTCCTTATTGGCGCGCAATTAGGTGACCAAACCCCTTTCCTCAACAGAACTTTCTAGACATTTTTAATAATGCAAATAATAATGTGAATAACTTTGTCGTCTCAATTATTGATTTAATAATATAAAATATTGTGCAGATGATACTGTGATAATAATTGAATCAATAATATGAGATACTATGCAGCAATTATTGTGGCAATAATTGAATAAAACTAAGTGACTTCTCACGTAAGCATTAATAATCAAAGATAATGTACAATATCGTGTGCTACTATGCAACCACGCGTATTACTGTACTTTTATCACCTAGTATTTTAACAGTTAACGGTAAAAATTTTGCTGTTATTTTTATAAAAATTTATTTCTGTCATTTTTTAACTCCGACAGTAATTCCGTTGTGGGGTCCACCAATGATTGTGTCGTCGTACGAATATTCCCCGACCAAACGAATATTTTATGACAACTTGCTTACTTTGCAAAATTTATAAATATTACCCACAACTATAATATTATATTAAATCCACATCTTATTATTTAAAAAAATATTTCGAAAAATTAAAATCTTTATTCATAAAAGTTAGTGTCTTATGTTGACACAAAAACAGCTCGTGGTATAATGCTGGTGGAGCTTAAGAAACTAATTGAACCAAATCTTCTTTTCCGCGAGAAGCTTGTGTTTCCTACGTTAAAGTCATTAAGACTGCGTGCTCTAATTAACCAAAGGTATGCTTGCTTGTTGCTAGAGAAATAAGCACTTGGGAGAGAACACGGTGAGGATTATTGTTATGGATAGTACTGAGGGGCTTGTTAGGGGTAAGAAAGTCCTTAATATTGACTCTCCTTTAATTGTAAGCTATTTTTCTCTCTACATTTATATATATTTATATAATATTATACAAATTTCATATAGACAGATCACTTTGTTTATAGGTAAAAGTAGTGGATATCTTACCACTAAAGCGTTAGGGATTAGGTTTTGCTCTTTGAGATTTGGTGGGTGATATTGCCGATGCTATTATTATTGGGTTTAATTTAGAGGTTCATTTTTCATTTTTAGATTATTATTATTTATTCTAAATCTCAGATGTTATTTTACGGCGTTCTTGATACTCTCTAATAAGTCATCATAAGCTATTCTCTAGTGTATTTATTTATTACTATTTAATTTTTAATTTGTAGTGGTACCTTGGTGTGTATGAGTTATCTTTTCATGAGGGTTGTGAAATCCCCGGAACATTTTGAATTTCAGAAGGCTACATGATTATTTGTTAAGGGTTGAGAAGTTGATTCATTTAGTTATGGTACAGTTCTTCGTATATTTTACCCTTATTTTGTGGTTTTGGCGGTTTCCTGTTGCTGCCATATCTGAGCAACTTGTGCAGCCCTTTGGTAATACATTCATGTCCCTCTTACTTTAGTTTTTGAGACTGTTTCTGTTTTGCTTATAAAAAAAATTCCGTTCAAATGTTTGGGGGTTCCGATTAAGTTCATTTCCCTAACACTTTGATCTCGCGTCCAGATATATAATGCTCACTACCTTGTGACTGCAATACTTAAATTTGTTTGACTAGTGATAAACTGTCAGACACTATAGTATGAAAACCACAATTATGAATTTTTAATAATAATTTAAGAAAATAACTGCAGTTGTCTTGATATAACGGAATCCATCTTTTTCTGCAGGGAGGATTCTATCTTGGAGAGCTGGAGGTCCTTTGAATGACAATGTTATGGTAAATAGAACTAGGAGTTGTAATTTTAGTATGATTCAGTTCTTCACTTTTTTTTTTTCTGGTTTACTAGCTGCTGAGCCATTCAATTCTGGTAGGGACTAGATGTGGAAAGAGTGGGAGTGGGGGGTTGGATTCTCTTGCTCGAGTTATTTAGTAGGGTTGGGGGTCCTGTATGCATTTTGTTTTTTTTGTCCTCTCATCAGGTGGGAACCAAATTGTTCTAATTTGTGGAAGTCTGCTAGGCTTAATAATTTGTATGAGAAGAATGACTGAAGGTCAGTTTTTTGTACTTTTGCAATGGCTCTGTGGTTAGAAAGTTGACAGGATGTGTCATGGTAAGAGTTCTGAGTTCGCCTTGTTTGTCATTATTTTTGGGGTAATTTATTTGAGTTATGGTAATTTATTTGCAATGACCCTTTTATTATTTTTGAGGTAATTTATTTGAGTGTTATCACTACATTCAGGACAAGACCAAACTAAATAGCTTACACATGTTAGGGAACTATCTTATTTCTGATATCACTTACTGTCAACACTTAACAGGCAATTGGCTTATTAATTGGGATGGAAGACGTAACAATGGAAAATCAATCTGATTACCTTTCTTCACTGTTTACTCATCTTTGTCAGCAGGCCAATTTTGAATTCCAGTTATGGTACTTGAAATTGCATAGACATGCCAATGTTTAGGAGCCCTTATTTATTTGGAACAATTACATTTTATAGTACATTTAAAAACATAATTACAAGAAAAGTACACTAATTAAATATTTACATAATTAATATCTTTAAAATTTTATTTTCATTATTAGTACATATTTATGCTTCCTTTAATTATGAGATGTGTTTTAATTCTCAACCATCTCTCCCACAATTTTCTCCCCATCTCTTCCACGATTTTCTCCCACTCCATTTTTGTTTCCCTTCTTCTTCTCCTCCCTCCCTCCGCCTCCTCCTCCTCCTCCTCCTCCTGTCCAACCCCTCCCCATCCTCCGCCTCCCCTTCCTCCCGCCTCCTCCTCCTCCCCTCCTCCCCTCCTCCCGCCTCCCGCCTCCACCTCCTCCTCCCCCTCCTCCTCCCCACCCCTCTCTCTCCTCCCGCCTTTCTCCCCTCCCCCTCCCTCCCCTCCTGCTTTGCCTTCCCCCTCCTCCTCCCCCCTCACCACCTCCCTCCCTCCGCCTCCCCTTCCTCCCGCATCCCCCTCCTCACGCCTCCCTTTCTCCTCCCCTCTTCCCGCCCCTTTCTCCTCCACCCTCCTCTCCCCCACCCCACGCCCCACCCCTCCTCCTCCGCCCTCCTCTCTCCTCGATCCCTCCGCCTCCCACCGCCACTTGGTCCATTCTTTATTTTAACCTAGAATTGAAATCTTCCGATAAGGTAACCAATTCAGGTTTTATTAGGTTACTAATTTATTTTGGATGTGATGCAGTTGGTAATCAAATTTCATGTAGTTGGTTACCCAATCATTTGATAAGGTAACCAATTCAGTTTTATTAAACTTACTAATATATTTTGAATGTGATGCGATTGGTAACCAAAATTTTATATGCGATTGGTTACTAAACCTTCCGATAAGGTAACCAATTTAGTTTTATTAGGTTACTAATTTATTTTGGATGTGATGCAGTTGGTAACCAAATTTCATATAGTTGGTTACCAAACCATTTGATAAGGTAACCAATTCAGTTTTATTTGATTACCAATTTTATTTTAAATGTGATGCAGTTACTAGTCAAAATTCGTATAAAGGTAACCATTTCAATTTTTGTGGGTAACCAAATCGTTAAAAGAAATTCAGAATAGCAACTCCGGTGGCGGCGGCGGCGGCGATGTGGCGGCGGCAGCGGTGGCGGCGAGAGAGGAGGATGATGAACATTAGCTCCTTCATAATTTTTTATTTTTAATTTTCTCATTTTGATTTGAATTTTGAAATATGGATTTGAAATTGTTGTTAGAGACAAGATTTGAATTTGAATTTGAATTATTAGTTATCCTTGATTTTAGGTTTCTTTATTAATGTGAATTGTACTATTTTTGTAATATGAGTCTTAATTACACTATTTTTGTAATTATTTAGTTGATGCACTTTTCTTGTAATTACTTTCTATTTGTTGTATACTTATGTAAAGGACCCTTATTTATTTTATTGTTTGTAATTAACTCGTGTGCACATATTTATTGGACACTTTATTATCTACATTAATAATATAAAGTGAAATTAATACACTCAAATCAGGTTGAGGCATTGCTCACAAATGCCAAAGTCTAGAACCCAAAAGAGTCGAAGTCAAGAATCTTTCCAATTTTTTTTTAGACATGTGAATGAAAACTTTATATTATACTTTGAAGTATCACTTCATCACTGTATGACTCCAACTTTTATAAATAAAGATGAATTTTTTTCGAAATATATTTTTGAATATTATGGAGTGAACTTGATATAATGTTATAGTTGTAGGTAATATTTATAAATTTTGCAAAGTAAGAAAGTTATTATAAAATATTCGATTGGTCAGGGAATATTCGTTTTAACAGAAATATTAAATGCGGCATAGACAATCATTGGTGGACCTCACTACTGAAATTCATCGTCGGAGTTAAAACTAGCGAAATAATTTTTATAAAAATAACGGCGAAAGTTTTACCTTTAGCTTTGAAATACCCGATGATGAAAAGTATGCGATGTCTGGCGTGGTTGCATAATAGCACACGGTATTGATTATTGATGCTTACGTGAGAAGTCACTCAGTTATACTCAATTATTGCTATAATAATTGCTGCATAGTATCTCACGTTATTTTATTCAATTGTTGTCAATATTTTATATATTATTAAATCAATAATTGAGATGACAAGTTATTCATATTATTATTTGCATATTTAACAATGTCTAGAAAGTTTTGTCGAGGAAAGGGGCTTGGTCACCTAATTGCGCGCCAATAGGGAGAAATCCTTATCGGAAAGTCCCCTCTTTCATGAGAATGATCTGGTTGTTAATATTGCGAGTTATAATAATGATGAATAAATGTTGTTAAAAATATTGAGAGAATTTTTATGAAGTATTTGATGTAAATTTTACTTATTATATGCATATTCATTTATCCATTTTTCAAAATAATTGGTAGAAAGTTATTCAGTATATATGTATATATAATAAGTGGTGGGGGCCACGAGTAGGTCAGGTGGGGCCCATATGTTGGGGAAATGAAATGTCAGGGGGGAGATTTTATAAAGTCACGAGAGGTTTGTTTTATTATATATATATATATATATTATAATAAGTTTTGTTTTTTTATGAAAAATAGAATATATTATATTTTATTATGCATAGTGGCTGCATAGTGTTTGCATAGTAACAATTTTGAAAATCAAAAAATTTCTTTGATCAAGCACTGTGCGTCCGTAATTTTTTTTTTAATTATTGTGCATCTAAATAGTATCATGTCATTCTCCTATAAATATGATGCTTAGTTTAAAATTGAAAATCACACCAGAATCAGATAATTCTTCTTCTATAATATTGAGCGTATTTCTTTAAAGTTTAAGAAAGTTTTGAGTGTAAAATTAGTAAAAGTTTTCTTCAAGAATATATCCGTTATACCAGTCGAAATTGCTCTCTTTTTAAGGTAAGGGGTATTATTTATTTCATATTCGCTTACGATATTATTTTTCGTATTCGTGAAAATTTTTATTTCGTTTAATATTCGCAAGAAATATTATCTTCATTTAATATTCGTAAGGAATATTATCTTCGTTTAATATTCGTAAGGAATATTATTTTCATTCAATAGTTGTAATGGATATTATTTTTGTTCAATATTTGTAAGAAATAATATTTTCTTCCATACTCTGTAGTATATAAGTAATATTATTTCGTTTCAGATTCTGAATTCTACACTCATTTTGTTAAAGTATTGCTTCTATACTCCTTGAAATTAGTAGAATATCCTTGAAATTTGTGCTTCATCTAATATCGTTTTACAAGGATATTTTTTTTAACATTAATGTTCATTTTTAAGCTTTTCATGCCAGAGTAGTACTATTCATTTATACGACACTATTTATATGTACAACACTATTCATATGTACGGTACTATTTATACGTACGACACTATTCATGAAGTACTATTCACAGGGTACTATTCACCCAGAAAATTAATTTCTTTTCTGTCCAAATTATTTTTGATACGTGAATATTATTCTTGAATTTTACTCTACAAATCAGTATCGTGTTGACAATTTGGATTTTTTTAAACTCTGGATAAATTTAAAGTCTTTAATATTTATCCTTGATTTCGTTTGATTGAATTATTATATCATTGTCATCATCCTCATGCTTATATTATGATGAAACTCATCTATGGCCCGTAGTGTATAGATGGATTGTTGATTGGTATGATTATGACCAGAGATTATTCAGTATAATCATGACCGTAATATTACAAATGATGTGATAAATATCCTCATTGGCCCGTAGTGCATTGGTGGACAGTTGATGGTATGATCATGAGCATGCGTTCTCTTCGGCCAAGGGTGCAAAGATGAATTATTGTTTGGCATGTTCATGACCATTGGTGAAAACACGAATATCCTTGGCCCGTAGTGCATGGATAATTTGTGGTCGTGATACTAATGAATATCTTTGGCCCATTTTGTATAACTTATAAATGATGAAGATAGAGTTAAAGACTCTAAGGACCCACGTGATGATGTTAAATATACGAGTAGAATTGACTTTAATCGATAAAGTTAAAGCCGCTCAAGCTACACATCCGGAGCTGATGAATATATAGAAGCAAGAATCGACGAAGAGAGGAAATCTCAACCCTCGATTTTATTGGTCTATTTGAAATCCTAGATCAAGTAGGAACTGTGGCTTATAGACTCGCTTTACCGCCAAGTATGTCGCGTGTTCATAACGTTTTTCACGTATCGATGTTACGTAAATATGTGGACGACCCAAACTACGTTATTGAATTAGAACTAGATGAGATAGCAGAAGATTTAATGTATGAGGATATATCTGTTAAAATCTTGGATAAGAAGGATCATATTCTACGCTCAAAGGTTATACCTCTAGAGTTAGAATCTGACGAGGTATCCTCACCTCTTTGACATACCAGGTACGTACGTCAATTTCAAGGACGAAATTTCATAAGAAGGGGAGGTTGTAAGACCCCAAATTTTATGAATAAAGATTAATTTTCTCAAAATATTTTTTAAGTATTAAGGTGTTGATTTGATATAATGTTATAATTGCGGGTAATATTTATAAATTTTGCAAAGTATGCAAGTTGTTATAAAATATTCGTTTGGTCGAAGAATATTCTTTTTATCGGGGAATATCCATACGACGGCACAATCATTGGTGAACCCCGCTACGGAATTACTGTCGGAGTTAGAAAATGACAGAAATAATTTTTATAAAAATAACGACGAAAGTTTTACCGTTAACTGTTGAAATACCCAGTGATGAAAAGTACAGTAATATGCGTGACTGCATAGTAGCACACGGTATTGATTATTGATGCTTACATGAGAAGTCACTCAGTTATACTCAATTATTGCTACAATAATTGCTGCATAGTATCTCACGTTATTTGATTCAATTATTATCAATATTTATATATTATTAAATCAATAATTGAGATGACAAGTTATTCATATTATTATTTGCATATTTAACAATGTCTAGAAAGTTCTGTCGATGAAAGGGGTTTGGTCACCTAATTGCGCGCCAATATGAAGAAATCCTTATCGGAAAGCCCCCTCTTTCCTGGGAACGATCTGGTTGTTAATATTGCGAGTTATAATAATGATGAATAAATGTTGTTAAAAATATTGAGGAGATTTTTATGAAGTATTTGATGTAAATTTTGCTTATTTTATGCACCCCTATTTACCCATTTTTTAAAATAATCGGTATAAAGTTATTCAGTATATATGTATATATAATAAGTGGTGGGGCCACGAGTGGGTCAGGTGGGGCCCACATGTTGGAGAAATGAAATGTCATGGGGGAGATTTTGTAAAGTCACAGGAGGTTTGTTTTATTATATATATATATATATATATATATATATTATAATAAATTTTGTTTTTTTATGAAAAATAGAATATATATTATATTTTATTATGCATAGTGTTTGCATAGTAGCTGCATAGTGTTTGCATAGTAATAATTTTGAAAATCAGAAAATTTTTGTGATCAAGCACTGTGCGTCCGTGATTTTTTTTTCATTATTGTGCATCCAAATAGTATCCTGCCATTCTCCTATAAATATGATACTTAGTTTAGAATTGAAAATCACACCAGAATCAGATAATTCTTCTTCTATAATATTGAGCGGATTTCTTTAGAGTTTAAGGAAGCTTTGAGTGTAGAAAATAGTGAAAGTTTTCTTCAAGAATATATCCGCTATACAAGTCAGAATTGCTCTATTTTTAAGGTAAGGGGTATTATTTATTTCATATTCGCTTACGATATTATTTTTCGTATTCGTAAGAAATTTTATTTCGTTCAATATTCACAAGAAATATTATCTTCATTTAATATTCGTAAGGAATATTATCTTCGTTTAATATTCGTAAGGAATATTATTTTCATTCAACAGTTGTAAGGGATATTATTTTTGTTCAATATTCGTAAGAAATAATATTTTCTTCCATACTCTGTAGTATCTAAGTAATATTATTTCGTTTCAGATTCTAAATTCTACACTCATTTTGTTAAAGTATTGCTTCTATACTCCTTGAAATTAGTAGAATATCCTTGAAATTTGCGCTTCATCTAGTATCGTTTCACAAGAATATTTTTCTGAACATTATTGTTCATTTTTAAGCTTTTCATGCCGAAGTACTATTCATGGGTACTATTCATTTATACAGCACTATTCATACGTACAACACTATTCATATGTACAGTACTATTTATACGTATGACACTATTCACAAAGTACTATTCACCCAGGTACTATTCACCTAGAAAATTAATTTGTTTTCTGTCCAAAGTATTTTTGATACGTGAATATTATTCTTGAATTTTACTCCACAAAGTAGTATCGTGTTGACAATTTGGATATTTTTAAACTCTGGATAAATTTAAAGTCTTTAATATTTATCCTTCATTTCGTTTGATTGAATTCTTATATCATTATCATCATCCTCATGCTTATATTATGATGAAAGTCATATGTGGCTCGTAGTGCATAGATGGACTGTTGATTGGTATGATTATGACCAGGGATTATTCGGTATAATCATGGCCGTAATATTATAAATAATGTGGTAAAAGTCCTCATTGGCTCGTAGTGCATTGGTGGACAGTTGTTGGTATGATCACGACCATGTGTTCTCTTCGGCCAAGGGTGTAAAGATGAATTGTTGTTTGGCATGTTCATGACCATTGGTTAAAACACAAATATCCTTGACCCGTAGTGCATGGATAATTCGTCGCCGTGATACTAATGAATATCCTTGGCCCGTAGTGCATGGATAATTCAGTGATGTGGAGTATTTATTAAGCTGAGTCTCAGCGATAAAATTGATGATAAACTTTTAAATCATAGAAAATAATAGATATCATGCTCTACTTGACTCTTCTAATGGATTGCTTATCCCGCTGCAGTTGTTGATCTAAAATTTGTTGTCTATTGTATTCTTTCAGTTGTTATACTGTTGAAGGCTAAGGATAATTTATTCTGTGTTATCTTAGTCATAATATTTTTTACTGGGCTAGTTCAACTCACCCATTTTTTTCACTGTTCTCTTCAGGAAATGAGAATATAGCTGGGACTAGTCGGGAAATGGATTGACGGTCCAGATGGTTGTTTTAGTAGTTCTCACTATTCTGTGAAATAGTGTGATAATATTTGTAATGAGATTGAATTTGAGTTTGGATATTGTCTAGAAGATAATATTCGTGTTAAAACTCTCAGCTATTGTGTTGTCGTATTTTGCACGACAGTTGTATAATTAAGTTTGTATTTGTATTCTGTACCATGTATTGGGTGACTCAGAATGGGCGATATACCGTGACGCCCACAAAATAGGTATACATCACCCATCTTGAGTCGCCAAATACATGGTAAAAAATCTAAATACAACTTAATTATACAATTGTCGTGTAAAATACGATAAAATATAATCTGAGAGTTTTAATACGAATATTGTCATCTAGACAATATCCACACTCAATGGAGTCCTCATTACATTTATTATTATACTATTTCACAGAATAATGAGGACTACTAATGCAACCATCTAGACAGTAACTCCATTCCCCGACTAGTCTCAACTATATTCTCATTTCCTGAAGAGAACAATTAAAGCAAAAGGGTGAGCTTAACTAGCGCAGTAAGAAATATTATGACTAAGATAATGCAGAAAAAATTATTCTTAGCCTTCAACAGTATAACAACTGATAGAATATAATAGACAAAAAGTTTTAGATCAACAACTGCAGCAGAATAAGCAATCTATTAGAAGAGTCAAGTAGATCATGATATCTACTATCTTCTATGATTTAAAAAATTTATCATCAATTTTATCGCTGAGACTCAGCTTAATAAATAATCCACATCATCGAATCATCCCTGCACTACGAGCCAAGGATATTCTTTAGTATCACGACCACGAATTACGGTCATGATTATACCGAATAATCCATGGTCATAATCATACCAAGTCCATCTATGCACTACGACCACAGATGACTTTTATCATAATATAAGCATGAGGATAATGACAATGATATAAGAATTCAATTAAATAAAAGTAAAGGATAAATTTTTAAAGATTTATAATTTAATTTTTCCAGAATTCAATAACTTCCATATTGTCAACATGATACTGCTTTGTGGAGTAAAATTCAAGAATAATATTGTACCAAAAATGATTTGGACCGAAAAGAAATCAATTTTTATCATAAATAGTGCCGCGGGTGAATAGTACCTGAGTGAATAGTACCCCGTGAATAATAATTCGAGAATAATACCCCGTGAATAGTACTCCCGCGTGAAAAAGTTAAAACTTATCAATAATGTTAAGAATAATATTTCTATAAAAAGATACTGGATGAAACGTAAATTTTAAGGATATTCGACTAATTTTATGGAGTATAGAAGCCAAAACTTTAACAAAATGAGTATAAAATTCAAAATCTGAAACGAAATAATATTACTTACATACTACATAGTATGGAAGAAAATATTAATTCATATGAATATTTAACAAAAATAACATCCCTTACTTTGAAAAGAAGAGTATTCCAACTAGTATAGCGGGGATATTCTTGAAGAAAACTGTAAGACCCCAACTTTTTGAATAAAGATGAATTTTCTATAAATATTATTTTTGAATATTATGGAGTGAAATTGATATAATGTTATAGTTGTGGGTAATATTTATAAATTTTGCAAAAAATCACGAGTTGTTATATAATATTCGATTAGTCAGGGAATATTCGTACGACGACACAATCATTGGTGGATCCCACAACAGAATTATTGTCGGATTGAGAAAATGACAAAAATATTTTATTGAAAATAACGGCGGAAGTTTTACCATTAATACTGTTGAACTACTCGGTAGTAAAAGTACAGTAATACGCGTGGTTGTATAGTAGCACACGGTATTGATTATTGATGCTTATGTGATAAGTCACTCAGTTTTGTTTTATTGGTATTATTAATATAATAAAACAGAAAAGCTTTTTATATAAAACAGAATACTTTTATAAAGTTATTCGTTTTATTAGGCTAATAGTAAAATCTTTTTATATGAAACAAAATACTTTTATAAAGTTATTTGTTTTATTAGACAATAATTAGAATATATTATATTTTATTATGTATAGTGTTTTGCATAGTAAAATCTTTTATAAAGTTATTCGTTTTTATTAGATTATAAATAGAATATATTATATTTTATTTAAAAGATTTTGCTTTAAATATGGATAAAATCGATTAAAGTAAATCAATCTGACCGCTTCATTAGTTAGTTACTATCTTGATCCATTTTTCTATAAATAGAAGCTCATTCCTTCATTATTTCTTACGAATTCACTAAAACTCTAGAGATAAACTATAGAGAAAGAAAGAAGAAAAATATTCTGCTTCTTCACTACTCATATATCCAATATTTTCTTCTTAAGGTAAGGGGTATTATTTCTTTTGTATTCTTGAAGAAAACTTCTGTTATTCCATTCTTTATTATTCTGTTGGAATAACCTGTATATGCGGGCTACCCTATACTTGGTGAAATTCTTACATTATTCCATTCTTTATTATTCTCATTGGAATAACTTTTGATATGTGCTGCTACCCTATACTTGGTGAAATTCTTCTGTTATTCCATTCTTTATTCTTTTGTTGGCATGATCATGACCATTGATGAATACACGAATGTCCTTGGCCCGTAGTGCATGGATAATTTGTGGTCGTGATACTAAAGAATATCCTTGGCAGAGTAGTCTTGAGAGGTGATTCGATGATGTGGATTAATTATTAAGTTTGAGTCTCAAATGATAAAAGTGATGAAAAACCTTTTAAATCATAAAAGATAGTAGATTTTATTCTCTACTTGACTCTTTTAATGGATTGCTTGTTCAATTGCAGCTTAAACTTGATGTTTGTTATATTGTATCGGTTTAACACTCATTTAAGGCTAATGATAATTTATTCTGCATTATCTTAGTCATAATATTTCTTACTGGGCTAGTTGAGCTCACCCTTTCTTTTACTGTTCTCTTTAGGAAATGAGAATATAGTTGGGACGAGTCGAGGAACGGAGTGATGGTCCAGAGGATAGCATTAGTAGTCCTCACTATTCTGTGAAATAGTGTGTTAATAAATGTATTGAGGACTTATTTTGAGTTTTAATACAGTCTAGAAGACAATGTTTGTATTAAAACTCACAGCTTATGTTGTATATTTAAGATTGTATTTGTATTTTGTACCATGTATTTGGCAACTCAGAATAGGTGATGTATACCTATTTTGGGGGCGTCACAGTTGGTATCAAAGCTTAGGGATATGATCCCTGGCTAAGATGTGAGACAAGAACTAGGTGGGGAGAGACGGGGAATTCTTTCGCTAGTATGACTTGCCTAAGTTTATTTGGTATTTAATTGGTCGGTCAGAGTATAGGGATAATATGTGATATGTTATTTAATCCTTGTTTGTGGCAATATTTTAAAATGACATCCGAGAATGTTGAGAATATCAATGGAGCACAGGAGACCGTTGAGTCTCCACAGATCAATAATCAGGATAATGTGCATCAGGAAGGCAACAATCCTCAGGCAAACAACAACACTGACCAAATGATGAACGATGGAATATTTTGAGGCTTCATGCAATTCATGCAACATCAGGCGAGAGGGGCTCCTATCCAAAATGCAGGTGGAAACACTGGCAATTCTCGAACGATCACCGCCAAGCAGTTTAAGGAATTGGGACCATCGAAGTTTTTTGGAGAGCCAAAACCACTTAAGACAATGTTTGTATTAAAACTCACAGCTTATGTTGTATATTTAAGATTGCATTTGTATTATGTAACATGTATTTGGCGACTCAGAATAGGTGATGTATACCTATTTTGGGGGCGTCACAAAAACTTATACTGTTTTCTACACTCAAAGCTTTCTAAAACTCGAAAGAAATACGCTCAATATTATAGAAGAAGAATTCTCTGATTTTGGTGTAATTTTCAATTCTAACTAAGCATCCTATTTATAGGAGAATAGAAATGACACTATTTAGAAAATCACAGATGCAACAATTTTAAAAATTCATGGACGTCTGAAATTTTTCTTTTTCAAAGCAATCATCCAAGGCTATAATATATATATATGTATAAAATTATATGTTCTTTGAAAAATCTCCCACTGATAAGTAGGTTTTATACCTACTTATCCGGCATCTATTACTTGAATTATTTGCTTAATCTCATGTTCCTTAGTTACTTTTCATACATTTTGTTTTCATTTTGTAGATTACATGTTTGGAAGCGGAGTGACCAACTATTGGTATGAAATTGCAAGGAAAAGCAATTCCGAATATTGTTCGGGCCTTCATGTTCATTTCATGTGTATTTCATGTTCTTGGCGTGGAATTTGGTCTATGTTGTGGGAATTTTTCTTAGCTTTCCGAAACGTCTTGTATCATTCCAATCGGAAGTTCGGATGCGAGAGTATGGCCTTTTTATCAACATAGACAAAGCTAAGAGTTGTTTTGTTGTCATTACACAACAGTAGCTACTTCCGATGCAATTTCAACCTTCATCCATTCGTTAATTCTAGAAACTCAAAGAATGAAATTTGTAGAGCTCGTCGATATCTTTGATTTTATAGGTGGCGGGCCCCGTAAATCCTCCCGGTTTAAAAGTTATGGCAGTTTTAGCAGAGGACAGTGCAACAGATTTATAGAAGCATAGCAAGTTGGGGCTTGCCCTTTTATGCCTTGATAGCAAACTGGGGCTTGCCCTTTTATGCCTTGATAGCAAACTGGGGCTTGGGTTCTGGGCTGGTTAGCAGCAAGGAGGCAAGCTGGGGCTTGCTATTACAAAGGGAATAGGCAAGTTGGGGCTTGGGTACTCGAATTTGAAGTCTCCTAGTTGGTTTCTAATGGTACAAACATGGAGTTTTAGTGATGGTGATGACTTGGGATTCGTTTTGGCATGGAATTGTAATCAGAATACATGTGGAAGTATATAATTAACAAAAAACAATGAGATTAAAGACACAAGGCAAATTACGAAGATTAATCTCAGTTTTTCTAAGCAAGCGTTAGAGGAGTAATTCAAGGAGATTTTCGAGACGATTGCGATTCTAGGCTACATGAAGGGTGTTTTTCAATATTCTTCGTCTTAGACTATCATTTGTAATTGAAAGAATGATTTCCATGATTTATTCAGTGTTTATTTTGTTTATTATGAACTAATTCACTTTTTAGGCTTATGATGGATCTTTGAGTGAAACGATAATTTTGTAAACTTTGATTTCCATTTTAATAAGCTATTTCCAGTTTATCTATATTGATTTGAGCTTGAATCTATGAATTGCCTAATCAACAATTCTTTGTTGAATTGGATGGAATCGAGAGAGGATATTCAAATCTAGACCTAGTTGATATAGCATGTGTTCATGATTTTGTGAATAGCTTAATTGTGATGAATGTTAAGGTAGAGATATGCTTGACATCGCATGTAATCGGATAGAGAACTTATTCTTCAATCTTTTTCAATTGTAATTCACATAGAGATATAGTGAGTTAGTTGCTTAAGGTGTTTAACAGATTTCTATCTTAATTGTGTATTGACGTTAATACGGTATTAGTGCATCAAGAGGTGGTTAATACTACGTTCGTGTTCTTGATTAATAAACTGGGATAGTGAATTGAATTGGAATAAAAGTGTTAAAATCAGAAAAGCTTAGAGTGAAATCATAAGTCTAATTTTCCAGTAATTATTTGAAATTCCAGATTTTGATACTTGTGATTGTTTTGTGATAGTTTAATTATTCTTTAATTTAGAGTTTTTAATTTTAAATCATTAAGTTGATTTGTTTAATAAAATTAGGATTAATATAAAATTGATAATTGTGAAGTTAAGTTTCTTACTAAATTGTCTCTGTGGGAACGATACTTTACTCATCACTCTATTACTTGTTGACCACGTATATTTGCGTGTTGTGCGTATATAGATTTTACCCAACACCCACCCGTGATAAATTTTACAGGATTTCTCCCCCCTTATTTTTTTCTTCCAACATGGGCTCCACGTGTTCCCTCCACCAACATATCACCATCACAAGTGGATCCCATATAATATATATACTGAATAATTTTCTACAGATTATTTTGAAAAATGAGTAAATGGGGGTCCATAAAATAAGAAAAATTTACTCAAATACTTCATAAAAATCCCCTCAATATTTTTAACTACATTTATTCATCATTATTATTATTCACAATATTTAACAATAGATCATTCCCAGGAAAGAGGGGGCTTTTCAATAAGAATTTCTCCTTATTAGCGCGCAATTAGGTGACCAAACCTCTCCTTGATAGAACTTTCTAGACATCGTCAATATTGCAAATAATTATATGAATAACTGTATCGTCTCAATTATTGATTTAATAATATATAAAATATCAACAATAATTGAATCAAATAACGTGAGATACTATGCAGCAATTACTGTAGCAATAATTGAACAAAACTGAGTGATTTCTCACGTAAGCATCAATAATCAATATAATGTGCTACTATGCAACCACGCATATTACTGTACTTTTAACACCGGGTATTTTAACAGTTAACGGTAAAACTTTCACCGTTATTTTTATAAAAAGATATTTTTGTCGTTTTCTCATTCCGACAATAATTTCGTTGTGTGATCCACCAATGATTATGTCGTCGTACGAATATTCGCTGTTAAAACGAATATTCCCCGACCAATCGAATATAATATAACAATTTGCATACTTTGCAAAATTTATAAATATTACCCACAACTATAACATTATCTCAAATCCACACCATAATAAAAAAAATATTTTGAGAAAATTAAATCTTTATTCATAAAATTTGGGGTCTTAGAATCTCCCCTCCTTATGAAATTTCTCCCTCAAAATTTACGTATATACCTGGTATGCCGAAAAGGTGAGGATACCATGTTTAGATTTTAACTCTTGAGGTATAACCTTTGAGCGTAGAATATGCTTCTTCTTATCCAAGATTTTAACAGGTATCTCCTTATACGTTAAATTTTCTGCTATCTCGTCTAGTTCTAATTCAATAATATGGTTTGGGTCTTCCACATATTTACGTAACATAGATATGTGAAAAATGTTATGAAAACGAGACATACTTGGCGGTAAAGCGAGTCTATAGGCCGCAGTTCCTACTCGATCAAGGATTTCAAATGTGCCAATTAAATTGAGGGTTGAGATTTCCTCTCTTCGTTGATTCTTGCTTCTAGAATAACGCATTCTTAAACCTTTTTCTTCACATTCATCAGCTCTAAGTCTGTAGATTGAGCAGCTTTAAATTTATTGATTAAAGTCGATTCTACTCATATATTTAACATCATCACGTGGGTCTCTAGAGTAAGTCGTATGAAATGGGTCTTTGTGTTAACAACGTCGCACTCATAACTGCATATGATCTTCTACTCAATGCGCCATCTACCACGTTCGCTTTTCCAGGATGGTATTGAATAGTATGATCATAATCTTTCAACAGTTCGAGCCAACATCGTTGTCACATGTTGAGTTCCTTTTGGGTGAAGAAATATTTGAGGCGTTTATGATCCGTATAGATCTCCACTTTCTCCCCATACAGGTAATGCCTCCAAATGTTTAGCACAAAAATGACTGCTGCTAACTCTAGATCATGAGTAGGATAATTCCTCTCATATTCTTTGATTTATCGTGAGGCATAGGCTATGACTTTCCCATATTGCATGAGAACGCATCCCAACCCTTTGCCTGAGGCATCACTATTGTGACACCCCCAAAATTAGGTATTCATCACCCCTTGAGTCGCCAAATACATGGTACATAATACAAATACAAACTTAATTATACAACCGTCGTGTAATATACGACATTACATAAACTGAGAGTTTTAGCAATAATATTGTTATCTTGACAATATCCACTCTCAATGGAGTCCTCATTACATTTATTATCACACTATTTTACAAAATAGTGAGGACTACTAATGCTATCCTTTGGACTGTCACTCCATTCCCTCGACTCGTCCCAGATATATTCTCATTTCCTAAAGAGAACAGTGAAAGAAAGGGTGAGCTCAACTAGCCCAGTAAGAAATATTATGACTAAGATAATGCAGGATAAATTATCATTAGCCTTCAACAATGTTAAACTGATAAAATACAATAGACATCAAGTTTAATTGTAGCGGAACAAGCAATCCATTAAAAGAGTCAAGTAGAGAATAAAATCTACTATCTTTTATGATTTAAAAGGTTTTTCATCACTTTTATCGCTGAGACTCAGCTTAATAAATAATCCACATCATCCCTGCACTACGGCCAAGGATATTCATTCGGGTCACGATCACAAATTATCCATGCACTACGGGCCAAGGATATTCGTTTATTCATCAATGGTCATGTTCATGCCAACAACTATTCATCAATGCACTACAGTCCAATGAGGACTTTTACCACATCATTTATAACATTACGGTCATGATTATACCGAATAATCCCTGGTCATAATCATACCAAATCCATCTATGCACTGCAGGCCACAGATGACTTTCAGAAAATATAAACATGAGGATGATAACAATGATATAAGAATTCAATAAAACAAGTTCACGAATTAATTTATCCAGGAACTAATAACGTCCAAATTGTCAACATGATACTTCTTTGTAGAGTAAAATTCAAGAATGCTCAGAAGAATATTTCCATGAAAAGATACTGGATGAAGCGCAAATATCAAGGATATTCCACTAATTTCATGGAGTATAGAAGTCAAAAATTAACTAACTGAGTATAATAAAGACTGGAATAACAAAAGAAATCACCAGGCATGTGATAGATAGCACAGGCAGGTTATTCCAACAGAATAATAAATACGGAACCAGGTCCGGCGTAAAACGTACAGACAGGATATTCTATTAGAATAATAAAGAATGGAATAACATAAGGATTTCACCATGCATGCGATACTTCGCATAGACAGGTTATTCCAACAGAATAATAAAGAATGGAATAACATAAGGATTTCACCAAATATAGGGTATCCCGCATATACAGGTTATGTATAGGGTATGCCGCGTATACAGGTTATTCCAACAGAATAATAAAGAATGGAATAACATAAGGATTTCACCAATTATAGGGTATGCCACATATCTGAGTTATGTATAGGGTATCACAGATACAAATTATTCCAATGAATAATAAAGAATAGAATAACATAAGGATTTCACCAAGTATAGGATATGCCGCGTATACAGGTTATGTATAGGGTATGTCGCGTATACAGATTATTCCAACATAATAATAAAGAATGGAATAACATAAGGATTTCACCAAGTATAGGGTATGCCACAGATATCTGAGTTATTCCAATGAATAAATAAGAATGGAATAACATAAGGATTTCACCAAGTATAGGGTATCTGCGACACAAAGTTATGTATAGGGTTTCATGGCGATACAAAGTTATTCCAATGTAATAATAAAGAATGGAATAATAGAAGTTCTCTTCATAAATAAGAAAGAATAACACCCCTTACGGGTACAACAAATAATATTCCTTACCGTAAAAGATACTGGATATCAAAGTAGTGAAGTAGCAGAATACTCTTCTTCTTTCTCTATAATTTCTCTCTCCGAAATTTCAAAGAATTAAGTAAGAAATAATGAAGGAATGAGCTTCTATTTATAGAAGAATGGATTGAATAGTAACTAATTCATGAACGGTCTAGATCGATTTACTAATAAAACTTAAAGCAACGGTCCATACTGATTTACTATTAAAACTTTAAACCAGCGATCCATATTGATTCACTATTAAAACTTTAAACCAGCGATCCATACTGATTCACTATTATAACTTCAACCAACGGTTTGAAAAATTAGCACATCTCCTCATGGAATAATATTGTACCCAAATACCTAAATGCACAATACTAGAATGAATAGTAATTAGGTGAATAGTAACTCGTTAATAGTAACTCATGAATAGTAACTCATGAATAGTAACTCATGAATAGTAACTCCGACATGAAAAGTGTCTCGAATACCCGATTGAACAATATAACCTCCATACATCAATTATCATCGGAATAGATGTCAATTTCTACTAACACAAATAATCCCAACACAATGAAACTATTAAATTCATTTTTAATCAACACGAACTTATCCATCATTAATATCATAACTCACAATATTTAACAACCAGGTTGTTCCCAGGAAAGAGGGGGCTTTCCGATAAGGATTTCTCCCTATTGGCGCGCAATTAGATTATTTAACCTCTCCTTGATAGAACTTCTAGACATTGTAAATATTGCAATTTAATAATATGAATAACTTTGTCATCTCAATTATTGATTTAATAAAATAACATATATGCACATGATAGTGTGACAATAATCGAATCAATAATATGAGACATATGATGCAGTAATTACTATAGCAATAATTGAGTATAACTGAGTGACTTCTTACGTAAGCATCAATAACCAATACCGTGTGCTACTATGCAACCACGCGCATTACTGTACTTTTACTACCGGGTAGTTCAACAGTTTTAACAGTAACACCTCCGCCGTTATTTATAAAATATTTCGTTTTCTAAATACGACAATTCTTCCGTTGTGGGTCCACCAATGATTGTGCCGTCGTACGAATATTCCCCGACAAAAAGAATATTCCCCGACCAATCGAATATTTATAACAACTTGCATACTTTGCAAAATTTTCAAATACTACCCACAACTATAACACTATCTCAAATCCACAGCATAATATAAAAAAAAATATTTCGAGAAATTTAAATCTTTATTTATAAAATCTGGGGTCTCACAACTATAGATGACAAATCCCTCTGAACCATATGGTATTGTCAGAACAGGTGCTGAAATGAGTCTCCTCTTGAGTTCTTGAAAACTCTTCTCACATTCCTCGCTCCAACCGAATTTTGTATCTCTTTGAGTCAGCTGAGTTAATGGAGTAGCGATTCGAGAAAATCCTTCCATGAATCTCCGATAATAACTAGCTAAGCCCAAAAAGCTACGTACTTCGATTACTGACTTAGGTTGCTCCCAGCTTTGAATTGCTTCAATCTTCGCTGGGTCAACAGATATTCCATGACTTGATATCGCATGCCTAAGGAATGCTATTTCCTCAAGCCAAAACTCACATTTCTTCAACTTGGCATAGAGCTTGTTTTCACAAAGCTTTTGGAGTATCAGCCTCAAGTGTTGCTCATGATCTTCACGGCTTTTGGAGTATATGAGGATGTCATTAATAAAGACAACCACAAAATGATCTAAATATTCCTTGAATACTCGGTTCATCATATCCATGAAGTCAGCAGGAGAATTAGTCAATCCAAAAGACATGACTAGGAATTCATAATGCCCGTACCGAGTTCTGAAAGTAATCTTTGGAATGTCATCAGTTTTAATCTTTAACTGGTGATATCCAGAACGAAGATCGATTTTTAAAAAGAATTTGGCACCTTGCAATAGGTCATCAATGCGAGGCAACGGGTACCTATTTTTGATGGTGACATGATTCAACTCCCGATAATCAATACAAAGTCGCATACTCCCATCTTTCTTCTTTACTAATAGAATAGGAGCACCCCAAGGAGACGTACTAGGACGAATAAAACCGATGTCTAACAACTCCTGCAGTTGGGTTTTAAACTCCTGAAGTTCAATAGGAGTCATTCGATATGGGTTTTGGAAATGGGTTTTATACCGGGTTCAAGGTTAATACCAAACTCAATTTCACGCTTCGAGGGTAGGCCATGAAGTTCTTTGGGGAATACATCAGAAAATTTATTAACAATATAAATATCATTCAAATCTGACGTATTTTTGTTTAAATCTATGACATGGGCTAAGAAAGTTTGACATCCGTTTTTTCAATAAACGAATAGCTTTATGGCTTGATATGACAGTGATTGACTTTAGTGGTTTGGTAGCTTAAATTTGCATAATAGGTTGGTTAGGAATATGAAAGCTAACAACCTTACGAAAAATAATCAATTTTAGCATGATGAGTAGTTAACCAATCAATCCCTAAAATCACATCAAATGTAAGTATTTTCAAAGAGATAAGGTCGACAGGTAATGTGCGGGTACCGATTTAAATCAAACAAGACTTATAAATAGTGGATGTAATGAAGGTTTCTCCCAACGGAGTTTCAACAAATAAGTCAAAGTCTAATTTCTCCGGAGTCAAATTTAAACGTTGAGCACAAGTAGGAGAAATAAAAGAATGGATAGAACCGGTATCAAATAAGGTATAGACTTCGCTAGAGTTTATGATTAGCTTACCCGTTATGACCTCGTTCAGGTTCCTCGCCTTCTGGGAGGTCACGACAAACGCTCTCCCTTGCACTACTGGTTTTGACTTCTTTGGGACGGCCTTTGGTGCCTCCGTCCCAGTTGGACTTGGCTTCCCTGCACGAAAAAATCGAGCTAAGTGACTTTCTCTTCCACAATTGTAACACGTTTTGGACTGCTGCGCACAGTTTGGACTGATGTGTCCCTCCCCTCCGTATTTGAAGCATACGATTGATGAGTGAGTTTTATACTTATAATTGAGTGCATTTGAGGTTAATCTTTTGGTTGATTTTAATTTTTTGTGTCTATTCATGCATGTTTTATGTTGTTTTGTAGGAATTGGGACAAAAGTTACATGGATCAACGTTTGGGGTGGCTAGATTCGCGTTTTCGGCTTGCCATTTATATAGTAGTCACTTCAGAGCCAATTTGAGTATTTCTCCGGACCTTATTTCGAAATACTCAAAGAATGAAAGTTGTAGATCTACTTCTCCTCTTTTCGGAACATCTTGAATCATCAAAATCGGAGTTCTAACGAAGAGGTTATGGCCATTTTTCCAAAGGACGTCGAAGCAGAAAATGTCAGAACATGTGTCAGCGCCAGGGCGCCCATTTTAAGCCTATGCCCAGCGTTGGGGCGCTAGGGGGTAGGGTTCCAGCGCCGTGCCCAGCGCGGGGGCGCTGGGGAAGAGCCTGGAAAGGCTTGGACATATTTTGGGGCGAATTTTGACACCTTTTTGACTCCAAATTGGATTGGGTTTGTTCCTAAGCTAAAAATTGGACTTGTAACCTATAAATACATGATGCAAGACATAAAATAAAGGGAGATTACATATATTAGCTTAGATACAACACTCCATTAGATTAAAATATAAACCCTAGTTCTTAATTAGCCATTGGAGATTGAAGCAACTTGGAGAACATTGAAGGGAAAGAGCAGAAGCAAGAGAGGAGCATCGATTTCTTTGACAAATGATTCTATTCTCTTCTTATTATCATACTTTTATCTTTTAATGTCTATTCAGTTGTGGATTCTTGGTTTCAATTCATTAATTATGAACTAACTCTTTTATTAAGATTTCAATTGAACCTTTTATGTCTATGAATTAACTATTTGATTTATTCCAATTATTTATGTCAAGGTGAATTGTTTATCGTGTCTTGTGCTTATTGCTTAATTATTTGATCAGTAATTACCTTGTTACTCTAGAAGGAATTGAAAGAGGAATTCTAAGGTTAAAACTGGGCATGATATCATGTGACTTAGTTATTTGCAAAGTGAATAATTAGGTTTGTGAATTGAATGGAAATATCTATTCACCGCATGTAACACATAAGGAATTGGGATTAGAAGGAGTATAATTCAATTGTTTTGCATAGGAATATAGCAAGATTAATTTGGATTAAATAGAAGGCAATTGATCACTTGGAAAAGGACTTTTGGCATTTGAGAATTCCTGTTAACAATTCAGTAGACATAATAATTGAGATAATTGGATAATTGATTTATAGTTCATAATTGGGGATATTGAAGTCTTAATCTTTATTTATTTGAATTAATTTTAGAGTAATCTAGTTTTAATTGATTAATTTAGTTTTCTTAATTAGAATAATCACAATTTATGGTTGTTTAAATAAAATTGATTTGGTTAAGAGTTAGTACTTGGTAATTTTTATTAAATAATTCCTCGTGGGAACGATACTTTTCTTATCACTTTATTACTTGTTGACCGTGTATACTTGCACGTATATTTTGATTGTGAAATCGATCAACAAGTTTTTGGCGTCGCTGTCGGGGAATTAATTTAATAATTATTTACCAATATTAATCTCAATCAAATTAGTCTTAATTTAAACATTTTTATTTTTATTTTTAATTCTCTTCCTATATTTCTCTCTTTTTAGGTACCATGGATGACTTTGCGTATCAATGGCCATACACGAACATGACTCAACCAAGGGAAACATGGATTGATGGATTTAATACATCTTCTGTAGAGCTAATACAAATTGAGGCATATTCGAAGACGTTGGAGGTTATCGCAGCCCAACGAAGTCGAAGGATGGCAAGAATGACTCAGCCAAGGGGAGCGGAGATTGACAGACTCGAGAAACTTTCTACATTGTCAGCACAGATTGAGACACTTTCGAGGATGTTTGAAGCTTTTGAAGCTCAACGTCGTCACAGTGTGGCGGTTACTTGTGAGTATTGTACTGGAAATCATATGAATCATCAATACGGCATCAGTTTCGAGCCGGTACAGTATAGTGGTGATTACCCCAATAATTATGTCTGTCCCAACAACTATCATCAGGATTGGGGGTATCACCCGGATTTTTCATGGAGTAACAATCAAGCTCAAGCACCTAGACAACAAAACACATTTGGATTCCAAAATCAGACTCAACAACAACCAGAGAGGAAATCAAGTTTGGAAGAAACCTTGGAGAAATTTATTAAAGCTTCTGAAAAAAAGAAAGAGGAACATGAAAAGAAATTTAATCAAATGGAGCTGAATATGCAAAGCCAAGGTGCGTCGATCAAGAATCTGGAAAATCAATTGGGACAGATAGCACATGCGTTGAACAACCATCCTCAATACCCATTGGCTCTATGACATGGATGACGAGACTGATGATGAGCCCGAACCAAATCTGCAACCGGATGTGCCAAATGATATAGATGTTGAAAGAGAGGAAATAATTGGGAACCAACAAAAGGAGATCGAAGAAGATTTAACTATAAGATTCAACGAAGATGAACCGATTTCATTAGTATCCCATGTGCCTCCTCCACCAAAGTTCAATAATTCGGGCAGTTTTGCAAAACCATACCCAATTGGCAGTTATGTCGTCGGCAAAGCTCTTTGTAACATAAGAGCTAGTACAACTGTGGAGTCATGGTGGGTTGAAAAGGAGAAGATAGAGGAAGATCCCATTGTGTTTACTAAGCTTCAATGCCCCAATCGGATCATAGACATAATGGAGAAAACACCTAGTTATTGGACGTTCTTAATAGGGAACCTATCTACAAAGAGCATGCTAGGTGACTTTAATTCAAGGGCTTTTGCTAATGGGAACCTCCCAAAAGAGACATTGCTACTGATGGATGGAGGATTCCTCAATTTCCATAGGGGAA
Organism: Panax ginseng; assembly: GCA_020205605.1. NCBI lineage: Eukaryota > Viridiplantae > Streptophyta > Magnoliopsida > Apiales > Araliaceae > Panax > Panax ginseng. The sequence goes on from CM035132.1 coordinate 49,266,720, forward strand.
TTGGATAGAGAATTGAAAAAGTCAAGCTGAGACTATAAAACAAGCGCTTATTGGGAGGCAATCGAAGTTTTATTTTTAGTTTTAGTTTTTATTAGGTTTTATATTAGTAGTTTTGAATTTTCATTTATTTAGAATTTAATAAAATTATTTCTATCATGGTTTACAGGTTATTCAAGTCAAATTCTAGTGTGGTGCCCAATTTGTTCCATGTGCCTAGCCTATTCTCCAAACTTAGCGGACAAGGAGGAAGATTGCTATATTTTTAGGGAAGTCCTCTACTTTAATTTTTTCTATTTTAGCCATTGAGGACAATGTCTAGTTTAAGTTTGGGGGCATTGTAGTGTCGTATTGCATATAGTTAGTTATCTGCATGGTAGTTCAATTTTTTTTGTGTTAGCATTGTGTTTTTTTTAGGTTGCATATAATACATGGTAGTTATTTGCATATTCATATATGTGTTGCATTAGTACGTGCTCATGTAGTATAATTGCATTTTTTTGCATGAATTTGTGTGATAAGTTGGTGTGGTCTTAGCTCGGCCTATGATAAGATTGGTTTTGCATGTTAACTTGAACAATGTTGATAACTGATGATGAGTTCTAATTTTAATCATGATGATAATCTGAGCCTGTCTGAAACTTATGTAATCGGTTAGCACTTAAAGTTTAACTGTTTTAATCCACTTGGTTCAAGTGTTTCATAATTTGTTTCTAAGGGAAAATCTTGGTTAAAATTTAAGGAAATTAGTGAACTGTAAAGGTTGGAATGACGTAAAAGCTTGAGTTTGGGGGAATCTATGGGATATATATATACAAAAAGAAAATGAAAAAAAAAAGAAAAAGAGAAAAGAAATGATGAAAAGAAAAAAAAATCCAGAAAAAGAGAATAAACACCTTGGTATGCTTGTCTAGTTTTGTGGCCTTTGTTACTTGAGTAAGTAAGCCCGAGGGGATTGTCTTTACACCTAGCGCCCTAAGGTCTTAATGGCTTGGGAGTCGTTGGTCGAAAGCTCGTTAAGGTAACACTGAAAAGCCTAAGGGAATAAGACATTGCACAACCATGAGAAAAATAAAAAAAAATGAAAAAAAAACGAGAAAGAGCAAAAATGCCCTCGTGGTTGAATAAAAGTATAAATAAATCTTGTATTTACCCTTAGACTTGGTAATTGCTTAGTTTTAACTGGAGTTGTCATGTTCACAAAAGTAATTGAATTGGAACGGAAATTTTCCTTCTAAGAAGTTTGTTATGTGATTATCTTGAACCGCGGCTAGTTAGAATGGTTAACAAGCACACACACACAACATGGGTGATGACAGGTTTGGATTGACTAATTGGTTAGAGTTATGGACTTTGACTTTATTGGATATATTGTTTGAGTATCAATGGTATCTTTGAGGCCTGTTGCTATATATCATACTGATTAATTATTGGGTTCGTAGGTATATTAGAAAGTAGATCATGCATATGCATTCATGCAGTTGAGTTAGTTTGTTTATTTTTATTTCTTTTGTGTTTTTACTTGAGGACAAGCAAAGGTTTAAGTTTGGGGGTATTTGATGAGTGAGTTTTATACTTATAATTGAGTGCATTTGAGCTTAATCTTTTGATTGATTTTAAGTTTTTGTGTCTATTCATGCATGTTTTACATTGTTTTGAAGGAATTGGGTCAAAAGTTACATGGATCGACGTTTGGGGTGGCTAGATTCGCGTTTTCGGCTTGCCATTTACACAACAGTCACTTCAAATCCAATTTTAGTATTTCTTCGTACCTTATTTCGAAACACTCAAAGAATGAAAGTTGTAGATCTACTTCTCCTCTTTCCGGAACATCTTGAATCATCAAAATCGGAGTTCGGACGAAGAGGTTATGGCCATTTTCCCAAAGGACGACGGAGTAGAAAATATCAGAACATGTACCAGTCTTGCGCTACCCATTTTAGGCCTATGCCCAAAGGTCTTGGAGCCGCTAGAAGGGAGGTTTCAGATTGCCGTGCCCAGCTACTGGGTCTTTGGGAAAAGCCTGAAAGGCTTGGACATATTTTGGGGCGAATTTTGACACCTTTTTGACTCCAAATTGGATTGGGTTTGATCCTAAGATAAAAATTGGACTTGTAACCTATAAATACATGATGCAAGACATAAAATAAAGGGAGATTACATATATTAGCTTAAATACAACACTTCATTAGATTAAAATATAAACCCTAATTCTTAATTAGCCATTGGAGATTGAAGCAACTTGGAGAACATTGAAGGGAAAGAGCAGAAGCAAGAGGGGAGCATCAGATTTGCTGACAACAGATTCTATTATCTTCTCTTATCATACTTTTATCTTTTAATGTCTATTCAGTTGTGGATTCTTGGTTTCAATTCATTAATTATGAATTAACTCTTTTATTAAGCTTTCAATTGAACATTTTATGTCTATGAATTAATTATTTGATTTATTCCAATTATTTATGTCAAGGTGAATTATTTATCTTGTCTTGTGCTTATTGCTTAATTATTTGATCAGTAATTACCTTGTTACTCTAGAAGGAATTGAAAGAGGAATTCTAGGGTTAGAACTGGGCATGATATCATGTGACTTAGTTATTTGCAAAGTGAATAATTAGGTTTGTGAATTGAATGGAAATATCTATTCACCGCATGTAACACATAAGGAATTGGGATTAGAAGGAGTTTAATTCAATTGTTTTGCATAGGAATATAGCAAGATTAATTTGGATTAAATAGAAGGCAATTGATCACTTGTAAAAGGACTTTTGGCATTTGAGAATTCCTGTTAACAATTCAGTAGACATAATAATTGGGATAATTGGATAATTGATTTATAGTTCATAATTGGGGATATTGAAGTCTTAATCTTTATTTATTTGAATTAATTTTAGAGTAATCTAGTTTTAATTGATTAATTTAGTTTTCTTAATTAGAAAAATCACAATTTATGGTTGTTTAAATAAAATTGATTTGGTTAAGAGTTAGTACTTGGTAATTTTTATTAAATAATTCCCCGTGGGAACGATACTTTTCTTATCACTTTATTACTTGTTGACCGTGTATACTTACACGTATATTTTGATTGTGAAATCGATCAACAACGATTCTTTGGTCGTTCTCCTTCTTTAACAATGGGTGATGGTGCTGACGTCTTTCCATCATTGTTGAATCTCCTCTTCTTGAAATGTCCACTTTTATTATCTTAGCCATAATTACCACCGAAGTGGTTACCATTTCTAGCATACTGATTCCCTCCACGTTTGTTGTCACCGCTTCGATGACTGCTACCACTGGTATTATCGATTTTTTGGCTATTCTCTCTTGGTTGGGTTGACTCATTATCACTCTTCAATAACTACACCCTATTTACAACATCTAAATACAAACACAGTTTGTGAGAAATGAGGTATTGACGCATCTCGGGTTTCAAACCTCTTAGAAATATCCGCGACATTCTCTCCTCATTATCAACCAAGTGGGACGCAAACCGGGATAACTCAGAAAACTTAGCTTCGTACTGCGACACGGTCATATTATTTTACTCCAGCTTGATGAACTCTACTTCCTTCATGTGACGAATACTTTCGGGAAAGTACTTGTCGTTGAACAGTTCTTGGAACTTCTCCCAAGACATCTTCAGTGCGACAGGCTGGGTACGTTTTACAGATTTCCATCAATGATCTGCCTCTCCTCGCAACATGAAGGTGGCAAAGGGAACCTTTTGCTCCTCGAAGCATCCCAAGACATCAAATATCTTGATGAGCTGCTTTATCCACGTCTCCACCTTGAGTGGTTCTGGCTTTCCCAAAAACTCCGGTGGTCCCAGCTACTTGAATTTCTTAGCGGTGACCGTCCGAGAGTTGCCAGTGTTACCACCTGCATTTTAAACAGGAGTCTCTCTCGCCTGATGTTGCACGAATTGCAGAAAGCTCCTCAACATTTCGTAGTTCATCATTTAGTCAGTGTTGTTATTTGCATGAGGATTGTTGCCTTCTTGATGCACATTATCCTGGTTATTGATTGTTGGTGATTTAACGATCTCATGTGCTCCATTGCTATTCTCAACATTCTCGGCTATCATTTTCAAATACTGCCACAAAACAAGGGTTAATTTATATGCAACATATTATCCCTATATTCTGACCGATCAATTAAATAACAAATAAACTTAGGTAGGTCATACTAGCGAAGGAATTACCCATCTCTCCCCTCCTAGTTCTAGTCTCACATCTCAGCCATGGATCATATCCCTAAACTTTGATACCAACTGTGACGCACCCAAAATAGGTATACATCACCCATCTTGAGTTGCCAAATACATGGTACAAAATTTAAATACAACTTAATTATACAACTGTCGTGTAAAATATGACAAAACATAATCTGAGAGTTTTAATATGAATATTATCATCTAGACAATATCCACACTCAATGGAGTCCTCATTACATTTATTATCACACTATTTTACAGAATAGTGAGGACTATTAATGTAACCATCTAGACCGTCACTCCGCTCCCCGACTAGTCCCAGTTATATTCTCATTTCCTGAAGAGAACAATAAAAGCAAAAGGGTGAGCTCAACTAGCCCAGTAAGAAATATTATTACTAAGATAATGCAGAAAAATTAATTCTTAGCCTTCAACAGTATTACAACTAATAGAATATAATAGACAAAAAGTTTTAGATCAACAACTGCAGCGGAATAAGCAATCTATTAGAAGAGTCAAGTAGAGCATGATATCTACTATCTTCTATGATTTAAAAAGTTTATCATCAATTTTTTCGCTTAGACTCAGCTTAATAAATAATCCACATCATCGAATCATCCCTGCACTACGGGCCAAGGATATTCTTTAGTATCACGACCACGAATTACGGTCATGATTATACCGAATATTACCTGGTCGTAATCATACCAAGTCCATCTATGCACTACAACCACAGATGACTTTCATCATAATATAAGCATGAGGATGATGACAATGATATAAAAATTCAATTAAATGCGAGCAAAGGATATTTGCCAAAACTTTAACAAAATGAGTATAAAATTCAGAATCTGAAATGAAATAATATTACTTACATACTACATAGTACGGAAGAAAATATTATTTCATATGAATATTTAACAAAAATAACATTCCTTACTTTGAAAAGAAGAGTATTCCAACTGGTATAACGGGGATATTCTTAAAGAAAACTTATATTGTTTTCTACACTCAAAGCTTTCTAAAACTCGAAAGAAATACGCTCAATATTATAGAAGAAGAATTCTCTGATTCTGGTGTGATTTTCAATTTTAACTAAGCATCCTATTTATAAGAAAATAGAAAGGATACTATTTGGAAAATCACGGATTCAACAGTTTTAAAAATTCATGGACGTCTGAAATTTTTCTTTTTCCAAGCAATCATCCAAGGCTATAATATATATGTATATAATCACATGTTCTTTGAAAAATCTCCCACCCGTGACAAATTTTACTGATTTCTCCCCCATTTTTTTTTTTTCCAACGTGGGCCCCACGTGTTCCCTCTACCAACATATCACCATCACAGGTGGATCCCATATAATATATATACTGAATAATTTTCTACAGATTATTTTGAAAAATGAGTAAATGGGGGTCCATAAAATAAGCAAAATTTACATCAAATAATTCATAAAAATTCCCTCAATATTTTTAATAATATTTATTCATCATTATTATTATTCGCAATATTTAACAACCAGATCATTCCTAGGAAAGAGAGAGCTTTCAAATAAGGATTTCTCCCTATTAGCGCGCAATTAGGTGACCAAACCTCTCATTGACAGAACTTTCTAGACATCGTCAATATTGAAAATAATAATATAAATAACTGTATTGTCTCAATTATTGATTTAATAATATATAAAATATCGACAATAATTGAATCAAATAACATGAGATACTATGCAGCAATTATTGTAACAATAATTGAACAAAACTGAGTGACTTCTCACGTAAGCATAAATAATCAATATTGTGTACTACTATGCAACCATGCATATTAATGTACTTTTAACATCGGGTATTTCAATAGTTAACGGTAAACTTTCGCCGTTATTTTTATAAAAAGATATTTTTATCGGTTTCTCATTCCGACAATAATTCTGTTGTGGGGTCCACCAATGATTGTACCGTCGTACGAATATTCGTTGTTAAAATGAATATTCCCCGACCAATCGAATATAATATAACAACTTACATACTTTGTAAAATTTATAAATATTACCCACAACTATAACATTATATCAAATCCACACCATAATAAAAAAAAATATTTTGAGAAAATTAAATCTTTATTCATAAAATTTAGGGTCTTGCATATACCTATTTTGGGGGCGTCACATATATTATATTTTATTATGTATAGTATTTAAATAGTGTCTGCATAGTAAATTCAGAAAATAATTTCAAATTGATTAAATGCATTGGCTAAAAATTCCCAATTGTTAGTCGTGATTTTTCCAAATAATATCTTTTCCATTCTCCTATAAATAGGATGTTTAGTTTAGAATTGAAACTCACACCTGAATTAGAGAATTTTACTTCTATAATATTGAGCGTATTTCTTTCGAGTGTTAGGAAGTTTTGAGTGTAGCGCTATACCAGTTGGAATACTCTCCTTTTTAAGGTAAGGGGTATTATTTATTTCATATTCGCTTACGATATTATTTTTCGTATTCGTAAGTAAATTTATTTTCGTTCAATATTATCAAGAAATATTATCTTCATTTAATATTCGTAAGGAATATTATTTTCGTTCAACATTTGCAAGGGGTATTATTTATTTCATATTCGTTTACGATATTATTTTTCGTATTCGTAAGAAATTTTATTTCATTAAATATTCGCAAGAAATATTATCTTCATTTAATATTCGTAAGGAATATTATCTTCGTTCAATATTCGCAAGGAATATTATTTTCGTTCAACAGTTGTAAGAGATATTATTTTTATTCAATATTTGTAAGAAATAATATTTTCTTCCATACACTGTAGTATGTAAGTAATATTATTTCATTTCAGATTCAGAATTCTACACTCATTTTGTTAAGTATTGCTTCTCTACTCCTTGAAATTAGTAGAATATCCTTGAAATTTGCGCTTCATCTAGTATCGTTTCACAAGGATAGTTTTTTGAACATTTTTGTTAAATTTTAAGCTTTTCATGTCAGAGTACTATTCATGGGTACTATTCATACATACGACACTATTTATACGTACGACACTATTCATACGTACGAAACTATTCACGAAGTACTATTCATGGGGTATTATTCACGATAAAAAATTAATTCTTTTATGTCCAAATTATTTTTTGATACGTGAATATTATTCTTGAATTTTACTCCACAAAGCAGTTATCATGTTAATAATTTGGATATTTTTAAAATCTGGATAAATTTAAAGTCATTAACATTTATCTTTGATTTTGTTTGATTAATGCTTATATCATTGTCATCATCCTCATGCTTATATTATGATAAAAGTCATCTTTGGCCCATAGTGCATAGATGGACTATTGATTGGTATAATTATGACCAGGGATTATTTGGTATAATCATGACCTGTAATGTTATAAATGATGTGGTAAAATTTCTCATTGGCCCGTAGTGCATTGATGGACAATTGTTGGTATGATCATGATGACCATGCGTTCTCTTCAGCCAATGGTGCAAAGATAAATTGTTGTTTGGCATGATCATGACCATTGGTGAAAACACGAATATCCTTGGCCCGTAGTGCATGGATAATTCGTGGTCGTGATACTAATGAATATCATTGGCCCGTAGTGCATGGATAATTCAGTGATGTGGATTATTTATTAAGCTGAGTCTCAGCGATAAAATTCATGCTCTACTTGACTCTTCTAATGGATTGCTTGTTCCACTGCAGTTAAACTTGATGTTTATTATATTTTATCAGTTTAACATTGTTGAAGGCTAACGATAACTTATTCTGCATTATTTTAGTCATAATATTTCTTACTGGGCTAGTTGAGCTCACCCTTTGCTTTCATTTTTCTCTCCAAGAAATGAGAATATAGTTGGGACTAGTCAGGGAACGGAGTGACAGCCCAGATGTTTGCATTAGTAGTCCTCACTATTATGTGAAATAGTATGATAATAAATGTAATGAGGACTCCATTGAGTTTTGATATTGTCTAGAAGACAATATTCGTCTTAAAACTCCCAGCTCATGTTGTATATTCAAGTTTGTATTTGTATTCTGTACCATGTATTTAGCGACTCAGAATGGGTGATGTATACCTATTTTGGGGGCGTCACAGTTTGTATCAAAGCTTAGGGATATGATCCCTGGCTGAGATGTGAGATTAAAACTAGGAGGGGAGAGACGGGTAATTCTTTCGCTAATATGACTCACCTAAGTTTATTTGTTATTTAATTAGTCAGTCAGAATATAGGGATAATATGTGGCATGTCAATTAACCCTTGTTTTGTGGAAGTGTTTGAAAATGACATCCGAGAATGTTGAAAATAGCAATGGAGCACATGAGACCGTTGAATCAACGATGATCAATAACCACGATAATGTGCATCAGAAAGGCAACAATCCTCATGTAAATAACAATACCGACCAAACGATGAACGACGAAATGTTAAGGAGCTTTCTGCAATTCGTGTAACATCAGGCAAGATAAACTCCTGTTCAAAATGTTGGTGGAAATACTGGAAACTCTCAGACGGTCACCGCTAAGTAATTCAAGGAGTTGGGACCACCAGAGCTTTTGGGAAAGCTAGAACCACTTAAGGCGGAGACGTGGATAAAACAGATCACCAAGATATTTGATGTTTTGGGATACTCTGAGGAGAAAAAGGTTCTCTTTGCCACCTTCATGTTGCGAGGAGAGGTAGATCATTGGTGGGAATCTGTAAAACGTACCCAGCCTGCCGCACTGAAGATGTCTTGGGAGAAGTTCCAAGAACTGTTCAACGACAAGTACTTTCCCGAAAGTATTCGTCAAATGAAGGAGGTAGAGTTCATCAAGCTGAAGCAAAACAATATGACTGTGTCGCAGTACGAAGTTAAGTTTACTGAGTTGTCCTGATTTGCGTCCCACTTGGTTGATAATGAGGAGAGAATAACGCGAATGTTTTTAAGAGGTTTGAAACCCGAGATACGTCAATACCTCATTTCTCACAAACTTTGCTTGTATTCAGATGTTGTGAATAGGGCTTAGTTATTGGAGCGTGGTAATGAGTCAACCCAACCAAGAGAGAGCATCCGACAAAATAATTATACCAGTGGTAGTAGTCATCGAAGCGGTGACAACAAACGTGGAGGGAATCAACATGCCAACCACTTCGATGGTAATTATGGCCAAGGAAATAAGAATGAAAATTTCAAGAAGAGGAGATTCAATAATGATGGAAAGACGTCAGCACTAGCACCCGTTGTTAAGGAAGGAGAACGACAATATATCATATACTTCAAATGCGGAGGGGAGGGACACATCAGTCCTAATTGCACGCAGCAATCCAAAACATATTACAATTATGGAAGAGAAGGTCACCGAGCTCGATTTTGTCGTGCAGTGAAGCAAAATTCAGTTGGGATGGTGACACCAAATGTCGTCCCAGACAAGTCAAAGTCGGTAGTTCAAGGAAAAGCATTTGTCGTGACCTCCCAAAAAGTGAGGAATCCGAACGAGGTCATCACGGGTAAGCTGTGACGCCCCCAAAATTAGGTATTCATCACCCATCTTGAGTCGCCAAATACATGGTACATAATACAAATACAAATTTAACTATACAGCTGTCGTGTAAAATACGACAAAACATAACTGAGAGTTTAAATAAGAATACTGCCTTCTAGACAATATCCATTCTCAATGGAGTCCTCATAGACAGTATACAAACTCAAATTCAGTCCTCGTTACATTTATTGTCACACTATTTAACAGAATAGTGAGGACTACTAATGCTATCATCTGGACCATCACTCCGTTTTCCGACTCGTCCCCAGGATATATTCTCATTTCAAGAGAATAAAGGAAAGAAAGGGTGAGCTCAACTAGCCCAATAAGAAATATTATGACTAAGATAATACGTAATAAATTATCATTAGTCTTCAACAATGTTAAACCGATATATACAATAGACATCAAGTTTAATCGCAAATAATATGAATCCATTAAAAGAGTCAAGTAGAGAATAAAGTCTACTCTCTTTTTGGTTTAAACAGTTTTTCATCAATTTTATCACGAGACTCACTTTTAATAAATATACCACATCTTCTAATCATCCCTGTACTACGGGCCAAGGACATTCATTAAATCATCAATGGTCATGACTATACCGAATAATCTCTAGTCATAATCATACCTAGTCCATCTCTGTACGTAAGCCAAATATATACAACAATGAAACCAATAATCAATAATCCATCTTTGCACGTAAGCCAAAAATATACAATTTAATAATCAACAGTTCATTTCGCACGTAAGCCAAAGATAACTTTTATCACCATATAAGCATGAGGATGATGACAATGATATAAACATTAATCATCTGAAAACAAGGATAAATATTAAAGACTTTAAATTTATCCAAATATTATCAATCACATAATAAATTCATAATCTAATATTGTTAATATCATAACAATGTTTTAATCACTTCTTAAACTTATAAACAATTTATTTCAAGTGTTTACACTTTACCAAATAATGCATTTAGTAATTCAAGAATGCCATACTCATAAGATTTTATCACCAATGATGAAATCCCTCATCAACAATATGCATATACCTTACATAGGATTTCCAAGCCATAAAATTCTATTTTCCAACTTTGTTACTTCACATAACATATTTAACTCATTTACTCATAACTAGATCATTTTCATGAAAAATACCAAATCAGTTCCAAAAATATTTATTTTCTGGGATTTATCATAATATAGTCCCATAATGAAAATATATTTTTCTCGGAATTTTTAAAATTCATTTACTATTTTTCAAAAATTAATTTCTAATTAATTCCTTAAGAAATTAGCTAACTCAAGTTTAACTCCATAAATCCCCAAATCTTGGCAGGATCTTACACATGTTAACGTGAGCTCTCAATTTAAATTTCAAGGTCATCGGAGTTATAGAACTCCGGTTATAGTATTTTTCGTCGGAACAACCTAAATATTGAAATGGTCATAACTTGCTCATTTTAAGTCGGAATGAGCTCATTTTTGGACAGGAGGTACTTTATACCATATACTTTCATGTTCCAAGAGGCCAGAATTTTTCTCACAAATTAAGTGGCCGAAAAAACCCTTACAAAAATGTGGCAGCAACTTTTTCATAATTTTCAGTTTCCGCCTCCTTTGCTAAAATCAGTCCACACGAAAATCTACAACACATTTTTTAGTGATTCCATTTAGATTAGTTAGGTAACTCATAGATCTAACTCTAGGACTTGACCACACTCAAAAATTCAAAATATAATAGGAGATATGGTCAATTGAATTTCATGTTCTATTTTTACCAAAATCTAATTTCTCAACCCTTTGTGATTTCAAAGAAACTTTCATGTTTTCACATAATAACCAACATAACTCATCATGACAATGACATATAATTCAATAAAACAAGTTCGAGAATAAATTTTAAAGGTTTATAAATTAATTTATCCTGAACTCAATAATGTCCAAATTGTCAACATGATACTTCTTTGTAGAGTAAAATTGAAGAATGCTCAGAAGAATGTTTCCATGAAAAAGATACTGAATGAAGCGCAAATATAAAGGATATTCCACTAATTTCATGGAGTATAGAAGTCAAAATTTTAATCAACTGAGTATGATATCGAATGGAATAACAAAAGGTATCACCATGCATGCGGTACTTCGCATAGACAGGTTATTCCAACAGAATAATAATAACGGAACCAGGTCAGGTGAAATTCACACCGACAGGATGTTCCAACAGAATAATAAGGAATGGAATAACAACAAAAATCACCATGCATGCGGTGCTTCGCATAGACAGGTTATTCCAACAGAATAATAATAACGGAACCAGGTCAGGTGAAATTCACACCGATAGGATGTTCCAACAGAATAATAAATACGGAATAATAAACAATGGAACCAGGTCCGGTGTAAAACACACAGACAGGATATTCCAATAGAATAATAAAGAATGGAATAACATAAGGATTTCACCAAGTATAGGGTATGCCGCGTATGCAGGTTATGTATAGGGTATGCCACACATACAGGTTATTTCAACAGAGTAATAAAGAATATAATAATAGAAGTTCACTTCATGAATAAGAAAGAATAACACCCCTTACCGTAAAAGAAATTGGATATAGAAGTAGTAAAGTAGCAGAATACTCTTCTTCTTTCTCTCTATAATTTCTCTCTCTAGAGTTTCAGTGAATTCGTAAGAAATAATGAAGGAATGGGCTTCTATTTATAGAAAACTGAGAGTGGCTCTTGGTCTTAACGAAGGGTCAAAATGACTCTTGGTAATATTGAAGAGGCAACTACTATTTGCGAAGGGGTAATTAACTCTTAGAACACCGAAGAGACAAATAACTCTTGAAAAACCGAAAGGACAAGTTACTATTAAAACTCGTGAATAGTAACTCATGAATAGTAACTCATGAATAGTAACTCGTGAATAGTAATTCGTGAATAGTAACTTCCGACATGAAAAGTTCCCCAAATACCCGATTGAACAATATAACCTCCAGACATCAATTATTATCGAAATAAATGTCAATTTTCACTAACACAAATAATTTCAACACAATGGAACTATCAAATTCATCTTTAATCAACACGAACTTATCCATCATTAATATCATAACTCACAATATTTAATAACCAGATCGTTCCCAAGAAAGAGGGGGCTTTCCAATAAGGATTTCTCCCTATTTGCACGCAATTAGGTGACCAAACCTCTCATTGACAGAACTTCTAGACATTGTAAATATTGCAATTTAATAATATGAATAACTTTGTCGTCTCAATTATTGATTTAATAAAATAACATATTATGCACATGATACTGTGACAATAATTGAATCAATAATATGAGAGATATGATGCAACAATTACTATAGCAATAATGTAGTATAACTGAGTGACTTATCACGTATGCATCAATAATCAATACCGTGTGCTACTATGCAACCACGCGTATTACTGTACTTTTACTACCGGGTAGTTCAACAGTTTTAACAGTAAAACCTCCGCCGTTATTTTCATAAATATTTTTGTCGTTTTCTAACTACGACAGTACTTCCGTTGTGGCTTCACCAATGATTGTGCCGTCGTACGGATATTCCCAACAAAAAGAATATTCTCCAACCAATCGAATATAATCTGACAACTTGCATACTTTGCAAAATTTATAAATAGTACCCACAACTATAACATTATATCAATTCCACACCATAATATTAAAAAATATTTTGAGAAAATTAATTATTTATTCATAAAATCTGGGTTCTCACAATCTCCCCTCCTTATGGAATTTCGCCCTCGAAATTTACGAACGTACCTGGTATGACGAAGAGGTGAGGATACCTTTATCGTCAAAAGCATTAAATTCATCTTTGCAATACGACCAAAGATATTCATTATCAATTCATCTTTGCACCATATGCCAACTGTATAACCAATAATCGACAGTTCATCTTTGCACTACAGGCCAAAGATATACAATTATATAACCAATAATGCTGAGACTCAGCTTAATAATATCACGACCACGAATTATTCATGCACTACGGGCCAAGGATATTCGTGTTTTCAATTACGATCATGATTATACCGAACAATCCCTGGTCATAATCATACCAAGTCCATCTATGCACTATGGGCCAAAGATGACTTTTACCACATCATTTGTAACATTACGGTTAGGATTATACCGAATAATCCCTGGTCATAATCATACCAAGTCCATCTATGCACTACAGGCCACAGATGACTTTCAACAAAATATACATATGATGAGTAGTTAATCAATCGATTCCTAAAATCACATCAAAGGCAAGTATTTTTAAAGAGATAAGATCGACAGGTAACGTGAAAGTGTCGATTTGAAACAAGATTTATAAACAGTGGAGGTAACAAAAGTTTCTCCTAACGAAGTTTCAACCAATAAGTCAAAGTCTAACTTCTCAGAAGTTAAATTTAAACGTTGAACACAACTAGGTGAAATACAAGAGTGGGTAGAACTAGTATCGAATAAGATATAGACTTCGCAAGATTTTATAATTAACTTACCCGTAATAGCTTCGTTCGGGTTTCTTGACAAACGCTCTCACTTAAACTACCGGATTTGACTTTATTATAGGGTACATTCCACCCTTAAGTGCTTCGTTACATTCCTGATCCATAATTTGAATCACTATTCTCTGATCCATATCGAATTCGGATTGACCGCTATGCACAGGGTAATCCCGAATTAGATGTTGGATTCTCCCAATTATTGTCCAAAAAGCAAAATCCATTTCATCTATTTTGACTTTATTGGATCAGACGTCTTTTTCTACAATATCAACGTGTCGTGCGGCTTTTACTCACGCATCATCTATTCTCCTTCGTTCAGTTGTTTCTGCTTTCATCAGCTCTTTGATCAAAGCATTCTCAAATTCCAGCTCTAATATCTTATACTCTGCCAAAGAGTGCTTCTGTTCAAGCATCGCATATCGGGTAACACAATTTTGAATTATTGCATCTCTTTGCTTACACAACCGCCGCTTCTTCCTACCGCTTCTTCTAGCTCATGAATACGATTTTGAAATTCTAAATTTGATCATAAGCTTCTTCTAACCAATTCTCCTCGTTCTTCTTCTTCTTACTTCTTCTTCTCACTCGGTTCTACCTCTGCAACTAGCTCAAAAGTAACTATTAATTCTTCACTTACCACGTAGATATCTCTAATTTCTTCTTCGTGTGACATCACATTAACCTGGTTAGTGATTAAATGTGTCTCAACGGCCTCATTCACTCCATTGTGAACATTTTCAGTTGCCATTTTTAAACATTGCCAAGAAAACAAGGGTTAATTAATATAACACATATTATCCCTATACTTTGACCGACCAATTAAATACCAAATAAACTTAGGTAGGTCATACTAGTGAAGGAATTCCCCGTCTCTCCCCTCCTAGTTCTTATCTCAAATCTCAGCCAGGGATCATATCCCTAAACTTTGATACCAACTGTGACGCCCCCAAAATTAGGTATTCATCACCCATCTTGAGTCGCCAAATACATGGTACACAATATAAATACAAATTTAACTATACAAATTGCCGTAAAAATAAGACAAAATATAAACCGAGAGTTTAAACAAGAATACTTGCCTTTCTGCACAATATCCATTCTCAATGGAGTCCTCATGAGACAATATACAAACTCAAATTCAATCCTCGTTACATTTATTGTCACACTATTTAACAGAATAGTGAGGACTACTAATGCTATCATCTGGACCATTGAAAGAAAGGGTGAGCTCAACAAGCCCAGTAAAAAATATTATGACTAAGATAATACAGAATAAATTATCATTAGTCTTCAACAATGTTAAACTGATAATATACAATAGACATCAAGTTTAACTGCAGCGGAATATGCAATCCATTAAAAGAGTCAAGTAGAGAATAAAGTCTACTCTCTTTTGGGTTTTAAAAGGTTTTCATCAATTTTTATCCCTGAGACTCAGCTTAATAAATAAACCACATCTTCTAATCATCCCTGTACTACGGGCCAAGGACATTCATTAAATCATCAATGATCATGACTATACCGAATAATCCCTAGTCATAATCATACCCAGTCCATCTCTGTACGTAAACCAAATATATACAACAATGAAACCAATTATCAATAATTCATCTTTGCACATAAGCCAAAGATATACAATTTAATAATCAATAGTCCATTTCGCACGTAAGCCAAAGATATACAATTTAATAATCAATAGTCCATTTCGCACGTAAGCCAAAGATAACTTTTATCACCATATAAGCATGAGGATGATGACAATGATATAAACATTAATCATCTTAAAACAAGGATAAATATTAAAGACTTTAAATTTATCCAAATATTATCAATCACATAATAAATCCATAATCTAATATTGTTAATATCATAACAATGTTTTAATCACTTCTTAAACTTATAAACAATTTATTTCAATTGTTTACACTTTACCAAATAATGCATTTAATCATTTAAGAATGCCATACTCATAAGATTTCATCACCAATGATCAAATCCCTCATCAACAATATGCATATACCTTACATAGGATTTTCAAGCCATAAAATTCTATTTTTCAACTTTATTACTTCACATAACATTTTTAACTCATTTACTCATAACTAGATCATTTTCATGAAAAATACCAAATCAGTTCCAAAAATATTTCTTTTCTTGGATTTATCATAATATAGTCCCATAATGAAAATATATTTTTCTCGGAATTTTTAAAATTCATTTACTATTTTTCAAAAATTAATTTCTAATTAATTCCTTAAGAAATTAGCTACCTCAAGTTTAACTCCATAAATCCCCAAATCTTGGAAGGATCTTACACATGTTAACGTGAGCTCCCAGTTTAAATTTCATGATCATCGGAGTTATAGAACTCCGATTATAGCGTTTTTCGTCGAAAAAACCTAAATATTGAAATGGTCATAACTTGCACATTTTAAGTCGGAATAAGCTCATTTTTGGACAGAAGGTACTTTATACCATATATTTTCTTGTCCCAAGAGGCCAGAATTTTTCTCACAAATTAAGTGGCCGAAACAACCCTTACAAAAAACGTGGCAAAGAACTTTTTCATAATTTTCGCTTCGCCTCCTTTGCTAAAATCAGTCCACACAAAAACTACAACACCTTTTTCAGTGATTCCACTTGGATTAGTTAGGTAACTCATAGATCTAACTCTAGGACTTGACCACACTCAAAAATTCGAAATATAATAGGAGATATGGTCAATTGAATTTCATATTCCGTTTTTACCAAAATCTAATTTTTCAACCCTTTGTGATTTCAAAGAAACTTTCATGTTTTCAAATAATAACCAACATAACTCATCATGACAATGACATATAATTCAATAAAACAAGTTCAAGAATAAATTTTAAAGGTTTATAAATTAATTTATCCTGAACTCAATAATGTCCAAATTGTCATCACGATACTTTTTTAGAGAGTAAAATTGAAGAATGCTCGTAAGAATGTTTCCATGAAAAGATATCGGATGAAGCGCAAAATATCAAGGATATTCCACTAATTTCATGGAGTATTGAAGTCAAAATTTTAATCAACTGAGTATGATATCGAATGGAATAACAAAAGATATCACCACGCATGCAGATTTCGATGTAGGCAGTTATTCCAACAGAATAATAATAATCTAAACCAAGTCGTGAAATTCACACCGACGGATGTTCCAACAGAATAATAAATGCGGAATAATAAACAATGGAACCAAGTCCGGTGTAAAACACACGCATACGATATTCCAATAGAATAATAAAGAATGGAATAACATAAGGATTTCACCAAGTATAGGTATGCCATGATGCAGTTTATGTATAGGGTATGCCACACATACAAAAGTTATTTCAATGTAATAATAAAGAATGGAATAATGTAAGTTCTCTTCATGAATAAGAAAGAATAACACCCTTACCGTAGAAAAGAAATTGGATATAGAAGTAGTAAAGTAGCGTAATACTCTTCTTCTTTCTCTATAATTTCTCTCTCTAGAGTTTCAGTGAATTCATAAGAAATAATGAAGGAATGGGCTTCTATTTATAGAAAACTGAGAGTGGCTCTTGGTCTTAACGAAGGGTCAAAATGACTCTTGGTAATATTGAAGAGGAAACTACTATTTGCGAAGGGGTAATTAACTCTTAGAACACCGAAGAGACAAATAACTCTTGGAAAACCGAAAGGACAAGTTACTATTAAAACTCGTGAATAGTAACTCATGAATAGTAACTCGTGAATAATAACTCATGAATAGTAACTCGTGAATAGTAACTCATGAATAGTAACTCGTGAATAGTAACTTCCGACACGAAAAGTTCCCCAAATACCCGATTGAACAATATAACCTCCAGACATCAATTATTATCGAAATAAATGTCAATTTTCACTAACACAAATAATTTCAACACAATGGAACTATCAAATTCATCTTAAATCAACACAAACTTATCCATCATTAATATCATAACTCACAATATTTAACAACCGTGTCGCTCCTGTGAAAGAGGGCTTTCCAATAAGGATTTCTCCCTATCAAGCGCGAATTAGGTGACCAAACCTCTCCTCGATGTAACTTCTAGACATTGTAAATATTGCAATTTAATAATATGAATAACTTTGTCGTCTCAATTATTGATTTAATAAAATAACATATTATGCACATGATACTGTGACAATAATTGAATCAATATTATGAGAGATATGATGCAGCAATTACTATAGCAGTAATGCAATATAACTGAGTGACTTATCACGTAAGCATCAATAATCAATACCGTGTGCTACTATGCAACCACGTGTATTACTGTACTTTTACTACCGGGTAGTTCAACAGTTTTAACGGTAAAACATCCGCCGTTATTTTCATAAAATATTTTTGTCATTTTCTAACTACGATAGTACTTCCGTTGTGGTTTCACCAATGATTGTGCCGTCGTACGGATATTCCCGATAAAAAGAATATTCCCCGACCAATCGAATATAATCTGACAACTTGTATACTTTGCAAAATTTATAAATAGTACCCACAACTATAACATTATATCAATTCCACACCATAATATTAAAAAATATTTTGAGAAAATTAAATATATATTCATAAAATCTGGGTTCTCACATAAGCTAATCATAAACTCTTGCGAAGCCTATACCTTATTTGATACCGGTTCTACCCATTCTTTTATTTCTCCTATTTACGCTCAAATTTTAAATTTAACTCTGGAGAAATTAGACTTTGACTTATCTGTTGAAACTTCGTTGGGAGAAACCTTCATTACATCCACTGTTTATAAGTCTTGTTTGGTTCAAATCGGTACCCTCACATTACCTGTCGATCTTATTTCCTTAAAATACTTGCATTTGATGTGATTTTAGGGATTGATTGGTTAACTACTCATCATGCAAAAATTGATTATTTTCGTAAGTTTGTTAGCTTTTATATTCCTAACCAACCTATTATGTGAATTCAAGCAACCAAACTACTAAAGTCAATCACTATCATATCAAGCCATAAAGCTATTCGTTTATTGAAAAACGAATGTCAAGCTTTCTTATCCCATGTCACAGATTTAAACAAAAATACGTCAGATTTGAATGATATTTCTATTGTTAATAAATTTCCTGACGTATTCCTTGAAGAATTTCCTAGCCTACCCCTAGAGCGTGAAATCAAATTTTGTATCGACCTTGAACTCGATACAAAAAACCCTCAAATATTTTTTCACTCAAAAGGAACTCAACATGAAGCAATGACGTTGGCTCGAGTTGTTGAAAGATTACGATCATACCATTCAATACCATCCTAAAAAAGCGAACATAGTAGCTGACGCATTGTATAGAAGATCATATGCGAGTACGAGTGCGATATTGTCAACGCAAAGGCCCATATTATATGACTTACAAAGGATAGAGATAGAGTTAAAAACTCCAGGGACCCATGTGATGATGTCAAATATATGAGTAGAACCGATTTTAATCGATTAAGTTAAAGCTACTCAACTTGCAGACCCAGAGCTGAAATGTATGAGGAAGAAAGTGCAAGAAGGTGTTATTCTGAAAGCAAGAATCAATAAAGAAGGAATACTACAAGTAGACTGGCAACGAAGTGCTCTCATTTAAACGGGTCGGGCGGATCATGGGTAAAGCCAAATTTGGGCCGGGCTAAAATGGCCCAGTTAGCTGAAAATAATCAAAGCTGTAATAAATTCTATCCCTGATGTCTTCTGACTGAGGATCGCCCTCAAAGCAGCAGCCTCACTATCTATTTATATTATGTCCTTTCATCTAGGTCATTAAAGACGAGCCACAATTTGGGAACTGAGCTCATGGCGGCATGGCGAGTTAAAAGCATCGTTCTGCGGCGCGTCCGGGCGCCGTGGGAGGCGCCGGGGCATTATTGTTGGCGCTGGGACGCGAAGTGCTATGGCGCTGGGGCACGATTTCTGGCTCCGGGACGTGAAGACTGATAGCGCCAGGGCGTGAGTTTCCAGTGGCAAACGAAGCTTACTACAGGCGCCAAACGCGCGCGAATACAAGAACTAAGATCGACGCCGGGCGCCATTTAATGTAAGGGCAGTAATGATCGATACCAAGCGCCAATTCCCAATACAAAGCTCAAGCAAAAGCTAAAATCATCTGCAAAGCCAGGCTCAAAAGAACTAAACAGATAAATAGTAAAATAACTATGCAAGCTAACCAAAAGATAGAAAATAGGCATCAATAAAGAACAATCAAAAGGGCAAATTCGCGGTAATAAACCCACTCATCAAATACCCCCAAACTTAAACGTTTTTTTGCCCTCAAGCAAACTATTAGACAACTAAAACCAATTTCATAAGAACAGGGCAGACGAATGCGAAATAGGGACTAGAGTCTAAAGCAAAAACAAAAGACTGTAATTGATCCACTCTGTGTGTGTACGGACCACATATCTAAACAGGCCATAACCCAACTGAAAATCAGCTATGGACCGTGATAACCAATAGGCACCCAAGCAACTCACGCACATAACAAGAATTAAGACGAGACACAGAAACATAAAAGGCTCGAAAGTTCTAAAAAAAGTTAAGTAAAACCTAACATAGACAACACTTGAATACTTAGAGGCAAAACAGAGTACTCATTAGCAAGCTTTCGATCAATGACTCCCGAGCCAGAAGACTTTAGGGCATTAGGTGTAAAACACCCCTCAGAATCTAATAACTCAAGCAAAAAGGCCATGTAAACAACATAAGTCCAAAACAGATTTTACAAGCATGCGTTTATGGGCGAGTGCGTTTCCACGCTCCATCTCAACCCACTGTAGGACACAAACTTTTTTTTTTAAACAAAGAGCCGAGAATGCTAAAGCTTATATACCTTTATAAACTTAAAATGAACAGAGAATATAATAGTGCATACTATTTTTAACACGACAACAGACAATCACAATTGGAAAATTCCTGAAGAGATAATAGTCAGTACTCGCTAAATGGATGGATCCAAGACAGTCTTGAGTTAAATCAAACGCAGGCCCCCCAAAGCCGCATAACTTTGCCACTAGCTTAGGAAATCGATAAAATTGCACGACAGTCTGACCAAGGGCAAAAACAAAACTACAAATTATAGAATACCCTTCGGGCAAAGCCACAATACATGGCATCAAGTATACCAATTAATCAGGGAAAGACCCAAAAATTAGGCTAAAGGCGAGACAATATCTGACTTAGTCAAGATATTCCCACGCAAAAGAAATACAACCAAAAGCATAATATAAAAGAAACATAGAATATGACTAAGCAAAGACATGCATCCTAGATAAATTAAAGCATACATCCAAAACCAAAAGATATTCACAAAAATAAACATAATAGATAGATAAAAACTTAAACAAGTGTCTAGGGCAATCAAGCCCAAAAACCATCCTACACAACAGTTTAAATAGACATATGACAATACTAACACAATTCATATATATTAAACAAACAGAAGAAAATCTCCCCCAAACATGAACTGTGGCCCGTGTCCTCATTGGCCTCTGTTGAAATAGTCTCAAGCATCAGGAGCATTGCCTCCGTGGTCATCATCACCGCCTTCAAAATCCCCATCCACGCCAAATAATTCAAAATCATCATCATCCTCGCCATCATCGTCCACGTTGACTGGCTCATTTTCCTGGGCCGCCTCAGTAGGGGGCGGAAATTGTGATGGATATGGAGCATACATTGGAGGAGCGGGAAATGGGAAAGACATGAAATCTGCATCCTCGCCTCCTTGAGCGGCATGAATACTGGCGAGCGTGTTGGCAAATTCCACAAGATAATGGTGGAACTGGTTCTGCCATTGGGCGACAGTATCAACCTTGCAGTGTAGGAAATCTAAACTGCTCAAAATCTGAGCAAGGGTCCTGAATCCACTACCGCCCCAAGGAGAACCCGCACAAGACTAGTGGAGGCTCCTCGCCGCAGCAGGACTACCGAGGGTCATCGACCATGACGGCGGCCATGGCGGTGTTGGCAAGAATACTTCACCACGGGGATGCGATGGCGCTCCCTCCCAAACTGCGTAACGGCTGATTAGTTGATGGTCAATTACCGACATAGGAGGCAATGTCACATCTTCGACCTCCCATTGCACACCCGCCCTTCTACAGAGTCGGGTGATAAGAGATGGGTGCGGGAGACCCGACATAACCTTACTGTTGATAGCCTTCTTAATTGATTCGTTTATCAAAGACCCAACATCAATATTTAACCCTATAACTATCGCATAGAGCAACTTCGCCCTCTCCCTGGTTACATCACTGTGGTGGCGCGACGGCTGGATATTTAAACAGATGAAGGCATACCAAGCTTTGCCGTAATGGCTTAGGGCCTGTTGAGGAAATGACGACCTCTTACCTATGTAATCATTAGTCTTCCACATTGTCCCGGGCTTACATAACTTGGCTATAATCTCATCAGACTGAAAAACGACGAATACCACCCTCTCTATAATCGTGGCCATCAAAATTAGGCGTCTCATACACTTCATTTATCGTCTTGGCATCGAACGGGATCAACTTCCCCCTCACTGGCGACGCTGGAGGACCCTCAGGAATAGCATTAGCATAGAATTCCTTGACTACTGTGACAACGGCAAATTCCGGAGGCTTAGTGAAGTGCACCCATTTCATGGCGCTTATCATGGCATTCATTTGGCCATCTTTATTATCAGGGTGAAGGCCTCGCTCGGGCACTGGGGTACGCAGTAAGAAATTTTGGGTATACCGCTTATATATCTCCTCGGTGGGAAACTTGACAGCATCCCAGGCTGTAACAGGCACTCGGGATGAAGAAGGAGGAGGCCCAACACTTGTTCGAGGAAGCTTAGGAGCCATTGAATCAAAGCAAGAGAGTAATAATAACTGGTGTAGCAATATCTGTGCAAGGCAAAGAGTTTGGCAAATAAATGGATCTGGCTTGGCTTTTACAGGCGCAGAAGGAGAACGACATGAAGAGAAAGGAACCGTTACGATGGTTGGAGACCCAAACGGTAGGAAACGACTGAAAGAGGAACAGTTGGCATCGATTGGAGAGAGAGATCTGAGCAGCAACTGAGAAAAAGGAGAGACAGAGAATACTGAACGATTGATATGAAACGACGTACTTAATCTTTTAAAACGCGTTAATGGCGCCGGGGCGCCAACTATGGCACAGGGGCGCAAAGTATGGCGTTGGGGCGCGACCTCAAATCCGGATGGCGCTGGGGCGCAAAAACAAGAGTAATTTATGCGCTAGGGCGCGAGTTTGCAGTGTGGCAAGAACAAGACTCGGCGCCGGGGAGCAACACATGGTGTCGCGGCGCGAATTAGCAGTGGGTCACTGCTTTGAATGGCGCTGGGGCGCGATAGATGGCGCCGGGGAGCGAGCTCATTATGTAAAGCATGAAATATGCAGCCATGAAGTTCGTAAATTCTCGCACAATTAAACTTGCATATCAAAGAAAGCATAACAAAGAAACAATAATCCGCACGTAAATGTAATATGGACAAGCTCAACTGGGAGGGACATGAACTAACAAAATAAACTAACAATATGAACTATACAGACAAACTATACAGAACAAAGACAATAACTAGAAAATTCAAAGTGAAATAATATGAAAAGATAGATAGGAGAATTTGTTGATACAGAGATGGGGATGCCTCCCATCAAGCGCTTGATTTTGAGTCGTCGACTTGACTTTCATCCCGACTTAGACTGGGTCTCCAAGTGTAATGGAGGTATTCTGACGGTCGACCTCGCCGCCCCAATAGTGCTTTAACCTTTTCCCATTCACCTTGAATGTTGAGTCGGAATTTGGGTACTTAAGCTCTATTGCCCCATGCGGATAAACCTTGGCAACAGTGAAGGGGCCCGACCATCGGGACTTTAGCTTCCCAAGAAATAACTTTAGCCAGTAATTAAACAGAAGAACCTTCTGGCCTGGTTCAAAATGCCTCTCTAGGATCTTCTTGTCATGCCACCTCTTGGTCCTCTCCTTGTACAACTTGGCATTTTTATACGCTTGCAGACGAAACTCGTTTGATTCATTAAGTTGCAACAATCGCTTTTCCCCAGCTGCCTCAAGATCAAAATTTAGCTTCTAAATAGCCCAGTAAGCATTGTGCTCCAATTCGACTGGAAGGTGACATGCCTTACCATAGACCAACCTGTACAGGGACATTCCGATAGGCATTTTATAAGTTATTCGGTATGCCCACAATGCATCATCTAGCTTTTTAGACCAGTCCTTACGAATTGGGTTCACAATCTTTTCCAAGATTCGTTTCACCTCTCGATTTGAAATTTCTGCTTGACCGCTGGGTTGTGGGTGGTAGGCAGTGGCGATCTTATGAGTCACCCCATACTTGGCTAGAAGGGTTGAAAAATATTTATTATAGAAGTGAGACCCATCATCGCTGATGATGGCCCGAGGTGTACCAAATCGGGTGAAAATATTCTTCTTGATGAACTGAAGCACCACCTTAGCATCATTAGTCGGCAAGGCAACTGCTTCCACCCACTTTGAGACATAATCCACTGCTTCTAGGATGTAGAGATTGTTGAAAGAGGATGGGAATGGTCACATAATGTCAATGCCCCATACATCAAATAACTCCACTTCCAGAATATTCTGCAGTGGTAACTCATGCCATCTTGATATATTGCCTACCCGTTGGCATCTGTCGTAATGCATCACATATGCGTGAGCATCCTTGAATAAGGTGGGCCAATAGAATCTTGACTAAAGTACCTTGGCAGCATTTTGATGGCCTCCAAAATGACCTCCGTAGTTTGACGAGTGGCAATGATGTAGCACACCTTCAATTTCTTCATTCGGCACATCTTCGCAAAATCTGATCCTAACATTGCTTGAACAGGAAGGGCTCATCCCAAAGATATTGCTTGGCATCCTTGAGGAATTTCTTCCTTTGTTGAAAACTCAGGTTTTGGGGGATAACTTGGCAAGCGACGTAATTTGCGAAGTCCGTATACCACGGAACCTTTCCATTGACCACAAAGAGCTGCTCGTCCAGGAAAAAATCATTTATAGCTTTGTCGGCTTCGCCCGAAGATGTGGTGTTTTCCAATCTAGATAAGTGGTCGGCAACCTGATTCTCAGTTCCCTTCTTGTCTCTGATTTCTAAGTCAAATTCTTGTAGAAGCAAAACCCACCGTATCAATCTCGGCTTAGCGTCCTTCTTTTCAATCAAATACTTGATCGCCGAGTGATCGGTGTATATGATCACATTCGTTCTGATGAGGTAGGAACGGAACTTATCAAAAGCATACACTACTTCCAGCAGCTCCTTCTCAGTGGTGGTATAATTTACTGAGCATCAGTCAATGTCTTACTGGCATAGTAAATGGTGTGGAAAACCTTTTTCCCTTCTCTGGCCCAACATTGCCCCGATAGCTAAGTCACTGGCATCGCACATGAGCTCGAAAGGGTATGCCCAGTCTGGAGCTACCACAATAAGCATCGAGACAAGCCTCTTCTTTAATAACATAAAAGCGCTCAGGCAGGCGGCATCGAACTGGAAAGGCATGTCCTTTTCCAGGAGCGTGCACAAAGGTTTGGTGATCCACGAGAAATCCTAAATAAACCTTCTGTAGAAATCGGCATGCCAGAGGAAACTCCTTACCCCTTTCACTGAGGTGGCCGGTGGAAGGTTATTGATCACATCTATCTTTTCCTTATCAACCTCAATTCCGCCTACAGAAACCCGATGACCTAAAATAATGCCCTCTTCGACCATGAAGTGACACTTCTCCCAATTCAGCACCAAGTTAGTTTCGACACATCGATGGAGAACGGACGTCAGATTAGTCAAGAAATTATCGAATGAGCTCCCAAAAACTGAGAAGTCATCTATGAAGACCTCCAAGGTCTTCTCAACCATGTCAAAGAAGATTGACATCATACACCGCTGAAATGTAGCGGGAGCATTACATAGCCCGAAGGACATTTTCCGGAAGGCAAAAGTCCCATAAGGACACGTGAATGTCGTCTTCTCCTGATCTTCAGGAGCAATAGAAATCTGATTGTACCCCGAATACCCATCAAGCAAACAATAATATTCGTGCCCTGCCAACCGGTCCAGCATTTGATCAATGAAAGGAAGGGAAAAGTGATCCTTACTGGTTGATTTGTTAAGTTTCCTGTAATCCATGCAAACTCTCCACCTGGTCACCGTCCTGGTGGGAATCAGTTCATTGTTCTCATTAGATACCACTGTCATCCCTCCCTTCTTTGGCACACATTGGATTGGACTAACCCAAGGGCTATCAGAGATGGGGTAGATAATGCCTACATCAAGTAGCTTAATGATCTCCTTTCGGATGACCTCTTTCATGATGGGATTTAACCTCCTTAGATGCTCAATAGATGGTTTTGACCCTTCTTCCAGTAATATCTTATGCATGCATAACATTGAAATGATCCCTTTATGTCGAATGGATGGACCACCCTGTATTTTTTTTTGTACTTCTTGAGCACGAGCAACAGCTTTTCTTCCTGACACTTGGTTAGAGACGCAGCAATTATCACAAGTAAAGAAGATGAAATTCCTAAATAAGCATACCTCAGGTGAGAAGGTAAAGGTTTGAGCTCAAAGACAGGAGTTTTGATGATAGACGGCTGAGCTTTTGAAGTAGAGGCCTCATTATCATTCAGAGATTCGAACTGTCAGTGGAATTACTTTGATCCTTGAGGTTCATCGAGCCACATGGCACATTCCACGTGCGAAAGATCTTCCGTAATACTAGCCCCAGTTAATGTAGCTTCCAAAGGGTCTGGAATTGAAGTTTTTGAGAATACCCCCTTCATTGAATTATCAATTGTATTAATCTAGAAGCAATCCTTGGGTGTATTAGGATACTTCATTGATTGGAAGACATTGAACGTCACTTCCTGATTATGAACTCTTATTGTTAACTCCTCTTTTTGGACATCTATCAGGGTCCTCCCAGTTGCCAAGAACGGCCTTCCCAATATTATCGGGACCTCTATGTCCTCCTCAAAATCGAGGACTATGAAATCCGCTGGGAATATGAACTTGTCAACCTTTACTAGCACATCATCCACAATTCCCTTCGGGTATGTCAGAGATCTGTCAGCTAATTGCAAGCTGACGCTTGTCGACTTGGCTTCATTTAGGCCCAGCTTCTTAAAAATAGAGAGGGGCATCAAGTTGATGCTGGCCCCTAAATCACACAGAGCCTTCCTAATAAACTGGTCCCCAATGGTACATGGGATTGTAAAACTCCCTGGATCTTTGAGCTTCGGCGGAAGCTTGTTTTGAAGGATGGCACTACACTCTTCTATCAGAGCCACCGTCTCATAGTCTCCCATTTTTCGCTTCTTGGACAGAATGTCCTTCATGAACTTGACATAACTAGGCATTCCTTCCAATGCCTCTGCAAATGGAATATTTATGTGCAGTCTTTTGAACACCTCCAAGAATTTGGAAAACTGCTTATCCAGCTTCTGTTTCTGCACCCTCTGGGGGAACGGCAACTGAGGGAGAGGTTGATTGACCACAGTCATTGGAGGAGATGGTGTTGGGGGTCTGTCTTGACCACATTCTTCACCCCCACTTATCTCAGCCTTCTCCATCGTAGAAGTACCCTCTTCAATCACCACGTCGTTTTCCACAGGAATACCCTCTCCACTTTGTACCTTAGTGGTTCTCTCACTTCTGAGGGTTACTGTTTTACATTGTTCCTTGCCTTCCCGTTTTGGGTTGACATCAGTGTCACTAGGCAATGCGCCCGGTGGTCGACTGTTTAATGCAGTAGCCAACTGACCCATTTGTACTTCAAGATTCCTAATGGAGGCTTCTTGATTGTTATTTCTAGTTTCGTTCTGGGCTATATACCTCGACAGAAGATCTTCTAAACTGGGCTTCCTTTCCTGTTGTGGTGGAGGATGGTGAAACTAATTCTGAGTGCTCTGTGGATGTGGGTTGAACTGAGTCTGAGGTTGGAATCCAGGAGGATTAGCATAATTTGGCCTGGTAGATGGAGGTTGTGGTTGGTTGGGGTTGTTACTGTTGTTGTTATTGTTGCCCCATGAAAAGTTTGGATGATTTCTTAGGCCAGGATGATAGTGCGTGGGAAGATTTGTATTTTGTTCCCGCCCGTAGTTTGACACAAATTGAACGGACTCGGGGTTTATCGCACACTGATCAGTAGGGTGGCTCCCTTGACATAATTCACATTGCACCCCCACACTCTGCACACTTTGAACCACTGTAGGTCCCATTATATCTAGCCTTTTTGTTAGCACTGCTACCTGATCCGCTAATGATGTGAAAGAATCCACTTCATAAACCCCCGCTGCTCTTCTCGGAGCTTTCCTATCGTTTGGCCATTGGTAATTGTTGGCCGCCATTGTCTCCACCAGCTCATATCCCGCTGTGTGATGTTTAGCCATGAATGCCCCTCCAGATGCGGCATCTATACTCGAACGAGTAGATCCGAACAACCCATTGTAAAAGGTGTGGATGGGAAGCCATTATGGCAATCCATGATCTGGGCATTTCCTCAGAAGATCCTTAAACCGCTCCCACGAGTCGTATAAGGATTCGAATTCAAACTGAACAAAGGACGTGATGTCATGCCTGAGCCTAGCTGTTGTGGCGGGTAGAAAGAATTTTGCCACAAATTTATGTGCCAAGTCGGCCCATGTAGTAATGGATCCTGACGGAAGTGAATGAAGCCAGCTCTTGGCTTTGTCCCTTAACGTAAACGGAAACAACCGGAGTCTAATGGCATCGTCAGACACTCCGTTGCATTTAAAGGTGTCACAGATCTCCACAAAGTTTATCAGGTGATCATTGGGGTCATCATTCGGCAGTCCCCCAAACTGAATGTTGGTGCACATTTGAATGGTGCCCAGCTTGATCTCGAAATTATTGGCTTGGATGGCGGGCCTTTGAATGCTCGCCTGGAGATTGTCAATATGAGGCATAACGTACTCCCTCAGAGATTTCTGAAGTTCCTCAGCCATAATGATAGGGGCAGGTATGTCCTCGGGTTTTTCTCTCCGTAGTCGCCTGAATGTTCTTTCAACCTCGGGATCGAGAGGAATTATATTTCGTCCCTTCCGAGGTGGCATAAACAATGAGGACTACCTGGAAAGAGAAATTAAACAGAAAATTCGATTTAAAGTAAGATCGTAATAACTTAGTTTTAATATTGTAAAACAATTAATTCTAAGTCCCCGGCAATGGCGCCAAAAACTTGTTGGTTGATTTAGCAATCGATAAACACGCGCAAGTATACGCGGTCCACAAGTAATATATGTAAGTAAAGTGTCGAACCCACGAGGATGAAGTCTTAACAGAAAACAAATACTAAGGTAAAGCCGTTATTAATCTTATCTAAACGAGAGAAAGAAATGGTTGGTTAAGCTATTTCAATAAGAAATCTAATTAAGAGAAGTTGGTTGTGCTAGGAAGTTAAGTTAGGATTACAACTCCCTTAAGGCTTCACCTAATCTCCTAACTCTCCATATTACAAACGAATCAAGGAATGGCCAACCGAGGATAAATATAGGCAAAAGCTTCTGTCGAAGGATAAATGCACATCCCTAACCAACTAGAACACAACATGTCTATTGGTGATTCTAACTAGGTCAAGGTCATTAAGCTCATCCCCAAGGTCACACAAGGCAAATAAGAATATGTCTATCCTATTAGCACATTAAGCCCACATTCCAATGTTATGGTCATAACAGGTGTTCTTGTATTTAAAGATAGATAGTAATACCCATTCATCAATTTCCATCACTATCAATACTAATTTCTGTGACGCCCCCAAAATAGGTCCATTCCATCCAACCCATTCTGAGTCGCCAAATACATGGTACAGAAATAACTACAACTTTATTATTACAACATATAAACTGTGAGTTTAAATATAGATATTGCCATCTAGACAATATCCACACGCAAATAAATCCCCATCATAATTATTGATATATTATTTTACAAAAATGGTGAGGACTACTAAACAACTCTCTCTAGAACCTTCATTACATACCCCGACTAGTACTCGCTACATTCTCGCCTCCTGAGAAGAAAAACGGAACAACAAGGAAAAGGGTGAGCTCAACTAGCCCAGTAAAGAATATTATGACTAAGATAATAAACAACAAATTACCGTTAGTCTTCAACAGGGAAAAATCTAATAGAATACAATAGATAACCAGTTTTAAATCAACAATCTGCAGCTTAAACAACAATTCATTAGAAGAGTTAAGTAGAGAATGCAAACTACTATCTTCTATATATGAATTTAAAAGTTCATCGCTCATCTTTTATCCCCTGTAACATCAATCAATATATATCCGAATCAAATATTCATCTTTTGCACTACAGTGCCAAAGATATTCATCACTAGTCATGTTCATCTAAACACTGCTCATCTTTGCACTACGGGCCAAAGATATTCATCAAAATTATTCATCTTTGCACTACAAAAGCCAAAGATATTCAATAATATCATCATTTAAGACCGAGGATGATGAAAAATATTTTTAAAGAAACGAATCCAAAGGAAACAAAATGACAAGGATTAAGGATTAAGGATTCGTACTTTGTTTTATCCATGTCCAAAAATACCTCAAAAATAATCATAGTGGTGTAAAATTCAAGAATGATCAAAACATGGATACAATCAAAGCTAGTATCCACAATAGATATTTTGACTGAAAAGAAAAATTTTCATTTTTCGATGAATAAGTCTTAAGATTCGTGAATAAGATCAGATATCGTGAATAAAGGCCAGATACGTGAATAGTAACTCTACACCAAAAGTTCCAAATTTGATAAAAACTTCAGATCAATATTTCAAAGATAATGATATTGAAGAAATAATATCATTACGGAAAAAAATATCCCTTACCTCGAAGAAGACAAGATTTAAGTTGAAACACCGGATATAGGTTATGACTTGAACTTGCACCGTGATAGCAATAATACTCAAAGTATACTCAAAATACTCACAAGAATACGCCGATAATATAGAGAGAGAAAACTGCGAGCTTCGGTGTGATTTTCAATTCTAACCTAAGCACCCTATTTATAGGAAAATGCTTAGAACACCAAAGTAGAAAATTTAATATAATATAAATATATTTAATAAATTCTCTATGCCCATCTAGACAATCTGATCTCAGCCATCAACACATGTTAAAGATGCCCACAAAATTTAAAAACGTTTTTCTTATTTAAATTATTTTAAACTTCCAAAAATCAATTATTTTAACTTCAATAATTCACAATAAATAGCCCTTTTATCGTAAAAAATTGAATCTCGAAATTTTATAGGAAATTCAATTCTCTACAACTTTGCGTAAGAAGGTTTTTCCAAATTCCAAATGTAAATTGACCAAATCCACAAACTAGACGATTTTACAAAGCTATAATCAAATTTCAAATCAAGAAATGGGGTCCACCGACATGTTTAACATGTTTTAAATATTTTTAGTAACAAAATACTCCTCCACATATACTCATATATCCCACATTCATCGTAAAAATATCATCATTATTATATTATTAAAATATAATAATATATTTAAATGAATTATTTTATCGGAAAAAGATAAAATTTCAATTTTCAACAATTGCCACTATAAAAATTTTCTCCATCTATATCCACATAAAATCAATATTTTCCTCATCATATGAATCAATAATTAATTATTCACAAATAATATTATAGAATCACAATATTGACAACCAGTGCCTCCTCAGAGAGAGGGCTTTCCAATAAGAATTTCTCCTTCTCAAGGCGCACAATTAGGTGACCAAACCTCTCCTTAGACAGAACTTTCTAGACATTGTCAATAATGTTATCTAATAATATTATTCAGATAATCTGAATTATTGCTCGATAATAGAAAATACTTGTAATGACAATTATCAAACAACAAAGAATATAAAATATCAATGCAAAGAATTATTGAATCAATAAAATAAAATCTTTGAATAATAATTATCATCAGAACCATTATTGAGTAGTGCCTTCTTACGTAAGAATCAATAATTGGTGCAATACTGCGTGTCTTCTTGTCAACAACAACGTATTACTTATGTTTTAACCAACGGGTATTCCAACAAAGTGTAAACAGTAATAACTACGCAATTATTTTTAAACAACTTATATTTGTCGTTTTCTTCCTCCAATCGCTTTCCAGTTATGGGCTCCCACACATGGTCGCTGCTGGCCAGTAAATTTAATATTCTGACAGCATTTAATATTCCACGACCAAACGAATATTCCCCGACAATAATGAATATTTTATAACCATTTGCTTATTTTGAAATACTTGCGTATTTTACCCATAACTATCCACATTAATCACATCAACCCTTACTATTTCAAAATAATAATTAGAGGAAATTAAATTTCATTTATTAATTATTTGGGGTCTTACAATTTCTTTATCAAACAATCAGACAGTAAGGTCAAAATACAACAACCCATTCCAAAATGATTCATTATATAAAATGAGAGAGAAAGTTGATTAAGCTAAACAAAAGGTTACATTGCAATCCTAAAAATGGAGTTATTTCATAACTATGGTACTAACACTCATTTTTAATACATTACACATTATGAGATAAATAAAAGGAATAGGAGATTTGGAATAAGAAAACCCCTGTATGAAGAAATGTTCTTCCGCCAAATCTACTCTTCACAAGCAGACTCTGAATGTTGGATGCAATCACTCTCCTTCCCTTTTCAAGCTTCTTTCTCTTCTAGAAAGATAAAAGACAGAATAATCAAAGCTGTAATAAATTCTATCCCTGATGTCTTCTGTCTGAGGATCGCCCTCAAAGCAGCAGCCTCGCTATCTATTTATATTATGTCCTTTCATCTAGGTCATTAAAGACGAGCCACAATTTGGGAATCGGAGTCATGCAATAAGCATGCGAAATCAAAACACTACATGCAATACTGGGTGTGATGATTGTTGGTATTTGAAGCGTAAGTGTTATGGCGCCGGCGATTTACGCGCCAGTATGCGCAAGATCTGATGGCACTGAATGCGACTTTTAAGATCATGCGCGAGTTTCAAAGTGCAACGAAGCTTCTTCCGTATTGCAAGGCCGGATAAGAATTAGCACCTCACGCCGGGCGCCATTTAACATAAGGGCCAAGTAATGACTGTGTCAAAAGCTAACTTTGAGTCATGCAAGCGCCAATTTACAAAGACAAAGCTCAAGCAAAAGCTAAAATTATCTGCAAAGCCAGACTCAAGAGAACTAAACGGATAAACAGTAAAATAACTATACAAGCTAACCAAAAGATTGAAAATAGGCATCAATAAAGAGCAATAAAAAGGGCAAATTAGCGGTAATAAACCCACTCATCACCTGTGTAGTCAAAACGAATTTCTAATACTCTGAATTCAGAATATAACTAG
Organism: Panax ginseng; assembly: GCA_020205605.1. Taxonomy (NCBI): domain Eukaryota; kingdom Viridiplantae; phylum Streptophyta; class Magnoliopsida; order Apiales; family Araliaceae; genus Panax; species Panax ginseng. The sequence goes on from CM035132.1 coordinate 49,300,461, forward strand.
CATCTGGTGATGAGACAGAGAGATGGATGCACATAATATTCGATCCTCATTTGACCAAGGTATCTACTAATTTTTGTACAAAAGGCAGATGCATGAATATATGTTTGGATCTCATATTCTCGTTATTTAGAGGTCTAAAGCAAGGTGTTTTGGATGAGGAGAATTTTTAACTTCCCACAAGCATCTATATCATCGAATAAAAGAGTTTGACACACTTAATGACATACTCTAAACAGATAAGTGACTTTATAATAAAAAAGTCTTGTAGCTTAGTTGGTTTGAGCATTTGTTTAAGGAGTGTGGGAGGTCTAGAGTTCAATTCTCAAGGAGAGCAGAGCATTATTATATTTTATTTTAAAAAGCCCGTGGGCCGGGCCGGGCCACAATGGGCCGGGCCAAAACGGCCCAAGTTTTCACGGGCTAAAAAAGTTAAGCCCAAAGCCCAATTTTTACGGGCCAGCCCGGCCCGACCCGTGGGTCTGGGCCAATTTTGCCAGGTCTAACTACAAGTCAACTCCAGACTTTGTGTTCCTAACGATTCTGACTTGAAGTATAAAATCATGATAGAGGTGTACAACACATCGTTTGTAACCCATCCTGGGAGTACCAAAATGTATCGTTATCTTCGACATACATTTTGGTGGAGCAATATGAAGAGAGAGATCGTGGAGTTTATCTCAAGGTGTTTAACTTGTCAACGTGTCAAGGTGAAACATCAAGTGCCAACAGGTCAATTGCAACCACTTGAAATTATAGAATGAAAGTGGGAGCACATTACCATGAATTTTGTTACTGGTCTTCCCAATGTTTCTCAAGGCATAGATGCGATTTGGGTCATTGTCGATAGATTAACTAAGTCTGCTTATTTCTTACCTATACGAGAAACTTATTCACTTGAACGTCTTACTCGCATGTACATAAATGAGATTGTAAGACTGAATGGTATGTCAGTATCCATAGTTTTGGATCGAGACCCAAGATTCACTTCACAGTTTTGGGTCAGTTTGCAGAAAGCTATGAGCACGAATATACGATTTAGTTCGGCATATCACCCTCAGACGGACGGGCAGTCAGAGAGGACTATTTAAACTCTTGAAGATCTATTAAGAATCTATGTCCTGGACTTCAAAGGAAGTTCGGACAAGTTCTTACCATTGGTGGAATTCTCCTACAACAACAGTTATCAAGCAAGTATCGGCATAGCTCCATTTGAGGCGTTGTATGGAAGAAAGTGTCATTCTCCAGTATGCAGGGGCGAGGTGGGTGAAGCAACGTTGTTAGGACCAGAAATGGTACGCGTGACTACGAAAAAGATTCAAATTATCCGGCAACGTATAAAAACCTCACAAGATCGACAAAAGAGTTATGCTGATCTTTATCTGAAGGACGTGGAATTCAATGTTGGAGAATATGTGTTGTTACGTGTTGCTCCATATAAAGGAGTTACAAGATTTGGAAAGAGAGGAAAGCTCAATCCTTGATTCATTGGCCCATTTAAAATCCTTGACCGAGTAGGAACTGTGGCCTATAGACTCGTTTTACCGCTAAGTATGTCTCGTGTTCATAATATTTTTCACATATCTATGTTACGTAAATATGTGGAAGACCCGAACTATATTATTGAGTTAGAACTGGACGAAATAGCAGAAGATTTAACGTATGAAGTGGTACCTGTTAAAATTTTGGATAAGAAGGAACATATTCTACGCTCCAAGGTTATACCTCAAGTCAAATTTTTGTAGAGAAATCACGATGTTGAGAAAATGACCTGGGAGTTAGAATATGAAATGAAATTAAGGTATTCTCACCTCTTCAACATATCAGGTACGTACGCCAATTTTGAGGATAAAATTTCATAAGAAAGGGAGGTTGTAAGACCCCAACTTTTATGAATAAAGATGAATTTTTCTCGAAATATATTTTTGAATATTATGGAGTGAATTTGATATAATGTTATAGTTGTGGGTAATATTTATAAATTTTGTAATATAAGTTGTTATAAACTATTCGATTGGTCGGGAAATATTCATTTTAACAGGGAATATTCGTACGTCGACACAATCATTGGTGGACTCCACAACGGAATTATTGTCGGAGTTAGAAAACGACAAAAATAACTTTTTATAAAAATAACGGCGAAAGTTTTACCGTTAACTGTTGAAATACCCGGTGGTAAAAGTACAGTAATACGCGTGGTTGCATAGTAGCACACTGTATTAATTATTGATGCTTACGTGAGAAGTCACTTAGTTTTATTCAATCATTGCTACAGTAATTGCTGCATAGTATCTCACGTTATTAATTCAATTATTGTCATAATATTTTATATTATTAAATCAATAAATGATGATAAAGTTATACATATTATTATTTATATTATTGACGATGTCTAGAAATTTCTGTCGAGGAAAGGGGTTTGGTCATCTAATTGTCTGCCAATAGGGAGAAATCCTTATCGGAAATCCCCCTCTTTCCTGGGAATGATCTGGTTGTTAATATTGCAAGTTATATTATTGATGAATAAATGTTGTTAAAAATATTGAGGGATTCTTATGAAGTACTTTTTGTAAACTTTGCTTATTATATGGACCTCTCATTTACCTATTTTTTAAAATAATCGATAAAAAGTTATAATAAGAGGTGGGGGCCACGAGTGGGACCCACGTTTGGAGGAAAAGTCACGGATGGGGGGGGGGGAAGAATTGGTCGGGAGGGAGTCGTAATGATATATATATATATATATATATATATATATATATATTATAAGTTGTGTTTTTATGAAAAATTAAATATATTATATTTTATTATGCATAGTGTTTGTATAGTGTCTGGATAGTGTTTGTATAGTAAATTCAGAAAATATTTTCAACCGATTCGTACGCCCGTGAAAATTTCCCACTGTGCGTCCGTGATTTTTTCTAAATAGTATCCTTTCCATTCTTCTATAAATAGGATGCTTAGTTTAGAATTGAAAATCACACCAGAATCAGAGAATTTTTCTTCTATAATAGAGCGTATTTCTTTCGAATTTGAGGAAGCTTTGAGTGTAAAAAACAGTACAAGTTTTCTTCAAAAATATCACTACTATGCCAGTTGGAATACTCTCCTTTTTAAGGTAAGACGTATTATTTATTTCATATTCGCTTACGATATTATTTTTCTTATTCGTAAGGAAATTTATTTTCGTTCAATATTCGCAAGAAATATTATCTTCGTTTAATATTCGTAAGGAATATTATCTTCGTTCAATATTCGTAAGGAATGTTATTTCAACAGTTGTAAGGGGTATTATTTATTTCATATTCGCTTATGATATTATTTTTCGTATTCGTAAGAAATTTTATTTCGTTCAATATTCGCAAGAAATATTATCTTCATTTAATATTCGTAAGGAATATTATCTTCGTTCAATATTCGTAAGGAATATTATTTTCGTTCAACAGTTGTAAGAGATATTATTTTTATTCAATATTCGTAAGAACTAATATTTTCTTCCATACTCTGTAGTATGTAAGTAATATTATTTCATTTCAGATTCCGAATTCTACACTCATTTTGTTAAGTATTGCTTCTATACTCCTTAAAATTAGTAGAATATCCTTGAAATTTGCGCTTCATCTAGTATCGTTTCACAAGGATATTTTTTTGAATATTCTTTTTAAATTTGAAGTTTTTCATGTCGGAGTACTATTCATACATACGGCACTATTCATACGTACGATAATATTCATACGTACGACACTATTCATGAAGTACTATTCACGGGATACTATTCACTTTGGTACTATTCACCCGGGATACTATTCATGACAAAAAAATGATTTTTTTCTGTTCAAATTATTTTTGATACATAATTTGGACATTTTTAAACTCTAGATAAATTTAAAGTCTTTAATATTTATCCTTGTTTTCATTTGATTAATGCTTATATCATTGTCATCATCCTCATGTTTATATTGTGATAAAAGTCATCTTCGGCCCGTAGTATATAGATGGACTGTTGATTGGAATGATTATGACCAGGGATTATTCGGTATAATCATGACCTGTAATGTTACAAATGATGTGGTAAAAGTCCTCATTGGTCCGTAGTGAATTGATGGACAGTTGTTGGTATGATCATGATGACCATGCGTTCTTTTCGGCCAATGGTGCAAAGATGAATTGTTGTTTAGCATGATCATGACCATTGATGAAAACACGAATATCCTTGGCCCGTAGTGCATGGATAATTCGTGGCCGTGATACTAATGAATATCCTTGGCCCGTAGTGCATAGATAATTCAGTAATGTGGATTATTTATTAAGCTGAGTCTCAGCGATAGAATTGATGATAAACTTTTTAAATCATAGAAGATAGTAGATATAATGCTCTACTTGACTCTTCTAATGGATTACTTGTTTCGTTGCAGTTAAACATGATGTTTATTACTCCATTTGTCCCAAATTAATTGCTCAGTTTTGACTTTTTTTAGTCAAATTGACTATTTTTAGAATTAATAATTAAGCATATATAAATATATTTCTAAAATTATAAAAATTGGGATTAGTAATAAATTGTATATACTTTCTTTTGGTTATAATTTCTTCACCTATATTTTAGAAAAAAATAGTAAAAAGATTAGTTTTAAAAATGGTCAATTTGACTTTAAAAAGTCAAAACTGAGCAATTAATTTGGTACAGAGGGAGTATATTTTATCAGTTTAACACTGTTGAAAGCTAACGATAATTTATTCTGCATTATCTTAGTCATAATATTTCTTACTGGGCTAGTTGAGCTCATCCTTTGCTTTCATTGTTTTCTTCAGGAAATGAGAATATAGCTGGGACTAGTCGGGGAACGGAGTGACGGTTCAGATGTTTGCATTAGTAGTCCTCACTATTCCGTGAAATAGTGTGATAATAAATATAATGAGGACTCCATTGAGTTTGGATATTGTCTAGAAGATAATATTCGTGTTAAAACTCTCAACTCATGTTGTATATTCAAGTTTGTATTTGTATTCTGTACCATGTATTTGGCGACTCAAAATAATTTTGGAATATCACAATCACCATTGTCTAAACATAGCATTGGTCTCCCTCAAGTTTGCAGTTGTGCTCGTTTTATTAGGCATGACACATTAAACTTCTTTGTAATGTTTGGAAAACTTTCGTTTTTAGTTGACTTTGATCCAATTTAAGGTTTTTGCATTTAATATTAGTTGTTAACATATAGTTAATATATATTTCTTTTGTACCTAGGAATTTAGCGAGCGTCTTGTAACTACTTGCCGTCTTGCAATTGGCATCATATTCAAGTAGGTTTGTACCAAGATTTATGTTTTCTTAAACTACTTGTTGTGCCTAACTTTTTATATTTATTTTTTCGCAATATTGTGGATTTAAATCAGAATTCATATATTTATGAGTGGATGTCTAGATGAAAACATGATGAGTATCAGCACTAGTAAAATATTGAAACTTCACATCCAAATTTTCCCTTTCACCCCTCCCGTTGTGCATGTCTTTAGTACTATTGTTTTTATATTTTTAAGAATGAGCTGTGCATGTCTTTAGTACTATTGTTTTTATATTTTTAAGAATGAGCTGGGTTCGTTCTGGTGGAAAAATGCATCTTACTTCATTATTAGAATAGATCAGAATTTTATTAGTTAACGGTACTTTAAGAAGGAGAGGTTATAGGAATGAAAGTGTCTGCACATTGGTCATCTCTATAATTTGTATGTTTGACATGCTTGTGCTTTGATATACACATAAGTTGTGACGCTACCAAAATAGGTATACATTACCCATTCTGAATCGTCAAATACATGGTATAGAAAAAAAATTATAACTTTATTTTTACAATTGTCGTACAAAATACAACAACACATATGCTGTGAGTTTAAATACAAATATTGTCTTCTAGACAGTATTCAAACTCATATAAGTCCTCATTACAATTATTGTTATACTATTTTACAAAATAGTGAGGACTGCTAAACAACTGAATTGAAACATCACTCCACACCCCGACTAGTTCCCGCTATATTCTCGTTTCCTGAGAAGAAAAATGAAACAAAAAGAAAAATGATGAGCTCAACTAGCCCAGTAAAGAATATTATGACTAAGATAATGTAGAATAAATTATCGTTAGCCTTTAATAAATCAGATAAAATATAATGGACAACCAATTTTACATCAATATTCGCAGCGAAAATAACAATTCATTAGAAGAGTTAAGTAGAAAATGAAATCTACTACCATCTATGAATTTAAAAGTCCATCATCAATATTTTATCCATGTAACATCAATCAATATACATCTTGAATCAAAGATATTGTATTACCAGTTGGTCATGTTCATCTCAACACCTGTTCATCTTTGCACTACGAGCCAAAGATATTCATCAGGTAATCATTCATCTTTACACTACAGGCTAAAGATATTCAGTAATATCATCATATAGGTCTGAGGATGATGAAAAATATCTTTAAAAAAATGAATCCAGTGAGATAAAAGATCAAAGATTAGGGATTCATATTTTAGTTTATCCAATAGTTCAAAAATACCCCATAATAATCAATTGTGGAGCAAAATTCAAAAATGAAGTTTAAAACATGGATACAATCAAAGATAGTAACCATAATAGACAACTTGGACAAAGAAAAAAAAATTTAATTTTTTTGTGAATAGTGTCGTATACGTGAATAGTAATCCCGACACAAAAAGGCAGAAATTTCACAAGAAAAATCATACTTCGTGAATAGTACTCATGAATAGTACCGTATTTGTAAATAGTGTCGTATACGTGAATAGTGCCGTATACGTGAATAGTAATCTCAACATGAAAAGGTAAAAATTTCATAATAAAATTTATATCAATATTTCGGTATAATGATATTAAAAGAATAACATCATTTACGAAGAAAATAACATCCCTTACCTAAAAAGAACAGTACTTCTGACTGGAATATCGGATGTAATGCTGAAGAAAACTTGCACTAAATAACAACTCTCAAAGTATCTAAATTCTCACAATAATATGCTCGATAATATAGAGAGAGAAAACTTCAGATTCTGGTGTGATTTTCAATTCTAACCTAAGCACCTATTTGTAGAAAAATGTCAGAACGCCAAAGCAGACTAAATTAATAAAATAATATTTTTTAAAAAAATTTCTACGCATACCTCTTGGACCAAAATTCAGTCACCACCAGTGGAGCCCACCAAAATTAAGATTTTCTACACCAACCAAAAGTGGGCCCACCCATGTTTTTAATAAAAATATTTATTTTTGAAACTCCAATAATTCTTAATAAATAGCCCTATTATCAAAAAAATACGAATTTTATGTCCATTTCATAGGAAATTGAATTCTTTACAACTTTGTAAAAGAAGATTTTTCCAAATTTCAAACAGAAAATGTCTGAAATCCACATACGGATGATCTTTAATACCTCTATTCTAACAAAATACTGATAAAACACCTCAACATTAATTCCTTTATTTATATCCATATAAAATAAATATATCCTTCATTTATATCCACATAAAATAAATATTTCCTTATCATATAAATCAATAATTAATTATTCACAAATAATATTACAGAATCACAATAATGACAACCAGGCCGTTTCCAAAAAAGAGGGAGCTTTCCGATAAGGATTTCTCCTTACTGGCGCGCAATTAGATGACCTAACCCCTTTTCTCGACAGAATTTTCTAGACATTACCAATAATGTTATCTAATAATATTATTCAAATAATATAAATTATTGATCTGATAATGGGAAATATTGTGCAGTGACAATTATTGAAACAATAATAATATAAAATATCAACGTAGCAATTATTGAATCAATAAAATAAAATATTGAATGTAAATTATCGTAACAATTATTGAGTAGTGCCTTCTCACGTAAAATCAATAATTCAAAAATATTGTGCAATACTGGTGCTATCTTTGTGCAACCACGTGTATTCATCGTATTTTAACCACCGGTATTCCAACAAAGTGTTAATTCAGAATAAAGACGTCATTATTTATAAAAACTCATAATTGTCGTTTTCTTCATGTAACCTTTTTCCGTTATGGGGCCCATAAATGGTTGTGCTGTCATACGAATATTCCCCGACAATAAGAATATTTCACGACCAAATGAATATTCCCCGATAATAATGAATATTTTATAACCACTTGCTTATTTTAGAAAATTTGCACATTTCACCCATAACCAAAGCATTATATCAAATTAACATTTTATTATTCAAAATAATAATTAGAGGAAATTCAATTTTATTTATAAAAAGTTGGGGTCTTACAACCACCCATCCTTATGAAATTTCATCCTCGAAATTGAAGTACGTACCTGGTGTTTCAAAAAGGTGGGGGTACCTCGCTTTTATTTCCGATTCCAACTCCCATGTAATTTCCTCAATAGCATGGTTCCTCCACAAAACTTTGACTTGTGGTATAACCTTTATGCGTAGGACATGCTTCTTCATATCCAAGATCTTGACAGGTACCTCCTCGTATGTTAAATCTTCGGCTATCTCATCTGACTCTAACTCAATAATGTTATTTGGGTCTTTCACATAATTACGAACATAGATGTGTGAAAAACATTATGAACACGAGACATGGTTGGAGGTAATGCGAGTCCATAGGCCACATTTCCTATTCGGTCAAGAATCTTAAATGGACCAACAAATCGTGGATTGAGCTTTCCTCTATTCCCAAATCTTGTATCTCCCTTCCATGGAGCAATACGTAACAATACATGATCCCCAATATTAAATTTCGCGTCCTTTCGATGAAGATCTGCATAACTCTTTTGTCAATCTTGTGCCATTTGTATACGTTGTCGAATAATTTGGATCTTTTCTGTAGTCATGCGTACCAATTCTGGTCCCAGCAACGTTGCTTCATCCACCTCATCTCAGCATACTGGAGAAAGACATTTTCGTCCATACAATGCTTCGAATGGAGCCATGCATATATTTGCTTGATAACTGTTGTTATAGGAGAATTCCACCAATGGCAAGTACTTAGCCCAACTTCCTTTGAAATCAAGGACACATAGTCTTAATAGATCTTCAAGAGTTTGAATAGTCCTTTCTAATTGCCCGTCCGTTTGAGGATGGTATGCCGAGCTGAATCGTAAATCCGTGCCCATAGCTTTCTGCAAACTAACCCAAAATCGTGAAGTGAATCTTGGGTCACGATCCGAAACTATTGATATTGGTATGCCATACAATCTCACAATCTCATTCACGTACATACGAGTAAGACGTTCAAGGGAATAAGTCTCCCGTATCGGCAAAAAATGAGCAGACTTGGTTAATCTATCAATAATAACCCAAATCGCATTGTCTTGAGAAACCTTGGGAAGACCCATAAAGAAATCCATGGTAATTTGTTCCCACTTCCATTTCGGAATCTCAAGTGGTTGTAATGGACCATTTGGCACTTGATGCTCCGCCTTAACACGTTGACAAGTTAAACACCTCGAGATAAACTCCGCGATCTCTCTCTTCATATTATTCCACCAAAATGTATGTCGAAGATCATGATACATTTTGGTAATCCCAGGATGGATTGCAAATGGTGTGTTGCGTGCCTCCATCATGATTCTATGCTTCAAGTTAGAATCGTTAAGAACACAAAGTCTGGAGTTGAATCGAAGTATTCCTTCTTCATCGATTCTTGCTTCTGGAATAGCACCTTCTTGCACTTTCTTCTTCATACGCATCAGCTCCAGGTCCGTAACTTGAGCAGCTTTAACTTTATCGATTAAAGTCAGTTCTACTCGTATATTTGACATCATCACATGGGTACTTGGAGCCTTTAACTCTATCTCCATCCTTTGTAAGTCGTACAAAATGGGACTTTATGTTAACAAAATCGCACTCGTATCCGCATACGATCTTCTACTCAATGCGTCAGCTACCACGTTTGCTTTTCCATGATGATATTGAATGGTATGGTCGTAATCTTTCAATAGCTCGAGCCAACGTCTTTGCCGCATGTTGAGTTCCTTTCGGGTGAAGAAATATTTGAGGCTTTTATGATCCGTATAAATCTCCATTTTCTCCCCATACAGGTAGTGTCTCCAGATTTTCAACACGAAAACGACTGCTGCCAACTCCAAATCATGAGTAGGATAATTCCTCTCATATTCTTTGAGTTGTCACGAGGCATAGGCTATGACTTTCCTATGTTGCATGAGAACACATCCTAACCCTTTGCCCGAAGCATCGTTATAAATAACAAATCCATCCGAACTAGATGGTATTGTCAGAACAGGTGCCAAAATGAGTCTCCTCTTGAGCTCTTGGAAACTCTCCTCGCATTCCTCACTCTATACGAATTTTGTATCTTTCCGAGTCAGCTAAGTTAACGGAGTAGAAATTCTAGAAAATCCTTCCACAAATCTCCGATAATAACCAACTAAGCCCAGAAAGCTACGTACTTTGGTCACCGACTTCGGTTTCTCCCAACTTTGTATTGCTTCAATCTTTGCCAGATCAACAGATACTCCATGTTTTGACACCACGTGCCCAAGGAATGCTACTTCCTCAAGCCAGATCAAGGAATGTTTTAAAGTACAAGATCATAATGGAGGCACACAATACACCATTTACGATCCATCCTGGAGGTACTAAAATGTATCATGATCTTCGACATACATTTTGGTGGAACAATATGAAGAGAGAGATTGCAAAGTTTATCTCGATGTGTTTAACTTTTCAACGTGTAAAAGTGGAGCATCAAATACCTAAAGGTCCGTTACAACCACTTGAGATTCCTAAATGGAAATAGGAACACATTACTATGGATTTTGTTACGGGTCTTCCCACGGTTTCTCAAGGCATAAATGTTGTTTGGGTTATTGTTGATAGATTAACCAAGTCTGCTCATTTCTTGCCGATACGGAGACTTATTCCTCGAACGCCTTGCTCATATGTATGTAAATGAGATTGTGGAGGTTACATGGCATGCCAAGATCCATAGTTTTGAGGATAGTGACCCAAGGTTCACTTCAAGATTTTGGGTTAGCTTGCAAAAAGCTATGGGTACGGATTTACGATTGATTAGGCATACCATCCTCAAACCAGACGGACAATCGAGAGGACTATTCAAACTCTTGAAGATCTATTAAGACTCGTGTCCTGAGACTTCAAGGGCGCTTGGGATAAGTATTTACCATTGGTGGAATTCTCCTACAACAATGAAGCTTATCGTGCAAGTATAGGTGTGGCTCCATTTGAAGCATTATATGGACGAAAGTGTCGCTTCTCCAATATGTTGGGATGAGGTGGGTGAAGCAACATTGTTGGGACCCGAGTTGGTACGTATGACTACAGAAAAGATCCAAATGATTTGACAACGTATACAAACGGCACAGGATCGATAAAAGAGTTATGCGGATCCATTTCAGATTTATTGCTCAATCCACGATTTATTGCTCCATTTCAGATTCTTGATCGAGTAGGAAATGTAGCCTATAGACTCGCGTTACCTCCAAGTATGTCTCGTGTTCATAATGTTTTTCATATATATGTGCTTCGTAAATATGTGAAAGACCCAAACCACGCTATTGAAGTTAGAACCGACAAGATAGTCAAGATTTAACGTATGAGGAGGTACCTGTCAAGATCTTGGATAGGAAGGAGCATGTCCTACGCACAAAGATCATACCACAAGTCAAAGTTTTGTGGAGAAACCATGCTATAGAGGAAATGACCTGGGAGTTAGAAACAAAAATGAAAGCGAGGTATCCTCACCTTTTCGAAACACCAGGTACGTATGTCAATTTCGAGGATGAAATTTCATAAGGAGGGGTGGTTGTAAGACCCCAACTTATTATAAATAAAATTGAATTTCCTCCATTTATTATTTTGAAATAGTAAGGGTTGATTTGATTAATGTGGATAGTTATGGGTAAAATACGCAAATATTTCAAATAAGCAAGTAGTTATAAAATATTCGTTTGATCGTGGAATATTCTTCTTTGTCGGGAATATTCGTATTTACGACGCGACCTTATTGTGGACCCCATAACTTGAAAGCGATTGGATGAAGAAAACGATAAGAATAAGTTGGTTATAAATAATCTGCCAGAATAGTTATTCAAGTTAATACTATTGGAATACCCTTGGTTAAAACACAAGAAGACACTTAGATTACACCAATTATTGATTCTTACGTAAGAAGGTACTACTCAATAATTGTTACAGTAATTACTGTTTAGTATTTTATTTTATTGATTCAATAATTGCTGCGTTGATATTTTATATTATTGTTGTTTCAATAATTGTCAATACACAGTATTTTCTATTATCGGAGCAATAATTCATATTATCTGAATAATATTATTGGATAACATTATTGGCAATATCTAGAAAGTTCTGTCTAAGGAGAGGTTAGGTCATCTAATTGCGCAAGTAAGTGAGAGATCCTTATCGAAAGCCCTCTATCCCGGAACCGTATGCAGTTGTCAATGATTGTGATTCGTAATATTATTCGTGAATAATTAATTATTGATTTATATGATGAGGAAATTATTGATTTTATGTGGATATAAATGGAGAAAATTTTTAATGTGACAATTGTTGAAAATTAATATTTTATCTTTTTTTGATAAAATAATTCAATTAAATATATTATTTTAATAATATATTGATTGTGATATTTTTATAATGAATGTGGGATATATGAGTATATGAGGAGGAAGAGTATTTTTGTGGCATTAAATAATTAACACATGTTTTGTGTGTGTGGGTGAGACCACATTTCTTAATTGAAATTTGATTATAAATTAAAATCGTCTGTTTGTGGATTTCAGTCAATTTCTGTTTGGAATTTGGAAAAACTTTCTTCTGCAAAGTTGTAGATAATGGAAATTCCTATGGAAAAGACATGAGGTTCAAATTTTTTTTGATAAAAGGGATATTTATTGTTAATTATTGAAGTTTCGAAGTTCCGAAATAATTAATTTTTGGAAGTTTAAAATATTTTAAGTAATAAAAACGTTTTTGGGATGTTGGCACATGTTTTGGCTGATGATTTTGGTCTGGTGTGGTGTGCGGAGGAATATAATTTGAAAATATTAATAATTTATTAAATTTTCTGCTTTGGTGTTCTAAGCATTTTCCTATAAATAGGGTGCTTAGGTTAGAATTGAAAATCATACCAGAAACTAAAGATTTCTCTCTCTTTCTCTCTCGATATATTGAGCGTATTCTTGTGAGTATTTTAATACTTTGAGTGTTGTTATACAGTGCAAGTTCAAGTCAAAGCATATATCTGGTGTTTCAACTAGAAGTACTATTCACGTATACGGCACTATTCACGAATACGGCACTATTAACAGAAAAATTAAAATTTTGTTTTTCGTTCAAAATATCTATTATGAATACTAGCTTTGATTGTATCCATGTTTTGATCATTCTTGAATTTTACTCCACTATGATTATTTATGAGGTATTTTTGAACATAAAATAGCTGAAATACGAATCCTTAATATTTATTCTTTTGTTTCAATCGGATTCGCTTCCTTTAAAATATTTTTCATCATCCTCACCCTAAATGATGATATTATTGAATATCTTTGGCCTGTAGTGCAAAGATAAATGATTTTATAATGAATATCTTTGGCCCGTAGTGCAAAGATAAACAGGTGTTGAGATGAACATGACCGACTGATGAATATCTTTGGCCTGTAGTGCAAAGATGAATATTTAATTCAAGATGTATATTGATTGATGTTACAGGGATAAAATATTGATGAAGGACTTTTAAATTCATAGATAGTAGTAGATTTTATTCTCTACGTAACTCTTCTATGGATTATTATTTTCGCTGCGAATATTGATCTGAAACTTGTTGTCTATTGTATTTTATCAGATTTTTCCCTGTTGAAGACTAACGATAATTTGTTCTATATTATCTTAGTCATAATATTCTTTACTGGGCTATTTGAGCTCACCATTTTCCTTGTTGTTCCATTTTTCTTTTCAGGAAGCGAGAATGTAGCGAGTACTAGTCGGGGTATGGAATGATGATTCTAGAAGTTGTTTAGTAGTCCTCACCATTTTTGTATAATAATGTATCAATAATTGTGATAAGGATTTATTTGGGTATAGATATTGTCTAGAAGATAATATTTGTATTTAAACTCACAGTTTTTATGATGTATTAATAAAGTTGTAGTTGTTTCTGTACCATGTTATTGACAACCTAAAATGGGTGATGTATACCTATTTTGGGGGCGTCACAGTTATAACATACCTTGAATTGTTGTGGGCATTTTGGGCAGATATGTCCCTCTTTCCCGTATTTATAACATAAGATCGGTGGTCGTTCTCTTCCCCTAGAAACAGTTGATGCTGGTGCTGACGTCTTCACATTGTCATTGTTATACCTTCTCTTTATGAAATCTCTCCCTGACTCACTTCTTCTACTATCATGGCCACGATTATCACCCGAGTGGTTACCGCTTTTGTCCGAATATTTTCCACCTCGCTGGTTATCATTGCTTCGATGACTGTTGCCACCGGTATGACCCTGGTTGTGGTCCCTCGGTTGAACATACTCATTATCTCGCTCTAATAATTGAGCCCTGTTGACAACATCTGAATATAGAGAAAATTTGTGAGAGATAAGGTATTGATGATTTTTGGGTTTTAGACCTCTCAAAAACATCCGCTTCATATGTTCCTCATTCTCTACCAAATGAGGTGCAAATCTGGATAACTCCGCGAACTTAGCCTCGTACTAGGACACCGTCATGTTGTTCTATTCTAGTCTAATAAACTCTACCTCTTTCATATGACGAATACTTTCAGGAAAGTACTTGTTATTGAACAGTTTATGAAACGTTTCCCAAGACATATTGAGTGTGGCTGGCTGGGTACGCTTCACAAATTCCAACCAGTAATCTGCCTCACCACGGAACAAAAAGGTGGAGAATGGAACCTTTTGTTCCTCCGTGCATCCCAAGACATCAAATATCTTGGAAATTTGCTTAACCACGTTTCTGCCTTGATTGTATCCGGCTTTCCCAGAAACTCTGGTGGTCCCAACTCTTTGAACTGCTTAGTTGTGACAAGCTGCGCGTTGTTATCATTTCCACTCGTATTTTGTACACGAGTCTCCCTCGTCTGATTTTGCATGAAATGCAAAAAGCTTCTAAACATCTCATCATTCATCGTTTGTTTGATGGTGTTGTTTATAGGAGGAATATTGTCTTTCTGTTGCACGTCCCCCTGGTTGGTGATTAAAGGTGTCTTCACGATCTCATTAACTCCATTGTTAATATTTTCAGCTGCCATTCTCAAATACTACCATAAAACAAGGGTTAATTAAAGAAATTGACATACCACATAATACCCATATATTATGACCGACCAACAAATAAGCTTAGGTAGGACACACTAGCGAAGGATTTACTCATCTATCCCCTTCTAGTTCTATTCCCCGATCTCCGCCAGAGACCATATCCCTAAGCTTTGATACCAACTGTGACGCCCCTAAAATAGGTATACATCACCCATTTTGAGTTGTCAAATACATGGTACAGAAAACAACTACAACTTCATTATTACAATTGTTGTGCAAAATACGACAACACGTATGTTGTGAGTTTAAATACAAATATTGTCTTCTAAACAGTATTCAAACTCAAATAAGTCCTCATTACAATTATTGTTACACTATTGTACAAAATAGTGAGGACTACTAAAATAACTGAATTGAAATATCACTCCACACCCCGACTAGTTCCCGCTATATTCTCGCCTCCTGAGAAGAAAATGGAACAAAAAGGAAAAGGGTGAGCTCAACTAGCCCAATAAAGAATATTATGACAAAGATAATGTAGAATAAATTATCATTAGCCTTCAATAAATCAGATAAAATATAATAGACAACCAGTTTTAGATCAATATTCGCAGCGGAAATAACAATTCTTTAGAAGCGTTGAGTAGAGAATGAAATCTACTATCATCTATGAATTTAAAAGTCCATCATCAATATTTTAACCCTGTAACATCAATCAATATACATCTTGAATCAAATATTCATCTTTGCACTACAGGACAAAGATATTATATCACCAGTTGGTCATGTTCATCTCAACACCTATTCAATATCTTTGTATTACGGGCCAAAAATATTCATCAGGTAACCATTCATCTTTGCACTACAGGCCAAAGATATTCAGTAATATCATCATTTAGGACTGAGGATGATGAAAAATATCTTAAAGAAAACGAATCCAGTGAGATAAAAGATCAAAGATTAGGGATTTGTACTTTAGTTTATCCAAATTCAAAAATACCTCATAATAATCAATTGCGGAGCAAAATTTAAAAATGAAGATCAAAACATGGATACAGATAGTAACCATAATAGACAACTTGGACAAAGAAAAGAAAATTTAATTTTTCTGTGAATAGTGTCGTATTCGTGAATAGTGCCGTATACGTGAATAGTAACCCCGACACGAAAAGGCAAAAATTCTACAAGAAAATCATACTTCGTGAATAAGACAAAGATTCGTAAGTGAATAAGTAAGCGATACGTGAATAATGGTAAGATACATGAGTAGTAACCTCGACATGAAAAGGTAAAATTTTCATAATAAAATTCATACCTATATTTCGGTATAATGATATTGAAAGAATAACATCATTTACGAAGAAAATAACATCCTTTACCTCAAAAGAAAAGTACTTCTAACTGGAATATCGGATGTAATGCTGAAGTAAACTTGCACTGAATAGAAACTCTCAAAGTATCTAAATTTTCATAAGAATACGCTCGATAATATAGAAAGAGAAAACTTCAGATTCTGGTGTGATTTTCAATTCTAACCTAAGCACCTATTTATAGGAAAATGCCAGAACACCAAAGCAGACTAAATTAATAAAATAATATTTTTTCAAAAAATTTCTACGCACACCTCTTGGACCAAAATTCACCCACCACCAGTGGGGCCCACCAAAATTCAGATTTTCCACACCAACCAAAAGTGGGCCCACCCATGTTTTTAATAAAAATATTTATTTTTGAAACTTCAATAATTAATAATAAATAGCCATTTTATCAAAAAAATACGAATTTTATGTCCATTCCATAGAAAATTGAATTCTCTACAACTTTGTAGAAGAATGTTTCTCCAAATTCCAAACAAACAATGTCTAAAATTCACATACGGATGATTTTTAATACCTCAATTCCGACAAAATACTGATAAAACACCTCAGCATTAATTCTTTTATTTATATCCACATAAAATAAATATATCCTTCATTTATATCCACATAAAATAAATATTTCCTTATCATATAAATTAATAATTAATTATTCATAAATAATATTACAGAATCACAATAATGACAACTAGGTCGTTCCCAAGAAAGAGGGGGCTTTCCGATAAAGATTTCTCCTTATTCGCGCGCAATTAGATGACCTAATCCCTTTCCTCGACAGAACTTTCTAGACATTGTCAATAATGATATCTAATAATATTATTCAAATAATATGAATTATTGATCTAATAATGGAAAATACTGTGCAGTGACAATTATTGAAACAACAATAATATAAAATATCGACGTAGTAATTATTGAATCAATAAAATAAAATATTGAACAACAATTACTATAACAATTATTAAGTAGTGCCTTCTTACGTAAGAATCAATAATTCAAAAATAATGTGCAATACCGTGTTATTCTTTGCAACAACCACGCCATTCATCGTATTTTTAACCAATTTGGTATTCCAACAAGTTGTTAACGATAACAACTACGTCGTTATTTATAAAAACTCATACTTATCATTTTTTTTATCTGACCGTTTTTCGTTATGGGGCCCACAAATGGTTGCGCCATCGTACGAATTCTCCGACAACAAGAATATTTCACGACCAAATGAATATTCCCAGATAACAATGAATATTTTATAACCACTTGCTTATTTTGCAAAATTTGCACATTTCACCTATAACCAAAGCATTATATCAAATTAACATTTTATTATTCAAAATAATAATTAGAGGAAATTTAATTTTATTTATAAAAGGTTGGGGTGTTACACAAGTTTGTATACATTCATTCATTTATTTAAAGGGTAATTTAGAAGTTGTTTAGTTGGATTTTTGCATAATGATTTAGTGGTTTTTAGCACATGGTATAGGGTGCTCAATTTATTACAGGTATGTGAAAATTACTCTTTCTGTTGTCTCTACCTAATGTACTTATTTATTGACTGAGTACATATGATTCTGTTTTTCAGTTACCCGTTGCACTTGGGGTATTTGGGTCTGAATGTTCTAAATTGTATAAGGAAAGCAAGGAGAGGAGTGGATCAATTTCATAACTCCGTACTTGGAGAGAAGTTAATGTATTATTGGGGTGGTTCTACATGCATATATATATATATGGGCAATAACATCTATTTGCTATGAATTAAAATATAGCAAAATTAATTTCGGCCGATTATGCCCCCATTCACTACTAGTCAAGCCTGTAAAGGAATTGGAAAAAAAATTATAACCCGCTAGTATAACTAGCGGATGACAGAAACTCTACTTTCCAAGTATAAAAATGATATCATCCCATGTTCAAGCAGGCTTCCAACCTTGTAAATAAAAACATTTCCTAGACTCGTATAGGAAATGTAAACATTTCCTTATTCTGTGCATGTTCCCCCCTAGACTCATATTTCTATAATTGAATTATAATATTCTAGAGTCTAAAAAAATAGGATGAGGAAATGAAATACTATAGAAAACTTGAATTATTTTCTGGTCAGTTTTTTTTTCTTGTCCAATATTATTGTTTATGAGTTTTAAGAATGAGACTTGAGCAAAGGAAGAAGATAGATTACTTGACTATTTTACTAGTTCAAATTTGAACAGAAAGAAAAGACCATATGTCATATGTAAATATATGCTATAATCTCTGTGTTACCTCAAATTACAACATAAAATTTTAACTTGCAGTCATGTCCATAACTAATACTCCCCCCGTCCCTAATTATTTGACGTTTTAGAGGTGGACACAAGAATTAAGATAATGATTGGAAAGCATTAAATATAGTATTCAATTGTCTATAATACCCTTAAATCTTTTGTTGGGATAAGGAGAGTTTTGTTGGGATAAGGAGAGAGAAAGAGTTTAAAGTATTAAAAAAATAGGCAGAGTAATGAGGGATAATTTTGAAAAAATTGTTATTAATTCTCCTATATTTGAACAAACGTCAAATAATTAGGGACAAATGAAAAACTCTAAAATGTCAAATAATTAGGGATGGAGGGAGTAAAAGATAAAGTGGTAAAATACACTTTCTCAATTATTTTTTCTTTGGAACCACAAACCCATCAAAACAAATTTACTAATTATATATAAACTCACAAACAAGAAAGAAAAAGAAATTATTTTCTATTTTTTTCAAGACACATTTTGTTAGCCAAAACAGTATTACTAATATCTGTCAGTTGTTGTATAAGAAATTTGCGACAAATAATTCATTCATGTAGGATTTCATAGATAACACTTGTTGTATTAAGAATCTACTTTTCAGCCGATTTTAAATTATATGAAGTTGCCTAACAATGCAGGAGTCTAGGAAAAAATTTTATTTACAAGGTTTGAAGCTTGCTTGGACATGGGATGATATCATTTTTATGCTTGGAAAGTGCCTGCTCCTTTTTATGCTTGAAAAGTGTCTGCTCATTTTTTTATACTTGGAAAGAAAGTGCCTGCTCCAAGAGCAGTCCAGTTTATAGTTTGTTTCTGTCATCCGCTAGTTATACTAGCGGATTGTAAATTTTTTTCCAAAGGAAAGAAATTAATTTTAAAGCAATCCGCCAGAATTAGTAGCGAATGGTGAGGAGACTTTTTAAATCTAGCCCTTTATTTATGTAATAGACGGTATAGATGTTATATGCCATATTTTGATCCATAACAAATAAATGCTATAGATCATTGTCATATATATATATATATATATATATATATATATATATATATATATATATATATATATATTATGAGTTTTAACTTTTGATTAAAGATGTTATATACAAATACTTTAATAAATATAAATGAATGAGTTAATAGTTTAATATTGTTCGCTTTTGGTGTCTGCAGGTTGCAAGTTTATATATATTGTTCGCTTTTGGATTTATATTCATTTGTAGGTTGTTATTGGTGATTGGCATTGTGCCAATTTTATTTTATTTTTAAAAAAAAATAGAACATTTTAGACACGGTGAAAAATCGAAACCAATGTTCGCGTTTTTAGATACGGTCTTTAAAATATTCGCGTGGCAAACCAATTATAAACGTAGATATTGGTCACAGTGTTATGACTACCACCGTGTCCAATACTTATATATATTTTCTATCGGTTATCATTTTAGTCACATGGTGAAATTAGATACAATTTAAATAATGAAATCGAAACGGTGGAATCACCGTGACCAAAATTTGTCACGCAGCCTATAGACACGCAACATGTGAAACAAAAACTCGTATCTAAAAGCAAAAAGTCACGGTTTAAAACCGTATCAAAAAGCTATTTTTGTACCAGTGTTGTGAACATCATGATCTATCTAATTGATTGTTATTTCCATTGTGGTTGATCTAAAATTTGTTGTCCATTATATTCTATCAGATTTTTCACTATTGAAAACTAAGGAAAATTTATACTTCATTATCTTAGTCATGATATTCTTTACTAGACTATTTGAGCTCATCATTTTCTTTTTTATTACATTGTTCTTTTCAAGAAATAAGAGTGTAGCTGGGACTAGCCGGGGTGTGGAGTGATGGACCGAGATAGTTTCTATAGTTGTTTTCACCATGTTGTAAAATAGTGTGACAATAATCATGTTGAGGACTTGTAATATGTGTTGTCATATTTTATACGACATTGTAATAATTTAAGTGTGGATATTGTCGTATTATCTATGACACTGTATTAAGAGAACGTATGGTAGTAGTATGTATTTTGGCGATCCAAATTATGTTATGTGGACCCTATTTTAGGGGTGTCACATATATATTAAGCCCAAGGGCAGAACTATGTTAAGGGCAGCATAGATGCTGGACCCAAATTTTTTTAGTAGTTTTTGTTTTTTTTTTAAATTTTGTAACTATATGGACAAAAATGTTTCAAAATAAATATGTAAGGGCATAAAATATAAATTATGATTTTATAAATTTAAATATGTGCTCTCATGTATACGTGTCTTAATCCAGGTAAATTTTACTCAGCATTTGATGACAATGAACGATTTATTCAATTTGTAAAATTTTAACCATTGGAATAATTTCAAGATGGGGATCTTTAGGGGCTTGATGAACTTGAGACTTATATTATTGATGTGACGCCCCCAAATAGGTATACATCACCCATTTTGAGTCGCCAAATACATGGTACAAAATTCAAATATAACTTAATAATACAACTATCGTGTAAAATACAACAAAACATAAACTGAGAGTTTTAATACGAATATTGTCTTCTAGACAGTATTCAACTCAAATGGAGTCCTCAATACATTTATTATCACACTATTTCATAGAATAGTGAGGACTACTAATGCTATCATCTCGATCGTCCACTCCCGACGCTTCGCTCTCTCATTTCTGAAGAGGACAATGAAAGCAAAAGGGTGAGCTCAACTAGCCCAATAAGAAATATTATGACTAAGATAATGCGTAATAATTTATCGTTAGCCTTCAACAAAGTGTTAAACCGATAAAATATAACAAACATCAAGTTTAATCTGCGGTGAATAAACAATCCATTAGAAGAGTCAAGTAGAGCATAAAATCTATTATCTCCTATGATTTAAAAGGTTTTCATCACTTTTATCACGAGACTTCGGCAATAAATAATCCACATCATCGAATCACCCTCGCACTACTACCAAGGATATTCTTTAAAGATCACGACCATAAATTATCCATGCACTACGCGCCAAGGATATTCATGTATTCATCAATGGTCATGATCATGCCAACAACTTCCATCAATGCACTACGGGCCCAATGAGGACTTTTACCACATCATTTTTAACATTACGGTCATGATTATACCGAATAATCACTGGTCATAATCATACCAAGTCCATCTATGCACTACAGGGCCACAGATGACTTTCAAATGTAATATAAACATGAGGATGATGACAATGATATAAGAATTCAATAAAACAAGTTCAAGGATAAATTTTTAAAGATTTATAATTTAATTTATCCAGAAATCAATAACGTCCAAATTGTTAACATGATACTGCTTTGTAGAGTAAAATTCAAGAATAATATTGTACCAAAATTAATTTGGACCGAAAACGAATTAATTTTTATCATGAATAGTACCCCGAGTGAATAGTACTCGAGTGAATAGTAACCCCATGAATAGTACTCTGGCATGAAAAAGTTAAAACTTATCAAGAATGCTTAGAATAATATTTTCATGAAAAGATACTGGATGAAGCGCAAATGTCAAGGATATTCTACTAATTTCATGGAGTTTAGAAGCCAAAACTTTAACAAAACGAGTATAGAATTCGAAATCTGAAACAAAATAATATTACATACATACTACAGAGTATGAAAAAAAATATTATTTCAAGCGAATATTGAACAAAAATAACATCCCTTACCTTGAAAAGAAGAGTATTCCAACTGGTATAGCGGGAATATTGTTGAAGAAAACTTTCACTATTTTCTACGCTCAAAGCTTTCTAAAACTCTAAAGAAATACGCTCAATATTATAGAAGAAGAATTCTTTGATTCTGGTGTAATTTTCAATTCTAACTTAAACGCCTATTTATAAGAAAATGATAGAACGCCATAAGAGACTAAAATAATAAAATAATATTATTTCAAAAAAATTTCTACGTACACCTCTTGGACCAAAATTCAGCCACCACAAGTGAGGCCCACAAAAAATCAGAATTTCCACACCAACCAAAGTGGGGCCCACCATGTTTTTAAATAAAAATATTTAATTTCCGAAACTTTAACAATTCATAATAAATAGCCCTTTTATCAGAAAAATACAAATTTTATGTCCATTCCACACAAAATCGAATTCTCTACAACTTTGTAGAAGAAAGTTTTTCTAAATTCCAAACAAAACGATCCAACGGTCGGATCAAAATTATAACTCACGCAATAGAGCTTTAAGAACACCGATTTGATTTTTTAATACCTCTAATCCGATAAAATACTGATAAATACCTCAACATTAATTCCTTCATTTATAACCACATAAAATAAATAAAACCATCATTTATATCTGCATCGAATAAATATTTCCTTATCAATAATTAATTATTCATAAATAATATCATAGAATCACAATAATGACAATCAGGCAGTTCCCAAGAAAGAGAGGGATTTTCCATAAGGATTTCTCCTTACTGGCGTGCAATTAGGTGACCAAACCTCTCCTTGACAGAACTTTCTAGACATTGCAAAAAAAGTTATCTAATAATATTATTCAAATAATATGAATTATTGATTTGATAATGGGAAATACTGTGCAGTGATAATTATTGAAACAAAATATAAAATAAAATATCAACGCAACAATTATTGAATCAATAAAATAAAATATTGAACAGTAATTACTGTAACAATTATTGAGCAAAACTGAGTGACTTCTCACGTAAGCATCAATAATCAATACCATGTGCTACTATGCAATCACGCCAGACATCGTATTTTTTTACTACTAGGGTAGTTCAACAGAAGGTTAATTGTGAATAACTACGTCGTTATTTCTATAAAAGATATTTTTGTCGCTTTCTCAATCCGACAATAATTCCGTTTTGGGATCCACCAATGATTATGCTGTCGTACGAATATTCCCTTTTAAAACGAATATTCCCTGACCAATCAAATATAATATAACAACTTGCGTACTTTGTAAAATTTATAAATATTACCCACAACTATAACATTATATTAAATTCACTCCATAATATTCAAAAATGATATTTATAGAAAATTTATCTTTATTCATAAAAGTTGGGGTCTTACAACCTCCCCTTCTTATGAAATTTTTCCCTCAAAATTAGGGTACGTACCTAGTATGTCGAAGAGGTAAGGATACCTTGATTTCATTTCAGATTCTAACTCCCAGGTAATTTCCTCAACATCGTGGTTTCTCCACAAAACTTTGACTTGAGGTATAACCTTGGAGCGTAAAATATGCTCCTTCTTATCCAAGATTTTAACAGGAACTTCTTCATACGTTAAATCTTCCGCTATTTCTTTCGGTGCTAACTCAATAATGTGGTTTGGGTCTTTCACATATTTACGTAACATAGATATGTAAAAAATATTATGAACACGAGACATACTTGGCGGTAAGGCGAGTCTATAGGCCACAGCTCCTACTCGTTCGAGTATTAAAAATGGGCCAATAAATCGAGGATTGAGCTTTCCTCTCTTTCCAAATCTCGTAACTCCTTTCCATGGAGCAACACGTAACAACACATGTTCTCCAATATTGAATTTCACGTCCTTTCGATGAAGATCAGCATAAATCTTTTGTCGATCTTGTGAGGTTTTTATACGTTGTCGGATCGTTTGAATCTTTTTCGTAGTCATACGTACCAACTCCGATCCCAACAATGTTGCTTCACCCACCTCATCCCAGCATACTGGAGAACGACACTTTCTTCCATACAATGCCTCGAATGGAGTCATGTCAATACTTGCTTGATAACTGCTGTTGTAGGAAAACTCCACCAATGGTAAGAACTTGTCCCAACTTCCCTTGAAGTCAAGGACACAGAGTCTTAAAAGATCTTCAAGAGTTTGAATAGTCCTCTCTGACTGCCCGTCCATTTGAGGATGATAAGCCAAACTAAATCGTAAATCAATGCCTATAGCTTTTTGCAAACTAACCCAAAATCTTAAAGTGAATCTTGGGGTCTCGATCAGAAACTATGTATACTGGCATACCATGCAATCTTACAATCTCGTTTATGTACATACGAGCTAGATGTTCAAGTGTATAAGTTTCTCGTATAGGTAAGAAATGAGCAGACTTGGTCAATCTATCAACAATGACCCAAATTGCATCTATGCCTTGAGAAACCTTGGGAAGACTAGTAACGAAATCCATGGTAATGTGCTCCCACTTCCATTCTGGAATTTCAAGTGGTTGCAATGGACCTTTTGGTACTTGATGCTCCGCCTTGACTCGTTGACAAGTTAATCACCTTGAGATAAACTCCGCTATCTCTCTCTCTTCATATTGCTCCACTAAAATGTATGTCGAAGATCATGATACATTTTGGTACTCCCAGGATGTATTGCAAACGGTGTGTTGTCAGCGCCCATCATGATTTTATACTTTAAATCGTGGTCGTTAGAACACAAAGTCCGGAGTTGACTCAAGTATTCCTTCTTCATCGATTCTTGCTTCCTAAGATGTAGCACCTTCTTTCACTTTCTTCCTCATACGCATCACCATGTGTCCGTAGCTCGAGCAGCCTTTAACTTTATCGATTAAAGTCGGTTCTACTCAGATATTCGCCATCATCACATGGGTCCCTGAGTCTTTAACTCTATCTTCATCCTTTTGCGAAATCATACAAAATGGGCCTTTATATGACAATATCGCACTCGTACCAAGATATGATCTTATACTCAATGTGTTAGCATCTGCGTCAAACTTTACCGTGATGGTATTGAATGGTATGATCATAATCTTTCAACAGTTCAAGCCAACGTCGTTGCCGCATGTTGATTTCTTTTTGGGTGAAGAAATATTTGAGGCTTTTATGATCCGTAAAGATCTCCAATTTCTCCCCATATAATTAATGCCTCCAAATTTTAAGTGCAAAGACAATAGCTGTCGACTCTAGATCATGAGTAGGATAATTTCTCTCATATTCTTTGAGTTGCCGAGAGGCATAGGCTATGAATCTGAGTGGGGCTAGAACTTTGACGGGAAAAGCGCCGGGTCCGGGAAAGAAAGGAGTCACACAAATAGGTGGTGACTTCCTCTACTCGCTTCAGTACAAGAAGGCGGACCTTTTTCCAAAGAAGTCGGGTTTGCTGGACTCATCGTGGAAGCCGGGTGGTTCTGAGATACCATCCCCAGGCTTTCAAAGGGCCTATGGAAGTAGTATGCGTGTCGGGGTGAAGAAGGTGGCTCCATACCCGGAATGTGGGGTGTTTGGTTTACAAGAAAAGATGACGAAAGGAAAGACGAAGCGAGCAAGCCCTCTTTTCCTAAGAAGGTCGACCTTACTCTATTTCCTCAAAGGAATAGTCGGCCTGGAGAGAGACAACCCACCTCATTTTGTGGGGAGCTACAAAGCTGCTTTTTCTGATCAATTACAAAGAAGACACTATTCTCGGATATTTTTATTCGGTATCGCTAGCGAGGGACATGTCATGGAGAACACATCCTAACCCTTTGCCCAAAGCATCATCAGAGATGACAAATCCTCCGAGCCGGATGGTATTGTCGTAAAAAGCGTATTTGAAATGAGTCTCCTCTTGAGTTCTTAAAAACTCTTCTCACATTCCACGCCCAATGTAATTTTGTATCTTTTTGAGTCACCGAAGTTAATGGAGTAGAGATTCGAGAAAACCCTTCTACTTAATCTCCGATAATAACCAAATAAGTTTTAGAAAGCTACGACTTCGGCCAATGATTTTGGTTGTTCCTACTTTGAATAGCTAAAATATTTGTTTCGTCAACAGATATTCCATGACTTGATACTACGTGCCCAAGGAATGCTACTTCCTCGCCGTAACTCGCATTTCTTTAACTCGCATAAAGCTTATTTTCACGGCTTTTGGAGTATCGACCTTCAAATGTTGCTTTCATGATCTTCACGGCTTTTGAATATATGAGGATGTCATCAATAAAGACGACCACAAAGTGATCCAAATATTCCTTAAATACTCGGTTCATCATATCCATGAAGGCAGCAGGAGCATTAGTCAATCCAAAAGACATGACTAAGAATTCTAATGCCCGTACCGAGTTCTAAAAGCCATCTTTGGAATGTCATCGGTTCTAATCTTTAACTGATGATATCCGGAATGAAGATCGATCTTTGAAAGGAATTTAGCGCCTTGCAAATGGTCAAAAAGGTCATCAATACGTGGCAATGGGTACCTATTTTTGATGGTGACATGATTCAACTCCTGATAATCAATACAAAGTCGCATACTTCCATCTTTCTTCTTCACAAATAGAACAGGAGCACCCCAAGGAGACGTACTAGGACGAATGAAATCGGTGTCTAACAATTCCTGCAATTGGGTCTTTAACTCATGAAGTTCAATAGGAGCCATTCGATATGGGGATTTGGAAATGGGTTTTATACCGGTTCAAGGTCGTCGATACAAAATTCAATTTCACGCCTCGGGGTAGGCCAGAAGTTCTTCGTGAATACGCCGAAAAATTTATTAACAATAGAAATATCATTCAAAATCGACGATTTTTGTTTAAATCATGACATGAGCTAAGAAAGCTTGACATTCATTTTTTAATAAACGAATAGCTTTATGGCTTGAGATGACAATGATTGATTTTAATGGTTTGGTTGCTTGAATTCGCATAATAGGTTGGTTAGGAATATGAAAGCTAACAACCTCATGAAAATAATCAATTTTTGCAAGATGAGTAGTTAACCAATCAATCCCTAGAATTACGTCAAATGCAAGTATTTTCAATGAAATAGGATCGACAGGTAATGTGAGGGTACCGATTTAAACTAAACAAGACTTATAAACAGTGGATGTAATGAAGGTTTCTCCCAACGGAGTTTCAATAGATAAGTCAAAGTCTAATTCTCCGGAGTCAAATTTAAACGGTGAGCGCAAGTAGGAGAAATAAAAGAATGGGTAGAACCGGTATCAAATAAGGTATAGACTTCGCTAGAGTTTATGATAAGCTTACCCATGATGACCTCGTTCGTTCCTTACTTTCGGGAGGTCACGACAAACGCCTCCTCAACTACCGGCTTTTTGACTTTTTGGGACGACCTTTGGTGCCTCCATCCCAAATTGGACTTGTCTTCTGCACGACAAAATTGGGCTAGGTGACCTTCTCTTCCACAATTATAACACGCTTTGACCGTGATCGCATCGCATGCTTTGACTAATGTGTCCTCCTCCGCATTTGAAGCATATGATAGTGGTCGCTTCTCCTTCCTTAATAACAAAAATTTGAGTGCCGACGCCTTTCCATCATTATTGAATCTCCTCTTCTTGAAATGTCCATTCTTATTATTTTGGCCCTGATTGCCACCGAAGTGGTTACCATTTCTGGCTTGTTGATTCCCTCCACGCTTGTTGTCACCGCTTCAATGACTGCTACCACTGGTATTATCATTTTGCCGGTTACTTTCTCTTGGTTGGGTTGACTCATTATCGCGCTCCAATAACTGAGCCATATTCACAACATCTGAATACAAACACATTTTATGAGAGATAAGGTATTGACGTATCTCGGGTTTTAAACCTCTTAGAAACATTCACGCCATTCTCTCCTCATTATCAACCAAATGGGATGCAAATCGTGATAACTCGGCAAACTTGGCTTCATACTGCGATACGGTCATGTTGTTTTGCTCTAGTTTAATGAACTCTACCTCTTTCATATGACAAATACTTTCGGGAAAGTACTTGTCGTTGAACAGTTCTTGGAACTTCTCCCAAGACATCTTCAAAGCAAAGAAGTCGAGTACGCTTTTACTGATTCCTACCAAGAATCCGCCTCTACCCGCAAATATGAAGGTGGCAAAGGGAACCTTTGTTCCTCTGAGCATCCCAAGACATCAAATATCTTGTTGATCCGCTTTATCCACATCTCCGCCTTTTAAGTGGTTTTGCTCTCCAAAAACTCGGTGGTCCCAGCCTCCTTGAATCTGCTTAGAGGTGACCATCCAAGAGTCAAGTGTTTTCACCGTGATTTTGGATGGAGAGCCTCTCGCCGATGTGTGCATGAATTGCATAAAGCCTCTGAACATTCCATCATTCATCATTTGATCGTTTATGTTTACCTGTGGATTATTGTTTTCCTATTGCACATTATCCTGGGCATTCATCTGTGGTGACTCAACAGTCTCCTGTGCTCCATTGCTATTCTCAATATTATCGAATGTCATTTTCAAATACTGCCACAAAACAAGGGTTAATTGAAATGTCACATATTATCCCTATACTCTGACCGACCAATTAAATACCAAATAAACTTAGGTAGGTCATATTAGCGAAGAAATTCCTCGTCTCTCCTCTCCTAGTTCTTGTCTCACATCTCAGCCAGGGATCATATCCCTAAGCTTTAATATCAACTTTGACGCCCCCAAAATAGATATACATCACCCATCTTGAGTCGCCAAATACATAGTACAAAATTCAAATACAACTTAATAAATACAACCGTCAGGTAAAATACGACAAAAACATAAATTGAGAGTTTTAATACTAATATTGTCTTCTAGATGTGATTCAACTTAAATGGAGTCCTCAATACATTTATTATCACACTATTTCATGTAATAGTGAGGACTACTAATGCTATCATCCCGGATCCACCACCCGCTCCCCGACTAGTCCTACCACGCTCTTATTTCCTCAAGAGGACAATGAAAGTAAAAGGGTGAGCTCAACTAGCCCAAAGAAGAAATATTATGACTAAGATAATGCGTATTAATTTATCGTTAGCCTTCAACAAAGGTTAAAACCGATAAAATATAACAAACATCAAGTTTAACTACAAATGAACAAGCAATCCATTGTAAGAGTCAAGTAGAGCATAAAATCTACTATCTTCTATGATTTAAAAGGTTTTTCATCACTTTTATCACCGAGACTCAAATTTTAATAAATACTCCACATCATCGAATCACCCTCAGCACTACTACCAAGGATATATTCTTTAGTATGACGACCACAAATTATCCATGCACTACGCCAAGGATATTCGTATTCATCAATGGTCATGATCATGCCAACAACTTGTCCATCAATGCACTACGGGCCAATGAGGACTTTTACCACATCATTTTTAACATTACTACCATGATTATACCGAATAATCCTCGGTCATAATCATACCAAGTCCATCTACGCACTACAAAAGCCACATATAACTTTCAAATGTAATATAAACACGAGGATGATGACAATGATATAAGAATTCAATAAAACAAGTTCAAGGATAAATTTTAAAGATTTATAATTTAATTTATCCGTAAATCAATAACGCCCAAATTGTCAACACGATAATCGCTTTGTGGAGTAAAGTTCAAGAATAATATTGTATCAAAAATAATTTGACCGAAAACGAATCAATTTTTATCATGAATAAGACTCGTGAATAAGACTTTCGAGTGAATAGTACCTCGTGAATAATACTCCCCAAGATGAAAAAAGTTAAAACTTATCAAAAATACTCAGAATAATATTTTCATGGAAAGATACTGGATGAAGCACAAATATCAAAGATATTCTACTAATTTCATGGAGTTTAGAAGCCAAACTTTAACAAAACGAGTATAGAATTCGAAATCTGAAATGAAATAATATTACTTACATACTACAGAGTATGGAAGAAAATATTATTTCAAGCTTAATATCGAACAAAAATAACATCTCTTACCTTGAAAAGAAGAGTATTCCAAATTGGTATAAATTGAAATATTGTTGAAGAAAACTTTTACTATTTTCTGCGCTCAAAGCTTTCTAAAACTCTAAAGAAATACGCTCAATATTATAGAAGAAGAATTCTCTGATTCTGGTGTAATTTTCAATTCTAACTTAAGCGCCTATTTATAGGAAAATGCTAGAACATCATAGGAGACTAAAATAATAAAATAATATTATTTCAAAAAAAATTCTACGCATACCTCTTGGACCAAAATTCAGCCACCAAAAGTGGGGCCCACAAAAAATTAGAATTTCCACACCAACCAAAGTGGGGCCCACCATGTTTTTAAATAAAAATATTTAATTTCTGAAACTTCAACAATTCATAATAAATAGCCCTTTTATCAGAAAAATATAAATTTTATGTCCATTCCACACAAAATTGAATTCTCTACAATTTTGTAGAAGAAAGTTTTTCTAAATTCCAAACAAAAAATATTCGAAAACCATAAATGGATGATTTTCAACACTTCTTAAAATTCATAACAAATCATACGCTAATTTTTAACGGTTCAAAATTTGTGGACATATACTCAACTTATATATGTATAACATATCCAAAAATTACAACGATCCAACGGTCGGATCAAAATTATAACTCACGCAATAGAGCTTTAAGAACAATCGATTTGATTTTTTAATACCTCTAATCCGATAAAATACCGATAAATACCTCAACATTAATTCCTTCATTTATAACCACGTAAAATAAATAAAACCATCATTTATATCTACATCGAATAAATATTTCCTTATCAATAATTAATTATTCATAAATAATCATCACGTAATCACAATAATGACAACCAAAGTAGCTCCTGTAAAAGAGGGGCTTTTCGATAAGGATTTCTCCTTATCATGCAAGAATTAGGTGACCAAACATCTTCTCGATGTAATTTTCTAGACATTGCCAATAATATTATCTAATAATATTATTCAAATAATATGAATTATTGATTTGATAATGGGAAATATCGTCAAAGACAATTATCAAACAACAATAATATAAAATATCAACGCAACAATTATTGAATCAATAAAATAAAATATTGAATAAGAATTCATGTAACAATTATCGAGCAAAACCGAGTGACTTCTCACGTAAAGATCAATAATCAATACCGTAATGCTACTACGCAACCACGCCAGACATCGTATTTTTACTACCGGTAGTTCAACAAAGTTAATTCAGAATAACTAGCTGTTATTTATATAAAAGATATTTTTGTTGTTTTCTCAATCTGATAATAATTTCGTTGTGGGGTCCACCAATGATTGTGTCGTCGTACGGATATTCTCTGTTAAAACGAATATTCCCTGACCAATCGAATATAATATAACAACTTGCGTACTTTGTAAAATTTATAAATATTACCCACAACTATAACATTATATTAAATTCACTCCATAATATTCAAAAATGATATTTATAGAAAATTCATCTTTATTCATAAAAGTTGGGGTCTTACAATTGATACGAAAAAGGAGTCTAAATTTTATAATGTAAAAAAAGATTGGTGAACTTGCTCAAAAGTTGGTTAACAAGAATAAGGTTAATTCGTATCCTTGGATTTATTTGTTGTTGAAATTGACTTTATTTTGTCGGTCACTACTGCCACGGTGGTGATAATATTTTCAATTATGCATATTGTTAAATCCACTATTCAAAGCCAAATGATAGATAAATGGTTGAATGATTGTTTAGTTTCTTACATCAGAAATGATGTATTTGAAACTATTGACAATAAAGATATCTTCAAATATTTTCAAGTTATGAGATTTAGGAATAGAGACTTGTAATTTATAAACATTAATATGATTAGTTAATATTTAAAATTTTTGTTATTTTTGGATTTATCACATTTAAGTCATATTTATTTTATCAAAAAAAATAATTAAAATCAGGGGCGAATCCACGACTGTGGCAGGGGGCACCTGACCCCACTAAATTTTTAGGAGGTCGGGGGCACCGACGATGACAAGAGAAGCCCTAATTTTCCCCTCGGAAGAAGACGTCGTTCTCGCCAATTCGAGTCACCTAACGACCCAAGAAGTTATGAGACGTCGGTCTTACAATCTGAAGGAACTTGCCAAGGTCTACATTGACCATTACTGGAAATTAATGGAGGATCTTAGGGTTGAGCACATAGATTATGTTTGGAAGTTTGGGTTGAACCCCTTTCAGGATGACAATAAAAATGAAGAAAAGGAGAGCAAAGAAATCAACGCAGATGGTGGCGGAGGCGACATTTGCGAAGGAAGCGGTGAAACAAATGTATACAACAATGGCAATTATGGTGGAAACTAGCTTTGTGCTTTTAATGGATGCAAGCTCAAAGCAATGACATTAACTACCTGCTGCAAGCTGCATATCTTGTCAGACAAAAAACAACAACTTTACAAGCCCTGCGACTATGTCATCAAAAGGTTTCATTTTTATAACACTGTTTTTTTTATAATTTATGAATTGAGCTTATCTGGTTTGTTTGGTAATGAGTATTATTTAATTGGTGCATACTTTTGATATTTTTCGTAGTTTTGTGATTCATTTTATTAAATTTTTATTTTTAAGATTTTTTTTTCCTGAATTTTGACCCACTAAACTTTTAGGCTGAATCCGCCCCTAATTAAAATCCGGCCCTACTAAAAGTAAATCCGGTTCTGCCCCTTACTAAGCCAAACTATATCATTAACTCTTGTAAATATTAAAACTACCTTCTAAAAAATTACGATTAAATTCGATACTCGATTTTACTTATTTTTTTGCTCAGCCTAAAGACGACAATAGTAGGAAAAAACCAATAACTCAAAAACAGCCTCGTAAAAAACTTGAGGACTTCTTGCATGAGTGTAGTTAGGGGTATGCAACCGATAAATACTGGCCCGAATCGGTATACCAAACCGATTTACCGGTTTGGTATCGATTTTTACCGAATAAATATCAAAAATTAATATAATTATTATTTTATTATTTTTATAATTATTGTTATTTTTATTAATATTAATATTATTTTTATTATTATTATTAAATATTTATTAATAATAAATAAAAAAAATTAGAATACCGGTACGATTCGGTAATACCGAATTATAAAAATTCTGTACCGAAATCGGTACCGAAAAACCGGTATATATCGGGTTTTTTTATATTGAAATCGGACCGACCGGTTCAATCCGGTCCAAAAAACTGAAAAAACTGGAAAAATCAAAAATTATGCACTCCCCTAACTGCAGCCTTGTAGGTAAAGTTTCAGTCCAAATCTCTTGAATACTTTAGAACGATGTCGTCGGGAATGATATAGTCTCGATTGACACGCATCTGAGAATATTCAACAAAAAAAAAAGAATCCTTCTACATGGATATGTTTATTGGACCGGAATATTTGACATTTTTAATTTATTTATTTTTTGATTGCGACTTGTAAAAATAAGATTTATTCTAATCTGTAATTTTTATAAACTATAGTGCTTTTAACAGTAATTTGGATACATATATACGAAATATGGTTATACACTGCTTTCAGATATATGTATTTAAATTATATCTAAAATATTATATTTTATAAAAATTTCTGTTAGAATAAATACTATATATTTTTTGAAAATCACAAATAAAAAAAATAAAATTTGAAAATATCTAATATTCCGATCCAAATATTCATGTCTCCGTAGACTTTTCGAAAGAAAAAAGTGCCGTTAAAGAAATTTGTCCTAACCTATATGCCACGTGGACTTCATACACGGAAAGTCGGCTTGTAATTTCCTACCAAAAATGTGTATTTCTTAAGTTGGCAAATCCGATGGTCTTAACTGCCTTAATTCGTTGGGACCCAGTTTCATTTATAATCGGACGGTAAAAAAATGCTTGTGATCAACATTAATTAGATACTACTGTCAAATTAGACATAGAAGTGACCTCCCAAAATGCTAGTCATTATTTTACGCAACCGCCAAGGCAAAAAAACCAATTTCATAATCATACGAATTTTAATACGATAAAATATATATACATATTTGGAATTCGAATTTATTTAAGATTTTACGTTCCAAGGATTTTGTTCTTCTTCGATTTCCCGGAAAAAACAAATTGTTGGAAGAGATATCGATTGTGAGGTAAATTTTCTCAGTTTTCTTCAACAAATTCTCGAATCATTGTGGAATCGAAGAAGGCGTTTTGCATTATTCGTCAGTGTGATTGATTTCTAGGGTTTTATGCCTTCTTTTTTATGTATGAACAGTTGGAATTTACTTTTTAGTTGGATTGAGTTCATTGTATTTGGTGATTAAGTGATGTGAACCTAGTTTTTTTTGTTGCGAAAATAATTTTTTGATGTTTCTGTTTATATATTTTGTAGAAATTCTATTTTCGTATCCATTTGTATGCAGGACATATAGAGCAGAATTTGGCATCTGATGCTTTTATATTACAATCTTTGTACTTTGATTTTGGGATAAGGGATGGTTGTAGTTTCTGTAATGCAACAATTTGATTTAACAAACTCTGTCTGAATAATTTGTGTCCTTTAGGAGGAGGATATGAGATGTACGAGGCTAATGCTACACCTTTATGGGGTATATACTTCATAAATGCTAGAATTTTTGGTTTGATTGAGTGTGTATTGTTTCAGTAAAGATAACCTAAATACATGCTCCAAAATGAATATTGAAGTGTTCAGATTAGTTGAGCTTCTTCTGAATACAAGTGACTTAAGAAGATAAATGATCAACGTAATATGATCTCGTTAAGTTACTTCATTAGGTTTTGCTAGGATGCTCAGATTAGTGGAGCTTCTTCATTAGAATTCTCCCTATCCCTTTCTTCCTCACAAATTCTACCTTGTTTTGTCCATTCTTTATCTCAATGAACTCTGATTCAGTCTATTTCTAGTACAAGTAATTAGAATGTTAGAATCAAGCTAGGATCATAGCTTTATTATGACAATGTGTGTTCTGTATTCAATCTAGCGAGACTCATATGCGTTCCTTCATTGCTCTATGGCTTAAAGGCTGTTGTTCTTGTAATTTGGGGTTTTTAGAAAAGCATGAGTTTTTGTTGTTTTACTAGAGATCTGTTCCTTATCAAATTTACATATCATCGGAGTGGAAGTGGTAAAATTCTTTGTCATCGCAGATTGGGGGTATGGACCAAAAGAATGCTAGGATTATTGGAGATATATGTCTATGACTTTCATCTTTTGCTGAATAGAGTTTTTCTTTTTGGCTTCTCTCTGGTCCTCTACCTCGCCTGCTTTCAGAGGTTGTCAATTCATGATATTTATAGGGATTGGAGGCTAACATATGCTTAGGGTTTTTTATTTTTCTCCTTGGCTTTATTAGAGGCCTCCTTGTCCTCCTTGTATATTTCTTCTTTTTAATAAAACTTTGCTTCTATCTAAATAAAGTATTAATTTAATATGTAAAAGTTAGTCCCTTACTAAATTAGAAACTTCTGTGAATAACCACTCTAAATCTTGATTAAAACTCATTTCTCTCTTACCAGTACTTCTTTACAAATTTTATTAAGTCTTTGTCTTGTTATATAGAAGTTAAAGAATAGACCTTCTTAGCAAATGGTTTCTGGTACAAGTCCCTAGTGATCCTGATGTGATAATGCTCAATATTGCCAAATAACTTCGCATGGATATGGGCATTAGCTGTTGAAGACAATTGAATGTCCCTTATCTTTGTAAAGATATGTGCGTTGTGAAGTTATTAATGCATTTTTAAATTTCTATTTTGTTTCCTTCATTTTGATGTTTTATGTTTTTGATATTAAAAGGCGTCGTCTCATTTTTTTATGCTGTCATATTTTTGTTGGCTATTTCCTTTGAATATATAGTTATTAAGTAGAGTAATATATATTTTGAGGTTAACATGATGCAGTTGTTAATACCACTTAATTGTTGTTATATTCTCCCATGTTTTGAAGGATTTTTGTTTTAACTAATTGCACTTTGTGTTATACAACATTTTTTTAACTTTTGCTATTCTGCTACTTGGATTTGGATGATAATGATATCAGTTGTATAAATTTTTTCTATGCTATTCATTCTTGTTTTCTGTGTTGTCTGATTTTTCTATGTCCATTGAAGGTTTCTTGGTCCTCCCCTTCCTTGATGCTTGCTTTCCATCTCAAGAAATTAATCTTCTACTGGGACTGTGCTGCTATTCAACGCATATTAGTGTTTTTGGTGTTGTTATTCATGAGATTATCAAAGCATCATTGAACCAAGTGGTCAAGCAGGTCTGCCTTAATTGTGATTTATATCAAAGTAGCAAATTGTCCATACAGTCGAACTACATTCAGGGTGAAGTTTCTGAAAGCATCTGGGGATACTGTAAATGCTCTTTGATGCTAAGTTTGGAATCAAGATTTGCATTCTCTTGAGTGAACTTGTTTCATTTTCACGTCTCAAGTATTTTCATAAGTAGGTTTTGCTAATGGAATGGCGAGGAGTTTTATTTTCTTTATGTTCCATTGTCACTCTGGTCGAATCCTCAGGCAGATCTGGGGCTTTCTTGTCAGTTAGTGTAAGTGGTGAGCGGACATTACTATACAGCTGGACAATATGCAGCGCTGGCATATTCGTACTTGTTGCCCTTATTCTATCCATGTATCTCATCTTTGAGCATTTAGCAGCCTACAATCAGCCCGAGGTTTGATTTTTCATTCTTATGCTTGAATTATCTTTTGATGCTCCTTAATTCTTTCACTTTCCAATTATATGTAGTGTTTTCTGAATTTATATCTTTCTTATGCTTACAACTCTTTCAACTAGTTTTTTCATTTCATTTGGGACTGATAGTAGGATGGTTAATTATTTTCAGGAGCAGAAGTTTATGATCGGACTCATTCTAATGGTTCCTGTGTATGCAGTGGAATCGGTATGTGGAACCCCTTAGTATTATTTTAAGTTTTTATTTCTTTCTTTTGAAGTTGATTAAGATGGTCCTCACTCCTCAATAAAAGTTTTGACTGCTGCTCGCATGGAGAAAGAGAGAAACTAAAATAAAGTCATGAATAGCGAGCACTTGTTGGTATTGGATCTTCTTCCCAAACTTCTACTCTTGCACGAATCTCTACTTTAGTTTCATGCACTATTATTGTAATTTTAGTCAGGAATAACTTCAACACGGGAGCTTATCCTGTGAATGTGTGTTTATTCCTTGCATTATCTGATACGACAATTACCTCTTCATGAAATTCCTGGTTTTCAGTCTTCTTATCACCCCTGCATCAAAGGCATTTTTGACTTATCCAAGATTCAGTAAAACAGAGACTAAAACCCATCTAGTGTAGGATTGTTTATATTAAGGAGACTGTACGTATACTGTTGGGAGTACTTAAAACAACAAATCTCTGGTAGTTTGCTTTAAAATGTTAAATGTGTTTCTCACTATGGGTATGTGGAGTATTCATGCACTGTCAGGAGTAGTTAACATGACAAGTCTATGTTAACTTGCTACTTATAATAATGGTTGACATGTTACTACCAAAGAGTGTTAGTTCATTCTTGGGCTATTGCAGTATTTGTGATAGTTTGTAAATTCAGTGAAACTAACCAAGAAAAAGATTCTGTAATCAGAATTCAGACAATTCATGACTGTTTAGTGAAATTTGATTTACAGATTTGACAAATTATTTACCGAGTGAAATTTTTATATAAATTAGTTGTCCAGTTTTGTGTTTCTACACTTTCTCCATATTTTTTTGTAAGCAAGCGTTGACAACAATACAGGATATTAGGCTATACTTTCTTTACTCACTTCAAGTAAGAAGTATTCATTTGCTCCTAAATTTCTTTTTATCGTTTTAACTGATTTGCTTCTGCTTTGATGTAGGGTTATTAAGATGATATCTTCTATTCTCAACTCCCCTATCTTGCTAATAGTACTTCTGGGTATAATACAGCATGACAGTATTTT
Source organism: Panax ginseng (assembly GCA_020205605.1). Lineage (NCBI taxonomy): Eukaryota > Viridiplantae > Streptophyta > Magnoliopsida > Apiales > Araliaceae > Panax > Panax ginseng. The sequence continues at coordinate 49,339,094 of CM035132.1, forward strand.
GTTGTGCCCAACTCTGATTTTAACCCATTTCACTTAGTGTAGCTTGTAATTGTCTTGATTAAGTTCAAACTAGTTAGACTGAATTAACTGTACGTCGTGATTGAACGTTATATCTTTTCTGCAACAGTTTTTGTCACTAGTGGATTCAAATGCTGCATTCAACTGTGTGATAATCAGGGACTGTTATGAAGCTTTTGCATTGTACTGCTTTGAGAGATATTTGATAGCCTGCTTAGGTAAGCACACGTGACAGAACTTTTACCCATTTATTTTTGTCTATTATTTAGTGGTGGTCATTTTTACCTTGAAGTTGTTATTTGGCAAGGAAGGTATCAGTAAATCTTTATCCTGCTACTTATTTTATTAAATCAATAATACTTTGCTTTCTGTTGGAATTCGTATTGAGGAACACTTTGAAATCCTTGAACATTTATATTGTATGGAGTTTGAGTTAAGTTGATAATTTACTAATTTGACGTCTGTTCCTGTTATTATAAATCCAATTATTACTGAGTGAAACACCTTTGGTGATAAAGCCATGTACATCAAATATATCTCTTTGCATCTCGTCACTAGTTGTGGTGGTTATATTATATCGTCTAATTGATCTCTACCTATTGTGGTCAATTTCTATTGGTCCTAAATAATTTATCTACATTTCCTTTTCTAAATATGTGTGGCTTTTTGAGATTCTTAGGGTTATACGTTCCACATTCCCGATATTCACCCAATTTATTGTTATTGGGGATATAACTTTCAGACTGGGATAGTTGCATGAGGTAGTTGTACTCATATAGGGAACAATTACTTTTGATGGTTAGAAGTATAGTGTTTGAAGACAAACTTATTTAACTAGTTAATCTTTAAGGCGATGCTTACCATTAGCCATTAAGGCAGTCTGGTCATCCTGAATAAGGCATATTATGTTGATATGTTCACAATCATAGGCCTTTTAAGTTTTCACCTTTGCTAATATTCATGCTTTCACGAGTTAATAGGTTCATATACTACTTTGGCATAGAGATGGTCTATATTGTAGATTTATCCGGCCAGCATGAGTTACTTTGCTGTGGAGCACTTCTGGTTGTGGGTCTTGTATATTTATTAGATGATATCAAGAGTGCAGAAATGTTTTTTCTCTTTGCCACAGCTCAAATAAAAGATGTTGGTATCAGGCTACATATCATGTTGACGACAGTGGTCCTATGTTTATTATGATGAACGTTTTCTTATGTGCATCATTTAAAAAACACTCCCTCTGTATCTTTAAAAATCAAACATTTTAAGGACAACTTTATGTTTCAATATTTAATCATCGCTAACTCAAAGTTATAAACCACCATAGCTTCATGTCGTGTAAGCTCTGTATTTTAGATTGTAATTTTGGATTATTGCAAACTTTGTAGCTCAACTTTTTAAAAGGAGCTCAAATTGGGATCCACCCCCACCCCCCCGAAAAAAAACACACATCCACCCAAAAAAGAAAGAAACATAAGGACCATTAAACTGATGTGGATGTAGTATGATAGTGGACTTAGTTTTCCTTTTATTATACCGTACCTTTGATGGAACTTCAACCCTTTTTTATGATTTGTATTACTGCTTAAAGGTGGTGAGGAGAGTACAATTAAATTTATGGAAAGTCAAAGCCTTATCAGTACCAGCATACCTCTTCTGGAAGAATCATATACTTATGGAATTGTAGAACATCCCTTCCCGCTTAATTGCTTATTGAGGGATTGGCGTCTTGGTCCTGATTTCTATCAAGCCGTGAAAATTGGCATTGTTCAATATGTATGTACTCTTGTTTATATTAGATTTTCTTTCATTGTTCATTGTCTTTTTTAAAACTCACTTCCATTGTTCATAATGTCTACTATCCAGATGATTCTAAAGCTGATCTGTGCTCTGGTAGCGATGATCTCTCAATATTTTGGCGTTTATGGTGAAGGAAAGTTCGAGTGGGGATATGCGTAAGATTCTCTCTCTTTCTCTCTTCCCCTCTCTCGATCTTTTTATAAAACTCAGTAGCGGTAATTGCACTCCACGGTGTAGCTGTTCTAATGCTGTTTCTTTATCTTGTGCTAAACTGCTAATTTATGACCAATCCAGTGTCATAATAGTTCAGAGAATATATAATAAATTGTTCTTTTTTCAGTTTCTCTACTTTCCTATAATACATGAAAGGGGTCATTTGCATTGAAGCGCACATCAAATGTACCCTTTTGCTTTTGTTGTTGTGGTAATCTGTTATCAGCCCAGCTTGATGTTATTCCTGTATTTACATTTGTGTAGCAATATATAATTTTCTGTATCTTGTCATGGCTTCAAACTATGTCATTTGCTTGCAGCTATCCATACCTGGCAGTTGTTCTAAATTTCAGTCAGAGCTGGGCATTATATTGCCTCGTACAGTTCTATTCTGTTATCAAAGATAAGTTGGCACCAATAAAACCTTTGGCCAAGTTTTTGACATTCAAGTCCATAGTATTCCTTACATGGTGGCAAGGTGTGGCTGTCGCATTTCTTTTCTCAATGGGAGCCTTCAAAGGGTCCTTGGCACAGGAGTTGAAAACACGTATACAAGATTATATCATCTGCATTGAGGTATGCTACAATATCATCTATTGGATTTTGGTCATTTCCTTCACAAAATAATACTACGTCCGTTCCAAAAGATAAGATCACTTGCCTTTGTAAAATACAAAACAAATATAACATCATTTGCTTTTATAAAATATAACATGAATTTTATAAAGATATTGGAACGGAGGAATCACATGTTTCACTTTAATAGTGCGTTGGTGATTAAAGAATCTGTACTAAATATGATCATCAACTAATTACACTTTGACACCATTTTTTAAGATTAGTTTTTTTTTGGGTATGTGTAGCAATAGTTGTTTCACTTGTCCCTATAACATAATCTGTTTTAGTTATACACTTTAGACTAGCTGCGCCCAGAATGTTAAATACAAGTGTCAGAAAGGAGTATGAAAACCATCGATGTTACATAGAAAAGCTGCAGCTTTTACAATCATTATATATTTGATTCTTTGTGATTTGCAAGCTTACAGCATTGGGTATAGTAAAGCTTGCTGACTGACGTTTATATATTGTCATGGTGTATGCCCTGGGGCAATACAGGGCACTTGTATCTTCACTATCCGAATATTTTACCTAAATTAGTAAATTGAGAACTGTTGGCAGGTTTATTTACATTGTCTTGAGAGATTTAAGTATCTTTATAATGGAGCCATGGAGGTGGCCCTAGTCGTAGACTCGTAGTCTTTTAGTTCCATAAATGCATGCAGTATATTAACATTGTTATATTAGATGCGAGACTATTGACTAAACTAGAATTAGAACAGGAAGCACAAGAAGTCGTCAGAGTACTAGCTAAAAAATATTTTGTACTTATACTAGATAAATATGAATTTATGTACTACACAAGAATATGATAATGAATAACACAATAAACTATGTGGTTGTAAAATTTGTAATGTAACAGAGCTACTCAGTGATGCACGACATATTTAGGATGAAGAATTAATGGAAAATAAACTAGAATTTAAACTCTACGTTTAAAACACTAGGATCTCTCAAGTGTATCAATTTCACGTATCACACCAAGATGGATAAAATATCTCTACGGTAGGATACATAGTATGAATAAAATAATCAAATTCAATATCAATAATATGTAGTCTAAATGACTTGTGGGATTACTTCACTATTTAAAGAGACAAAACCATAATATTACTCGTGGAAAAGTAAAAGTACTAAATGACTAAAATACTCTTATTAATAATTTCTAATCACTAATTAATGTCCTAAATTCCCACTAATAAATAAAATACATAAATCACATCAACTACTTTTATATTAAACATAATAAAAATTCCAAATAATAAATATAAAAAATATCTTTTTGTTCTTGACTTGGAGTTCCCATCATTCATCTCTTATTGGAGAAAACTCGATCTCGAGTTATATAATATGATGATAGAATAAGCTATGAACTCCTCCACAACGGAAGAACATTTTGAAACACCTTTAACAACATCATCACGCGGTAAGACTCAAAAATTTTTGGAAAGAGAATTGATGAGAGTATTGCTTTTGTATTCAAAGGTGCTGAAAAGAAGCTTTCAGGAACAACGAAATCAACAATGTCAACTTGAATTGGATCAACTTCTCGGATCGTCCTTTCTTCGGTAACAAACAACTCAAAAGCAACTTTATATTTTTTCTCAATTTGTTCCTCATACACAATCTATGGTTCAACTTTTGGTACTTCAAGAATTTTCATGGATACGTCACAACTGTCTGTAGCCCAAAAAATTGGAACATCCTCTTTTTCTTGTTCTTGCTTTGTTTGAATATGTGTCCGCAAGTCAATAAGGCCTTCTTTTATAGAAAAGATGTCATCTTTTATAAAAGAGATGTTATCTTTTATAGAACATATAGAAACCATTTCATGTGTAGCCTTTTGAAGTTCTTTTGCTTTAACGTTTCTTTGCTTCAGCTTTTTTTTGTTCATTGTGATATCGACGTTGCAATTTTTCAAGGTAATCTTATGCATCAACCATATCCTAACTAAGCTCTTCCTGCTTGAGTTTCAAATATTTATGGCCACGTGTATTAATAAGGTAGTGTATTCGATCACTTTCATCGTCAAGAAACCAAATATATTCCTTTACTTCCGCAAGCATTTTTTTAGTGGCTTGAGACATTAGGTGTTTGGGACAATGAGTTATAAAATAAATAAATAAATAAATAAATAAAATATATATTTTTTTGTTGATAACTTAAGGGCCTAACCGAAAAGAAAATAGAAAACAGGGGCTAAAGTATGAATGTAGAAAATGTAGGTGCTAATTTAAAATGATAAAAGCGTATAAGTGAAAAGTATATAAACTGTGGGTTAAAACTGAAATATTAGATGAAACTATGGCGAAGCAAACTGTAATTTTGGTAATATATTTATAAGTTAGAGATTGTGGTTACCACTAATCATATTTAGACGGTGGCAAAACACGACAACAATTTCTCTCTTCTACCTTTCTTTTTTTTTCTTTTTTTTGAACAATAACTCCGACAACGATGAACAATAACTACGACGAATGCATAGTGTTTTGCGATGAGTAGTAACAATTTTTTTTTTAACCCAAGATCTCCCAAAAACTAAAAAATTAATGGAGAAACCTTGAGTTCTGACACCAAAAATGATGTAGGACATATTTAGGATGAAGAATTAATGAAAAATAAATTAGGATTTAAACCCCACATTTAAACTACTAGGATTTCTAAAGTGCATCACAAGATGGATAAAATACCTCTACGATAGGATACTTCTACGGTATGAATAAAATAATCAACTTCAATATCAATAGTATGTAGTCTAAATGACTTGTGGGGATTACATCACTATTTAAAGAGAGAATGATAATATTTCTTGAGGAATAATAAAAGTACTAAACGACTAAAATAACCTTATTAATAATTCTGGAAGATGAAGAATTAATGAAAAATAAACTTCACGTTTAAACCACTAAGATCTCTCTCAAGTGTATCAAATCCACGTATCACGCCAAGATGGATAAAATAACTCTATGGTAAGAATAAAATAATCAACTTCAATATCAATAGTATGTAGTCTAAATGACTTGTGGGGATTACATCACTATTTAAAGAGAGACAAAACCATAATATTACTTGGGGAATAATAAAAGTACTAAACGACTAAAATTCCTTTATTAATAATTTCTAATCACTAATATCCTAAATCCCCACTAATAAATAAAATACATAAATCACATCAACTACTTTTATATTAAACATAATAAAAGCTCCAAATAATAAATATAAAAGATCTCTGTTCTTGACTTGGAGTCCCCAAGAATTCCGAGAAGTTTTAACCAAATCTGCTGTCCTGTTGGGCAGTGTTATAATAAAAAAAATGACTTGGTGAGCAGTAGCATACAATTGCAACTATTAGGGGATAAAGAGTTCTATAGTTTCAGCACCTGTATTCATTTTGTTGCTTCCGTCCATTGAGGATGATAAACCGTATATAAATTTGTTGGGGGAAATTAAGATAAGTAGGTTTTAGTAAATGCTATATTTAGAGTCGTGACTCTCACAAAAGAGTGGACTCTGCATGAAATGAATTTATGTTTTCTTGCTATTTTCTTTAAAATATCTATTACTACTGCAGCAAAGTTAACCTGATGACAAAATTCAGAACCTTGGTATCGACTTTAGATTCCACAACTGGAGTTTATTGATGTGCTATGTATTAAGAGACCATTAGTAATTATGAGCTGCATGCAATATCTCTGTTGGTTTCTTTAGAAATCACATGCCATATGTTTGAAGTCTGTCTTCTTAATAATGTGCTTCCATTGGGTGAATTATTTAGTTTTTATGCATTTAGAAGTAGAAGTTACACCCTTATTTTGAATCATCAAGCTGTTTTTATAGACTTTTGATTTTGATTGGAACATGTCAAACAGATGGGTATTGCTGCTGTGATGCACCTATATGTGTTCCCAGCAGTACCATACAAGCGAGGAGAAAGATGTGTCCGTAATGCTGCTGTGCTGTCTGATTATGCATCTCTTGGAACGGATCCAGATCCAGAGGAGGTTAGAGACTGTGAAAGATATACTAGGATACACCTTGGTCGACAAGATGAGAGAGAAAAACGTTTGAATTTCCCTCAGAGTGTTCGTGATGTGGTCGTTGGAAGTGGTGAAATTGTGAGATTAGGAACATTTTACTCTTGTAGTTGCTTCTCTGTATTGCTTCTCAGTTCTAATAACATATTGAATTTTGTGAATTGTGATGTCACATGTTCTTTTTTAGATTGTTGGCGACATGAAGTTCACAGTTTCGCACGTTGTAGAACCAGTTGAAAGAGGACTTTCAAGAATAAACGAAACTTTCCATCAGATATCTGAAAATGTCAAACGGCATGAGGAGCGAAAAAAGAAGTCTAAGGATGACAGTTATTTAATCCCCTTGAATTCTTGGGCCAAAGAATTTTCTGAAGTGCATGACAACCTTATAGATGGCAGTACCAGTGACAGTGGTTTAGCCGATGTTAAGAAACAGCATACCCAATCGAAATCTTCAGTATATCGGTTTAGACACAGATAGTTCTCACGTTACTCGTATTCTATCAAAAGTAGGATTCGTGTGACATACTAACTCGTGTCATTTCTTCAAAACATGAATATAATTTAGTGAGTAACCTTATAATTGATTATTTCTCAGTTGAATAAATGTACTAGTGTTACTGTTTTTTTTCAATGGGATGCTCTGTTCATCTTTTTGCAGGGTGGAGTACCTGGAAGAATAATAACATTCACTCTTTTCACTATATATGGAAATCTACAAGTCTGTCTTCAAGCATGCCTACTGATGAGATGAACAGGTACTATTTTGACTTGTACTGAACTGGAAAACAGTTGCACACCAAATATAGCATACAAGGCCATATCTATAACGTTTGCGTTACAAAGAACTTGGTAAATGTGAAACACATGTATACAGATACACCAACTCCATGCTTACAAAACTATACTTGGTTGTACGGCTTCTTGGACGACCCTTTGGGGTTGGTACTTAGGCAATGTAATTGTGAACTTTCTAATGATATTTCTTTTATTAGAGATCAGCGGTTGATTGAGGAACATATAAAATTTATGAAAGTTAACAGAACCGAGTTTCATGAATTTCATTTGTTTTTGTGGAGCAAAAATACTAGTGTATTTTCTTTTCACTTTTGTGCTTGGTTAATGGTTCTTTTAATGGCCAGAGATAAATGCTGAACAGCAGCAACATTCAGTTACCTCTCAAAAGTCTCATATGAGATTAGTTACCACAGCTACATGTTTCTATTTAAGCATTAAGCATCTTAATGCTCATAGAACTAACTACCACGGCTGAACCCCAGCATTTGTTGCAGTGGCTTAAATGAGGCTTCGGGGCGAGTCGTAAACTCGGACGTCCTGAGATCGAATCCACTCAAGTGTCAAGGCCGAAAGGGTCATGGCGCCACAAAAACGCAGGCGCAAGCCTGGTCCGGGCTGCTGTGGTAGACAGTTTGGGATGATGGAAGCAAATTTAAGTATAAATGTGTTTTTGTGATTTGTGTGCTGCCTGCTTGGGAGGCCATTTTTGATTTGCTTGGGTATTACTAGATATTGTTATAGAATTTCTTATTTACTGTAGTTATAAAAATTAACATATTGGATTTTTAGTAAGATTTGGAGCGCGTCTTGTTTGTTTCTCGGTTAATTAAATCACTCACCCAAAGATAAAAAAGATGGTGAATACAAATATTGTTCTCTCCCATGTCTGTCCCATGTGAGATTTTTCTAAGAAATTATTGAGCGCAGTGTAAAATTATTCTACAAAGTCTTTTTCACTATCATTTCAATAATAACATTGATTAAAAATTACAATTTTTATGGGAGTTTTTTTTATGTATTTTTCGATTTAGCACAAGTAAAATAAATTTCCTTAATTAAGTACACAATCACTTTATCATCAAACATATACCAACGGTGAGAAAGCAAAATGATCAATCAAACTTTATATATCAAATGAAAATAAGTTTGATCACTAAAGTAGAAAAAATGTCAATAATTTAAGGTTATAATTTATATTTAAGTTTAATTTTTAATTTTATGTCATTAATTTATGACGTGACAGATTCAATTGAATGAAAATAAAAAAAATTAATAATTTAATAATTTAATTGAAAAAATTAAAAATTTGATGTTAATAATTTAGGATAATTATTTATATTTAAGCCTTTTATAAACTAATTTTTTTGTAAGTGGCAGGACAGGACTCCTCGACAAGACTTACTAAATAAGACGAGGGGGTACAAATGTAATTACAATTATAAGTAGAAAACTAGGGTTTGGTGATTTGAAAGTCACTTCCTCCTCACCAGCCCTCTTGGTCTGGCTATATATATAAACGGCAGCAAAGGCTTCTCCTTCAAATATTCAGAGGTTTATGTGGTTGTGCCTGCACCTCTTTCATATTTATATCTCAAATGCTATATATATATATATATATATATATATATATATATATATAGATTTTGTATAAACAAATAAATTGCATTAATTTGATTTTGATTGGGCAGTGATGAGTACTGATGAAAGTCATGCACCACTCTGATTTTATCATTGATGACAAGCTTTCTCTTACCCATTTTTTCTTCTGAGCCCATTTCTTCCTGCTTAATCACTGGATATATATATATATATACTTATTTAATTTCTGATTTTATTAATTTTTGAATTTTATGTCTATATGCATTAGTATGAAAAATATTGGATGATGGAACCAAGTGATGTGATCTTTGAAAAAAGATCAAACCATGATGCGGACCGTACAAGCTCTAAAATGCTTCTGGGGATACACTTTTGGTCTCTGATGGTTCTCATTTCTTTCTTCTTAGTTGTTCCAGAAATTAGATGTTCATTTCGACTTTTTTCAAGTCAATCTACGAAATTTCAAAGTTGAGTATTAATACAATTTTGTTCTAAGTTTTGAAAAAAAAATGATAATTAGCAATAAATGATAATTGTGCATCTGTTTAACCAAAAGGGATTTTTTTTTCCCCTGATTTTGGATAGACATTATTACTAGTAGTTCACGAACTCGTGATGTGTGTATAATTTATTTATTAAGGGTTGGATTTTACTGTCATTATAATTTTAGACTTGAATTATAAATTGATTATGCGATAGAATTTTCAATTTAGAATGAGAGTGGACAAGAGGAAGAACTAAAAAATGAGAATTAATATTTTCATAAGGCTCATACCATTCCGGGTCGGCTTTGCTCTAGATGAATCTGGTCTTGACCGAACATTATAATACCGATATGGGATTTACATTTATGTAGGTGAAGCTTTGTGAAAATATTATATTTATGTCGGACTGTGGGTGAAGTTTTGTGAAAATATTAATTTTTTTTGAAAATATTAATTTCCTAAAAAATAAGAGGAAATAAAATATAAATGTTGTTAAAAGACGTACTAATTATTTTTTATTTAAAAAAATTATAGGTTAATCTCCAGATATCTTTCTATTTTTCTTGATTGAACCTTCTGCAGATCTATACAAAATAAGATTGTAAAAATACGGCAAAATTAATGATTTGGACACCAAAGTTGGCACGTTTTAGTGAATATCTGATTGAACTTTTAATTTTTTATTTTTAAATTGGGTCAGTTAAAAAAAGTGATAGACGTTAATTTTTTGTCTATGTGGTGCTGAGGTGGCTAAAAAAATAAAAAATATTACTTATGTGGCAAAAAAAATCAAAAATAGATTTTAAAAATAAAAAAATTAACATTTTAAAGTTTTAAAAATCACAAAAACATAATAAAATAAAACAAAAAACTCTAGATTTTTAAAAAAAAACAAATTTTTTTTAAAAAAACTTTTTTTTTATAAAAATCTGTGTTTTTTAAAAAACTGTTTTTTTAAAAAAAACTTTTTTTTAAAAAAAATCTGTTTTTTTAAAAAGTCTGTTTTTTTTAAATCTGTTTTTTTTTTAAATCTGTTTTTTTTAAAAAAATGTACTTTTTTGTTTTATTTTATTATGTTTTTTTGTTATTTTTAAAATTTTAAAATGTTAATTTTTTTATTTTTAAAATTTATTTTTGATTTTTTTTGCCACATAAGCAATATTTTAAATTTTTTTGCCATCTCAGCGCCACGTAAACAAAAAATTAACGTCTGTTAATTTTTTTTAACGGAATGACACAATTTGAAAATAAAAATTAGTTCAGTGATTTAATTTGAAAAATTAAAAGTTCAATCGAATATTTAGTAAAACGTGTCAACTTTGGTTGCAAATCATTAGTTTTGCCGTAAAAATACTAGTTAAAATAATTCAGAGTTTCAAGTTTGCCACATGTTAAATAAGGAGGTCAAATAGAAGGAATTGCTTCCATTCAAAATTAGAGTTATTTTTGAAGTAATTTTCTGATTATGGTGATTTGGAGGAGAGCAGATTCTCTGTTTCTTTCGTGTTTCCTCATTTAAATTTTAACACATGTTTTTTTATTTAATTTTAAAATTTATTAGTCTAATTATTAGGTGTCAAAATTTAATTAGAGGGACACAAGGGGACAGAGAAATTGGGGACAATGATCTGCTCTAGATTTGGAGAAAGTAGTCACCAAATCATTGCCTCACGGAGAGCTGGCGTGCAAGGAAAAGGAAAAAGAAAAGAGAGAGTCAATTGCCTTGTGTCAATAAATGTTAGATTGTGGGGGTAACAAATGCCTGCTCAACGAATGTGGATCCGGTGAATCCGTCGGCTATTACATGTGAACCCATGACTAGCCCCCACACTTGAATCCCCACAATTGGGACCCACAGGACTTTCCCGATCATGTTCCTGGGCCTACAAACACAAGACATATCTCAACAACATTATTTTTCTTGCCTCATTTATTCATATGATCCCCCACCCCACCCCACCCCACCCCCTTTGGGGGCAGGGACATATGGCTGCTAATAATAATCTTTAGACAATCATTTCCCTTGTTCTGCTGCTCTTGTTGAATTTGGCGAGCGGACATTTCCGCAGACCCGCTCATTGCCTCTAACTTGATCATCTCTAATGTGGAGATATCCCCTAAACCATATGGAATCTCTTTCAGGTTTACGCAGTTTACCAACACTAAATGCTTAAGGCAGGGTAAGTATTCACTAGATACATTCCACGCTGTAATATACAGGCTCTTAAGCTTTAAGAACAAGATGATATCCGTGGGTTCTTTGACAAGAGGAAGATAAGCTCCACCCTGAATATATATGCCTCAAGTTCACCATTTTCCAAATACTACCGGGCAATACATTGCCAAAAGGTAGTCCTTTAACAATAAGTGTTTGTAGGCTGTGAAGACCAGAAATTGATGATGGTAGACTAGCCACAAAAGTCCAAAGGGCTAAGAACCTTAAATGAACTAGCAAGTTTATTTCATTAGGAAAGGATGAGACACCAATGGACTCTATATCCAACACTCAAGAATCTTGAATGCCTGATAGATAAACGATGAATTCTTCTCCAGGGATGGTTCTACATAATAGTAAGCATAGCACAAAAAAGAGTGAGTATACCAAGTAGAAGGCTCCGAAGTAATAATATATTATTGGAAACACGAGAATGAGTGCAAAGATGGCGATGCTTACATTTTGCAGTAATTGAAGAAGAAAAGGTCAAGAAATTCTTTTTATCCGCTTCTCTCGAGCATAATTCACGCAAAAGATAATGGATGCGACAAGATTTGATTCCACCATTAATCCTCCTTTGGGAAACAATTACGAGACTTCTATCAATTAAATCAATCACGCATTCCTCTGCAACATCCTCCAAGCATTTTTGCCCTTCTGGCCAGATAAACCCCTCAGAAATTTCAGAGTCTTCCCGGAATGCTCCCAAATATAGAAAGCAAGGTTTCAAGTGAAGTGGTAAGTGATTGTAACTCAGTGCTAGTGTATCCATGTACTTTTTGGGTCATCAACAAGACATGACCTTACACTTTGAGCAACTTGCTTCCAATTATCTTGTGTCTTGTCTCTCTTGGAGAGAATTCCAGCTACTACAACAATTGCAAGGGGTAATCCTTCACATTTCTTGGCTATTTGCTTTCCAATATCAATCAATGATACCTTTTGTTGAAAAAGATCCCAACTTTCTTCTGCAGTAAGAAAACGCAGAAAATGAGGAGGCACATCTGGTTTGACATGAGCAGCCAATTCTCTGAGCCAGCTAGTCAGAAGAATCCTGCTACAATTGTTATCATTCGGAAAAGATCTTCTCGTCCTCCCAGGCTCCCGTATCCCATATGTCATCAATGACTATGAGATATCTATTACCTTTTAACTGTCTATAGAGCTCTTCACATAACCTTTGCTCGCTCATTCTTAGCAGCTGATCTGTGAGTAGGAGAGCGGAATTCAAAATGCCAAGCAGCAAGCCTCTTTTTTGATATGTTTGAGATACAGTGATCCATGCACAAATATAGAAGTGATAAGTAACTAGAGAATCATTAAAAACTTTTTTGGCAAGAGTAGTTTTCCACAATCGCCATCGCCTCATCATCTAATCCGACAGTAATTTCTTCGACTTTAGGGAAGTTCCCTCTTCTTGAACTTCCATCAGTGGGATTTCCAGATTGCAAGACTTCGCTTCCTATATCGTTGCCATCAATCTCCATCACTTCTGTCTTCATAGATTTAACTTCTTCCATGACATGATCAAGCTTTAGAGAAAAATCATCGCACAAATGATCATCATTTTTCATAGCTATTGTGTTGACTACAAACAAATCGACCATAGATTCAGCCTCGTATGCCACATCCCCAATTTTCATCACCAGATTTTTGACTTTCTCATGCTCATAACAACTTCCCTCAGAATCTTTGAGAAAAGTTCTCAAAGAATCTTAGCTCGTCATAAAGAGATTGGATTTGATCCTTCTCAAGAAGAATAAAGGGGTTGCTGCAGTTTATTAGCTGCTTCAAGTTCTCCAAAATAAAATCTATAGCAGTATCTGTCATTTCTTCCCTTATTCCTGTGTTTTTTTTTCAGGTAAGTCCCAACTCTTGGAAGCTCTCAAACTTGAAGAAGTTGTTGTGCTTCTTCAAATTTTAATGAAGATGCTGAAACCACAATTGCAGAGAGAACATATTAGTGATGTAGATGTACACGCTGTCAGCAACAGTGACATGAATTATAAGAAAATATACTCCCTTTGTTGACCAGCCAAAAATCTTTCTTTTCAATGAATCCAATGTTAATTTAAGACCAAATTTAGTGAATGCAAGACCTGTTCTCAATTCTTTTCATAATCTTGGTTCTGGTTGTTTGAAGTATCTGTTTAGTTACCATTGAGATCACCCTCTGTCTGAAATCAGATGTCCCATACTATAGAGATAGAATAATGATCTTGTTTCTGGTTGTTCATGCTAGAAACATTGATCAAGGCTCTAAGCCAACTTTACATCTAAAAGAAAATTTTGAAATAAACCCTTAAAGTTAAACCAAGCATAAGGTTTAAGCATTAATATTATATAATCATTCTCAAATCCTACCATCGACTCAGGGACGAAACCAGGATTTGATCTTGGGGGGCCAAAAATTTTTTGCTATATCAATATCATTATGTACTTGCAAAGTAATTAGTTAATGATCAACAACCAATAATCGCGGAGGTTCCAGCATAAAAATTAAGCCCCATTCAGACATTAAAACAAACATCTTCGTGTATCAAATTATCAATCAAGAATACTTCGTCTTCAGCCATTAAAACAAAGTAACAAACATCTTCATGTATTAATAAAGAAGACTTCTTTTCCTCAGAAAGCTTCTTATAATTGACCAAAATTTGACACCCAACAATTCAATTTATAAACACTTAAACACAAACCCCCATATAAGGAAATTCAATTATAACAACCATTATAAATTTATAATTTCTCAAGAATCTGTTATTTCGTCAAACCCATAAAGTAAAATATATAGTAAACTTGCTAAAACACAAAAGGACATTATTTATGGCCAATCAGATTGAAAATAAAGAGCTACGAAAAGTAGACTGAGCAAATTTATTTGGGACACTGAAGAAAAATTGTTATATAATGTAATGAACTGGAAGTTCAGAACTAGGATTTAACTAAGAATTTCAGAGAATAGGTAGAAGATTCAGAGAGAGAAGCAAAATTGGGGAAGATATAGACAAAGTCAGAAAAATAAGGGAGAAATGAGATTCATTATATCATTCATGTCCTCAGCATTACAATGTGATACTATTTATAGCTAAACCATTCTCTCTAAGCAGCACGCAAATGATGCCCAACAGAAATGGACAAGCTTAAGGACTAAAGTAACCTCACTAATACAAGAGAATGACAATATTACCCTGATATAACCAACTAAGGATAACACTAAAATAAACCTACTAATTAGCAGAAATGTATGACCATTCCATCATGGTAGCATCCTTACAGTCCACCCATCATCAAAACAACCTTGTCCTCAAGGTTGGAAGTGAGGGAATTGCTTGTGAAAATTTTTCCAATCTTCCCAGGTGGCTTCCGATGGTAGAGTGTTGGACCACTGCATCAATACTTCAACAGCTGCAGCATTTTTCTTCTTAACCATCTTTCTATCCAATATAGCTAATGGTTCCACCAAAAATTGACCTTGTGCATCCAAATAAGGAAGATCAACAAAATTGGAACAATTTGAGCCAATTTTCTTCTTAAGAAGGGATACATAGAAAATAGGATGGACTTTAGCATGTGAAGGTAATTGGAGTCGATAAGCCACAATCCCAATCTTCTCTAGTACAGGAAAAGGCCCAAAATATTTGGGAGCTAATTTACCAAGGACATTCTGAGATAATGTAGATTGTTTGTAAGGTTTAATTCTCAAGTATACCAAATCACCTACCAAAAATGATCTCTCACTTCTTGACTTGTCTCGCATAGTACTTCATTCTAGATTGAGCAAAGAACTAAGTTATGTTTAAGAAGTCAAGAGTTTGAGTTCTGTCTTTACAAAAGTTCCTTGTGGCGGTGGTCATGGACTTGTTGATGAAAGTTCAAAGTGGAGGTTTATAGCCCACTATGATAATGCGTATTGTCTACCACTCTCGGCGATGGAAGCCATGATAACCAACTCTTAGGCCTCTCGAGATATCATGCACCTTAAGTAGCATTCCAACACTTGGTTGCCTTTTCACCATCCCCATCGATTGTGGGTGGTAGCGAGCTCAAATGAAGTTTGGTACCCACCAACTTGAAAAGTGATTGCCAAAACAAGCTCACAAATATTTTGCCTTTATCAGATACAATGGTTGAAGGAAATCCACGGAGCATGCAAATATTATTGATGTATACTTGGGTTAATTATCGAAAGCAGTAAAAGGATGTTGGAGAGGTATGAAATGGCCATATTTAGTCAACCTATCTACCACAACCCATATAATCAGATAACCTTTAGATTGTGGTAACCCTTCAATGAAGTCCATAGATATATCAATCCATGGTCCTCCAGTATAGGCAAAAGGATCGCAGAAGACCACTCGTAAAGCCTTAGTCTCATGTTTTTGTTTCGATGCACATCACATTCTTGTACAAATCTGGGGACCAAAAGAAGTAATTACTAAATCTCTCATAAGTTCTTTTTATGCCGTAATGACCCCCATGGGAGAGTCATGAAACTCAGTCAATAGCTTGGTTCTCAAAGAAATATCTGGCCCAATTACCAATCTATCTTGGAATTTAAGCCTACCATGCATGATGAAAAGTATAACCAGGTAATGATTGTGGATCCAATTGCAGATGAACAATTATGTCCTTCAATCCAGGTTCTAATTCCCAAGATTGAGTTATCTCTGTGATCCAATGAGAAATGTCAGAGAAATAAGAACACAAGTATGTATCCATTTCGAAGTATCAACCTTGTCTTGAAAGGCAATCTGCAGCCTACATTCTCTTTTCCCTTTTATACACTATCCCATAGTCTAGTCCCATCAATTTAGTAATCCACTTTTGTTGGTTAAGAGTGGTTACCCTTTGATCTAAAAGATACTTTAAACTATGGTGATCAGCTTTATATGAGTACCTTATTACCCAATGTATAATGTCTCCATTTAGTAGTAGCAGATGATGACCGCCATCAAGTCTTTCTCATAAGTGGACCAACCCAAGTGTTTTGCGTACTATAGCTTTTACTTGAGATAAGCAATGGGTCTTCCTTATCGCATCAATATAGCTCCTATATTCCAAAGATGAAAGCATCGGCCCAAAAACAAATGGCAATTTAAAATTAGGCATACTAACACGGGATCTTTAACCATAGCTTCTTTAAGTGCCAAGAAAGCTTAGTAGCCCCTTCATGTCACTCGAATATGTCCTTCTTTAACAATTCAACCAATGGTTTTTCTAATTAACCCATAATTGTGAATAAATTTCCTGTAATAGCTTTTGTCAAACCCAAAAACCTCTTAAACTCTTAATGTTGGTAGGTAAAGGCCATTTGGTCATACAATTGATCTTATCGGATCAAGAGAAACCCCATGCTTATTAATAACATGCCTCAAATATTGAATCTGCTTAGTTCCAAACTCACATTTACTTCTCTTAGCAAAGAGTGAATTATCCTTTCAGAGTTGCAAAGTTAACTTCAAATGTTCTAAATGTTCTTCATAAGTCCTGCTGTAAACCAAGATATCATAAAAGAAAACTAGGATGAACTTCCTGAGATATGGCTTAAATATTTGAGTCATCAATGATCGAAAGGTAAATGTGCATCATTGGTGAGTCCAAATGGCATCATCAAGAATTCAAAGTGTCCTATAGGTGTCCTAAATGCAGTTTTAGGAATGTTTGAAGCATGAACTCTAATTTGGTGGTAACTAGATCTGAGGTCTAACTTGGAATACCACCTGGATCCATGTAACTCATCCATCAATTCATCAATGGCTGGTATTGGGAACTTGTCTTTAACTGTCATTTCATTTAGTGATCTATAATCCACACACATCCTCCAAGATCCATCATGTTTCTTTACTAATAATACTGGAAAACATAAGGGTTGTTGCTTGGTTGTATCACTCCAGAAGCCATTAATTCACTAACAATCTTTTCAATTTCTTCCTTTTGCACATAAGTGTTGAGAAATCAGTCTCTCACAAATACACTAAGATAAATACAAACACACTACTGTATGAGATATAAAATTAATAACACCAAAAATTTACGTGGAAACCCAACTGGAAAAACCACGGGGAGAGATCTCAGAAATAAACTATGAAAATAATATGGAGATTACAACCCTCTCCTCTACGAATGCTCTAACTGAGCTTTTCACTCTCTAACTCTCTTTTGCTTTGCTAAGCTTGTTGTGGTGGTGTTTTTGGTGTGTCAAATCTTTAGGCTTTGGCTGCCCTTTTATAGGAGAAATTAGGGGAGAAGAATTAAATGAGGAAGGTGGAAAAAAATGGAGAAGGCAAAATGGGGAAGGCCAAATGGAGAAGGCCAAAAACTGAAGGCCAAATTCAAAGGGCCATGACTTGACCAAGACTTTGACCAACAATCTCCACCTTGGCTTGCATTTTTCAAATACTGTGAACTTCTTTGTGTCTGTGAATGTATCCCTCTCCCTGGATACTCCACCACAAAACTCAGCATTCGACGAAGTGAATTAATTCCAAGCAGTGCTTGAACTTTTCTGCTGTAACTGACTTTGTAAGCATATCTGCGGCATTTTCCTTTGTGTGAACTTTGCGAACTGCAATGTCACCATTGTTTAGCCACTCACGAATCTTGTGATACCGAACATCTATATGTTTGGTTCTGGCATGGAACACCTGGTTCTTTGCTAAATGAATAGCACTTTGACTATCACACTGAATCAGAATACTGCCTTGTTTGAAACCTAGTTCTTTAACTAGTCCCTTAAGCCACAAAGCCTCCTTGCTTGCCTCTGTTAATGCCATATACTCAACCTCTGTTGTTGATAATGCTACCGTAGACTGTAACACTGACCTTCAACATATACATCCTCCACAAAAGGTGTATACAAATCTCGTCAGTAGATCTCCTCAGATCTAAGTCTCCAAAGATAATCCGAATCAACAAACCTCAGAATCTCACTTATCATGTATCACGATCAAACATAAGACCGTAATTGGTTATACTGCTAGATAACGGAAAATCCATTTTACAAAGATTCCAATGCTCTTTTCACTGGATTTGCCATATACCGCTAACCACAATCGATCAAGTGTGAGATATCTGGCCTTGTACATACCATAGCGTACATTAAACAACCCATCGCATTTGCATACGGTACTTTGGACATATACTCCACCTCATTCTCTGTCTGTGGGCTTAACTATGAAGATAACCTGAAATGTGCTGCCAACGGAGTGCTAACTGGTTTAGCATTGTTCATGTTAAACCTCTCCAAGACCTTCTGCACATATCCTTTCTGAGTTAGCCACAAATTTCCTGCCTGACGATCCCTGTGAATTTCCATACCTACGATCTTCTTGGCTGACCCAAGATCCTTCATGTCAAATTCACTGCTTAACAAATTCTTTAGCTGAAGAATATCTGACTTCCTCTTTGTTGTTATCAACATGTCATCGATATATAACGTCAACAATACTAGAGAGCCATCATCAAGGGATCTGAAATACACACATGGATCATACTCCGAACGAGAGTAACCATGAGCCACCATGAAGTTGTCAAACTTCATATACCACTGTCTTGGGGACTGCTTCAAACCATAGAGAGACTTCTTCAAACTGCAAACCAAACCCTCTTTCCCTGGTTCAATAAACCCCTCAGGCTGCTTCATGTAGATCTTTTCTTCTAAATCACCATGGAGAAAAGCTTTTTTCATATCAAGCTGTTCTAACTCCATATCCTGTGATGCTACAATAGATAAGATCAACCGAATCGACGTGTGTTTCACAACTGGTGAGAAGATCTCATTGTAGTCGATTACCTCTCTCTGAGAGAATCCCTTTGCCACTAATCTGGCCTTGAATCTTTCACCTTCTTTATCAGACTGAGCTTCCTTTTTCCTGAACACCCACCTGCATCTTATAGCCTTCGATCCTTTTGGAAGTTGAACTAACTCCCATGTCTGGTTCCTCTATAAAGACTCCATCTCTTCTGCCATCGCTATCGCCCATTTATCATTATCATCGGACTGAATAACATCCTGATAACTAGTTGGATCTCCACTACCAGCAATCAAGGAAGAGGCAACCATGTCTTCAAACCCATATCTCTGCACTGGTTTACTGACTCGCCTTTCCTGATCTCTAACAAGATTATAGGACCTCTCTTGGGGATCTGAAGGTTGATCATCTTCAATCTCTTCAGGAAGCTCCACCTCAACTGGGTGTTTCTGCAATTGACTTGCTGCAGATTCTTCATTCTCGGACTTGTTCAGCATGTGTTTCTCATTGAACACCACATCTCTGCTGACAACCTTCTTCTTAGATACTGGATCCCATAACCTGTATCCCTTGACACCATCTTCATATCCAAGGAAAATACACTCTTTTGACCTTGGATCAAGCTTGGGCTGTCGCTTCTTGTTCGGCAGATGAGCATAAGTCGGACAACCAAAGATTTTCATCACGTAAAAATCAACCGGTTTCCCACCCATGCCTCTTCTTGGGATTTTGTAATCAATTCCTCTTTGAAGGAGATCGATTTATCAGATAACACGTTGTGTTGATTGCCTTAGCCCAGAAACTCTTGGGCAATCCTGCATTCAACCTCATACATCTGGCACGTTCCAATAGAGTTCTGTTCATCCTCTCGGCAACCCCATTTTGCTCTGGAGTTCTTTTGACTGAGAAGTGACTGGTGATACCTTCATCCTGGCAGAACTGTAGGAATGACCTGTCCTTGTATTTTGTGCCATTATCTGATCTAAAATACTTCAACTTCTTTCCGGTCTGGTTCTCTACTTAAGCTTTCCACTGCTTGAAGATTCTGAAAACCTCGGATTTCTGCTTCATAAAATACACCCATACCTTTCTGGAGTAGTCATCTATAAAGCTAACAAAATAATGGGCTCCACCCATCGACGTATGCTTGATCGGGTTCACACATCCGAATGTACATAATCAAGTACATTCTTACTGGTATGTGCTCCTGCCTTGAAACTGACCCTCCGTTGTTTGTCGTACACGCAAAACTTGCAAAATTCCAAACTGCACGTTTTGACACCTTTCAGCAACTGCCTTTTGTGAAGTTCTTTCATTCCACTTTCACTCAAATGACCAAGTCGCATGTGCCATAATTCTGTGCTATCACTATTGGAATTATCCTGCACTGAATTTACTGCTCCACCAGCAACTATGTCCCCTATCAACTTGTAGAGGGTGCCCTTCTTCTGTCCCTTCATAATTACCATCGAGCCCTTGGTAATTTTCATGACACCATCTCTTACTGAGATACTGCAGCCTATAGAGTCAAGTATTCCAACCGATAGCAAGCTCTTCTTCAATTCTGGAATATACCTTACATCACCCAATGTTCTGACAACTCCGTCAAATATTTTAATTTTGATGGTGCCTATCCCAGTAACTTTGCAGATTGCATTGTTACCCAATAAAACTGTACCACCATTGCAGGATGTAAAAGTATCAAACCAATCCCTATGAGGGGACATATGAAAAGAACAACTGGAATCCATGTACCAATCTGTAAGGCTGCCGCTGTCTCTAACAGATAAGAGATCACCTTGTGAAGCTTCATTTTTTGTCACTGTGTACAACTCTCCATCGCTGCACACATCTGCTTGCTCAGCAACATTAGCAGATTTTTCAATCTGCTTTCCTTTCTTCTTGTTATCTTTCTTCAACAATGGACACTGATTTTTGTAGTGGCCCTTCTCGTGGCAATGATAACATTCAACCTGAGATTTATCCTTCTTTCATGTTCTCGCTTGAGACTTTTCTCGTTCCTTGTCGGAATACTTCTTTCGATTAGGACCCCTGCCACGCCCATCTAAAAAAGTAAGAAGATTATCTCCTTGATCTCTGGAAGTAGTGCCCCTGAACTTATCCTCGTCCGTAATCACGACATCACATCGTCAACTGCAAGCTTTTCCTTCCCTACAAGGAGTGTAGTCTGGAGAGTTGAGTATGAATCTAGTAGAGAGACAAGAAGCAATAAGGCTTTATCTTCTTCGTCCAACTTCACATCAATACTGGTTAGTTGGGTCACCAATCTATTAAACTCATTAATATGATTGGCCAAATCTGACCCTTCTTCCATCCGAAGCCGGTACAATTCCTTCTTCAAATATAACCGATTTGACAGAGACTTTGACTTGTAAACTTTCTCAAGTTTCTCCCACAAGTCCTTCGAAGAGGTTTCTGTCAAAACCTGATATTTGATCTGTGGCGCCAAACTCAATCTGATTGTTGCTGCTGACTTTAGCTTCAAGTTCAGCCCATTTTTCATCCGTCATAGTACCGGTTTCTTCCTTCTAGTGCCTTTTGTCAATCCTTGTTGAGCCAATACTTCTTTGATCAGACACGCTAAATCATCAAATTTGACTTCATCACAAATGGTTCAACTTCATACCTCGCACTTGTGCTTGCCATCTTCGTATTCGTGACCTGCCTAATTTCTCTTTAAATGGATCGTTGGCATGAACCAAGAGCTCTGATACCAATTGTTGAGAAATCAGTCTCTCACAAATACACTAAGATAAATACAAACACACTACTGTATGAGATATTAAATTAATAACACCAGAAATTTACGTGGAAACCCAACTGGGAAAAACCACGGGGAGAGATCTCAGAAATTCACTATGAAAATAATATGGAGATTACAAACTCTCAACTTAGAAATAAACTAACTGTTTATTTCTCGCTACACCCTCTCCTCTACGAATGCTCTAACTGAGCTTTTCACTCTCTAACTCTCTTTTGCTTTGTTGAGCTTGTTGTGGTGGTGTTTTTGGTGTGTCAAATCTTTAGGCTTTGGCTGCCCTTTTATAGGAGAAATTAGGGGAGAAGAATTAAATGAGGAAGGTGGAAAAAAATGGAGAAGGCAAAATGGGGAAGGCCAAATGGAGAAGGCCAAAAAATGAAGGCCAAATTCAAAGGGCCATGACTTGACCAAGACTTTGACCAACAATAAGGATACCTGATTTTCCTTCAAATTAATGTGGTGGTCATGAGATCTGTTTGGAGGTAGACCTTTTGGTTGTTTGAAGATTGAGGAATAAGATTGCAACACTTCCTCCAACTAACCTTGAGATTGGTTCTCCTCTATGTTATTCCCATTCACAACATCTGATTCCATGACCTCAGTATTTTTCTTTCAGGGCTTCTTGAACCATTCCAAAAAGGTATCCAAAGTAGCCATGAGTTGTAGGCTTCCGCTATCAATTAAGATTCTCAACAGTTTCTCATTAGCCATTCCCACAATTCTTATAGTATTGTTAACACTGTGTCCAGACAAAGCATGAAGTGTGATATGAGCTTCCTGTTGCTCAACAGTATTCCCATCTGCTTCTAATTCTTCATCATCACAGCACTCCTCATTGTCCCCATTCTTGTTGTTATCTTCAATAGAGGGTAGCATCATAAAAAGTCATGGTTTTCACATTGATGTCCCACGGTATAAGGTTCATCACAAGAAAAACATAGTTTCTTCCACTTCTCAGAAATTTTCTCCCTTGTTAAACCCCTAGTAGGTAATGATCTCCATGCTTGGAGAAACAGCAGAACCACCCTCACTAGTTTTGATGTTAGTCATATTGCTGCCCTTTTGACAACCCCCCATGACTGATCCGATTCCCAACCTACTTTTCTTTAACCAAACCTCCAACTTAGCTTGCTCCACCCTAGCTAGTCTGATTAGGTCTTTAAGAGTAGTTATTTTTAACTCTTGAACACCTAATCTGATTTCCTCCTTTAAGCCTCCCATAAAACAATCCATAAAAATGACTCATTCAACACGTAATTCCTTAACAAAGGCTCAACTCTTTAACTCCTCGAATTTTCTTCTATATTCATCTACGATCCAGTTTTACAAGAATTTATTAATTCTCCTATCGAATTGATTTGAACTTCGTGACTAAATCTAGCGATAATTTCTTCAATAAATCGCTTCCAAGTCAATTCATCTCCTTCATGTATAAATCCGAATACCACTCCTCACCTCACCTTTTAGGTTCATAGTAGCTAAATATAACTTTTGGTGTTCAAAGAACTATGTGATGAGAAAACAACTTATTACATTTCCTAATCCATGATCTAAGGTTAGTTCCATTGAATTTAGGAAATTCAAACTTGATAGTTCTAAATATGTTGTTGCTAGATTTTTCATTACCGATTCTCCTTCAAATGATCCCGTGATGTAAGGATCTGGACTATTGAAAGTACTGGTATATTCTTTGGTTTGAGGTACCCTAGCGGAAAGGAGAGCTTCAATTCCTTCATCATTTGCTCAAAGTCCTGTTTGATGCTAACAACCGATTCTCGTGAATCGAGTTCTCAATTATTGAAATAAATTGGTATGCTCAGTAACTTGAGTTTCCAGATTACTAAGGCGTTGATTGTTAGTTGCCATGAATGGATTGAGTGGCTTTGATACCAATTGTAATGAACTAGAAGTTCAGAACTAGGATTTAACTAAGAATTTCAGAGAATAAGTAGAAGATTCGGAGAGAGAAACAATATTGGGGAAGATATAGATAGAGTCGTAAAAAATAAGGATTTAAATGAGATTCATTATACATTCATGTCCTCAAATTACAATGTGATACTATTTATAGCTAAACCATTCTCTCTCAAGAGCACACAAATGATGCCTAAATGTAAATGGACAAGCTTAAGGACTAAAGTAACTTCACTAATACAGAGAATGACAATATTACCCTTATATAACCAACTAAGGATAATAGTAAAATAAACCAACTAATCAGCATAAATGTATGACCATTCCATCATGGTAGCATCCTTACATATAACTTGGCGGAAGGAAACTCACCTCTCCAAGGAAAATTAGAAAAGTTTCGTAGTAGTAGTAGTAGTAGTAGTAGTAGATGATCAAACAGAGAAAATGATGGTGCAAAAGAATGAAGTGACTCTAGAGGAGCCAAGGAAGGACCACGCCTGACACCACCACGGAGCAGTCGAGCAGCGGAACATAGATAGTTGGATTTCAGATTTGCCGATTTGGATTTTCGGAGGGTAAAATGCAAATGTGGCCACTGAACTTTAGGTGTTTTTGGGTATTGAATCCCTTTAAAATTTGGATATTGAGCCCCCAAGCGCCACATGAGCATTGACATGCCTACGTGGCAGATCTGACATGGGCATTTTTTATTTCGAACTCAAAACCCCAGTTTGAAACTTTGGTCATATGACCACTCGAGCACCACGGGCCTAGCTATTAATATGGATTAACCTTTATAACGAAACAATTCATTTTCCCCAAAAAAATTAAAAGACAAAAAAGATCATTAAGATTAACTGAGTTACACCATCATCTTTGTCTCTCTCTCATCTAAAGCTCAATAATTTCAAATCTCCAAAAGTTAGGGTTTGCTAAATTAAGAAGTGTTGCTAGTTTTGTGGAATATGAAACAACCAAAACCAGGAAATCGCACCCTTCAAACTCCATTTCTCTCACTCATGGAAGACGATGACGAGTTCGGAGATTTGTATATGTATGTCCTTGCACCCTTTACGATTTCCTCTGCTCCTCACACGTGGCTCCATATTTCCTAGGCTTCGACCCCAAAAGTTCCGATTCGAAGTGGCGGCTAGGGATTTAGAGAGTGATGGTGACGTGAAGCTACAAGGTATCCAGAAAAAGGGTTTTGAATATTCAAATTTAATAGACGAGTCTTAGATTTATGTACTTCATCACCGATTAAGAGAAAGAGAAGGAAGATTGGATCAATTCGATCGGGAGGTCAATTGTTCAGAACTCTCTCTCGGGTAATGATAAAGAAGTGTAATAAAACCTTCTAAACATTGAAATTCTCTTTGTTGAGTTAAGTCTCTGATGATGCGTCTATTTTTTTGGTTTCATGAACATTACCTAGATTTAACTATTAGGTTTGTGGAATCCTTTGAGGATTTGGCTCTAAGATTGTTTGTTGATTAAAATTTCTTGGTTGGTTGTAGTATTGTACATGGGCTGATTTGGGGGTTCCCCTTCCTACAGGTGTTTCAATGGCTGATTTTTTTGTGGGTTTCTTATATAGGATGCTGCTTGTACAAAAGGGTTCCATCCCTTGTTTCTCTTTGATCGTTGTAAAAGTAATGTGCTTGTTATTCACTTCTGACAAATGAAATCAGTAGATTCTAAAATGAAAAAATTAGGTATTTTATTATTATTATTATTATTATTATTATTATTATTGTTATTATTATTATTACTGATATTATTGATTATTGTTATTATTATTGATATTATTATTATTATTATTATTATTATTATTATTATTGTTATTATTATTACTAAAATTATTGATTATTATTATTATTATTATTGTTGTTGTTGTTGTTGTTGTTGTTGTTGTTGTTGTTATTATTAGTAGTAGTATTGTTATAAATATTTATCAAAATAATTCCCCTCCCCCTCTGTTTGTCATCTCTTTTTGTTTTATTTAGTTGTTATGAATTGATTTAGTATATAGCAATATTATTTGGGTAATTTAGTAGTTAAGCTTATGGTGCTCAAGTGGTCACTTGGCCAAAACTTCAAACTTGAGGTGCCACGTGTGTGCCACATAGGCAGGTTGTCGCATGTGGCATCTGGGGGCTCAATATCCAAATTTTTTTTTACAGATTTGCGTTGACCAAAAGAAAGGGACTCAATATTCAAAAACACCTAAAGTTCAGTTGTCACATTTGCATTTTACCTAATTTTAGATAAACCTTGTGTACTGAACATAATAAATTAGAGTTAACCTAACCTATAATACATATTGGGCCAGGCCTCAAACAATAGATATATAATAAATTAACAAGTGGGCCTAAAAAATTTCAAATCTTGGGGGGTCATGGCCCCCTCCAGCCCAAGATTAGTTTCGTCATAATGATCGACTCTTCTATTTACAATTTGTACCCCAACCCAATTTAGTGACATCCTTCAACTTATAATATTGGCACATTACACAAGTTGTCAATTTGCAATTTTGTATTTCCTTTGACTTTCATCAAAGGTGTTTTATTTATTTATCTAACAAAATACAATTGATTTTGAATTTCTCGTTCACCATAATAAATTATCTTGGCCGTCCAAAGTTTGGAATAAATTCCACCGTCCATATAGTGCCGGAGGCACGGTACATAACTAGTATATGTATATATATATATATATGTGTGTGTGTGTGTGTGTGTGTGTGTGTGTGTGTGAAATGATCCATAGCCTGTATTTGCTATGGAATAAAAAGTGGCATATAGCATTTATACCTTCCGTTTAAGAAATGAAGGGCTGAGATTAAAATTAAAAACACGTCGTCCGCTAGAATTACTAGCGGACGTGGTGTTTGAAATATTATGTGACATTTAAGTCATCTATCTCTGCATTCTCTGAATTTACAACTTTTGAAAAATTGTAGCCTCCAAATATTTGGCCTGCAGATCGAAAAGGTGAAGGATGACGAATAGATTAAGCATTGACCAACAATCATTTAAATAGCAAAATCATTGACTTTCAAGGTCTGAACTTTATTTTGAATTTCATTTCGTCTTGATTTATATTTGAATTTATTGTAATGTTAATTTAACTAATAATATTATATCTGAATCTCCAGGTGTATTTTCTTGATGGTCAAAGAAAGCTTACCTGCAATTGAGGGCTCTGCTTTGTGTTGGTTTAAATTGGAACACAGGAATTGGAACAATTGAGGGCCCTGTTTTGTGTTGATTTAAATTGATCATTCCTTGTGTTGTCATATGTTTCTGCAAGAAACTCTATTTTGTGCTCATTTGGTGAGCCTCTCTTTTCATAACTTAGTAGAAGGTTATAAATGGATTTGCTTCCTAGATGTTCTGCTAGAGCTTTTGGTGTCCACCCTTTTGCATCTGGTTTGTTCATATTTGCTCCTCTTGTTGGTTATGCTTAAAAATTATGGTTTTATCAAAGTCCCACATCGGCTATTTATTTCTGTAACTCCTAATTTAATTGGTATTTATTTTTGTAACCCTCAAGTTAATTCCCTAGCCGTTTTGAGCTTTTATTATCATTATTTCTCTCATAAACCTTATTTATCTCTGTTGTAACTCCCAAGCGTTCCATTATAAGTGCGTGCATAAAACGTTTTTTGTGGGTGGTAATTGTTTTTGAAAAAAGAAATTGATACACAGCAGAATGAGCTTCTTCTTTTCCTTCTCTCTAAAATCAGAATCAGTTCGTATATATCAACTCTGTTAATTAGGCAATTCACATAGACAAGTCCAAAGCCTCCTTCCGTGAGTACACACGATCGGAGACTTCGCCGTTGAATCCTGGAGAGTGACCGCCAGAATTTGTTTTGTACCATGATTATTATCAATGTGGTAAATCACTTTTTAGACAAAGATGGTATGTCTTCGCCTCGCTTTTTCCAAATTAAGTTGTTCCAATTTACTATATTATTTATCTTGTTAATTGCTATTTTTTCCAACAATCTAAAAAGTGATTTCATCTATTAACAAGAATACATGTTGTTTTAGTTAGAAACTATGAATTTGGAATGTTAGGATGTTTTGCTAATGTTGTTTCTTATATGTTTAAAACATTCATTGGGGTTAGACTATGTGTCTATTGATCATATATTTGATATATATGATTTTTTTTATATACAATATGTCATAATTGTATGTAGCTAAAAGCTCCTTTTCTTATTACGGTGGACTCTGCAACCACCACACAGCTGTAGATAAATCACTGCCCACAGCTTATATGCAATACCCCACCATCGCACTTTGAACACTCCTATTGTAAACTATGTGATGAACCTAGAAGATTTGAAGGATATAGGATAAGCCTATAGGCTAAGAATTAGTAACAAAGGGGTTGGATTCAAAATTCTGCAATTAATCCTTAACTGCAGTCTGCAATCATGAACACTGGCAGTAATTAGTCATTGTTAGGGAGGATTTTGGCTAATACTTGAAGTCGTAACCGAGAACGTTACAAGTAGATAAACTGGGAGGATGGTTTTGCATATTAGTCATTGTTAAAAATAAAAAATATGACAACTTGGAAGCTTTGGAATTGGTTCAGTTAAACACAGAATGAAAATAGATTATTTACTAAGTAAATTTTCAGCTAAATGAAAGGGTTGAATTAGTTGATAGAAAGGTTACCAATTCTGATCTTCAACTAAAACCTAGTCATTTTGGATTGCCTGAATCCGAGGTTACACAATTATTTGTTAAGGTCAGATTAGTGTTTACAATCTTATTGATTCAGGTTAAAAATAAATTGATTTATTTATTACTCCTTATTAATTACAAAGTTAAATAAAAATAAATATATTCATATATTTTGGTGTCATTAAAAGAGTTTAATGTGTAAATTAAATGAGTTATAATTAATATATTTATTGAGATTTTGTAACGGTTAAATTAATATTAATTATTGAGATATTAATAATATATTACCGTTGCATTAATATAGAGCGTGCCGTTGCATTAATATAGAGCGTGTCGTTGCCATATATCTTTGTGTTATATATATTATCCTTTGACAGTAGTGTATCATTGCTATCTTTGTATATATATAATATAAGGGGCACAAAGGTGATCATGCATGGAATTTTGATGACTACAAGTCTATAACAATTATATATATCCCTTATAAATGATCATAGCCACAATTAGCTGCTAGCTAACATCCGGAAAATTACAGTTATTGGACGGTATTTCACACACTTAACGTCCCACAAACTATTTGAAGGACTTCCCTTAAACACGTCCAGTAAATTGTTTGAAGGTTCATGATATGTTTTATCTAGGCTGTCTATTGGTATTTGTAGAAGCTATAACTACTAAAAAAAAAACATGCAGTGCATTTGTTATTATTGTTGAGAATCTACTATTAATTGAGTAATATTGTCTGCTATTTAATTCTTTTGTTAATATTTTTGAAATATTAATTGTTGGTGCTTGGAATTAAATTATCATGTTGTAATAACACATGTACCCTTGTTCCTAGTGAGGTGATTTATTGAATTATTACCTAAATTCACGTCTTATGAGCTGAAAGATTAATGGTAAATAATTGAGCATTTATATGAATTGTGACGAAGTATTACTTCTGTTTTTATGTTCTATTATTTTATGTTAATTTGGTTCATGTGGCAAAGATGATGAACAATGATGATAATTCTAGATATAATCAAATCTATCTCATTGCCTTTAAAAGATGAAGCGGAAGAAATGTTTATTAAATAAAACTGAGGTTGAAAATTAGCTAGAAAGGAAAAATAGAACACTTAAAGATATGATGAATGTCATGTTAATTAGCTTTAACTTACCTTCTAATATGTGGGGAGAAGCTTGTCTTTCTAAATAATCAATTTTAATAGAGTTCCACATAAAAGGATAGACTCTTTACCATGTCAATTATGGAAGGAACATGCACCTAACTTGGGGTAACCAGTTAAAAAAAAGGAATAAAATTTGACATAAAATAATAGTTTGTATTTTTACTGGATATGTTTCAAACAGTGTTGCATATAGACTTTTGATAACTGAAACTTATGAAGAAGCAATGGAATCATTTGATGCAATCTTTTGAAAAGATGTCATTAATAGTGAACTAGAATCCATTATGAGTAATTATACATGAGAGCTAGTTATTTTGCCTAAAAGATGTAAATCTATTGGGTGTTTAGAAAGAAGTTAAAAGATGATCGGTTTATTGATAATTTTAAAGCAAGTTTTTCTGTACTTGTGGTTATGTGTTAATGTTCAGTGTTATGTGAAATACTTGAGAATTGTTTTAATGTGCACTTCGTGCAACAATGTGATAATAATTGTTAATAGTATGTTGATGATTTAAGTTAATTGTTCTATGTGAACTATATAATTTGAGAAATGCGAAGTATGAGCATTATGAAGCATGTATCAGATGTCAAGCATGTATAAATGTACAATATGAGAAAGATGAAGAATGTATAAAATATGAATTATACATAAACTGTGAAGCATGAGAAATGTGATATATGCATGAGATATAAATCATGAAAATTGTGATGTGATTATATGTGGATAATTTGCTGATATTTGGTACCGATGAGAAAGTTGTGAAAACTATTAAAAT
This sequence comes from Panax ginseng, assembly GCA_020205605.1. NCBI lineage: Eukaryota > Viridiplantae > Streptophyta > Magnoliopsida > Apiales > Araliaceae > Panax > Panax ginseng. The sequence continues at coordinate 49,369,975 of CM035132.1, forward strand.
ATTTTTTATTCTCTAAATTTGACATGAAAAACGAACTTGATTCTTGGCATGAGAATTAATAAAAATGCACATGGTTTGTTTTTATTATGTGGAATTCGTAAGAAATTTAATTTCTTTAATGAAGAGCCATTAGAAACACCTTGTGACTCTAGTATGTGCATTTAAAGAAAAATAAAGGGGTTTGGTATTGCACAAACTGAAGGTGCCAGAATCATTGATAGTGTAATGTACTTAATGAATTGTACTCTACATGATGTTGAATATTTCATTAGTAGACTTAACAGATATGGATTATTAGAAAAATGTACACTTACATTAACTGTTCTTCTTAAATACCTCATTAGACGTGACAACGCATTCCAATGAACTTGTGAAGGATATTGTGATGCTAATTGGGTATCTGCTAATGATGAAACAATTGTCTCTTGGAGATCTGCTAAACAAAATATACTGCTAAATCTACTATGTCTGAGTTTATTACGTTAGAATTGACAGGTACAAAAGCAGAGTGGCTGAGGAATTTATTGGAAGACATAACAATTCCTTCTATATCTCTGCATTGTGATTCTCAAGTTGCTATCGAACGAGTAATGAACCATGTGTATAATGAAAAAAAGAGACGTATGCGCTTGAGACACAATATTGAATGAGGACTGATCAGTGAAATGTGTTGTTTCCATGGAATTTGTGAGGTCTGAAAAGAACCTAGCGGATCCGCTTACAAAGGGATTGATTAAAAAGAGTGTTCAAGAAGCATCCAGATGGATGGGACTATTGCCAATATCTTGAGTAAGTAATACGCGATGGAAACCCAACCCATGTGATTGGAGATCCCATGAATTGGGTTCAATGGGTAACAATAAGTCACGTAATTACTTAATTATAGCACTACAATTATTTATATCCCTTCTTGTGTGCATGTGGTGCTTACTAACAAATTGTGATAAGATGAATCAGTTAGATTCTTAATGAAACTCATAGCCCTAAAGGGTGGTGTATGTCAGTATACAATTGATGGGTTTACCTATATAAAGGTGGAAGTGTAGGGCGCTTCCTATGAGAGTTTTTGGCATACTCTCTAGAGCCTTTATGAAAATCTGGGACATGGCGCATGGCCTAGAACGCGCCATGTGAGCGGACTTGTGTGGATTCAGGATTTTTAGATATGTGTGCAAGTCAAATTGATTGTATCATAGATAATAGGTTCAAGAATATAGTTCACCTATAATCTACAATCATGAGCTTGTTCCACTAAGTGTCGATTCAAACCCACAAGGTATCGACGTTATGTATCTAAAATTCATTGCCATTCTCACTTCTTTTAATTTGTCTTTCTTTGATTATTTTGAATCATGTGGGGGATTGTTGGTTATGCTTAAAAATTATGGTTTTATCAAAGTCCCACATCGGCTATTTATTTCTGTAACTCCTAATTTAATTGGTATTTATTTTTGTAACCCCCAAGTTAATTCCCTAGCCGTTTTGAGCTTTTATTATCATTATTTCTCTCATAAACCTTATTTATCTCTGTTGTAACTCCCAAGCGTTCCATTATAAGTGCGTGCATAAAACATTTTTTGTGGGTGGTAATTGTTTTTGAAAAAAGAAATTGATACACAGCAGAATGAGCTTTTTCTTTTCCTTCTCTCTAAAATCAGAATCAGTTCGTATATATCAACTCTGTTAATTGGGCAATCCACATAGACAAGTCCAAAGCCTCCTTCCGTGAGTACACACGATCGGAGACTTCGTCGTTGAATCCTGGAGAGTGACCGTCGGCAACCCATTTGTACCATGATTATTATCAGTGGGGGCGAAATCACTTTTTAGGACAGTAGATGTGTTACGCCTCGGTTTTTCAGTTAAGTTGTTCCAATTTACTATGTTATTTATCTTGTTAATTGCTATTTTTTCCAACACCTCTTTCCAGCAACATCCTTATAGTTTCAAGATACCCCTTGCGAACAGCAAAATGAAGAGCTGTTTGGTCATCCTCAACAGTAGAATTTGCATCCACTCCATATCTATTAATTATTCTAGTGTTTTGTGTTCCTTCATTCTCTTTAACTTATGATTCCCTCAATTCTTGAATTATATGTTGTTGCCCATCCGCTAGTATTTCTAGCGGATATTATGTAATACTTGGCATGAATGGGCAAAAGTGGCAAAATATCACATAATATTTGGCGTGTTTTTAATTTTAATCTCAGCCCTTCATTTTTTAAACGGAAGGTGTATATATATATATATCGAAACAACTGAGGCCATAATTGTGCAAATTAGTCCAAAAAAGAAAAAAGAAAAACACAAACACAAATAAACAAATCAAAATAAATAATGAAACAACAATTGGCAAAAAATAAAAAATAACCAAGCATTAGTTGAGTACTATATTGCCCAAAGATTAACTTTGGGATAAATTATTTTTTGGTCATTGTACTAGGGTCCGGTTTTCATTGCGGTTACCGAAACTTTTTTTATTACAATCTAATAAGCGTCTTTCTCAAATATTATAAAATGGTCATTAATTTTAATTTTAGTCCAAAATCGAATCGAATAAAATGCTTAGTAGACTAATGAATCCAAGTGGCCTTTGAGGTGGCACGTGAGGGTCCACTCCCACGTGGATCTGTAGTCAAATGTAATACACTTTTTGGTTACCATACTAGGGTCCGATTTTTATTGTGGTTACCAAAATTTTTTTTATTACAATCGAATAACTGTACTTTCAAAAATTACAAAATGGTCATTACTTAAAATTATTATTTATTATTATTATTATTATTATTATTATTATTATTATTATTAGCCACTTGCGCTCTTGGTGGCATGCAGTGGTTGTTGGATTCTCCGACAACTCTGATTAAAAAAAGAGTTTATCAGATTCATCAGAATCAAGAAAAGAAAGGGGGCTTTTTCTTTTTAAATAATAAAATACTATTAATAATAATAAAATACTATCAATAATAATAATTTTAAAATAATAATAATAATCAAATACTATTAATAATAATAATTTTAATAATATGTAGAACTTCAGAGTAAAATTAATAGTATTGTATAACAATAACCAAAAAGTGTATTATCCCCTTTAAACAAAGTGGAGTAGTAAAATTTATTATCTTTAATAATAATAATTTCAAAATAATAATAATAGTAATAATAATAAAAATAATAATAATAATAATAATTTCAAATAATAATAATAATAATTTTTAAATAATAACAATTTCAACATTGACTTTCAACATTTTTAAATAATAATAATTTTTAAGTAATGACCATTTTATAATTTTTGAGAGTACAATTATTCGATTGTAACAAAAAAAGTTTCGGTAACCACAATGAAAATCGGATCCTAGTACAATAACCAAAAAGTATATTACATTTGACTACAGATCCACGTGGGAGTGGACCTTACGTGCCACCTCAGTGCCACTTGGATTCTGTTAGTCTACTAAGCATTTCCGTCTGATTTTTGGACGGAAATTAAAGTTAATGACTATTTTGTAATATTTGAGAGTACAGTTATTCGATTGTAATAAAAAAAAAATTCGGTAGTCACAATGAAAACTGGACCCTAGTATAGTGACCAAAAAGTGATTTATCCCGATTAACTTTTCACAATGATTTTACCTTAGCTTTAGAAAAAACTGGAAGTGGTTAATAAGTTTATTTTATGATAAGTTGGTCAACTGCGAGGCTCTATGTGTGTCGATATTCTATTGGCCAATTGACCAACTTACCAAAAAATAAACTTAATGCTAACAAAATCCGAACAAACAGATGCAATATCCATGATTAAGAGCCTCAAAAATCGTGCATCTGGGTTGCCAAAACCATCCCACTCAACCACAACTGCACGCCTCAAATTCAACCGTGACCCGAGTGCCCGAAATTGCTCCGGCAGCTGGTAATCCAGCTCCCGGGTTGGACTAACCACGGGCTCAAATACCCTCGTACGGATCCTCGGCCAGTCGGTGCAGTATAGGGAGGCTAAACGCCGGTGTCTTTCCGCTTCCAGTCTGAAGTATCTCAATCATTTCAGCGACAGTTTGGGGTACTTTAAGTTTAGGATTTAGACCCAGCTGACTAGCTGAGAGAGAGAGAGAATTATAGGGTTTAAGTTTGTGCCTGTTTGGGATGATCATTTTGCAGGAATTACAAGGGTTTTAATGAAAATATGTGACTATTTTTTGTTTATATTTGTCCTGCATTTTCGCCTCTAGCAAATGCTCCCGTCAATGGTGTTCAGGAGAGAAATATGCCGTAGAGCGAGAAGAAGAAATGCAGTCACGTGCGTCGGAGGATGGCTGTATGGGTGTTCTTTAATTTAGAAAACTGATATTTCCATACAAAAAAATATTCACTTAATTTTCTCTCATATAAATGTGAAATTCATTCATTATTTATATAAAAAAGATTAGGTGAAATTATTATTTTTTATGTATAAAAATATCAATTCTATTTAATGTACACCCTCAACCCACCTCCGCCACACACCACCACCAACCACCGGCCCCTAGATTTAATTTACGGTTTCGTTCAGTTGAGGGTTTTAATTTTAAATTTTGTAATTTGTTAGTCTGATTCTTCATCATGGATTACAATAATTTTATATTAAATTATAATTACGAAATATATCAATATATAAAATTAATTATTATTATAATAGTCTACTAATAATACTCCATCCGTCATTGGATAAAAATCTTGGTGGACTTTTCACGCATATTAAGAAATGAATAAAATGACAAAATTATCTTTGGATGGAAATATTTCCGGGAGCGGAACTTGCTAACACTACTGTGGCTTCGTCTGATCACTCTGCAATTGTTCTGACTTTTGGAGAGCAAACAGCACAGGGGATTAGAAACTTCAAGTTTGAAAACAGTTGGTGTCTGGAAGCTGATTGTAAGGATGTGATTAAGCGATGGTGGCAAGCAGGGGTTACGCTCGATATTTGGTCGCGCCTTAATTTGTGTGGGTCGGAGCTGTTTTCATGGGGAGAAAAATTGAGAGCTAGATTTAGCTCTAATATTAAGAGGTGTAGGAACCGAATTGTATCTCTGAAACAGTATCGCGATGAGTTTCACCAGGCAATTGTTTTGCAGGAACAAGCTCAGCTCACCCGACTCCTACAACAACGAGCAAATTTTTGGAAACAAAGATCCAAGATATTCTGGCTGAAAAATGGGGATGTAAATAGTAAATTTTTTCATCTTTATGCTTCAGTACGTAAACGGAAAAATACTATCACAAGTCTAGTCGATGAGGAAGGGAATAAGCATTATTGGGGGAGAGGATTATCAGAGGTAATTTACAATTACTTTGATAACCTGTTTCAATCAGGTGGAGCAGCTGATAATGAGATATTGGAAGCTGTTAGTACAAAGGTGACGCATGCACAAAATGTTATGTTAACTCGCCCTTTTACTGCTATTGAAATAAACGCGGCTATCAAGTCTATGCACCCGGATAAGAGTCCGGGTCCTGATGGTTTCAATCCATGTTTCTACCAAACGTATTGGGACGAGGTCAGTGTACAAGTAACGGAGGCCTGTTTGCAATGCTTGAATGGTTGTTTTCTCCCGGATGGTTTAAATGATACTAATATAGTTCTTGTCCCAAAAGTTAAAAAACCGATGAAGATGGCAGAGTTGAGACCGATTTCGCTGTGCAATGTGATTATTAAAATCATGACGAAAGTGCTAGCAAATAGGCTGAAGACTGTCTTAAGCTCGGTGGTGTCGGAAGGTCAGAGTGCTTTTATTCCGGGACGATTGATAACAGATAATGTTATGATAGCATTTGAAATAGGGCATTATTTGAAGCGTAAAAGGCAAGGCAAGCATGGGTGTGCGTCATTGAAAATTGACATGACCAAAGCTTATGATAGGGTGGAATGGCATTTTCTTGAGCGAATTATGCTAAAGCTTGGGTTCGCGTCACAGTGGGTTAAACTTGTGATGCTCTTCGTCACTACAGTTAAGTATTCAGTGGTAAGTTCGGGTCATGTCATTCCTGATATTATACCACACGGGGATCTTAGACAAGGGGACCCAATCTCTCCGTATTTATTCTTACTGTGTGCAGAGGGGTTGTCATCTATCATTACCAGGTATGAGCGTGAAGGGAAAATCCATGGATGTAAGGTAGCTAATATTGCTCCAATTGTTTCTCACTTATTCTTTGCGGATGATAACTTCCTATTTTTTCGTGCAAATTTGGAGGAATGTATGGCTGTTAAAACATGTTTGCGCTTATATGAGGAGGCATCGGGTCAGAAAGTTAATTTCAACAAATCCTCAATCCTTATTAGTCCTAATGTGGATAGAGGGTTATCCCAAGCAATTGCAATCTCCTTGAATGTACCAATTTGTACCAATCATGGGACGTATCTTGGAGCTCCTTCTCTTGTTGGTCGAGATAAAGCATCGGTGTTCGCTTATGTAAAAGAGAAGGCTTGGAAAAGATTCTATAGCTGAAAGTTTAACTTTCTATCTCGTGCAGGTAAGGAGGTGTTGTTGAAGTCGGTCATTCAAGCAATTCCAAGTTATATCATGGGTACCTTTTTACTACCAGTCAACCTTTGCGATGAGTTGGAAAGAATGATGAACAGTTTTTGGTGGGGGTCGGGAGATAAGCAAGGTACTGGGATTCGGTGGCAGAGGTGGGAGAAATTGTGTATTCGGAAAGAGTATGGGGGCATGGGATTTCGCAATCTACACAGCTTTAATCTTGCAATGTTAGCAAAGCAGAGTTGGAGACTAATGAATAACCCATCTTTACTAGCTGCTCGAATTTTCAAAGCAAGGTATTATAAATCAGGCTCATTTTTGGAGGCTAGCATGGGGTACAATCCGAGCTTTATATGGCGTAGTTTAATGGCGACACAGGAGTTAATCAAAAATGGGAGTCGTTGGAGAGTGGGTGATGGTTCTTCTATAAGCATATTTAGCGATCCGTGGTTACCGGATGTGGTGAATCCGTACGTTGAATCAAGTACATCAGAGCAAATGTCTTTGGTTACGGTCGACATGCTAATAAACCGAGGTATGGCTACATGGAAACATGATGTAATTCGTGCTATGTTCTGTGAAAGAGATGCACGGCTTATCTACTCAATCCCGCTCTCTAAATCACTTAGTGGGGATAAGCGAATTTGGTGTTGGGATCATAAAGGTCATTATTCGGTAAAGTCTGGATATCGGTTTCTCCAAACTGGGGGGGGGGGACGATAGTGTCATCTCCACCTATAACAAAATGGGCAGATGTGTGGAATCGAGCAGTGCCACCAAAAGTAAAAAATTTCCTGTGGCGTAGTCTGTCTGGGTGCTTACCTTGCCTTTCTTCTCTTCGGGCTCGACAAGTAGATGTTGATACGCTTTGTCCAATGTGTAGTAATGGGGTGGAATCTGATTTTCATCTGCTTATTAAATGTCAGGTAGCAAAGGCAATCTGGGCAGCATCCATAGTTGGCGATCAGTCCGAAGGGACCGTGTCTATTACACATTGGTGGAACAAGCTGCGAAAGGAGTGTTCGAGCGATCAATTAGATATGGTAGCGATGTTGTTATGGGCTATTTGGCTGAATCGTAATAAGCGTGTGTGGAGGAACAAGCAGCAGGTGGGTGTTGTAGTGATTCACGAAGCTGTCTACAGACTAAGGGAATGGAAAAAAGTCAGGAAGCAAATTTACTTGTCTCGGACTCGTGCACAGACTCTCAAGGCTAGTTGGCAAAAACCAGAGGTTGGCATAAAAAAGTGTAATGTTGATGCAGTGGTATTTTTCGAAGATGAAAAAGTAGACTATGGTTGTGTGGTGAGGGATGATTCTGGTAGTTTTGTTGCGGGTATTCAAGGCTCATGGGTAGGTCTATTTTCTCCTTCAGTTGCTGAAGCAGTGGGTATCAGGGAAGCGCTTAGTTGGCTAAAAACGTCTGGAATAGACCAAGTGATTGTGGAATCTGATGCTCTTGGGGTGATTAATGCAATTAATAATGACTGTGGATGAATCAGAACTTGGCTTCGTCATTAATGATTGTAAAGTTCTTTAAAGAGAATTTAGGTATTGTTTTCTCTCTTATGTTCCGCGATCAGCGAATGGTGTTGCTCATGTCTTGGTAAGGGCGTCACGTTCTGTGTCTGGTCAAGTCGGGTGGACTGATAGTCCTCCGTCGATTATTTTTGATGTACTGGTGAATGATTTGCTTTAATAAATGAATGTTTCTTCTCAAAAAAAAAAAATATGGAGAGAGAATTAGAATAAGAAAAGTATGAGATATTTAATGTTATGAGTATAATAGGAAAATATGTGTAAAAGTTTGGTTATTAAAGTATATTTAATATGGGACTATCATGGGACGGAGAGAGTAATTATTAAAGTAATTTGCTTTTGGGTCCGAAACACAAAACACACCCTATTTTGAGCAAACTCCCGCACTTCCGCTCTCTACCCAGTAAGCAAGCAACCATGAGCAGCAGCTTGGAGCAGAGAAGAAAAAACAAGGAAGCAGAAGAAGACGATGATGAAGAGAATGAAGAAGGGGGATTAGAAGCTTGGGAGAGAGCATACGCAGACGAGAGATCATGGGAATCATTACAAGAAGACGAATCTGGACTTCTTCGCCCAATCGACAACAAAACAATTCAACACGCCCAGTATCGAAGACGACTCCGCACTGCTTCCACTTCTGCTCGTATCCAAAAGGGGCTCATTCGGTATCTGTATATCGTCATTGACCTCTCCAGGGTAAGAGTTTTTTTCCTACCAATTTCTGTCTTTAATCGATATACTATGCATTTTGTAAATGTATACCTAGTTTAGTTAGGTTTTAGTTATTGTTTTAATCCTATTTGCTCATTGATTTATGGCTAAGTATGAATAGTGGGTCAATTAAGTAAAATTTGGGAAGAATTTGACAAGTTAGGGAAGTGGGTTGAAGGTGGGTCAATAGTGTGGAATGGAATAATGGGTAACATTCTGTCTGAAAAATTGAACAATCTTTCATTATGTTCACATCTTTCATAGGCCGAATAAGTGTGAAATCTGCAAGTCTAAACATATGCTAAAAACAAGCCTTATTTATCTGACTTAGAAAGTAGGTATAGATCAGATAGGTAGGAGATTGAAAAAGACAAAGCAAAGTCCATGTAGCGGGTACGGGGGGCAATATAGGCAAGGATTAAGGTATGGTTATGGGGTTTATAGGTTCTATACAGGGGATAGTTATGTAGGGCATTGGTTTGATGGGCAGAGTCATGGTTTTGGAGCGCACACATGTTCAGATAGGAGCTGTTTTGTTGGTGAATTTAAGTGTGATGTGAAGCAATAGGTGTTACCATTTCAGGTTAAAATTTCTTAAACTTTTTAATTGGGTCTTTTTTTGTTGTTTTGAAATTTAAATCTTGAACTACTGCTGTTGGTTTTGTTTGATTCTATATTTGGGGATTCCGAATGATCTATAGAAAAGTAGGAAATCTGATTATCAGGAACAAAGAAAAATAAGAGTGTAACTGTTCTCTTGTTTTTCTATGCTGAATGCTTATGCTTTCATAATCTGTTGTGTATTAGTAATTTGAATTCTATGCTATTTTTGTTTCAGTGGAGGATTAGTTTCAGGAACATTGACGAAGGAATAAAGATTGATACTTTATTGATATCATAGTCATTTGTTTTGTACTGTTGTGTGGCTTGGAGGCCTCGTTTCTGGACCCTGTTGCTTTAGTTTTTTTGGTGCTCTTACAAAATTTGATTAAACATTTTTTTTTTGTGTGTGAAGAAATTTGATTTACTTCTTCCCCCCTCCTCCCTCCACGAAATAGAAAAGAAAAGGAACTGTTTTTGTTCTTACTTACTATCCCCTCTTTTCTGTTTTTATTGTTAGTATATGCTGCTGGTCCATGATCATTTAAATGACTTGTAGGCAGCTGGTGAGATGGATTTCCGTCCAAGCCGAATGTTTGTAGTTGCAAAACAAGTTGAGGGTTTTATTAGGGAATTCTTTGACCAGAATCCTCTAAGTCAAATTGGCCTGATAACTATCAAAGATGGGGTTGCTCAGTGCTTGACAGATCTTGGTGGCAGTCCTGAATCTCATATTAAAGCCTTGATGGGTAAATTGGGATGCTCAGGTGATTCTTCCCTTCAGAATGCGTTAGATCTTGTTCATGATTATCTAAATCAAATCCCATCATATGGACACCGTGAGGCTCTTATCTTGTATTCCTCTCTTAGTACTTGTGATCCGGGGGATATAATGGAATCTATCCAGAGATGCAAGAAGTCTAAAATTAGGTGTTCAGTGATTGGTCTATCTGCAGAACTTTTCATATGTAAACATATATGCCAAGAAACTGGTGGATCATACTCAGTTGCATTGGACGAGGTGAGTTCAGCTAATTTAACGAATTCTGCAGGTCAAATGGTCATAGTAGACCGCTTTCTAAACTTCAAGTTAGTTGGACAAATGCTTTTCCATCTAAATGGATTTTTTCCCCAAAGTACATCTTAATAGATTTTTCATCAACATTATGACTTAATTGATAGTCTCTAGAATAAGATAGAAAAGAAAGATGGCAAAAAAGATGGAAGGTTTAACCATTTATGAGAAATTTGTAAACAACATATTACAGAGTTAGAGCTAAGAAAAGATGACTACCTTAATCAAATTAATGATTAGTAAAGAAGGAGAAATCTTCCTATAATCAAGTTAATCTTATTTGTAAGTACACTTCTCTAATTTATATCTTCTACTACAGTCCCACCTAAAAGAGTTAGTGTTAGAGCATGCACCACCACCTCCAGCCATAGCAGAATTTGCACTCGCAAACTTGATCAAAATGGGGTTCCCACAAAGAGCAGCAGAAGGTGTTATCTCAATTTGTTCATGTCATAAAGAGGCTAAGGTTGCTGGGGGTTACACTTGTCCAAGATGCAAGGCTCGTGTCTGTGAGCTACCCACCGAATGCTGCATCTGTGGATTGACCCTTGTTTCTTCTCCGCATTTGGCAAGGTCATATCACCATTTATTCCCTATAACACCGTTTATTGATGTGTCACCCTCACTTCCTAATAAGCTACACCACAAGGTACCAAAAAGTTGTTTTGGTTGCCAGCAAAGCCTCCTGAGTCCTGGTAAGTGCGCTACTGCAATATTTTGATTTTCCAAGATTCTCCCTCTCTATTATTAAAATCAATGTGTTGTTTCTAAACTGCATTTGCTTATTATGCTGTGGATCTAAAACGGCCATTTCCTTGCTGCTTTCATGTTTGTGTGGTCTTCATTATGTTGCATTTTGCAAGTCCTAAGAATTGGATTTAGGCATGTAAAGTGTTGGTAGCTGCACTACTAATTGAAAATTGTATTGCCTTGGAGAGCAAAGTAATTAATAATGACGGTAGTGCTATTTCATAAAATGTTGTGTATTTTCATTTAAATTTTATGGTTAATTTGTATACAAGTATATATTTCGATAGCTCATATTTTAATAATTTCAATTGTTATAAAGTTGTTGATGCATAACTTCAAATCAAACAAAATTTTACACAATCTCATACTTTTACATGTTCATTACATCCGCACGATTAAATTATTAACTTGACGATTAAATGATGTTGTATTGGAAGAAGAGACCTACAATAACTTATCTTGTATCGATCTAAGATGCCTTTTACTCTATCTCTCTCTCTCTCTCTCTCTCTATATATATATATATATATATATATATATATACACATATTAATTAGTTTATCTATCAAATGTCAAATGGAAACACCACCTGGAATACACATGAACAAAATGAAAATGTACTTGTCAAAAGAATATAAAGAATGAAAAGAAAATGAAGGCGTGAGAGTTATGACAAAGCATAAGGGTAATTAAACTATGAAATGCTGAAGCTTATGGGTATTGCGTATCAGTTATCGCCACCTGATCATAATTAATTAGACTGATAAACCCCTATGATATGCTGACAGTGCGTATGTGTAGATATTTATTTATATTTATATTTATACACAACTGATATTAAATTATTAATGCGATACTCCGTTGTAGATAGTTTTTTGGGGGTTCATTTTTTAGGGGGTTTATGACTTTTAGGGCATAATAATTCTTCTTTCCTCTAATTCCTTCGTGTACTTCACATGTAGCCATGTTTTTGCCAGTATGGTGCTTTTTAAAAACTAATTTACCTATCACAAAAAAAGAAGATTAATAGTTCACTAAAACATTCCTGTTTCAAAATACTAATTGAACTGTGTTATCCTCCTCTTCAAATTGCTCCTGCTTGTGATTTTTTCAGTAATATTCTAGTTATAAAACTCAGGATTGCATAAACTGTTTTTAATTTTTTTAAAATTTATTTTTTAATCTTGTTACTTTCTGGTTGAAATTTGATTATCTTATTGGACGTCCTGTTACTCCGGTCATAAAGGCTTCATGTTTGTTTTGGTAATGTATTGATTCTTTCAATTATGAAGTCAGATTGATTGTGATATTATTATTATTATTATTATTATTATTATTTTATTATTATATTAAAGTTCTGGATAATAATTATTAGACCAGATTAAGATAATATTAATCCATCCCTCTAAAGTCTGTCTTAGAATTAGGATAAATTTTCCTGAGGTGTACACAGTGGCAACTTCTTTTTAATTTTTATTAAAAAAAATAAAACTTGTAAAATAAGAAGAGGGAATTATTCTGTCAATCTTCTGCTCTTATTGTCCAAATTAAGGATGAAGAGATTAAGTTTATCTTCAAAGTTTGAGCTCTTGGGATTTCCATTCAGGAACAACTTAGCTCAATTCGTAACTCTAGGAAGTCAAGAATCTTATAGTGTGAACATCAAGTCAAGAACCTTATAGTGTGAACAACAGTGCTGATAAAACCAACCAAGCTTTCTATTTTTAAGAAAAAAGTAATACCAATCATTGTCCACCTCTCTCTCTCCCTCTCTCTCTGCCTCCCCTCTTTCTTCCTTTTCTTTCCCTCCTTCCGTTCACTGTATTAAGGGGGAAGGGGTGTGAGACTGTTGGTCTTCAAGTTTTGCTTGGTTTACATAGATTTTCCTGTTAGATGATTTACCAGAAAAGTAGCTTTTAATTTGGGGGAAAGAACAACACCTGTATCTTTTTTACTTCTTTCTTCTGGAACTCATCCTTCATATGGATCCTAGCAGTTTACATCTACTCTGTCCTCCCAGTTTTGGTTTCTCATTTTAAGCTTTATAAGACCAATGCGTACTTAACTTGAGACTGTAAATCAGTACTGGATCATGTGGTCTAGCTCAACAAGATTGCATTTTGGATTTTTTAGTAGTATCCAGTTCCATTATGGATAAAAATAGACCGAGAGAAAAGTTACCTGCAAAACTTGTGAAGAATTTGTTATCAAGATTCAAGAAGTTTTGGCAAGATAAGTAGCAGAGCCCCTAGTAAGCAGACCACATATTAACAGAAAACAACATATTAACTTAGTTGCACCTTTAAGTGCTTAGAAAAGTAGTTTTACACTTTTACTAGCCAGATAAAAGTGTGTAGTTATAGAAGGAGAAAAGTGTATTGTGTAGTGTTGAAAAGGTAATGACTATAATGACACAAGCAGAGTGAGAGTAGCTGAATGAGACAGCACAAGTTTATCTAAGTCAAGTAATCAACTTATATGATTAACTTAACTTGGTTTTAAATTGTTTGCAAGAACTAACAACTAGGAAAAACAAGCTATCATTATTGAAGGTAAAACGAACAGGTATGAAGAACATGCTATCGTTATTGAATGCAATCAATAACCTTCAAATTTATAGTTCTCTTTCCACAGAAAGAAGTGCGACTCTGTCGCCTAAGCTTGAAGTACAGTAGGGATGTAGAGGGCTAGAGGGTCATTATGAACCTGCTAGGTGAGAGGAGTTATCAAGAGATGGTTAGATGGATATCTCAAACTTCTATATAACATCTGTATTGGTATCCATAATTAACGGATTTAAAATTGAGCATTTTTTATCCATATCTGACGGATATAATTCGAATACGAAAGTTATCTGTAACCGTTAACGTACAATTTTATACAGATAGCTATTCGAAATATTCGTAAATATATATATATATATATATATATATATATATATATATATATATATCTGTTGCATAAATTAACTTTTTAATTTCAGGTAAAATACTAAATATAATACCAAAAGTAATGTTCAACCAACCAAATAACATATAGATGTGCCTATATCTGTATCCAGCAAATACGGATAATTTCCATTTTGACCGGATATCGTGTTATTCACTTTGACCAGATATCGTGTTATTCGCTTTGACCGGATATCGTGTTATTCGCTTTGACCGGATATCAAGTTATATCCACTTTGACCTAATACGATTATTAGCTATATTGAATGACCTGATATTTCATTCTCCATTTTCATTTCTAATGTGATCGATGTATGTTAGAAAGTGATGCTCTGTTTTTGTTAGAAGCATGGACAGTCATGGTTATTGATAAGAACATATCATCTTGTGATAATTGTTCAGCTTTATGGTCTAATCATTGATGCTACGTTGAATTGAGGGAATGGAATAGAGGAAGAAATGACATAAAAATAGTATATTTGATGATCATTTGGGGGATAAACCATTCCAATGGAATGAAAATTCATTCTATCCCTTTGTTTTTTTATTCCATGTGGAGAAGGTGGAATAAAATTCATTCTAATGGAATTGATATATGTGATAATTTTGCCATTATATGACAATACCCACCACCACCAACAACCAAACATACACTTAAAATACTTTAAAATCATTTCATTCCGTCCTCTATTTCATTCCTTCAATCCAAACGTAGCATAAAGATTACAATGCTCCTCCATAACATGATATTGACAGCTTATTTTATTTTCCCACTTGACCCAAAAAATAGTGATTTTTATATATTTTTTAAAAAATGTTTTTGCTATAAAGATTGTGTTGGTGAAATACTCCTTGAAGCAGGCAATAGGCTGTGTAAATACTTTCTATGTTCGTATATGCCAAAGAATTTTGTTCTTACATAATACTGTTAAGACTTTTTATCCTTTTTAACCAACTGTTTTTATTGACACTGATGCAGGAAACTTGCCTGGCCTTTGTGTTGCTTGCCCAAAATGCAAACAACACTTTTGTCTAGATTGTGACATTTACATTCACGAGAGCTTGCACAATTGTCCAGGTTGCGAGAGCTTCACGCAATCCAAGTTGGTGACGGGTACTGTGTAATGACTCCCTTCTCGTGGATGGATCTTGATTTCATTCTACTGCAAAAATGGTTCGGTTCAGGCAGTCAAAGGCGTATCATTCAAAGCCAGAATCTCCACCAGTCCCCTGACCGCAATAGTTCATAGATGAGCAGCAGTCGTACGCAAAGCACTCAACATTCAAAGCAACAATTACCGGCCAAGGCAAGAACCATAAAAAAACAATCCAATTTATTTGGGCCCTGAAAATCTACATGAACATTAGGGATTTTGATTAGTATGTTTTTCTAGCTCAAATTTTGGTTAGTATGTTGCGGCCTCATACCAGTTGCCGCCCAGTCCTTACCTCTCCCATAAAAAAAATTAACACCATAGGTCCCCGGAGAAATACAATAATGTTTGATATGTAGTTTTTGAGTCTATTTATATTTTATGATTTTGTTTATCTTACAATGAAAAAGAAGAAACATTACTCTCATATCTCCACTGCATCCTCATTTTCTATAGAAGATCAGTGAAATGAAGAATATGCTAAACACAGTTCAGTTTTTGGCTTCCCAGGAATTTGAATCAACTTTGTATTGGTTAAGTGTAGTTTCTGGAATTAGGTCGTGTGTTTGGTGGCATTTATGTGGATGATTTATTTTGAACATATTTCAAATTAGTTTTCCAAGTTACTAACTTTACTTTTCTGTATCTATAGAGCAGTGTTGAATCATAGGAACGGTACAACATATAGTACACCTTCAGTTCTGTCTTTAAATTTATATACGAGGGATATTAGTCGTATCATGACGTCTCACTAAAATAAAATAAAATAAAATTAATGTTAAAAAAATGAACCTTATTTTATTTTAGTAACATTAATATTCTAATAGCATTACTGTTATAATAGCATTACTATTCTAATAGCATTATTGTTATAGTTTACATTAATGTTAAAAATAAACCTTATTTTATTTTATAATTTTATTTTATTTTTTAACAAAAATAATAATTAAAGTAATGTATGCTAATAAGAATAATTTATGATAATAACAATAATACAATAGTTATAATAAATAAATAATTTAATCTTGTGACAATATATTTTGTAAAAATAATAAGTACTTTATTTATTCAATATATTTTAATAATTTTTAGATTTCATCTTTTGTAATAAGTTACGAAATTACAGCGGTAGAATTAATAGAATAACAAATAAATAAACAAATAATTATTCACAGCTTTGACTCTTCTCAAATGTTCTTTACATGAGAAACTAGGCACAGAGAAAGAATTAAAAATTGAATGTATCTTTCCTTTTGTCAAAATTATCTTATTTTATTATTAGCATTAATGTATATTAATAACAATAATATTATAAGTATATTGATATTATTAATAACATTAATATATCCTAATATCTAATAAGTAATATTATTAAGATATATATTTTATATTTAGCTAAGAAATAAAATCATGTTAAAGAGAATTATTAACAATTTATTAATAACATTACTAATAACTAATAAGTTGTATTAATACTATTATTGTTAGTAATAATTTTCTAAGAGAGAACATTAATATTATTAATTTAGTTGATAATCAAATGTTTTGTTTGTTTTAGGAGTATGAGATTTTAGTTTTAAATCGTTAGAGAATAGATTATTTTTTTATCTCAAATGTGTTAAATTGATATGTCAACGTGTCATGTTTTAAAGAATGACAAATGATGTGCTTTTATTAATAAATAAATGTCCAACATAAATAAATAGAATTTTTATAACAAAAATTCAATTGACTTGGCTACTCATATTACTCCTATATTAAATACTAATTCCAAGGCGAACTAAATTCCTTCCAAAAAAATCTGCAACCAACTTTTTTCAGACCCAAAATATGGACCATCACCTTGAACAAAAAGTCAGAAACTTCTAGTCATGCGTTGCGTCATTTCCTTGCTCTCCAATTCCATTCAAACACCTATATAAATCACATTTCTGCCTCTGAAAATTTATCGTAACAAACTCCAACTCTAAAGTTCCAATTCTTTCCTAATACCTCCTCAATATTCTTAAGGGTTTTTTTAGGCATGTCGACAATTAGTGCTGAGGTTTACGTGATGAAAAAGGTTTACAAGGAGAAGATGAAAAATGCGAAGGACGAGAAAGAAGCTTATCATAAAGGGAAGTTTGAATCTGGTGGTGGCCATGGATGCTTTCCGGCGATGTTTAAGAGAAGGATCCATTCCGACAGCGTTCAGCATTCGGACTCTGCTGAGAAAGTCCGGAAGTGAAATTCGAATAAACATGTTCATTTTGGTCATCAGAAAATGAAAGTTGTAATTTTCATAGTGCTTGTATATATATACTTATTAAATTTATTATACTTTTAGACTTCTTGTGTATAGTACTCTTTACGGGGAAGATCATAATACGTATCCCAATATGAAACTTTTCACTTTTGTAATCATACTGTCTTTTACTTCTTGTTAAGTAACTACCCAGAATCATCTTAAATAATCAACGTATCTAAAATTAAATACCATGTTAAATAAATAATTAATCTAAAATTTTAAAATGTTAGAAAAATTGCTCAATAATATATATATTGTTGGAATTTAAGCCTAAATTAATATAGATGTCATTAATTATTTTTAATGATTCCATATATTAATGTGTTCTACTCCGTGAGTAGATTAAATTAAGTATTTGAAAATTCAAATCCATTGAGTAATGAAGGAGATATTAACTCCCAAAGATCATGATAAAAGATAATAAATACACGTTGAAAAAATCAAGTCCCACATAGGTTAAGAATTAAATATTTTATATGTTTATATCTGAGAAAGTCTTTCTTGGGTTTTGGGCCTTCAAGGGCATCCCACTTTAATGGAAGGAAGGGACTTAGTCAAGGCTTTGGTTTGAACACATGTCAGTGTCCATTCGGCTTGGCTCGTGGGTTTGGGTCTAATTTTTTAGACAAAATTTATTTAAAATTTTTAATTAAAATTTAATTGAAGCTGTATTTATTATATATCAAAATTGCGTCGTTTTGAGAAGCGGTATTATCAAAATTGTGTCGTTGCGGTATCTGTAAGGTTGAACGGGGGGCCCTAATTAACTACGTTGTTTTTGTCGCGCCTTTTCTTCTAAGCCTAAAACTACGTAGTTTTGGTTCTGCTAACGCTTAAACTACGTCGACTGAATAGATGCGCCTATTCTGCAAATGGTCAAAACTACGTCGTTTTGACCAACATATACAAATAATACCTTTTCAAGAGGCACCCCATGCCTTTTCAGGGGTAATGTGCCCATCCGAAGGGTCACCAACCCTCCTATAAATAGATAGGAGGGGGCAGCCTTCATTCCATCCATTTCTCAAGCATTCTAGTCTAATAAGCATTCTAGTATATAGTTTCTTCATCAATTTCCTTAGTAAATTTGAGAGAGAGTTAGAACATTTCTTTTGGTTCGAAGTGTATACTTTTAGTAGTCTTTCTTTGAAGTGTCTTGGTGTCAGATTGTATCGCATGAGGATCAACTCTTATCAGATCTAGCGAACTGAATGACATAATTATCTTAAAGATATAATACCAAATACTAGTCTTGACAAATATTTTCTATAGTTCTGCTTAATTAAGATAAGTCAATATATATATATAATTTCCTTCAAAGGCTATATATATATATATATATATATAATTTCGTGCTAACATGTCTTATAAGAAAAATTTTATTACAAAAAAAATAAAAAAGAAAAAGAAAATATTCTGAAAAAAATAATATTTCTTTAATGAATTGTAATATATATAAAGTTACACAACGTTCTTGAATTTATTCCTATAATTTCTTTATTATGTTATCACTATTAGAAAATATATCCGTTTCTTCTCAAAATGAGTATCGGTCTTTCGTTTATTCTTCAAGTAATTTCATTTATTTCGTTATGATGTGACAAATTCAACTATATAAAATTATGATTTTGTTTCTCTTCATATTCAACCATATAAAATATTGAGATATTTTTACATATTCTTCGACAATGTGAGGGGACCAACATGCGTACAAGAGAATAGCCAGTCGTATTTGACCTATTTAAGAAATAATTTTTTACAATAATTAAGTATATTCTAATAGTTTAATATTAAAAGAGCATTACTGACAACAAGTCTGTTGTCTAAATATTTCATTAATTTATTTGTCTAGATTCTCTCAACCGTAGCAATAGTCTAAAAAAATCGTCACCATAGACGACTGTGTACTACAGTTGTGTATATAAAAATATATATGTGTGTGGGTGTGTATTGTTTCTTTACAAAAAAACCGTGTGGACCTATAAAAAGACAATGCCATCACTAGCATAGAAGCTACAAAGAGATCTCTCAGTTTCTTCCCAAGAAGAAATTAATCAAGTCAATGCTAGCTTGGTCACCAAGCCAAACACGTTCTAAGTCAAGTTTTTGGTTGCCTAACTATTGTTGTCCCCAGTCCCCACTTCCTTTTATAATTTCCAACATGCTTGAAGTTTGCAGAAAATCCAAAATGCATGTAATGCTAATTAAATAGTGACAGTTGCTTGCTCCCCAAGTCCTAAAGCCATGGACAAAAGCTATAAATTATCATCCGCCTAAGGCCACATATAAAATAAAATAAAATAGAATAACCCAATAAATTTTGTTCTTTGTTCTCTTTGCCATACCTATGGCATCAGTAGGACATAGTCTTGCTGAAGTTTATGTTATGAGGAAGCAGCATAAGGAAAAGGTGGAAAAGGAAAGAGCTATGAATGAATTTGTTGATGAAGAAGCAAAAATAATACTATCTAGGAAGGGCTGTTTCTCTTGCATATTCATGAAGATGCATTCTAGTGATACGTCTGCACAGGTACCATCAGCTGGAAAAGGAGACACCAAGGGTATTATAATTGAATAATGCTAGAGACACAAATTATTCTACAAATATTTTACAAACTGCTGATGTGGCATACTCCATCTCAACATATTGTGTGGGGCCAAAAACTATATTGAAACAATTTGTTGATCAATATGTTGAGGTGGAGTATGCCACATCAACAGTTTGTAAAATAGTTTGTGTCTCTAGCATTACTCATTATAATTAGTAATTGCAAGTAATTATCAAAAGTATGTCGGATTTTTCTTCAAATTCGTCTATTGTTATGCTCGCGATGCAGTGGCTGACTTTAATTGAAAACAGAATCGAATCATGGTTTTGCGTGTTTAGGTCGGTAACACAAGTGTAGTACTCCTTCTGTTCCTTAATATATGTCGTTTTAGAGTTGTGCATAAGTATTAAGGTAATGATTGTATAACATTAACTATAATATCATTTGTCTATATTGTCTTTGTATTGGAAGAAGAAATTGTTATTTATTGGACATAAAATAGTGAGAGAACCAAAGTTACATTAAATATTTAGGGTAATATTGGAAACTAAGCAATTAATGCTTACTTGAAATTTTCAAACGACTTATATTAAGGAACAAAAACATTTCTCTAAAACGACTTTTGAAAGAGTTTCAGGCCTATAACATACTCCCTCCGTTCCATAATACTAACTGTCTTTTTAGAAGAAAAAATTTGTTTCAATTTATTTGTCATTTACAATTTTATAGTCTTCTAAAAGAATAGATTATTTATTTTTCTATATTACCCCTAACTTCTCTTATTCTTTCAATAAATTTTCTTTCTTGCATTAATAGTTTCTAACTTTTCATAAAGGGGTAGTGATGAAATTTCACACAAATTTTAATTCTTAAATGATAATATTAAATGACTTTTTTAATTCATGTGCATAAAGTTAAAAAACAATTATTCTGGAACGGAGAGAATATATGAAATTGAAGTTAGCGAAGTTAGCGAAGTTAGAGAAGATGAAATTTCATACAAATTAAAATTTTGTAAATCAAAAATTAAAAAATATTTTTAATTTTAAAATAGAGTAGTAAAAGAATCAAAATATATTTATTTTTAAGGTGATCAAATCATATATAAGCACATCAGAAGAACAGAAAGAAATCTGATTGGATTGAAATTTAAACAGACTATCCAAAATAACTGGATTAGAATTCCGTCCATTACATATTTACATTTATCAGTTTTTAAATCTGTAGGAAATACGGGTTAGTGCGAAAAATATATTATATTAAATCATAGAGTTTATGAGCCATAAAAAGTAATAAAATAAAAGAAACCTAATGATTTAATTAATTAGGTTCACAAAGCGTCAATAAATAAATAATTTTGTTAAAAAAATCAATTTATAAAATTTCAACTGAGATCACTAGGTTATTAATTAAGGGCGGGCCTCTGGTATATGTACTGCGTTTATGTAATATGTTTTATGATTTTAGAGGTTAAATATACAATCAATTAAGTAGCATAAATTATATATATTTAAATGTATAATCCGAAAATGAAGGAATTATTTATGAGAAACTTAATTATTTTAATTCAAAATTATAAAGCATGAATTTGAGACAACTCACATTTAATTTACAATTATCAAAATAAAGGCAACTTGTAAAGGCAATTTACGGAGGCAATAATGGTAAGAAGGTGAAGGATAAAAATGTGGGATTCGGTTAGTATAAAGTTATTTTTTTGATAAGTTGGTTAATTGGTCAATAAAATATTTATACTCATATAACCTTGCCTGCTTGTCAGTATTCTATTGGTCAATTGACCAACTTACCCTAAAATAAATTTCATACTAACCATTTCCAAAAATATGGATTTTAAATGATGACCTAATGATTGAACGAATGAATTTGGTTGTCATCCGAAAATCAAGACAACTCAAGACTATCCGAGCTGATTCACCTAACAATTTAAGACAACTTAGGACTAACTAAGTTGACCCACATATTCTTAAATTATACTACCTCCGTTTCTTAATATAGGTCGTTTTAGAGAAATATTTTTATTCCTAAATATAAGTCGTTTGAGAATTTCAAGTAAGTATTAATTGCTTAGTTTCCAATATTACCCCAAGTAATAAATATCTTTGGTTCTCTCACTATTTTTTGACCAATAAATAATACTCTTTTTTTTCAATACAAGGGCAATATAGATAATTGATAGTGTAAGACCCCAACTTATTATAAATAAAATTGAATTTCCTCTAATTATATTTGTGAATAATAAGGTATTAATTTGATATAATTCTCTGATTATGGGTGAAATGTGCAAATTTTACAAAATATGCAAGTGGTTATAAAATAATCATTGTTGTCGGGGAATATTCGTTTGGTCGTGAAATATTTTTGTTGTCGGGGAATATTAAATGCACCGGTATTGCGATAATATCGTGGTTTTACACAAGAATAAACACAGTATTGCACATGTTGAATTATTGATTAAATGCGTAAGAAAGGCTTTACTCAATAATTATTACAGTAATTACTTTGCTCATTATTTTATTTTATTGATTCAATAATTCTTTGCGTTGATATTTATATTATTATTGTTTCAATAATTGTCATTTGCGCATGATTTTCCATTATCGGATCAATAATTCATATTTGAATAATATTATCGAGATAACATTATTGGTAATGTCTAGAAAGTTACATCTAAGGAGAGGTTTGGTCACCTAATTGCATGGCATGATGAAGGAGAAATTCTTATTGAAAGCCCCCCTATCCCGAAGCGGCTCATTGTCATAATTGTGATTCTGTAATATTATTTGTGAATAATTAATTATTGATTTATATGATAATGAAATATTTATTAGATATAAATGATGGATTTATTTATTTTATGTGGTTATGATTGAAGGAATTAATGCTGAGATGTTTTATCAGTATTTTGTCGGAAGGGAAGTATTAAAAATCATCCGTTTGTGGATTTCAGATATTTTTTGTTGGGAATTTGGAAAAACTTTCTTTTACAAAGTTGTAGAGAATTCGATTTCAGGCAGAATGGACATAAAATTCGTATTTTTCTGATAAACGGTCTATTTTCTATGAATTGTTGAAGTTTCGGAAAATAAAATAATTTTTATTAAATTATGGGTGGGACCCACTTTTATTCTAACACATGTGGGCTGCTAATTTGAGTCAAGGATGGCTGGTGGCTGAATTGGTAGGTAAGCATGCGTAGGAAATGTGTTTAATAAATAATATTAATTTATTATTTAGTCTCCTTTGGCGTTCTAACATTTTTCTATAAATAGAGGACTAAGTTAGAATTGAAAATCACACCAGAAACAAGTTTTCTCTCTTTCTCTCTCTATATTATCGAGCGTATTCTTGTGAGTATACTTTGAGTTTGCTATACTATGCCGCTTTTTGTCGACTTTATAATTCAAAATTCAATCGAAATACTTGTTATTTTGAGGTAAGGGATGTTATTTCTTTCGCAAATGGTATTATTTTCTTCAATATCATTATCCCAAAATATTGGTTGAACTTTTTTATCAAATTTGAAACTTTTTGTGTCGGGGTTACTATTCACGTATACGGTATTATTCACGTATACGGCACTATTCACGAATATGGCACTATTCACCAAAAAATAAAATTTTTCCTTTTTGTCCAAAATATCTATTATGGTTACTAGCTTTGATTGTATCCATATTTTGACCATTCTTGAATTTTACACCACTATGATTATTTTTGAGGTATTTTTGGACATGGATAAAACAAAGTACGAATCCTTAATCCTTAATCCTTGTCATTTTGTTTCACTGGATTCGTTTCTTTAAAAATATATTTCATCATCCTCAGTCTTAAATGATGATATTAATGAATATCTTTGGCCTGTAGTGCAAAGATGAATGTTTGATTCCAGATATATATTGATTGATGTTACAGGGATAAAAGATAGACGATGAACTTTTAAATTCATACATAGAAGATAGTAGTTTGCATTCTCTACTTAACTCTTCTAATGAATTATTATTTCCTCTGCGAATATTGATTTAAAACTTGTTGTCTATTGTATTCTATTAGATTTTTCCCTGTTGAAGACTAACGATAATTTGTTGTATATTATCTTAGTCATAATATTCTTTACTGGGCTAGTTGAGCTCACCCTTTTCCTTTTTGTTCCATTTTTCTTCTCGTGAGCGAGAATATAGCGAAATGCAGTGGGTATGGAATGAAGGTTCTAGAGAGAGTTGTTTAGTAGTCTTCACCATTTTGTAAAATAATGTATCAATAAATGTGATGAGGATTTATTTGAGTATAGATATTGTCTGAAGATAATATTTGTATTCAAACTCACGCTTTCTTGTTGTAATAATAAAGTCAGTAGTTGTTTACATCTATGTATTGACAACTAAGAATGGGTGATGTATACCTATTTTGGGGGCGTCACAGTTGGTATCAGAGCTTAGGGATATGATCTCTGGCGGAGATCGGGGAATAGAACTAGGAGGGGAGAGACAAGTAAATTCTTCGCTAGTGTGTCCTACCTAAGCTTATTTGTTGGTCAGGTCATAATATAGGGATATTATGTGACTTGTTAATTTGTTTAATTAACCCTTGTTTTATGGCAGTATTTAAGATGGCAGCTGAGAACGTTAACAATGGAGTGTATGAGACTGTGCAGACACCTTTAGTCACAAACCAGGAGAACGTGCATCAGAAAGGCAATATTCCTCCTGTAAACAACACTACCGAGCAAACGATGAATGATGGAATGTTTAGGAGATTTTTGCGCGGTTCGACAAAATCGATTTGAGGGAGACTCGTGTACAAAATACGGTGGAAATGATAATGCAACGCTTGATCCATCCTGACCAAGCGATTCAAGGAGTTGGGACCACCAGATTTCCATGGAAAGCCGGATCCGATCAAGGTAGAAACGTGGGTCAAGCAAATTACCAAGATATTTGATGTCTTGGGATGCACGGAGGAACAGAAGGTTCCATTCGCCACCTTTATGTTTCGTGGTGAAGCAGATTACTAGTGGGAATCTGTGAAACGTACCCAGCCAGATGCACTCAACATGTCTTGGGAAAGATTTCAAAAACTGTTCAATTACAAGTACTTTCCAGAAAGGATTCGTCATATGAAGGAGGTAGAGTTTATTAGACTCGAACAGAACAACATGATGGTGTCTCAGTACGAGGCAAAGTTCACAGAGTTATCCAGGTTTGCACCTCATTTGGTGGAAAATGAGGAATGAATGACGCGTATGTTTCCGAGAGGTCTAAAACCCGAGATTAAATCAATACCTTATCTCTCATAAGTTTTCTCTCAGATTCGAGATGTTGTCAACATGGCTCGATTATTAGAAGCGAGATAGTGAGTATACTCAACCGAGGGAACACAACGAGGTAGTCATCGTGAACGATGATAACCAAATGAGGAGGAAAGAATACGGACAAAGGCGGTAACCACTCAGGTGGTAATCGTGGACATGATAATAGGAGAGGTGACTCAATTGGAAATTTCGAAAGAGAAGATTCAACAATGACGGAAGACATCGACAAAGAGACCAAAGACCAACAACAAATTCTAGGGAGGGACGACAGCGCCGCTTAGATGTTACAAATGCGGGAAGGAGGGACATATCAGTCCAAACTGTCCATAACAATCCAAGGTATGTTACAACTATGGAAAGGAAGGCCACATCGCTTGAGATTGTTCTATAGCGAAACCAAGTTCAGCGGAAGTGGCGATTCCAAGGGCTGTCCAGGATAAGTCGAAATCAGCGGTTCCTGGAAGAGCGTTTGTCGTAACTGGCCAAAACGTGAGGAACCCAAACGAGGTGATCACGGGTAAGCTAATCTTGAATTCTTGCGAAGTTTATACCTTACTAGATACCGGTTCTACCCATTCTTTTATCTCTCCTGCTTGTACTCAATGTTTAAACTTGACTCCGGAGAAATTAGATTTTGATTTATCTGTTGAAACTCCGTTGGGTGAAACCTTCGTTACATCTACAGTTTATAAATCTTGCATGATCCAAGTGGGCACTATCACATTACCTGTTGATCTTATCTCTTTAAAGATACTTGCTTTTGATGTGATTTTAGGAATTGATTGGTTAACCACTCATCATGCCAAAATTGATTGTTTTCGTAAGGTTGTTAGTTTTCATATTCCTAACGAACCTGTCATACGAATTCAAACCACTAAACCACTAAAATCAGTCACTGTCATATCAAGCCACAAAGCTATTCGTTTATTGAAAAAAGGATGTCAAGCTTTCTTAGCCCATGTTATGGATTTGAACAGAGACAAGTCAGATTTGAATAATATTTCTGTTGTTAAAGAATTTCCTGATGTATTTCCCGAAGAACTTCCCGGTTTACCCCCAGAACGTGATGTTGAATTCTTTATTGACCTTGAATCGGGTACAAAACCCATTTCTAAAACCCCATATCGAATGGCTCCTATTGAACTTCAGGAGTTAAAAGTCCAACTATAGGAGTTATTAGACATCGGTTTCATTCGTCCTAGTACATCTCCTTGGGGTGCTCCTGTTTTATTCGTAAAGAAGAAAGACGGGAGTATGCGACTTTGTATTGACTACCGAGAATTGAACCATGTCACCATCAAGAATAGGTATCCGCTACCTCGCATTGATGACCTGTTAGACCGATTCAAGGAACACAATTCTTTTCAAAGATCGATCTTCGTTCTGGATATCATCAACTGAAGATTAAAACTGAGGATATTCCAAAGACTGCCTTCAGGACTCGGTACGGGCATTATGAATTCTTAGTCATGTCTTTTGGATTGACCAATGCTCCTGCTGCTTTCATGGATATGATGAACCGTGTATTCAAGGAATATTTGGATCAGTTCGTTGTTGTCTTTATTGATGACATCCTCATCTATTCCAAAAGCCGTGAAGATCATGAGCACCATTTGAAGCTGGTACTACAAAGACTTCGTGAACACAAGCTTTATGCCAAGCTGAAGAAATGCGAGTTCTGGCTTGAGGAAGTAGCATTCCTTGGGCACGTGGTGTCAAAACAAGGAGTATCTGTGGACCCGGCGAAGATTGAAGTAATACAAAGTTAGGAGCAACCGAAGTCGGTGGCCAGGCACGCAATTTTTCTCGGCTTAGCATTTGGTTATTATCGGAGATTCGTGGAAGAATTTTCTCGAATCGCTATCTCAGCTAACTTCAGTTGACTCGGAAGATACAAAATTCATATGGAGCGAGGAATGTGAGAAGAGTTTCCAAGAGCTCAAGAGGAGACTCATTTCGGCACCTGTTCTGGCAATACCATCTGGTTCGGATGGATTTGTTATATACAGCGATGCTTCAGGCAAAGGGTTAGGATGTGTTCTCATGCAACGTGGGAAAGTCATAGCCTATGCCTCACGACAACTCAAAGAATATGAGAGGAATTATCCTACTCATGATCTGGAGTTGGCAGCAGTCGTTTTTGCGTTGAAAATCTGGAGACACTACCTGTATGGAGAAAAAGTGGAGATTTATACGGATCATAAAAGCCTCAAATATTTCTTCACCCAAAAAGAACTCAACATGCGGCAACGACGTTGGCTGGAGCTGTTAAAAGATTACGATCACACTATTCAATATCATCCTGAAAAAGCGAACGTAGTAGCTGACGCATTGAGTAGAAGATCATATACGAGTACGAGTGAAATATTGTCAACACAAAGGCCTATTTTTTATGACTTACAAAGGATGGAGGTAGAATTAAAGACTCCAGGGTCCCACATAATGATGGCAAATATACGAGTAGAACCGACTTTAATTGATAAAGTTAAAGCTGCTCAAGCTACGGACCTGGGGCTGATACAAATGAAGAAGAAAGTGCAAGAAGGTGCTATTCCAGAAGCAAGAATCGATGAAGAAGGAATACTTCGAGTTAACTTTAGACTTTGTGTTCCTAACGATTCTGACTTGAAGCATAAAATCATGATGGAGGCTCACAATACCCCGTTTGCAATCCATCCTAGGAGTACCAAAATGTATCATGATATTCGACATACATTTTGGTGGAACAATATGAAGAGAGAGATTGCGGAGTTTATCTCAAGATGTTTAACCTGTCAACGTGTAAAGGCAGAGCATCAAATACCAAAGGGTCCATTGCAACCACTTGAGATTCTGGAATGGAAATGGGAACACATTACTATGGATTTCGTTACAGGTCTTCCCAAAGTTTCTCAAGGCGTAGATGCAATTTGGGTTATTGTTGATAGATTAACCAAGTCTGCCCATTTCTTACCGATACGAGAAACTTATTCCCTTGAACGCCTTGCTCGTCATATGTACGTGAATGAGATTATGCGATTGCATGGCATGCCAAGTATCCATAGTTTCGGATCGTGACCCAAGATTCACTTCAAGATTTTGGGTTAGCTTGCGAGAAAGCTATGGGCACGGATTTACGATTGATTCAAAGATACCATCCTCAAACGGATGGACAAATCGAGAGGACTATTCAAACCCTTGAAGATCTATTAAGACTCGTGTTCTAGATTTCAAAGGAAGTTGGGATAAGTACTTGCCATGGTGGAATTCTCTTACAACAACAGATTATCAAGCAAGTATAGGCATGGCTCCATTTGAGGCGTTGTATGGACGAAAATGTCGTTCTTGGTATCTTTGGGGCGAGGTGGGAGAAAGCAACGTTGTTGGGACCGAAATTAATACGCATGACTACGAGAAAAGATCCAAATGATTCGACAACGTATTCAAACCTCACAAGATCGACAAAAGAGTTATCTTGATCTTCATAGAAAGGACGTGGAGTTTAATATTGGAGATCATGTATTTATTACGTGTTGCTCCATGGAAAGGAGTTACAAGATTTGAAAAAGAGGAAAGCTCAATCCAAGGTTTGTTGGTCCATTTGAGATTCTTGATCAATAGGAAAGCGTGGCCTATAGACTCGCGTTACCTACAAACATGTCTCGTGTTCATAATATTTTTCATATATCTATGCTTTGTAAATATGTGAAAGATCCGAACCACATTATTGCGTTAGAACCAGATGAGATAGCCGAAGATTTAACGTACGAAGAGGTACCTGTTAAGATCTTGGATAGGAAAGAACATGTCCTACGCACCAAGATTATACCACAAGTTAAGGTTTTGTGGAGGAACCATGCTATTGAGGAAATGACGTGGGAGTTGGAGTCAGAAATAAAAATGAGGTATCCTCACCTTTTCGATACACCAGGTACGTACGTCAATTTCGAGGACGAAATTTCATAAGGAAGGGAGGTTGTAAGACCCCAACTTATTATAAATAAAATTAAATTTCCTCTAATTATATTTGTGAATAATAAGGTATTAATTTGATATAATTCTCTGATTATGGGTGAAATGTGCAAATTTTACAAAATATGCAAGTGATTATAAAATAATCATTGTTGTCGGGGAATATTCATTTGGTCGTGGAATATTCTTGTTGTCGGGGAATATTCGTACGACGGTGCAGCCATTTGTGGGCCCCATAACG
Organism: Panax ginseng; assembly: GCA_020205605.1. Taxonomy (NCBI): domain Eukaryota; kingdom Viridiplantae; phylum Streptophyta; class Magnoliopsida; order Apiales; family Araliaceae; genus Panax; species Panax ginseng. The sequence goes on from CM035132.1 coordinate 49,399,626, forward strand.
AAAAACAATTGGATGAAAGAAAACGACAAAGATTGAGTTTTATAAATAACGGCGTAAATTATTATCGTTAACACTGAGGGGTTACCTGGTGGTTAAAATACGATAATATCGCGTGGTTGCACAAAGAGCTACCAGTATTACATGATTGTTGAATTATTGATTAAATGCGTAAGAAAGCACTACTCAATAATTGTTATAGTAATTCTTGCTTCATTATTTTATTTTATTGATTCAATAATTGCTTTGCGTTGATATTTATATTATTATTGTTTCAATAATTATCATCAAGATGATATTTTCCATTATCGGATCAATAATTCATAGTTGAATAATATTATCGAGATAACATTATTGGCAATGTCTAGAAAGTTACATCTAAGGAGAGGTTTGGTCACCTAATTGCGGCGCCAAGAAGGAGAAATCCTTATTGAAAGCCCTCTATCCTGAGGAATGGCTTTGGTTGTCATAATTGTGATTCTCGTAATATTATTTGTGAATAATTAATTATTGATTTATATGATAATGAAATATTTATTAGATATAAATGATGGATTTATTTATTTTATGTGGTTATGATTGAAGGAATTAATGCTGAGATGTTTTATCAGTATTTTGTCGGAAGGGAAGTATTAAAAATCATCCGTTTGTGGATTTTGGATATTTTTTGTTGGGAATTTGGAAAATCTTTCTTTTACAAAGTTGTAGATAATTCAATTTCAGGCAGAATGGACATAAAATTCGTATTTTTCTGATAAATGGTCTATTTTCTATGAATTGTTGAAGTTTTGGAAAATAAAATGATTTTTATTAAATTACGGGTGGGACCCACTTTTATTCTAACATGTGTGGTTTGCTAAATTTGAGTCAAGGATGGTGGTGGCTGAATTGGTAGGTAAGCATGCGTAGAAATGTGTTTAATAAATAATATTAATTTATTATTTAGTCTCCTTTGCGTTTAGCATTTTCCTATAAATAGAGGGCTAAGTTAGAATTGAAAATCACACTAGAAACAAGTTTTCTCTTTCTCTCTCTATATTATCGAAATATTCTTGTGAGTATACTTTGAGTTTGCTATACGGTGCGGTTTACATACGACTTTATACCCGAAATTCAATCGTCAATACGGTTATTTTGAGGTAAGGGATGTTATTTCTTTTCATGAAATGGAATTATTTTCTTCAATATCATTATGCCAAAATATTGGTTAAACTTTTATCAAATTTGGAACTTTTGTGTAGTCGGGGTTTACTATTCACGTATACGGTATTATTCACGTATACTGGCCTTATTCACTGAATCGACACTTTATTCATAGAAAAATAAAATTTTTCCTTTTTGTCCAAAATGTCTATTATGGTTACTAGCTTTGATTGTATCCATGTTTTGATCATTCTTGAATTTTACACCACTATGATTATTTTCAAGGTATTTTTGGACATGGATAAAACAAAGTACGAATCCTTAATCCTTAATCCTTAATCCTTGTCATTTTGTTTCATTGGATTCGTTTCTTTAAAAATATTTTTCATCATCCTCAGTCTTAAATGATGATATTAATGAACATCTTTGGCCTGTAGTGCAAAGATGAATGATTTCTGATGAATATCTTTGGCCCGTAGTGCAAAGATGAACAGGTGTTTAGATGAACATGACCAACTGATGAATATCTTTGGCCTGTAGTGCAAAGATGAATGTTTGATTCCAGATATATATTGATTAATGTTACAGGGATAAAAGATAGACGATGAACTTTTAAATTCATACATAGAAGATAGTTTGCATTCTCTACTTAACTCTTCTAATGAATTATTATTTCGCTGCGAATATTGATTTAAAACTTGTTGTCTATTGTATTCTATTAGATTTTTCCCTGTTGAAGACTAACGATAATTTGTTGTATATTATCTTAGTCATAATATTCTTTACTGGGCTAGTTGAGCTCACCCTTTTCCTTTTGTTCCATTTTTCTTCTCGTGAAGCGAGAATATAACGAGTACGAGTCGGGGTATGGAATGAAGGTTCCAGAGAGAGTTGTTTAGTAGTCCTCACCATTTTTGTAAAATAATGTATCAATAAATGTGATGAGAATTTATTTGAGTATAGATATTGTTTAGAAGATAATATTTGTATTCAAACTCACAGTTTTACTGTTGTAATAATAAAGCTGTAGTTGTTTCTGTACCATGTATTGACAACTCAGAATGGGTGATGTATACCTATTTTGGGGGCGTCACAGATAGTATATTTAATATTTTACAATCATTTCCTTAATAATTGTGCACAACTCTAAAACGACCTATATTAAAGAACGGAGGGAGTACTCCCTCGGTTCCTATATAACTGATGTTGGAGGCCAAAGTCCACTTTTTAAGGAAAGTAATGGGAGGTCAAGGTAAAGTCTAAATTGCCCTTTTTCTATTTTTGTTTTTTTATAATTAATGGTGGGTCAAGGTAAAATCCCATTGTGTGTTTTTATTTTTTTTATAAGTAATGAGGAGTAATTGATATCAGTAACTCCAACATACAACCTTTACTCTTTTCCATGATTTTTTTTTCTTCAAGTCACTTTAATCTCTTTCTTTTTCATATCATCTTACCTCCCTTCTCTGAAAAAAAATTGAGTTTAAATTCACTCTTTTTTAAAATTTTAAAATTTTAAAATCTTGGCTCTACTTTTGAATTGATTAATTTTTATATTTCCCACCATTTTTTCATCTATAAAAGTGTAATATTGTTCATGACATCTTGTGAAAAAAAATAGCCTTAAGTTAACAATAATACATTATGGTTACTATACGAGAATTCGATTTGAATTTTTCGACAAATATTGAAGAATTTTCGGTGAATGAAATCAACTTAAATATAGATTTGAATGTTCCGGCAAGTAACGGGGAGATTTCAACGCATACTATCGGCTACATTGATTTAAATGATCCTCCATTGTTTGATCCAAATATAGGTTTGTTGTTGTTTAATTATTTTACAATCACATTTTTACTTCGAATTTTTTTAGTTTTTAAGATCACATTTTTGTGATATTGATTAAAATAACAATCTTATTTTGTATGTGGATATATAATATGACATGAACCTTGCATGAAGTTGTTACATACATTGATATGAATTATTGCTAATACACATGCATTATGTGAACTTAAGAAGATGGTAGAAATTCAATCCACTAACCAACAAAAAAGTACTCCTGTAGCTTTTCTTTACCCAATATTCTGTAAATTATTTGTACTAAGGTACTACACGATATTCAAGGGCGGAGCCACCCATGGGCTAGGGTGGGCTCTAGCCCGGGTGGACTTTTTGACAAATATTTACTAGTATTTATATATTTTTTATAGCCCAACCCAATCTTCATAAGTCCTGTTCATACATCACATGTCCCATGTTAATTGATATCCGACCCATTCCATATATTTTCCTTCTCTCTAAACTACTTCAAACCTTTATCAATTGCTCATGGTTTTCGGGTGAAACTAATAATGGAATGAAAGCTGCAAATTGAATTGGGAAGGAATTGAAGCTTATTTTCGGCAAGAGGAAAATGATTTTGGCTAACATCAATGCAGATAACACGAATTTTCATGAAAGGTACAACATAAGTTTTAGTTCATTTATGAAATTAAAGTCAGTGTCTATTTTGCTATGTTAGCTATATAAGCATTTGTGAATTGTTTGTGGAAATGGGAATATATATGGTGGGTGCCGGGTGGAGTAATAAGGAAAAAGAATTGAAAAATTCTTGGCTTAATTATTTCTAAATCGTTATGAGATCTCTCTTTTAAAGTTATGCACTTCACTTATTTGATTAAATTCCTCTTAGAGGTTGTGAAGTTTTAAAAGTGAAAACTTGATGTTATTGTAAACAAGAAAGCTTATATTTATAGAATATGTGTCTCAAGTGGCTTAACTGAATTAGATATGGTTTAGAAGTAAGTTTAAGTGAATTGAGTAATTTTAGTTTGGTTAGAAAACTGATGTGGCTGAGTAGTTTTGAGCCCATATAGAACCTGTGTGAAATATTTATTTGGACTGGTTTATATATTTTTTAAAATAGTACGTCATACCTTCAATAACATGCTAAAAATTGGTTCCAATTGGATGTGTATAGGCTGAGTTAGAAAATTGTAAAGTGGCTACGAAAAAAATGCAAAATTTGAAAATTTCAAGGCAAAAGCCTAGCTATTTGAGATAGGCGCTTTCTTCGTCCCCCTTCAGCTTTTTAATTCTTGTTCCGATTCTGTAGCCCATAACGGAATTTTTTCCTGATTCTGCCCTTGACGATATTGCTAATGTATGTAAAGCTTATCTTTATTTGATATGTACCTGATACTCGTAGGCAGGACATATAAAGTATCCATGCTTCGAAAACTCGGTTGTACTCAATATAATTAGAGAACAATAAGGGGAGAAATTACACGTATACTCACAATTTGTTGCAATGATGTTGACAGAACTGCTACGCAAGCACATATAAAGCCTTTGGCATTAACTTTGACATCAGTCACTGTGCAAACGCCCACCCCTATTACAACCACCACAACAACCATTTTAACTTCTTTTGTGTAATTTTTATTATGAATAATCCATTCCATAATGCAGACCACTGGAATCATGCTCAATTTTGAACCATCAATAAATTAAGATAGATTTCACTTTACCTTTTTCTCCAGCTACATGATAGAAATTATACATATATTGTTACTGCTACATATATTGTTACAGATTCTGGTGTCATTCAGGCCTTTACCTTTTTCTCCAGCTACATGATAGAAATTATACATATATTGTTCCTGCATTTTCATGCACATGCTTTGTTTCCTATTTTTTAAAATTAAAATTATTAGTCAATTATTTATTTTAATGACTTATATATATATATATTTTTATAGGCGAGGAAAGTTTTGATACAAGTGCAAGGAGCCAAAAAAAATAAGAACTTGACCAACAATGAACGTCAAGCAATTTATATTGCTTTACTACAAAGAAGTGTTGATGGAAAATTAAAATGAGATACACCAAAGATTGTTGCTTCAATATTTGGAGTATCGATTCGATCTATTCAACGCATTTGGAAGCAGTCAAAGAATAATTCAAACAATGGAGTGATTGATGTATCTCATAGAAGAACAAAAAAATTGTGGTCGTAAAAGAGTTCAACTTGATTTTCAACGAATTCAAGAAATTCCTTTGTCTCGCCGTACATCTCTTGATTCTCTATCATGTGTGTTGGGTCATAATATTTCTCCTATTTTGGGCCGGATAGATTGGGCCCATTTATCAGTATAATCTATTAGGCTTTTATTATTAAGCCATGAGACTCTTTGAGCCCATTTATTGTGTCAACTTTATTTAATCCTATTGGGCCGGATTCACCCAATGGATCGACCCATTAGATATTTTAATATCAGTTACTTTGACTTGTGATGATGAAAAAGCATGACAGTTGACCAAGGCTCCTGCCATGCATTAATGTGGATGGGATCATAAACCCACGGCCAGATGAAAAGCGATGGCCAAAAGCGATGAGATAAACTGATATAGTCGGCAGAGTCCATCAGATCAGAGGGGGTGTCAGGTAGTAGTGGGTGACACAGTAATCCAAGCAAAGGTAATATAACTTAGCAAGGAAGCCCTTGTATAGAGGTACGTTCTTTCATATATTGATTATTCATATTCTCCCATACACACACAACTGAGAATTATTATCTCTATCAATACACTAGACCATATATTCCTCCATTGTTAACCTTGTGAACACGTGCTAATTCTCACGCTTTGAAGCTATCCCAAGCGGATCCACCGTCAAGCTTTTTGGTGTTATTTGTGTTTACTTGTATGCATCGATCGAACGCGTCTTACGTGATTGGGACGTGGAGAAAGATCTTGGCGTTAACATTGGCGCTAGAAGGAGGGCGGCTTTGAGTTCTAATGTCATTAAAATTTTCAATCACGATCGTTTAACCTACTTCAGAAGATGACGAGGAGTAGGGATGGTACACCGAAAGAGGCGGGGACGATGGTACATCGGCTCGTCGTCACCGCCTCGTGTTTGATGAAGGATCGTTTGGGTCCTTCGAAGAGTGCTCACGAGAGCCACGGCTTCTAAAATATAATTCGAGGATCTCCGTCAAAGATTCTGGCGGGGCCGAACGAAGATTGGTTTCGATCACGAATGAGGAGCGAGATCATGGTCGAGGAGCAGTGGAAGGCTCGCCAACCAAGATTCATCATAAAGTAGTCGAGGAGGATAGAGTTGCCAAGTTGGCGAAGATGGCGAGACGAAGCGAGATAGAGCCATGGCGGTCTGTTAAAACAAAGAGAAGATATATATGCCGAAAGATGCTCCGGGTGGCGGAATTGCGGCAGGACGAAGCATCTAGCCATGATCAATCTGAAGGGCGAAGTGGGCATAAGGAGGAGAATCGGCGAAAGGGTAAGGAGCCGAAGCGTTCCACGCGTGTTTCTAGGATCATTCTCAAGTAGGGGGAGATCGAGCGAACTCCCATGGCCTCGAAGAAGGCGATAATGGCCGTTACCTCTCAGCATTGAGATGATTATCAACAAAGAAGCAGGTCGAAGGAGGTCGTACCCGAAGTCCGGGTAATGGACTATCAACGTGACCATTCTCACCACAAAGAAAGAGTTGTGTAACGAAGCAGATCAAGAAGTCCCTCTAGGGCAGTAGGATCGGCAGGAGGAGGTCGATCCTCTCAGAGACATAATGTTGTTCACAAGAAAGAAGTTTCTCCATAGCCTGAAGGCGTTGATTTTCTAGTGAAAGAGCTTAAAGAGCTCAGAAAGTAACTGGCTGAGGTCCAGCAAGTGAAGGACGCTCCGGGAAAGAAGGCATCCCCTTTTTCCTCAGATATTCTCAAGGAAAAGGCGGATATCACTAAAAAATTGCCTCGCATGGAAAGTTATGATGGAACCGGGGACCCTTATGACCATAGCCAGGCGTTCGACCGGCTAATGGACTATTACGACTTCTTGGCGTTGCCAAGTGCCACACCTTTATTACTGGCGCCGAGAAAAGATCTGAGAGGCGATGGTTGGGAACTTTGCCTTGATTCCATATCCTCGTGGACCGAACTTTGTGATAAGTTCCATGCCTGTTTCGAGCAACAGAAGAAAAGGAAAGCCCACGGGTTCTTTAGCACGAATCCGGCGGTTTGCGGTGAATCTTTGGGCGATATGTAAAAAGGTTCGGAAGAAGCGATCGGTCGGTGTCCGACCTTAATGATCTCCGGTACATAGGTTTGTTCCGAATGGATTGGATCTGTAAAGTCCAGAAAAGTTGGTGAAGAAGTTGATGTTCAACCACCAAGAGCTTGGCGAAGCCTTTGACAAAGCGAAGGCTACATCGTTGTAGAAGAAGCTATGAACGATCTGAAACATCCTCTTTTTGGGTCGGGGAAAGAGTCGGTGGCTCTAAGCCCGAAGTTGAGCAGAGGAGAACGAGGGGTATAATGATGAGACGGAGGGCGATTCAAAAAGTACAATAATTCTGGCGGCAAGAAGCGGTCATCCCTCCGTTCCGGCCAAAGGTGAATAAGATCTACACCAAACTAAATCTTGATAGATCGATAATTTTGGATCAAATCGAAACCAACCTTTCTTTGAGCCACCCGTGATAATTACCGAACTGGGCAGGGTAACTCTCGTAAGTATTGTGGCTATCATCAGGCCGCTGGCCACGACACTAACGAGTGTTGCAATTTGAAAGACTTTGTGGAGAGGAAGATTAAAGACGGCTTGTTGGTGCAGTATGTGGCCGTAATAAATAATCGTGAGCGTTAGCGTTAACCGTCTTTGTTCAAAGCGGTTCAAGGGCTCCAAAGATCGCCGCCAAGGCATGTTATCGATGTGATAACCGGTGGGTCCGCGGGGAAGTTGATAGGGAAGAAGAGAAGGGCTTACCTGAATTCGGTCATGACTATGATAGATGCTCCCCTGAAAGCAGATAGACCATTCCGGGGATCGTCATATCATTCACCGACGCCGACTATCCTTGAGCCTATCGAGCCGCATGAGGGGCCTTGGTGATCCACACAATGCAAGTGGGCACGGTGGACATGAAGCGCGTGATGTTAGATAATGGATCTTGATGAGATATCCTGTATGCCCATGCTTATCGGAGGATGTACCTCGTGAGGCGAAAAATGGAGGTCGGGCGGAGAAGCTCCTTTATACTGGCTTCAAAGAATGATCCTGTCAAAGTTCACGAGCACTATTGAACTCCGGTTGTCTTGACACAAAGACCCCAACAGTCGAAATAGTGTGTAAATTCTATGTTGTGCACGTTGATTAAACTTTACAATGCTATCTTGGGAAGACCTACTTTAATCTGCTTCTCAAGTCGTGACCTCCATCCCTCATTTCAAAATCAAGTTCCCCACGGCTCATGGAGTAGGAGAGGTGGCGGGGGGACTTGGATCTAGCCCGACGATGCTATCGGAATCTTTGTTATTTCCTCCGGAGTGGGGTTCGTGACGCAAACAAAAAGCGGCGATGACAATTGAGATCGAGCCTTTTACCGAAAGTAGTTACGAACCGATGGTGATTCTCACGGAGGAACGGAAGAGGTCGAATTGATCCTTGAAAGCCGGACAAGGCCAGTGAAGATCGGTTCAGTCTACCGAACCTCTTCGGACAAATCTCATAGAACTCTTCTGTTTGTTATGCGGATATTTTTGCATGGGAACCAAAGGACATGCACAGGTTAGTCGGAAGATAGCCGAGCATAGCTTTGAATGTAGATCCTTGAAGAAGCCGGTTCCCGAGAAAAGACGAATCTTTGCTACCGAACGACAAAAAAAAATTATTGATCGAAATAGCAAAAGTTGTTGGTCTGAGACTTTATATATGAGATTGATTATCCCGAATGGATGGCTAATGTGGTGTTGGTGCGAAAGCAGAATGGAAAATGGCGGGTTTGCATCTACACCAAACCTCAATAAAGCTTGTCAGAAGGATTTTATCCTCTCACCCCATATTGATCGACTTATCGATGCCACTTGGGTATGCATTACTAAGCTTTATGGATGCTTTTTCAGTTATCACCAAATATCCATGTGAAAGAGGACATCCCAAAGACCGCATTTATTACACACCGCTCGGTGTATGCCTTCTGAAGAAGATGACTTTTGGCCTTATAAATCTTTGGAGCCACTTACCGAGAGAATGATGAACTTCATCTTCATAGGCGGTGGGAAGGAACATGGAAGTATCGTTGATGACATGATCGTGAAAAGCATGCACGTTCAGAGTCATTTAGACGATCTAGAGGAATGCTTTCGGATCGTCTGTCATCGTCGACTAAAACTTAATCCGGCCAAGTGCACTTTCGGCCTCGGTGCAGGGAAGTTTTTGGGTTATCTTGTTAGCCAAAGGGGTATCGAGGCCAATCCAGAGAAGATTCAGGCCATTCTTGACATGAAGACTCCTCAGTCATTCAAAGACGTCCAACGTCTGACTGGCAGGATTGCAGCATTAAGGAGGTTCGTCGCCAAATCTGCAGAGAGGTGCCTTCCTTTCTTTGATACATTGAAAGGGCCGAAGAATGCGAAGACGTTCCAGTGGACTTCAGAGTGTGAAGACGCCTTCCAGAGCATAAAGGCGTATCTTTCTTCGGCTCCTTTATTGGTGAAACCCATTCCAGCGGAGACTTTATATCTATATCTGGCGGCAAGTTCGTTAGCGGTTGGAGCGATCTTGGTTGGGAGATCGGTGGAAGACAAACATCCGATCTATTATGTCATCACGTCTGCGAGAGATCTTTGAAACCAGTATCCAAATATTGAAAAATTTGCCTTCGCCTTGATAATTGCTAGTAGGAAGCTTGGCGATATTTTCAAGGTCGGCTCTGGTTGTCTACGGATCAACCATTGAAGAAGGTGATGGGCAAGCCGAAGTTTTAGGAAGGTTAGCGGCGTGGACAATGGAGTTGTCCACGCTTTTTCATCGAATACCATCCATGAACCCATTATCAAAGGCCAAGCTTTGGCCGATTTCATAAGAATGTTCGTTCACCGCGGATGCCAAGTTCTTTGAAGTCAATCCTCCGTCGGCGATTCGCGGTTCTTCAACAGAGCAAAATGTTTGGACTCTATATGCGAGATGGTTCCTCTACCCTAACTGTTAGTGGGCGGGAATTATCTTGACAAGTCCGGACGGGTTCAAAGTTCAACAGCCCATCGATTTGGATTTAAAGCGACAAACAACGGCGAGTATGAAGCGGTCTTTAGCGGGGTGTTCGATTGGCAAAGAGTCTAGAGGTCCTAACCTTATCATCTACAATGACTCTCGGTTGGTTGTCAAGCATTATCGAGGGACTATGAAGCTCGTGGAATTGGATGATCAAGTATTTGGCGGAGTTAAAGGACCGAACTTGATGATTTCGCTTTTTACAATTTGAGGCATAGGCGTAATGACAATTCTATCGCCGATGCATTGTCGAAATTGGCTACTACGGATGCGAGATGTTTTAACGGATCGATTTACTTGGAAGTTCTGCAATGTATAGTGTTCACGATGAAGCCGTGATGTGTATCGAAGCGATCTAACTTCTTTGGATGACTCCTACATCGAGTATTTGGCGGATGGCGTCCTTCCTTCGGATCGGATGTTAGCAAAGAAGATCAAATACAAGAGCGCCAACTTTGTTCTTATTGATGGGGATCTTTACCGATTGGCCTTTTCTTCACCATTCTTTGAAGTGCTGGTCCCATCTGAGGGAATATATGCTCTTCGGGAAGTTCACGAGGGCATTTCTTGGTGATCATATGGTTTGCTAAATCTTTGGCTTACAAAGTACTTGACAAGGATACTATTGGCCTACAATTTTCAAGGAAGCTACAGATTATGTCAAAAAATGTGAAAAGTGCCAACTCAACGGTCAGATCCCATTATCGACCACCCAAGAGCTATACTCGATTTTATCTCCTATACCCTTCATTGTGCAGGGGTAAATATATTGGGTCCATTGCCTAAAGCTAAAGGTCGGGTTAGCTTTGTCATAGTTGCTATTGATTACATGACTAAGTGGGTAGAGGCGAAGCCACTTGATTAATTACGAGCAAGAATGTTTGAAGTTAAGTAAAAGAGTCCGTAGTGTTTCGCCGGGATCCTAGAGTATTAATATCGGACAACTGGACGTCGGTTAAATGGGATCAAAATTTGAAGCATTTTTAAAGGAGTTGGGGATTCAACATAAGAAGACTTCGGTGGCTCATCCATAGTCAAATGGCCAAGTTGAGGTGACCAACAGGACGCTGCTGAACGGGATCAAGCGCAGACTAGATGAAGCTAAAGGAAGATGGCCAGAGGAGCTGCTCAGCGTGTTGTGGGCTTACCGGACTACACCAAGGACTACCACTGGGGATTCACCCTTTCGACTGGCCTATGGTACTGATGCCTTAGTCCTCATCGAAATCGGATCTCAAGTCTTGGTCGATCCAATACAAAGAAATATACAATGATGAAGAATGAAGGCCAATTTGGATCTACTAGAAGAAGTTAGAGAGGTTTCTACTTTAAATTGGTACAACTTATCAACGAAGAGTAGCGAAGCATTACAACAAAGGAGTCAAACTTCGTAGATTAGAAGTAGGAGACTTCGTTCTCAGAGAAGCCGAAGCCTCTACACCTCAAAACACGGGAAAGTTAATGCCAAACTGGGAAGGACCATATGAGGTGATTGAAGTATCCAAACCAGGCACTTACCGGTTAAGGGCATTAGATGGTTCCGAAATCAAAAACACTTGGCACGCTGGCAAGCTTCGGAAATACTTTCAATAAAGATCAAGTTAATTCATCGGAAGTTTGTATATTATTGTTCATTATCAATAAAAAGACACTTTTTCACTATTGGTCCTGGTCCTATTTTGTCCTATGGTCACTATGGTGTAAGGAGGTATGGTAGGACTCACCGGCCATTCGATGGCGACCCATTTGTCGTTCTACCGAGTGGTGATTTAAGGATCCTATATTGATTTTACCAGGTGGTAAATCAATGGTCACTATTAGTCCCGGTCCTATTTTGTCCTATGGTCACTATGGTGTAAGGAGGTATGGTAGGACTCCATTTGGCCATTCGATGGCGACCATTTGTCGTTTCTACCCCGGTGGTGAGCGAAGGATCCTATATTGATTTTACCGGTGGTGGTAAATCAATGGTCACTATTGGTCTGGGTCCTATTTTGTCCTATGGTCACTATGGTGTAAGGAGGTATGGTAGGACTCATTGGCCATTCGATGGCGACCCATTTGTCGTTCTACCCCAGTGGTGAGCGAAGGATCCTATATTGATTTTACCAGGTGGTAAATCAATGGTCACTATTAGTCTGGTCCTATTTTGTCCTATGGTCACTATTGTGTGTAAGGAGGTATGGTAGGACTCGGCGGCCATTCGATGGCGACCCATTTGTCGTTTCTACCCCGGTGGTGAGGCGAAGGATCCTATATTGATTTTACCAGGGTGGTAAGTCAATGGTCACAATTGGTCCTTATATCTTGGTCCTTATATCTTGGTCCTTATATCTTGATCCTTATATCTTGGTCCTTATATCTTGATCCTTATATCTTGGTTTTCGTATAATTGTTTCACCCCGAGTGGTAAACAAATGACCGATCTCACACTTCGGATCCGATGAGTATGTGGTACTTTATTTTATTTAAGTGTTGAGTTCGGAATGCCTCGTTCTTTAACATCACTTTATCTGTTATATGACATGCTTAATCATTTGAAGTTAAATCCTCGAAAGGGTTTTTTGTACACTTGTTCATATAAATTGAAGCATTGACATAAAATAAAAAGTACACTGAAGTCATAAGGAAGAAAATCATTTCTCATTAATATTTAAGTTCATTTACAAATAAGGAAATAACATAAAATTTTTACAAATATTCATAATAAGACCTAAGATCCATCCATAAGTCGGTGCTTGTGCGACGCCATCATCATCCGAAGAGTCCAAAGGTAAGGATCTAAGTTAGCCTTGATCAACCTTTCCTTGCCAAGACTTGGCCGAGCTCAGAGCTTTCTTTGTGAATCCTCATGATTTCTCCGTTTATTTCGTCCGAGTTCCTATACTCTTCACAAATTTCTTTGCGAAGAGCATCAGTTAAAGGAGGCCCAAGGTCCCGAAGAGCCTTGAGTTCTCGAATCTCTTGCTCGAGCTGCTGCCGTATATTCAGTTGAAGCTTTTCATCATGCTCCATCTTACGGATCGTCTTGGTCAAGATTTTGGCGTTGGACTTCAACTCCTTGATCTTATTCATCCTCGATTCACTCCTCTGAAACTAAGTCGACATTCATGTTGACAATTTCGACATCTTGAGCCTTAGTCGACTTTAGTTCTTCCTTGAGGCCTTCACTTCTCCCTTAGCTTGGGCCAACTCTTTTCGAAGACCTTCGTTAGTATGAAGAAGGCCTTCACGGTGAGTCCTTTCCCGAGCCAGGCGATTTCGGAGGAATTTTCCTTCTTCTTGACTTCCTCCCTCGGATTGACTTGGAGAGATCTGGGGCCTTGACGTCCAAGACAAAGACATTACTGTACATGTTCAAGGTTATTCAATCGACTTAGATGTATGAGTATGAAAATAAGTAAGCAAAGGAAGAGAAGAGTCATTTACCTTAGCCAAGTAGCTCATGCCTTGAAAGCAAGTCCCCATTTTGAAGCTGTTCTCAACCGATGGTCATCGGTCTCATAAACGAAGGCCTCAAAGCAGTTGAAAGGGGAAATTGGCATTGAGCAAGGCCACATAGTCGGTGGACCCATGGCGTCATCTTTGAAATTGGAGGTCATTGGTCCTTGAGGAGGAGGTATAGGGTGGCTGCGAACCGGTGAAGGATCCGCATGCATTGCCTCTGGAGAAGGTGATCGAGTAGCATTGGCTCGGGGAGTTGAAGAAGGTTGAAGTCGAACCGGTGCCGACCGTCCGAAGGCCATTTTCTTTTCGGGACGGAGAAGGGTCAAACCCGACACCTTTCAAATCGAAGGTGTTGGGGTTTCATTTAAAGGGTTGGTTGTTGAAGGAGGGGGAACACGGAGTTCGTCGGTAGTAAGAGGAATTATTTTGCTTCTTAATTTTTTAGCACGAAGGACTTTCACCCGATCATGTGGAGGAATGTCAAGGAGACTCCTCTTTTTTGGGGTTGGTTCAGAAGTTGGTGGGGTTGGTTCAGAAGTTGGTGGGGTTGGTTAAGAGGTTGTTGTGGGTTCAGTTGAAGGAATTGGTTGTGGGTTTACCTCAGGAAGTACCTCCTCGTCGCTTTCAGGATTTATCTCGCGAGGAGTCCTCAGCCCTTTGGCGCGCTTCTTCTTCCTTGGCGAGTCGGAGGACCGCTTCGGGGATGATAGGATTGTCGACTTGAGGTCATCATCCCGAGGAGGGGTTGTTGTTACGCTTCGAGGCGGGGGGTTCGATTCGGGAAGGCTCCTCGTTAGGGGAGTTCTTCATTTGCATCGATAATCCTCCCCGCCAAGAAATCTTCCAAGTCTTTTACTTAGAGAAGTTGGTTTGATCAAAGACAACGCAAATAATCACAAGTTAAAATCCGTACCACATAAACATTTCAAAAATTATATCACGAGAATGGTCCGAGACTTACGTTTATGGTCATACAACCATGCTTGCTTGGTCGATGAAAGTGAAGCTCAATCTTGAGGAGGATCCTATTCATGAAGTCACCCATCTCCTCACACGCCCTTCGGGATGTCACCAAGTCGCAGAGATACGCTCCGAAGTGGTCCAATCGGGAAGGGAGGAGATTCCAGGACCAGTGACGAAGAACCATTTCTCGTGCCATCCTTTGTTGCTCGAGGGGGTGCTCATCAGGGGCCTCTTCTCGAATTTCGAGTTTGGGCGTGGAGACTGTTTGCTCAGCATTTTGAACCCTCGTTCTCGGGATCTGCCAGCCGAGAAGAGGGTGAAGAAGAGATCAACAGAGGGGGTGACCCCTAATTCATGGCAGAAGGCGATGAACGCCAGTATATGGATATAGGAGTTAGGCACCAGTTGTGCGAAGCCTACTCCAATAAACCCTAGGAGGGTAACTATGAAGGCGTGGAGGGTAAAGTAATCCCTTTTCCAGCAGAGTAGTCGGCATGGCGACCCATCCGTCTGGTCGCTGGTACATTCGCTCCTCAGCAGCTGGAGCCCTCATAGCAAAGTTATCCGGAACATGATATCGAATCCGGAGAGCTCGCAGTTCAGATTCAGAGACGGTGGAGGTGATGTTAGCATGAGGAAATTGTTCCCCATCTTTGAAGAAATCAGTGGGAGATGGTGGATTGGCACTTGAACCCCCTTGGTTAGGGTTTGAACGAGAAGAACTTGAAGGGGTTTGGCTTGGATTCACCATTGTTGAGTTCATGAAAGCTAAAGAGAGGTTTTTCGAGAGAAGGAAGAAAGCTCAAAGGTTCAATTTCAAATCGATGGGTAAAAACCGTCAATTTTGGTGAGGTTTATCTTTTATACTGACGGTTACACGTGGAGCGAGTCAGCGCATTTAATGTCAGTAATAATGAGAATTAAAGTGGAATGCGTTTGGATGACCTTTGAATATCTTATCAGATTGGGCCTGACTGTTGGATCTCTATCTTATTGACCCATCCCGTTCAAATTTAAATCCTTTATCAAATTGGGATTATTTCTCTGGGTATCCACTATCCAGTCCTCCCTTATTCCACTTCGTATGTTAAAAGTGCGTATGATCCACTTTTTTCCTATCCTTGGGCCTTTATTAAATTTTAAATATCATGAATCATATATAGTTTTCTATTAAACATCTTGTTTAACTAAAAAACTAGGGGGTAATGTTGGGTCATAATATTTCTCCTATTTTGGGCCGGATAGATTGGGCCCATTTATCAGTATAATCTATTGGGCTTTTATTATTAAGCCATGGGACTCTTTGAGCCCATTTATTGTGTCAACTTTATTTAATCCTATTGGACCGGGTCAGTCCAATGGATCGACCCATTAGATATTTTAATATATGTTACTTTGACTTGTGATGATGAAAAAGCATGACAGTTGACCAAGGCTCCTGCCATGCATTAATGTGGATGGGATCATAACCGCATTGCCAGGTAGAAAAGCGATGGCTAAAAAGCAGTAGATAAACCTGATATAGTCGGCAGAGTCCATCAGATCAGAGGGGGTGTCAGGTAGTAGTGGGTGGCACAGTAATCCAAGCAAAGGTAATATAACTTAGCAAGGAAGCCCTTGTATAGAGGTACGTTCTTTCATATATTGATTATTCATATTCTCCCATACACACAATCGAGAATTATTATCTCTATCAATACACTAGACCATATATTCCTCCATTGTTAACCTTGTGAACACGTCTTAATTCTCACGCTTGAAGCTATCCCAAGACGGATCCACCGTCGAGCTTTTGGTGTTGATTATGTTTCTTGTCTGCGGGGATCGTAACGTCTTACGTGATTGGGACGTGGAGAAAGATCTTGGCGTTAACAATGTGCTTTGAATGTTGGTAAAACAACGTTGTTCAGAAATCTCAAGTTAGGTAACATTAGACGTCACTCAAATTCTATCAAACCATTTTTGAAGGAAGAGAACAAGAGAACCAGATTGCAGTTTTGTATATCAATGCTTGAGAGAAATACATTACCACATGATCCAACATTTGTTGACATGTATAATGTCGTTCATATCGATGAGAAATGGTTTTACATGACAAAAAAATCAGAGACTTATTATCTTCTTCCTGATGAAGAAGATCTTTTGCGTACCTGTAAAAGTAAAAATTTTATTGGAAAAGTCATGTTTCTAGCTGCTATAGCTCGTCCGAGGTTCGATGCAGAAGGAAATTGAATATTTTCAGGAAAAATTGGTATATTTCCTTTAAATCACTAAGGAGCTGACTAAGAGAAGTAGTGCTGAATCGGATCATTTGGAACATTAGAAACAAAAGTGATCGACTTAGTTGGGAAAAACATATCAAGGTCATTTTTGATAGAAAAAGTGTTATCGTCTATTCGACATAAATGGCCAAGTAGAGACTCCAAAAATCCAATTTTTATTCAACAAGATAATGCAAGAACACATGTCGATCCCAATGATATTGAATTTCATCAAGCTGCAATAGAAGATGGTTTTGACATACGTTTAATGTGTCAACCTGCAAACTCTCCAGACTTAAATGTCTTGGACCTTGGTTTTTTTTAGTGCCATTCAGTCATTACAACGCAAAGAATCTCAAAAAACCATAAATGAGCTTATCAATGTCGTTGAGAAAGAATTTGACACATTTTCGACTATAAAGTTGAATCATATATTTTTGACGTTACAACTGTGTATGATAGAGGTTATGAAATCACAAGGTTCTAATAGATATAAAATTCCTCATATTAAGAAAGCCATTTTGGAAAGAGAAGGTCGACTTTCTAGTCAAATGAAATGTGATCCAAAACTCATACAAGATGTGCTTGATCAACTAAATCCTCAAGTGTGATCCAAACCTCAACTTTTGTTTGAAATAATTGTTCTTATTTTGGATATGAATGCATCACCTTTTATTTATCTAGTAACATTTTGTAATTCCTTTTATTTACATTACTTGAGGTTTAATCACCATGTGCTTCTTTTGCCTTCTAATTCTCTCCCTATCAGCATGGCCATGATAGTACACAAGGAATGTATAACACTGTATATATGGCAGAAAATGTATATAATTGGAATGAACAAGAAATTTGAATGAGAGAAGAATGAAGAGAGAGATCAAATAAAATAACCTCAATTTTAAGATCATATGCAACCATATCAAAAAAATAAAATAAATTAATTCATCCAACTTCAACTTCATTCACAATTTCTCCAAAATGATTCTACAAATTTCAAAATAAAAAAATTTACAGAATTTCAAAATGATTCTACAAATTTTAGAATAAAAAAAAATTACATCAAAAATTGTTGAACATGAAAAGTAGAAGAAGTTAATAAAATTTTGGGAGAAAAATTCTTAACATCTCAAAAATAATCCGTTGTTGATGTTCTTTCATAGAAATTTCTCCTTTATCATCCGGTACCGTGTTCAAATCTATTCCAGTATCCGTCGACAAATTCAAATCAATATCTAGTACAATCTTCTCACACTCATGATTTGGTTCCTCATTTTAATCAATTTTTTTTTTATTTTTCTCAATAACGCCATAAAGTTGTACATGATTTTCCATAATTTTTTGTAGAAAACATAGATGAAGAGAGAGCATATAATAAAGAATCCATGAGAGAATACAGAGATGAAGAGAATGTATGAAAAATTGAAGCCATATTGAGGGACGTTTAGAATTCTAAGAAAGAGAACAAATTGGGAACACACATATTGTAAAAGAAACGGTTGAAATTAAATAGGAGTCTTGCACTTGGAAAGATGAGATATTTTAGGGGTAATCTAGGAAAATAAGAGAAAAAACCTCCTAGAAATATGGAAACGTCAATTATTTAGGAATCAATTTTTTTCTCTAAAGCGTTAGTTATATAGGAACCGAGGGAGTACATGACAAATCAATAGTCACTAAATTATATTATTAAACAAATTAATTTTTAAAATTTTAACTGAGATGACTCAGTTATTTAAGAGTTTTTAAATGAGTGGACTCACTACATGGTTTTGTAATCTTCACTTTATAGATAAGAATAAATTCTCTAATTTCTCTAATACATATTTAACGACACAAATATTAATTTGAACGACACTTTCAACGATATAATTATTTGCGACAAAATTTATTGTGTTGCTATAAACGTTTGTGAAGAAAAAATATGATCCATGTAGAGACATATTTACACATAAACACGTAAATTAAATGTGTACCTCTGAAGAATGATATAACCTTTTGGTGCGAAAAAACTTTCTGAAATGGATTGTCCTAGATGTGCAACCCAAACGGCGTCTCCAAACTACTATATGAGAATGGAACTCAAATTCACGATTCGTAACAGTTAGGTTTTTCTCTGTATTGGGAGAGGCTACTGATATTAGGGTTTTTGGGCCAACTGATTAATACTGATTAATTGTGATGTACTGAGGGAGAGGAGACATGAGTCTTATAGGCAGAAGTAGGTGAACCACTTCCGTACAATCTCTCTAACTCTCCAACTCTCCAACTCTCAGTTACCTAAAAGAATTTATTCAATCACATAAGCTCACTAATAAACAAAATGGGTCGGACCCTCCATGGGCACCCCATTTAGATACCCAAAATCTAACATCTCCCACTCGCCCATGGCGGGGACGGCGTAATCCTCATATCTGCCAAAAATAGCTCAAACCGAAACATGTAAACCTATAATTGCCAAATCGTATGACCGTTGAGTTCACCTACAATGCAGGAGCTCTATATCAAACTCGTTAGGGAAAACATAGAGACATTTACCCTTTTAAAGAAAAACAATGCGGGAGCTCTCACGCCAAACTCAATTAGTTCACATAGAGGCTACAACCTATAAACTCAGAGTACCCCAGACATATTTGAATTTTTAATAGGTTAAGTATCTCTAATCCCTCAAAGAGCCTTACTTAACCACCTTTGGGCCCAAGTTTATTTCGTATCTCACTTATTACTATATCGCTATCAAAGCGCTATAGTTGTCGACAATAAGTGCAGAACGATATGAAATCAAATTGTCTTCCCTTCGCCCTAATACTACTAAGAAATGAATAAACAACTGCTTTCCCAGAATCGGTCCTTATAGTCTCATCAATTCTGACCTTCGGAATCGAAACCAAAGTAGTAACATCAATCCATGTCTTTGCAGAGTCAAAGATCACATAGACCACTTAATGTAGGAACAAAAAACTTGCTCTACAGGACTCACACAGTGAGGAAGCAGGGACTCATTCTCTCACCTCCTTTATATGCATGGTCGCTAAGCACATGAAACCCTCTCATAACATACTATTCTATAGCCATATTGCACGGACTTTAGTATAGTCACTCCAAGTGTGTTTAACTCGAACATTTCAAATAGCTCATTTATCAAAGCGCGACATTTAAAATTTTACGTTTGGTTATCATGTCATGGTAGACAAATCTCATCTACATGAGCATATGTCCTTTGGTCATGCCATATGGATCTTAGTTCAGCCGCTTCATAAGCGCCTAACTCGAATTTCTAGATTACTCATTTTCCCAAACGCCAATCCTGAAACTTCGCATCCGGCTATCAGTACAGGTTAATATAGATGGCGGGGCATATTATATTTGGTTAATCCAACTTAACCTCATCTTGGCTCATGCCAAGGTGGCATCATATTCATTTTGCTCACCACTAAGCACCAATTGATTGCTATCTAAAGCATCAACATCTCACTACTCAAAGTGAAAATAAATGAACTGTCTCAACCTTGCTCACTTTTCAAAGTGCCATGGGTGATTGCTCATGTGAGTGAGCCAATCAACCTGTTGACATATATTTAGTGTGTGCATATCCAATATGCATAATAACTGCGTGAACTACTAATATTTATCATATGCGCTAAAAAACACAATCATAAGTGGGAACAAATGAATCTCGCATAAATGATAAATATCTCAAAATAATAATGAATATCTCAAGTACAAGCCAAATAATGAGTGATATCAAAAAAAAGTACATTAAACCCTATGAAGCCCTAACAAATTAACATGCCTACAAAATGAATCTTTAGGAATCGGCTTCGTCAAGGGATTAGTTATCATAAATCTAGTGGGCATGTACTTTAATATCACCTCCTTATTTGCAATGTTCTCTTTAATTAAGTTCATCCTCAAGTCAATGTGCTTTGTCTTGCCATGATACTTGGGGTCCTTGACGTAATCTAGGGCTGCCGTGCTATCATAGAAAATAGTCATAGGATTCGAAGAATGAGAGACAACTCCAAGATCCTCGAAGAATCTCCTCAACCACATGACTTCTTGAACAGCTGATGTACATGCTACAAACTCCGTCTCCATCGTCGAAAGAGAAACACAAGTCTATTTCTTGCTACATTAAGTGATAACACCACTATGTAACAAGAATGTGTATCCTGAGGTCGACTTGCGCATCCCCTGGTTACCTCCCCAATTGGTATCAGCATAACCAATCAAACGTAGGTCCAGTCCTCCATAGCATAACTTGTAGTCCAAATTACCCTTTAAATACTGCAAAATCCTCTTGGTTGCCCTCCAATGAGTAATCGCAAGGTTTGACTGATAACGACCAAGATAACTGATTGTATATGATATATCTGGCCGAGTACATACAACTTTATACATTAGCTTTCATATAACATTAGCATACGGTTAATGAGACATTTTCTCAATTTCCTCGTGAGAAGTAGGCCATTATTTGGGTCCATTGGCGCCACCTTTAACGATACGAGTGTCTATGGGTTTGCAGTTGCTCATTTTGAATTACTCAAGAACCTTCTTATGGTAAGTCTCTTGAGACAAACCAAGAAGCTTCCTTAAGAGATCTCTATAGATCTTAACTCCAAGAACATAAGCTGCTTCCCCTATGTCCTTAATCTCAAAGTTAAAGGACAACCACCACTTGGTGACGACAATCATCTCCTTATCGTTCCCAGCTAGTAGGACGTCATCGACATACATAGATAAGATAAGGAATTTATCTTTAGATCGTTTGATCACATAATGGTCTTCCTCGATCATTGTAAACCCATCACTAATGACGGCTCGATGGAATCTCATATTCCATTGCCTAGACGCATATTTCAAACCATAGATAGAATGTTTGAGCTTGCATACTTTGCACTCTTGTCCTTCTATGATAAAACCCTCTACCTGATCCATGTATATTTCCCCAGCTAAATCTTCATTGAGAAAAGTTGTCTTAATGTCCATTTGATATAACTCCAAATCCAAATGCACAACAATCGCTAGGATGAGGCAAATTGAGGCAAACCTCACAACTGGTGAGAAGGTTTCCTCGTAATCAATTCCCTCTTGCTGGGTGTAACCCTTGGCTACAAGATGAGCTTTGTACCTTTCAATGGAACCATCCTGTGGCGCCCCCAAATTCGGGTTCTCTAACCTCAGATTAGTGCTCATAATCCGTCATCATCATAAGCATTCTATACACTATTGTGGAATAATAAACATATATTGTTCATTAAAATAAAGTCTTACAACATATTCCCAAGGTCTTTTTAACCTTAACTTAAACATACCCTTAATATTATAAAAGGTTTACATCAATAAGTACATCCGATAATATAATAATTAAACATTCTTCATAAACTACTCCTGAACCTTGCCCTTGCCTTTGTGTTTGTTACTTGAACCTTCGGGCTTAACTAAAATAAACGTCATGATATAGCAAGGGGAAGTGTGGACACTCAAAATTTTGTTTTCCTATTACTAACTATGTAGGAGGGCAAAATCATCTTTTTCACACTCTAGATATAACCTTGGAGGACCAAAACATCAAATCTAAACACGAAGACATCCCCGTGGAACATCAAATCAACCTTGGAGATTAATCGTAAGGAAAAGAAAAGTTGACAGCAATCAATCCCTAGAGACAGCCCCGAAGGACAGCCAAAAGCCGCATTAATCTTGGAGACAACCCCCGAGAGGGTAAAAAGGTCATTTTGACAATTCAACATCAACGAACCCAATATAGCTTCAAATAGGGTCACAAAGAGCCATTACAACACTTCTAAGCGCAAATTACACAAAATAGCTCAACATACTGCCTGCGAAGACCCGAATATGGCATTTTGGTCATGGACCCATCTTCATGGATTCGGAAAAGCTCAAGTCCTATGTCCTTCCATTGCTCTCAAAAAGAGCTTTCTGTAATTGTATATCACATCTCCATCCCAGATTGTAAGTTATAGGCATTTTAGTGAACTGCTCGTCAGTCAAATTACACGTACTTCGAGGTAGCAGAGCCCACCAGGGCACTTCTGCAGGTATACTCGCAGAATCCTCAGGTCTACCTACGGAAGCCCAATACTTAAATATCATCCCCCATCAACTTGTAGGAGAAGAGAGAAAAGAAAGAGAAGTGTTCTAGAGAGATAAATCTGACCCTTGCAGTGTAAAATTGCTCAAATCTTGTTTCTAAACTTGTAAGTATTCTTTGTAAACAATTTTATACATATATACTACAACATATCAAGTTTTAACTGATGGAAATCGAGTTTAGAGGCGCCAAAAGTCGTTCGATAGCCCATCTCGTACAAGGCTATAAGATCTCTTCAGATCTGTTGCTTTTTCTTATTTTACGCTATATATAAGTACTATATACACACAGATATGCCTCTGTATAGCAAAAACCTAGCTTTTAACTGTTCATTTCTTATAAATAGTTAATATTTAAGCTTTATTGACTAGATCTGTACCGTATTTAGCCAGATCTAGCTTTTAACCGGTTCAAAAGTTGTGAAACCTGAACTTGGAAGCAGGAATGGCTAAGATCTGTACAGATTTAGTTTTCTTTCTAGTTTTTATAAATATTTAGTAACCACGTGGACCTAGATCTGTATCTAGAGGACATTGGAAGCTTTGGCTACGCGCATGCAAGGATTTGACTGATGAATCCTTTATTTTGCGACGTTTAGAATAAATATGTGTTTTAGTGTATTATATTCGTTATGCATGCTATTTATGTGATATTATGTGAGCCTAGGAGTTATATGATCTAAGATCCCATTAATGGATCTAGATCTGGTTCCCACGATGGACACTTTTCAGTTGTACAATTATCTTGCAATTTTTTGTACTTGTAAATCTAGGGCCTTAAAAGGAGGATACAGATTTAAGGCCCCGAAATAATGAAAACTGTGGTTGTGGTGTTTGGACTTACTTCGATGACTTTCATGCCCATAAGAAGTCTGACACTTATATATATATATATATATATATATTGTGAAAGATTCTTCACATCTTGAATAAAATCAAATAAAGCCGAATACGAAATTAAATATAAATTCAATATGCGAGCATAAGGGTTTGAAAACATGTTTTCAAAACATCACTATTATATTCTTTGCTTAAAATTAAACTTTTCATTAAATGAAACCCTTTGTATATAGGTGCAAAAGAGACATAACACTACTTTCAAATAACTTACTTCGAGCACATTTATCTGCATCACACATACACACACACACACACACATATTTCACATGCTTAGGGAATTAAAAAAAATGGGGTAACTGTGTTTCATGGAAGTCTGGGGTGCCTAACACCTTCCCCTTACTTAAGTAATCCCCTAAACTCTATGAATTTTGGTTTTCAAGACCAATTAAAAAGAGTCATATATTGGGCCATATTGTAAAACCTTTCAAAACTCGGTTGAGTTGGTACAACCATTTAACTCATACAAACTGGCGACTATGTCTAATTCGACCCAATCAATTAAAATTAAATCTTTTCAAATTGTCGACATAGTATGTCTGTCTTTTCCTGAAAATCTTATCCTTCAGATCAAAACAAATTCACATAGAAAACATAAAGGGTAGAGAACCAAACTCCAGGAAGAGAAAATTTTCCCGGCATCGATAGGTGGCGACTCTGCTGGGGATGGTTGAGGGATTAAGCCGTATTTCAATCTTTTTGATTCCTTTCTTTGTGCATGTGTGTGAAATGACATCTTTACATTGAATGGATGTGAATTTCTCTTTACCATGCTTTATGTTAGTGATTCGCACAATGTCATCATTTTGCATGCAGTGAGATACGATAAATGTTTGTTATGTGATTCCTCCACCAGGAGGCGAACCCGTCATGTAAGATCCCAACTTTTTATAAATTAAATGAAATTTCCTCTATTCATTATTCTGAATTAATAAGGTGTTAATTTGATGTAATGCTTTGGTTATGGGTTAAATATGCAAAATTTACAAAATAAGCAAGTGGTTATAAAATATTCATTGTTGTCGGAGAATATTCGTTTGGTCGTGGAATATTCTTGTTGCCGGGGAATATTCGTACGAAGGCGCAACCATTTGTGGGCCCCATAACAAAATAATTGTCAGATGAAGAAAATGACAAGTATGAGTTTTTATAAATAATGGCGTAGTTGTTACCGTTAACACTATTGGAATACCTGGTGGTTAAAATACTGTAATACGCGTGGTTGCATAGTAGCACACGGTATTGCACAGTATTTTTGTAAAATCCCAAATTTTACGAATAAAGATTTATTTTCTCGAAATATTTTTTCCAAAATTATGGTGTGGATTTGATATAATGTTATAGTTGTGGGTAATATTTATAAATTTTGAAAATTATGCAAGTTGTTATATTATATTCGATTGGTCGGGGAATATTCGTTTTAACAAATAATATTCGATGCATTTATTTATAATCATTGGTGGACCCCACAACAAAATTATTGTCGGAATGAGAAAACGACAAAAATATCTTTTTATAAAAATAACGGTGAAAGTTTTACCGTTAACTGTTGAAATGCCCGGTGTTAAAAGTACAGTAATATGCGTGGTTGCATAGTAGGGAATATTCGTACGACGACACAATCATTGGTGGATCCCACAACAGAATTATTGTCGGATTGATAAAACGATAAAAATATCTTTTTATGAAAATGACGGCGGAAGTTTTATCATTAAAACTGTTGAACTACTCGGTAGTAAAAGTACAGTAATACGCGTGGTTGCATAGTAGCACATGGTATTGATTATTGATGCTTACGTCAGAAGTCACTCAGTTTTGTTCAATTATTGTTACAATAATTGCTTTGCAAGTATCTCACGTTATTTGATTCAATTATTGTCGATATTTTATATATTATTAAATAAATAATTGAGATAACAAAGTTATTAATATTATTATTTGCAATATTAACGATATCTAAAAGTTCTGTCAAGGAGAGGTTAGATAATCTAATTGTGCGCCAATAGAGAGAAATCCTTATTGGAAAGCCCCCTCTTTCCTGAGAATGACCTGGTCGATTAATAGTGTGAATTATAATAATGATGATGAGTTTTGTTTTATTAGTTTTATTAGTGTAATAAAACAGAAAAGCTTTTTATATAAAACAGAATACTTTTATAAAGTTATTTATTTTATTAGACTATAAATAGAATATATTATATTCTATTATGCATAGTATTTTGCATAGTAAAATCTTTTTATATAAAACAGAATACTTTTATAAAGTTATTTGTTTTATTAGATTATAAATAGAATATATTATATTTTATTATACATAGTATTGCATAGTGCCTGTATAGTGTTTTGCATAGTAAAATCTTTTCATATAAAACAGAATACTTTTATAAAGTTATTCGTTTTATTAGATTATAAATAGAATATATTATATTTTATTTAAAAGATTTTGTTTTATTAGAATATTTTATTAAATCAATCTAGACCGTCCGTTTAAAAGTAAATCAATCTGGACCGTTCATGAATTAGTTACTATGTAGTCCATTCTCCTATAAATAGAAGTTCATTCCTTCATTATTTCTTAAGAATTCATTGAAACTCTAGAGAGAGAAACTATAGAGAGAGTTCTTCTTCTGTAATCTCGAGCGTATTTTTTTAGAGTTTAAGAAAGCTTTGAGCATTGAAGATAGTGCAAGTTTTCTTCAAGTATATTCCCGCCCTACCCGTCGGAATACTCTTCTTTTTAAGGTAAGGGGTATTATTTCTTTTGTATTCATGAAGAGAACTTCAGTTATTCCATTCTTTATTATTACATTGGAATAACTTTGTATCTGTGGACTACCCTATACATGGTGAAATTCTTCTGTTATTCCATTCTTTATTATTATGTTGGAATAACGTGTTTATGCGAAGTACCACATACTTGGTGAAATTCTTCTCTTATTCCATTCTTTATTATTCTGTTTGAATATCCTGTGTGTGCATTTACGCATGACCTGGTTCCATTATTTATAATTTTGTTGGAATATCTTATCTGTGCGTTTACGCATGACCTGGTTCCATTATTTATTATTCTGTTGGAATAACCGGTCTATGCAGTCTATCACACGCATGGTGAATTCTTCTGTTATTCCATTCTTTATTATTCTGTTGGAATAACCTGTCTATGTGGATTACCACATGCATGGTGAATGATCATTTGTATTCATTCCTTATTAAATTGTGGAAAAGATCTATCTAAGTGGATTACCGCATGGCGAGCAAAAATCCATTTGCAGTATCCTATATTCTCTTATACTCAGTTGGTTAAAGCTTTGACATCTATACTTCATGATATTAGTAGAATATCCTTGATATTTGCACTTTATCCAGTATCTTTTTATGAAAATATTCTTCTGAGCATTCTTGAATTTTACTCCACAAAGAAGTATCATGTTGATAATTTGGATGTTATTGGATCCTGGATAAATTAATTCTTGAACTTGTTTTATTGAATTCTTATATCATTGTCATCATCCTCATGTTTATATTATGTTGAAAGTCATCTGGGGCCTGTAGTGCATAGATGGACTTGGTATGATTATGACCAGGGATTATTCGGTATAATCATGACCGTAATATTACAAATGATGTGGTAAAAGTCCTCATTGGCTGTGAGTGCATTGATGGACGGGTTATTACGGCATGATCATGACCATTAATGAATACACGAATATCCTTGGGCCGTAGTGCATGGATAATTTATGGTCGTGATACTAAAGAATATCCTTGGTCGTAGTGCATGGGTGATTCGATGATGTGGATTATTTATTAATTTGAGTCTCAGCGATAAAAGTGATGAAAAACCTTTTAAATCATAAAAGATAGTAGATTTTATTCTCTACTTGACTCTTTTAATGGATTGCTTATTTCGCTACAGTTAAACTTGATGTTTGTTATATTTTATCAGTTTAACATTGTTGAAGGCTAACGATACTTTATTCTGCATTATCTTAGTCATAATATTTCTTACTGGGCTAGTTGAGCTCACCCTTTTTTTCACTGTTCTCTTCAAGAAATGAGAACGTAGCTGGGATTAGTCGGGGAACGGAGTGACGGTCCAAAGGATAACATTAGTAGTCCTCACTATTCTGTTAGTTAGTGTGACAATAATTGTAATGAGGACTTCATTGAGTGTGGATATTGTCTAGATGACAATATTCTTATTAAAACTCTTATATTATGTTTTGTCGTATCTTACACGACTGTTGTATTATAAAGTTGTATTTGAATTTTATACCATGTATTTGGCGACTCAAGATGGGTGATGTATACCTATTTTTGGGGGCATCATAGTTGGTATCAAAACTTAGGGATATGATCCCTGGCTGAGATGTGAGACAAGAACTAGGAGGGGAGAGATGGGGAATTCCTTTGCTAGTATGACCTACCTAAGTTTATTTGGTATTTAATTGGCTGGTCAAAGTATAGGGATAATATGTGATATGTTAATTAACCCTTATTTTGTGGGAGTATTTGAAAATGGCATCCAAAAATTTTGAGATAAGCAATGGAGCACAGGAGACCGTTGAGTCTCCACAGATCAATAATCAGGACAATGTGCAACAGGATGACGATAATCCTCCTGTAAACCACAACACTGATCAATTGACGACTGACGGTACGTTTAGGAGCTTTTTAGAATTCATGCAACATCAAGCGAAGGCTCACATTCATAATGCAGGTGAAAATAATGGCAACCCACTATTGATTCACCGCTAAGCGCTTCAAGGAGCTGGGACCACCGAGTTTTTGGGAAAGCCGTAACCACTTAAAAAGCGAGGCGTGGTTAAAGCAGATCATCAAGATATTTGATGTCTTGGGATGCTCCGAGGAGCAAAAGGTTCCATTTGCCACCTTTATGTTGCGTGAAGAGGCGATTCTCGGTGGAAATCAGAAAAACATACCTGCATCGACGCCTTTCAAGATGTCTTGGGAGAAGTTCCAAGAGTTATTCAACAACAAATACTTTCCCAAAAGTTTTCGTCACATGAAGGAGGTGGATTTCATCAAGCTGGAGCAAAATAATATGACCGTGTCGCAGTACGAGGCTAAGTTTTTCGAGTTGTCTCGGTTTGCATCCCATTTGGTCGATAATGAGGAGAGAATGACGCGAATATTTCTAAGAGATTTGAAACCTGATATACGTCAATACCTCATTTATTATAAACTTTGTTTATATTCAGATGTTATAAATAGGGCTCCGTTATTGGAGCGCGATAATGAGTCAGCACAACCAAAAGGCAATGACCAACAACACGATAATAATCGTACCGGCGGCAACGGTCATCGGAACAATGATAACCATCGTGGGGGAAATTATCATGCCAAGAATGGTAACCACTTCGGTGGTAATCATGGCCAAGATAATAGAAGTGGAAATTTCAAGAAGAGAAGGTTCAATAATGATGGAAAGACAGCAGCACCAACACCCGTTTCAAAGGAAGAAGAACGACCATCGGTTGTATGTTTCAAACGCGGACAGGAGGGACACATCCATCCAAATTGTACGCAGCAATCCAAAGTGTGTTTTAATTACGAAAGAGAAAGTCACCTAGCTCGATTTTGTCGTATGGTGAAGTCAAGTCCAACTGGGATAGTGATGCCAAAGGATGTCCCAAACAAGCCAAAGCCGGTAGTTTAAGAGAGCATTTTTTTTTCGTGACGAGGAACCTGAATAAAATTATCACGGGTAAGTTAATCATAAACTCTTGCGAAGTCTATACCGTGTTAGATACTGGTTCTTCTCACTCTTTTATTTCACCTAGTTGTGTTCAATGTTTGAATTTAACTCCGGAGTAGTTAGACTTTGATTTATCTGTTGAAACTCTATTGAAAGAAACTTTAGTTACCTCCACTATTTATAAATCTTGTTTAATTTAAATCGACACTTTCATGTTACCTGTCGATCTTATCTCTTTAAAAATACTTGCCTTTGATGTGATTTTAGGAATCGATTGGTTAACTACTCATCATGCTTTTCGTAAGGTTGTTAGCTTTCATATTCTTAACCAACCTGTTATGCGAATTCAAAGTAACCAAACCACTAAAGTCAATCACTGTTATATCAAGCCATAAGTAAAGAGCCCCGATCCTTTCGTTGTTGACTTCCTTGTGTGGAATGCACCAAAGCCAGACTTTCTGTAGGCAACGTCGTGAATGACGGTGGGAAGTTGATAGGTATCAATGTGACGTGTTATCCAAGTCTTGGATGAGGGTCACAGTTTTGAATGATATTTCTATCATTAATAAATTTCTTGACGTATTCCTGAAGACTTCTTGGCCTATCCTAGAGCGTGAAATCGAATTTTGTATTGACCCCAGTACAAAACCCATTTCTTAAACCCTCAAATATTTTTTCAACCAAAATAAACGTATAATGTGCCAAAGACGTTGGCTCGAGCTGTTGAAGAATACGATCGTACCATTCAATATCATCGTGGAAGTGCGAACGTGGTAGCTGATGTGTTGAGTAAAAGATTGTATGCGTTTACGAGTGCGATGTTGTTAACACAAAGACCCATTTCGTATAACTTACAAATGATGAAGATAGAGTTAAAGACTCTAGGGACCCACGTTAAGATAATGAATATACGAGTAGAATCGAATTTAATCGATAAAGTTAAAGCCGCTCAAGCTACACACCCGAATCTGATGAATGTGAAGAAGAAGGTTCAAGAAGGCGTTATCTCAACCCTCGATTTAATTGGCCCATTTGAAATACTTGATCAAATAGGAACTATGGCTTATAGACTCGTTTTACCGCCAAGTATGTCGCGTGTTCATAACGTTTTTCACGTATCGATGTTATGTAAATATGTGGATGACCCAAACCACATTGTTGAATTGGAACTAGACGAGATTACAGAAGATTTAACGTATGAGGAAATACGTGTTAAAATCTTGGATAAGAAGGATCATATTCGACACTCAAAGGTTATACCTCAAGAGTTAGAATCTGACGAAGTGTCCTCATTTGTTCGGCATACCAGGTATGTATGTAAATTTTGAAGGCGAAATTTCATAAGGAGGAGAGATTGTAAAATCCCAAATTTTACGAATAAAGATTTATTTTCTCAAAATATTTTTTTTAAATTATGGTGTGGATTTGATATAATGTTATAGTTGTGGGTAATATTTATAAATTTTGAAAAGTATGCAAGTTATTATATAATATTCGATTGGTCGGGGAATATTTGTTTTAACAGGGAATATTCGTACGACGGCACAATCATTAGTGGACCCCACAATAAAATTATTGTCGGATTGAGAAAACGATAAAAATATCTTTTTATGAAAATAACGGCGGAAGTTTTACCGTTAAAACTGTTGAACTACTCGGTAGTAAAAGTACAGTAATACGCGTGGTTGCATAGTAGCACACAGTATTAATTATTGATGCTTACGTGAGAAATCACTCAGTTTTGTTCAATTATTGCTATAATAATTGCTGCATAGTATCTCACGTTATTTGATTCAATTATTGTCGATATTTTATATATTATTAAATCAATAATTGAGATGACAAAGTTATTAATATTATTATTTGCAATATTAACGATGTCTAGAAGTTCTGTCAATGAGAGGTTAGATAATCTAATTGCGTCCCAATAGGGAGAAATCCTTATTGGAAAGCCCCTCTTTCACAGGAGCGACACCGATTAAATTAATAGTGTGAATTATAATAATGATGATGAGTTTTGTTTTATTAGTATTATTAGTGTAATAAAATAGAAAATCTTTTTATATAAAAGCAGAATACTTTTATAAAGTTATTTGTTTTATTAGACTATAAATAGAATATATTATATTCTATTATGTATAGTATTTTGTATAGTAAAATCTTTTATATAAAAACAGAATACTTTTATAAAGTTATTTGTTTTATTAGATTATAAATAGAATATATTATATTTTATTATGCATAGTGCCTGCATAGTGTTTTTCATAGTAAAATATTTTTTATAAAACAGAATACTTTTATAAAGTTATTCGTTTTATTAGATTATAAATAGAATATATTATATTTTATTTAAAAGATTTTTTTATTAGAAAATTTTATTAAATCAATCTGGACCTTCCGTTTAAAAGTAAATCAATCTGGATCGTTCATGAATTAGTTACTATGCAGTCCATTCTGCTATAAATAGAAGCTCATTCCTTTATTATTTCTTACGAATTCACTGAAACTCTAGAGAGAGAAACTATAGAGAGAGTTCTTCTTCTGTAATCTCGAGCGTATTTCTTTAGAGTTTAAGAAAGCTTTGAGCGTTGAAGATAGTGCAAGTTTTCTTCAAGTATATTCCCGCCCTACCCATTGGAATACTCTTCTTTTTAAGGTAAGGGGTATTATTTCTTTTGTATTCATGAAGAGAACTTCTGTTATTCCATTCTTTATTATTCTGTTGGAATAACCTGTATACGCGGACTACCCTATACATGGTGAAATTCTTTTGTTATTTCATTATTTATTATTATATTGGATTAACCTATTTATGCGAAGTACCGCATACATGGTGAAATGCTTCTGTTATTCCATTCTTTATTATTCTGTTGGAATATCCTGTCGGTGCGTATTACGCTTGACCTGGTTCCATTATTTATTATTCTGTTGGAATAACCTGTCTGTGCGGTCTATCGCATGCCCGGTGAAGTCTTTTGTTATTCCATTCTTTATTATTCTGTTTGAATATCCTGTCTGTGCGTTTACGCATGACCTGGTTCCATTATTTATTATTCTATTAGAATATCACATGCATGCGTTTACTGCGTGACTGGTTCCATTATTTATTATTACTGTTGGAATAACTTTTATGCATGCGATCTATCGCACGTATGGTGAATTCTTATGTTATTCCATTCTTTATTATTCTGTTGGAATAACATGTCTATGTGGATTACCACATGCATGGTGAATGATCATTTGTATTCATTCCTTATTAAATTGTGGAAATGACGTGTCTAAGTGGATTACCGCATGGCGGGCGAAAATCCATTTGAAGTATACTATATTCTCTTATACTCAGTTGGTTAAAGCTTTGACTTCTATACTTCATGATATTAGTAGAATATCCTTGATATTTGCGCTTTATCCAGTATCTTTTCATGGAAATATTCTTCTGAGCATTCTTGAATTTTACTCCACAAAGAAGTATCATGTTGATAATTTGGACATTATTGGTTCCTGGATAAATTAATTCTTGAACTTATTTTTATTGAATTCTTATATCATTGTTATCATCCTCATGTTTATATTATGTTGAAAGTCATCTGTGGCCTGTAATGCATAGATGGACTTGGTATGATTATGACCAGGGATTATTCGGTATAGTCATGACCGTAATGTTATAAATGATGTTGTAAAAGTCCTCATTGGCCCGTAGTGCATTGATGGACAGTTGTTGGCATGATCATAACCATTAATGAATACACGAATATCCTTGGCCCGTAGTGCATGGATAATTTGTGGTCGTGATACTAAAGAATATCCTTGACCGTAGTGCAGGGGTGATTCGATGATGTGGATTATTTATTAAGCTGAGTCTCAGCGATAAAAGTGATGAAAAACTTTTAAATCATAAGAGATAGTAGATTTTATTCTCTACTTGACGCTTTTAATGGATTTCTTGCTCCGCTGTAGTTAAACTTGATGTTTGTTATATTTTATCAGTTTAACACTGTTGAAGGCTAATGATAATTTATTCTGCATTATCTTAGTCATAATATTTCTTGTGACGCCCCCAAAATAAGTATATATCACCCATTCTGAGTCGCCAAATACATGGTATAGAATTCAAATACAACTTAATTATACAACTGTCGTGTAAAATACGACAAAACAAAATCTGAGAGTTTTAATACGAACATTGCCTTCTAGACAATATCCACACTCAAATTCAATCTTATTACATTTATTATCACACTATTTCTTAAAATAGTGAGGACTACTAATGCTATCATCTGGACCGTCACTCCGTTCTTCAACTAGTCCCTGCTACGTTCTCATTTCTTGAAGAGAACAATGAAAGAAAAAGGGTAAGCTCAACTAGCCCAGTAAGAAATATTATGACTAAGATAATGCAGAATAAATTATCGTTAGCCTTTAACAGTGTTAAACTGATACAATATAACAAACATCAAGTTTAACTGCAGCGGAACAAGCAATCCATTGGAAGAGTCAAGTAGAGAATAAAATCTACTATCTTTTGTGATTTAAAAAGTTTATCATCAATTTATCGCTGAGACTCAGCTTAATAAATAATCCACATCATCAAATCATCCCTGTACTACAGGCCAAAGATATTCTTTAATATCACGACCACGAATTATCCATGCACTACAGGTCAAAGATAATCGTGTTTTCATCAACGGTCCTGATCATGCCATAAAACAATTCATCTTTGCACCCTTGGCCGAAGAGAATCCATAGCCATAATCATACCAAAAATTGTCCATCAATGCACTACGGGCCAATAAGGACTTTTTCCGCATCATTTGTAATATTACGGTCATGATTATACCGAATATTCCCTGGTCATAATCATACCAAGTCCATCTATGCATTACAGGCCACAGATTACTTTCAACATAATATAAACATGAGGATGATGACAATGGCATAATAATTCAATAAAACAAGTTCAAGAATTAATTTATCCAGGAACCAATAACGTCCAAATTGTCAACATGATACTTCTTTGTAGAGTAAAATTCAAAAATGCTTAGAAGAATATTTCCATGAAAAGATACTGGATGAAGCGCAAATATCAAGGATATTCTACTACTTTCATGGAATATAGAAGTCAAAGCTTTAACCAACTGAGTATAAGAGAATATATGAAATCGCAAATGGATTTTCGCCACCGTGCGGTAATCCACTTGGATGCATCATTTCCACAATTTAATGAGGAATGAATACAAAGGATCATTCACCATGCATGTGATAATCCACATAGACAGGTTATTCCAACAGAATAATAAAGAATGGAATAATAGAAGAAATCACCATGCATGCGATAGATCGCCCCGACAGGTTATTCTCAACAGAATAATAAATAATGTAACCAGGTCATGCGTAACGTACAAACAAGATATTCCGATAGAATAATAAAGAATGGAACCAGGTCATGCGTAAACGCACATACATGATATTCCAACAGAATAATAAAGAATGGAATAACAAAAACTTCACCAAGCATGCGATAGATCGCATGCACAAAGTTATTCCAATGTAATAATAAATAATGGAACCGTGTCAAAGTGAAGTGCGCACCAATGGGATATTTTGACAGAATAATAAAGAACGGAATAATAGAAGAATTTCACCATGTATGCGGTACTTTGCATAAACAGGTTATTCCAACATAATAATAAAGAATGTAATAACAAAAGAATTTCACCAAGTATAGGGTAGTCCGCGTATATAGGTTATTCCAACCGAATAATAAAGAATGGAATAACAGAAGTTCTCTTCATGAATACGAAAGAATAATACCCCTTACGAGTACTGAAAGAAAATAATTCTCTTCATGAATACAAAAGAATAATACCCCTTACGGGTACAACAAATAATATCCCTTACCTTAAAAAGAAGAGTATTCCGACGGGTAGGGCGGAAATATACTTGAAGAAAATTTGTACTATCTTCTACGCTTAAAGCTTTCTTAAACTCTAAAGAAATACGCTCGAGATTACAGAAGAAGAACTCTCTCTATAGTTTCTCTCTCTCGAGTTTCAGTGAATTCGTAAGAAATAATGAACGAATGAGCTTCTATTTATAGGAGAATAGACTGAATAGTAACTAATTCATGAATGGTCCAGATTGATTTAATTTTAATCAGACGGTCTATATTGATTTAATAAAATATTCTAATAAAAAAATCTTTTAAATAAAATAAAATATATTCTATTTATAATCTAATAAAACGAATAACTTTATAAAAGTATTCTTTTTTATAAAAAATATTTTACTATGAAAAATACTATGCGAGCACTATGCATAATAAAATATAATATATTCTATTTATAATCTAATAAAACAAATAACTTTATAAAAGTATTCTGCTTTATAAAAAAGAATTTACTATGCAAAATACTATGCATAATAGAATATAATATATTCTATTTATAGTCTAATAAAACAAATAACTTTATAAAAGTATTCTGCTTTTTATATAAAAAGCTTTTCTATTTTATTACATTAATAATACTAATAAAATAAAACTTATCATCATTATTATAATTCACACTATTAGTCGACCAGTGTCGCTCCTCGTGAAAGAGGGGTTTTCCAATAAGGATTTCTCCCTATCATGCCATGATTAGGTGACCAAACCTCTCCTCGGCGTAACTTCTAGACATCGTTAATATTGCAAATTATAATGCTAATAACTTTGTCGTCTCAATTATTGATTTAATAATATATAAAATATTGACAATAACTAAATCAAATAACGTGAGATACTATGCAGCAATTACTGTAGCAATAATTGAACAAAACTGAGTGACTTCTCACGTAAGCATCAATAATCAATACCGTGTGCTACTATGCAACCACACATATTACTGTACTTTTAACACCGGGTGTTTCAACAGTTAACGGCAAAACTTCCACCTTTATTTTAATAAAATATTTTTGTCGTTTTCTCAATCCGACAATAATTCCGTTGTACGAATATTCCATGATAAAACGAATATTCCCCGACCAATCGAATATTATACAACAACTTACATACTTTTCAAAATTTATAAATACTACCCACAACTATAACACTATCTCAAATCCACACCATAATATTAAAAAAAATATTTCAAGAAAATTAAATCTTTATTCATAAAATCTGGGGTCTCACATTTCTTACTGGGCTAGTTGAGCTCACCCTTTCTTTCACTGTTCTCTTCAGGAAATGAGAACGTAGTTGGGACTAGTCGGGGAACGGAGTGACGGTCCAGAGGATAACATTAGTAGTCCTCACTATTCTGTTAGATAGTGTGACAATAATTGTAATGAGGACTTCATTGAGTGTGGATATTGTCTAGATGACAATATTCTTATTAAAACTCTTATATTATATTTTGTCGTATCTTACACGACTGTTGTATTATAAAGTTGTATTTGAATTTTGTACCTTGTATTTGGCGACTCAAGATGGGTGATGTATACCTATTTCTGGGGGCGTCACAAATTTTGAATTATTGATTCTTACGTAAGAAGGCACTACTCAATAATTGTTATAGTAATTACTGTTCAATATTTTATTTTGTTGGTTCAATAATTGCTGCGTTGATATTTTATATTATTGTTGTTTCAATAATTGTCACTGCACAGTATTTCCCATTATCAGATCAATAATTCATATTATTTGAATAATATTATTAGATAGCATTATTGGCAGTGTCTAGAAAGTTCTGTCGAGGAAAGTGGTTAGGTCATCTAATTGCGTGCCAGTAAGGAGAAATCCTTATCAGAAAGCCCCATCTTTCATGGGAACGGCCTGGTTGTCATTATTGTGATTATGTAATATTATATGTGAGTAATTAATTATTGGTTTATATGATAAGGAAATATTTATTTTATGTGGATATAAATGGAGGAATTTTTAGAAAAATGACAATTGTTAAAAATTAATATTTTATCTTTTCTAATAAAATAATTCATTCAAATATATTATTATAATATTACATTATAATAGTATAATGTGATAATATGTAAGACCCCAACTTATTATAAATAAAATTAATTTTTCTCTATTTATTATTTTGAAATAGTAAGGGTTGATTTGATTAATGTGGTTAGTTATAGATAAAATGCGTAAATATTTCAAATAAGCAAGATGTTATAAAATATTCATTTTTGTCGGAGAATATTCGATTATTCGTGGAATATTCTTCTTTGTCGGAATATTCGTATGCGGCCGTAGCGACCTTATGCAGGCCCCATAACTTGAAAGCGATTGAATGAAGAAAGCGACAAGTATAAGTTGTTTATAAATAATCTGGCGTAGTTATTCTGGTATTAATCTTGTTGGAATACCCTATGGTTAAAACACAAGATAGCATTACCAGTATTGCACCAATTATTGATTCTTACGTAAGAAAGCACTACTCAATAATTGTTACAGTAAGTTACGGTTCAATATTTTATTTTATTGATTCAATAATTGCTACGTTGATATTTTATATTACTGTTGTTTCAATAATTGTCACTACACAGTATTTTCCATTATCAGATCAATAATTCATATTATTTGAATAATATTATTTGATAGCATTATTGGCAATGTCTAGAAAGTTCTATCTAAGGAGAGGTTTAGTCACCTAATTGCGCGCCAGTAAGGAGAAATCCTTATTGGAAAGCCCCTCTTCCTGAGGGCTGCACAGTTGTCGATGATTGTGATTACGTAATATTATTTGTGAATAATTAATTATTGATTTATATGATGAGGAAAATATTGATTTTATGTGGATATAGACGGAGAAAATTTTTAATGTGACAATTGTTGAAAATTAATATTTTATCTTTTTCTGATAAAATAATTCATTTAAATATATTATTATATTTTAATAATATAATAATGGTGATATTTTTACAATGAATGTGTGATATATGAATATATGAGGAGGAAGAATATTTTTGTTGCAAAAGTTGTTTAAAACATGTTAAACATGTCTGTGGGCCCATTTCTTGACTGAAATTTGATTATAGCCTGTAAAATTGCCCGTTTGTGGATTTCGGTCAATTTCTGTTTGGAATTTGGAAAATCTTTCTTCTGCAAAGTTGTAGAGAATGGAATTTCCTATGGAAAAGAGATGAGGTTTGAATTTTTCTGATAAAAGGACTATTTATTATGAATTATTGAAGTTCTGAAGTTCCAGAATAATTGATTGTTGAAGTTTTAATTATTTTTTTAAGAAAAACGTTTTTGGTGAGTGTCCCACATGTGATATAAATGCGTTGAATGCTGAATTCAGTTGGTAAAAGTGGGCATAAGAAATTTGTATATATATATATATATTAATATTTTATTCAATTTTTTACTTTGATGTTCTAAGCATTTTCCTATAAATAGGGTGCTTAGGTTAGAATTGAAAATCACATCAGAAACTAAAGTTTTCTCTCTCTTTCTCTCTCTATATTATCGAGTGTATTCTTGAGAGTATTTTAAGACTTTGAGTGTTGCTATACGGTGCAAGTTTCCTTCAGCTCTATATCCAATTATTCCAAATCGGCAATCTTCTCTTTTCGAGGTAAGGGATATTTTTTTTTAAAAAAAATGATATTATTTCTTTCAATATCATTATCTTAAAAATATTGGGAGTATTTTCTTGTGAAATTCTTGTCTTTTAGTGTCGGGTTACTATTCACGTATACGATACTATTCACGATATCGACACTTATTCACGAATACTTGACTCTATTCACGTAAAAATTAAATTTTTGTTTTTCGTCTAAAATATCTATTATGGATAATAGCTTTGATTGTATCCATATTTTGATCATTCTTGAATTTTACTCCACTATGATTATTTATGAGGTATTTTTGGACATGGATAAACCGAAATACGAATCCTTAATATTTATTCTTTTGTTTCATTGGATTCATTTTCTTTAAAATATTTTTCATCATCCTCAGTCCTAAATGATGATATAACTGAATATCTTTGGCCTGTAGTGCAAAGATAAATAATTTTCTTATGAATATCTTTGGCCGTAGTGCAAAGATGTACATGTGTTGAGATGAACATGACCGACTGATGAATATCTTTGGCCTGTAGTGCAAAGATGAAAATTTGATTCAAGATGAATATTGATTGATGTTACAGGGATAAAATATTGATAATGGACTGTTAAATTCATAGATAATAGTAGATTTCATTCTCTACGTAACTTTTCTATGAATTATTATTTCCGCTACGAATATTGATCTGTAACTTATTGTTTATTATATTCTCTCAGATTTTTCCCTATTGAAGACTAACGATATTTTGTTCTATATTATCTTAGTCATAAAATTCTTTACTGGGCTAGTTGAGCTCACCTTTTCCTTTTTGTTCCATTTTTTCTTCTCAGGAGGCAAGAATGTAGCGAGTTCTAGTCGGGGTGTGGAATGATGGTTTTAGAAAGTTGTTTTAGTAGTCCTCACCATTTTTGTAAAATAATATATCAATAATTATAATGAGGGCATATTTGGGTGTAAATATTGTCTAGATGACAATATTTGTATTTAAACTCACAGTTTATGTATTGTATTAATAAAGTTGTAGTTGTTTCTGTACCATGTTATTGACGACTCAAAATGGGTGATGTATACCTATTTTGGGGGCGTCACATAATATAAGAGTATATTTTTTATAATTTAATGGTAATATTATTATATTTTTTGGCATGTGAATTAAATGGAGAAAAGATGATCAAATTGAATTAGTTTTCAAATCAGTGGTGTTATTTTTTTTCTCCTTCCAAGTTATCTGTTGTGACCCTTATACTTGTAATTTAATCCATGTTAAAAGAAATAACATACGAAACTGCAAATGGATTTTCACCTGTCATACGGTACATAATCCGCGTAGACAGGTTATTGCAACATATTAAAGGATGAATACGAAAAGTATTCCTTATGAATACGAAAAAAATAATACCTCTTACGAATACAACAAATAATATCCCTTACCAAACGAAAATAACATCCCTTACGAATACAACAAATAATATCCCTTACCAAACGAAAATGACATCTCTTACCTTAGTAAAAGACTGGATACTGCAATAGTGAAGTAACAAAATACTCTTCTTCTTGCTCTCTATAGTTTTTCTCTCTATAGTTTCTGTGATGCCCCCAAAAATAGGTATACATCACCTATTCTGAGTCGCCAAATACATGGTACAAAATACAAATACAAACTTAATTATACAAACGTCGTGTAAAAAATACGACAAAACATAGCTGAGAGTTTTAATAAGAATATTGTCATCTAGACAATATCCACACTCAAAGGAGTTCTCATTACATTTATTGTCACACTATTTAACAGAATAGTGAGGACTACTAATGCTATCATCTGGACCGTCACTCCGTTCCCCGACTCATCCCAACAATATTCTCATTTCCTGAAGAGAATAGTGAAAGAAAGGGTGAGCTTAACTAGCCTAGTAAGAAATATTATGACTAGGATAATGCAGGATAAATTATCATTAGCCTTCAACAATGTTAAACTGATAAAATATAACAAACATGAAGTTTAACAGCAGCGGAACAAGAAATCCATTAGAAGAGTCAAATAGAGAATAAAATCTACTATCTTCTATGATTTAAAAAAGTTTTCATCAATTTTTATCGCTGAGACTCAGCTTAATAAATAAACCACATCATCGAATCATCCTCACTTTTCACGGGCAAGGATATTCATTAAATCATCAATGGTCATGACTATAACGAATAATCCCTGGTCATAATCATACCAAAAACTGTCCATCAATGCACTACAGGCCAATGAGGATTTTTATCACATCATTCGTCACATTATGGTCATGACTATACCGAATAATCCCTGATCATAATCACACCAAGTCCATTTATGCACGTAAGCCAAAGATGACTTTTATCACAATATAAACATGAGTATGATGACAATGATATAAGCATTAATCAAACAAAAACAAGGATAAATATTAAAGACTTTAAATTTATTCAAATATTATCAATCACTTAATAAACTCATAATCTAATATTATTAATATTATAACAATATTTTAATAACTTCATAAACTTATTAACAATTTATTTCAATTGTTTATACTTTACCAAATTATGCATAATTTATTTCAATTGTTTATACTTTACCAAATTATGCATTTAATCATTCAAAAATGCCATACTCAAAAGATTTCATCACCAATGATCAAATCCCTTTATCAAAAATATGCATATACCCTATATAGGATTCCCAAGCCATAAAATCATATTTACCAATTTTTTAACTTCACATAACATATTTAACTCATATGTTCAGATCTAAAACTGCTTTTCATGAAAATACCAAATCAAATCCCCAAAATTATTCTTTTTTCTCGGATTTAGCGAATATAGTCCAATATTAAACATATATTTTTCTAAATTTTAAAATTCATTTACTATTTTTCAAAAATCAATTTCTAATTAATTCCTTAAGAAATTAGCTACCTCAAGTTTAACTCCAGAAATTCCCAAATCTTGGCAGGGTCTTACACATGTTAACGTGAGCTTCCATTTTAAATTTCATGGTCATCGGAGTTATAGAACTCCGGTTATAGCATTTTTCGTCGAAAAAACCTAAATATTAAAATAGTTATAACTTGCTCATTTTAAGTCGGAATGAGCTCATTTTTGGACAGGAGGTACCTTATACCATATGCTTTCATGTCCCAAAAGACCAGAATTTTTGTCACAAATTAAGTGGCAAAAAATGCCCTTTTAAAATTTTGGACAGTAGCTTTTTAAGCATTTCTAAATTTTTCATCCTTTACTAAAATCATTCCACACGAAATTTTATAACACCTTTTCCAGGGATTCCACTTGGATAAGTTAGGAAACTCATAGATCTAACTCTAGAACTTGACCACACCCAAAAATTCAAAATATAATAGGAGATATGGTCCATTTAATTTCATATTCTATTTTCACCAAAATCTGATTTTCAACCCTTTGTGATTTCTAAGAATCTTTCATGTGTTTACATAATAACCAACATAACTCATCATGACAATGACATAATAATTCAATAAAATAAGTTCAATAATAAATTTTAAAGATTTATAGATCGCACAGACAGGTTATTCCAACAAAATAATAAATAATGGAACCAGGTCATGCGTAAATGCACAGACATGATATTCCGACAGAATATTAAAGAATGGAACCAGGTCATGCGTAAACGCATATACAGGATATTCTGACAGAATAATAATGAACGGAATAATAGATTAATTTCACCATGTATGCGGTACTTCGCATAAATAGGTTATTCCAACATAATAATAAAGAATGGAATAACAGAAGTTTTCTATATGAATACAAAAGAAATAATACCCCTTACAGATACAACAAATAATATTCCTTACAGGTATAACAAATAATATCCCTTACAGGTACAACAAATAATATCCCTTACCTTTGAAAGAAGAGTATTCCGACTGATAGGGCGGGAATATACTTGAAGAAAACTTGCACTATCTTCTACGCTCAAAGCTTTCTTAATCTCTAAAGAAATACGCTTGAGATTTTAGAAGAAGAACTCTCTTTATAGTTTCTCTCTCTATAGTTTCAGTGAATTCGTAAGAAATAATAAAGGAATGAGCTTCTATTTATAGAAGAATGGACTGCATAGTAACTAATTCATGAACGGTCCAGATTGATTTACTTTTAATCGGACGGTCCAGATTTAAAGCAAAATCTTTTAAATAAAATATAATATATTCTATTTATAATCTAATAAAACGAATAACTTTATAAAAGTATTCTGTTTTATATAAAAAGATTTTACCATGCAAAACACTATGCAGGTACTATGCAACACTATGCATAATAAAATATAATATATTCTAATTATTGTTTAATAAAACAAATAACTTTATAAAAGTATTCTGTTTTATATAAAAAGATATTACTATGCAAAACACTATGCATAATAGAATATAATATATTCTATTTATAGTCTAATAAAACGAATAACTTTATAAAATTATTCTGTTTTATATAAAAAGCTTTTCTATTTAATTACATTAATAATACTAATAAAACAAAACTGAGTGACTTATCACGTAAGCGTCAATAATCAATACCGTGTGCTACTATGCAACTACGCATATTACTGTACTTTTATTATCAAGTAGTTCAACAGTATTAACGGTAAAACTTCCGCCGTTATTTTTATAAAAATATTTTTGTCGTTTTCTCAATCCGACAATAATTCCATTACGGGGTCCACCAATGATTGTGCCAATGTACGAATATTCTCTATTAAAAAGAATATTTTCTGACCAATCGAATATTATACAACAACTTGTATACTTTTTAAAATTTATAAATATTACCCACAACTATAACATTATCCAAATCCACACCATAATTTTTAAAAAAAAATATTTCGAGTAAATTAAATCTTTATTCGTAAAATTTGGGATTTTACAATCTCCCCTCCTTATGAAATTTTGCCCTCAAAATTTACGTACGTACCTGGTATGCCGAACAAATAAGGACACTTCGTCAAATTCTAACTC
Organism: Panax ginseng; assembly: GCA_020205605.1. Classification (NCBI taxonomy): domain Eukaryota; kingdom Viridiplantae; phylum Streptophyta; class Magnoliopsida; order Apiales; family Araliaceae; genus Panax; species Panax ginseng. The sequence continues at coordinate 49,443,810 of CM035132.1, forward strand.
TTAAGGTATAACCTTTGAGTGTCGAATATGATCCTTCTTATCCAAGATTTTAACACGTATCTCCTCATATGTTAAATCTTCTGCTATCTCATCCGGTTCTAAATCAATAATATGGTTCGGGTCGTCCACATATTTACATAACATCGATACGAAAAAAAACCTTATGAACACGCAGCATACTTGGCGGTAAAACAAGTCTTTAGACCATAGTTCCTACTCGATCGAGGATTTCAAATGGGCCAATTAAATCAAGGGTTGAGATTTCCTCTCTTCGTCGATTCTTGCTTCTAGAATAACGCCCTCTTGAACCTTCTTCTTCACATTCATCAGATTCGGGTATATAGCTTGAGCGGCTTTAACTTTATCGATTAAAGTCGATTCTACTCATATATTCGTTATCTTCACGTGGGTCCCTAGCGTCATTAACTCTATCTTCATCATTTGTAAGTTATACGAAATGGGTTTTTATGTTAACAACATCGCACTTGTAAACGCATACGATCTTCTACTCAACGCATCAGCTACCACGTTCGCTCTTCCACGATAATATTGAATGGTACGATCGTAATCTTCAACAGCTCAAGCCAACGTCTTTGGCGCATGATACGTTCATTTTCGGTGAAGAAATACTTGAGGGTTTAAGAAATGGGTTTTGTACTGGGGTCAATACAAAATTCGATTTCACGCTCTAGGGGTAGGCTAAGAAGTCTTCAAGAATACGTCAAGAAATTTATTAACGATAGAAATATCATTCAAAACTGTGACTCTTACCCAAGACTTGGATAACACATGTAATGAAGGTTTCTCCTAACGGAGTTTCAACAGATAAGTCAAAGTCTAACTTCTCCGGAGTCAAATTTAAACGTTAAACGCAAGCAAGAGAGATAAAAGAATGGGTAGAACCGGTATCTAATAAGGTATAGACTTCGCAAAAATTTATAATTAACTAACCCGTGCTAACTTCGTTCGGGTTACTCGCTTTTTGAGAAGTCACAAAAAATGCTCTTCCTAAAACCACCGATTTATTTTGTCCGTATCCGCCTTTTGTGCCACCGTCCTAGCTGGACTTGACTTCACTATACGACAAAATCGAGCTAAATGACCTTCTCTTCTTAAAATTTCCACTTCTATTATCTTGGTCATGATTACCACCGACCATTCTTGGCATGATAATTTCCCTCACGATGGTTATCATTGTTCCGATGACCGTTGCCACCGGTATGATTATTATCGTGTTGTTGGTCGTTATCTTTTGCTTGAGCTGAATCAACGCTCTCATGTGCTTCATTGCTTATCTCAGCATTTTCAGATGTCATTCGCAAACATTGTCACAAAACAAGGGTTAATTAACATATCACATATTATCCCTATATTCTGACCGACCAAGTAAAGATCAAATAAACTTAGGTAGGTCATACTAGCAAAGGAATTCCCCGTCTCTCCCCTCCTAGTTCTTGTCTCACATCTCAGCCAGGGATCATATCACTAAGCATTGATACCAACTGTGACGTCCCCAAAAATAGGTATACATCACCTATTCTGAGTCGCCAAATACATAGTACAAAATACAAATACAAACTTAATTATACAAACGTCGTGTAAAAATACGACAAAACATAGCTGAGAGTTTTAATAGAATATTGTCATCTAGATAATATCCACACTCAAAAGAGTCCTCATTACATTTATTGTCACACTATTTAACAGAATAGTGAGGACTACTAATGCTATCATCTGGATCGTCACTCTGTTCCCCAACTCATCCCAGCTATATTCTCATTTCCTGAAGAGAACAGTGAAAGAAAGGGTGAGCTCAACTGGCCCAGTAAGAAATATTATGACTAAGATAATGTAGGATAAATTGTCATTAGCCTTCAACAATGTTAAACTGATAAAATATAACAAACATCAAGTTTAACAGCAGCGGAACAAGCAATCCATTAGAAGAGTCAAATAGAGAATAAAATCTACTATCTTCTATGATTTAAATATGTTTTCATCAATTTTATCGCTGAGACTCAGCTTAATAAATAAACCACATCATCGAATCATCCCTGCACTACGGGCCAAGGATATTCATTAAATCATCAATGGTCATGACTATACCGAATAATCCCTGGTCATAATCATACTAAAAATTTTCCATCAATGCACTACAGGCCAATGAGGATTTTTACCACATCATTCGTCACATTACGGTCATGACTATACCGAATAATCCCTGGTCATAATTACACCAAGTCCATCTATGCACGTAAGCTAAAGATGACTTTTATCACAATATAAACATGAGTATGATGACAATGATATAAGCATTAATCAAACGAAAATAAGGATAAATATTAAAGACTTTAAATTTATCCAAATGTTATCAATCACTTAATAAACTCATAATCTAATATTATTAATATTATAACAATATTTTAATCACTTCTTAAACTTATAAACAATTTATTTCAATTGTTTATACTTTACCAAATAATGCATTTAATCATTCAAAAATGCCATACTCAAAAGATTTCATCACCAATGATCAAATCCCTTATCAAAAATATGCATATACCCTATATAGGATTCCCAAGCCATAAAATTCTATTTACCAATTTTTCAACTTCACATAACATATTTAACTCATATGTTCGTAACTAAACCATTTTCATGAAAAATACCAAATCAGTCCCAAAAATTATTCTTTTCTGGGATTTAGCAGAATATAGTCTCATATTGAACATATATTTTTCTCAGAATTTTTAAAATCCATTTACTATTTTTCAAAAATCAATTTCTAATTAATTCCTTAAGAAATTAGTTACCTCAAGTTTAACTTCAGAAATTCCCAAATCTTGGAAGGATCTTACACATGTTAACGTGAGCTTCCAGTTTAAATTTCATGGTCATCAGAGTTATAGAACTCCGGTTATAGCGTTTTTCGTCTGAAAAACCTAAATATTGAAATAGTCATAACTTGCTCATTTTAAGTCGGAATGAGCTCATTTTTGGACAGGGGGTACCTTATACCATATACTTTCATGTCCCAAAAGGCTGGAATTTTTCTCACAAATGAAGTGGCCGAAAATGCCCTTTTAAAATTTTGGACAGTAGCTTTTTAAGCATTTCCAGATTTTTCATCCTTTACTAAAATCATTCCACACGAAAATCTACAATACCTTTTTCAAGGATTCCACTTGGATAAGTTAGGAAACTCATAGTTCTAACTCTAGAACTTAACCACACTCAAAAATTCAAAATATAATAGGAGATATGGTTAATTGAATTTCATGTTCTATTTTTACCAAAATCTGATTTTCAACCCTTTGTGATTTCCAAGAAACTTTCATGTTTTCACATAATAACCAACATAACTCATCATGACAATGACATAATAATTCAATAAAACAAGGTCAAGAATAAATTTTAAAGATTTATAAGTTAATTTATCCTGAACTCAATAATGTCCAAATTGTCAACATGATACTTCTTTGTAGAGTAAAATTTAAGAACGCTCAGAAGAATATTTCCATGAATAGATACTGGATGAAGTGCAAATATCAAGGATATTCCACTAATTTCATGGAGTATAGAAGTCAAAGCTTTAACCAACTAAGTATAAGAGAATATATGAAATTACAAATGGATTTTCGTCCGCCATGCAGTAATCCACATATACAGATCATTTCCATAATTTAATAAAGAATGAATACCAAGGATCATTCACCATGCATGTGGTAATCCACATAGACATGGAATAACAAAAGGATTCACTATGCATGCGATTGACTGTACAGACAGGTTATTCCCAACAGAATAATAAATAATGGAACCAGGTCAGACATAATACGCATCGATAAGATATTCCAACAGAATAATAAAGAATGGAATAACAATAGAAATTACCATGCATGCGATAGATCACACAGACAGGTTATTCCAACAAAATAATAAATAATGGAACCAGGTCATGCGTAAACGCACAGACAGGATATTCTGACAGAATAATAAAGAATGGAACCAGGTCATGCGTAAACGTAAAGACAGGATATTTCGACAGAATAATAATGAACGGAATAATAAAAGAATTTCACCATGTATGCGGTACTTCGCATAAACAGGTTATTCCAAAATAATAATAAAGAATGGAATAACAGAAGTTCTCTTTATGAATACAAAAGAAATAATACCCCTTACAGGTATAACAAATAATATCCCTTACAGGTACAATAAATAATATCCCTTACAGGTACAACAAATAATATCCTTTACCTTTGAAAGAAGAGTATTCCGACTGGTAGAGCGGGAATATACTTGAATAAAACTTGCACTATCTTCTACGCTCAAAGCTTTCTTAATCTCTAAAGAAATACGCTCGAGATTATAGAAGAAGAACTCTCTCTATAGTTTCTCTCTCTAGAGTTTCAGTGAATTCGTAAGAAATAATGAAGGAATGAGCTTCTATTTATAGAAGAAAGAACTGCATAGTAACTAATTGATGAACGTTCCAAATTGATTTACTTTTAATCGGACGGTCCAGATTTAAAGCAAAATCTTTTAAATAAAATATAATATATTCTATTTATAATCTAATAAAACGAATAACTTTATAAAAGTATTCTGTTTTATATAAAAAGATTTTATAATCCAAAACACTATGCAAGCACTATGCAACACTATGCATAATAAAATATAATATATTCTAATTATTGTCTAATAAAATAAATAACTTTATAAAAGTATTCTGTTTTATATAAAAAGATATTACTATGCAAAACACTATGCATAATCGAATATAATATATTCTATTTATAGTCTAATAAAACGAATAACTTTATAAAAGTATTATGTTTTATATAAAAAGCTTTTCTGTTTTATTACATTAATAATACTAATAAAACAAAACTGAGTGACTTATCACGTAAGCATGCAACCACGCGTATTACTATACTTTTACTACCGAGTAGTTCAACAGTATTAACGGTAAAACTTTCGCCGTTATTTTCATAAAAATATTTTTGTCATTTTCTCAATCCGAAAATAATTCCATTGCAGGGTCCACCAATGATTGTGCCGTTGTACGAATATTCCCTGTTAAAAAGAATATTCCCCGACCAATCGAATATTATACAACAACTTGCATACTTTTTAAAATTTATAAATATTACCCACAACTATAACATTATCCAAATCCACACCATAATTTTGAAAAAAAAATATTTCGAGAAAATTAAATCTGTATTCGTAAAATTTTAGATTTTATAGTTTCTCTTGTGAATCTCAGTAAATTGGTGAGAATGAAAGAAAAATTAAGCTTCTATTTATAAAAGAATGGACTAAATAGTAATTGATTCACGAATGGTCCAGATTGATTTACTATTAGAACGGACGGTTCATATTGATTACTATTAAAACCACAACCGACGGTCCAGATTGATTTACTTTTAAAACCACTACCGACGGTCCAGATTGATTTACTTTTAAAATCACCATCAACGGTCCAGATTGATTTACTATTAAAACCACCATCGACGGTCCAGATTGATTTTACTATTAAAACCACCATTGACGGTCTAGATTGATTTACTATTAAAACCACCACCAATGATCCAGATTAATTTAACTTATTACAATTTAGTACCCTTAAACTTTTCCAAGTTTGCATTATTCCCCTCTAACTTTTGTAATTCACTTATATTCAATAAACACATTCTTAATACTTCAACAATTATTCATCATTAATATTATAACTTGCAATATCGACAACCAGATCATTCCCAGGTAAGAGGGGGCTTTTCGTTAAAGATTTCTCCTTATTGGCGCGCAATTAGGTGACCAAATCTCTTTCCTCGACAGAACTTTTTAGACATTGTCAATAATGTAAATAATCATATGAATAAATGTGTTTTCTCAATTATTAATTTAATAATATAAAATATTATGCAGATGATATTGTGACAATAATTGAATCAAATAACGTGAGATACTATGCAACAATTACTGTAGCAATAATTGAGTAAACTGAGTGGCTTCTTACATAAGCATCAATAATCAATACCGTGTGCTACTATGCAACCACGCGTATTAGTCTATTTTTACCACCGGGTATCTCAACAGTTTAACGGTAAAACTTTCGGCGTTATTTGTATAAAAAGATATTTATGTCATTTTCTAACTACGACAATACTTTCGTTGTGGGGTCTGCCAATGATTGTGTCGTCGTACTAATATTTTCCGACGAAAGAATATTCCTCGACCAAATGAATATTCCCCAACACAACGAATATTTTATATCAACTTGCTTACTTGCAAAATTTTTAAATATCACCCTTAACTTTAATCTTTTATCAATTTAACCATTTACTAAATAAAATAATAATTATAAGAAAATTGAATACTTTCATTTCATAAAATTTGTGGTCTCACAACCATGAACATATACTAAGGATTGTCAGTATTTAAACTGGTACTTTTAATAAGTTTTGGTAATCGAGGGGATCAACCTCTCATACCCGGTGATTTTTGTACAAACACTTAATAAATGAGCATCAATTATTTTCCAATATAATACTTTAGTAAATTGTTCTTTTTCTCAGTCAAGAGTTCTTACCAAATCAATTGGTTATGAACAGCTTCTAAAATGTATTTGATTTAAAAAAATTAAATATGCTTGATCTAGCTGATATAACTAGCATAGATCTATCTCATAACAGTTCATGAATGAAAGAACTTTAATTAATTCACAGTTCAATAATAATAGAACTGTAATTCAACTGCACAAAGTGAGAATATCAATAATCATTAAGGATGTGGAATAATCAACAATAATTATTCACCAACATGCTTTGAAATTAATAAGTTAAGTTTGAGTTAGATAACTTGCTGCGATCGCGGTCTATTGCTATGCAATTTAACTTATCCGCTTAAACAATCTAATAAAACTTCCTTCAAAAGACCTAACATTGATTTTTTAATTATCATCTCATACATTTACTCATAACATTTCTCATAATAAATTATCTAATATTTAATCATATAATTAAATATTAGACATTATATTAAATCTTTAATAATATTAGCATCTCTTGATAATATTATTATCACATAAACATTAACTTAGACCCTCATTTAGTATTATTAATCTTAATAATATTCCATTCAATTCTAAGTATTGTTAATCAAATAATACTTTATTCACTTACTAATAGTATTAGTCATTTATTTTAGTTATCTTCTAATATTATTAACCCTTTTAATAATATTTTAATCATTAAATAACACTTTACTCCTTTAATAATATTATTAACCCTTTAATAATATTTTAATCAATATCTAATATTATTAATCATTTAATAATATTTTAATCATTATCTAATATTATTAATTATTTAATAATGTTTTATTTAATTTTGAATATTATTAATCATTTAATAGTATTTTAATAATACATTAATCAAATATTATTTATCCTTTAATAATATTTTAATATAATATTATTAATCTTTTAATAATATCTTAATCTAATAATAGTAATTATATTCATAATATTTAATCTAATATTATTAGTCATTAAATAATATTTTAATCATTTATTAAACCAATAAATAATTTATTTTAATTGTTTACCCTTTACTAATTCACTTATTTAATAATCACAAAATGTCATAAATATAACATATCATCAAAAATGACCAAAATACCCCCTAAAAATTAACACATATCATTTTTAGGGGTTTTAAGCCATAAAATTTCATTTTTATCATTTATGACATCACACAACTTATTATTCTCATTTATTCATAACTCAAACATTTACATGAAAAATTGCAAAACAGATATGAAATTTTTTCTTTTCTGGAAATCAATAGAATATATTTTCCCCATGAACATATATTTTTCTTGAATTTTCCAATTCAGTTTACTATTTTTAAAGGGTCCAAAACAGTCAAATCTTGCAACAATTATAATAAATCAAAATTTTGTCCAAAACTCATGAAATTTTAAGATATGTTCCTTTCATATACTTCTACTCCCAATAAAAATGTTACAATATTTGGAGTTAACCACAAATAGTTATTTCAGTTTACTTTTCAAATAGTCATTTCTTGAAAAATCCATAACTTTCATTCTACACATCCAAAAATCACCATCTTTGGACCAAATCTTGATAACTCATCATATTAACATCCAAAAGTTTTCTTGAATTTTTAAAGCAGAGAAAAAGGATGAAAATGCCCTTGTAAGTAACAGGCCAGGAGCTGTTATTTCCTTTTTCTTCACAAGCTATACTGTTTCGACCAAAATAGCCACTGTCGACGTCGGGATTTTTGAGTGTCCCTTTTCGTTACTTGTTTTTTGGTGTTCTCCTGTTAATGTGAGATTTATTTGAAAAAACAAGTGAAAAAGGTCCGACATGTATAATGTCGACGATTTGACTTTAAGAGTCGCCAGTTGGTGTATTTAACTGGTTGCACCAACAAAACCGAAAAAGGTTTGCACATTGACCCAGTGATTTGACATTGCTAAACGGGTTTGTGAAACCGAGATTCATTTTGGGTCCGAGGGCTTGATTATGCGGAGGGAAGGTGTTAGGCACCCCCCGAACTCGTGTAATGTAATGTCCGCTCGAACTTGAAGAACTTCAATCTGATCATCCGAACGAGGTGTACAAGACCATCTTTGGACTGCTTTTGTCGAGAGTTATGTAATGACATGGGATTTGCTCTTTTTGATTCCAGGAAGATGAGTCCATGACCGAAATAGCATTCCCGGGCATCCGTCAGGCAATTCGGTGAGCTGTTTTGCGTAGTTTTCGCTCCAAAGTTAAGATATGAGTCTTGTGGGACAAATTTTGAATCAATTTGAGTTGACATGAGTGTATTTGATTTGAAGTGAAGTTGAGTTGATAAAATGACCATTTTTCCCCTTCCGGGGTTATCTCCGGTTTTCGCACATTTGTAGCGGGTTTTTCCCAGGGTTATCTCTGAGATGGTCATGCTGTTAACTCTGAATGTACTCAGGGTTATCTCTGAGGTTGGAATTGATGTTGTGGTCCTCCAGGATTACCTCTGGAGTGTGAAAAAGACATTTTTGCCCTCCTGCACAGTTAGTAACAGGAAAAGAAAATTTTCAAGTGTCTACAAATGCCCCTCTTTATCATGTTCATGCAATGCAATGGAATGGACATGATAAAGATTAGTAGACACTTGAAACATGACAATGTATTTTTAATGATGCACATCGCAATGTAGTGAATGTGATGATGAATGTTTAAAATGCTTTCGCAAATCGCACATCGTATTTCGCACTTCGCATTTCGCTTTTGGCCAATCGCACTTCGCAACTCGCACATCACATTTCGCATATCACAAATCATAAGTCGCAAATCACAATGTAATGAATGTTATGATGCATGTTTAAAAATTTTTCGCAAATCGCTTTACCTTTACCGGGGATTGCCGATGCCTATGCTGGTGTTGACAGCAATGGCTTGGCTTTTTGTCGGTGTCGCTAATGTCTGTTTGATGAAGAGAAATTGAGATGTCTCCGATGCATCCGCTGGTAGTTTACAATGGTGCCTACCCTGATGGTAGTTTGATAACATATCCTACCCTGCTGGTAGTTGACATCGCCCCACTGTTTTGGTTCCCACTCGAACGGTAGTACACAAAGCTTTCATTGCTGGACTGTCTTGATGTTGTACTGAATTGATACCAATGGTTTTGAATATTGGATCTCCCGATATCTTCGCTAAAGTAATATTCAAAGGTTTTCTTCACTAGACTCTGCCTGATGTTACGCTGGATAGAGATGTATGTTGATGTAGCGCTTCACCCTTTTTGAGGTGATTTGTAGTTTCCTTTCGCTATTGAACGTTTGTGCCCCATTTCCTTGAAAATTTGATTTGCAACCCGGCTGAAATGATGACCTGAATGCCGCTGATATCCCTAAAGGGTGCCATCTGTACTTTCGCTGTCGAACTTTGAACTTTAGTGTAAAGGCCTCAGCTCATGAGGATTTGGCGCAAATTGATGGTGTAGATTTCATTCGCCAGACCCTTTGTCATTGGGCTTCTGCTCTTAAGTTAAGAACTTTATTGAGAATTTTCCCCTTCGTTTGTAGGGGCAAGCTAATGTCGCCATGATTTCTTTCAGGAGTTTTCCTTCTTTTGATGAGAGGTTTGATCCTGCCTTAAAATCCTTCGCTTTCCTGGAATCGAAAAAAATGCCCCAGTCCTTTTGCATACTGATGTCGGGGATTCATACGAGAAACTCTCTTTGTTGATGAAGTCGCAAGTGAATAATATCCAAATCGTTAATGAGCTGATGTGAGGGAAGCTTTGATGATGATGGACCATGCTGATGGTGTTGACTGGTGCATTTTCCACTTTAGGATAGTTAATAAATGCCCCAGTGTTGAGTTGTCGCTGTTTTCGAGATTTCCCAAGTCTTGTTGTAAGTGTCGCAATATCGGGTTGACGTCGATTTTAAAATTTCCCCAGCCTTGCTTGTTTTCTATTGCAAAATTCTTTTACCTCTGTGTCAGATGGTGAATAGATAGTAGAGTTAGGCATTGATGCCTTCAATCCTTTATTCCTGAATTGTTTGCGCAATCGAACTTGATGGTTTTCTTTTTATTTGATGAAGCCTTGTGATTGAGGGTATCGGCTCTTTGAAGGTCCTCGCTACTGGTTGTCTTGGCGTATCGTTGTTTCTTCCTTTTTGGGATTTGTGCCAGATTTGATGGAATGACATTGCAGTGTTGTTGGGTCTTCTCCACATAGATCGCTGACTTGGAGGGTCGTTTTTGGGATCGACGTTTGGATTTGGACGTTTCTGTTGAGGGTCAGACCGCACCACTGGTGGTTGCCTACGTACTCCCGTGAGTGTGGGCGATCAGGTATGCGTAGTTCCTACTTGATAAGATAATCGGCTTGACAAGTGTTTGTTTGAGAAGCGTTTGTTTGAGAAGTGTTTGTTTGAGAAGTGTTTGGTTTGGGTTTTTTGGGTTTTTGTTTGTTTTGACCGCACCATAAATGGTTGCCTACGTACTCCCATTGAAGAGGGGAGAACAGGTCTTTCGTAGTTCAGGCTTGTTGAGCTGAAACATGAATGACTTGATTTTTGATTATTTTTTTCTTTTTTTTTCTTTTTTTTTCTTTCTTTTTTTTCTTTTTTTTTTCTCTTTTTTTTTCAATATTTACACGCATGGAAAATAAAAGGCACTCTACGAAGAAATTGATACCGTCCTAACATCTTTGGAACTCCCAACTTTATCCCCTAGATGTATATCTTTTTGGCTAATTGAGGCCTAATAGTCCAGTTGTCAGTAGTTGTGTTGCCTTCAAGGCTCGCGATAGAGGTTACTTCTTGGTTTTGAATGTCTCCATTTATGGCCATAACTTGATCGCTTCCTGGTTCAATAAATTCTTTAGGGATGCTTGAGCTGGACCCATCGCAAAAAGGTATGAAATCTTGATTCTTTGATGGGTTGGTTTCCCCGACAACCTCACCACCTTTTCCTTTATCTGTTCCCTCACGCTTTTCCTGGGCTTGAGAGGATTCGACCATGAAATCTCCCTTGAACTGGTGTCATATTTCTTACAAGGAACTTTCATTTTAAGCTTTTTCTTCCTTGGAAAGGATTAGTATTTCCTCCGCATCATCCAAGGTGATAAAATCAGGAACGTGGGTGTTATCCTTGGACCACACGATGTTGGATGTTGGCGGAGGAACCTCCTTCGGGGATTCCCTTGTCTCTTCTATCATTTCCTGCATTAGGATCGCTCCATCTTGTGTTCTGCTAGGATTATCGCTCATAGCCTTCACCTCATTTGAGTTGTCTGTCTCAAGTGGACATCTTAAGCTTTTTATTGCCTTTTCGCCTTTTTTGGTCATGGGAATTTCTATCTCCAGCTCTCCATTTTCAATGAGATCCTGGATTTTATGTCGCAAAGCCCAACATTCCTTAGTCGTATGTCCAAGTGAGTTAGAATGGTAGAGACATATCTTGGTGGAATCATAGCTCTTTATCATGGGATGTACAGGAGGTAGCAACTCAGTAATCTTTCCTTCGCTCATCAGAAAGTGTAGCATTTCTTCATTGGATTTGCTTAGAGGGGTGAATTTTCGGACTCTTGTGGAGGTTGTTTGATCTTTTTTCTTTGAGAGTTCGCATTCCCCCAAGCGATTTTTTCGTTGGCGAGGTCTGCTTGCAATTTTATCATCCCCCTTTTCTTTGTCTTCTGATAGTTGAGTGAAGAAATGCTTCGTATCCTGATGTTGGCGCACTATCAGCTTAGCTAGCAGATTTACTTGGTTCTGCATCGTCTCTAATTTTTGCATTACTATGATACCTTCCTCCGAGTCTTTCCACTTTAGGACATTTGTCATATGCCTTTGGGGGTAGTCCTCTATCCTTCGTACGCACTTACGAATTGGATACATTTCAGCGCTTCTTGACCCAATCATGTTTACTTCCCCCGTATCATGCTGCAACGGAAGGTTGGTGTTGACATTCTGTTGATCAGGTTGCTGAACCACAATACTGTCACTTTCGATCACATTTTGAATTTTATGCTTTAAGGACCAACAATCTTCTGTATTATGTCCTGGAGACCCTGAGTGGTAAGCACATCTTTGGCTTGGATTATATCTTTTGCTCCCTGGTTCTAGAGGTGGAGCTAGTTCAGTAATTTTCTTGTGATCCATTAATATCGCCAAGACATGTTCAAGGGAATCGCCTAGTGGAGTGAACACCCAATTTTCCGTTCTTTCAAATTTTCTTTTCCTATCTGGGTATTGGTTGAACGCAGCCTGTTGTTAAGATGGACGATTGTCTTGTATTTTCCTAATGGGGGGACTGTAGGTTGGTCTCCTAACTTGCCCTGTACAATAAGGGATACATCTTCATTGCCTTTATCGGGTACACCCTTAGGATGGCTCGCATACTTGCCAGTCTGTATATGATTGGCGACTGCTTCCAAGGCAGTGAAGTCTTTAATCTTGCCTGCCTTCAGGCCCATCTCTGCCATTTCACCGTGTTTGATCATTTCCGAGAACAGCTTTCCCATGCCTGCTAGGATCCTCTCATAGTACGGAGCCTCTTGGATATCAATAAACGTCATCACCATCTCAGCTTCTGTCATTAATGGAATGACTTGCGCTGCTAGATGTCTCCACCTTTGGGCATATTCTCAGAAAGATTCAGTACTTTGCTTTTTGACTTTAGTCACTTGGTATCGATCAAAGTGCCATTTGTGGATCGAAAATTGTCTTGATTTAGAAAGGCGTGGGCCAATTCTTCCCAACAGGATTTTGGCATTGTCAAGTCGGGCATACCGTGCTATAGCCTCCAAAGTGAGACTCTTTTGAAAAAGTCGCATTCGAGGATTTCATCTTGAAAGATAAGATCCCGGTTTGCACATGTACACTTTCAAAGTGCGATAGGGATCGCCTTCCCCATTGTACTTTTCAAACTCGGGACTTTGAATTTGGTAGGATATTGAGCCCCGAAATATGCAAAGATCTGAATAGGTGACACTCCCATAATTTCTAGTCCCTTTGATTGACCGGATGGTCTCCTCCATTTGTTGGACTTTCTTTCTTAGATCCCCAGTTTCTCGATCATCCCTGAGATTTGTGATTTCTTTATTGGAATGAGGTTTAGGTATCTGGGTTTCCATCTTTTTGTCAATACCCTGACTACTCCCTGGTATGAATGACTCAGATTGAGTAGGCATTGTTTGGCCCTGGGTTCCTCCATGTGCAGGGGATTCTGTGTGGATGGGTATTTGTGGACCCTGAATAGATTGGTGTAGTTCTTTGAGCATAACAGCCAACTCTGTCATTTGATAGCTTAATTTTTCGAACTCTTCACGAGAGACAGAAGTTGGATCAGGTTGGGCACTTTTATCCATATCTAACTGTGGGTTTAATGCCCTTTTGGTCTTTGAATGGTAAACGGGATCAATTTCTTCCCTACAAAAAGACTTATGTAGTTTAGTCTTAGGGAATGTATAAATGTTACATGCTATGTGATGTATCCATTTTAGGAATTTTATCCTGCAAAATGGATGTTAGCTGTTTGTAACATAGGATAACATGTTAATTTAAATATGCATTTGCACATGTCTTCATATTTTCCATTACAATAGATTGGCAAGTAATTAAAATTACAAGTAATTTAAATGGAAAGTATGAAGAAACTTCCCTTCGCATTTGGTTTATCAGAGGCTGACCTATCCTAGGTTTAGTCTCGCGGCTTTTCGGCATGAAACTTCCCAGATCATCACAATCTACTCAACGGGAAGTTAATCTGGTCTTTCAACTGGAGCAAATCTGAGTGGTGCCTTTCCTGAGCTCCGGGGAATCATCCTTCCCACAAGTCCAGTAATCAAACACCGACGGGATAGCCTCCTGGTAGAGGGACCATAAAACATACATTCAGATATAACGTGTCTCACCGTTTATGCAAAATAATGACATATGCGAAGCACTAATATCACAGATAGATATTTAGTAGTGCAGTATTTAAGATGTATTCGTACACATTTATCAGAAATGTAAATGCAACAATCATACACGAACAAATAACAATTTTGAAAAAGCTTGTAATAACGGCTTAAGCCCTCTGTCTGGCATCCCCAGCAGAGTCGCCACCTGTCGACGTTGGGATTTTTGAGTGTCCCTTTTTGTTACTTATTTTTGGGTGTTCTCATGTTAATGTGAGATTTGTTTGAAAAAACAAGTGAAAAAGGTCCGACATGTATAATGTCGACGATTTGACTTTAAGAGTCGCTAGTGTGTGTATTTAACTAGTTGCACCAATGCAACCGAAAAAGGTTTGCACATTGACCCAGTGATTTGATACTGCTAAACGGGTCTGTGAAACCGAGATTTATTTTGGGTCCGGGGGCTTGATTATGCGGAGGGAAGGTGTTAGGCACCCCCCGACATCCGTGTTACCACGGTGACCGCCACTTCTCAAAGAAATTGTTATATAAATGTGTGTGTGTGTGTGTGGATCAATGTGCAGTTATTTGAAAGTAGTGCGAGGCCTCGTTCGCACCTATATACAAGGGTTTGAATTTATTAGAAAAATTCAATTTTAACCACAATATAGCAATGACGTTTTGTAAAAGAGGTTTTTCAAACCCTGTGCTCAATAGGAATTGAAACCTTTTCATACTTCCATTTTATTATTAAATGTCCAACTTGTTTGCTTTTATTTTCGAGATGCGAAGCATTCTCGAGAAAATAATATACAGCAGTGCTGAACTCCTTATGGGCATGATAGCCATCCAAGGAAATTCAGACACTGTAAAATAATGTACAGGCTTCTTACAGCTGAAAAATGTCCATCATGGGAATCAATCTAGATTCATGAGATCAATCTGTGATCACATGATTCCTAGGCTCACATGAATCTCAGCTTTTATATATGGAAAGTAGTAAGTCATTATATATATAAAAGTCGTGAATATATATATATATATCTGAGACTTGATCAACCACCACGAAAGCAACTCTATGGGGATCGGAAATGTAAATATATAAAAGCGGTAAATATAATATATATATATATTGACATGATCAACCACCACGGAAGTAAACTCCGTGGGACTAAATGTAAATAAAGTCAGAATGCGAGTAATTGCCATGAAGTAAACTCCAAAGGTGATTTAAATATAAATAAAGCTATAAAAAGCGATCAACCGCCACTAAAGTAAACTCCAGCGGAATTTAAATGTAAATAAAGTCAGTAAAAGGCCACGTAAGTAAACTCCGAACTGCCCCATGTAAATGTATATATATATATATATATATATATATGTACAAATATATATATAAAAGCACTAAACGGTCCGGATGTGAATTCAGGCTCATCGGATATGTCTGACAACAATTATATATATAAGTATATATATATATATAAAAGCGAGTAAATGCTCCGGATATAAAATCCAGGCTCATCAGATATGTCCGACAACAATTTTATATATATATATATAAGCGAGTAAATGCTCCGGATGTAAAATCCAGGCTCATCAGATATGTATGACAACAATTATATATATATATATATATATATATATATATATATATATATATATATATATATAGCAGATAAACTCTCCAGTAGTCAAGTTCAGGCTCAATCGAGGCATAACTCGATAATGTTAGTCCATATAATATATATATATATATATATATATATATAAGTATATATATACAGACAGAAATAAAAACCAAGGACCGAAGTCCGAGCAAACGCGCATAACACAACTCTCGATGTGTATAACATTATGTACAAGGAGGAAAGGAAAGGCTTTATAGAGTGTAAGAAGGCTTACAATTGGTTGCCAAAGCAGGATTCTATGACTCTAGATGGATGAATACTCGGCTCCCGCCGGATAAAAATATAGCTATATGTGAGCTAATAGATGTTTAAAATGAGAAAACACTCAATATGGGTGTGTACAGAGCAAATTGGACAGGGCTTCCTCGCCTTTTTCTCCCTCAAAATGGTTGGCCCGAGGTCTTTATTTATATACTGATGGCCGCAGGTGTACCTGTGGCAGCCTCTGGTACACCTGCGACTTCCCGAGCTGCCCGGGGTTCCGCGGGTCCCATCATCTCGAAGTACGTGCACTCGTGCAATGTAATGTCTGCTCGAACTTGCAGAACTTCAATCCGATCATTCGAACGAGGTGTACAAGACCCTCTTTGGACTGCTTTTGTTGAGAGTTACGCAATGACATGGGATTTGCTCTTTTTGATTCCAGGAAGATGGGTCCATGACCGAAATAGCATTCCTGGGCTTCCGTCAGGCAATCCGGTGAGCTGTTTTGCGTAGTTTTCACTCCAAAGTTAAGATATGAGTCTTGTGGGACAATTTTGAATCAATTTGAGTTGACATGAGTATATTTGATTTGAAGTGAAGTTGAGTTGACAAAATGACCATTTTGCCCTCCTGTGGTTATCTCCAGCCAGACACAACAGTAGGGGGTTTTTCCTGTGGTTATCTCTGAGATGGTCATGCTGTTAACTCTGAATATACTCAGGGTTATCTCTGATGTTGGAATTGATGTTGTGGTCCTCCAGGATTACCTCTAGAGTGTGAAAAAGTCATTTTTGTGCTCCTGCACAGTTAGTAACAGGAAAAGAAAATTTTCGAGTGTCTGTAGCCACCATGGCTTGAAAAATCAATATTTTTGGGTGTAACAATTTGGGATTAAAAGGTAACTCACATATATATCACCCCTCTTTGATGGATCGTAGAAAGAAGGTGTAGATCTTAAATGGTAGTTGATCAAAGTGGAAGAAATAGAGGGTTTTCTAGCCTTTAAGAACATAGTTTCCATTTCTTCCTTTTTGATCAACATGCAAGCACTCAAATGGTTAGATCCATACATGCAACACTCAATAGCATGTAGATCTTAGGATTTGAGTATAAAAACATTAACCCCTTTATTTTGTAAAACAAACCAAGTAAAAAGGAAATAAACTAGTTTAGAAATTATACCTTGATCTATGAGCTATCTTTCTTAATTGTCCAAAGTAGGAGATGGATTTTAGGAGTATGAAGATCAAATTCCTCCCCTTTTTCCTTCCTAGACCCACTGTTTTCCCCCTCTCTCTACCTCTTCTATTTTACTTCTTTTGCTTTTCTTTTAGTGGAGAGAGAAAGTAAAAAGATGGTAAAGTAACTTTTTAGATAAATAAAAAAATGGGATGGGTAATTGATATTGGTGAAATAGTATAGATATAATTTGTGTATGTATATCAATTGCCCAACACTTTTCTCTCTCTTCCTTATCTTTAATTTTACTTGCACATTTAAACAATTAAAGTGGCTGAATGATGGAGTTACACATGAGTTAATGATTACAGGTAAGGATAACATCACATGGGCTTCTTCCCTCCTAGTGGCCAAAAATTTGGCTCTTTTATCCTCCATTTTTAGTTTATTTTTATTACCAATACATGCTTAGTAAAATGACAAACAAGTCCCTCCCAAGTTGGGCTAAGTTTGGGCCACTTGATTAGTAGCTTGGGCTTTCTAAATTAAATGATTGGGCCATGTTTATAACCATGGTCTCAACACACAAATTTTATCTTACCTTAATTATTTAATTAGGGTTTCCATTTCACTCATTTAGATTTTAAATAATTACTCATACAACTTTATTTTTTATAACCCAATTAGACTTGCTTTAATTAGGTTAAAAATTAATTAGTCGAGATGTATATAAAATAAATCTCTTAGGGTTTGTTCACTAGTATAATTATTAAATACAAGCATTCTTCAATTACTATAATCATTAGGTTATTTAATTCTCATACTTAATGTATATATTAGGTTATGTAACTTTCCTTTTTAATTCGCTTTATAAAATAGATAATCATATGTACATATTATAATGTATATATTTGTTTAATCAAATACACACTTTTCATATATTTACTCACTACATGTCATAAAGTTTTCAATAACATTAATATTTAATCTAAGACCCCAACTTTTATGAATAAAGATGAATTTTCTATAAATATCATTTTTGAATATTATGGAGTGAATTTAATATAATGTTATAGTTGTGGGTAATATTTATAAATTTTGCAAAGTACGCTAGTTGTTATATTATATTCGATTGGTCAGGGAATATTCGTTTTAACAGGGAATATTCGTATGACAACACAATCATTGGTGGACCCCACAACGTAATTATTGTCGAAATGAGAAAAGCGATGAAATATCTTTTTATGAAAAGAACTCAGGAAGTTTTACTGTTAATCGTTGAACTACCCTTAGTAAAAGTATAATGTCTGGCGTGGTTGCATAGTAGCACTACGGTATTGATTATTGAGGCTTACGTGAGAAGTCACTCAGTTTTGCTCAATAATTATTATAGTAATTACTGTTCAATATTTTATTTTATTGATTCAATAATTGCTGCGTTGATATTTTATATTATTGTTGTTTCAATAATTGTTACTGCACATTATTTTCCATTATCAAATTAATAATTCATATTATTTGAATAATATTATTAGATAGCATTATGTGCAATGTCTAGAAAGTTCTGTCAAGGAGAGGTTTGGTCACCTAATTGCGCGCCAGTAAGGAGAAATCCTTATCAAAAAGCCCCCTCTTTCCTTGGAATGGCCTAGTTGTCATTATTGTGATTCTGTAATATTATTTATGAATAATTAATTATTGATTTATATGATAAGGAAATATTTACTTTATGTGGACATAAATGATGGATAGGAAAATATTTATTTTATGTGGTTATAAATGAAGGAATTAATGTTGAGGTATTTTATCAGTATTTTGTCGGATTAGAGGTATTAAAAAATCAAATCGGTGTTCTTAAAGCTCTATTGCGTGAGTTATAATTTTTCTCCGACCGTTGGATCGTTGTGATTTTTGGATATGTTATACATATATAAGTTGAGTATATGTCCATAAAATTTTGAACCGTTAAAAATTAGCGTATGATTTGTTATGAATTTTAAGAGGTGTTTAAAATCATCTGTTTGTGGATTTCGGATATTTTCTGTTTGGAATTTGAAAAATCTTTCTTCTGCAAAGTTGTAGAGAATTCGATTTCGTATGGAATGGACATAAAATTCGTAATTTTTTTGATAAAAGGGCTATTTACTATGAATTATTGAAGTTTCAGAAATTAAATATTTTTATTTAAAAATATGGTGGGCTGCACTTTTGGTTGTTGGGAAAGGTGGCTGATTTTAGTGGGCTCCACTAGTGGTGGCTGAGTTTTGGTCAAGAAAATGTGCATGAAAAAAATAATAATATTATTTTATTATTTAGTCTTCTATGGCGTTCTAGCATTTTTCTATAAATAGGCGCTTAGGTTAGAATTTAAAATCACACCAGAATCAGAGAATTCTTCTTCTATAATCTTGAGCGTATTTCTTTCGAGTTTTAGAAAGCTTTGAGCGTAGAAAATAGTGAAAGTTTTCTTCAAAAATATCTCCGCTGTACCAGTTGGAATACTCTTCGTTTCAAGGTAAGCGATGTTATTTTTGTTCAATATTCGCTTGAAATAATATTTTCTTCCATACTCTATAGTATGCAAGTAATATTATTTCGTATCATATTTCGAATTCTATACTCGTTTTGTTAAAATTTTGGCTTCTATACTCCATGACATTAGTAGAATATCCTTGATATTTGCGCTTCATACAGTATCTTTTCATGGAAATATTATTATGAGCATTCTTGATAAGTGTGACGCCCCCAAAATAGGTATACAACACCCATTCTAAGTCGCCAAATACATGGTACATAAAGCAAACTACAACTTCAATAATACAAATGTCGTGTGAAATACGACAATACAAATACTGTGAGTTTAAATACAAATATTGTCTTCTAGACAATATCCACACGCAATTAAGTCCTCATTACAATTATTCAAACACTATTTTATAGAAATAGAGAGGACTGCTAAAACATCTTCCTAGAACCATCACTCCATACCCCGACTCGATCTTGCTATGATCTCACCTCCTGAGAAGAAAAATGGAACAAAAAGGAAAGGGTGAGCTCAACTAGCCCAGTAAAGAATATTATGACTAAGATAATATACAATAAATTATCGTTAGTCTTCAACAGGGAAAAATCTGATATAATAGACAACAAGTTTTATATCAATAAATGCAATGAAAAGAATCCATTAGAAGAGTCACGTAGAAAGAATTTCTACATCTTCTAAGGTTTAAAAGTCCATCATCAATATTTTAACCCTGTAACAACAATCAATATACATCTTTAATCATCTTTGCACTACAGGCCAAAGATATTCATTTATATCACCATTTAGGACTGAGGATGATGAAAAATCAAAACATGGATTCAACTTTTAGGAATAAGGGTCACAACAAATAATTTGGAAGAAAAAATATATTTTTTTTTGTGAGCGATGCACTAAAATAAGACCCATGAACGATGCCCGTGAACAATTATCAAAGAATGACAAGTTCCAAATTTGATAAAAAGTTCAGACCAATATTCCTATGAAATGATATTAGATGAAACAAAATTCCTAATCATTTTAGGAATTATAGAAGCAATACTTACCATAGTAAGTTCAAATTTAAGAATACGAGATGAAATAATATCGCTTACATAATATGGAGTATGAAAGAAAATAATATTTTTCTCCCGAGTATTGCAATAAAATAATATCCTTTACCTTGGTAGAAACTGCATTTGACTGGAATATCGGATATTATTCTGAGAAAATCTTGCAGAAAAACTACGCTCAAAATATTCTTATACTCAAGAAAAATACTCACAATACTATAGAATAAGAATTTCTGAATTTAGAAATAGTGTGATGAGGAAGGAGGGGTTACCCCCTATTTATAGCAACAGAGGGAGGAAACAGGTTGCTGAGCCAACTTTTCCTGCCTAACTTCTTCCAACCCATTCCTGCCAAACTTTTCATTTTTTCCTTATAGGTGAAGGCCCACCCTTTTGAAAACCATCTTGCAGGAAGAAAAACAACAAGCTATCTTTGAAAAAAAAACAAGACTCCTGTATTACTTTTGAAAACCAAGGAATGCAGGCAACTTCCTCACCCACCAAATCCACCTACCATCTCAATGTTACAACAAAGTATGCAAATACACTTTGGTTACTTCCGCCCCTCAACTTAGAAAAGCTTTCAAGGAACAATTAAATCACATGCATATATATATATATATATATATATTATTTGCAATAATTATAATATATTTAAATGAATATTTTATCAGAGAAATAATTATAAATCCACAAAAATATGCCAAACTTTTAATAATTATTTCATGCAAAAATTCCTTCATTTATATCCACATAAATAAATATTTCTTTATCATATAAATTAATAATTATTCACAAATAATATTACAGAATCACAATTATGACAACCAGGTCGTTCCCAGGAAAGAGGGGGCTTTCCAATAAGGATTTCTCACTCTTGGGCGCCAAGAATTAGGTGACCAAACCTCTCCTTGATGTAACTTTCTAGACATTGCCAATAATGTTATCTAATAATATTATTCAAATAATATGAATTATTGATTTGATGATGAAAATACATGTAGTGATAATTATTGAAACAACAATAATATAAACTAACAAGGCAAACAATTATTGAATCAATAAAATAAAATATTGAATAAAGAACTCGATAGTAATTATTAAGTAGTGCCTTCACGCATTTAATCAATAATTCAACAATCTGTAATGGTGTCTTCTTGACAACCACGCCATTCATCAGTATTTTAACCACTGTGTAACCCAACAATGTTAATGAAGAATAATTTACGATGTTATTTATAAAACTCAATCTTTGTCGCTTTCTTTCATCTAACCGTTTTTTAGTTATGGGGCCCATAAATGATCGGCTACTGTCAATACGAGATTTCCGACAATAAGAATATTCTACGACCAAATGAATATTCCCCGACAAAAAAGAATATTTTGTAACCACTTGTTTATTTTATAAAATTTTCACATTTCTCCCATAACCAAAGCATTATATCAAATTAACCCTTATTAATTTAGAATAATGAATAAAGGAAAATTTAATTTTATTTATAATAAGTTGGGGTCTTACAACCTCCCCTCCTTATGAAATTTCGTCCTTGAAATTGACGTACGTACCTGGTGTTTCGAAAAGGTGAGGGTACCTCGCTTTCATTTCCGATTCCAACTCCCATGTCATTTCCTCAATTGCATGGTTTCTCCATAAAACCTTAACTTGTGGTATAACCTTCGTGCGTAAGACATTCTCTTTCCTATCCAAAATCTCAACAGGTATCTCCTCGTATG
Organism: Panax ginseng; assembly: GCA_020205605.1. Taxonomy (NCBI): domain Eukaryota; kingdom Viridiplantae; phylum Streptophyta; class Magnoliopsida; order Apiales; family Araliaceae; genus Panax; species Panax ginseng. The sequence continues at coordinate 49,466,649 of CM035132.1, forward strand.
TTAAATCTTCAGCTATCTCGTCTGGTTCTAATGCAATAATGTGATTCGGGTCTTTCACATATTTACGAAGCATAGATATGTGGAATACATTGTGAACACGAGACATACTTGGAGGTAACGCGAGTCTATAGGCTACGTTTCCTATTCGGTCAAGAATCTCAAATGGACCAACAAACCTTGGATTGAGCTTTCCTCTTTTCCCAAATCTTGTAACTCCTTTCCATGGAGCAATACGTAACAATACATGATCTCCAATATTAAACTCCACGTCCTTTCTATGAAGATCAGCATAACTCTTTTGTCGATCTTGTGAAGTTTGAATTCGTTGTCGAATCATTTGGATCTTTTCTGTAGTCATGCGTACTAATTCTGGTCCCAACAATGTTGCTTCTCCCACCTCGTCCCAGCATACTGGAGAACGACATTTTCGTCCATACAACGCCTCAATAGAGCCATGCATATACTTGCTTGATAACTGTTGTTGTAGGAGAATTCCACCAGTGGTAGGTACTTATCCTAACTTCCTTTGAAATCTAGGACACAGAGTCTTAATAGATCTTCAAGAGTTTGAATAGTCCTCTCTGATTGTCCGTCCGTTTGAGGATGGTATGATGAACTGAATCATAAATCCGTGCCCATAGCTTTCTGCAAGCTAACCCAAAATCTTGAAGTGAATCTTGGGACACGATCCGAAACTATGGATACTGGCATGCCATGCAATCGCACAATCTCATTCACGTACATACAAGCAAAACGTTCAAGGGAATAAGTTTCTCGTATAGGTAAGAAATGAGCAGACTTGGTTAATCTATCAATAATAACCCAAATCGCATCTATGCCTTGAGAAACTTTGGGAAGACCTGTAACGAAATCCATGGTAATGTGTTCCCACTTCCATTCTGGAATCTCAAGTGGTTGCAATGGACCCTTTGGCACTTGATGCTCCGCCTTTACTCGTTGACAAGTTAAACACCTTGAGATAAACTCCGTGATCTCTCTCTTCATATTGTTCCACCAAAATGTATGTGAATATCATGATACATTTTGGTACTCCTGAGATGGATTACAAAAGCGGGTGTTGTTGTGCCTCCATCATGATTCTATGTTTCAAGTCGAAATCGTTAGAACGCAAAAGTCTAGAATTGACTCAAGTATTCCTTCTTCATCGATTCTTGCTTCCGAATAGCTCCTTCTTGCACTTTCTTCTTCATACTCATCACCCCCCGAGTCCGTAACTTGAGCAGGCTTTAACTTTATCGATTAAAGTCGGTTCTGCTCGTATATTCGCCATCATCACGTGGGTACTTGGAGCCTTTAACTCTATCTCCATCCTTTGTAAGTCGTATAAAATGGGCCTTTGCGTTGACAATATTGCACTCGTACTTGCATATGATCTTCTACTCAATCGCGTCGTACCACTACGCTCGCTTTTCGGGATGATATTGAATAGTGTGATCATAATCTTTTAACAAACTCAAGCCAACGTCGTTGCCGCGATATTGAGTTCTTTTTGGGTGAAGAAATATTTGAGGCTTTTATGGTCCGTATAAATCTCCACTTTCTCCCGTACAAGTAGTGTCTCCATATCTTCAACGCAAAACGATCACCGCTAACTCCGGATCATGAGTAGGATAATTCCTCTCATATTCTTTGAGTTGTCGTGAGGCATAGGCTATGACTTTCCCATGTTGCATGAGAACACATCCTAACCCTTGCCGTAAGCATCACAGAGATAACAAATCCATCCGAACCAGATGGTATTGTCAGAACAGGTGCAGAAATGAGTCTCCTCTTGAGCTCTTGGAAGCTCTTCTCGCATTCCTCGCTCCATACAAATTTTGCATCCTTCCGAGTCAGCTGAGTTAACGGAGTAGCGATTCGAGAAAATCCTTCCACGAATCTCCGATAATAACTAGCTAAGCCCGAAAATCGCTGCGATTTTGGTCATTGACTTTCGCTTGTTCTAACTTTGTATTGCTTCAATCTTCGTTGGGTCCACAGATACTCTATGTTTTGACACCACGTGCCCAAGGAATGCTACTTCCTCAAGCTAGAACTCGCATTTCTTCAGCTTGGCATAAAGCTTGTGTTCACGAAGTCTTTGTAGTACCAGCTTCAAATGGTGCTCATGATCTTCACGGCTTTTGGAATAGATGAGGATGTCATCAATAAAGACAACAACGAACTGATCCAAATATTCCTTGAATACACGGTTCATCATATCCATGAAAGCAGCAGGAGCATTGGTCAATCCAAAAGACATGACTAAGAATTCATAATGCCCGTACCGAGTCCTAAAGGCAGTCTTTGGAATATCCTCAGTTTTAATCTTCAGCTGATGATATCCAAAACGAAGATCGATCTTTGAAAAGAATTGTGCTCCTTCTAACTGGTCGAACAGGTCATCAATACGAGGTAGCAGGTACCTATTCTTGATGGTGACATGGTTCAATTCTCGGTAGTCAATACAAAGTCGCATACTCACGTCTTTCTTCTTTAGGAATAAAACAGGAGCACCCCAAGGAGACGTACTAGGACGAATGAAACCGATGTCTAATAATTCATGTAGTTGGACTTTTAACTCCCGAAGTTCAATAGGAGCCATTCGATATGGGGTTTTAGAAATGGGCTTTGTATTCTTGCCTTCAAGGTCAATAAAGAATTCAACATCACGCTCGGGGTAAACCGGAAGTTCTTCTAGAAATACATCAAGAAATTCTTTAACAATGTAAATATTATTCAAATCGACTTGTCTCTGCTCAAATCCATAACATGGGCTAAGAAAGCTTGACATCCGCTTTTCAATAAACGAATAGCTTTGTGGCTTGATATGACAATTGATCGATTTTAGTGGTTTAGTGGTTTGAATTCATATGACAAAGTTGGTTAGGAATATGAAAACTAACAACCTTACGAAAATAATCAATTTTGGCATGATGAGTGGTTAACTAATCAATTCCTAAAATCACATCAAAAGCAAGTATCTTTAAAGAGATAAGATCAACAGGTAATGTGATAGTGCCAACTTGGATCATGCAAGATTTATAAACTGTAGATGTAACGAAGGTTTCACCCAACGGAGTTTCAACAGATAAATCAAAGTCTAATTTCTCCGAAGTCAAGTTTAAACGTTGAGCACAAGCAGGAGAGATAAAAGAATGGGTAGAACCGATATCTAGTAAGGTATAAACTTCACAAGAATTCAAGATTAGCTTACCCGTGATCACCTCGTTTGGGTTCCTCACATTTTGGCCAATCACGAAAAAAGCTCTTTCAGGAACCGCTGATTTCGACTTATCCGGATGACCTTTGAATCACCACTCCGCAACGAACTTGGTTTTCATTATAGTACAATCTCGAGCGATGTGGCCTTCCTTTCCACAGTTGTAACATACCTTGGATTGTTGTGGACAGTTTGGGCTGATATATCCCTCCTTCCCGCATTTGTAACATCTAACTGGTGGTCGTCCTCCTCCCCTAGCATTTGTTTTTGATCTTTGGTCTTTGCTTTGTTGATGTCTTCCGTCGCTATTGTTGAATCTTCTCTTTCTCGAAATTTCCACTTGAGTCACCTCTCCTATTATCATGTCCATGATTACCACCGAGTGGTTACCGCTTTGTCCGTATTCTTTCCTCCTCGTTGGTTATCATCGCTCGATGACTACCCAGTTGTGGTCCCTCGGTTGAGTATACTCACTATCTCGCTCTAATAATCGAGCCACATTGACAACATCTCAATACGAGAAAACTTATGAGAGATAAGGTATTGACGAATCTCGGGTTTAGACCTCTCGTAAACATACGCGTCATTCGTTCCTCATTCTCCACCAAATGAGGTGCAAACCTCGATAACTCTGCGAACTTTGCCTCGTCTTTGAGACACCGCCATGTTGTTCGCTCGAGTCTAATAAATTCTACCTCCTTCATATAGCCGAATACTTTCTCGAAAAGTACTTATCATTGAACAGCTTCAAATCTTTCCCAAGACATGTTGAGTGCATCCGTTAGAGTACGCTTCACGATTCCCACCAATGTCTCCGCTTCACCACGAAACATAAAGGTGGCGAATGGAACCTTCGCTCCTCCGCATCCCAAGACATCAAATATCTTGGTAATTTGCTTGACCCACGTTTACGCTTTGATCGGATCCGGCTTTCCATGGAAATCTGGTGGTCCCAACTCCTTGAATCGCTGGTCATGATGCATCAAGGCTGCTATCATTTCCACCGTATTTTGTACACGAGTCTCCCTCGTCCGATTTTTCATGAACTACAAAAGCTCCTAAATGTTGGGTTTGATGCGTAAAAACGCAATGAAATTGAACAATTCAAAGTAATTTCCAAACCCCAAAAGCAGATCCATGCGAAAATCAATTAATTCGGAGGATAGAAATTTTACCGATTTGATTTGCTAGAACCGATCCTATTGAATCTCCAACGCAATTCAAGTGGATCAAGCGTCTACTACGATCCACACAAACGCTTACGCATCGCAATCGTCCCTACGATCTGCAGAAGAAGGAAGTGTGGTACTAGCCACCAAGGATGGATTTTTGATTTTTCTCTCTAGTCTCTCTCTAAAGAGTGGCTAGGGTTTGGATTGTGAAGTGAGTTCTTGCCAAAGTGGAGGCTACATATCATATATATAGCAAATTAAAAACCACTATTCAAAACCCTAATTTGTAAAATCCGAATTTATTTATATATATATATATATCTTAATTAAGTCTTACTTAATTAATATACCTATATATATAAATTATCCTATTAATTTAAATTAAGTAATTTAAATACTATCAATCACATTGATATATTTAAATCCTTTAAATTAATTCCCTTTTAATAACGTTTCTATGTGTGTGACCTATAGGTTATTATTACGTTGGCAATAATTTTAAAATCATATTATAAAATTATAAACAGTGAGCGGCATCTAGTAATGCATCACTGCTACCCAAGTAATAATAAGATCGATGATTCGATGCAACCTTTTCGTGACCAATGTTTCAATGTAATCTAATCCTTTTAACCTTAATATCCAAGATTAAACTCGAGTCATGGAATCATGCTATACTCTTCATAATTTAATCTGAAGTTTTCTTGATCAATGAGTAGTACTATATGAAACAAATCACTATTTGAGCATGGCCATGCATTTCATAGTCCTACTCAATCAAGAGGCCTATGGATATCATCACTAATATATAGGAAGGTTAAATTCCATCTAGATCACTCATATTCCTCACACGATTCATGATGTACCCAATAATCACCTTTATAGTCCACCACATTAAAGGTGACATTTGATGATATCAAAGTACATAAATTCCCGTGTAGTAATATAGTGATTTCAGTTTGAGGACCATTACATCATTGTCACTATGAGAATTGCCAATGACATTTTACAAAATATTCCACATAGAATTCTCATGGTGGGTCTGTCCAGTACATCGTTCTCTAACATGTACCTATGCATTGACTTAATATCTCATATATTTATGACCATTGAGATTTGGCCATCAGTCAATCCACATACTAGTCTCAATGCATTATTGTTGTCCCATCAACAATGATACTCGACTAGGGACATTTAAGAACAGTGATACTAATAGTAATTATATAATCTCATGTTCAAGTCACATACTTGCAACTATATAATTTGTATCACTATTCTAAGGATTTTTATTATGTTGTCATTTATATAACGCAGTAAATAAAATCATAATAAAAGCATTCATTTATGCAATCAAATGTAATATCAAAACGTTAAGCAATTATATCAAATAATTGGCCTCTAGGGCATAATCTCTAACACTAAACATTCCATCATTCATCGTTTGCTCGGTAGTGTTGTTTACAGGAGGAATATTGCCTTCCTGATGCACGTTCTCCTGGTTTGTGACTAAAGGTGTCTCCACAGTCTCATACACTCCATTATTAACGTTCTCAACTGCCATCTTAAATACTGCCATAAAACAAGGGTTAATTAAACAAATTAACATGTCACATAATATCCCTATATTATGACCTGACCAACAAATAAGCTTAGGTAGGACACACTAGCAAAGAATTTACTCGTCTCTCCCCTCCTAGTTCTATTCCCCGATCTCCGCCAGAGATCATATCCCTAAGCTCTGATACCAACTGTGACGCCCCCAAAATAGGTATACAACACCCATTCTGAGTCGCCAAATACATGGTACATAAAGCAAACTACAACTTCAATAATACAAATGTCGTGTGAAATACAACAATACATACTGTGAGTTTAAATACAAATATTGTCTTCTAGACAATATCCACACGCAATTAAGTCCTCATTACAATTATTCAAACACTATTTTATAGAAATAGAGAGGACTGCTAAAACATCTTCCTAGAACCATCACTCCATACCCCGACTCGATCCTGCTATGTTCTCACCTCCTTAGAAGAAAAATGGAACAAAAAGGAAAGGGTGAGCTCAACTATCCCAGTAAAGAATATTATGACTAAGATAATATACAATAAATTATTGTTAGTCTTCAACAGGGAAAAATTTGATATAATAGACAACAAGTTTTAGATCAATAAATGCAGCGGAACAGCAATCCATTAGAAGAGTCACGTGGAGAAAGAATTCTACTGTCTTCTAAGGTTTAAAAGTATATCATCAATATTTTAACCCTGTAACAACAATCAATATACATCTTTAATCATCTTTTCACTACAGTCCAAAGATATTCATTTGTTAATCATTCATCTTTGCACTACAGGCCAAAGATATTCATTTATATCACCATTTAGGACTGAGGATGATGAAAAATCAAAACATGGATTCAACTTTTAGGAATAAGGGTCACAACAAATAATTTGGAAGAAAAAATATTTTTTTTTTTGTGAACAAAGATGCCAAGTGAATAAAGACTTTATGAAACAAGACCCATGAACAAAGCCCGTGAACAATTACCAAAGAATGACAAGTTCCAAATTTGATAAAAAGTTCAGACCAATATTCCTATGAAATGATATTAGATGAAACAAAATTCCTAATCATTTCAGGAATTATAGAAGCAATACTTACCATAGTAAGTTCAAATTTAAGAATACGAGATGAAATAATATCGCTTACATAATATGGAGTATGAAAGAAAATAATATTTTTCTCCCGAGTATTGCAATAAAATAATATCCTTTACCTTGGTAGAAACTGGATTTGACTGGAATATCGGATATTATTCTGAGAAAATCTTGCAGAAAAACTACACTCAAAATATTCTTATACTCAAGAAAAATACTCACAATACTATAGAATAAGAATTTCTGAATTTAAAAATAGTGTGATGAGGAAGGAGGGGTTACCCCCTATTTATAGCAACGGAGGGAGGAAACAGGTTGCTGAGCCAACTTTTCCTGCCTAACTTCTTCCAACCCATTCCTGCCAAACTTTTCATTTTTTCCTTATAGGTGAAGGCCCACCCTTTTGAAAACCATCTTGCAGGAAGAAAAACAACAAGCTATCTTTGAAAAAAAAAAACAAGACTCCTGTATTACTTTTGAAAACCAAGGATTGCAGGCAACTTCCTCACCCACCAAATCCACCTACCATCTCAATGTTACAACAAAGTATGCAAATACACTTTGGTTACTTCCGCCCCTCAACTTAGAAAAGCTTTCAAGGAACAATTAAATCACATGCATATATATATATATATATATATATATATATATTATTTGCAATAATTATAATATATTTAAATGAATATTTTATCAGAGAAATAATTATAAATCCACAAAAATATGCCAAACTTTTAATAATTATTTCATGCAAAAATTCCTTCATTTATATCCACATAAATAAATATTTCCTTATCATATAAATTAATAATTATTCACAAATAATATTACAGAATCACAATTATGACAACCAGGCCGTTCCCAGGAAAGAGGGGGCTTTCCAATAAGGATTTCTCCTTACTGGCGCGCAATTAGGTGACCAAACCTCTCCTTGATAGAACTTTCTAGACATTGCCAATAATGCTATCTAATAATATTATTCAAATAATATGAATTATTGATTTGATGATGAAAAATACTGTGTAGTGACAATTATTGAAACAACAATAATATAAACTAACAAGGCAGCAATTATTGAATCAATAAAATAAAATATTGAATAAGAACTCCAATGTAGCAATTATTGAGTAAAGTGCCTTCTTACGCATTTAATCAATAATTCAACAATACCGTGTAATACCGCAAGCTTCAGATAACCACGTGTATTACTATATTTTAACCACCGTGTAACCCAACAAAGTTAATAAAGAATAATTTACGCCTAGTTATTTATAAAACTCAATCTTTGTCGCTTTCTTTCATCCAACCGCTTTTTCAGTTATGGGGCCCATAAATGATCAAGGGCTGGTAAATGCGGTGATTCCCTTAAACAATAAGAATATTCTACGACCAAATGAATATTCCCCGACAAAAAAGAATATTTTGTAACCACTTGCTTATTTTGTAAAATTTTCACATTTCTCCCATAACCAAAGCATTATATCAAATTAACCCTTATTAATTTAGAATAATGAATAAAGGAAAATTCGATTTTATTTATAATAAGTTGGGGTCTTACAATAAGTTTTAACTTTTTCATGTTGGAGTACTATTCACGGGGTTACTATTCCTAAAGTACTATTCATGGGGTACTATTCACTCAAGTACTATTCACCCGGGGTACTATTCATGATAAAAATTGATTCGTTTTTGGTCCAAATTATTTTTTGGTACAATATTATTCTTGAACTTTACTCCACAAAATAGTATCATGTTGATAATTTGGATGTTATTGATTTCTGGATAAATTAAATTATAAATCTTTAAAAATTTATTCTTGAACTTGTTTTATTGAATTCTTATATCATTGTCATCATCCTCATGTTTATATTCTCATTGAAAGTCATCGTGGCCAGTGAGTGCATAGATGGACTTGGTATGATTATGACCGAGGATTATTCAAGATAATCATAACCGTAATGTTACAAATGATGTGGTGAAAGTCCTCATTGGCCCGTAGTGCATTGATGGACAGTTGTTGGCATGATCATGACCATTGATGAATACACGAATATCCTTGGCCCGTAGTGCATGGATAATTTATGGTCGTGATATTAAAGAATATCCTCGGCCGTAGTAGTGGGGGTGATTTGATGATGTGGATTATTTATTAAGCTGAGTCTCAGCGATAAAAGTGATGAAAAACCTTTTAAACCATAGAAGATAGTAGATTTATGCTCTACTTGACTCTTCTAATGGATTGCTTGTTCCGCTGCAGTTGTTTGTTATATTTTATCAGTTTAACACTGTTGAAGGCTAACGATAAATTATTTTGGATTATCTTAGTCATAATATTTCTTACTGGGCTAGTTGAGCTCACCCTTTTGCTTTCATTGTTCTATTCGGGAAATGAGAATGTAGCCGGGACTAGTCGGGGAATGAAGTGACGGTCTAGATGATAGCATTAGTAGTCCTCACTATTCTATGAAATAGTGTGATAATAAATGTATTGAGGACTCATTTTGAGTTGAATACTGTCTAGAAGACAATATTCGTATTAAAACTCTCAGTTTATGTTTTGTCGTATTTTACACGACAGTTGTATTATTAAGTTGTATTTGAATTTAATACCATGTATTTGGCGACTCAAGATAGGTGATGTATACCTGTTTTGGGGGCGTCACATTTAATTAATATAATTATTTATAATGTGACTTAAAATTCTTGGTTATTACACATTCGCCTTGCGTTTGAGTTTAAGAACCCATTTGTTTCCAATAATCTTTCGCCCTGGTGGAAGGTCAACCAAGTCCCATACTTGATTAGTCCTCATGGACTCTATCTCTTCTTCTATTGCAATCATTCACTCATCGATGGTAGTAGATGATAGAGCATCTCGATAAGATCGAGGTTCCTCATCATCCTGCGCATTAGCCATAAAGGCATTACCTTCAATCTCAAATAGACGACATGAAATGTTACCCCTTTGACTTCTACGCATTTGAGGAACAAGAAACTCCTCATTCGATGGAAAAGAACAGCTAGAAGGCATGTCACTCCCACTATCTACAGAAGCCTGACTTCTTCGGTCTCTACTGTACAATTTGGGGTGTCCAAATCTTCCTCCATTTCATAAAGGTTCATCTCCTTGCTCATATTACCTCTATTAGGGAAATTCATATCAAGGAAATCCACATCTCGTGACTCCATCTCAGATACAATCCCATCAGGTTACTTTCCAACGAACACATAGCCTTTGGAGTGTTCAGAATATCTTATAAAGATACACTTCTTATCCCTCGGGCCCAACTTCCCATATTTATGATAAGTGTTGTGTGTAAGACCCAAACTTTTTATGAATAAAGATTTAATTTTCTCTAAATATTATTTTGAATAATAAGGTATTGATTTGATATAATGTTATAGTTATGGGTGATATGTGTAAATTTTGCAAAGTAACAAGTTATCATAAAATATTCTTTTTATCGGGGAATTAATATTCTTTTTGTCGGGGAATATTCGTACGACGGCGCAATCATTGGTGGACACCACAATGGAATAACTGTTGGATATAGAAAGCGACAAAAATAATATTTTCATAGAATAACGGCAAAACTTTTACCGTTAAACTATTGAAATACCCAGTGATAAAATTACAATAATATGCGTTGTTGCACAGTAGCACACGGTATTGCACAGTATCTTTGATTATTGATGCTTACATAAGAAGTCACTCAGTTTCATTCAATAATGGCTGTAGTAGTTGCTGTATAGTATCTCATATTATTAATTCAATTATTGTCACGGTATCATCTGCATAATATTTTATATTATTAAATCAATAATTGAGATGACATAATTATTTATATTATTATTTGCATTATTGATAATGTTTAGAAAGTTTTGTCAAGGAAATGGGTTAGGTTATTTAATTACACGCCAATAAGGAGAAATCCTTATCGGAAAGCCCCCTCTTTCCTGGGAATGATCTAGTTGTCAATATTGTGAGTTATAATATTATTGATGAAGAATTGTTGAAAGATTAAAAATGTGTCGATTAAAGATAAATTGATTTGTGGTAAATATTTATTTAATCTTTGATATAAATAAGAGCTTTGTTGTGAAATGTTTGTTGTAAGTTTGGTTTATTCTATGGGACCTATAGGTTATCATATAAGAGTCACTTTCTTCAATAGTATTTGCCTTTACCAGACGTCAAACCACTTGTTGTTTCACATTACAGGCGTCAAACTACTTGTCTTTTCACATTACAAGCGTCAAATCACTTGTCTTTTCACATTACCAGTCGTCAAGCCACTTGACTCTTCACATTGCAAGGGCTAAGCTAGAAATCTTCTATAAATAGAAGCTTATTTCTTCTTTCATTCTCACCAATTCACTAAGACTCACAAGAGAAAACTATAGAGAGAGAATCAGAGAGAAAGAAGAAGAGTATTCTGTTACTACACTATTACAGTATCTAATCTTCTACTAAGGTAAGGGGTATTATTTCTTTCGTATTCGTAAAGGATGTTATTTTCTTTCATATTCGTTCGTGATATTACTTCATACTCGTAAGGGTTGTCATTCTATTCCTTATTAATATGTGGATATAACCTGTCTACGTGGATTATCGTATGCCTGGTGAATAACCCGTTGTATTCATTCTTTAATCTGTGGGAATAACCTGTCTATGGGGATTACAGCATGCATGGTGAATAACTCTTCATACTCATTCTTTATTTGTGGAAAAGATATGTCTACGCGGATTACCGCATGAAGGGTGAAAATCCATTTGCAGTTTCGTATATTTTCTTTTTATATTCCTAAATCTAAACTTACTATGGTAAGTATTGCTTTTATAATTCCTGAAATGATTAAAAATTCCTTGAGGTTTGCGCTTCATTTAATATCCTTTCATTAGAATATTGGTCTGAACTTTCTTATTAAATTTTAATATTTTTATTCGGGGTACTATTCACTCGAATACAATTCACGGAATACTATTCACGACAAAATTGGTTTCTTTTTTTGTCCAAATTATTTTTGATACATGAATATCATTCTTGAATTTTACTCTACAATTAGTTATCATGTTGACAATTTGGACATTCTTGAACTCTGGATAAATTAAAATATAATATTTATCCTTGATCTCATTTGATTGATTCCTTATATCATTGTCATCATCCTCATGCTTATGTTGTGGTGAAAGTCATCTTTGGCCCGTAGTGCATAGATAGACTGTTGATTGGTATGATTATGACCAGGAATTGTGTATTGGTATATCATGACCTGTAATGTTATAGACAAAAATGATGTGGTGAATGTCCTTTTTGGCCCGTAGTGCATAGATGGACAGTTGTTTGGCATGATCATGACCACTGGTGATACTAATGAATATCGTTGGCCCGTAGTGCATGAATAATTCGTTGTTGTGAAATATTTATTGAGTTGTGTTACAGAGATAAAATATTGATGATGAACTTTTAAATCATAGAAGATAGTAGACATCATGCTCTACTTGACTTTTCTAATGGATTGTTATTTCCGCTGCAATTGTTGATCTAAAACTTTTTGTCTATTGTATTCTATCAGATTTTTTCCTGTTGAGGACTAAGCATAATTTGTTCTACATTATAATAGTCATAATATTCTTTACTAGGCTAGTTGAGTTCACCCTTTTCCTTTTGGTTCCATTGTTCTTCTCAGGAGGCGAGAATGTAGCTGGAACTAGTCGGGGAGTGGAGTAATGGACCAAGATGGTTATTTTAGTAATCCTCACTATTTTATAAAATAGTGTGACAATAATTTTAATAAGGAATTTATTTGAGTTTGGATATTGTCTACGAGACAATATTTGTATTAAAACTCACAACGTATATTTTATCATATTTTACACGACAAGTAATAGTTGTATAAATGAAGTTTGCATTTGAATTCTATTCCATATTTTTGGCAACTCAGAATGGGTTGTGTGGACCTATTTTGGGGGCTTCACATTGTGCACGTAAGCTGTCGATCCCCAAGGCTGCATATCGCCCAATTCAGGCTTTTTGCCGGTCCATATTTCATATGGGGTGGACTGAACTAATTTTGAAGGCACACAATTAAGTATATACGTCGTAGTCAATAATGCATCACCCCAAAAGGAGATAGGAAAATTTGCATGCGCCATCATAGACTTAACCATGTCTAATAATGTCAGGTTTCTCCTCTCCGTTACACCGTTTTGTTGTGGAATTCTAGGGATTGTCAGTTGCTTGATTATCCCTTTTTTCTCACATAATTCTTTAAACTGATCGGATAGATACTCGCAACCTCGGTCAGTTCGAAGTGCCTTAACACTTTTATCCAACTGTTTCTCGACCTCAATCAAATAACGTCTAAAATAATCTAATGCTTCAGACATATGAGAGATCAAGAAAGTGTGCCCAATGCGAGTATAGTCATCCATCATTATGAGAAAGTAGGAACTCCCATGACTTTCTTTCACATTCAAAGGGCCACAAATGTCTGAGTGAATAAGTTATAATGGTATTTCTGCCCTAGTGGCTTTACCGAATGGTTTTCTAGTTGATTTCTCTGCTAAACAATGTTCACAACTGGGTAAATTGACCTTAACAAATGGGCCTAAAAGACCTGCTCAAGCTAACCTAGCCATTCTATCCTTTCCAATATGACCTAATCTAGCATGCCATTTAATTAAACTATCATGATCATTTTCAACAAGCAAGTAATAAGAATCATTAATATTAACGCTAGAATTAATAGTATCTAAAACCATAAAACCATTAGAAATAAAACCATATCTATAAATTTCATTCCCACAAGAAATTACAACACCATTATTCTCAAAATGAATAGAGTAGCCTAAACTAAGCACTGCAAGAATAGAAAATAAATTTTGTCAGACATTTGGTGCATAGAGTACATTGTGAAGAATCAATGCAGAGAATCCACGCATTTCTAATTTGTAAGTGTCAATTCCTAGCACATCAACACTGGAGTCATTCCCCATTACACTACTAAAAAAATAAGAATACGTGACGAAATTTTATAACAGTTTTTAAAAACAATCACAAAAGATAGTAATTTGTGATGGACTTTTTAAGCAATCACATAATAATAGTATATATGACGACTCTTAGTGATGACTAATCCTACCATCAAATCACATCAAATCACAAAATAATAATATATATGTATTATAATACTATTATAATACAATTATAATAGTATTATAATTGTGATGGTCATGTCAATCACACCAAATTTTTCACGTAAAATAAATTTTCTTTTTTATGATGCGCTAAGTTATCACTTATAGATATACCCTTTTCGTGATTGCATTTAAGTTATCACTAATATTTTATGACGGCCATCACAATCATTAAAATAGATTATTTTTTGTGACGACTTTTATTTGCAATTACAAAAAGAAGGTATTTTGAAATGGAATTTTCAAGCCATCACAAAACAATAAAATATATGATGGCTTTCAGTGATGACTAATTTTACCGTCGTTATAGAGTATTTGTGACTATCATTGCAATTACCAAATCTTATGTGGAAGTAATTTTGTTTAGTAAGTCAACTCACATATGTTTTCTTATATATTTTGTTTTAAAATTATAATCATGATTTGGGCTTTGGTGTAGTGGCAATACTCGTTATTTAGTTTGCAAATGGGGGGAGGGTTCGAATCCTACAAGTATCATTGGATACAATTAATACAGTAAAATAAATTATACGTAAATAGAGATTCACATTCTTACATTCGATCCCTAGTCTTCATTTTTCTTTGATGATTTTGACAATCACAATAGATTACGTGTTTATGTGATTATATTAATCATCACAAAAGTAATAAGCATTTGCGTGATTGCCAAAATCATCACGTAAAATATTTCATCATGGGCGTATACAAGACCGCCATTGTGATGCTTAAAGCCATCATGTAAACCTTTCGTGATAATTTTTTTACTTTTTGTGATGAATTTTAGCCATCACAAATGTCCATTTTTTTAGTAGTGTTAGTACTTTTTTGCCAGCTGGAACTCAATGATACTCCACGAACCCGATCCGATCATGCGCTATGTGGTCTGTTGCTCTAAAATCTACAATCTACACATGGAGAAAATAAGCGATGAAAACAGTGGAAGACACTAAACACATAACTTGATCAAGACAAGCGAGTACCTTCTTCTTCTACCAAAGGCGATCCACGAAGCGAAGTGTCTCATTGTACAAAGATTGTAACAAATCAACTTGGCATTTCCTTCTCAACAGCCTCTGCAGCTTCCTGAGGCACTTTAGCATTAGCAATCTCTATTTGTTGAGCCATTAGGCGTTCATCTTCTAGTCGTTTAGTCCTTCAACGCTCAACCTCCAGCTGCTCAACCTCTAAGCGCTCAAGGTGATGAAAAATATCTTCTAAAGATTTAATGTTTTCATGTTGAGTTATGTTAACCTTGAGATTGTTCCAATTGTCGGGAAATGAGTGTATCACTGCCCGAATTTGTTGTTCATATGACAAAGGGTAGCTAGCAACTCCTAATGCATCAATCATATCTGACATGAACTGAAGATGTTCTCTAAAGGTGTGCTCAGCTTTCTTTGTGTAAGTGTCGAATTTGGTAGTTAAGAGATGCAACATAGCCATGTCTATCTCCATTTTCTTTTGAGAAAAAAAATGGATCTTATTAGAGATATTCGATTAGTTCACCACAGTATATAAATCATCTTTGCCGCATGATCTAAATTAACATAAAAATAATGAGACATAAATACAAAAGGGAGACTTCGCTAGGCTTTGGAATCACAATTAGTATGAATGCCTAATTATTTTAATTTAATTTTACAGCGCATAAGATGTGTAATTTAGGGAATAACTTAATTAAATTACTACCACCTAAATTACTCCCACTAGGAACAAGGGTATATGTGTAATTAAACATGATAATTTAATTCCAACAACCAATGATTAATACTTCAAAAATATAAACAAAGGGAATTAAACAATAGACAATATTACCTAATTAATACACCAAGTATTCTATAAACACATTAAAATGCTTCCAAAAAACTTTCAGCAGTAGCATATCATCATAAAAGGTTACTGTATTTTTTTTGGAATTTTTCTGATAATTATGCTAATTATTACAATTAATTAATCATAGCATAATTAATTAAAAATTAAGCAAAATACCCAAATATATCAATTTATTCCCAACAAATTTACAACAGTAGCTAAACATCATAAAATGGTTACTAGAATTTTTTTGGAATTTTATTGACAAAATTTTTAATTATCACAATTAATTAAGAATCAAATAAATAATAAGAAATTAACCAAAAAATACCCAAACATATTAATTTTTGTCAAAAACTTTATGACAGTATTTTAACTTCATTAAACGAGTACTGTAAGGTTTCTGGAATTTTTCAGATAAGTTTACTAATTTTCACAATTAATAAACTATTTATTAATATATTGGAAATTAACCAAAAGTTATTCAAATTTATCAATATTTTAAAATTCCATTAAAACATTAATTATAAGCTAATAATTAATTTCTGTAAAATTTTTAGAATTTAATAATCAATATAACTATTTTTAAATTAATTTTCATGCTAAAGACAATTAATAAATCATTTTCTAAAAATAAATCAAAACTGCCAAACTGGGTCATGGTCGCGGGTCGTATATGGGTTAGAGGGTCGGGTCAGGCTCGCGGGTCAGACTTAAATCTCAATCTCTAGCAACAATAATTTATAGAAATGTCATTTTGCAACCCAAACTTTGAGAAGACATATCTCAGTCCATATAAATCCGATTTAGGCCAATAATATATCGTTGAAAAGCTTACAACGAGTACTACGCATACATATCAATATCACAGAAATCAGATAATCACAAAAAAAGTTATGAATGGTCAAAGTAGACTGTTTGACTATGTTTTCAAGCTTTTAAAACATTCATCAATAGAGTTTTATATAAAACTTCATACATATCATACATAAGATCGATAATTAACCATGCTCTGATACAAATGAAGGAAAAATATAATCCATGTAGAGACAAATTTACACAAAACACATAAATTAAATGCGTACCTCTGAATCGTGATGTAACCTTTTGGTGTGGAAAAACTTTCTGGAATGGATTGTCCTAGATCTGCAACCCAACGACGTTTCCAAACTACTATACGAGAATAGAGCTCAAATCCACAATTCGTAACACTTAAGTTTTTTCTCTGTATTGGGAGAGACTACTGATATTAGAGTTTTTGGATCAACTGATTAATAATGATTAATTATGATGTACTGAGGGAGAGAAGACGTGAGTCTTATAGGTAGAAGTGAACCACTTCCCTACAATAACTCTCCAACTCTCAGTTACGTAAAAGAATTTAGTCAATCACATAAGTTGACTAATAAATTAAATGAGTCGAATCCTCCATAAGCGCCTTATTTAGATATCCAAAATCTAACAGTTTGCAATAAATTTTACTTTTTCGTTAAATATAATATTTCTGTGGCAGTGTGTTCTGGGAAAAATATCTTGGAGCAAGCAAAACATGGTTTCTATGCAGATTGAGGCAACTTCTTGGAAAAGAGGAGACACTAAAGTCAAAGATGCATCTTGAATTTTTTATGAAAAATAAATATCCAAGGAAGCACTCCTTGAATTATTAAAGAATATCTATTGTAAAATACTCTATAAGTATATTTAGTTATTGATAAAACATTTAAAAATCTGTTCCAATGTCTACGTACAGTTTTCATAAAATTGAATTTGTTTTTGTAAACCATGGGAGACTACAACTTGAGATTAAATCACCAAATAAAAAGAAAGGAAAAGGAGGCAAATTAATATATTTTTTAATTACTCTTCCGTACATAAGATGCTCATAATATTATTTTTGTTTGATTGATTATGATAGGAAAAATCCAACCTCTGTCCTTACGGAACTCGAAGAGTTCAATGGAAAATAGTAGAGGAAATTAAATGGAAAATGAAACACTATTGAGAACAATTTTCTAATAATTTGTCACACTAAAATTTTACTATAATAAGGTCATGTTTGTTTGTAAAAATTAAACTCCCACTCTACCTCCACGCCTACCTCCACCCCACTCACACCCCCACTCTCACCTCACCCCCAACCCCACCTCCATCCCTCCCCAAAAAAATAATATTTACTTATTATATATATACTCCCACCCTGCCCACCACCACTCCCCACCCCACCCCACCCCACCCTACCCCACCCTACCCTACTCTACCCTACCCTACCCTAAAAAAAAAATATTTTCTGATTATATATACACTTTCATCCCATTCATCCACCCCCACTCCCCAAAAATAATATTTATTAATTATGTATACACTCCCACCCCTGCTCACCCTCACCCTCACCCCACCCCCACCCCACCCACACCCACACCCACACCCACACCCACACTCACCCTATCCCCATCCCACCCCACCCCATCCCCCTACCCCCACCCAAAAAAAATAATATTCAGTTATTATGTATACACCCCCACCATCTCCTCTCAAAAAAAATAATATTCAAAGATTATATATACCCACCTCACCCCACCCCAATCCCCACCCCCACCCCCATCATCTCCTCTCAAAAAAATAATATTCAGTGATTATATATACCCACTCACCCCACCCCAATCCCCACCCTAAAAAAATATAATATTTATTGATTATGTTTACAATCCCACTCAGTGGCGAAGCCACGTAAACTTTGTGGGGCCAATCGATTCCACTGAAAAAAAATACTTTATAATGTAAGGTAAATTTTTAAAAATTTAAATATTATGTGAGAATCCAGATTTTATGAATATTATGGTGTGGATTTGATATAATGTTATAGTTGTGGGTAGTATTTATAAATTTTGCAAAGTACGCAAGTTGTTATATAATATTCGATTGGTGGAAAAATATTCATTTTAACGAGAAATATTCGCATAACCAAGACAATTATTGGTGGACCCATAGCGGAATTATTGTCGGATTGAGAAAATGACAAAAATATTTTATGAAAATAACGGGCGAAGTTTTACTGTTAATCTTGTTGAACTACTCTCAGAGTAACGCGTCAAGATGTCTGCTGCGGTCGTTGCATAGTAGCACACCAGTATTGATTATTGATGCTTACGTGAAAAGTCATTCGGTTTTATTCAATTATTGTCGATATTTTATATATTATTAAATCAATAATTAAGATGATGAGTTATTAATATTATTATTTGCAATATTAACGATGTCTAAGAAGTTACTCGCCAAGGAGAGGTTTTGTCACCTAATTGCGGCGCCAATAGAAAAAATCCTTATTAAAAGACTCCTCTTTCTGAAAACGACACAGTCGATTAATAGTGTGAATAATAATAATAATGATAAAGTTTTGTTTTATTAGTATTATTAATGTAATAAAAAAGTAAAAGCTTTTTATATACAATGTAATACTTTTATAAAGTTATTCGCTTTATTAGGCTAATAGTAAAATCTTTTTATATAAAAATGTAATACTTTTATAAAGTTATCTATTTTATTAGACAATAATTAGAATATATTATATTTTATTATGCATAGTGTTTGCATAGTGCTTCTGCGTAGTGTTTGCATAGTAAAATCTTTTATATAAAACATAATACTTTTATAAAGTTATTCGTTTTATTAGATTATAAATAGAATATATTATATTTTATTTAAAAGATTTTGCTTTAAAAATGGACCGTCCGATTAAAAGTAAATCAATCTGGACCGTTTATGAATTAGTTATTATGCAAATCCATTCTTCTATAAAATAGAAGCTCATTCCTTCATTATTTCTTACTTAATTCAATTTGAAACTCTAGAGAGAGAAATTATAGAGAGAAAGAAGAAAAAAATATTCTGCTACTTCACTACTCCTACATCCAAAGATTTCTTCTTCTTAAGGTAAGGGGTATTATTTCTTTTGTATTCATGAAGAGAACTTCTTTTATTCCATTCTTTATTATTCTCGTTGGAATAACTCAGATATCTGAGCTACCCTATACTTGGTGAAATTCTTCATTATTCCATTCTTTATTATTCATTGGAATATCCGTCAGACGCGTTTTACAGAACACGGTTCCGTCTTTATAATTACATTGGAATATCACATGCACATGCGTTTTACGCCGGGACCGGTTTCGTCTTTATTATTACATTGGAACATCCCAGCCGGTGCAAATTTACTTTGACACAGTTCCGTTATTTAATATTCTCATTGGAATAACTTTGTCCATCTGAGTACCGCATGCATGGTGATTTCTTTGTTATTACATTCTTTATTATTACATTGGAATATCCTATCGGTGCATATTACGCTTTGACACAGTTCCGTTATTTATTATTACATTGGAATAACTTTGTCATCGCGAAGTACCGCATGCATAGTAATTTCTTTTGTTATTCCATTCTTTATTATACTCAGTTGGTTAAAGTTTTGACTTCTATACTCCATGAAATTAGTGGAATATCTTTGATATTTGCGCTTCATCCAGTATCTTTTCATGAAAATATTCATCTGAGCATTCTTGAATTTTACTCTACAAAGAAGTATCATGTTGACAATTTGGACGTTATTAGTTCCTGAATAAATTAATTCTTGAACTTGTTTTATTGAATTCTTATATCATTGTCATCATCCTCATGTTTATATTTTTTTGAAAGTCATCTGTGGCCTGTAGTGCATAGATGGACTTGGTATGATTATAACCAGGGATTATTCGGTATAATCATGACCGTAATGTTACAAATGATGTAAAAAAAAGTCCTCATTGGCCCGTAGTGCATTGATGGACAGTTTTTGGTATGATTATGGCTATGGATTTTCTTCGGCCAAGGGTGTAAAGATAAATTGTTTTATGACATGATCATGACCATTGATGAATACACGAATATCCTTGGCCCGTAGTGCATGGATAATTTGTGATCGTGATACTAATGAATATCCTTGGCCGTAGTGCAGGGATGATGTAGATTATTTATTAAGCTGAGTCCCAGCGATAAAAGTGATGAAAAACTTTTTAAATCATAAAAGATAGTAGATTTTATTTTCTACTTGACTCTTTTAATGGATTGTTTGTTCCGCTGCAGTTAAACTTGATGTCTATTATATTTTATAAGTTTAACATTGTTGAAGACTAATGATTGTTGAAGACTAATGATAATTTATTCTGCATTATCTTAGTTATAATATTTCTTACTGGGCTAGTTGAGCTCAACCTTTCTTTCACTGTTCTCTTCAGGAAATGAGAATATAGCTGGGACGAGTCGGGGAATGGAGTAATGGTCCAGAGGATAGAATTAGTAGTCTTCACTATTCTATGAAATAGTGTGTTAATAAATATATTGAGGACATATTTTGAGTTTTAATACTGTCTAGAAGACAATGTTTGTATTAAAACTCACAGCTTATGTTGTATATTTAAGATTGTATTTGTATTCTGTACCATGTATTTGGCGACTTAGAATAGGTGATGTATACCTATTTTGGGGGCGTCACAGTTGGTATCAAAGCTTAGGGATATGATCCCTGGCTAAGATGTGAGACAATAACTAGGAGGGGAGAGACGGAGAATTCCTTCGCTAGTATGACCTACCTAAGTTTATTTGATATTTAATTGGTCGGTCAGAGTATAGGGATAATATGTGATATGTTAATTAACCCTTTTTTTTGTGGCAGTATTTGAAAATGACATCCGAGAATGTTGAGAACATCAATGGAGCACAGAAGACCGTTGAGTCTCCACAGATCAATAATAAGGATAATTTGCATCATGAAGGCGACAATCCTCAGGCAAACAACAACACTGACCAGATGATGAATGATAGAATGTTCAGAGGCTTTATGTAATTCATACAACATCAAGCAAAAGCGGCTACTGTCCAAAATGCAGGTGAAAATACTAGCAACTCTCGGACGGTCACCGCTAAGCAGTTCAAGGAACTGGGATCACCGGAGTTTTTGGGAAAGTCAGAACCACTTAAGGCGGAGACGTGGTTAAAGCAGATCACCAAGATATTTGATGTCTTGGGATGCTCCGAGTGGCAAAAGGTTCCCTTTGCCACCTTTATGTTCAAGCGAAAGAGGCGATTCTTGGTGGGAATCAGAAAAGCGTACCACTTAACGCACTCAAGATGTCTTGGGAGAAGTTCCAAGAGCTGTTCAATGACAAGTACTTTCCCGAAAGCATTCGTCACATGAAGGAGGTGGAATTTATCAAGTTGAAGCAAAATAACATGACCGTGTCACAGTACGAAGCCAAGTTTGCCGAGTTGTCCCGATTTATGTCCCATTTGGTCGATAATGAGGAGTGAATGACGTGAATGTTTCTAAGAGGTTTGAAACCCAATATACGTCAATACCTCATTTCTCACAAACTTTGTTTATATTAAGATGTTGTGAATAGGGCTCAGTTATTGGAGTGCGATAATGAGTCAACACAACCAAAAGGCAACGACCAACAACACGATAATAATCATACCGGTGGCAACGGTCATCGGAACAATGATAACCATCGTGGGAGAAATTATCATGCCAAGAATGGTAACCACTTCGGTGGTAATCATGGCCAAGATAAGTCAAGTTCAGCTGGGATGGTGACGCCAAAGGATGTCCCAGACAAGTCAAAGCTGGTAGTTTAAGAGAGAGCGTTTTTTTTTCGTGACGAGGAACCTGAATAAAATTATCACGGGTATGTTAGTCATAAAATCTTGCGAAGTCTATACCGTGTTAGATACCGGTTCTACTCACTCTTTTATTTCACCTAGTTGTATTCAATGTTTGTACCTAACTCCAG
The DNA here is from genome assembly GCA_020205605.1 of Panax ginseng. Classification (NCBI taxonomy): domain Eukaryota; kingdom Viridiplantae; phylum Streptophyta; class Magnoliopsida; order Apiales; family Araliaceae; genus Panax; species Panax ginseng. Next base: position 49,489,538 of record CM035132.1, read on the forward strand.
AGAAGTTAGACTTTGATTTATCTATTGAAACTCCGTTGGGATAAATCTTGTTTGATTCAAATCGACACTTTCACGTTACCTGTCGATCTTATCTCTTTGAAAATACTTGCCTTTGATGTGATTTTTGGAATCGATTGGTTAACTACTCATCATGTTTTTTCATAAAGTTGTTAACTTTCATATTCCTAAACCAACCTGTTATGCGAATTCAAGCAAACAAATCCTAAAGTCAATCATTGTCATATCAAGCCATAAGTAAATTGCCCCGGTCCTTTCGTTGTTGACTTCCTTGTGTGGAATGCACCGAAGCCAGACTTTCCGTAGGAGACGTTGTGAATAACGATGGCAAGTTGATAGGTATCAATGTGACGTGTTATCCAAGTCTTGGATGAGAGTCACAATTGTGAATGATATTTCTATTGTTAATAAATTTTCTGACGTATTCTTGAAGACTTCTTGGCCTACCCCAGAGCGTGAAAGCGAATTTTGTATTGACCCCAGTACAAAACCCATTTCTTAAACCCTCAAAATATTTCTTCAACTAAAATGAACGTAACATGCGCCAAAGACGTTGACTCGAGCTGTTGAAGATTACAATCGTACCATTCAATACCATCGTAGAAAAAGCGAACATGGTAACTAACGCGTTGAGTAGAAGATCGTATGTGGTTTCAAGTGTGAATATACGACCCACGTGAAGATAACGAATATACGAGTAGAATCGACTTTAATCGATAAAGTTAAAGCCGCTCAAGCTACACACCCGGACCTGATGAATGTGAAGAATTAAGAAGGTTCAAGAGGGCGTTATTCTAGAAGTAAGAATCGACGAAGAGAGTAAATCTCAACCCTCGATTTAATTGGCCCATTTGAAATCCTCGATCGAGTAGGAACTGTGGCTTATAGACTCGTTTTACCGCCAAGTATGTCGCGTGTTCATAACGTTTTTCACGTATCGATGTTACGTAAATATGTGGACGACCCGAACCACATTATTAATTTAGAACCGGACGAGATAGCGGATGATTTAACGTATGACGAGATACGTGTTAAAATCTTGGATAAGAAGGATTATATTCAACACTCAAATGTTATACCTCAAGAGTTAGAATCTGAAATGAAGTTAAGGTACCCTCACCTCTTCAGCATACCAGGTATGTACGTAAATTTTGAGGGCAAAATTCTATAAGGAGGGGAGATTGTGAGAACCCAGATTTTATGAATAAATATTTAATTTTCTTGAAATAATTATTTTGAATATTATGGTGTGGATTTGATATAATGTTATAGTTGTGGGTAGTATTTATAAATTTTGTAAAAAATACGCAAGTTGTTATATAATATTCGATTGGTCTGGGAATATTCGTTTTAACAGGAATATTCGTATAACAACACACAATCATTGGTGGACCAATAATCGAATTATTGTCGGATTAAGAAAACGACAAAAATATTTTATGAAAATAACGGCGAAAGTTTCACCGTTATCTTTGTTGAACTACTCAATAGTAAAAGTACGATAATACACGGGTTGCATAGTAGCACACGGTATTGATTATTGATGCTTACGTGAGAAGTCATTCAGTTTTATTCAATTATTATAGATATTTTATATATTATTAAATCAATAATTGAGATGACAGAGTTATTAATATTATTATTTGCAATATTAACGATGTCTAGAAGTTCTGCCAAGGAGAGGTTTTGTCACCTAATTGCGCGCCAATAGGGAAAAATCCTTATTAAAAAGACTCCTCTTTCCTGGAAACGACCTGGTCGATTAATAGTGTGAATAATAACAATAATGATAAAGTTTTGTTTTATTAGTATTATTAATGTAATAAAACAGAAAAGCTTTTTATATACAACAGAATACTTTTATAAAGTTATTCGTTTTATTAGGCTAATAGTAAAATCTTTTTATATAAAACAGAATACTTTTATAAAGTTATCTGTTTTATTAGACAATAATTTATTATGCATAGTGTTTGCATAGTACCTGCATAGTATTTGCATAGTAAAATCTTTTTATATAAAACAGAATACTTTTATAAAGTTATTCGTTTTATTAGATTATAAATAGAATATATTATATTTTATTTAAAAGATTTTGCTTTAAATATGGGCCGTCCGATTAAAAGTAAATCAATCTGGACCGTTCATGAATTAGTTACTATGCAGTCCATTCTTCTATAAAATAGAAGCTCATTCCTTCATTATTTCTTACGAATTCACTGAAACTCTAGAGAGAAATTATAGAGAAAGAAGAAAAGTATTCTCGCTACTTCACTACTCCTACATCCAAAGACTCTTCTTCTTAAGGTAAGGGGTATTATTTCTTTTGTATTCATGAAGAGAACTTCATTATTCCATTCTTTATTATTCATTGGAATAACTCAGATATCACGCCAGCTTCCCTATACTTGATGAAATTCTTACATTATTCCATTCTTTATTATTCTGTTGGAATATCCTGTCTATGCGTTTTACGCCGGACCTGGTTCCATCTTTATTATTTTGTTGGAACATCCTGTCGATGCGAATTTTGCCTGAACTGGTTCCGTTATTTAATATTCTGTTGGAATAACCTGACCATGCTAAGTACCGCATGCATGGTGATTTCTGTTGTTATTCCATTCTTTATTATTCTCATTGAATATCCTCATTGGTGACATTCGCTTTGACACGGTTTCGTTATTTATTATTCTGTTGGAATAACCTGTCTATGTGAAGTACCGCATGCATGGTGATTTCTTTGTTATTCCATTCTTTATTATACTCAGTTGGTTAAAGTTTTGACTTCTATACTCCATAAAATTAGTTGAATATCCTTGATATTTGCGCTTCATCCAGTATCTTTTCATGAAAATATTCTTCTGAGCATTCTTGAATTTTACTCTACAAAGAAGTATCATGTTGACAATTTGGACGTTATTAGTTCCTGAATAAATTAATTCTTGAACTTGTTTTATTGAATTCTTATATCATTGTCATCATCCTCATGTTTATATTTTTTTGAAAGTCATCTCGTGGCTTCAGAGTGCATAGATGGACTTTGTATGATTATTATGACCGTGGATTATTTGGTATAATCATGACCGTAATGTTACAAATGATGTAAAAAAAAGTCCTCATTGGCCCGTAGTGCATTGATGGACAGTTTTTTGTATGATTATGGCTATGGATTCTCTTCGGCCAAGGGTGCAAAGATGAATTGTTTTATGGCATGATCATGACCATTGATGAATACACGAATATCATTGGTCCGTAGTGCATGGATAATTTGTGGTCGTGATACTAATAAATATCCTTGGCCATAGTCAGAGAGATGATGTGGATTATTTATTAAAATTTGAGTCGGCAATGATAAAAGTGATGAAAAACTTTTTAAATCATAAAAGATAGTAGATTTTATTCTCTACTTCTCTTTTAATGGATTGCTTGTTCATTGCGAGCTTAAACTTGATGTCTATTATATTTTATCGGTTTAACATTGTTGAAGACTAATGATAATTTATTATGCATTATCTTAGTTATAATATTTCTTCTTGGGCTAGTTGAGCTCACCCTTTCTTTCAATCGTTCTTTTCAAAAATGAGAATATAAATTGGGGACGAGTCGGGGAACGGAGTAATGGTCCAGAGGATAGCATTAGTAGTCCTCACTATTCTGTGAAATAGTGTGTTAATAAATGTATTGAGGACTTATTTTGAGTTTTAATCTTTGCCTGAAGATAATGTTTGTATTAAAACTCACAGCTTATGTTGTATATTTAAGATTGTATTTGTATTCAGTACCATGTATTTGACAACTCAGAATAGGTGATGCATACCTATTTTGGGGGCGTCACATATTATATATGAATTGACCCTACTAAAATTTTATAAATTTTCTATTATACGGGGTCAAATTAAAATTTTATAACTTTGTCAATCAAATTTTAACCACATGACTCGTATGCTTTCAATATATGTATCTCTCTCTATAATATTTTAAAATAAATAATAAGCTAATTTATATTATTTTTAAAAATAAATAATGAATTATTTACTTATGAACAATTGTCATTAAAAAAGTGAGTCAATATAGTGTATATATACCAAATATTATTATTCATTATATTTTTATTGTAATATAGTATATATATATACCCGAAAGTATAAAGTATTAAAAAAATTGGCTCGGAGGCTTTGTCCCCAAACTCCCGTCAAATTTTTTGTAACTTAGTAATAATTTCGACCACACTGATAAAACTTTAAAAGCCATGCTGATCCCACCCTCCCCCCGCCTAGCCCCTAGCCCCCCCCCTCTCCAAAAAAAAAATATTTATCGATTATTGATTTATGGAGTGTTTGGTGCATTTTAGATGTTCAAACTAACTTAAAAGTTTTGTTGTCTACAAATAGTTTATTTCAAAAATAAATTATTTAACTCACAAATACAGTCCTTAAACCTCAAATGCAGTGTACCAAAATTGGTGCAGTGATTACTAAACATATATTTAATGAAGTTTCTTGTTCCAGGAGTTTTTAATGTAAAGAAAAGAAAGTTAAAAGAAAAGACGAGAACAGTAAGAAAAAAAAATTATATTTTTAATGATATACCCTTTATATAAATAGCTACACATGGTATAGGGTGGGTACAAATATGCTCTCATCTTCTCCATTCGTGGCGTACTTTCCGAGCTCTCCAGCACCTCTATATATATATATATATATATATATATATATATATATATATATATATATTCGATTATCAGTCACTTTTATACTCTACTCTGCGTCTTTTACCCCTTTAGCGATAGTTTCGATCATATAACTGTCGTCTATACTTTTAGCGACGCTTATATGTTGTCCGTCGTTAAAAGTATAGAGCGACGGTTGTATGAATCAAAACCATCGCCTAAAAAGGTGAAGAGACAGTGAAGTAAGATACTGAAGATGACTTGATCTCATATATATATATATATATATATATATATATATATATATATATATATATATATATATATATATATATATATATATATATATACTGGGGATCGATTCATAGTTAATGTTGTAAAATTAAAAAAGATTAATCTTACAAAAAATCCTGATCCTCCATCTGAATATCTAATGATTAATATAGCCATCTTATTATCCATTTAGTTTTCGATGATTCTCGCAGCTTTATCTGCTAGGGCGGTTTAATCTCGCTGAAATAGACAAAAGTCTAAAATACTCTCCTTGTAAAAGTTTCTCAACTACGGACCTTAAGTATAGCTGATCAATTGAAAAACAACGTCGTTTTTAAATAAATGCCGTCCACAATATTGATGTTGTAGCGGTCAAATTCAATTATTTTTTTTTAGTTTTTGCAGGCTCCACAATATTAAATTCAGGATGTCAAATAATTGATTATGAAATCTACCAAAATCTAACAAGTATGGACGAAATTGATCCTGGATATGTGTTCAACAGCGCCCGTCTCAATTTCTTCAAAGGCATAACTGCTTTGCATCATCATCCCTCCAAGTTTCTGAGTGGGCGAAGAAATCTGATTACTTAGTTATATGTGAATATTTCTTTATGACCGCAAGGGCACTAAGTTTGGGACTGATGAAAAGGTATTTCTGAGTTGAAGGAACTTATTGAGAATATTTCAAGGTGTGAATATAATCTATCTTCTTTAAAGGACATTCAGAAGCAGGAAGGGGAACATAAAATTGCTGAGTTTGAAGATGAACTTGAGCTATATATGCAGAAAAAATTCTGTTATGAAACGCTTATTATGAGGGGTGGATTTTTTCTTCAATATGCCTTGTCCTTCTACAGGGTAATGGTGATTAGAAATTTAAAAAAAAATAGGCATCTGCAGGAGCCTAAAACACTAAAAAAAATAAATTGAATTTGGTCAATATGAGGTCGTTTTCTAATTGGCCAACATCCACGCTTTAATAAGGACACTTATTTAAACTTATTTAAAAACAATGTCGTTTTTCAATTGGCCAAATACTGCGGACGAAACTTATAAAGGAGGGAAATTTTGGACTTTTGTCCCGTCCGCAGTATTAAACTGAAGAATAATGAAAATTAAACTACAGACGAGGCCTATATTAATAGTTTGATATTTTGATGAACAGTCAAAATATGTTATAAGACAGACCTTTTTTATATTGTTAACTATAAATCAGTCTATATATATATATATATATATATATATATATATATATATATATATATATATACTGGTCCGGATCTTAAGCTTTCACCCTTATCTAACATACCTTGCTCACCTCCCTTTAGCGACGAATCGGGCGATTTATTCGATCCGTCATTATATATAAACCGTCGCTTAGCTTTTAGCGACGGACAACATATAACGACGAGGCAAGAACCAATAGTAATGACGGATCGAATCGCCGCCACGACAAATTGCTAAAGGGGGTGAGCAAGGTATGTTAGATAAGGGTAAGCTTAAGATCCTGATCCAGTATATATATAGAGTTATATGTATATACTGAGTAGCATGTATTACAATAATAAGGCTATGGCGACGGGTGAAACCATCGTTATAGCCTAAAAATCATGTCGTTATAACCAATTGTATAATACACATGATTGTGTACATATATATATATATATATATATATATATATATATATATATATATATATATATATATATAGGTCTTTTACACTCATCAGTATAATAATTAAAAAGTAATTACAAAATTAGTGCATCCACAAAATAATTACAAAAAGAGTGAGGTCCTCACAAACACTCTCTTCCCCTTTAATTCAGCTTCTGTGAGGTCTCCGACGCTTTTCTTCACCATTGAAGCGACGCCTCTTTTGGGTTTATCCGCGGCCTTGACGGATCGAAGCTTGGAGGCGACATGGACGGACAAAAGAGGGTCGGCGATGGAGGCGGCGAAACCAAGGTCGCGGGGAGGGGAGCGGTAGAGGAAGCAGGTGTTGTAAAGTAGAGAATATAAATTAATTAGTGTATGTGACTTATGGAAACAAAAATAAAAAAGAAATTAAAAAAGCAAAAAGATCGTACAACAACAAAGAAATTCAAAAAGAAAAGGAATAGACCCATCATTCCATACCAAGTTGAATGGTGAGCTTCAAACATCTTCAACCTCTCCTAAATGATAACAGTATTATCTCTTCAAACAACACCAATCAATCACCTTCAATCTTTCCCTCCACATAAAACCCTCCTCCATTCTTATCTACCATTCATTTGCCTTCCCTTTTTCTCTCTCTAAAACATCTTCTTTCGACAATGGCTTCAGCAACATCACCCACCTCTCTTTCTCTCCTCCCCACCACGTCCTCCTCTTCCACCACTTCCCGCTTCCTCTGCCGCAAGTACTGACCCGTATTTTTGTTACAATAAATGTAACTCTTCATAGATATTAGTAGATTTCATCCTCTACGTAACTCTTCTATGAATTATTATTTCCGCTGCGAATATTGATCTAAAACTTGTTGTTTATTATATTCTCTCAGATTTTTTCCTGTTGAAGACTAACGATAATTTGTTGTATATTATCTTAGTCATAATATTCTTTACTGAGCTAGTTGAGCTTACCCTTTTCCTTTTTGTTCCATTTTTCTTCTCGGAGGCGAGAATGTAATGAGTACTAGTGGGTATTATGGAATGAAGGTTCTAGAGAGAGTTGTTTAACGATCCCTCGCCATTTTGTAAAATAATGTATCAATAAATGTGATGAGGATTTATTTGAGTATAGATATTGTCTAGAAGATAATATTTGTATTTAAACTCACAGTTTTATGGTTGTATTAATAAAGTTGTAGTTGTTTTATCTGTACCATGTATTGACAACTTAGAATGGGTGATGTATACCTATTTTGGGGGCGTCACAATCTAGATGTTTACTGTGAGTAACCAATAACCAGACATATAGTAACTTTTTTATTGATGTAAGGTAACTGAGATTGTGTTACACAATATTGAATAATATTTTATATTTTTTTCTTCTTACATTAAGTAAGAGAAAAACCACACGACTACTCTTGGATTCTATAATTGTTTAACAAGATAAAGAAAACAAATACATGTAACACTTAGTAACTGTTATGAATTTTTTTATGACTATTTAGTTACCCACAAAAACTAAAATGGTTACCTGTGTATGAAGGTTTGGCTACCAACTGCACCATATTCAAAATAATTTTATTTTTAAAGGTTATTTATAAGTAATCAACATGATGAAGTTCTGTCACTCACTAATACGCATTTGGTTACCTCTAAAGGAAAGAGTCCAAAATACTCAATATGAACAAACAAACAATGTCAAACTACTAGTAATAGAATCAAAGACCAATCAGCAGTATCAAACTATATAAGCACTAGTAACCAAAACACAATCAACAGGTTTTTAAAACCAAAACACTTCTACTAGAATAAGTGGTTTCCAAATATATAAGCACTAGTAACCAAAACACAATCAGCAGCTTCCTTTCAACACTACTAGCCAGACATCAGAGAACTACTCGGAGGAAGAAGAGGAAGCCGCAGTCGATCCCCGTATCATCAGGGACGATGAGCTCGACGACGACGAAGAAGAAAGAGAGGATCTCTTAATAATGTCTATTTTGTTTGGCCCATTATTTGTCTACAGGATTTTCCTATGTAGTGTAGTGTAGTGCTCGTCGTCGGTTTTGTCCTTTTCCACAACCATGGAACACCACCACTACAGCACACTAGCCTACCTCGCCGCCATCATTGAACATCCCTGCAACACCATTATTGATGTCCAAATTACATATCTTAAATTCAACGTCCCACCATACAAGGAACAATCTTGATTCTCAAATGTCAATTACTGGAGCAACTCTTTTTTATACTCTTGTTGACCTAAAAACTTTAAATTGCGGAGCCAACAACGAAGAATTAAGCTGAAAAAAATCATAGCCTGAGATGAACTCGGGTAAATTAGAGCGGTGAAATCCGTTAACGTATTAAACGTATCTTTTAATACCAAATGCACTAATTTTGTAAATAAAATATTGAAAATGTATTAATTCTGTAAATATTTTTTGGATACACTTTTGTTATAATTTTTTAAAAAATATACTAGAAAGTGTAAATAACCCATATATATATATATATGGGGTTCATCCATAGCCCACTGACTATGGACCATTTCCTAGCAAGTTGATCTCTAGCCCTCCATCCATCACAACTAAGAACAGCCAGGATTAGATTAGATGAATCTAATTACTATCCGCAAAGTCAGAACTTTTAAACAAGAAAAAATATAACAAGCAACTAATGAGTGGATATATATTTATTGACTAGTATGAATCATTTAACAGAGACCAGCCATCGTCTGTTAGGTCACATTTTTGGTTATATATATGATCCCTTAAAGGGTATTTGTACATACCAAATAACAATACTCTCCACACATTGTCCCACAAACATGGCATCTACAGGATCTACGGTAGAAAAATACAGGTCTTTATTAGGCGCAGAAGATGTCAAAGACGTTCAATGGAGGTTTGGTGCTCCTCCTAACTTTGATGTTGTAAATAAGCTTTTCGAAGAAGGCCGGACTAAGGTAATCTTTCGCAGAATTTTGCCTATTCTATTTTTATTCACTGTAACATAGATCATACTTCCCTGTCTAAAAATGATAGTCTCATTTGATTTTTTTGATTTTTATACGCATACATACATACACACACACACACATATATATATATATATATATATATATATAGTCCGCTTCTTCAGCGAACTGAAAAGAGCAAACTAAGAAAAAATCGGCTATATCGATGGAAAAAACCGTTGCTATAGCCGGTTCGCTCTTAGTTCGCTCCCTCCAGTTCGCTGGATAGAGCCGAGCTATATATATATATATATATATATATATGTAAATTTTACCGTGTAAAGTTATGCTTAGGTAGGACATTTCTGAGCATAGTTTATCGATACAAGGAGCTAGGTGATTTTACTATGTCTTTTGGTAGATATGGCCTGCAGGTTCACTTGAAGAAAAAGTGCAGAACCTTGTGAAAACATGGGACATGGAAGTATTCCACAAAACTCGATTAGAAGACTTCAAAACACTTGATCCCAAGAAGTTTACTCTAAGCCTTAATGGTAAAATAATAAAGAGTCATATTCTTTTTCAGTTTTTTTCACACAAAACTAGTTCGGTTAATCAAAAGCATTCTTTTAAGAACAAATGTCGATATTAAATACCGACAGGTGGATACATAAGATATGAGAGTGTAAAGAAGGGATCTACATATAACTGTTCTGTTTTATTGCTTAAGTTCCATATTATTGCAATTTTCATTCGACATAAAATTAGGCGACATATAAGTTATTTTTATTTTTTAACCATATTCTTCAGGAAGGAAAGGTGCGACAATGGAAGAAATAGGAAAGCTTGGTGGTGGATACAATGCTATGCTGCAAACCAAATTGCCAGAAAATTATCAGTGCTACAATCCGGCCGAGGAATCAGATGATTCGTCCCGTATCGTTTTCACCACAGCGTTTCCCCGTGGATTTGCCCTGGAAATTCTCCAGGTTTATTCAGGGCCACCGGTGATTGTGTACAAGTTTAGGCACTGGGGTTATATGGAAGGTCCTTTTAAAGGGCATGCTCCTACTGGAGAAATGACAGAGTTTTATGGGATTGCCATTTTTGCGGTATTACTAAATCCTTCCCTCTTCTTCTTCTTCTCCTCCTTCTCCGGCTATATTTGTTTGTAAAAATGATGGATATGATAAAACTATTTTATCTCATGATTAGTCTAATACTGAATCTCATAGACTATTTGTTATCATTTCTAAGGTTATTTGATACCTCAAAAAAGAGATTATATAATACCACTTCCTTTCTACTTGGGATTATAATCCATCATCAAATGTTCTTAGAAATGATAAAATATAGTACATGAGTTGAAATATGGGGCTAAACATGTAATAATAAAATATTTCGTAGTGATAATAAATTAATACAAATAGTTCTATCTCACCCATCATATATCTTTGTAAACAGACATAACCCTAATTAGTAGCTACATTTACTATTGTGAGACTTATAAGTTACAAAATTTGAACAGTTGGATGAAGATTCGAAGATTGTCAAGGTGGAGTTCTTTTATGATAGGGGAGAACTTCTCGGAGGTCTTATGAAGGGTGGAACTACTGATAATTCTACAAGTGAAATGTCTACAGGCTGCCCTGTTTTGAAAAGCACAGGATAGCTTTGTCAAGACATTTATTAGCATTTATCAAGTTCAGTGTTGGATAAATGTAAAACAAACTCAAACTTTAAACTAATAATTGCATCTAAATAATTCGGAATTTTTTCTGTTCAGCTGTTATTGAAAGTATGTTATAAAAGTATGTTCAGCTGTTATTGAAAGTATGTATATTAGCATCTCGGAGGTCTTATTGAAAGTATGTTATGAAGACTATCTTGGAGCGGGACGGCTTCTATCCATCATTGTACATTGAGGCAACTTCTTGGGAAAGAGGACCAAGAAAAGTCATAGGTCCTCCTTGAATTATTGAAGAATATCTATTGTATTGTAAGTAAGGCTATAAAATAAATAAATAATTCGTTTTTCGATTCGAGTTCGATTCGAAATATAAATGATTTAAATATAAATAAATTTTAAAATTTGATAAATTATTCGAATTTCTTCAAATTGTAATTTTCTATTGATTCTCGGATCATATTTATTCGAAAAAATTAAATTATTTGGATTCGATTCGAGATCATGCTCGATTCGGTAGCTAAACGAGCCTCAATCAAACCTTATTTTATACTCGATAAATTTTGTGAACTAAATCTGAGCAACTCAATACTTGGCTCGACTCGGTTCATTTACATCCTTAATTGTAAGATACTCTAAATAAGTATTTTCTCCGTCTCTAAAAAGATGAGTATTAAAAAAAAAAAAAAAAAAAAAAGAGAAATTTTTTTAAAAATTTATTTTTAATAGTTTCACAAGATTATATAAAATAATGAGTACTTTTAGTTTTTTATACTAATAAAAAACTAATTAGCTACTATGAAACTATTATTCTTAATAGTTTCACAATTATTTTATTTTTTTCCGAACTATGAGACTATTAATCAGACTTTGAAGCTTTTTAGTCAACTGATTTGCTATTTTTATAAATAAATTACAAATTATAATATTATATATTCAAAACCTTATATTGTGATTTATGAGATTAATTAGTTTGAAAGAAGAAATTCCAGGAACAAAAAAAAAAGAAGAAAAAAAGAAAAGAGATTTAATAATCTTAATAGGATAAAACTATGGTGCACTTATGGTCACTATAGTGGGATCCAAAAAAATTATTTTATTTTTGCCCCACTTTGATAATAAACAAAAATAAGAGAAAAACGAAAGATAAAAAAAAATACATAAAAAAAAAAAAAAAAAACCAATAACCCCGGACATTCTGAGGTGGGGGTCACATGACCCCCTCCTTCCGCCTCTTCATACATTTCAACCTCCAAACGTACTAAACGTTATTGTTGCAAAAGTTATAAACGCTGATAACCAAACAACCAATATCTAAGTTTCTTGTTAATGCCTAAAATCTAGTAATATGCAAAGTTTGACATGCTTCTTCAATTCGAACTGAATTTTAAAACAAGAACAAATATAACAAGCAACTAATGAGTGGATATATATTTATTGACTAGGATTAATCATTGAACAGAGACCAGTCATTATCTAGTAGGTGACATTTTTGGTGTTATATATGAAGGGTACCTAGTACATACCAAATAACAATACTTCCTCCACAGTTTCCCTAAAAACATGGCATCTACAGGTTATAAGGTAGAAAAATACAGGTCTTTATTGGGTGCAGAAGATGTGAAAGACATCCAACGGAGTTGATGGCTCTCCAACTTTTATAAATTTTTTAATGGTAATAATAATTAGTAAATAAGTTAATTAAAAAGGTAAAATCTTACTCATAGAATTTATATATTATAATTATTTTTAATTATCTTATTTATTTTGATTAAAAATATTTTATAAGCATATTGAATTAATATTTTTTGATCTTGATAATTTAATATCAAGTGTTAAAAAATTAATTCAAAAATAATATTTCCTAAGACAAGGAAAACATCTATTTCTCTGAAATGATTTTTTCACTACAGCTTTCAAAAATATATTATATATTAAAGCTATTTTTCTTATAAAAGAGAAAAAGGAAATTACATAAAGCTAAGGGTCTTTTTTTAAATAATATTATTACAAATGCAGAGTACAACTTGCCGTGAGATTATTATAATCTCACATTCTTTTTTCTTTAATATGTGGTTACTCATCTAAATATATCAAAACTGAGAAAAACATGTAGCAAATATGAGTTGGAATATCTATTCTCAATCTTAAACAAAACTTGCATTATAATGGTAAATATTAGAGATATAGAGTCAGATTCACTTTTTTTGCTTCTTTTTTGTTAAAACAACTAATTTTTTTTTTCTTCCAGATTTTAACAAAATCCAGGAATCCGGACTTGATCCGTGGCGTAGAGATATAATGGTAAATATTAGAATAAAGTTACGGTGACAAAAAATGACTACAAAAAATTAGATATAAAATGATGTGTCAAATTATAATTAGTGGATATTCAGCCATAGCCATACATGAGTGGGTCCAATGGTTATAACCAATAAATACCATCCATATCATTTTGTACCCAACCTTTTGTCACCAAAGTATTATTGAAATGTTAAAGCATAGGCAAGTGACAAACATCCAAATTATGCTTCTTTTTTACATAAAAGCAATTATTGATTTTGTCAACTCCCTAAGCTTGAAGAACTCTTCTATGAGGTAATACATAACATTAACAAGCTATATTCAATCACATTTTTGAAGAACTAAACAATCACCACAAAATAATTTATTTCCAGATCATGCTATATTCAAACTGTGTTCTTCAGCCTAAGTTCAAGGCAGAACAAGGAGTAATAAATGTTTCATCATCATGTCATAACAAAAGGAGCATCTAATTAACAAGTGAATATGACCACATGCTGTCTAGATCAATTACTATATCCTGCTCTTCCCTTGGATGAAGGTGCACTAGAGTACAAGATAAGCGACACGATAATACTCTAGAAATTTACATTTAGTTAGATGATAAATCAATAACATTATCATTTAGATTTAGTATTTCAATTATCATTTAGTACCGCAAAACCTAACAAATCTAAGAGAAAAGGTAGATTGCCGCAGCTTGCAGTGTTATAGAGCATAGGATCAGATTCAGAAATGCCTTTTAATTCCCGAAATATATGGACTTTATGATGAATGTAGACAGTGATGAGTTATAGTTTTCACAAATCAATTATCTACCAAAATCTGTGCAACGTGATGAGAGATGTCAATCATCAGTACGATGATTGACGAATGATCACTTCATCATCAATGATGAACCTACAGGTCTTGCTACACAAGAAACCATCCTATTTTCATCTTATCACTAACCTTATAAATTAATCTAGCAAAAACAAAAATATATCTTATTATTATTATGCAAAGCATCTATTTTCTGTTGGTTTGGGAGTTTTGAGTTCTAGGTATAGGACTAAAACAATTAGAACAGAGTTTGCTAAACCCAAGGAAGGGAGCCAGGATATGGAGCTGTGCCACAATATTTGAACAAACCTTCGATTTCAGGGCATCCATTAGGGTAAGGAATTGATCGGTGAAAGGGATCACGGCCAAGCTTTTTGCGACGAAGTGCGCCTAAACATCCATAAGGATCTTCTTGGAATTGAGTCCTCACCAATGCTTCACCTTTCAAAGCTGCTGTCCTTGAAGTTGATGATGACGGCGTACCTGAGTAGAAAAATCTTGTTTCTGGAAATCCAATTGCAGCGCGGTGCAAATGTGCAAACCTCTCTTCCTTGAAATCATAACCTACAACCTGAATTTCAATTGGAAAGTTGATTAATACTTGATAAGATTTCTTCCAAATAAAAAAATAAAATAAAGAATTAACAGAGAAACTAATTTTAATTTAGGTAGAATAATCAGTAAGGTTGAAATAACATATTTCCTTGTTTTTATTTTCTTTCTTAGAATTCCTGTAAAACTGAATTAACACCTGACGTGCTTAATGAGACCTAAGTAAGAGGTTAACCAAGTCCATCAAGTATATAGATGAGATGCAATATGACAAGGAAGAGAACCAAACAAGAATATTTCTTGAGGACGAAAAGTGAAGACCAAACAGAGACAATATAAAAGAACTTTGTCAGATGGCTTTTGGAAATGACAAAAAGAAATAATTAGACTTGAGATAACGGATTCTATACAATACTGGTCAGCCTGTTGGTACTTCAACATAATACTGGTCAGGAAAGGCACTCTATAGAAACAACCTGTCAAATGGTGGTGTCAGCATTCTCACTGGAGCCTGTCCCTTGTTTTCCAATTCTGGATTCCTAGAATTTAGTTTACTTTATAGTACAAGGAAAACATATAAGGGGTAGTTGCTTGCTCTCCTAACCCTTTTGCCTATATGTGAGGTCCATAAATCTATTTCAATTTCCAAGCATTTCAGGATCATTGAAAATGTTGCGCAATAAATGAGCTTACCGTTATATTGTGTGGATATATTCCAGTAAGCTCCCGAAACCGACACACACTAAACAGAAGATTCTCAAAACTGTCCCTTGCATGTTCTTCCGTGAGTGCCCTCCATTTCACAACCTCTGGCTTGCCTATATGCAGAGAATGGAAATTAGTAATACAACAATCAGTGTTGCTTCTTAAAGCTTGTATGTATGTATAAAATTTCAACATGCACTAGTGCAGGGGGAAAAAAGTGAGAGATCATAATACAAGCATCCACATTTTCTTCGTAGAAGAAATGAAGTATTCAAATTATAAACTATTTCAATGGAGTCTCTCATCGTGCAGATTAGAGAAATTTAATCTCATAATTTAAAGGGAAAAAAATCACTAAACACCAACTTAGTAAAACATAACACAGAATGGTAGGAGTTGATAGCGTCTTGATTAAGCTAGAATGAACATGGTAGAGGTTCTTTAAAATAGCTAGATTTTGTGTGTGCGAGAGAGACAGAGACTGCTGACTAGAAAGTACCATTTTTGGTTTTATTTTTGCTACCACCAAAAGGTTCACTAGCAACTGCATCTCCCAACACCAACAGTGACTGCCTCAGAATCATAATACCGACCAGAAATTAACACCCCCACCTCCATAGTCCTGCTGATATTGTCTGTCATATGCGATTACAAGATGTTTGAACACCAACATCATGATCAGATCAACATTCTTAATGACATAATTACCCACCCACTATAGCATTGTCACTTGCCTAATGCATTTAACATTACAACAGCCAAAAACTATTGAACCACAGTTAAAATATTTTCACCACCAATCTGACCAATTTGCCATGTTCAAATTCTCACTGCGTAATTACGCTAGGTATCAACTTCTATAATGTTACACCTGCCAGTTCTCGAAAGTTTACCACGGTAAGGTTGGATTTTTCTGTCCCTATAGTTTAGCTCCTCACTTCAGAAATTACTGAAATGGATGACATAATCACATAGACATAAAGTCAAGTCTGACTTGAGAATTAAACACATAACTAGTAGTGTAGAACTCAATGTTATTGGCAATACTGAGGCCTGGGGCTCAATCAAAAGCAGGAATTGTAAAACCACCTCATGGAATTGGAGGGCCACTGTTGAACTTGGACTAGGCTGGTACAGTTTGGCATAGGAGCTACTTGCTAGTTGCTACACATCCACTTGATCCAAAAAGAAAAATACACAACGCCATTGCATATATACAAACATACATGGATCAAGGAATGACTGGATAAAAAGATGCACATTGTACAGGCCAGTTTTAGGATTATTTCTCCAAATGTCCAGATAGCATAAGTGAAAGACCTAAATTATTTGCATCAATGAAAATTTTATTAAAAATAACGAGCATCATAAGAAAAACAGAAATACTCACCAAACCATCCTTTGGATTCAGCAACCGTCCAATAACTCTGTGCTTCGCTTCGAGGTCCAGCATCTTTCCGAGTTTCACCACCACTGAACAATAGCAGCGCCTCATCATCGTTGGCTACAATATCAACTCCCTCCTGTATATGTGTCACAAAAGTGGCAGCCTGGCCAGGATGCTTTTGATAAGACTCCAAAAACCAAGAATCCTCCTTATCA
This sequence comes from Panax ginseng, assembly GCA_020205605.1. Lineage (NCBI taxonomy): Eukaryota > Viridiplantae > Streptophyta > Magnoliopsida > Apiales > Araliaceae > Panax > Panax ginseng. Next base: position 49,506,780 of record CM035132.1, read on the forward strand.
ACCTTCTCACAACTACTACTTGTATAAACAGAATGCCCCGCGACCATTACAAGATTCCGCAGCTTGGCAAACGGATAAGTTCCAATGTCCATCTCATATTTCTTAAAATTACTCACAACATGGAACCGGCTCTCATAAAAAGATATTATAAAGAGAACTGTAAGCCCAAAACACAACATAACGAAAAACACTATAATTGGGTGCAGCTTGTAATATGTTTGAATACCGTTTCCAAGATTTTTAAACATTTTCATGGGATAAAGGGTTGATTTTTTAGGTTTTTTTCTGGGTTTTCTGAGGGTTCCAGATTCTAAATCAAATTCACCTCTAGGGTAAGCAGGGAAAGACTTGGGACTACCTGATCCAAATTGATGATTTATCATGATAGATTAAATGCAGTAAATGGGTTGCGATAGAATAAGAAATCAAACATACCCAGATCGAAATTTGAACAAAGGATTCAGAATTACCATACAAATTTAGTTTCAAATAGGTATTTCAAACATACCCAGTTTGAAATTCCCAGAAAGAAATCAATTAGATCATAATCCTCAGATTCAGAAGTAAACTTAAACTTGTAAAATCAATACAATCAGTCATGGAGTAATGAAGAATACGAGTCACCTGGAATAATCAATCGGAACCCAATATGGAGAGAGCATTGGTCAATTGATCTTTGCTAAACCTACTCAGAAAGTAAATGAAGATAAATCACAAAGACCCAAATTTTATCACACAATTAAACCACGAAAATCTCTAATTCTGCTGCATGAAATCGTGCTATGACACCGGACAAAAATTGGAAAAAACAAAACTGAAGAGAGTTTCTCCAAATTTGTAATTGGACTACTACTACACTCTTTTGGGATTTAAAAATGTAAGAAATGATAATCTTCTGATCAGATGGAGAATTGTTGACGATGAAATTGTAATTCTGCCTGTTCGGGAATGAAAATAATGACTTATAAGTTGATTCAAGTAAAAGTTCGTATCAATTTAATTTATAAGTTAAAATAAGTTAGGAACATGTTTGACTCATAATAATTTAAAAGTTAAAATAAATATAAAAATTATTAAAAAGAATATTAATAAAAAAGAAGGGTATTACATGTGGTCAAATTAACCTATTTTAAAATAACTTACAAATATTTAATTTTTTTTTTTACTTCAAACTCAACTTATAAGTAAAAAGATAAGTAATTTCCGAATAGGTAAATAGTAACAAATGACTTATAAATAATTCTCAAAGAGAAATAAAATTTTAAGCCTTTGACTAATGAATATTTAAAATTAGAGATATATATTAACTTTGTATGATAATTTATATAAAATTTAAAAATTGAAAGTTAATAAAATTTGTTTAATTTTTATAAAAAAATTATAACTATCTTATATATTAACTATTTTTTTATAGTCCACAAAAAGAATTCATTTATAAATTTAAAAATACTGAGAATTCATTTTTTTCCACATCTTTTTCTAAATATAAAGTATGTTCAGTGAATCATTATCCTTCATCAATAAACTCAAATCATCAAAGTAATATTGAAATTTTCTATCTAGATCTTATCTGCACTTTTCTGTTCAAACTCAGAAACAGAGTGTAAAGCAATTTAGGTTGAAGTTTTTTAATAGAACAACATTTAACCTCTTTGGACATTTGAATTTGGAGAGATTCATGTTGAATCTGTGAGACGATAAAATTTTAGTTTGAGTTTAGTTTATTAATTAGGTTAGCGTATATTTTGATTTGTTTAGGGTGGTTTCTATTGCATTATTTGTTTAGTTTGTTTGATTAGTTTATTGAAGTTGTTTGTTATTATTTGTTTAGTTTGTTCAATTTATTAGTTTAAGTTGTTCGTTATATTTAATTAGTTTAATTTTTATCATACTTCAAAATTATAATTTATGAGATTATAATTTCAAGACCATTAATCTTTGAATTATAATCTTGGGATTATAATCTAAGACTATTAAAATATTTTATAATATCTAGACTAATCTAAATTTGAAAATAAATCAGACACTTGTGATTAATAGTAATATACCAAATATAATACTTACAAACAAACATAGCCTTAGGTCTTATTCTGGATGATGAACTAAACCAAATAGTTATATGAGTGGAAAAAAAAACAACTTATAAATTTGTAGTAAAAATTTTGAGCCTTATTTCCTATGTACAAGAGTTAAGTGAAAGTAAACATAAAGATTAGAGACTATTTTAAAATGACTTTTAAGTTATAATTTAAAATGATTTAAAAGTCATTTTAAATAGTAATTTATAAATAAAAGTGTTTGACACCACTTTGACTTTTAGGTTAGAAATTAAGTTAAAATAAAATTGAATGTGTTTGGCTAAAATAATTTTCAAGTTAAAATACGATGTAAATAATATTAAAATAAGGACAAAAATGTCTTTATATTTAGTCAAATTTACTTATTTTAAAATAATTTATAAGTTATTTTTTGTCAAGTTAGAATTTATTACTTATCAATAATGACTTATAAATTAAAAAATAAGTCAAGAAATCAGTTGCTCCCCAACACTTAAATAGTAAAAAACAACTTATAAGTTGTCCGGAACACACTCTCAATTGTTTGTTATGGAAGTAAGTTTAATTTAGTTTGATTATTGAGTCTGTATTTTTCTCATCTTTGTAGGGAAGGAAATAGAGTTGGTCACTCATTAGAGCATTCATAACAGTTTCTTTATTTCTATCCTTATTCTGTAGTTTATTGTGTCATTCTGTAAAATAGAGATTCAATTTTTTCATTATGTACCCAACAAGTTCCATATATTGATTCTTTAAATAATGAAATTTAAAAGTTAAAAGTTAAAAGTTAAAATTTGAAAGTTCCAATAGTCAAAATATCAAATTAATAATAATCTTATAATTTATAAAAAAGAGAGTATAATTTATCAATTGTATCTCACCGTAAAATAATTTTTATTTTATTTTAAATTTTAAATAATTTATGGATTGAGTATTGAATGGATTGTATCTGCAAATATACATAAGATCAATATTAACTTTTAAAAAGTTAATTTGTGATACTTTTAAATTTAAATTTAATATGATTCATTTAAATTTTGAAAATAATAAATTTTATAATTAATAGTACTTTTATAATATTTATAATTATATTGACATAAATTAAATAAATTTATATCAATTTTAATTTGAATATGTTTGAAAATATTTTTTTTTAAAAATAAGTCAATATTAATTTTATAATTTGAAAATGAAGTAGTAAAACAATATCAAGATGTGTATTATTGATGAGTTATCCACTTAAATGAGGGTGTGAAATGTCATTTTATATATATAGAGAACGGTATTTTGACTCCCTTGTACTAGGGAGTAAAATCATATATAGGGATTAAAATAGAGAGTTAAATAAGGATAAGGAAACTATTGGATAATGATTTATTGATGTATTCTCCAAAATTAAGGATAAAGAGTTGATTAGGGAAACTGCTGTGAATGCTCTGTGAGACCCCAAATTTTATGAATAAAGACTTAAATTTCTCGAAATATTTTTTTCAAATTATGGTGTGGATTTGATATAATGTTATAATTGTGGGTAATATTTATAAATTTTGCAAAGTATGCAAGTTGTTATATAATATTCGATTGGTCGGGGAATATTCGTTTTAAATATTCGTACGCACAATCATTGCTGGACCCCTGATGATTGGGTAATATACCCATGAATCGGATATATTTGGGCTTAAATTATTGTATTCTCAAGGCATTTAGATTCATTTTTACTGTGTTTAGTTGTTATTTTGCAGATTCGGGAGCTGGAGGGGCAATTGAGGAAGTTTGGAGCAAAGAATGGCATTTTGATAATTAAAACAACTTACAGCGCCGGGGCGCTGGGTCGTGGTTTTTGTTGATCGGACGCGCGTTGACCAAGGATTTGATTGCTCAATTGGAGGTTATTTGAAGTTGATTTGGACTAGGATTGTTGGAGGATGGATGAGGAGTATTTAAACGCTAATTGGCTGAAATTAAAGGGATCTACACAATTGAAGGCTAAGGAAGGAAGCAATTAAAGATTGAGGATTTTACTTAGAGTTTCTTCTTCTCCATTCTTTCAATTTGTGTAATTCTTTAAGGAAGATTTGCAAAAGATTGTTGGTTTTAATTTTTGTCATGAACTAATTTCTTTAATTAAGATTTCAATTGAACCTTTTATGTCTATAAATTAGTTATTCAATTTATTCCAATTATTTATGTCAAAGTGAATTATTTATCTTGTCTTGTGCTTATTGATTAATTGTTTGGCCAATAATTACCTTGTTACTCTAGAAGGAATTGAAAGAGGAATTCTAGGGTTAGAACTGGGCATGATAACATGTGACTTAGTTATTTGCATAGCAAATAATTAGGTTTGTGAATTGAATGGAAATATATGTTCACTGCATGTAACACATAAGGAATTGGAATTGAAAGAGTTTAATTCAATTGTTTTGCATAGGAATATGACAAGATTAATCTGGATTAAATAGAAGTCAATTGATCTCTTGGAAAAGGACTTTTGGCATTTGAGAATTCCTGTTAATAATTCAGTAGGCATAATAATTGGGATAATTGGATAATTGATTTATAGTTCATAATTGGGGATATTGAAGTCTTAGTCTTTATTTATCTGAATTCATTCATTAAAATCTTAGTTTTATTTATTTGATTTATTTTAGAATAATCTATTTTAATTATTTAATTTAGCATTCTTAATTAGAAAAATCACAATTTATGGTTGTTTAAATAAAATTGGATTGATACAATACTAGTAGTTGAAATTTATTGATTAGAATTCTCTGTGGGTTCGACACTCTATCTTATCACTTTATTACTTGTTGACTGTATACACTTGCACAAATTCATTGATTGCGAAATCAACCAACAAGTTTTTGACGCCGTTGACGGGGAACTCTTTATTAATATTAATTCCGTATTAGTTATAATCAATTCGGTCTTAATTTAAACATTAATTATTTTTCTTCTTGTATTTGCAGGAATTCTTCGCGAATGTATGCACACTAGATCAAGGGCTAAAAAGGAACTTTTTCCTTATACAGACGATATTGAAAAAAAGTTCCGAAAATTGCAGTTGACTAGTGTAGTGTCACATGAGGAAGAAAATCAAGCGTAACAAGAAATTCCAAAGGAATATGGCAGAGAGAATAATAAATCACGAGGATTATGCCATGTCTTTGAATGTCACAGATATACAGTCGAGTATTAGGAGACCGACAATCAATGCAAACAATTTTGAGATAAAACCGAGAACAATTCAGATGCTTCAGAATACATGCCAGTTTGGGGGTAGTTCGATAGATGATCCTAATGAGCACATCTTGAGTTTCTTGGAAGTTTGCGACACCTTCAAGTTCAATAATGTATCGGAGGATGCTATAAGGTTGAGGATGTTCCCGTTTACATTGAAAGATAAAGCGCGGAGTTGGTTGCACTCTTTGCCTCCTGGTTCAATCACAGCTTGGGACGACTTAGCTCAAAAATTTCTAGCTAAGTTTTTCCCACCAGTGAAGTCGACAAAACTACGGAACGATATTCACACCTTTGCACAGTTCGATTCAGAATCGTTATATGAGGCGTGGGAAAGATTTAAGGATATGCTCTGTAAGTGCCCACATCACGGAATTCCATAGTGGATGCAGTTGGGGATATTCTGTGATGGTTTGCACGCGTCTACAAGAGCCAGTATTGATGCAGCAGCAGGTGGAGCGATCATGTCTAAAAATTTTGATGAGGCGTATTAGCTGTTAGAGATGATGGCCAACAACAACTATCAGTGGCTCATGACTAGGTCGTACCCTCCGAAAACACCGGGAAAGTTTGAGGTGGATCCTATGACAGCATTATCAGCACAAGTGGCCGCAATAGCTAAGAAAATGGAAACATGGAGTCCACCATCCACACAGCAGGTAGCAATGGTTTGTGAGTTATGTGCTGGGGGGCATGCCACGGATCAATGTGCCATAAATTCTGAATCAGTTCAGTTCGTAGGGAGCTATAATCGATCTACCCAACCTTACCCGAATCAAAACGCATATAATCTGGGTTGGAGAAATCATCCGGGATTTTCATGGAGTAACAATCAAGCTCAAGCACCTAGACAACAAAACACATCCGGGTTTCAAAATCAGACTCAACAACAACTAGAAGGGAAACCAGGTTGGGAGGAAGCCTTGGAAAAATTCATTAGAGCTACTGACAAAAAGATCGAGGCACAAGACAAGATATTGAATCAAGTAGATATGAATGTGAAAAGTCAAGGTGCGTCGATAAAGAATCTGGAAAATCATTTGGGGCAGATAGCACATGCATTGAACAATCGTCCACATGGAACACTCCCTAGTGATACAGAGATAAATTCGGGCAGAGACGAACATTGCAAGGCCGTGACTTTACACAGTGGAAAGGATTTGCAAGAGACAGTTAAGGATAAGGAAAAGAGGGACAACACAACAGATGAAATAAAAGGAGTGGTGGAAACCGAAAAATGTCAAGATGAAACCGTAGAGCAAAAAGCATCGGAACCACCTATGACAATGCCTCCCATACCATATCTGCAGAGATTTCAGAAATCCAAGTTAGATAAGCAGTTTTCAAGATTTTTGGATATTTTCAAAAAACTGCATATCAACATCCCCTTTGCCGAAGCCTTGGAACAAATGCCGAGCTACACCAAATTTATGAAGGAGGTTTTGTCGAGAAAGAGGAAATTGGGTGAGTTCAAGACAGTGGCGTTAACCGGAGAGTGCAGCGCAATTATTCAGAATAAGTTACTGTTGAAGCTCAAGGATCCATGTAGTTTTACTATTCCTTGTGAAATTGGAAATCAGTTTTTGGGACGAGCACTATGTGATTTGGGGGCTAGTATAAACTTGATGCCACTATCCGTCTATAGTCAGTTTGGACTCTAAGCACCAAAATCGATTTAATGTCGGGTTCTGATTGGCGGATCGATGCATTACATATCCACGAGGTATAGTTGAAGACGTGTTAGTAAAAGTGGATAAGTTCATCTTCCCCGCAGATTTCTTTATTTTGGATTGTGAAGTAGATAGAGAAATCCCAATCATTCTTGGGCGACCATTTTTAGCAACGGGGAAAACTTTGATTGATGTGCAAAAAGGTGAATTGACGATGCGAGTTGAAGAACAACAGGTCACCTTTAATTTATTTAAGTCAATGTCTTATCCGAAAGAAAAAGGTGAATGCATGCGGGTGGATATTATGTTTGAATTGGTTAATCACAAGTTCCACGTAAATTATTCAGAGGACTCTCTAGAATCCATTTTACTCGGGATGGACGACTATGGTATTGAAGATGATATCGAGTATATCAAATGGCTTGATACATCATCTTTCTTTCGAAAAAGCAAGCAACCATTCGACACCATTGATAGGCCCGAAACGGAAGGTAAAGCCACCAGTGTTGGAACTAAAACCGCTACCATCTCATCTGTAGTATGCTTACTTGGGAAAAGATGCTACCCTACCAGTTATTATTTCGACAGAGTTAACTGACACGCAAAAGGAGAAACTGCTACGAGTCTTGCGAGAATTCAAAACAGCAATCGGATGGACGATAGCGGATATTCGAGGAATTAGTCCATCATATTGTATGCATAAGATTTTAATGGAAGAGGGGGAAAAACCAATCATCGAGCAACAAAGAAGGCTAAATCACATTATGAAGGATGTGGTGAAAAAGGAAATCATAAAGTGGTTGGATGCCGGTATTATTTACCCAATCTCGGACAGTTCATGGATAAGTCCCGTATGCGATGACGTACCAAAGAAAGGTATAGTATGACAAAGGTGAAGAACGAAGCTAATGAGCTCATCCCTACTAGAACCGTTACAGGATGGAGAGTATGTATGGACTACCGCAAGTTGAATAAAGCCACACACAAGGATCACTTTCCCTTGTCGTTCATTGATCAGATGTTGGATAGGTTAGCAGGACATCAGTTCTATTATCTCTTGGATGGATATTCCAGATACAATCAAATTGCCATAGCCCCGTAGGATCAAGAGAAAACTACATTCATATGCCCCTACGGTACGTTTGCATTCCGGCGTATGTCTTTTGGTTTAGGCAATGCGCCGACAACCTTTCAACGGTGCATGATGGCGATCTTCTCCGACATGGTAGAACAGAATTTAGAAGTATTCATGGATGACTTCTTCATGTTCGGTAATACCTTCGACTTATGCTTAAATAATCTGGTCTTAGTGCTGAAGAAATGTGTGGAAACTAACCTAGTTTTTAACTGGGAAAAATGTCACTTCATGGTGCAAAAGGGGATAATTTTGGGACACAAAGTTTTCGCAGCAGGGTTAGAGGTGGATAAAGAAATGATTGAGACAATTGAGAAATTACCTCCTCCATCATCTGTGAAAGGAATAAGGAGTTTCTTGGGACATGCAGGTTTCTACAGACGCTTCATTAAAGATTTTTCCAAATTTCGAAACCCTTATGTTCCCTTTTGGAGAAAGACGTGCCTTTCAAGATGGATCAGTCATGTATCGATGCATTTGAAGTATTAAAGAGGAAATTGGTCTCAACTCCAATTATTGTGGCGCCCAATTGGTCTTTATCGTTTGAATTGATGTGCTACGCCAGTGACTACGTAATAGGAGCAGTATTGGGATAACGTCACGACAAAATTTTTCACACTATCTACTACTCCAGCAAGATGTTGATGGATGCCCAGTTGAACTACACAACCACCGAAAAAGAATTACTTGCGGTTGTGTTTGCCTTTAATAAATTCAGAACATATCTCATTGGGACCAAGGTAATTGTCTACACTGATCATTCTGTCATTAAATATCTGATTGAGAAGAAGGATGCCAAACCGCGGTTAATACGGTGGGTACTGTTGTTACAAGAATTTGATTTGGAGATCCGGGATAAAAAAAGGTACCGAAAATCAGGTAGCGGATCATCTTTCTCGGTTAGAAAATGCAGAGGTGCAGAAAAAAGACAATGTACTGATCAATGAAAAATTTCCAGATGAACAGCTTCTCCGAGTAACAACAATATTGCCATGGTATGCAGATTACGTGAATTACGTGGTTGCTAAAGTGTTACCACCGGATTTGAACTCACAACAACGAAAGAAGTTCCTCCACGATGTTAAGCAGTATTATTAGAACGAACCATTTCTGTTTAAGGCTTTCGCGGATCAAATGATTAGATGTTGTGTGCCACATGAAGAGATGGACAACATATTAGGCCATTGCTACTCATCAGATTACGGAGGTCATTATTCCAGTGATCTAACAGCAGCCAAAGTGTTACAATCGGGATTTTTTTGGCCTTCTCTATTCAAAGATGCTTACCTCTATGTGCTGAAGTGTAATCGATGCCAACGCGTAAGTAATATCTCCAAGCGCAATGAAATGCCACTCAACACAATTTTGGAGGTTGAACTGTTCGACGTGTAGGGAATCGACTTTATGGGACCTTTCCCATCCTCCTTTAATAATCAGTACATTCTGTTGGCGGTAGATTACGTTTCTAAATGGGTAGAAGCCGCAGCTTTACCCACGAATGATGCCAACATTGTCCTCCGATTCTTAAAGAAAAATATCTTTACACGATTCGGGACGCTGAGGGCAATAATAAGTGATGAGGGAACTCATTTCTGTAATAAGCAGTTCACTAAATTGCTTATAAAGTATGGGGTTCATCATAAAATTGCTGCTGCGTATCATCCCCAAACGAATGGTCAAGCAGAAGTCTCCAATAGAGAGGTCAAAAGAATTCTGGAAAAGGTGGTCAATCCGTCACGAAGAGATTGGTCCTTGCGTCTAGATGATGCCCTATGGGCATATCGAACAGCGTACAAGAATCGGATTGGCATGTCACCTTACAGGATGGTATATAGAAAGGCGTGTCATCTTCCGGTCGAACTAGAACACAGTGCACACTGGGCCATTCGGAAACTTAATTTCGATCTACAAGCAGTGGGTGAGAAAAGGTTACTCCAATTAAATGAGATGGATGAATTCCGATTCAATGCTTATGAGAACGCAAAACTCTATAAAGAGAAAGTCAAAGCCTAGCACGATAAGAAAATTCTTGATCGGAGATTTGAACCGGGCCAACAAGTCTCGTTGTTTAATTCATGATTGTGTTTATTTCCTGGGAAACTGAAATCTCGTTGGTCGGGACCTTTCACGATTATATCTGTTGCACCACATAGAAACATTGAAGTCGAGGAACCGAATTCAAAGCGCACATTCAAGGTGAACGGTCAGCGACTTAAGCATTATTGGAGTAGACCCATCGAACGCCAATCAACGTCCGTGTACCTCTCCGAACCGGTGATCCATTGAGCACGACAACAAAGTCGGGCTGACGACTATAAACCAAGCGCTTTAGGGAGGCAACCCCATAAGTTTTAGCTTATTATATTTCATTTATCTTCATTTAATATATTTGTTATGTATTCTATTCTTTATATTTTTTTTTTATTATTTGTTAGTGTATGCTCTGCCTAATACTATTTCTGTATCATATCTAGCAGTTACAAGTTGAGAATTCATATGTACTCAGTCGCCACACGAGGGGTATAAAGACAGCGCCCCAACACTTGACTTGAACACAAACATAGTGCCCCGACGCTTGACTCAATCAGTAACCACTGACATGCAGCGCCCCGGCGCTAGACAATGCATACATCTCAGCGGCTCGGCGCTAGGGGTTATTATCACATTCTGCAGGCAAGCGCCCCGACGCTGAATTTACGCTTTATAGCAGCCCCCCGGCGCTACTCGAAGGCCAAAATAAAGTACCCTGGTGCTGGGGGCTAGAACCTGAATCCTACTTCATATCAATAACTGCTCGGAACCACTTTGTACCTTCCAACTTCTTCACGTCTCCACTACTACACCCACACACGTTTAGATGGTAACTGTCTTTTGAAACTTTTATATAAATCTTTACTGTCTAAAGCTAGTCCGCATCTCCATTTGGAACTTCAATTTTCGAAGAACTGTTCCTCTACTATCACTAGTTCAAAGGTATGTACCGAATTACATTAAAATTTGTGTGGATCCACATCTTTTTACTTGCAAGAATGGTAAATTAATTTTCAATTTGATTCACCTTCTCTTCATCTATAGTGCAAATTTTTCATTCTTATGATTTTGAATATTTCATATAGCATGCATATGAATCACGTTTGATGGGGTTCCACTTCTGATTGAGTTATCATGCCTAGGTGATAAGTGTAGGCTAAGGGCTTTTAATTGATAGGAAATCAGGGGTGATTCAAAGCAAATGATCATATGCCCATAAGGTGTTCTATAAATTTCCGGACTTAATGTTTATGGTTAAAGTCGCACATATCACCACAGCCACACACTGAGTTTATTTGACATCTTGCCACCACAATAACATAAGTCCACTATCAAACATTTATCTCACTATTGTGGGGGGCTAAATTGTAGAGATGCATATGTGGGATCATAATGTTATACATGTTATATCTTTTGAGCGTACCTTGTGTTTCTTTGCAAAGTGTGAGTTTTAAAGGAAACATAAGTCTACTTAGTCACATTTGTGCTCCTAGGCTACCATGTGTTGCCCCACACCCCCAACCCTTGCACATAGCATGCAGTTATTTTGAAGTTTGGGGGTAGTGTTATGCATACATATATTCCTTATCGCATTATGCTCAATTCTAATACATGTGAATGCAAATTCTTACAGAAATTTCTCAATGGCATCAAAGCGTCAACGCGACGAAGGTTCAGGGACCGCTTCGACTCCACCTCAAAAATTTGACAGCCGACGTTTTGTTAGTGTCGCGGCTCAAGAACGCTACAATCGCATGGCTACCCGCTCACTAGTCCCCGAACGCGATTTACGGCCTGATCAAACCAAGGATGGGGACATGGCAGTCATGATTGTTGAGAGAAATTGGTTCACACTCACTGCACAACCCGACCCAGCAGTCATTGCAGTAGTCAAAGAGTTTTACGCCAATGTATCTGAACATTTCCACTATGGGGTATATGTGAGAGGTAAAACTGTGGAGTTTAGCGAAGAAGACATTAACGGGTGCTATCAACTCCCGTTAGAGGGACACAATAATGAGTATGCTAGTCTTCTGAGTGACGGGCCAGACTATGAAAAAATAATTTGCGAGCTGTGTCAACCAGGCACCAAGTGGACATTGCAGGAACGGGGCAGCATGACCTTCCCACTTTCTCACCTCAGTTTATACAGGAAGGCGTGGTATGCTTTTATTTGTGCTAAACTTATGCCGTGCACACATGTGAGCCATGTAACCAAGGAGAAGGTTATACTGCTGTATTCTATAATTCAAGGATTAAAGATAGATGTCGGCCATGTCATTCAGCAATTAATTCTGTGTGTTGCACAAGGAGGAACCACGGGAGGTTTACCCCATCCATCTCTGATTTGCGTCTTGTGTGCAAAATTTGGAGTCAAATGGAAGTCAGACGAGATGATTCAAACCCCCATGCCGGTGTTGGATCACAAGCTGCTCAGTAGGTATAGAGTATGGACTGGTGGGGAGAACCACCCAAGGGGATTGGACTTTATAATTCCTCAAGTGGAGGCTCCACAAGCTCCACCACCTTTGGCTCCACCCACATATGGTCCTTCCTCCGCAGCTCATCGTGGTGTTGTCCCCGAAGCTGTCCAGCGTGAAATAGACGGATGGTTCTATAATCTAGAATCCCAGAATGTCCGCCTGTCTGAACGACAAGATGTTATCTACAAATACTTGGTTGACCATTTTTTTGCCCAGAATGCCATGAACGCCAACTGTGCATCGGCGTTAATCTTAGCCGCTTCCTCTTTGCTCTGTTCGCTGTGTTTCCCCCTTCCGATCTAGAGATGAGCGAGGATGATGATGCTCCACCCGAGGAATAAGCTCGTCAGGGAAGTCCTCTATTATTTGTATTGATATATTTTTCGCATGAGGACATTGCTCTAGATAAGTTTGGGGGTAGTTAATTTTTATTTGTAGTTGTAGATTGTTAATAGTTTGTGGAAAATTTGGATTGTTATTGTTGGTTAAATGTTGCATTTAGGATTGAATGTTAATTCCAGCTTTTGATAGTACGTATGTTTGGGGCCAATGATGAAATTAAAATTGCATGAACAAGTTTAGTAAGGATTCTTAAGCTAGTGATATGATTTTCTTGACATGATTTACATCTTTATCTGTTTGACACTAATATTATCAGGATAACACATTTTGAAAATGACCATGTTGGCTAAGAAGGTTTAAATGGATAGATAATAGACTTCTAAAGGATGAATGCTAGTGAAATGAAGGAACAATTTGAATAGCTAGTGAAGACTGAATTTAAACATAAACTCAAGTTTGGGGGAAAAATAGTTGGAATATATAAGCTTTAAAAAAAAACTTGGCATGCTTGTCTAGTTTTGTGACCTTTGTTACTTGAGTAAATAAGCCCGAGGGGATTGTCTCTACACTTAGCGCCCTAAGGTCTTAATGACTTGGGAGTCGTTGGTCGAAAGCTCGTTAAGGTAGCACTAGAAAGCCTAAGGGAATATGACAATGCATAGTCATGAGAAAAAAAATAGAAAATAAAATAATAAATAAAGCGGGATAAGTGCAAAAATCCCCCGTTATAAAAAAAAATGAAGCATAAGTATTCCATTTTGACCCTTGGACTTTTGGTAATTGTTTGATTTCAGCCGAATCAAGTTTATTTGATGAGTTTTTGAGTTTACACTGTATGATGCCTTCTAAGAAATTTATTATCTTTCATATTTTTGCTTTTTATTGGTTAGCATGGTCGTTGAACACACACACACACACGATGTCAGTAATAACAGATTTAGAGTCATTGATTGTTGGGATATTATTGATCTACCTTAGCATGACATATTAACATGTTTTTGTGATTTTTCTGAGGCCTAATGGACATACGGTGTGCTATTGATTGCTTGAATTAAGAACAAGTAGATAGGTTGCATTTGCATGGTGGTTTAGTTTTCGTGTTCTTATATGTTTTATTGCTTGAGGACAAGTAATGATTTAAGTTTGGGGGTATTTGATGATTGGGTAATATACCCATGAATCGGATATATTTGGGCTTAAATTATTGTATTATCAAGGCATTTAGATTCATTTTTATTGTGTTTAGTTGTTATTTTGCAGATTCGGGAGCTGGAGGGGCAATTGAGGAAGTTTGGAGCAGAGAATGGCATTTTGGTAATTAAAGCAACTTACAGCGTCGGGGCGCTACTGCTAGAGTAAATTCCAGCGTTGGGTCATGGTTTTTGTTGACCAAACGCGCGTTGACCAAGGGTTTGACTGCTCAGTTGGAGGTTATTTGAAGTTGATTTGGACTAGGATTGCTGGAGGATGGATGAGGAGTATTTAAACGCTTAATCGGGTCGAAATTAAAGGGATCTACACAATTGAAGGCTAAGGAAGGAAGCAATTAAAGATTGAGGATTTTACTTAGAGTTTCTTCTTCTCCATTCTTTCAATTTGTGTAATTCTTTAAGGATGATTTGCAAAAGATTGTTGGTTTTAATTTTTGTCATGAACTAATTTCTTTAATTAAGATTTCAATTGAACCTTTTATGTCTATAAATTAGTTATTCAATTTATTCCAATTATTTATGTCAAAGTGAATTGTTTATCTTGCCTCTTGTGCTTATTGATTAATTGTTTGGCCAATAATTACTTTGTTACTCTAGAAGGAATTGAAAAAGGAATTCTAGAGTTAGAACTGGGCATAATAACATGTGACTTAGTTATTTACATAGTGAATAATTAGGTTTGTGAATTGAATGGAAATATCTGTTCATCGCATGTAACACATAAGGAATTGGAATTGAAAGAGTTTAATTCAATTGTTTTGCATAGGAATATGGCAAGATTAATCTGGATTAAATAGAAGTCAATTGATCTCTTGGAAAAGGACTTTTGGCATTTGAGAATTCCTGTTAACAATTCAGTAGGCATAATAATTGGGATAATTTGATAATTGATTTATAGTTCATAATTGGGGATATTGAAGTCTTAGTCTTTATTTATCTGAATTCATTCATTAAAATCTTAGTTTTATTTATTTGATTTATTTTAGGATTATCTATTTTAATTGTTTAATTTAGCTTTCTTAATTAGAAAAATCACAATTTATGGTTGTTTAAATAAAATTGGATTGATACAATACTAGTAGTTGGAATTTATTGATTAGAATTCTCTGTGGGTTCGATACTCTATCTTATCACTTTATTACTTGTTGACTATGTACACTTGCACAAATTCATTGATTGCGAAATCAACCAACAACCCCACAACGGAATTATTGTCGATTGAGAAAATGACAAAAATATTTTTATGAAAATATCGGCGGATGTTTTACCGTTAATACTGTTGAACTACTCGGTAGTAAAAATCTGATGTCTGGCGTGGTTGCATAAGTAGCACACCGGTATTGATTATTAATGCTTACGTGAGAAGTCACTCAGTTTTGTTCAATTATTGCTTTAGTAATTGTTGCATAGTATCTCACGTTATTTGATTCAATTATTGTCGATATTTTATATATTATTAAATCAATAATTGAGATGACAGAGTTATTAATATTATTATTTGCAATATTAACGATGTCTAGAAGTTCTGCCAAGGAGAGGTTTGGTCACCTAATTGTGCGCCAATAGGAAGAAATCCTTATTGGAAAGACCCATCTTTCTTGGGAACGACCTGGTCGATTAATATTATGAATTATAATAATGATGATAAATATTGTTAAATATATTGAGGTGTCTTTTTATGAAGTCACGAAAGTTTATATATATATATATAAATTTTGTTTTATTAGTATTATTAATGTAATAAAATGCGAAAAAGCTTTTTTTATAAAATGAATACTTTTATAAAGTTATTTGTTTTAGTAGACTATAAATAGAATATATTATATTCTATTATGCATAGTATTTTGCATAGTAAAATCTTTTATATAAAAATGTATTACTTTTATAAAGTTATTTATTTTATTAGACAATAATTAGAATATATTATATTTTATTATACATAGTATTTGCATAGTACTGCGTAGTGTTTGCATAGTAAAATCTTTTTATATAAAAATGTAATACTTTTATAAAGTTAATTGTTTTATTAGACTATAAATAGAATATATTATATTTTATTATGCATAGTATTTGTATAAGACTGCATAGTGTTTTTGTATAGTAAAATCTTTTATATAAACCCGAATACTTTTATAAAGTTATTTGTTTTATTAGATTATAAATAGAATATATTATATTTTATTTAAAAGATTTTATTTTATTAGAATATTTTATTAATAATTGTAGTAAATCAATATGGACCGTCCGTTTAAAGTAAATCAATCTGGACCATTCATGAATTAGTTACTATTCAGTCCATTCTCCTATAAATAGAAGCTCATTCCTTCATTATTTCTTACGAATTCACTGAAACTCTAGAGGGAGAAACTATAAAGAAAAAGAAGAAAAGTATTTTGGTACTTCACTACTCCTATATTCAGTTTCTTCTAAGGTAAGGGGTATTATTTCTTTTGTATTCATGAAGAGAACTTCTGTTATTCCATTATTTATTATTCTATTGGAATAACCTGTATATGCGGGCTACCCTATACTTGGTGAAATTCTTACATTATTCCATTCTTTATCATTATGTTGGAATAACTTTATCTACGCAAAGTCCGCATATATGGTGAAATTCTTACATTATTCCATTCTTTATCATTATGTTGGAATAACTTGTCTATCTGATACCACATACATGGTGAAATTCTTACATTATTCCATTATTTATTATTCTCATTTGGAATCGTCGTGCACATGCGTTTCGCATGACCTAGTTCCGTTATTTATTATTCTGTTGAAATATCATATGCCGGTCGTATTACTTTGACACGTTCCATTAATTATTATGTTGGAATAACTTTTGTTTGTGCGATTACTATCGTATGTATGGTGATTTCTATTATTATTACATTGGAATATCCATGCATGATGCCCCAAAATAGGTATACATCACCTATTACGAGTAAATCAAATACATGGTACAAAATACAAATACAATCTTTAAAATACAACAAGAGAGTGTGAGTTTTAATACAAATACTATCTTCTGTACAATATCCACTCTCAGAATAAGTCCTCATTATATTTATTGTCACACTATTTAATAGAATAGTGAGGACTACTGATACACCATCTAGGACCATCACTCCATTCCCCGACTCGTCCCAGCTACGTTCTCATTTTTTGAAGAGAACAGTGAAAGAAAGGTTGAGCTCAACTAGCCCAGTAAGAAATATTATAACTAAGATAATGCAGAATAAATTATCGTTAGCCTTCAACAAAGTGTTAAATTGATAAAATACAATAGACATCAAGTTTAATCTGCGGTGAACATGCAATCCATTAAGAAAGTTAAGTAGAAATAAAATCTACTATCTTTTATGATTTAAAAGGTTTTTCATCACTTTTATCGCTGAGACTCAGCTCAATAAATAATCCACATCATCAAATCATCCCCGCACTACGAGCCAAGGATATTCTTTAGTATCACGACCACGAATTATCCATGCACTACTGACCAAAGATAATCGTGTTTTTCATCAACTAGTCCCCGATCATGTCATAAAACAATTCATCTTTGCTCCCTTGGTCAAGAGAATCTATAGCCATAATCATACCAAAAACTATCCATCAATGCACTACGGGCCAATGAGGACTTTTTCCACATCATTTGTAATATTACGGTCATGATTATCTTTGAATAATCCTCGGTCATAATCATACCAAGTCCATCTATGCACTACAGAATACGAGATGACTTTCAACATAATATAAACATGAGGATGATGACAATGATATAAGAATTCAATAAAACAAGTTCACGAATTAATTTGTCCAGGAACAAATAACGTCAAATTGTCAACATGATATCTTTGCTTTGTAGAGTAAAAATTCAAGAATGCTCGTAAGAATATTTCCATGAAAAGATCTTTGGATGAAGCGCAAATATCAAGGATATTCCACTAATTTCATGGAGTATAGAAGTCAAAATTTTAACCAACCGAGTATAATAAAGAATGGAATAACAAAAGAATTCACCATGCATGCGGTGCTTGCATAGAGCAAAGTTATTCCAATCGAACAATAAATAACGGAACCGAAGTCGGTGAAATTCACACCGATAGGATGTTCCAACAGAATAATAAGTAATGGAATAACAATAGAAATCACCATGCATGTGGTACTTCAGATAGATGAGTTATTCCAATGTAATACTAAATAACGGAACCAGTCCGATGTAAAACACACAAGGCGGGGATATTCCAATGTAATAATAATAAAGATTTTAACTAGGTCCTATAAAAACACACGCATGAGGATATTCCAATGAATAATAAAGAGCGGAACCATATGCGTGTAAAACACACGCATGTGATATTCCAACAAAATAATAAAGACGGAATAATAGAAGAATGTCACCAAGTATAGGGTAGCCAGCGTGATAAAAGTTATTCCAATGTAACAATAAAGAAATGGAATAACGAGAAGGTCTCTTCTTGAATACAAAAGAAATAACACCCTTCACCGTAAAAGAAACTCAATATAAGAGTAGTTAAGTAGCGAATACTTTTCTTCTTTCTCTCTTACGCTTTATCTCTAGAGTTTCAAAGTGAATTCGTAAGAAAATAATGAAGGAATGAGCTTCTATTTATAGAAGAATGGATTGCATAGTAACTAACTCATGAAACGGTCCGTATTGATTTACTTTAATCTGGACAAATTCCATAATTAAAGCAAAATTTTTAAATAAAATATAATATATTCTATTTATAATCTAATAAAATGAATAACTTTATAAAAGTATTCATTTTATATAAAAAGATGTTTCTATTTTATTATGTTAATAATATTAATAAAACACAACTTATAAATCAACAATAATTGAATCAAATAATGTGAGATACTATGCAGCAACTATTGTAGCAATAATTAAACAAAACTGAGTGACTTATCACATAAGAATTAATAATCAATACCGTGTGCTACTATGCAACCACATGTATTACTGTACTTTTACTACCGAGTAGTTCAACAGTATCAACGATAAAACTTCCGCCGTTATTTTCAATAAAATATTTTTGTCGTTTTCTCAATCCGACAATAATTCCATCATGGGGTCCACCAATGATCGTGCCATCGTACGAATATTCTCCGACACAAAGAATATTTCCCGACCAATCGAATATAATATAACAACTTGCATACTTTGCAAAATTTATAAATATTACCCACAACTATAACATTATATCAAATCCACACCATAATATAAAAAATTATTTCGATAAAATTAAATCTTTATTCATGAAATCTGGGGTCTCACAATCTCCCCTCCATATGGAATTTTGCCCTCGAAATTTACGTACGTACCTGGTATGTCGAACAGGTGAGGATACCTTGACTTCATTTCAGATTCTAACTCTTGAGGTATAACCCTTGAGTGTTGAATACGATTCTTCTTATCCAAGATTTTAACACGTATCTCCTCAAACGTTAAATCATCCGCTATCTCGTCCGGTTCTAAATTAATAATGTGGTTCGGGTCGTCCACATATTTACATAACATCGATACGTTAAAAACGTTATGAACACGCAACATATTTGGCGGTAAAACGAGTCTTATAAGCCACAGTTCCTACTCGATCGAGGATTTCAAATGGGCCAATTAAATCGAGGGTTGAGATTTCCTCTCTTCAGCAACTCTTGCTTTTAAAATAATGCCCTCTTGAACCTTATTCTTCACATTCATCAGCTCTGAGTATGTAGCTTGAGCGGCTTTAACTTTATCGATTAAAGTCGATTCTACTCGTATATTCATTATCTTCATGTGGGTCCCTAGAGTCTTTAACTCTATCTTCATCATTTGTAAGTTATACGAAATGAGTCTTTGTGTTAGCAACATCGCACTCGTAAACACATACAATCTTCTACTCAACACGTCAGCTATCACGTTCGCTCTTCCACGACGATATTGAATGGTACGATCGTATTCTTCAACAGCTCAAGCCAACATCTTTGGTGCATGTTACGTTCGTTTTAAGTAAAGAAGTATTTGAGGGTTTAAGAAATGGGTTTTTGTACAAGGGTCAATACAAAATTCGATTTCACGCTCTAAGACAGGCTAGGAAGTCTTCAGAATATGCCAAGAAATTTATTAATGATAGACATATCATTCAAAACTGTTACTCTCATCCAAGACTTGGATAGTACGTCAGATTGATACCAACTGTGACTTCTATCCCTTAACCTAGATAGCACCTCACAATGATACCTATCAACTTGTCATCGTCATTCACGACATCGCCTACAGAAAGTCTGGCTTCGGTGCATTCCACACAAGAAAGTCATCAGCGAAAGGCTCGGGGCTCTTTACTTATGGCTTGATATGACAGTGATTGATTTTAGTGGTTTGGTTGCTTGAATTGGCATAATAGGTTGGTTAGGAATATTAAAGCTAACAACCTTACAAAAAGCATGATGAGTAGTTAACCAATCATTTCCAAAAATCACATCAAAGGCAAGTATTTTCAAAGAGATAAGATCGACAGGTAACGTGAAAGTGTCGATTTGAATCAAACAAGATTTATAAATAATGGATGTAACGAAAGTTTCTCCCAACTGAGTTTAAACAGATATATCAAAGTCTAACTTCTCCGGAGTTAACTTCAAACATTGAACACAACTAGGTGAAATAGAAGAGTGAGTAGAACCGGTATCTAACACGGTATAGAATTCGCAAGAGCTTATGATTAACTTATTCGTGATAATTTTATTTAGGTTCTTCATCACGAGAAAAAAAATGCTCTCTTTTAAACTACCGGCTTTGGCTTGTCTGGGACATCCTTTGACATCACTATCCCAGCTGGACTTGACTTCACCATACGATAAAATCGAGCTAGGTGACTTTCTCTTCTGCAATTAAAACACGCTTTGGATTGTTGCATACAGTTTGGACGGATGTGTCCCTCCTGTCCGCATTTGAAACATACGACCGGTGGTCGTTCTTCTTCCTTTGAAACAGATGTTGGTGCCGACGTCTTCACGTCATTGTTGAACCTTCTCTTCTTGAAATGTCCATTCTTATTGTTTTGGCCATGATTACCACCGAAGTGGTTACCATTTCTGGCATGTTGATTCCCTCCATGCTTATTGTCACCGCTTTGATGATCAAGTATCACCCCAGATTATCATTTTCCCCACCTCTCTCTTTGGTTGGGTTGACTCATTATCGCGCTCCAATAACTGAGCCCTATTAACAACATCTGAATACAAACATAGTTTATGAGAGATTAGATATTGACATATCTCAGGTTTAAAACCTATTAGAAACATTCGCGTCATTCTCTCCTCATTATCAACCAAATAGGATGCAAACCAGAATAACTTCGCAAACTTAGCCTCGTACTGCGACACGGTCATATTATTTTGCTCCAACTTGATAAATTCCACCTCCTTCATGTGACGAATGCTTTCGGGAAAGTACTTGTCATTGAACAACTCTTGAAATTTCTCCCAAGACATCTTGAGTGCGTCCAGTGGAGTACGTTTCTGATTCCCACCAATAATCACTTCTCTCGTAACATGAAGGTGGCAAAGGGAACCTTTTGCTCCTCGGGGCATCCCAAGACATCAAATATCTTGGTGATTTGCTTTAACCACGTCTCCGCCTTAAGTGGTTCTGGCTCTCCCAAAAACTCTGGTGGTCCCAACTCCTTGAACTGCTTAGCGGTGACCAACCGTGGGTTGCCATTGTTTCCACCTGCATTATGGACAGGAGCCGCATTCGCCTGATGTTGCATGAATTCTAAAAAGATCCTAAACGTACCGTCGTTCGTTAATTGATTAGTATTGTTGTTTACAAGAGGATTATCGCCATCCTGTTGCACATTGTTCTGGTTATTGATCTGTGGAGACTCAACGGTCTCCTGTGCTCCATTGATATTCTCAACATTCTCGGATGCCATTTTCAAATACTGCCACAAAACAAGGGTTAAATAACATATCACATATTATCCCTATACTCTGACCGACCAGCCAATTAAATACCAAATAAACTTAGGTATGTCATACTAGCGAAGGAATTCCCGCCTCTCCCTCCTAGTTCTTATCTCACATCTCGGCCGGGATCATATCCTAAGCTTTGATATTAACCGTGTGACCCCAAAATAGGTATATATCACCCATCTTGAGTCGCCAAATACATGGTACAAAATTCAAATACAATCTTTAATGTACAACAAGAGAGCTGTGAGTTTTAATACAAATATTATTTTCTAGACAATATCCACTCTCAGAATAAGTCCTCATTACATTTATTGTCACACTATTTAACAGAATAGTGAGGACTACTAATACTATCATCTGGACCGTCACTCCATTCCCCGACTAGTCCCGGCTACGTTCTCATTTCCTGAAGAGAACAGTGAAAGAAAGGGTGAACTCAACTAGCCCAGTAAGAAATATTATGACTAAGATAATGTAGAATAAATTATCGTTAGCCTTCAACAGTGTTAAATTGATAAAATACAATAGACATCAAGTTTAACTGCAGCGGAATATACAATCCATTAAGAGAGTTAAGTAGAGAATAAAATCTACTATCTTTTATGATTTAAAAAGTTTTTCATCACTTTTATCGCTGAGACTCAGCTCAATAAATAATCCACATCATCAAATCATCATTGCACTACAGGCCAAGGATATTCTTTAGTATCACGACCACGAATTATCCATGCACTACGGCCAAAGATAATCGTGTTTTCATCAACTGGTCCCGATCATGCCATAAAACAATTCATCTTTGCTCCTTGGCAAGAGAATCCATAGCCATAATCATACCAAAACTGTCCCATCAATGTACTACGGGCCAATGAGGACTTTTTCCACATCATTTGTAATATTACGGTCATGATTATACTTAATAATCCTCGGTCATAATCATACCAAGTCCATCTATGCACTTTCTGAGGCCACGAGATGACTTTTAACATAATATAAACATGAGGATGATGATAATGATATAAGAATTCAATAAAACAAGTTCACGAATTAATTTGTCCGAGAACTAATAACGTCCAAATTGTCAACATGATCTTCGCTTTGTAGAGTAAAATTCAAGAATGCTCGAAGAATATTTCCATGAAAAGATCTTTGGATGAAACGCAAAAATATCAAGGATATTCCACTAATTTAATGGAGTATAGAAGTCAAAACTTTAACCAACCGAGTATAATAAAGAATGGAATAACAAAAGAATTCACCATGCATGCGGTACTTAGCATGACGAGTTATTCCAACGAATACTAAATAACGGAACTAGATCCGGTGTAAAATACACGACGGATATTCCAATGTAATAATAATAAAGATTTTAACCGTGTCGGTGTAAAACACACGCATGTGATATTCCAACAGAATAATAATAAAGATTTTAACCGTCCTGTAAAACACACGCATGTGATATTCCAACAAAATAATAATAAAGATGTAAACCGTGTCCGGTGTAAAACACACAAACATGATATTCCAATAAAATAATAAAGACGGAACCATGTCCAGTGTAAAACACACGCAGACGGATATTCCAATGTAATAATAAAGATTTTAACCAGTGTCCGTGTAAAACATACGAGCGTGATATTCCAAAGAATAATAAAGACTAATAATAGAAGAATGTCACCAAGTATAGGGTAGCCCGCGTATACAGGTTATTCCAATAGAACAATAAAGAAATAAAATAACGGAAGTTCTTTTCTTGAATACAAAAGAAATAACACCCCTTAGCGTATAAAGAAGAACTGAATAAAGAAGTAGTGAAGAAGCAGAATACTTTTCTTCTTTCTCTCTCTAGAGTTTTAATGAATTCGTAAGAACTAATGAAGGAATGAGCTTCTATTTATAGAAGAATGGAATGAATAGTAACCAACCCATGAACGGTCCAGATTGATTTACTTTAATCGGACGGTCCATATTTAAAACAAAATCTTTTAAATAAAATATAATATATTCTATTTTATATAAAAAGATTTTTACTATCTAAACACTATATCAGAGCACTATGCAAATATTATGCATAATAAAATATAATATATTCTATTTATAGAATAACTTTAATAAAGTATTCTGTTTTATATAAAAAGATTTTACTATGCAAAACACTATGCAAGCACTATGCAAACACTATGCATAATAAAATATAATATATTCTATTTATAGAATAATTTTAATAAAGTATTCTGTTTTTTATAAAAACCTTTTCTGTTTTATTACATTAATAATACTAATAAAACAAAACTGAGTGACTTATCACATAAACATTAATAATCAATATCGTGTGCTACTATGCAATCACACGTATTACTGTACTTTTACTACCGAGTAGTTCAACAGTATCACCAGTAAAACTTCCGCCGTTATTTTCAATAAAATATTCTTGTCATTTTCTCAATCCGACAATAATTCCATTGTGGGGTCCACCAATGATTGTGCCATCGTACGAATATTCTCTGACACAAAGAATATTTCCCGACCAATCGAATATAATATAACAACTTGTATACTTTGCAAAATTTATAAATATTACCCACAACTATAACATTATATCAAATCGACACCATAATATAAAAAAATATTTCGATAAAATTAAATCTTTATTCATGAAATTTGGGGTCTCACATCGCATGCCTGGTGATTTCTTTTGCTATTCCATTCTTTATTATACTCAGTTGGTTAAAGTTTTGACTTCTATATTCCATGAAATTAGTGGAATATCCTTGATATTTGCGCTTTATCCAGTATCTTTTCATGGAAATATTCTTTTGAGCATTCTTGAATTTTACTCTACAAAGCAGTATCATGTTGACAATTTGGACGTTATTGAATTCTAGATAAATTTGTTAGTTCCCAGTAGGCACGATAGATATCTAGAAGGGGGGTTGAATAGATAATTAAAACTTTTTCTTTGAATCTTTTTAAGTTGATGGTAATCAATGCACAGCGGAATGAGTATATGTGAAAAACCTTTTGTTATATATCTTGAGTTAATGAGATTGAGGCAATTATGACAGTTATAGCAGATATTACAGTTATAGCAGTTATAACATTTAATGAACACAATAGTTTTAAGTGGTTCAGAGCACTAAAAGCTCCTAGTCCACTCTTCTACTCCTTGAGTAGGAAATCCACTAAGGATGTCTGTTACACTTCTTGAATCTCACAGATTCCTTCTAGACCAGCAGTCTAGGTACTTCTTAGTTCACTCTTGAACTCTTCAAGTCCAGCAGACTTGGTCTCTCACGGTTCACTTAAAACTCTTCAAGTCCTTCAGACCTAGAACTCTTACTTCAGTTGATTGAATGTTGTTTAGATCGTGATTAATGCTATTCAGTTACTAGTAAGCACTTGTTCGAAAGAACTGAGTACCTGAGCAAGCTTTTCCTTTTTCTCAAATCGTAGAGTTGAGCGTTGAGTGTTCTTGTGCATTTTTGTTCAATACTTGAGTGCTTCTTTTCTCATCTGTCTTTGATCTGTATATATGTGATCTTGAAATCTATCCGTTGAAGTCATCTGATGAGCCATTAAATGCGGTTGACATTTCTGAGCTTTGATGGAGACTTTTCTGCACATCTTATGAATTACACTCTGGCCCACTGACACAGCAGACTGCTTTCTCACCTAACACCTCAAAAGATGTTTTTCTCTGCCCAATGGTCCTTTTCTTAGCTTCTTGAGTACATTTCTTTTGATCAATACTAAGGATATCTTTTGTACATTGGGACTGGTGAGAGCTTCAACGTTCAAAACCCATTCCATATTTGTTGGAGTCTATCTTCAGATGAACGATAAGGCTTGATGTTTCTGACACAAAGCAGATGACACTTTACTATCAATATCGTAGTGTCTTATCATATTGGTGCCTGTTCGTAAGAGATCACTACGATTTCTCACAAGGATTTGCACACTACGATCTTCACTTGCTCGTTTTGCAAACTCTACATTTCCGAGAGCACACTACGATCTCTGAGTTAGCTCGGCAAATGTCTGGACCACTCTACGATTCCTGGAGAGGCCCTTCAAGGCAGATACACTATGATCTTCTCAGCTCTGCGATCCTGCCTTATCTTCTGCATTCTGTTGATCAGATGGATAAACTACTAGCCTATTTATTTCTTTCTAGCCAGATCAACCTAACAGATTTGATCTCTTTATCTATATAGGTAAACACTTAAAGCCTAAGATCAACCTAACAATTTTGATCTATCACTAAGTCCTTGTACATATATTCTTTGAAGTACTTTACATAATCATGAGTTGTTTCATACAACATCAAATCACAATATGCATTCTTCCAACAAAATTAATTCTTGAACTTGTTTTATTG
This sequence comes from Panax ginseng, assembly GCA_020205605.1. Lineage (NCBI taxonomy): Eukaryota > Viridiplantae > Streptophyta > Magnoliopsida > Apiales > Araliaceae > Panax > Panax ginseng. The sequence continues at coordinate 49,533,307 of CM035132.1, forward strand.
GATTCTTATATCATTGTCATCATCCTCATTCTTATATTATGTTGAAAGTCATCTCGGCATTCACAGTATAGATGGACTTGGTATGATTATGACCGAGGATTATTCGGTATAATCATGGCCGTAATGTTATAAATGATGTGGTAAAAGTCCTCATTGGCCCGTAGTGCATTGATGGATGATTGTTGGCATGATCATGACCATTGATGAATACAAGAATATCCTTGGCCGTAGTGCATGGATAATTTGTGGTTGTGATACTAATGAATACCCTTGGCGTAGTTCGTGGATTATGTGGATTATTTATTGTCGATTCTCTCAAAATAAAAGTGATGAAAAACCTTTTAAATCATAAAAGATAGTAGATTTTATTCTCTCTTTGACTCTTTTAATAGATTGCTTGTTATACTTTGCAGTTAAACTTGATGTTTGTTATATTTTATCAGTTTAACATTGTTGAAGACTAATGATAATTTATTCTACATTATCTTAGTCATAATATTTCTTACTAGGCTAGTTGAGCTCACCCCTTTCTTTTACTGTTCTCTTCAGGAAATGAGAACGTAGCCGGGACTATTCGGGGAATGGAGTAACGGTCCAGATGATAGCATTAGTAGTCCTTACTATTTTGTTAAATAGTGTGACAATAAATGTAATGAGGACTCCATTGAGTGTGGATATTATCTAGATGACAATATTCTTATTAAAACTCTTAGATTATGTTATGTCGTATTTTATATGACTGTTGTATAATTAAGTTGTATTTGTATTCTGTACCATGTATTTGGCGACTCAGAATAGGTGATGTATACCTATTTTGGGGGTGTCACAGTTGGTATCAAAGCTTAGGGATATGATCCCTAGCTGAGATGTGAGATAAGAACTAGGAAGGGAGAGACGGGGAATTCCTTCGCTAGTATGACCTACCTAAGTTTATTTGGTATTTATTTGGTCGGTCAGAGTATAGGGATAATATGTGATATGCCAATTAACCCTTGTTTTGTGGCAGTATTTGAAAATGACATCCGAGAATGTTGAGAATAGCAATGGAGCACAGGAGACCGTTGAGTCTCCACATATCAATAATCAGGATAGTGTGCATCAGGAAGGCGACAATCCTCATGCAAACAATAACACTGACCAAATGATGAATGATAGAATGTTCAGAGGCTTTATGCAATTCATGCAACATCAGACAAGAGTGGCTCCTGTCCAAAATGCAGGTGGAAACACTGGCAACTCTCGGACGACCACACCGCCAAGCGATTCAGGAACTGGACCACCGGAGTTTTTTGGAGAGCCAAAACCACTTAAGGCGGAGAGGTGGATAAAGCAGATCTGCAAGATATTTGATATCTTAAGATGCTCCGAGGAGAAAAAGGTTCCCTTTGCCACCTTCATGTTGCGAGCAGAGGCAGATTACTGGTGGGAATCCGTAAAGCGTACTCAACCTGCCGCACTGAAGATGACTTGGGAAAAGTTCCAAGAATTGTTCAACGACAAGTACTTTCTCGAAAGTATTCGTCACATGAAAGAGGTAGAGTTCATCAAGCTGGAGCAAAACAATATGACCGTGTCACAGTACGAAGCCAAGTTTGCCAAGTTGTCCCGGCTTGCATCCCATTTGGTAGATAATGAGGAGAGAATGACGCGAATGTTTCTGTGAGGTTTGAAACCCGATATACGTCACTACCTCATTTCTCAAAAACTTTGTTTATATTCAGATTTTGTGAATAGGGCTCAGTTATTGGAGCGCGATAATGAGTCAGCACAACCAAAAGGGAACGACCAACAACACGATAATAATCATACCAGTGGCAACGACCATTGGAACAATGATAACCATCGTGGGGGAAATTATCATGCCAAGAATGGTAACCACTTCGGTGGTAATCATGGCCAAGATAATAGAAGTGAAAATTTCAAGAAGAGGAGGTTCAATAATGATGGAAAGACAGCAGCATCAGCACCCATTTCAAAGGAAGAAGAACGACCACCGGTCGTATGTTTCAAATGTGGACAGGAGGGACACATCCGTCCAAACTGTACACAGCAATCCAAAGTGTGTTTCAATTGTGGAAGAGAAGGTCACCTAGCTTGATTTTGTCGTGTAGTGAAGTCAAGTCCGGCTGAGATAGTGATGCCAAAGGATGTCTCAGACAAGTCAAAACCGGTAGTTTAAGTGAGAGAGTTTATCAAGAAACCCGAATGAAGTTTCACAGGTAAGTTAATCATAAACTCTAGCGAAGTTTATACCTTATTAGATACCGGTTCTACCCATTGACTTCGGAGAAATTAGACTTTGACTTATTGGTTGAAACTTTGATAGTAGAAACCTTCGTTACCTCCACTGTTTATAAATCTTGTTTGATTCATATCAATACCCTCACGTTACCTGTCGATCTTATCTCTTTGAAAATACTTACCTTTGATGTGATTTTAAGAATCGATTGGTTAACTACTCATCAAGCTTTTCATAAGGTTGTTAGCTTTTATATTCATAACCAACCTGTTATGCAAATTCAAGCAACCAAACCACTAAAGTTAATCACTGTTATATCAAGCCATAAGTAAAGAGCCCATAGCCTTTTGCTGGTAACTTCCTTGTGTGGAATGCACCGAAGCTGAACTTTCCGTAGGGGACGCTGTGAATGACGTGGCAAGTTGATAGGTATTAATGTGACGTGCTATCCAAGTCTTGGATGAGGGTCACAGTTTTGAATGATATTTCTATCGTTAATAAATTTCTTGACGTATTTCTGAAGACTTCTTAGCCTACCCCTAGAGCGTGAAATCGAATTTTGTATTGACCCCAGTACAAAACCCATTTCTAAAACCCTTAAATATTTTTTCAACCAAAACGAACGTATAATGCACCAAAGACGTTGGCTTGAGCTGTTGAAGATTATGACTATACCATTCAATATCATTATAGAAGAACGAACATGGTAGCTGACGCATTGAGTAGAAGATCGTATACGTTTATGAGTGCGATGTTGTTAACACAAAGACTCATTTCGTATAACTTATAGATGATGAAGATAGAGTTAAAGACTCTAGGGACCCACGTGAAGATAACGAATATACGAGTAGAATCGACTTTAATCGATAAAGTTAAAGGCCGCTCAAGCTACACACCCGAAACTAATGAATGTGAAGAAGAAGGTTCAAGAAGGCGTTATCTCAACCCTTTATTTCATTGGTCTACTTGAAATCCTCGATTAAGTAGGAATTGTGGCTTATAGACTCGTTTTACCGCCAAGTATATCGCGTGTTCATAACGTTTTTCACGTATCCATATTATGTAATTATGTAGATGACCCGAAACATATTATTAAATTAGAACTAGACGATATAGCAGAAGATTTAACGTATGAGGAGATACGTGTTAAAATCTTGGAAAAGAGGGATCGCATTCAACACTCAAAGGTTATACCTCAAGAGTTAGAATCTGAAATGAAGTCAAGGTAACCTCATCTCTTCGGCATACCAGGTACGTACATAAATTTCGAGGGTGAAATTTCATAAGGAGGGGAGATTGTGAGGCCCCAAATTTTATGAATAAAGATTTAAATTTCTCAAAATATTTTTTTCAAATTATGGTGTGGATTTGATATAATGTTATATTTATGGGTAATATTTATAAATTTTGCAAAGTATGCAAGTTGTTATATAATATTCGATTGGTCAGGGAATATTCGTTTTAAATATTCGTACGACGGCACAATCATTGGTGGACCCCACAACGGAATTATAGTCGATTGAGAAAATGACAAAAATATTTTTATGAAAATATCGGCGGATGTTTTACCGTTAATAAGGTTGAACTACTCGGTAGTAAAAATATAGTAATACGCGTGGCTGCATAGTAGCACACGGTATTGATTATTGATGCTTACGTGAGAAGTCACTCAGTTTTGTTCAATTATTGCTTTAGTAATTGTTGCATAGTATCTCACGTTATTTGATTCAATTATTGTCGATATTTTATATATTATTAAATCAATAATTGAGATGACAGAGTTATTAATATTATTATTTGCAATATTAACGATATCTAGAAGTTACGCCAGGAGAGGTTCGTCACCTAATTGTGTGCTTGATAGGGAGAAATCCTTATTGGAAAGACCCTCTTTCTTGGGAACGACACAGTCGATTAATATTATGAATTATAATAATGATGATAAATATTGTTAAATATATTGAGGTGTTTTTTTTATGAAGTCACTAAGTTTATATATATATATATATATATATAAATTTTGTTTTATTAGTATTATTAATGTAATAAAATGTAAAAGCTTTTTTATAAAAAAGTAATACTTTTATAAAGTTATTTATTTTATTAGACTATAAATAGAAGATATTATATTCTATTATGCATAGTGTTTTGCATAGTAAAATCTTTTTATATAAAATGTAATACTTTTATAAAGTTATTTATTTTATTAGACAATAATTAGAATATATTATATTTTATTATGCATAGTGTTTGCATAGTACTTGCATAGTGTTTGCATAGTAAAACCTTTTTATATAAAACAGATACTTTTTTAAAGTTAATTGTTTTATTAGACTATAAATAGAATATATTATATTTTATTATGCATAGTATTTGCATAGTACCTGCATAGTATTTTGCATAGTAAAATCTTTTTATATAAACCAGAATACTTTTATAAAGTTATTTGTTTTATTATACTATAAATAGAATATATTATATTTTATTTAAAAGATTTTATTTTATTAGAATATTTTATTAATACTTATAGTAAATCAATATGGATGAGTCTGCTTAAAAGTAAATCAATCTAGACTGCTCATGAATTAGTTACTATTCACCCATTCTCCTATAAATAGAAGCTCATTCCTTCATTATTTCTTACTTAATTCAATTGAAACTCTAGAGAGAGAAACTATAGAGAAAAAGAAGAAAAGTATTCTGCTACTTCACTACTCCTATATTCAGTTTCTTCTAAGGTAAGGGATATTATTTCTTTTGTATTCATGAAGAGAACTTCTGTTATTCCATTATTTATTATTCTGTTGGAATAACTCAGATCGCTGCTAAGCTACCCTATACTTGGTGAAATTCTTATATTATTCCATTCTTTATCATTATGTTAGAATAACCTGTCTATGCGAAGTACCGCATACATGGTGAAATTCTTCTGTTATTCCATTCTTTATCATTATGTTGGAATAACTTTGTCTAGGCCATGCTGAGTACCACATACATGGTGAAATTCTTACATTATTCCATTCTTTATTATTCATTGGAACATCATGTACGTAAGGCGTTTACACATAACCCGGTTCCGTTATTTATTATTCTGTTGGAATATCCTGCGTTTGGTGTATTATTACACGACCGATTGTTTCCATTAATTATTATTCTATTAGAATAACTCATCTGTAAGGTCTATCGCATGCATGGTGATTTCTATTGTTATTCCATTCTTTATTATTATGTTGGAATATCCCGCTTGGTTCAATTTTGCCCGACTCGTTCCGTTATTTATTATTACATTGGAATAACTTTGTCTTTCATGATTTATCGCATGCCTGGTGATTTCTTTTGTTATTCTATTCCTTATTATACTCAGTTGGTTAAAGTTTTGACTTTTATATTCCATGAAATTAGTGGAATATCCTTGATATTTGTGCTTCATCCAGTATCTTTTCATGGAAATATTCTTCTGAGCATTCTTGAATTTTACTCTACAAAGCAGTATCATGTTGATAACTTGGACGTTATTGAATTCTGGAAAATTAATTATTGAACTTGTTTTATTGGATTCTTATATCATTGTCATCATCCTCATTCTTATATTATGTTGAAAGTCATCTGTGGCCTGTTGTGCATAGATGGACTTGGTATGATTATGACCAGGGATTATTCGGTATAATCATGACCGTAATGTTATAAATGATGTGGTAAAAGTCCTCATTGGCCCATAGTGCATTGATAGACAATTGTTGGCATGATCATGACCATTGATAAATACACGAATATCCTTGGCCCGTAGTGCATGGATAATTTGTGGTTGTGATACTAATGAATATCATTGGCCGTAGTTCAGGGATGATGTGAATTATTTATTAAGCTGAGTCTCAGCGATAAAAGTGATGAAAACCCTTTTTAAATCATAAAAGATAGTAGATTTTATTCTCTACTTGACTCTTTTAATAGATTGCTTGTTCCGTGCAGGTTAAACTTGATGTTTGTTATATTTTATCAGTTTAACATTGTTGAAGACTAATGATAATTTATTCTACATTATCTTAGTCATAATATTTCTTACTGGGCTAGTTGAGCTCACCCTTTTCTTTCATTGTTCTCTTCAGGAAATGAGAACTTAGCCGGGACTAGTCGGGGAACAGAGTAACGGTCCAGATAATAGCATTAGTAGTCCTCACTATTCTGTTAAATAGTGTGACAATAAATGTAATGAGGACTCCATTGAGTGTGGATATTGTCTAGATGACAATTTTTATTAAAACTCTTAGATTATGTTATGTCATATTTTATACGACTGTTGTATAATTAAGTTATATTTATATTCTATACCATGTATTTGGCGACTCAGAATAGGTGATGTATACCTATTTTGGGGGCATCAAATGCTCTAAGTTGAGCTAGCTAGCTCAAAATTTTGATATTCATTTTCTTATGTTTTGGTTGGAAGATATTCACTGTTCTTTTTCTTCGTGTTTATAATATTATGGATTAATAAAACTTCTCATATTTAGACTGTTTCAAATGAAAAAAATAACAAAAATGAAAAACGTACATGCCACATAGATTATTAGGAATCTAATAATAAGAAGATTGCTTAATTAAGGGAGAGTTTGATTAGATCCATGATTAGATTCCACACACATCCACACGAGCACACACATACATATATGTATAGTATATACAAACAGCGCTATGGGTACTTTATTATTGTGAAGTATCATGAAATTTGAAAATTTGTTGTTACTTGTGTATTCCTATATAACCACAATAATTGTATATATATATATATATATATATATATATATATATATATATATATATATATATATTTTTCACACACACCACACGAGCACACACACATACATATATGTATAGTATATACAAATCCATGAGTACTACTGTTTTTGTGAAGTATCAAAAATTTTGAAAATTTGTCGCTACTTGTAATCATTGTGTTTTTATTCGTAAAGACCAATCAAGAGGATATTGTATTTACTTATAAAAAGATGTATGATGGAATGTTCAAGTGCACATGCCTATCATAATGGGAAGTTTAGATATTTTGATTATGTTGAATGGAAAGTCTTTGAGTTTGTTGGAGTTATGTAAAATGGGGATGAAGTTGGGGTTTGCAGGTGCTCTTATGTGATACCCCCAAAATAGGTATACATCACCTATTCTGAGTCGCCAAATACATGGTACAAAATACAAATACAAACTAATAATACAGCAGTCGTGTAAAATACGACAAAACATATGTTGTGAGTTTAAATACAAATATTGTCTTCTAGACAATATCCACTCTCAGAATAAGTCCTCATTACATTTATTGTCACACTATTTAACAGAATAGTGAGGACTACTATCTAATACTATCATCCGGACCATCACTCTATTCCCCGACTCATACCAGCAAGAAATATTATGACTAAGATAATGCATAATAAATTATTATTAGCCTTCAACAATGTTAAACTGATAAAATAAAATAGACATCAAGTTTAACTGCAGCGGATCAAACAATCCATTAAAAGAGTCAAGTAGAGAATTAAAATCTACTATCTTTTATGATTTAAAAAGTTTTTCATCACTTTTATCGCTGAGACTCAACTTAATAATTAATTCACATCATCCCTGCACTACGGCCAAGGATATTCATTAGGGTCACGACCAAAAATTTCATGCACTACGGGCCAAGGATATTTGTGTATTCATCAATGGTCATGATCATGCCAACAACTGTCCATCAATGCACTACGGCCAATGAGAACTTTTACCACATCACTTGTTACATTACAGTCATGATTACACCGAATAATCCCTGGTCATAATCATACCAAGTGCATCCATGCTCTACAGGCCACAAATGACTTTCAAGAATATAAACATGAGGATGATGACAATGATATAAGATTTCAATAAAACAAGTTCAAGAATTAAGATATTCAGGAACTAATAACGTCCAAATTGTCAACATGATACTTCTTTGTAAAGTAAAATTCAAGAATGCTCAGAAGAATATTTCCATGAAAAGATACTAGAAGAAGCGCAAATATCAAGGATATTCCACTAATTTCACGGAGTATAGAAGTCAAAATTTTAACCAACTGAGAATAATAAGGAATGGAATAACAACAGAAATCACCATGCATGCAGATTGCAGATGATGTGTTATTCCAATGAATAATAATAACGGAACCAGTCGTGAAAATCACACCAACAGGATGTTCCAAATGTAATAATAAAGAATGGAATAACAACAGAAATCACCATGCATGCGGTATTGCGCATAGACGAGTTATTCCAATGTAATAATAAAGAATGGAATAACAACAGAAATTACCATGCATGCGGTACTTGCAGATGTATTGTTTATTCCAATGTAATAATAAATACGAATAATAAAGACGGAACCCAGTCCTGTAAAATACACGATATGTGATATTCCAAATGTAATAATAAAGACAGAATAATAAAGATTTTAACCAGTCCTGTGTAAAACACACAGATGGATGTTCCAACGGAATAATAAAGATGTAATAATAGAAGAATGTCACCAAGTATAGGTATTCAGCAGATACAAAGTTATTCCAATGTAATAATAAAGAAATGGAATAATAGAAGTTCTCTTCTTGAATACAAAAGAATAATATCCCTTACCATAAAATAATACTTGATATTAGAGTAGTGAAGTAACAGAAAACTCTTCTTCTTTCTCTCTATAATTTCTCTCTCTAGAGTTCAGTGAATTCGTAAGAAAATAATGAAGGAATGAGCTTCTATTTATAGAAAAATGGAATGCATAGTAACTAACTCATGAACGGTCCAGATTGATTTACTTTAATCTGACGGTCCATATTTAAAGCAAAATCTTTTAAATAAAATATAATATATTCTATTTATATAAAAGATTTTTATTATGCAAACACTATGCAGTACTATGCAAACACTATGCATAATAAAATATAATATATTCTATTTATAGAATAATTTTAATAAAGTATTCTCGCTTTTATATAAAAGATGTTTCGCTTTATTTACGTTAATAATACTAATAAAACAAAACTTATAAATCAACAATAATTGAATCAAATAATGTGAGATACTATGCAAAGAATAATTGAACAAAACCGAGTGACTTCTCACATAAGCATTAATAATCAATACCGTAATGTGCTACTATGCAACCACACGTATTCATCGTACTTTTCTACCGAGTAGTTCAACAAGATTAATTCGGTAAAACTTCCCCGTTATTTTTAATAAAATATTTTTGTCGCTTTCTCAATCCGATAATAATTCCGTTAATGGAGTCCACTAATGATTGTACTGTCGCATTTGGATATTTCCCGACAAAAGAATATTCCCCACCAATCGAATATAATATGACAACTTGCATATTTTGCAAAATTTATAAATATTACCCACAACTATAACATTATATCATAATATTCAAAAATGATAATTATAGAAAATTCATCTTTATTCAAAAGTTGGGGTCTTACAACCTCCCTTCTTAAGAAATTTCGCCTCTCGAATTAGGGTACGCATCTTGTATGTCGAAGAGGTAAGGATACCTTGATTTCATTTCAGATTCTAATTCCCAGGTCATTTCCTCAAAATCGTGGTTCCTCCATAAAACTTTGACTTGAGGTATAACCTTGGAGCGTAGAATATGTTCCTTCATATCCAAGATTTGAACAGGAACCTCTTCATACGTTAAATCTTCCGCTATTTCGTCCGGTTCTAACTCAATAATGTGTTTCGGGTCTTTCACATATTTACGTAACATGGATATATGAAAAACGTTATGAACACGAGACATACAGGGCGGTAAAGCGAGTCTATAGGCTACAGTCCCTACTTGATCGAGGATTAAAAATGGCCCAATGAATCGAGGATTGAGCTTTCCTCTCTTTCTAAATCTCGTAACTCCTTTCTATGGAGCAACACGTAACAACACATGATCTCCAATATCGAATTCCACGTCCTTTCGATGAAGATCAGCATAACTCTTTTGTCGGTCTTGTGAGGTTTTTATACGTTGTCGGATCATTTGAATCTTTTCCGTAGTCATACGCATAACTCCTCCCCAACAACGTTGCTTCACCCACCTCATCCCAAAGATCTTCGAGAACAACACTTTCTTCCATACAACGCCTCGAATGGAGCCATGCCAATTCTTGCTTGATAACTGTTGTTGTATGAAAACTCTACCAACGGTAAGAACTTGTCCTAACTTCCCTTGCAATCAAGGACACAGAGTCTTAATAAATCTTCAAGAGTTTGAATAGTCCTCTCTGATTGTCCGTCCGTCTGAGAATGATATGCTGAACTAAATCGTAAATCCATGCCCATAGCTTTTTGCAAACTAACCCAAAATCGTGAAGTGAATCTTGGGTCTTGATCAAAAACTATGGATACTGGCATACCATGCAGTCTTATAATCTCGTTTATGTACATACGAGCAAGACGTTCAAGCATATAAGTTTCTAGTATTGGTAAGAAATGAGCAGACTTGGTCAATCTATCAACAATGACCCAAATTGCATCTTTGCCTTGAGAAACCTTGGGAAGACCAGTAACGAAATCCATGGTAATGTGCTTCCACTTCCATTCTGGAATTTCAAGTGGTTGCAATGGACCTTTTGGTACTTAATGCTCCGCCTTGACTCGTTGACAATTTAGACACCTTGAGATAAACAGCGCTATCTCTCTCTTCATATTGCTCCACCAAAATGTATGACGAAGATCACGATACATTTTGGTACTCCTGAGATGGATTGCAAACGCGGTGTGTTGTGCGCCCATCATGATTTTATACTTTAAGTCGGGATCGTTAGGAACACAAAGTCCGGAGTTGACTCAAGTATTCCTTCATCATCGATTCTTGCTTCGGCATAGCACCTTCTTGCACTTTCTTCCTCATACGCATCGCCTTCTCAGAGTCATGTAGTTTAAGCGACTTTAACTTTATCAATTAAAGTCAGTTCTACTCGTATATTCGCCATCATCACGTGGGTCCCTGGAGTCTTTATTTCTATCTCCATCCTTTGCAAGTCATACAAAATTGGCCTTTGCGTTGACAATATTGCACTCGTGCCCGCATATGATCTTCTACTCAATGCGCCGCCTACCACGCTTAAACTTTTCCAGATGGTATTGGATGGTATGATCATAATCTTTCAATAGTTCAAGTCAACGTCGTTGTCGCATGTTGAGTTCCTTTTGAGTAAAGAAATATTTGAGGCTTTTATGATCCGTAAAGATCTCCACTTTCTCCCCATACAAGTAATGCCTCCAAATCTTTAGTGCAAAGACAACAGTTGCCAACTCTAGATCATGAGTAGGATAATTCCTCTCATATTCTATGAGTTGTCGTGAGGCATAGGCTATGACTTTCCCATGTTGCATAAGAACACATCTTAACCCTTTGCTCAAGCATCACTATAGATGACAAATCCTCCGAACCGGATGGTATTGTCGAGCAGTCTTTGAAATGAGTCTCCTCTTGAGTTCTTGAAAACTCTTCTCACATTCCTCGCTCCAACCGAACTTTGTATCTTTCCGAGTCAGCTGAGTTAATGGAGTAGCGATTCGAGAAAATCCTTCTACGAATCTCCGATAATAACCAAATAAAGCCGAAAAGCTACGTGACTTGATCATCGATTTAGGTTGCTCCCAGCTTTGAATAGCTTCAATCTTTGGCTTTGGGTCAACGGATATTCCATGACTTAATACCGTGATGCCCAAGAAATGCTACTTCCTCGCCGAACTCGCATTTCTTCAACTTGGCATAAAGCTTATATTCACGAAGCTTTTGAAGTATCGGCCTCAAGTGTTTCTCATGATCTTCACGGGTTTTGGAATATATGAGGATGTCATCAAAAAAGACGACCACAAAGTGATCCAAATATTCCTTGAATACTCGGTTCATCATATCCATGAAGGTAGCAGGAGCATTAGTCAATCCAAAAGACATGACTAGGAATTCATAATGTCCGTACCGAGTTCTGAAAGTCGTCTTTGGAATATCATCAGTTCTAATCTTCAATTGGTGATATATGGAACGAAGATCAATCTTTGAAAAGAATTTGGCTCCTTGCAACTGGTCAAATAGGTCATTAATACGTGGCAATGGGTACCTATTTTTTATGGTGACATGATTCAACTCCCGATAATCAATACAAAGTCGCATACTCCCATCTTTCTTCTTCACGAATAGAATGAGCACCCCAAGGAGAAGTACTAGGGCGAATAAAGCCAATGTCTAACAATTCCTGCATTGGGTCTTTAACTCCTGAAGTTCAATAGAGCCATTTGATATGGGGCTTTGGAAATGGGTTTTGTAATCGTTCAAGGTCGATACAAAATTCAATTTCACGCCTGGGGTAGGCCAGAAGTTCTTCGAGAATACATCGTAAAATTCATTAACAATAGAAATATCATTCAAAACTGACGTATTTTTATTTAGATCCGTGACATGAGCTAAGAAAGCTTGACATCCGTTTTTTAATAAACGAATAACTTTATGGCTTGAGATGACAGTGATTGATTTTAATGGTTTGGTTGCTTGAATTCGCATAATAGGTTGGTTAGGAATATGAAAGCTAACAACCCTACGAAAATAATGAATTTTTGCATGATGTGTAGTTAACCAATCAATCCCTAGAATTACATCAAATGCAAGTATTTTCAATTAAATAAGATCGACAGGTAACGTGCGGTTGCCGATTTGAACTAAACAAGACTTATAAACCGTGGATGTAATGAAGGTTTCTCCCAACGGGGTTTCAACTGATAAATCAAAATCCAATTTCTCCGGAGTCAAATTTAAACGTTGAGCGCAAGTAGGAGAAATGAAAGAGTGGATAGAACCAGTATCAAACAAAGTATAAACTTCGCTAGAGTTTATGTTTAGCTTACCCGTGATGACTTCGTTCGAGTTCCTTGTTTTCTAGGAGGTCACAACAAACACTCTCCCTTGCACTAGCGGCTTTGACTTTTTTGGGACGGCCTTTGGTACCTCCATCCCAGCTGGACTTGTCTTCGGTGCACAACAAAATCGGGCTAGGTGACCTTCTCTTCCACAGTTGAAACATGACTTGGATGGCATCGCACAGTTGGGACTGATGTGTCCCTCTCCTCCACACTTGAAGCATATGATAGGTGGTCGTTCTCCTTCCTTAACGACAGGTGCTGATGTTGACATCTTTCCATCATTGTTGAATCTCCTCTTCTTGAAATGTCCATTCTTATTGTTTTGGCCATTATTACCACCAAAGTGGTTACCATTTCTGGCATGTTGATTCCCTCCACGCTTATTGTCACCGCTTCGATGACTGTTATCACTGGTATTATCATTTTGCCGGCTGCTCTCCTTTGGTTGGTTTAACTCATTATCGCGCTCCAATAACTGAGCCCTATTAACAACATCTGAATACAAACACAGTTAATGAGAGATAAGATATTGATGTATCTCTGGTTTCAAACCTCTTAAAAACATTCGCGTCATTCTCTCCTCATTATCAACCAAATGGGACGCAAACCGAGATAACTCGGCGAACTTGGCTTCGTACTGCGACACGGTCATGTTTTTCTGCTCTAGCTTGATGAACTCTACCTCTTTCATATGACGAATACTTTCGAGAAAGTACTTGTCGTTGAACAGTTCCTGGAACTTCTCCCAAGACATCTTCAGTGCGGCAGGTTGAGTACGTTTTACAGATTCCCATCAGTAATCTGCCTCTGCACGCAACATGAAGGTGGCAAAGGGAACCTTTTGCTCCTCGGAGCATCCCAAGACATCAAATATCTTGTTGATCTGTTTAATCCACGTCTCCGCCTTAAGTGGTTTTGGCTCTCCAAAGAACTCCGGTGTTCCTAGTTCCTTAAACTGCTTGGCGGTGACCATCCGAGAGTTGCCAGTGTTTCCACCTGCATTTCGGACAGGAGCCGCTCTCGCCTGATGTTGCATGAATTGCATGAAACCTCGGAACTATGGGGTAAATTATGAAATTCTAAAAATTATGGGGTAAAGTGTCATTGGCTGTACCAGAGTAGCGCCGGGGCGCTAGTTAGTGAAGGAATCCCAGCGCTACTGTGACGCCCCCAAAACAGGTATACATCACCCATCTTGAGTCGCCAGAACATGGTACATAAATTCAAATAAATCTTAATTATACAACAGTCGTGTAAAATACGACAAAACATAGCTGAGAGTTTAAACAAGAATATTGTTATCTAGACAATATCCACACTCAATGGTGTCCTCATTACAATTATTATCACATTATTCCATAGAATAGTGAGGACTACTAAAGCCATTTATCTAGGACCATCACTCCATTCCCCGACTCGTCCCAGCTATATTCTCATTTCCTGAAGAGAATAATGAAAGAAAGAGTGAGCTCAACTAGCCCAGTAAGAAATATTATGACTAAGATAATGCAGAATAAATTATCCTTAGCCTTCAATAGTATAACAACTGATAGAATATAATAGACAACAAGTTTTAGATAAACAACTGCAACGTAAATAAGCAATCCATTAGAAGAGTCAAGTAGAGCATAAAATCTACTATCTTCTATGATTTAAAAAGTTTTTCATCAACTTTATCGCTGAGACTCAGCTTAATAAATAAAATCGAATCATCCCTGCACCACGGCCAAGGATATTCATGTAATCATCAATAGTCATGATTATACCGAATAATCCCTGGTCATAATCATACCAACAACTGTCCTCCAATGAACTACTGGCCAATGAGGACTTTTACCACATCATTCGTCACATTACGATCATGATTATACCGAATAATCCCTGGTCATAGTCATACCAAGTCCATCTATGCACGTAAGCCAAAGATGACTTTAATCACAATATAAGTAGGAGGATGATGACAATGACATAATAATTCAATAAAACAAGTTCAAGGATAAATTTTAAAGATTTATAATTTAATTTATCCAGAAATCAATAACGTCCAAATTTTCAACATGATATTGCTTTGTAGAGTAAAATTCAAGAATAGTATTCATGTACCAAAAATAATTTGGACAGAAAATAAATATATTTTTTGGGTGAATAGTACCCCGTGAATAGTACTTCGGGAATAGTACCCCGTGAATAGTACCCCGACACGAAAAGTGTCTCGAATACCCAAGTGAATGATACCAGAGTGAATAGTAATTGGGTGAATAGTAACCCGTGAATAGTAACTCGTGAATAGTACCCCAACACGAAAAATATCTCGAATACCCGAGTGAATAATACCAGAGTGAATAGTAACTGGGTGAATAGTAACTCGTAAAAAAAATACCAAAGAAAATGATATTCCATGACGAGTACAAAAGAAATGATATCTCAGATGAGTATAATAGAATATACGAAACTGCAAATGGATTTTCACCCGCCATGCGGTAATCCACGTAGACAGATCATTTTCACAATTTAATAAAGAATGAATACGAAGGATCATTCACCATGCATGTGGTAATCCACATAGACATGTTATTCCAACAGAATAATAAAGAATGGAATAACAGAAGAATTCACCAATCATGCGGTAGTCCGCGTAGATAGGTTATTCCAACAGAATAATAAAGAATGGAATAACAGAAGAATTCACCATGCATGCGGTAGTCCGCGTAGATAGGTTATTCCAACAGAATAATAAAGAATGGAATAACAGAAGAATTCACCATGCATGCGATAGAATCGCATGCATGCACGTTTATTCCAATGAATAATAATAAAGAATGGAACCAGGTCATGCGTAATCCGCACAGACAGGATATTCCAACAGAATAATAAATAATGGAATAACAACAAAATTCACCATGCATGCGATAGACCACACAGAACGGTTATTCCAACAGAATAATAAAGAATGGAACCAGGTCATGCGTAATCCACACAGACAGGATATTCTAATGGAGAAGATTTTCCAAGCATGAACCGATTTTCAAATGGAGAAGATTACTATCATATTCATTCTAATCAGGTGCACTTTTGACGCTTTCAAAGTCGGGTTCTCATCACCCTATTATTTTTTGCCAAAATCAATTATTAAGTGACGTATAAAATACGACACACACATCTTAGGTCCTCAATACAATTATCTGTTGCATGTTATGCCGTTTTATAATGTATTGAAAAACTTCGACAGTCTCGGACCATCACACTATTTTCCTATTATCCCCGCTCGACCCAACTACACTCTTATTACTTGAAAGGAATTGTGAAGCAAAGGGTGAGCACAAATAGCCCAGTAAAGAATATCATGACTAAAGATAATTAAATTATCAATAGCTTTATTCAATAATAAATCAAAGATTTAGAACATATGGTAGATGATAAAACTTTTCAACCATAGTTGCAGCGGAACGAGCAATCCATTAGAAGAGTCAAATAGACCATCAGGTCTATTATCTTCTCCATGTTAAAAGTCCACCAATAATGTTTTATCCCTATAACTTCAATCAACAATTCCTGTCCACAATCATATGAATAACTCATAATCATAATTGTGATTCTAAATTCCTCTTTGCACCCAGGACGAAGATAATTTTCATCACCTATCTTCACCTGAAACATCAAAAATCATGGTTATACCAAATCACAATTCTTGCTCATAATCATACTAATAAATTCATCTTTGCACTACGACCAAAGATATTCATTAACAATTTATTCTTTGCACTACAGGCCAAAGACATACAACTGTATTTTAGAAGAGTCAAGTAGAGCATGATATCTACTATCTTTTACAAATTAAAAGTATATAATCAATATTTTATAGCTGAGACTCAGCTTAATAAATAATCCACATCATCGTATCATCCCTGCACTATGGCCTAGGATATTCATGTAATCATCAATGGTCATGATTATACCGAATAATTCATAGTTATAATCATACCAATAACTGTCCATCAATGCACTACGAGCCAATGAGGACTTTTACCACATCATCTATAACATTACAGGTCATGATTATACCGAATGATCCCTGGTCATAATCATACCAATAAACAGTTCATCTATGCACACAAGCCAAAGATACTCATCAATCAATAGTTCATCTTTGTACGTAAGCCAAATATGTTAACGTGAGCTTTCAGTTTAAATTTCATGGTCATCGGAGTTATAGAACTCCAGTTATAGCGTTTTTCGTCGAAAAAACCTAAATATTGAAACAGTCATAACTTGCTCATTTTAAGTCAGAATGAGCTCATTTTTGGACAGGAGGTACTTTATACCATACATTTCCATGTCCCAAAAGGCCGGAATTTTTCTCACAAATTAAATGGCCGAAACAACCCTTACAAAATTTTGGGCAGTAGCTTTTTCTCCTTTTTAACTTTTTCGTGCTTTGTTAAAAATAGTCCATACAAAAATCTACAACTCCTCTTCAATGATTCCACTTGAAGATGTTAGAAAACTTATCATAATATCCTCTCAAATTTTTCTAGAATTTTTGAATGTCCGAAAAATTACAAAATTACAAATGGATTTTCGCCCGCCATGCGGTAATCCACGTAGACAGATCATTTCCACAATTTAATAAGTAATAAATACAAATGATCATTCACCATGCATGTGGTAATCCACATAGACAGGTTATTCCAACAGAATAATAAAGAATGAAATAACAGAAGAATTCACCATGCATGTGGTAATCCACATAGACAAGTTATTCCAACAAAATAATAAAGAATGGAATAATAGAAGAATTCACCATGCATGCGATAGACCGCACAAACAGGTTATTCCAACAGAATAATAAAGAATGGAACCAGGTCATGTGTAATCTGCACAGACAGGATATTCCAACAGAATAATAAAGAATAGAATAACAACAAAATTCACCATGCATGTGATAGACCACACAAACATGTTATTCCAACAGAATAATAAAGAATGGAACCGTGTCATGCAGAATCCGCGATGTATGTGATATTCCAACGTATAATAAATAATGGAACTGTGTCATGCGTAATCGCATGCATGATATGATATTCCAACATAATAATAAAGAATGGAATAACAGAAGAATTTCACCATATATGCGGTACTTCGCATAGACAGGTTATTCCAACATAATAATAAAGAATGAAATAATAGAAGGATTTCAACATGTATGCAGTACTTCGCATAGACAGGTTATTCTAACATAATAATAAAGAATGGAACAATAGAAGCTCTCTTCATGAATACGAAAGAAATAATACCCCTTACAATAATAATAATATCTCTTACCTTAGAAGAAACTGGATACTGGAATAGTGAGGTAGCAGACTTCTCTTCTTCTTTCTCTTTATAATTTCTCTCTATAATAATTACTCTATAGCTTTAGTGAATTGGTGAGAAATGAAGGAAGAATGAGCTTCTATTTATAGGAAAATATAGTTTCGATAATTGCACGTTTTGGGGTTCAAATTATTATAGTATAATACCTTCCTCTTTTTCTTTATTTTTAATTTAGTCCTGCAAGTATTATCAAACTTGCACCACCTCCCCTAATAGTAAATAATGTGAATCAATAGTTCAATCATGTGAATCAATGGTTATAATTAGAACTGAGCAAAAAACGGGTATAACCGAACCGAAATAATTTAACTAATTTTTTTTAATAATTCGGTTATGACCAAAATTATTTACGGTTTTCGGTTAGTTTGTACGGGTATCATTTTTGGGTTATTCGGTTTAACCGAATAAAGTTTTACAAAATTGAGATAACAATATAACCGAACAAATCTTGTGGACTACTTGTCTTTTTAGTTTCTACTAAATAAAGCTGATGCCTCTACTACTACTCTACTACTCTGCTTTATATCATAAAGTTACTTTTAGAGTTTTAGTAAAGTAACCCATACTCTCTCAGATCATACTTCAAAATTGAACACAATCATCTTCATACTCTCTCAGATCTAGTGCCCCATACTCTCTCAGATCTCCAAATTGAACAAAGTCATCTTCATTCTTCAAAATCAAATGCTCCACAGCAACTCACAGAATTACTCACTCCTCTCTTTGACAATATTACAGAGACACATACTACAAGAAGAAGCTCAAATTCTCTCTCGTCCCCACATCCCTGTGTACAAATCAAAATATCAAAACCCACCAAATTAATAACCCACCACCAAACCAAATTCCTCCGAAAAGTTGGTTCTTGTACAATGAAATATTTCTCGGGATGATGAGGAAAGCATACCTTCTCCGTCCACAGGGGTTTGGAGCTATGGAATCAACAACAACACCCCCACCATATTCATCATCACCAAGAAGAAGCAGACTCATGGGTCCCAAGGGTCGTGGGCTCCGGCTCTGCCATCATCCGATCTAGAAAATTCGATCTGTTTTCAACATTAACTGCAATAACTAATAAAATAGAAAATTTGTTTCAATCTCACTGCATGTGACTCTTCAATTTTGGTATGGATAACATTAGAGTCGATTTATGCATTTTGTGGAATCATAATTTTGGGTCAATTTTGTTTCAATCTCACTGCATGTTATTTTTGCTTCAAAATTCTGGTAAATTTTATTTCAATTTTAGAATCAGAATCAATTTTGTTTCAATCTCACTGCATGTTATTTTTGTCCAACATTAATTTCAAAGTTGTTCTAAGATTATTCAAAATACCGAATTTATAATTCTAGATTCGATTATTCTTGCTATTACCAAAATTCGGTTATTAGTTCGGATATTGAAAATAGAATATTTCGGTTTTTGGTTATAAATCAATAGCTTATTCGATTCTTAAGTTATAACCGAATGATCACCCTAGTTATAGTTATGTGAAAATATGAATTACGATATAAGACTCCATCTATACCTCCATTTTTAACTTAGTCATGCAAGTATTATCAATCATGCACCAACTCCCCTAATAGTATAAGAATGTGAATCAATAGTACACACATGTGAACAAATAGTTATAATCATGTGAATTAATAGCAATTAATTGCTCATTTACCCGATTAATTACCTGGTTGGTCAATATAACTTCCAGACATCAAATACTATCGAAATAAATGTCAATTTTCACCAACACTAACAATCCCAACACAATGGAAATATTTTTCTCAAAACTTTCATTTTTGAAATTTCAAAGTTTGACTTTTTTGAAAAAGTCATCGCTGATTTTTTTTTGACCAAAAAGTCAACCCCGACAAATTTTGTGTTTATAGTCTATTTTTACTAATTTCATCGTTTCAGACTCAAATATCATGTCCGTGTCTCCAAATTCAACTCTGAACTCAAATTTGATTTTTAATAACATTTATTCATTATTATTATAATTTGCAATATTTAACAACTAGGTCGTTCCCAGCAAAGTGGGGGCTTTCCGATAAGGATTTCTCCTTATTGGCGCGTAATTAGGTGACCAAACCTCTCCTTGACAGAACTTCTAGACATTGTCAATATTGTAAATAATAATATGAATAACTTTGTCGTCTCAATTATTGATTTAATAATATAACATATTATACAAATGATACTGTGACAATAATTGAATCAATAATATGAGAGATATGATGCAAAGAATTCTCGTAGCAATAATTGAGTATAACCGAGTGACTTCTCACATAAGCATCAATAATCAATACCGTGTGCTACTACTTGCAACCACACGCCAGACATCGTATTTTTACTACCGGGTAGTTCAACAGTTTTAACGGTAACATTTTTGCTGTTATTTTTATAAAAAAGATAATTATGTCATTTTCTAAATACGACAATACTTCCGTTGTGGGGTCCACCAATTATTATGTCGTCCTACGGATATTCCCCGACAAAAAGAATATTTTCCAACCAAACGAATATTTTATAACAACGTGCATACTTTGAAAAATTTTCACATATCACCCTTAACTTTAACCTTTTATCAATTTAACCATTTACTAAATAGAATAATTATAAGAAAATTGAATACTTTCATTTCATAAAATCCGGGCTCTCACAATTTCTCCTTATTGGCACGCAATTAGGTGACCAAACCTCTCCTTGACAGAACTTCTAGACATTGTCAATATTGTAAATAATAATATGAATAACTTTGTCGTCTCAATTATTGATTTAATAATATAACATATTATTCAGATGACACTGTGACAATAATTGAATCAATAATATGAGAAATATGATGCAAAATTCATCGTAGCAATAATTGAGTATAACCGAGTGACTTCTTACGTAAGCATTAATAATCAATACCGTGTAGTGCTACTACGCAACCACGCCAGACATCGTATTTTTTTACTACCGGGTAGTTCAACAGCTTTAATTAAGAATACTTTCAACAAGTTATTTTTATAAAAAAGATAATTATGTCGTTTTCTAAATACGACAATACTTCCGTTGTGGGGTCCACCAATTATTGTGCCGTCCTACGGATATTCCCCGACAAAAAGAATATTCCCCAACCAAACGAATATTTTATAACAACGTGCATACTTTGAAAAATTTTCACATATCACCCTTAACTTTAACCTTTTATCAATTTAACCATTTACTAAATAGAATAATTATAAGAAAATTGAATACTTTCATTTCATAAAATTCGGGGTCTCACAATTTCTCCTTATTGGCGCGCAATTAGGTGATCAAACCTCTCCTTGACAGAACTTCTAGACATTGTCAATATTGTAAATAATAATATGAATAACTTTGTCGTTTCAATAATTGATTTAATAATATAACATATTATTCAGATGACACTGTGACAATAATTGAATCAATAATATGAGAAATATGATGCAGCAATTACTGTAGCAATAATTGAGTATAACTGAGTGACTTCTTACGTAAGTATTAATAATCAATACCGTGTGCTACTATGCAACCACGCGTATTATTGTACTTTTAC
This sequence comes from Panax ginseng, assembly GCA_020205605.1. Classification (NCBI taxonomy): domain Eukaryota; kingdom Viridiplantae; phylum Streptophyta; class Magnoliopsida; order Apiales; family Araliaceae; genus Panax; species Panax ginseng. Next base: position 49,555,426 of record CM035132.1, read on the forward strand.
TACCGAGTTGTTCAACAGTTTTAAAGGTAACACTTTCGCCGTTATTTTTTATAAAAAGATAATTCTGTCATTTTTTACTACGACAATACTTTCGTTGTGGGGTCCACCAATGATTGTGCCATCGTACGGATATTCCCCGACAAAAAGAATATTTCCTAACCAAACGAATATTTTATAACAACTTGCTTACTTTGCAAAATTTATAAATATTACCTACAACTATAACATTATATCAAATCCACACCATAATATTAAAAAAAATATTTCGAGAAATTTAAATCTTTATTCATAAAATTTAGGGTCCCACAGCTGGGGCATTGAGAGGCAAAAGGAGTTCGTCGAATTTGGGCACAACTAAGGAAAAAGAGCTGAATTCAACTCTGAATAGGATTTTGTTGGAGGTTTATGTGGAGGAGACCTAAAGCTATAAATAGGGAGGAGGCTTTTTATAAAAACACACACAGAGATTGACTAAAATAGCTGAGAAGAGAGATTGAAGATTGCAGAGCATCATAACGAATTCAGATTGGAGAGCTTTTACAAAGTTTTTTCTTTTCTTTCTTATTCAGTTTTGTAATTTATTTGTGATGGCTTACATGAGATTTTTGGTTTAATTTTTAGTATGAACCAATTTTTCCAATTAAGACTACAATGGAACCGATTTTTAGCATGAACCAATTTTTCCAATTTCTCCTTGCTCTAGTTTTCTTCTGGATGCTCTTCTTATCTCCTTATTCTGGTCTTTTTCTTCGCTGCTTGTGGTTTCTCTTTCTTGCTCTTCTTCTTTGCTACTTGTGGTCTTCTTTGTTGTTGTTTCTTCTTTGTTGCTTTTGGTCTTCTTTATTGCTTCTGAATTTATTGACAGAGAATGAAGGGAAATGGGTGAGTTTGTTACGGCGGAAAAGGCAACATAACTACTTTTTTAAGTCAAATCGTATTCTATACGGTCAAACTGTATAAAATACGTGTCTGGCCTGAAATGTAGGTATTTCGACCAATTTTGGCAGGATTCTAAAATTGTGGGCTAAATTGTATCAAATTAAGCACTTTGATATAGTAAAGTGTATACTCAAATTCTTTGAGGGCCGAATTATGAATTTGATGATAGTTGATGTAACAGAAGTATAATTAGCCCTTTTTAATGATGTAGCTGTAAATTGGAGTTCAATTTCAATATAATAAAAATAATTTAACCCTATCCTAAGCCTATGATTGTGAAAACTACATGAAGGTCTTACCAATTCCTAACCTTTAGTTTCCTTTCATAACAACTTTCTTTAATTAGTCGATGAGGTCTTAGTATAGTAGTTAAGACTGAGGTACTATGCCCTTTAGGTCTCAGGTACGATGTCAAGAGTTCAATTTTCACGTAGGTGAATTTATTTCTTCTATTATAGGAAGCTTGTTTCCTCATTATGTGAGGGTTATTTTTGAGTTTATTTCCTAAGAATCGAAGATCAACTTGTAATTAATTAAAAATATTTAATAAACTAACTTGATTAATCATCACACACAATTAATCTAATCTAAATCAACCTATGATTTAATCTGTAAACATGTTATAATTAACATAAATTGACTCATAAATCATGCATGTGACATGAAAATTAGACACGAGTATTTTATAATTTCACATATTTGTATTTAACCCCCAATAAAGGGTCAAAATATAAATAGATAAAATTATAAAATACTCATGTCCAATTTTCATATCCAATTATCATGTCTGTATAGAAGAGCTCATAATGTAATTCAACTCCACACTTATTTAGTAGGGTTATTTACACTTCCTAGTACATTTTTAGAAAAAAATTACAACAAAAGTGCATCCAAAAAATATTTACAGAATTAATACATTGTTAATATTTTATTTATAAAATTAGTGCATTTGGTATCCCTTTAATTTAGGTGGGTGTTTTAATGGGTTGTTGATGTGGCAAAATAAGTTCTGTAATGGTAACTGTTCTCGGCTGGTTGCCTAATCTGTGATAATTTGAATTGCATGTCTTTCCCCTTTGTCGTTTCTCTCTCTTTTTTACTGAAGGCTTCTTTAGTTGGAAACCCTTATTTTCTAATTTGGGAACTTGGAAACCAAATTTCTCTTCTTCTCTTTTTGATTTCGCTTACGTTTTTTTTTCGCTCCTCGCTTGCTGTTGATTTCTGTTGTCGCCACCGTCTCATTCCGGTCTTGCTTAAGTGCTTCGCATCTGCACTTACCATTGGTACATTCTTTTGCCTATTTTTCGCCGCTCAATTTTTAATGACATGGACTTATCAATGATCGCATGCGTCATTTGTTTTATAAGTAGTCGTAAAAAACCTTGGCGCCAACATTTCCTGCCAAATTCTGGGAGGCAAATTAATCAGAATGACCGATCAATGATCGCGTCGCAATCGCTAATAGTGAATAGCGACTGGATTAAATAATGGTCACAGATATCGGTCGCTATTACTACTATCTGTGACTGCATGTGCGGTCGTTGATACTGTTGGTCGCTGATAGGCTTTTTTCTTGTAGTGTCAGTGCGCCGCCGCTTTGTTTCTAAGTTTCCAAACGCCGCTGCTTCGTTTGGTTCGTTTGTGGTCATCGCCACTGCTTTGTTTGGTTATTGTTATATTCTAATTTGGTTACTAAGTACTTTTTGACAACATGGAGGTTGATTAAATTGGTTTTGGAAACCTGTTGTTGGTTGATTTCACAATCAAAGAAAACGTGCAAGTATACACGGTCAACAAGTAATAGAGTGATAAGATAGAGTGTCGATAACACAGAGAATTCTAATTAATAAATTCCAACTACTAGCACTATATCAATTCAATTTTATTTAAACAACCATAAATTGTGATTTTTCAATTTAAGAAAACTAAATTTAATAATTAAAAGAGATTAGTCTAAAAGAAAGCAAATAAACAAAACTAAGATTTGATTAAATTCAGATCAATAAGGATTAAGACTCCAATATCTCCAATTATGAACTATAAAGCAATTATCCAATTATCCCAATTATTATGCCTACTGAATTGTTAACAGGAATTCTCAATTGCCAAAAGCCCTTTTCCAAGTGATCAATTGCCTTCTATTTAATCCAGATTAATCTTGATATATTCCTATGCAAAACAATTGAATTAAACTCCTTTCAATCCCAATTCCTTATGTGTTTTACATGCGGTGAATGTATATTTCCATCCAATTCACAAACCTAATTATTCATCGTGCAAATTACTAAGTCACATGTCATCATGCCTAGTTCTAACCCTAGAATTCCTCTCTCAATTCCTTCTAGAGTAACAAGGTAATTATTGGTCAGATAATTAATCAATAAATGCAAAGCAAGATGAACGATTCACTTCAACATAAATAATTGAAATAAATTGAATAACTAATTAATAGCCATAAAAGGTTAAATTGAAATCTTAATTAAAGAAATTAGTTCATACCAGAAATTAAAACCAACAATCTTTGAAAAATCATCCTTAAAGAATTACACAATTTGAAAGACTGAAGAAGAAGAAGAAGAAAAACTTTAAGTGAAATTATGCAAATTCTCCTCTTGACTCCTTAATCAGCCTCCAATTGTGTAGATTAGATCCCCTTTCTCAATTAAAATTGCCTTTATATACTCCATTTGTCCAAGCTCTAGCAATCCAAGTCCAATTCGAATTATCACATAACCACCCCTTTAATGCAAGTCAACCAACCAGACCAAACACGCTACCTTTGGTCAACCATCGACACTACCAAAGACCCTTGCCACCGGATAAGATAGTTTAAGCGCCCGTGCACAGTGGGTTGATATATTTACCATAATGCCATTATACGCTTGAAATTCCCAGAATTGCCCCTACGATCCCCAAATCAAAAAAAACAAAACATAAACACAAAGAAAATGCTACTAAAGGACTCGAGAATACACAAATTTAAGCCCAAGTATATCCGATTCATGGGTATATTACCCAATCATCAAACACCCCCAAACTTAAATCATTGCGTGTCCTCAAGTAACAAAACACAACAACACGAAAAACTAAACATCATGCAAATGCAAACTATCTAAATGATCTTAATTCCAGCAATTCAATAGCTCACGTATATCCATAGGCCTCAGAAAAATCACAAAAACATGCTAATACATCATGTTAAAGTAGATCAATAATATCCCAACAATCAATGAATCTAAATCTATTATTACTAATATTGTGAGTGTGTGTTTAACAACCATGCTAACCAATGAAAAGAAAAATAAGAAAGATAATAAATTTCTTAACAGGCATCATACAGTTTAAACTCGAGAACTCATCAAATAAACTTGATTCAACTGAAATTAAACAATCACCAAAGTCCAGGGATCAAAATGTTATACTTATTCTTTTTTATAACAGGGGCTTTTTGCACTTTTCCTGCTTTATTATATATTTTTTCTTTCTTTCTTTCTTTTTTTTTACTTCATGACTATGCATTGTCTTATTCCCTTAGGCTTTTCAATGTTACCTTAACGAGCTTTCGACCAACGACTCCCAAGCCATTAAGACCTTAGGACGCTAGGTGTAGAGACAATCCCCTCGAGCTTACTTACTCAAGTAACAAAGGCCACAAAACTAGACAAACATGCCACGGTGTTTTTTTTAAAACTTATATATTCCAAATATTTTTCCCCTAAACTTGAGTTTATGCCTAAATTCAGTCTTCACTAGCTATTCAAATTGTTTCTTCATTTCACTAGTATTCCTCCTTTAGAAGTCTATTATCTATCCATTTAACCTATCATAGCCAACATGGTCATTTTTTAAAACGTGCTATCCTTATAATACCAGTGTCAAACAGATAAAGATTTAAATCATGTCAAGAAAATCATATCACTAGCTCAACAATCCTTACTAAACTTGTTCATGCAATTTTAATTTCATCATTGGCCCCAAACATACGTACTCTCAAAAGCTGGAATTAACATGCAAACCTAAATTCAACATTTAACCAATAAACACAATTCAAATTATCCACAGACTATTAACAATAACAATAAAAATTACCCTTAAACTTATCTAGAGCAATGTCCTCATGCGAAAAATAAAACAAAAGAAAAAAAAGGACTTCCCTGACGAGCTTATGGCTCGGGTGGAGCATCATCATCCTCGCTCATCTCTAGATCGGAAGAGGAAAACACAGGCAGAATAGGAGCAGTGGGAAACTGGTTAAGATTAACGCCTGGGAACAGCTGGGCGTTCATAGCATTTTGAGCAGCAAACTGGTCGATCAAATATTTATAGATCACATCTTGACGTTCAGACAGGTGGACATTCTGGGATTCAAGATTGTAGAACCAACCATCTATCTCACGCTAGACCGCTTCAGGAACCACACCACGGTGAGCTGTGGAGGAAGGGCCATAAGTAGGTGGAGCTTGAGGTGGTGGAGCTTGTGTAGCTTCAACTTGGGGAATTATGAAACCCAATCCCCTAGGGTGGTTCTCCCCACCTGTCCACACTTTATACCTGCTGATCAACTTGTGGTCCAAAACGGGCATTGGCATTTGAATCATCTCATCTAATTTCCATTTGACTCCAAACTTAGCACACAAAACACAGATGAGAGACGGATGTGGTAACCCTCCTGTGGTCCCTCCTCGGGATGCTCGGAGAATAGACTACTGAATAAGGTGGCCCACATCAATTTTTAGGCCTTGAATAATTAAATATAGCAAAACAGCCCTCTCTTTGGTGACATGGCTCACATGTGTGCATGGCATAAGTTTAGAATAAATGAAAGCATACCACGTCTTTCCATATAGACTGAGGTTAGAGAGTGGAAAGGTCATGTTGACACATTCATGCAATGTTCATGTGGTGCTCGGTTGGCAAAGCTCGCGAATTATCTTCTCATAGTCTGGTCCATCTCTCACAAGACGTGCATATTCATCGTTCAGTCCCTCTAATGGCAGTTGATAGCACCCGTTAATGTCTTCTTCGCCTATTTCAACAGTTGTGCCCCTCACAAAGACCCCATAATGGTAGTGCTCGGGCACGTTGGCATAGAACTCTTTTACAACCGCAATCACGGCTGGATCGGGCTACTCGGTGAGTGTGAACCAATTCCTCTCAGCTATCATAACTGCCATTTCTCCATCTTTTGATTGATCGGGTCTCAAACCGCGTTCGGGGACCAACAAGCGGGTAGCCATGCGGTTATAGCGTTCTTAAGCCATGAGACCATTTAAACGCCTTATCAAAAATTTGGGGGTGGAGTCGAGGTGGACCCTGAACCTTCGTCGCGTTGTCTCTTGGATGCCATTATACAATTCTGCAAAAATTTGCATCAATAAGTATTAGAGTTGGGCAAAAATCGAAGAGGAACATATGTACAAATATCACTACCCCCAAACTTTCATATAGGTGCACGGTGAGTACATGATTGGGGTTAATAGGATACATATATTCGCAGAGAAATTGTATCAAGTAGCCACATTGCAGAGCATAATGGTCAAAGAAATTCATGATATGCCCAAAAAATAAAGAATTTGACGTATAATAATTATATGGCAATCGAGGGCATACAATCATGACTTGAATAACGCAACACATTGATACCGGAAACTCAGATGAGCATGTAAATTACTGAACATAGATCGCCACAGGAGTAGAGAAAGAGATATACATGCCTTAAGAAGTGAAATTTTAATTAAAGTTCATTGAGGCAATACGCCAAACACCTTGTAGGCGTGGTGTAAATCTCTATATATTCACACATAGGGGTACATCATATATACACTCATTCAACCGCTAGTATCAACATCATCCACATGACCCACTTCAGACTAAAAATAGTCCATAAGAGTTGATAAATTCGACTGACATGCATAAGTGTAAAAGATTGTAATGATAATAAGAAGAATTTGGGCATCTAATAATTAAATTGAATGTACTAGATACCTTTAATTCATGGCGCGATACAAGAAGATGTAAGATGAATGTGGGGGTACACATATCTTTTACTTGGAGAGATTGAACTGAACGTAGATATGGAGCGGAAGTGTGCAAATTACCAAGTGAGGATGCAATATGTCGTGCAAAATATATATGAGATATTAGATATGCAACTACAGGGATAGACTTTAAACTTCAAACGTGCGTATGTGTGGTAGATCAATTAGAATTCAAAAAGGAGTGAGAGTTATGGGGTTGAGGAGTTCGTGTTAAACAAAACGCTCATCTTCATAATCAACCCCCCAATATCAGGCGCTGGGTTTCTAATTGGACAGAGCGCTTGGGTGCTAGGGGTCGAGGATTTCATATCGTTTCAATGGGCAAGGCTGGGTATGATTTCAGAAGAGCGCCGGTACTGGGTAAAGGGAATTGTGACAAGCCCTCGATGTTTGTATACCGAAGTTATATAGGAAATGTAGCGTCGAGGCGCTGCATGTCAAGGATTGTTGAATGGGCCAAGCGTCGGGGTGCTCTCCTCACTCTTCTCTTGTGGCCATGTTCTGAACTCTCAACATGCACTGCATAGACATGATACAGAAAGACTGTTAGGCGGAGCATATATTAACCAATAATAAAAAGAATGAAACTGAGTACACAGCAAATATACTAAATGAAGAAAAATGAAAACATATTAAACTAAAATTTGTTGGGTTGCCTCCCTAAAGCGCTTGGTTTTAAGTCGTCAGCCCGACTTTCCTGTTATGCTCAGTTGTCCACTGGGTCAAAGAGGTACATGACTGTTGATTGACGTTCAATGGGTCCACTCCAGTAATGTTTCAATCGTTGACCGTTGACCTTAAATTTGTGTTTTGAATTCAGTTCTTCGACTTCAATGTTTCCGTGTGGAGCGACAGATATTATCACGAACGGCCCGGACCATCGAGATTTCAATTTCCCTGGGAATAAACGCAATCGTGAGTTAAAAAGCAGGACTTGTTGTCCCAGTTCAAATGTCTGATCAAGAATTTTCTTATCATGCCAGGCTTTAACTTTCTCATAGTAGAGTTTTGCGTTCTCATAGGCATTGAACCGGAATTCGTCCATCTCATTCAATTGCATCAACCTTTTCTCACCCACTGCTTGTAGATCAAAATTAAGTTTCCGAATGGCCCAGTGTGCACTGTGTTCTAGTTCAACCAGGAGATGACACGCCTTTCCATAGACCATTCGATAAGGTGACATGTCGATCGGATTCTTATATGTTTTTCGATATGCCCATAGAGCATCGTCAAGACGCAATGACCAATCTTTTTGTGACGGATTGACCACCTTTTCTAGAATTTACTTGACCTCCCTATTCGAGACCTCTGCTTGATCATTCGTTTGTGGATGATATGTGGCAGCAATTTTATGACGAACCCCATACTTTGTGAGCAACTTTGTAAACTTTTTATTGCATAAGTGAGTTCCCTCATCACTTATTATTGCCCTCGGCGTCCCAAAACGTGTGAAGATGTTTTTCTTTAAGAATCGGAGAACAACGTTGGCATCATTCATGGGTAAAGTTGCGGCTTCTACCCATTTGGAAACATAATCGACCGCCAATAGAATGTATTGATTATTAAAGGAAGATGGGAAAGGTCCCATAAAGTCGATTCCCCATACGTCGAATAGTTCAACCTCCAAAATTGTGTTGAGTGGCATTTCATTGCACTTGGAGATATTACCTACTCGGTGGCACCGATCACACTTCAGTACATAAAGGTACGCATCTTTGAACAGAGAAGGCCAGAAAAATCCCAATTGTAACACTTTTGCGGCTGTACGATCACCAGAATAATGACCTCCGTAATCTGAAGAGTGGCAATAGCCTAATATGCTGTCCATTTCTTCATGTGGCACACATCTTCTAATCATTTGATTTGCACAAGCCTTAAATAGAAATGGTTCATCCCAATAGTATTGCTTCACATCGTGGAGGAACTTCTTACGTTGCTGGGAGTTCAAGTCCGGTGGTAACACCTTACCAACCAAGTAGTTCACATAATCTGCATGCCATGGCAATGTCGTTGTTACTCAGAGAAGTTGTTCATCCAGAAATTTCTCATTAATCATGACGTTATCTTTTTGCTGAAATTCTGCATTTTCCAACCGAGAAAGATGATCCGCCACCTGATTTTCGGTACCTTTTCTATCCCGAATTTCCAAATCAAATTCTTGTAATAACAGTACCCACCGTATTAACCGTGGTTTGGCATCCTTCTTCTCAATCAAATACTTAATGGCAGAATGATCAGTATAAACGATTACCTTGGTCCCAATAAGATATGCTCTGAATTTGTCGAAGGCAAACACAACTGCAAGTAATTCTTTTTCGGTGGTTGTGTAGTTCAACTGGGCATCCGTCAACGTCTTGCTGGAATAGTAGATAGTGTGAAAAATCTTGTCGTGACATTGTCCCAATCTCGCTCCCATCACGTAATCATCAAGCGCCGCACATCAATTCGAATTCAGTAAAGACCAATCTAAAGCGCCACAATAATTGGAGCAGAGACCAACTTCTTCTTTAATACCTCGAATACCTCTATACATGACCGATCCATCTTGAAAGGCACGTCTTTCTCCAACAGGAACATAAGGGTTTTGAAATTTTGGAGAAATCTTTAATGAAGCGTCTATAGAAACCCGCATGTCCCAAGAAACTCAATTCCTTTTCACGATGATGGAGGAGGTAGTTTCTCAATCATCTCAATCTTAGCTTTGTCCACCTCTAACCTCAACAAAAAACCTTATGCCCCAAAATAATTCCTTCTTTCACCATGAAGTGGCATTTTTCCCAATTAAGGATCAGGTTAGTCTCCACTCATCGCTTCAACACTAAAATCAGATTTCTCAAACATAAATCAAAGCTATCACCGAACACGAAAAAGTCATCCATAAATACCTCCAAATTCTGTTCTACCATGTCGGAGAAGATCGCCATCATGCACCGTTGAAAGGTTGCCGGTGCATTACATAAACCAAAAGACATACGCCGAAATGCAAACGTATCGTAAGGGCATGTGAATGTAGTTTTCTCTTGATCCTCCGGGGCTATGGCAATTTGGTTGTATCCGGAATATCCATCCAAGAGACAATAGAACTGATGTCCCGCTAACCTGTCCAACATCTGATCAATGAACGGCAAGGGGAAGTGATCCTTGCATGTGGCCTTATTCAGCTTGCGGTAGTCCATACATACTCTCCATCTTGTAACGATTCTAGTAGGGATGAGTTTATTAGCTTCATTCGTCACCACTGTCATACCCCCTTTCTTTGGTACGCACTGTACAGGACTTACCCATGAACTGTCTGAGATTGGGTAAATAATACAAGCATCCAACCATTTTATGATCTCCTTTTTCACCACATCCTTCATAATGGGGTTTAACCTTCTTTGCATCTCAATGGTTGGTTTTGCCCCTTCTTCCATTAAAATCTTATGCATACAATATGATGGACTAATTCCCCGAATATCCGCTATAGTCCACCCAATTGTTGTTTTGAACTCTCGCAGAACCCGTAGCAGTTTCTCCTTTTATGTGTCAATTAATTCTGTCGAAACAATCACTGGTAAGGTGGTATCTTTTCCCAAATAAGCAAACTGCAGATGAGAGGGTAGTGGCTTTAACTCCAACACTGGTGGCTCTTCTATCGAGGGTTTGAACTTTTTACCTTCCGTTTCGGGCCTATCAAGGGTGTCGAATGATTGATAGCTTTTTCGAAAGACAGATGTTGTATCTAACCATTTGGCATACTCAATGTCCTCTTCAATGTCGCAGTCGTCTGTCCCGAGCAAAATGGATTCAAGCGAGTTCTCCGAATAATTTCCACTGAGCTTATGATTAACCAATTCCTCCATGATATCAACCCTCAAACATTCCCCTTTTTCTTTCGGATAAGACATTGACTTAAAAACATTAAAGGTGACCTGTTGATCTTCAACTCGCATCGTTAATTCACCTTTTTGCACATCAATCAAAGTTCTACCCGTTGCTAAGAATGGTCGCCCAAGAATGATTGGAATTTCTCTATCCACTTCACAATCCAAGATAAAGAAATCTGCGGGGAAGTTGAATTTATCCACTTTAACTAAAACATCCTCAACAATACCTCGTTGATATGTAACCGATCTATCCGTCAACTCAGAAATCCGATATTTGTTTGTTCAGTGGAGCCTAATGTCCAAACCGGGTTGTAGATTTTATTATGGCATCAAATTTATACTGGCCCCCAAATCACACAATGCTCGTTCCGAAAACTGATTTCCAATTTTACACGGTATATTAAAGCTACATGGATCCTTGAGTTTTGGAGGTAACTTATTCTGTATAATTGCACTGCACTCTTCGGTTAGCGCCACTATTTCTCGAACTCACCCAATTTCCTTTTCTTCGACAAAATTTCCTTCATAAACTTGCGTAACTCGGCATTTGTTCCAAGTCTTCAGCGAAGGGGATGTTGATATGCAATTTTTTGAAAATATCCAAGAATATTGAAAACTGCTTATCCAACTTGGATTTCTGAAACCTCTGCGGATACGGTATGAGAGGCATTGTGATGGTTGGTTCTGGTTCTTTCTGCTCAACGGTCTCATCTTAACGTTTTTCGGTGTCCATACTTTCCTCAATTTCAATTGATTCCTTATCCCTTTTTTCCCCATCCTTGACTGTCTCTTGCAAATCCTTTCCACTTCGTGAGAGTTCTGACCTTTACAATGCTCATCTCGCCTTTAATTTTTTCTCTGTGTCACTTGGAAGTGTTCCAAGTGGTCGGTTATTCAGTGCATGTGCTATTTGTCCCATTTGATTTTCAAGATTCTTTATCGACGCACCTTGGCTTTTCATATTCAGCTCTAGTTGATTCAATACTTTGTCTTGTTCCTCGTTCTTTTTCTCAGAAGCTCTAATAAATTTCTCCAAGGTTTCTTCCAAACTTGATTTCCTCTCTGGTAGTTGTTGAGTCTGATTTTGAAACCTGGATGTGTTTTGTTGTCTCGACGCTTGAACTTGAGCTTGATTGTTACTCCATGAAAACCCCAGATGATTTCTCCAACCCGGATTATATGCGTTTTGATTCGGATATGGTTGGGTAGACCGACTATAGCTCCCTATGTACTGAGCTGCTTTAGCATTTATGGCACATTGATCCGTAGCATGACCCCCATCACATAATTCACAAACCATTGCTACTTGCTGTGTGGCCGATGAACTCCATGTCTCCATTTTCTTAGCCATTGCGGCCACCTGTGCTGCCAATGCTGTCATTGGATCCACCTCAAGCTTTCTTGGTGTTTTCGGAGGGTTAGACCTAGTCATAGGCCACTGATAATTGTTGTTGGCCATTGTCTCTAACAGCTGATATGCCTCATCAAAATTTTTAGACATGATCGCTCCACCTGCTGCTGCATCAATACTGGCCCTCGTGGACGTGTGCAAACCATCACAAAATATCCCTAACTACATCCACTGCGAAATTCCGTGGTGTGGGCACTTACGGAGCATATCCTTAAATCTTTCCCATGCCTCATATAATGATTCTGAGTCGAACTGTGTGAAGGTGTGAATATCATTCCGTAGTTTTGCCGACTTTGCTGGTGGGAAAAACTTAGCTAGAAATTTTTGAGTTAAGTCGTCCCAAGTTGTGATTGAGCCAGGAGGCAAAGAATGTAACCAACTTCGCGCTTTATCTTTCAAGGTAAACGGGAACATCTTCAACCTTGTAGCATCTTCTGAAACATTGTTGAATTTGAAGGTGTCGCAAACTTCCAAGAAGCTCAAGATATGCTCATTAGGATCATCTATCGGACTACCCCCAAACTGGCATGTATTCTGTAGCATCTTAATTGTTCCCGGTTTGATCTCAAAACTATTCGCATTGATCGTTGGCCTCCTAATACTCGACTGTATATCTATCACATTTGGCATGGCGTACTCCCTAAGTGATTTCTGCTCTTCCCTTGCCATGTTCACGGGTATTTCCTGTTTTGCCAGTTTTTTATTTCAGATGATACTGCACTAGTCAACTGCAATTTTCGGAACTTCCTTTCGATATCGTCTGTATAAGGAAAAAGTTCATTTTTCGCCCTTGATCTAGTGTGCATACACTCGCAAAGAATTCCTGTGAATATAAGAAGAAAAAATAAGTAACGTTTAAATTAAGACCGAATTGATTATAACTAATATGGAATTAATACTAATAAAGAATGTTCCCGGCAACGGCGCCAAAAACTTGTTGGTTGATTTCACAATCAAAGCAAACGTGCAAGTATACACGATCAACAAGTAATAGAGTGATAAGATAGAGTGTCGATCCCACAGAGAATTCTAATTAATAAATTCCAACTACTAGCACTATATCAATTCAATTTTATTTAAACAACCATAAATTGTGATTTTTCAATTTAAGAAAACTAAATTTAACAATTAAAAGAGATTAGTCTAAAAGAAAGCAAATAAACAAAATTAAGATTTGATTAAATTCAGATCAATAAAGATTAAGACTCCAATATCCCCAATTATGAACTATAAACCAATTATCCAATTATCCCAATTATTATGCCTACTGAATTGTTAACAGGAATTCTCAATTGCCAAAAGCCCTTTTCCAAGTGATCAATTGCCTTCTATTTAATCCAGATTAATCTTGATATATTCCTATGCAAAACAATTGAATTAAACTCCTTTCAATCCCAATTCCTTATGTGTTACATGCGGTGAACAAATATTTCCATCCAATTCACAAACCTAATTATTCACTGTGCAAATTACTAAGTCACATGTCATCATGCCTAGTTCTAACCCTAGAATTCCTCTCTCAATTCCTTCTAGAGTAACAAGGTAATTATTGGTCAGATAATTAATCAATAAATGCAAAGCAAGATGAACAATTCACTTCAACATAAATAATTGAAATAAATTGAATAACTAATTAATAGCCATAAAAGGTTAAATTGAAATCTTAATTAAAGAAATTAGTTTATACCAGAAATTAAAACCAACAATCTTTGAAAAATCATCCTTAAAGAATTACACAATTTGAAAGACTGAAGAAGAAGAAGAAGAAAAACTCTAAGTGAAATTATGCAAATTCTCCTCTTGACTCCTTGATTAGCCTCCAATTGTGTAGATTAGATCCCCTTTCTCAATTAAAATTGCCTTTATATACTCCATTTGTCCAAGCTCTAGCAATCCAAGTCCAATTCGAATTATCACATAACCACCCCTTTAATGCAAGTCAACCAACCAGCCAAACACGCGCCTTGGTCAACCATCGACACTACCAAAGACCCGGCTACCGGATAAGATTAGTTTAAGCGCCCGTGCACAGAGGTTGATATATTTACCATAATGCCATTATACGCTTGAAATTTCTAGAATTGCCCCTACAGCTCCCAAATCTGCAAAACAAAACATAAACACAGTAAAAATGCTACTAAAGGACTCGAGAATACACAAATTTAAGCCCAAGTATATCCGATTCATGGGTATATTACCCAATCATCACCTGCTGATTATGTTTTGGTTACTAGTCCTTATATATTTGGATAATGTTGATTGGTCTTTGATTCTATTACCAGTACGTAGTTTGATATTGTTTGTTTGTTCATTTTGAATTTTTTGGACTCTTTCCTTTAGAGGTAACCAAATGCGTATTAGTGAGTGACAAAACTTCATCATGTTGGTTACTATTTACCTTTTGATTATTTTAACATATTGAAATAGGTTTGAGTTTAGTTCCAACTTGTTTAACGTCACTATAGCCTGTTCGTTCTTAATTCGCTCCCACCAATTCACTTTGAGAGAAGCGGACTATATATATATATATATATATATATATATATATATATATATATATATATATATATATATTATAAAGTATACATTTAAATTATTTCATTAATATTTGGAAAATATTTACATATATGTAAGTCAAATTATTTTATAAACTTTATACCTGCATGCATGGAAACGTATAATTTATATAGTATCAAAATCATAGACAGTATTAAATGATGAATTTAATATTGACTCGTGATCAATCAAAATAACTTGAAAAAATTATAAAATTATTATGAATTAACTCAGATCTCTTAACCTCTTGTTATATACCGTTATTATTGATGTTAAATAGTCGTAAGGTTATTTTTCTCTATTCACTAAAAAATGATTATTATCTTCTTCTTATATATATATATATATATATATATATATATATATATATAATTAATTTTGATTGAGTGAATTTTGAATGATCTACGCTAAAGGGGATCGGAAGCAGGGTTCCCAATTAGCTGATGATAATTTGATAATTCATGGCATTGGACGGCAAGGTCCACGCATTTATATTCATTGACCCCTCCAAATCTCTCTCTCTCTCTCCATATATATTTATTTATACAAATATAAAAACAATGAATGCATTGGAATAACCGCTGTGACAGTTACCTTTTGGAGTATCCAAACTTCCATTACCTCCAAAGTTTGTATGCCCAATTCCTTTGGAACAACCCCCCTTGTCACTTTATTCCAATTGATTTTCAGCTTTCTTGTTCAAAAATTAGCAAGCGCACTATTTTAACACACTTAAATCACACTTAAATCTTGTAACTGATATTTCTACATAAAAATTAATATTTTTTACATGATTATTTTCATTTAAATAATGAGTGGGTCTTGACTCTATACAAAAGAAACTCAAAATATGAAAATATCATTTTAACACGTAAAAATATCAATTTCCTTAAATTACCTAGGATATAGGATTGTTCTTTATTTATAGGAATATGTATTATTGCATTTCAATTTAGAGATTTTGGGGAAAATTGATGAAAAATTAAAGAGAACTAATGAAAAATATAGAAAATACTTATATTTTTTTATATAGCGCCATGCTAACACTGTTGGGGATAGACTCCATTCTCTAACGTGTGATCGTACACAGTTGCATGTGTAAACTCCGGATTCGATTATCATGAAGTTAATTTCATAATCAGTTAGTCAATTAATTAATATAGTGTTGACACGCAGAGAGAGATCACCTCTCGCCTGCGTGTTGACACTGTATTGGTCAATTGATCAATATTAACTTTATGCTAACCACTCCCGTAAACTCTTACCTTTTAAAATTAATCATACAATTACCATGATTAAGTTGGTTATATATGCATGCATATTTCGTGTACTCTTTTACATTTTTGTTCACTATTAATTAGTCAAAGAAATATAAGATAACTTCCTTCCCTTTTTCCTGTTTTCCATTTTCCATTTTCCAAACACACCTAAATGTCGGAGAAAATGATGAGGAAAGACTTTGAACAAATTTATAATAACTAGTGTTTTATCTTCTGAGTAAATATCATTCATCATACACCAAAATCCCCATTCATTTAACCATGCCTGAATCGTACTCTTTAAGCTCTCCACAACCCACTGCAGCCTCTGAGGCAGATTGTAATCAACCTGCAACATTTGTTCATACAATTTCGGGTGCAGGCCGACTTCTCCCTTCGGCTAGCCATTGGAACTCCATAGAACTTGACTTCAATCTCTTGCCTCAATCTCAAACAGGATACCAATCAATCCCTTCAAGATTCTCAAAATCCTATGATTTCAACCTCATTATCACAGATAAAAAACACCTGAATAGTTGCGTTTATATAACCGCCTCAATATTTCTTGCCATTGCCCTTTTCTTCCTCTTGTTACATTTTTTGCCACTGCATAAACATCACCACAATGGCTCTTCTAACAATCTAACGCTCGCGATAAATCAAGCTCTCGTTTTCTTTGATGCTCAGAAGTGTAATATACAAAATTACCATGCTTAATTTTTTTTATTTAGTTTTTTTTTTATATTTTTTTATATATTGAATTATGGTTTTCTAATTGTGTTATACATTTTTTTTCAGCTGGGATTTTCCGCAAGAATGATTTAGTAAATTTCCGCGGGGATTCTGGCTTACAAGATGGGAATACAAGTACTACACATGTAGATCTTGTTGGGGGATTTTATGATTCTGGGAATAATATTAAGTTCAGCTTCTCTACAGCTTATACTACCACTTTCTTAAGTTGGACTGTGATTGAATATCATGAGAAATATGAGGATATAGGTGAACTTGATCATATCAAAGACATTATAAAATGGGGCACTGACTATATGCTGAAGGTCTTTGTTCCTCAAAATTCAACTTCTAATCCCTCCACAATTATATATTCACAGGTATATATATATGCTGATTATTAGTTAAGATCCTACGTTTAAGGTCTCTTTATTCTGTTTATAATGTATAGGTTTATGTCCCCCTCCCTTGTTTTGTATATTCTATTTAATTAAAAACTTTTATTCAAGAAAAAAAGGTGGCTAAAATTGTCAGAGCAAAATGATATTGTCAGAGTAATAAGTGTCGCTTGAAGTGTCAAATGACGCTGACCATTAGAAAAATGTTGTTAAATGTATATTTACTATGGCAATATAGACAGCAAAAAAAAAAAAAAAAAAACTTTGTGATCTAGCCTGAAAAATGATTCAAATGTGTATTTTTTGAAACAATTCTGCCTCTTTTGGTTTTAGGTTGGGACTACTGGGAATGATACTAGGATAGATAATGATATAAATTGTTGGCAAAGGCCAGAAGATATGAGCTACACAAGGCAGGTTTCAGTTAGTGATAGCTCTGCTTCAGACTTGTCAGGGGAGATTATTGCAGCATTTTCGGCTGCATCGTTAGTATTCAAAGAAGAACATGATTATTCAGCAAAACTGATCAGAGCGGCTGAGGAATTATTCGAGGTTTCAAGTAAAAACAGTACTGGACATAATCAAGGAACCTACACTGCCAAAAATGACTGTGGAGGACAAGCCAGTCAATTATATAATTCCTCGGGGTACAAAGACGAATTGGTTTGGGGAGGAACTTGGTTGTTTTTTGCTACTGGAAATCATACTTACCTCGATTATGCTACCAGTAATTTTGCTGCAGCAGAGGAGGAAGAATTATCATCCGAGAAAGGGATTTTTTATTGGAACAATAAGCTCACTGCTACCGCGGTATATGATTTAATATCCAATGTTTTAGTGTATGTATATATGTACAGGGATCTTGATTCAAGGCAGTTCAAAATGGATAGTTCATTTGAGCAGTCTACAAAAACAAGTTGCATTTTATATAACAGAGTTGCGATTGTATACTACTTATAACAAAGACGATTGTTTCCTTTAAACTGTCTACTTGAACTGTCTGGAATCAGGATCTATCTACCCGACATCTATTGGTTCCAGGATTAATTTCACATTTGTTTTTCTCTAGATTTTGCTAACAAGACTTAGATTCTTCCTCGACCTCGGATATCCGTATGAAGATGCTTTCGGATCGTCAAATAACGTGACTGACTTGCTCATGTGTTCATATCTTTCCAAACTACAGTTTAATACGACAGAAGGTGAATTATTTGTGTGCTTTGTATCTTTCAAGCGAAATTGGATTGCGATTAGTTCATTCATCTAATTATTAGTACTTTTTAAAAATCTTATTAATAGGTGGCTTAATCCTGTTAAAGCCTGATTATGGTGCACCACTCCAATATGCTGCAACAGCATCTTTTCTGAGCAAACTTTATAGTGACTATCTTGATCTCTTATGTAGATCTGGTAGCACTTGTGCTGGAACAGTTTTCACATTGGAAATGTTGCGAAGTTTCTCTAAGTCCCAGGTATATATAATGTTGTTAACACCCTAATATGTTGCTTAAGAGAGCTTATCTTCTACTTTTGTGTTTTGTTAACGCAAAAATTCGTTTACACGCTTCAATTACCAAAAATGAATAAGTACAGGCTGAATAAGTTTTAATTAGTACTGGAAAATAATAGTTAAATTATATGTACCTTTGATCCAAAGTATCTAAACAGATTCGTACGTGGAGAAATTTTCTCCACGTGGATCATGGCCCACCGAATCAATCCGCTCAAATAATCACGCTCCAACATGTTTATTTCGTACATATAAGAAAGAGCCTTGGCCATCAGCCCATCACCCAAACACACTAAATGATAAATCATACCGTGTTTGCTATAAACATTGGTAACTGAAACATGACAATGCTTAACCAATTGTCCTAAATCCAGAGGCAGAACAGGGGGGTCCGAGAGTAATATAACCCCTCCACCCTGGAATCTCTGAGGTTATTTGCTTTTCTTTTTTTTTTTTTATATATTTTCTTTTCTCCTTTGTTTTTCTCTTGCTTTTGTTTTATCATCAAAGTGTGACAAAAAAAAGGTGGTAGCAATTTTCTCTGTAAACTAATTAAAAATAAAAAACTAAAGAAATAAAATAATTTTTTTTGAATCCCACTATAGTGACCATAAATTCACCATAGTTATATTCTATCAAGATTATTAAATCTTTCTTCTTCTATTTTTTGTTGTTGTTGGAATTCTTTCTTTCAAGTTAATTAATCTCATGAACTACAATATAAGGTTTTGAATATATAATATTATAATTTGTAATTTATCTATAAAACTAGTCAATCAGTTGACTAAAAACTTCAAAGTCTGATTAATAGTCCCATAGTTTGGGGAAAATTAAAATATATATGTATATGTATTTAAAGTCATTAGACTCACAACTCAAAGGTTGACAAGGGTTGAAATAGGATGTTGTGAAATACTATAATTGGGCAAAAAAAATTTGAAAGAAGTACTCAAAACGTCAATAAATAATTTTTTTACTGATGTATTTTGACCCCTCGCCACTGCCTAAATCCTAATTATTAGCAACATTTTCAATACATACAAATTATTAATGTTTCTTTATAAAGTTAATTAATTTCAAGCTCGTAACACATTAAACATTTCCTCAACGAACCATGTTACTCATATATTCTCATAATCTCTTTTATTTTTCCCTTTTACATCAATGTTTCTTTCTAGGTTGACTATATACTTGGAGATAATCCAATGAAGATGAGCTACATGGTGGGATTTGGAGACAAATATCCAACCCACGTTCATCACAGGGCTGCATCGATTCCATGGGATCACCTACGACATTCTTGCGCAGAAGGCGATAAATGGCTCAACACGAAAGACCCAAATCCAAATAACATTTTGGGAGCCATGGTTGGAGGTCCGGACCAGAATGATATATTTTTAGATGAAAGGGACAAGCCATGGTTCACAGAGCCAACCATTTCGAGCAATGCTGGTTTAGTAGCTGCGCTTATAGCACATCATGACCCTCCGATTATCAGACATGATCATGCTCTTCATATAATGCTTCAACCTCAAATGGCCTGAATTTAGGCATAGATATGATTGCCATTTTTGAAAATATTCATCTAGTTCCTTAGGCAGATTTGGACCGTATAAATGACATAATTATTTGTAAAAAAAAGATGGAAAAATACAAGCAAATAAAGAATAAAGAAGGTGAAACTTTTGTTGCATGACATATTTTGGCTGATAAATCCGGTATTTTTTGAAGTGTTTTGAGAATAAGTTTGGATGTTGATCTTTTTCGCTTTTACTACTTCCATGAATTTGAATATAACGATTATTGAGTCATGACTCACCCAAAAAGTCATGACTGAATGTATTATTGTTAGTAATTTAATTTCTTATATATAGACAAAATTTTCCCATACCCATATGTTTCGATGTGGGACTGGAGTGTTACAGTTTTAATATTCGTTTCTTTTCCTATTTTAGACGTCTTCAGATTGAGATTTACGTATTGTATTCTTCAAACTTTGATATAGTGATATCTTTTCTCTCTCTTGTATTTTTTTCGGTTCCTTTTTTTACGTAAATCTTGTGTTCTTGATTTTAATTTTCTCATTATTTTCTGTGTTTGCCATAGTTTCTTCTAACACATAACAACCTCATTAAATTAATTAACATGACCTGAATCAGACACCCCGTTAGACTGATTTGTTTTCCTAGACCAGTACCAAAAGCTACAAGTGTTTCTTTGGTACAATTTCACAGGATATAAAACTATTACATCATACATGTTTCCTCTATAAAAAAATGTAATGCAAGGTTTCTAAACAAAACAATACATCACATAGCTTTACGAGTTTTCTACATTGTATAAGTTCTCATTAGTACTCCTAGTTTGTAGGTGAGAAGATTCATGTAGTTACATATACATACATATGAAAAGAGTCGATCCGGCTCTCCAATCAAAAATGAACCGGCTATAACGACGGTTTTAACAATCGCTATAGTATAGAAAACCGATTTTCTATGACCGTCGCTATAGCTGATTCATTTTTGATTTACTGGACAACCCGACCGCATATGAAAATATGGACACACAAAAAACTCTAAGAAAAAACTGAAGTACTATATACAACTTCTTTTGGCTTCTTTACTTCTGTCTCTCGTATAATCGTATCTTCAAGGAGACTTCATGTTATCCAAGCGAAACGTTCTCTGCATTATTCGAAAAAGGGATCAAAAATACTGAAAAATATAATTAATTTCCAAAGAAAAAGCAACGTCGATCTTGATCAAATGAAGAATTGCTAACCGAAATGGAGTGGATTTCTTCAAGGAAAGGCACGAGTAGTGAAATAAAAGTCTGCATGTCTTCTTTAAGTGTGTCATCGTTTTGGTCTTTTGTCATGAGAACAGACAGAAAAGTTTTGGTGTCGGGCACTAGTTTGAGAGCTATCTGAAAAACACATCATTTGGTTAGAGTAGATTTCAAGTCACAAGTGGTTAGAGAGCCGTAGTGCCATTGTATGGTATTTGCGCAAGTTTCAGAACGTAAAATAACATTGAAATAGTTCTGGTTAAACTTTATAGTAGAAGACTACATCAGTATTTATAAGCATGTCATGTACCGTTTGTAATTCTGTTCATTAGGGCTAACTCAATATGGTTATTGGTGGAGCTTGATCCGACATTGATTCAAAGGTGAATGTTTCAGCTGGATACAGATAGGGTGAAATTGTCACATAACTTACTTGTTAGTTATGCTCCAAAATCTTATGTTTTTTTGCAAAGTCCCACATTGGCTATTCTTGGAACTCTCATAGTGCATATTAGTACTTGTTGTTATGGGCTTAGTAACATAGTTGAGGAAATAGGGATGGGCTCGCGCACATGAGGACGACACCTATGTCTTAGCTTCAATGTCCTAGCTGTTTTTCCCCAAAACGTAAAAAGCTTTATTTAGTTCCAACAACGTTATATTTTACGTTACTGATTCCCTCGATCTTCTTTCCGTTGCTTTCCCAACGTTCTTCTATTTTTCTTCTCTGCATATATATAACAGTGTATGATGCTCTTTTCTCTTACAGTTTTAACACAAAAACAATCGCATAAACAGGTTTCCTTCTCTTACATTACGCTTTTGTTCAGATATATTACGGGCAATCCACAAAGACAGTCCACGACTTTCTTCTGCGAGTACACGCAATCGGAAGGCTTGCCGTTGAATCTGGAGGGTGAACGCCATTGAGCTCATTTGTACCAAAGGTTAACAACCCGGTGAGGCGGAATCATTTTTTGGGACAAGAGCTTTGCTACGCCTCGACTCTCGCTTCTAAACAAATAAGTTGTTCCAATTTTTCCGATTTCTAGTCTTGTTAAGATCGCTCTTGTTGTTGATATTGAAATGTTATTGGTAATCTTATTATTGCTCTTCATTATTGGTACTTTATTATTGCTCTGCTATTGAATCAATTATTGTGATTCATTACCGATATATAATTCCAACAATCTAAAAAGTGATTCGGTTATTAACAAGATGATGAAATCTGCCTTAGACTTGTCTAAATTTGAACGTTTTGATGGCTCTAATTTTAAGAGATGGTCTGAAGACATACTGTTTTATTTGAAAACCATGAACTTAGAATATGTGTTGTATGTGGATGCTCCTACTGTTACTGTTAGTGATGTTACTTCTGCTGCTATTGAAATTGTTGAAAAATCTGATTCTGATAAGTCTGCAAAAGGGGATTATGTTAAAGATAATCGTACATGTCGTAGATATTTGTTTCACTACTTGTCCAATTCATTATTTGAGATATATTATCCGTATGAAAGTGCGAAGAAAATTTGGGAAGCTTTAAAATCAAAGTATGCTGTAGAAAATTCTGGACTTAAGAAATATGTTGCGGGAAAATTTCTAGATTTTAAGATGTAAGATGGAAAATCTGTTATAGATCAAGTTCATACATACCAAACAATTGTGGGGGAAGTCATTGGGGAAGGAATGAAAATATGCGAGAATTTCCAAGTTGTTGTACTTATCGAAAAATTACCACCCTCGTGGAAAGATTATAAGATGAACCTTAAACATGAAACTAAAGATTTCACTATGCAGGAACTAGTAGCTCACATCCATATTGAAGAACAAAACAGAGCTAAAGAAAGGGAGATGTAGTTCCAAATCAAATCACAAAGCTAATCTCGTGGAACAAAAGCCACAATGGAAGAGCCAAAATTATCAGTCCAAAAACCACAAAGGGAAAAATCAAAAATCAATGGGAAGAAAGGATAATAGGTTCAACAACTCTAATCAAATTCAAAAACCTTTTACTAAAGGTCCTTGCTTCGTATGTGGCAGACCTGGCCATATTGCTATGAAGTGTCACTTTCGCAAGGGGCATGATAACAAAAATAGTAATTCTCAGCCTAAGCCCCAAGCGAACTTAGTTGAATCCGATGACATTATTGTTGTTGTTGTCTCGGAAGTAAATCTTGTTGACAACTTCACAGAATGGGTAGTAGATACCGGGGCCACTAGACACATTTACGCGAATAGAGACGTAATCCTCAACTACGAAAATGTGACTAATGGAGAAAAGGTTTTTATGGGGGATTCTCGAGCCACCAATGTTGCGGGAAAAGGAAAAGTCTTACTAAAATTAACTTCTGGGAAAACCATTGCCCTACAAGATGTACTTCATGTGCCCGATATTCGTAGGAATCTTGTGTCCGGGTCTTTGTTGAACAAAGCTGGCATTAAAATTGTGTTTGAGTCTGATAAACTTGTACTTACTCGTAATGGGGAATTTGTTGGGAAAAGTTTTTGTAATGGGGGTTTATTTGTACTTGATGCTTCTGCTGAATTGAATAATAAGAATGCTTCTTTTGCTTATATTGTTGAATCTTTGGATATGTGGCATGCTAGATTAGGACACGTGAATGTAGCTTCTATTAAAAAGTTGAAACAACTTGAACTTATACCTAATCTTGCAAATACCGAGTTTAACAAATGCGAAATTTGTGTAGAAGCAAAACATGCTAAAAAACCTTTTAAAAGTGTTGAAAGACAAACTGAATTACTTGAGTTAATTCACAATGATCTAGCTGATTTTAAAAATACTACGAGTAGAGGTGGTAAGAAATATTATATTTCTTTTGTGGATGATATGTCTAGATATACTCGAATTTATCTACTTTTCTCTAAAGATGAAGCGAAAGAAATGTTTATTAAATATAAAACGGAAGTTGAAAATCAGTTAGAAAGAAAAATTAAAAGACTTAGATCTGATCGTGGAGGTGAATATGATTCAGGAAGTCTTAAAAAATTTTGTGAACTAAATGGAATAATACATGAAACTTCTCCTCCTTATTCTCCACAATCCAATGGAGTTACAGAAAGAAAAAATAGAACACTTAAAGATATGATGAATGTTATGTTAATTAGTTATGGTTTACCTTCTAATATGTGGGGAGAAGCTTGCCTTTCTGCAAATCATATTTTAAATAGAGTTCCACATAAAAAGTTAGACTCTACACCATATCATTTATGGAAAAAATATGCACCTAATTTGGGGTATCTTAAAGTGTGGGGTGTCTAGCTAAAGTAGCTATACTGGAATTTAAAAGGAATAAAATTGGACCTAAAACAATGGATTGTATTTTTATTGGATATGCCTTTAATAGTGCTACTTATAGATTTTTGGTAATTAAAGATGCAACTAATAATTATCAAAATAATTCAATTTTGGAAACAAAGGATGCAGAATTTTTTGAAAATATATTTCCAATGAAAATTAGAGATGAGGGCAATCCTTCTTCTAGTGAACCTCTTAAAAGGAAAGATAAAGAACCTATACCTGCATCTACTAGAAGTAAAAGACAACGTTTTGAGAAAACTTTTGGTCCAGATTTTATAACTGCTTTTATAACTGAAGATGACCCTAAAACTTATAAAGAAGCAATGAAATCTATTTATGTAAATTTTTGAAAGGATGTTATTAATAGTGAACTAGAATCTATTATGTCTAACCATACGTGGGAACTAGTTAATTTGCCTAGAGGATGTAAACCTATTGGATGTAAATGGGTGTTTAAAAAGAAGTTAAAAGCTGATGGGTCTATTTATAAATTTAAGGCAAGACTTGTAGCAAAAGGGTTTACTCAAAAGGAAGGTTTTGATTATCTTGACACTTACTCACCAGTGACTAAATTAGCAACTATAAGAATTTTAATTGTTTTGGCTTCTATTCATTAATTGATAATCCACCAAATGGACGTTAAAACTGCCTTTTTGAATGGAGAGTTAAATGAAGAAATATATATGTGTCAACCTGAAGGTTTTGTTGTTCCAGGTGAAGAACATAAAGTGTGTAGACTTGTAAAATCTTTATATGGTTTGAAACAAACGCCAAAACAATGGAGTGACAAATTTAATAAAACTCTCTTGTCTAATAATTTTGTGACAAATGAATCTGATAGTTGTGTCTATAGTAGATTCAATAAAAATTGTGGTGTGATTATTTGTTTATATGCGGATGACTTGCTAATATTTGGTACTGATGAGAAAGTTGTGAAAACTACTAAAGAGTTTTTATCTTCTAAATTTGACATGAAAGATTTAGGAGAAGCGGATTTAATTCTTGGCATAAAAATAAATAAACATGCAAATGGTTTAGTTTTATCACAGTCTCATTATGTGGAAAATATTCTTAAGAAATTTGATTTCTTTAATGAAGAACCATTAGGAACCCCTTATGACTCTAGTGTGCATTTAAAGAAAAATAAAGGGAATGGTATTGAACAAGTTGAATATGCTAGAATCATTGGTAGTGTAATGTATTTAATGAATCGTACTCGACACGATATTGCATATGCCATTAGTGAGACTTAGCGATATACACATAATCCTTCACAAGAACATTGGAATGCATTGTCACGACTAATGAGGTATTTAAAAGGAAATGTTAATGTAGGTGTACATTTTACTTCGGTCATCCTAGTGTTTTAGAAGGATATTGTGATGCTAATTGGGTATCGATAATGATGAAACAAACTCCACTAGTGGTTATGTGTTTACTTTAGGTGGGCAGCAATTGTTTCTTGGAAATCTGCTAAACAAACTCTTGTCTTTATTAGATCTACTATGGAATTTGAATTTATTGCTTTAGAATCAAGGCGGTCTGAAGCGAGTGAATAAGGAATTTATCAATGATATACCATTGTGGTATAAGCTTATTTCCTTATTTCTTTACATCAGTGATTCTCAAGCGCTATTATTAGCAGGCAATGAACCATGTTTATAATGGAAAACAGAGACACATTCGCTTGAGGCACAATATTGTACGAGGACTGATCAGTAATGGGGTTATTTCCATGGAATTTGTAAGGTCTGAAAAGAACCTAGTGGATCCGCTTACTAAGGGATTGAATAAAAAGGTAGTTCAAGAAGCATCCAGAGGGATGGGACTATTGCCAATATCTTGAGTAAGTAATACGCGATGGAAACCCAACCCATGTGATTGGAGATCCCATGAATTGGGTTCAATGGGTAACAACAAGTCACGTAATTACTTAATTATAAAGCACTACAATTATTTATATCCCTTCTCGTGTGCATGTGGTGCTTATCGACAAATTGTGAAAGGATGAATCGTTTAGATTCTTAATGAAACTCATAGCCCCTAAAGGGTGGTGTATGTCAAGATACACTTGATGGGTTCACCTATATAAAGGTGGAAGTGTAGGTAGCTTCTATGAGAGTCCTCGCAAACTCTCTGAGCCTTTATGAAAATCAGGACACGGCGCATGGCCTAGAACGTGCCCAACCGCGGACTTGTGTGGATTCAGAATTTAAGAAATGTATGCAATCTCAATTGATTGTATCACAGATAATAGGTTCAAGAATTTAATTCACCTATAATCTACAATCATGAGTTTGTTCTACTAAGTGTCAATTCAAACCCATAAGGTATCGACATTATGTATCTAAAATCCATTGCCCTTCTCACTTCCTTTTAATTTTTATCTCTTTGATAATTTTGGATCATGTGGGGGATTGTTGGTTATGCTCAAAAATCTTATGTTTTTTTGCAAAGTCCCACATTGGCTATTCTTGGAACTCTCATAGTGCATATTAGTACTTGTTGTTATGGGCTTAGTAACATGGTTGAGGAAATAGGGATGGGCTCGCGCACATGAGGACGGCTAAGGAATTGAGCGAGGCCAAGCTTGATTCTCTGATTCTCGGACTTTCGGTCAGAAAACCTTAGTGTGTGCGCGCGCTACGCCCGCGCAGGGGGGATTGTCGATCCAGAAAATTGTGCTTCGCAGGTGCACCTAGAGGTAGCCCACTGTTTTGGTTAAATCCCTAATTTCTTTTTATGCTATGTTCTAGCTTCAATGCCCTAGCCGTTTTTCCCCAAAACGTAAAAAGCTTTATTTAGTTCCAAAAACGTTATATTTTACGTTACTGATTCCCTCGATCTTCTTCTCGTTGCTTTCCCAACGTTCTTCTATTTTTCTTCTCTGCATATATATAACAGTGTATGATGCTCTTTTCTCTTACAGTTTTAACACAAAAACAATCGCACAAACAGTCTTCCTTCTCTTACATTACTGTTTTTGTTCAGATATTCAAGCAATCCACAAAGACAAGTCCATAGCTTTCTTCTGCGAGTACACGCAATCGAAGGCTTGCCGTTGAATCCTGGAGGGTGAACGCCATTGGAGCTCATTTGTATCAAAGGTTAACAACCAGTGAGGGCGGAATCAATTTTTAGACAAGAGCTTTGCTACGCCTTTACTCTCGTTCTAAACAAATTAAGTTGTTCTAATTTTTCCGATTTCCTAGTCTTGTTAGTACCGCTTCTTTTGTTCTTGATATTGAAATGCTTATTGCAATCGCTTATTGCTCTCTTGCTATTGGTACTGTTATTATTGTCTTTGCTAATATATAATTCCAACATTACTATCGTTAAGTTCTATAGTTTTTTGTTGCATTGTGTAAGGGATTGGATCTTAATAGGTCCAAAAAAATAACAGGATTAATATAGTAAAAGATTTTATTTATAAAAGAACAATCATAACATAATATTAATCATTTGGATTTGGCCCACAAATAGGACCCTAGAGTTAAAAATGACTATGCGCGTGGAAATGTATTGTTACCTTGTAAGCAGCTGAAGTGATCCATCCATGGCATAGTTTTAAAGTAATGATGTATGATTCTTCCACTGCTTGCTCCATCTTAAGCTCAGAATTCTTCATTAATAACTGTAACAAGGTCACTGTAAAATCCAGAGATCTGCAAAGTAAAATCATTATCTAAAATTTGTTGTTCACCATATATACTATAATACTACACAAGATTAATAGAAATAAGATTCTGAAAACATGCTTAATTGAGATCTAGAGGAAGGGAAGACCAGCATGGTCAGTGACTATGTGTTTGTGCCAGTGTTCTAAAAATCCTCGTCTAAGTTCACTTCAGCCTAGATACTAGGCGAGTCCTCTATTGCCTAGGTTTTTTTGGGTGCCTAGGTCCCCTGCATAGGCTGAACCAGAATTGTACTGCATCAATTTTTTTTAAAAAAAAGCTTTAAAGGTCTACAATAATTGAAATGAATTTATTTAGCCTTAAAGATTTTTTATGGCAATTTATCATGTAAAATTTAAATAAGTTATATCTACTATAGGGTTTGTATAGTATATAAAAAAAACAGACTGCCTAAGAAAACATCTAGTCTGTCTAAGAAATTGCACTGGCTAGGCGGTAGGTGCACCCCCTTTGCCTAGGTCAATCTAGTGATTTTTAGAACACTGATTTCTACTTAACATCTATCGAACGATTTAAATGTCAAATCAAATTCATCGCTTATGCACTTGAGCAGAATCAAATGACAGACATCATGTCTAGACGAGACTCACGAGACTAATGTTATGTTTGTTTGCAAGAATTATACTTGGGATATGACTATTAATCTTAAGACTATTAAGTCATTTTATAATCCCTAGACTAATAGTCCCAAGTTTAAATTTGAAAACAAACAAAAACACTTGAGATTAATAGTCATATCCCAAGTATAATTCTTACAAATAAACATAGTCTAAGAGTCTTCTACCAAGTGGACTACAACTTGTTCTGACCTAAGAAAACTTGTGTATTTCTATACTATAAGGCATAACGGACTAATGCACATTAAGGCACATAACAATTTTGAATTAATCTATCTATGAGTATACAAAACTTTTATTTTTCTCAAGTTGATTATCGACTTAAAATTAAGTGAAACACTATTTTTACATGTGTTTAATTTTATATTTTTATATGGTTTCTTCTCATATGAAGATGAGACCCACTACATGGTCATGTGAAAATATCAAAAATATATAGAGAAATATCAGTTCCCAAAATTAAGTATGATATGTGATAATGATCTTGAGAAGTTCCTTCTAGTAATTAAGCTAGCCACCTCATCTGCTAATTGATCAACAAACTAGTTTGTTCAAAATTTGTAAAACTTTAACCAGAACATTATTTAAGTAAATCTCAAAGTTCAATCGTCAACTGGTCATGCATCATTTTTTAATTTTTTTTTTGCTAAAACTGGTCATGCATCATGCCTTTGCCTAAAAATTAGTTTGTGTACATTATATACTATACAAGGACGATAGATAAACTAACGATTACACCATCCAGTAGCAACATGTCATTAAGTTATTTAAGGGAAAATAAAGGATTTTAAATCCAGTATAATTAATTATAAAGTTTTTCATGGTAAATAATAATTACACAATCAGTTATTACAATTCAGATCGCTTGATTTTCTACTTAAATTTACCTACCTAACATGTTGCTGTTGCTAATAGATGGTGTATATATAAAACACCAGTTTTACCGGTCAATGGTCATCCTTAAATAACTTATTATCATATATAAAACATATAGACTTTGTGTTTACCTAGTAAGCCATACAAATGCTCTACTGCAGCTGGTAGTCTGTCTTGCAAGGACTTCACTTCTCTCTTTCTTTAATATCTCAACCACATTTGAATACAGTAAAGGGTCTGATTCACGAAACTTCTCCAATCTCTGGAGATGAAACATAACAACAAGATATCAATACTGTCAATTTATATACTCCCTATATAATATTCATTTTTAAAAGTCAATTTTTAAAATTTAAATTTCATGCGATTCAATTAAATTTGGAACTAAAACTGATAACTAGAGTAATACTTATATAGTTTATAATATTCATAATTATATTAAGGGCTATATGTATATACACAATGAATCATTTATGGAGAGGTTTTTTTTTAAATTTATGATGATTTTAACACCCATGATAGCCCAGGATAACTATGACAACGAGTGAAACCGTCGTTAAAACCCAAAAAATCATCGTCATAACCGATTGTGTACTACACAATTATATACATATATTTTTTTCTTATATTAATAAAAATAAAATGTATTAATATTAATTTTAAAAATATTATAAATTTAATTTTTAAATAATTAAAATTGATCTAATATTTTAGAATGAAAGGAGTAATAACCAACTGTCATTCTAGCACTATGCACAATATGCATGGTAAATTGCTGACCAAAGTGTTCAATCATTGTTGCTAAATCTAGAAAAATGACAATGATATTCATGGGTGCTGAAAATATAAAATACATTAAATTCCAGAACCACCCTTAACACTTAATGACAAAAAGAGACAAGTATTAAACTATGTCTGCCGTCCCATCATACTCGCAAATCGCAATTATCCACAAATGACAAATAGAGGGGTAAAAATGTCCAAAATTCATGTGGTATCTTGTTATGCACTGTAAAAGTCAAATGTAAGGGGGTCATACTCACGGACAAATTAATGCGTGTGTTTTTCACACACTACAGAAAATGACATAGTAAAATTAAGCAATGGTTGGTTGGCGGTTGCTATGTTTACCTGGATATTCTGATGTATGTCATGTCTCAACACTGCCATTGTTGGGCCTATCTTATCTGCAAGAAGAAAAAACCGACAAAATACCACACAGTTCATTAATTCAATGAGGACTAATTGTCAGGGTTTCAAATTTTTTGGGAAAACAGAGGATCATAACAAAGACTAGTAAGAGAAGAATGATTTAACAACATAATGAGAATCTGATGACTACCCTTTATGAATTAGCACCGATACTGTTGGATTAAATCAATGGACACTCAAATCATGACTTAAAGGTTTTCTTTTTTAAAAAGAAAAAAAAATTAAAAACAGGGTAAAAACAGAGGAATGAGTAGAGACTAGCAATAGAAGAATGATTAAACAACAAAAGGGGAATCTGATGAATACCCTTTATGAATTAGCACTGATTATAGTGAACTTTATATCAATTGAGACTCAAGTCATAACTTAGAAAGAGAAATCTAGAGAGAGACTAACCAAGAACTTGAATGAGTAAATTGCAGACAAATAGAAATGGTTTAATGGGGATATGTGCAGAATTATGATAATCATCACCACCAGATTGAACTTTAAAAGCTTCCATAGATAACTCTTCAATGGCAGACCTTAATTCTGATCTCATCTCCAATTGCATCTCCATCTCTCTCCTCCTTTTCATTTCAATCTCTCTCCTATCTGTTTCTTGATTTTTGGTTCCTAGCTAGTTAGCTCTCTCTCTCTCTGTATATATATACATATAACTCTTAGATTGGTGTATATATAAATATTACAGATAATCTTGTTGACCTGAGACAAAAAAACAAAGGATAGGGGAAATTTGGGATTTGTATCAATGGTTATTTTACCTTATGTAATTAATACCTTCAATGAGCAATGAATGACCTTCTGATTACCTACCGTAGGACCCTTTCTTGGGAAAACTTATGAGCTCTATATTTTATCTTCTTTTTTATTTTTAATTATATATTTCTTGTATTAGACATATGATTGTGACCTTTATTTTGACCTTGAGGTTATCATCTATCCTCTAATAATGAACTAGAATAAAAATCAAGTTTAACTTTTTGAATCAAATTTAGATATTTTAAAATTGATAAAAATTAATTTAAAATTAATAAATTTTGTAGTGAGCAGTGATTTTTAGATGATTTATATTATTTATAATCGTATTGATAAAAATTAAATAAAATTATTGAATACAAACTTAAAAATATGTCAAATTAACTTCAAAAAATCAAACATAATCTTGTATTTTGAAATGAAGAGAGTAAAATATTAAGAATATAAACTTGGTTCTGCTCAAAATTCGTTCCACACTTTTTTTAATTCAATTAGTTTCATAACTAAATTAAATATCTTCACAAATACAGCTCGCACAAAATTGATCAGTTTATACTCTCTCCGTCCCTAATTATTTGACGTTTTAGAGTTTTTTATTTGTCTTTAATTATTTGACGTTTGTTCAAATCTAAGAGAATTAATGACAATTTTTTCAAAATTACCCCTCATTAAACTCCCTCTCTCCTTATCCCAACAAAAGATTTAAGGGTATTATAGACAATTGAGTAATATATTTAATGATTTCCAATCATTATCTTAATGCTTGTGCCCACTTCTAATTCGTCAAATAATTAAGAACGGAGGGAGCATTATTTATTTGCAATTCATTAATTGTTTATAACTACCTAACTTGGGAATGGGCGTAACTAGATTGCACGATCTTATATATATATATATATGAGGCCGGATCAGGTTCAGACTTTCGGACCTGTCTAAAATTCGGACTTTTTTTTTTAAAACTAAAAAAATAAAATAAAATTATGGAACTTCAATTTTTACATAATACAGTGTTTTGGGTGTGTTTTGGATACATATAATAAAATGTCTGTACAGACATGTACACTATATTATGTAAAAATTCAAGTTTCATAATTTTTTATTTTTTTTAGTTATTTTCAAAAAAAAAAAAAAATTGGTCCGTAATTTAAGCATGTCCGGGAGACCGGACAGGATCAGTTTTCTATATATATATATGGGTTATATGTATATACATAGCTGTGTATTACACAGTAGAGCCATGACGACGGATTTTTTGGACTATCGCGACAGTTCACCTGTCGCTATAGCTCACTACAACAAAAAGGATTATTTACGACGGAATAAAGGTCGACTGAATGGCTTCGCTCGGGATTAACTTATTGCCGACGGAATATTCA
This sequence comes from Panax ginseng, assembly GCA_020205605.1. NCBI lineage: Eukaryota > Viridiplantae > Streptophyta > Magnoliopsida > Apiales > Araliaceae > Panax > Panax ginseng. The sequence continues at coordinate 49,588,779 of CM035132.1, forward strand.
GTCGTTCATAATTCCCTCGATAATAATACAACTTCGACTGAATTCAGTCGATCCTATACCATGCCTGTGGGGCGAAAGTTTTCCTCCAGTGCCAAAAACAACCTCAACGGAAGAACTATTAATATCGACTGAGTGTCCGTCGAGGATACTTTATCATCGACTGAAGTAAGACCGACTGAGTTCCGTCGGAAATAGTCCTTAAAATACTAACAGACGCGAGCCTCACTTCAACTTCCCCTCATTTCTTTTTCCTCTTTTCTCTCTCTGCTCTGCAGCTTTCTCTCTCTGTCCCTCCTCTGGTCCCTCTCCTCACGGTCAGCAAGACTCTCTCTCGTCACCAAATCCCCCCATCTCCTATTAAGCCTCATGGCAATTCACACCTCCTGCCTCCTCTGGTGCTCTCTCTCTCTAGTCCCTTTCTGCTCCTCCTTCTCTCTCAATTTAAGGTTAGTTTTTTCAATTAATTTTAAATTTAGAACCCTTATTTTCAAATATGTATATGATTATGCATAAATTTGGGCATAAGTACTTTGAACCCTAAATTTTCTGTTTAAATGTTAAAGTGTTGAAATATTGTTGATAGTGTTAAAATATTCTATTAAAATGTACATTTAAACCCTAAATTTTCGATGCAGTGTTGTTGAAATTGGGATTTTCTGTGATAGTTTGCTAAATTTCATTTGGTATGAAACTGATTTTGAGATTGAGATGTTGCTCGGTGACTGTGAAACCCCAGATTTTATGAATAAAGAATTAATTTTCTCGAAATAATTTTTTTATATTATGGTGTGAATTTGAGATAATGTTATAGTTGTGGGTAGTATTTATAAATTTTGCAAATTATGCAAGTTGTCATATTATATTCGATTGGTCGGAAATATTCTTTGTGGTTTGAAATATTCGTGCGATGGTACAATCATTGGTGGACCTTACAACTCTAAATTATTGTCGGATTGAGAAAACGACAAAAATATTTTTTATTGAAAATAACGGCGAAAAAGTTTTACTGATTGATACATTGTTGAACTACTTTCTGTTAGTAAAAGTACAATGAATAATGCGTTGTTGCATAAGTAAGACAGACAGGTATTGATTATTGATATTTATGTGAGAAGTCACTCAGGTTTGATTCAATTATTGTTGATTAATAATATGAATTATTATAACGATAATGACGCTTTTGTTTTATTCAGATTATTAACGTAATAAAACATAAACATCTTTTTATATAAAATGTAATACTTTATTAAAGTTATTTTATAAATAAAATATATTATATTTTATTATGCATAGTGTTTGCATAAGGCTTACATAAGTTTTTGTAGTAAAAATCTTTTATATAAATAGAATATATTATATTTTATTTAAAAGATTTTTCTTTAAATACTGATTACGATTAAAGTAAATCAATCTGACCGCTCATGGATTAGTTACTTATGCATTCCATTTTTCTATAAATAGAAGCTTAGTTAGAATTGAAATCACACCGTTCGTAGAATTCTCTTTATATAATCTTGAGCGTATTTCCTTTAAGAGTTTTAAGAAACTTTGAAGCGAAGAACATAGTATAAGTTTTCTTTAAGAAAATTCTCACCCTAGCAATCGGAATATTCTTCTTTACTTTACTAAGAAGGATATTATTCTTTTATATTCATGAAGAGAATCACATTATTCAATTTCTTATTATTCTCATTGGAATAACTCAGTATACGCTTAATACCCTATACTTGGTGACATTCTTCTATTATTACTCGCTTTTATTATTCTCGTTGGAATATCCCATCATGTGTTTTCACACCTTTGACCGGTTCCATTTTAATATTTCCATCTTTAATATTCTCATTTAATATCCTGCATCTGCTATATATACGGACTTTGGTTCCATTTTATTATTCCGCCTTTAATATTCTCATTTTAATATCCATGTCATGTTATATCTGCCGGACTTCGTTCCATTTTATTATTCTCGTTTTTTATTATTCTCGAATATAATATCCTCGTCTCTTTATCTGTGGGACTGGTTCCATCATTTATTATTCCGCATTTATTATTCTGTTGGAACATCCTGTCGGTGTAATTTTCACCTGACCTGGTTCCGTTATTATTATTCTGTTGGGATAACCTGTCTATGAGAAGTACCGCATGCATGGTGATATCTTTTGTTATTCTATTCGGTATTATATTCAGTTATTTAAAATTTTGACTTCTATACTCCATGAAATTAGTAGAATATCCTTGATATTTGCGCTTCATCCAGTATCTTTTCATGGAAATATTCTTCTGAGCATTCTTGAATTTTACTCTACAAAGCAGTATCATGTTGACAATTTGGACATTATTGGTTCTTGGATAAATTAATTCTTGAACTTGTTTTATTGAATTATTATGTCATTGTCATCATCCTCATGTTTATATTATGTTGAAAGTCATCTGTGGCACCTGTGGTGCATAGATGGACTTGGTATGATTATGACCGAGTGATTATTCGGTATAATCATGGCCGTAATGTTACAAATGATGTGGAAAAGTCCCTCATTGGCCCGTAGTGCATTGATGGATAGTTTTTGGTATGATTATGACTATGGATTCTCTTGACCAAGGGTGCAAAGATGAATTGTTTTATAGCATGATCGGGACCGGTTGATGAAAACACGATTATCTTTGGCCCGTAGAGCATGGATAATTCGTGGTCGTGATACTAAAGAATATCCTCGGCACAGTAGTGCGGGGATGATTTAATGATGTGGATTATTTATTGAAATGAGTCTCGCCGATAAAAGTGATGAAAAACTTTTTAAATCATAAAAGATAGTAGATTTTATTCTCTACTGACTCCTTTAATGGATTGCATAAATCACCGCAGCTTAAACTTGATGTCTATTGTATTTTATCAGTTTAACATTGTTGGAGACTAATGATAATTTATTCTGCATTATCTTAGTCATAATATTTCTTACTGGGCTAGTTGAGCTCACCCTTTCTTTCACTTAGGAAATGAGAACGTAGCCAGGGCTAGTCGGGGAATGGAGTGACGATCCAGAGGATAGCATTAGTAGTCCTCACTATTCTGTGAAATAGTGTGACAATAAATGTATTGAGGACTGAATTTGAGTTTGTATACTGTCTATGAGGACTCAATTAAGAATGGATATTGTCTAGATGACAATATTTGTATTTAAACTTACAACATGTGTTTTGTCGTACTTTACACGACTGCTGTATTTAAATTTTGTACCATGTATTTGGCGACTCAAGATGGGTGACGTATACCTATTTTGGGGGCGTCACAGTGACTGATATTGGTTTACTATATTGGTGTTTAATTTGTGCCCAACCAGTTATAATGTGTATATTCAGTAGTTATAATGCAGTGTGATAAACTTAATTTGCAGTGTTCTGATTTCTGCCTTTTCCAGTTTGTGAATCAATTGAAGACTTCTCTTATTTTGGTGTTAAGTATTAATTCCGACGGAATTTCCGACTGAATTTCTGTGGAAGTTATAGATGGTAATAAATAAATATTTAATTAACTATATAAAAGACACCTCGATTTCATCTAAACCACAATTAACTCCAAATTACCCTATCTATTACCCATACCTCCCTCGACCCACACCCAGTCATCCACAACTTCTCCATCAAAATCAAAACCCCCTATTCCCACTTTTCCTAATTCCCAACAAAAACCCACTTTTCCCTCGACCCACTTTCCAACCTTTTCCAAGGCCCTAAGCCACCTTCCAGCCGCCACAGTAGCAATTTTTGAAGTGAAGGGTTCTGGAAGATTGAGGATAACCAAGAGCAGAGAGGCGACCACAGTAGCATCAGCAACAAAAATAGAAGTAGACGAAGATAGTAGAAGCTTGGCAGAGGAATCGATACAAAGGAGGGAGATAGAATTGGCGACTTCAAATACAGTTGTGGTGGAGAGAGAAGATCATTTTCCACCCAATGTAATCACTCTTCCATTGTTACCGCTCCTCATCTTCAATTTCGATTAGAAATTCCTTCTTGTTCCTGTAATTGTTCTTCTAGATTCAATTATGTATCTGCTTATCCTTTCACTGAGTGTATCTGAATTAATCAATTTTCCAAACAATTGTCACTGGAAGGTTTGACTTGGGGTTTTGGGTTGAGAATTAGGGGAGTAGTAGATGATTTTTTAGGTCTTTATGTCTGAAAATCGGTGATATTTTTGTAGTTCTAAATTGGGTTTGCATTAATGAATGGGATGAGCTGAATGGGAAGAAGAAATGGAGAAAGCCCTTGGTTTCAATCGAGAAACCCTATCTCAACTGTCATTTTCAATATATATATATATATATATATATATATATATATGGAGGGTAATTAAGTCTTTAGCCAATTCAAGTAACAGAGTTAAGACGGAAATCATTTATTCACTTCAACTCAAAAGTCGGGAGTTTAAATGTAGCTTTACTGACTACAGGTGGTTAAGTGAGAAAGACCCCAAACCCCAGGTGGTGATCTGAACTTAACCCTAATAAATTTTATAGTGTTTTGGAGGGATACTCTGATACAAGCTAGAATAATAGTGTGAGGGATAATAAATTCACAAGTGGGTGAATTTTCACTCTTGCCAGTGGTGTTATTTCTTGGGCAAGTAAAAAACAGACTTGTATTTCTCACTCTACTATGGAGTCAGACTTTATTGCTTTGGCTCAAGCAGGAAAAGAGGCTGATTGGATTAGAAATATGTTGTTAGACATAAATTTATGGCCAAATCCAATGCCTTCAATTTCACTATATTATAATAGTGAAGCTACACTTACAAAAGCGTATAGTGGTACCTATAATGGTAAGTCTAGACATATTGGCCTAAGACATGAATTTGTGCGACAATTGATACATGATGGTATCATAGCTATTGTCTATGTGAAGTCAAGTAAGAACTTGACTGATCCACTAACTAAGCCTTTAACAAAAAAATTAATAAGTTTGACTACACGAGATATATGATTCAAACCATTCTAAGCCAGAGGTGATGGGAACCCAACCTATATCTAGGTTACCCCTAATTTATAGGTTCAATGGAAAAAATAAGTCACATTTGTTGGTTGTGTTACTATCAACTTGGTCTCATATGTAGTTTATGATAGTAACGTCTGTTGCTCGACAGAGGATGAGTTATGCTCTTAACAAACTGTTGCACATTTAGCAACAGAAGTGCTAGATAAACACTTTGTATACTGCGCATGACTTTAATATCACAAAACAATGATATGTGCACTGTAAAGGAAGGTTTTGTGTGTGTATGACAGCTTCGGTCATATCATTTAGAAATAAAAATTCAATCTACGGACATCATCTATTTCGATATGACTTTAAGTTGTTTATACTAAAATAAGGTTCAATATTCGTCACACCTTCTATTATGCATACAAGCCTTGGAGTTGATAGATAGAGAATTGTTTGAAGAAAAATAGTTTTTCAAACAAGTGTGGGATTGTTAAATGCATCTTTTCTTTTATGAGTTTTAATCAATTTTGTGTTTAATTTAGACCCATTAATTGATTGAATTTAAATAAAATTACAAGTGCATTTGATAGTCTACTATAAAGAGATTTAGAGAGAACAATATATGATCCAAGTATGAATTATATATTGTATTTTAATTATATCCAAAGTGGGGTATATGAAAAGGTGCATTGTTGTTTGCAAAAAACTTTTTCCTTTAAATCCCACATTGGTAAAGAGTTAAACTATTTAATACTTTATAAGCATAAGGAGAATAATTTGATTTACTTGTGGTACTAAAAGAAAAGTTTGGATCTAATCACAATAACGCGATGCAAAGCAGCACTAGCTTGCGTCCTATGACCCGAGGCCGAGTCAACCATTTTCCTCACTGTAAATATATAAACTTGATATATACACTGGAGGTATATTGTCAATAACCTTTTAACAAACTTTTATAGTAAGAAATAATAAACACCTTAAGAATATGCACTATCCGTGTTAATCTCTCTTATTTTAATTGTTATGTGTCTTTTTTCTTCTTTCATGGACCGTAGGTAATAAAAAAGATTCATCATGGGTCAAGTGGTGCCATTCCTATATATTAAAGGGTCAAAGTTTGTGCAGCTTGCAAAACTCTTACTAATGCTTCTTGGACGCGGTTAAAACAAATGAAATTGAGGGGCAAACTAATAAAGTATGTCAATGGAAATGGATGTGCTACTTTGTATGGCATGATAACTGGCATCCGTATGTTCCTCTTCTGTTAAGATAGCTTTCAGAGGTAGTCTTACCACAAAGGACAAGTCGGTGAGATTAATGGGGAAAAGGATTTAAATCACTTACTCCATCGGATTCATAATAATTGTCTTTTTAGTTTCATACATATAAATTAAGAAAGTCATTTAATACTATCATTAAAAATTAAAATTTGTATGAAATTTCATCATTACCTATTTATGGAAAGTTGGAAACTATTAATGCAATGAAGAAATTTTATTGGGAGAATGAGAGAAGTTAGGGATAATATAAGAAAATAAATAATTTCTTCTTCTAGAAAGTTATAAACGACAAATAAATTAAAATAAATTTTTTCTTCTAAAAAGACATTTATTACGAAACCGATGGAGTATTTTGTTGTTGTCTTCAATCAAGACAACTTTGGGAATCAAGTAATTAAAAGAAGGTGCAGTCTTACTGAATGCCCAACACAGTTGGGATCAAATTTGTGTTTGACTTGGGGTATATTTCCTGTTGGTTTGTTTATCCAGTTGAGGCTGGTCTGGGCATGCCTTTACCTGTTTGGTTTGGTTTAGCTGAGCTAGTCTTGTTGGAGGGTTATCCTCTGTTTCTTTTGTACAAAATTTGTACTTCATTTTCTTTTCTAATACAAATTTACTTTTACACTCATTTTCTGAGTTTTGAACAGAAACATATCAACCAGATTATCTAGCGGATTAAGCCGTTTTTGTTATATTACCGTTTCATTAATAGTCTCTGTCACTCAAAAATTGTCGTAGATTGATGTTTTATGTCAAATTTTTGTAATCAAAATTAATACTATTTTCTTTTAAATATAAGTGTATTTACTATATTCATAAGAAATTACATTAAATTTATGACTTCTATTTTTCATGAGTTTGAAAATATAAATATCCTAAATTTTTATTTAAAAAATTAATCAATTTAATCAAAAAAATTAATTCGAAACCAATTTTTGAGGGAATAAGAGAGTAAAAGAATAGATCGCTTTGTATTGTTGTCAATGGCAGACAATCGTAATAATCACTTACATCTACTTCTTTTTCTTTTTTTCTTATATATATATATATATATCCTAGGTTTCGCATCGAGCTTCCTTTTTTGTTAAAATAAGAACTTTTTTTTTTTTTTTTAAAATAACTAAAAAAAAGTTTAATATTTTTTAACTCCAAATTTTTTCATAATACAATTATTTTGGATACGTATAACAAAAACAGTTTTATACATTGCATGCGCATCGTACGTACATTTTTTGTATAGGTATTCAAATCACTACCAAAACATTGTATTATGAAAAATTTTAGTTCCATAAATATTAAATTTTTTTTTTATTTGTTTTAAAAAAAGCAAAAAAAAAAAAAGTCAGATTTTAACAAAGTAAAAAAGTTTCTCACCGATCGATTCTCAGATATATATATATATATATATATATATATATATATATTCTCACTATTTGTAAATTTTTTAACTGAGACTTTTCTTATGGAATAGGTGGTATTCTCTTCTAGTGAGACACATAGTTGTAATTTTGTTAATAATAATATTTCAATCTTTAAAATTAAAAAAGAAAAATAAACATTTCCTTGAAATTAAGTCCATGAATAGTCAAATGGAATGCAATTTTATTAGGCATCTTGTACACAATAAAAATAAGAAATCATTGAAAGTTTGTAGACATGGTGAATAAGCTGCTAGTTCGAGGTAGAGGTTGGATTGTCACGAATAAGAATATAAAATGAGAAAACAGTTCAGACTCGATTCGTACTCGCTCAATTAAATATTCGATTTGAACTCAATTCGAAATATAAATGATTCAAATATGAACAAATTTTAAAATTCGATAAATCACTCGAATCTCTTCAAATTACAATTTTCTATTGATACGCGAATCATATTCGTTTGAAAAATTCAAACTGTTCGGATTCGATTCGAGATCGTGTTCGACTCGATAACTAAACGAGTCTCAATCAAATTTTATTTTATACTTGATAAATTTTGTGAATCAAATTTAAGCAATTCAATATTTCACTCAAGCCAATTCATTTATATCCTTGGTCACGAATCACGGGGGTCTCTTTGATCTTCTCGATACGCTGACGCTTTGACATCTCCTTCGTAATTTTAATATATCAATAATTTACCCCTTTGTTGTTTACATTCATGTACCTCTCGTCACCTTTTATTCCTTTTTGTTGAAACTCACTTATCATATTATTATGATTTTTTTTCTAATTATAAATATTTCATCTTTCGGATAAGATGAAGATTAATTAAAGAAAGATTTTTCAGTATTTTACTCACAAGTTGGATTATCAGAAACATTAAAACAGTCTTTCAATGATTTTTTATATTTATTTTTTTGTACAAGATGCCTAATAAAATTGCTTTCCATTTGACTTTCATGGACTTAATTTCAAGCCAATGTTTATTTTTCTTTTTCAATTTTTTAATTATAAAGATTGAAATATTATTATTAACAAAATTACAACTGTCTCACCAGAAGAGAATACCACCTATTCCATAACAAAATTCTCAATTACAAAATTTACAAATAGTGAGATTATATTTTTCACACACACACACGCACACACACACATATATATATATATATTCATAAAAATAATAAAAATAATAAGTTGTTAGTTTAATAATGTGGTATGATATTGAAATTATACTTATAAACTTGAGGATATTGTGTTATTTTATAGGAACAATTACACTTTCTGGTTCATTTTTAAAAAAAATTACAACAAAAGTGCATTCAGAAAATATTTACAGAATTAATATATTTTTAATATTTTATTTACAAAATTAGTGTATTTGGTATCCCTTTAATTTAATTGAGTGTTTTAATAGATTGCTGATGTGGCAAATCAGTTTTATAATTATATAACTGTTCTCGGTTGTTTCTGACAATTTGAATTGCATGTCAAACTCGAGTAGTCGTGCATTCTGTATATGGTGCAGTTGGTAACCAAACATTCATACAAAAGTAACCATTTTAGTTTTTGTGGGTAACTAAATAGTCATAAAAAAATTCAGAACAGTTACCAAGTGTTACATGTATTTGTTTTCTTTATCTTGTTAAACCATAATGAAATCAAAGAGTAATCGTGTGGTTTTCCTCTTACATAATGCAAGAATAAAAAAATATAAAATATTATTCAATATTGTGTAACACAATCTCGATTACCTTACATTAATAAAAAGATGCAGTTGGTAGCCAAACATTCATACAAAAGTAACCATTTTAGTTTTTGTGGGTAACCAAATAGTCATAAAAAAATTTCAGAACAATTATCAATTGTTACATGTATTTGTTTTTTTTTATTTTGTTAAACCATGATGGGATCAAAGAGTAGTTGTGTGGTTTTAAAAAAAATACAAAATATTATTCAATGTTGTGTAACACAATCTCGGTTACCTTACATCAATAAAAAGGTGTAGTTGGTAGCCAAACCTTCATACAAAAGTAACCATTTTAATTTTTGTGGGTAACCAAATAGTCATAAAAAAATTAAATACAAATGCAGCCTCCAGCACAAGATGTATGGGAAGTAACACCAACAGAAGTTGCAACAACTGTACCAACAATCTCAAAATTTGGAAAGGATTGGTGCAAAATACCACGATACCTAAATGAGCTTCTTCAGCCCTCTTCATCTAGTAGTTTGGTTCATAATAAAGGCATTACTCCAACAAGGTATGGATTCTCAATCACAGATAATACAGTAACAGAGGTCTATGTCCATCCGTATGGTAGAGCAACCTTTGGTCCAATCTTTTTTCACCCTTCGAGTCGCTGTTGATGGAAAAGTTTGGCTCTCATAAGGAACAATTTTTCTGGTGTTGAATGGTTATCTCTGCAAGAATTTGGAGGGTCATTTTTATTTGTTTTGTTTGAAGGTGAAGGGGAGGAGAGAGGAGGCGGCGTCAGAGGATCGAAGTATGAAGGAGGCGGCGACGGCAGATCACAGGATGAAGGAGGCAACGGAGGATCTGACTTTCTTCTTTGCTTCTTCTCTTGATTCTTCTTTTTTCTCGTGTATTTTGAATGTTTGTTTTGGTTGATAACGGCCGCATATTACAGGAGAAGATTTCTCCTTGATTTAAGGGTTTTTTATTTTTGGGCAATTGAATAATATGACGTGGTTATTGTATTGTACTATTTTTGTAATTATTTTGTTGATACACCACTTTTGTAATTACTTTCTAATTGTTTTATACTATTGTAAATAACCCTATTTTATACTACTATCATTAAAATATGAAATCTTTATGTGGAACAAAATATATTCAAAAAAAGGAAATTCTTTTTGTGAAATGGAGAAATATTCTTCTTAAACCGCACTAATTATGTAATTATTATTTATTTTTAGTCTTATTCAACTCATCATATGAAGTATTTATCTTGTCATTTTAATTTAATTAAAATTTAATACACTAACAAGTGGTGTTAATGTAACCAACGAAAAATTGTATATGTAATTTAAAAATATTTATCAAGTTAAATAAATATTTGAATTGATTTATTTATTGAGGTAAATAGATATTTGATGAAATTGTTGTGTAGTAATTTCGTTAAATGTGTATATTAACCAAATTAATATATGATAATTTTATGGATTTAAGATTTAAGATTTAATTTAATGAAATAATTAAATTAAATAAATTGTTTGATAATAGTAATGTTGTGTAGTAATAATGTTCTAGTTTAATTTAATAATTAAATTAGATGTGAAGTAATTTGTTAAGCATAAATATAATTATAATGATAAGATAAGTGTAAATTTGACTTGATTAAAATTAATTAAATAAAAATGTGACAATGGAACTATATAATATAAGTGTTATAAAAATAAATTAAAGGGGAGAGCTTTAGTATGCAGCAAAACAAATCCTTGTGGTTTTTGACATGATTTAACTGATAAGCCTATTGGTTTTTTTTAACTGATGAACGTGGGAGGGATTATATGCATCAGTTTTGTTTTTGTTTTGCATATTATTTTTCCAAGAGGCTAAGAAGAACAGAGAAAATACAGAGAAAAAGTGAGAGAAAGCTAGGGAGAAAATTGAGAAGTTAGAGAAGGGGAGTCTTTGGAAAAGCTTGCTCATCATCTTTGCTAGTGTAAACAAGGGATTAAAGGTATAATCTATTCCTAATTTCAAGTCTCATTTTTGTAATATCTATTCTCTGTGATTTGGATTTCTTGTTGGATTAATTTTTAAAATGTTGATTATATGTATGTAATCTGTTGTTTATCATCTAAAAGTGAATTGCACTAAGAAAATTCATGAAAATCATGTTTTGTGTTCTTGTGTTTTCTTGGAAAAAGGGAAATTTTGGTTAATAATTTGTTAGAATGGTTGTTATGTATGTTATAGATAGTTTATAATCTGTTATATGCAGTTTACAAATGATTTTGGAGTATCAAATTCATGAGTAGTCATGTTTGAGAAGACGAATTAATTTTGGTTGAATATAAATAATATGGTATATTTTGGGTTAAAAATTTAAGTTCAATTCATGTAAGAACGTGTTAATTATTACTCGTTATTGTTAGTATATTGAAATATGAAAACAATACATTTGGAATGAATTAATTTCATGGATTAACGAAGTCGTAGTGATATGATTCTCTAAACGTGTCAAATTTGAGTTATAATCATGAACATGACTTTAATCCTTTAAATTTGGTTGTTTTTGTTATTTTAGGTGTTACACTGATTTGTTGTATATGTTATGTGGTTTTGGTAAGGTTTTTAGTGTGTGGGTTTGTCCATGTTGCTGTAAAATTGGACTTTGGTTCGCAGCATGTGGTATAAACAGATCGCAGATTCTTAGATCGCATCATCGGTAGGGTCATACCGGTGCTAATGCTTAAAAGGGCACTACCACGCCATATGTTCTAATGTAAATGCTTTATTTTTTTCCTTCTGTCCATAGTGTGTTGACCTAACCTAGTCTAAGATGCATGATAACGTGTTAAACATAAAATGAGATTCTAAAACAAATGGTAAACATGTATATGATGATTTTAGGATAAAAAGATAATGACTTAGAAAACTTTGACTTATAGTTTATTAAGTTTTGAGATGTTATTTAAGTGTGATGATGCTTTACCAAATTTATGGTTTCAGACCTATAAATGGTGTTGATGGTTGGAATGTGATATAGAGTAACGAGATGAACTTGAATGAAAATTAAACATATAGGGTTAATGTTTGTTTAACTAATCAATATTGCGATTCTAATGGTATATGTAGGGTATTTGGCGAACGTGTGTTATAATTGTATAGCTTACACACGAGGCAAGTTCCTAAACCTTAATCTTATGTTAAGCAAGTTTCTTGGCTCTATCTTGTTTACGATTATGCATGTTCTTGTATCCTAATTCTCTTACATTGAGCAAGTTTCATATTCCTAACTTGATATCGTTATACAAGCTTCTTATCTTTAATCTTTTATTGAGCAAGTGTGACACCCTCGAATCCGGGTCCTCTGACCTCGGTCCGGTCGTCACGATAAAATACAAACATCCACCTCTAAACAACATATGATAACTAAAATATGGAATATAATAAACGTACGCCGTTCATTCAAAATGTGTTACTAGTCCCAAGATTTGATAACCTTAATACAATCTTACAAACATACCCTAAAATAATCAATAGGGTTCATATTACACAACATTAATTTAAACTAGGCGTAAGATAAAGTCTGCTTCTCGCAACTATCCTACATCTTTCCTTTACCCTTGTCCTTTCTTGAGATCTCTGGCTTAACTGCAATATAATTCATGATATGGCAAGGATGAGCAACAAGTTTGCTCAGTAAGTTTAAATACAACAATAAGGATATATCATGATGAATGGAAAATATCTGACAATGAATTCAACAATATGAATATCTGAAGGATTCAACAATATGAATATTAGAAGCAAAGAAAATGATTTCTTTTAGAATAACTGATAGTCAAGTAGACTTTGAACTATAAAACTCCAATGGAATCAATAGCTAATTGACCCTTTAGTTACTGGCTACATAATAAGTACTTGAGGGGATCAGCCTCGCGTACACCATGTATATTCATAACATTTAAATCTGGTCTTTGTATCTTATATTAGATACCTGGGGTACTCCCCGATCATAAAAGGGGTGTTCTTTCAGTCTAAGAATCCTTACCATCAATTGGTTTGGATAGCTTTTATAAAACTTCATACACTTGTCTGATCGAACAAAGGTTCAGACTCTATCTGACATAGTTCTATAATTATAGAACTTTAAATGATGTACAAGTCCAAGACTATAAGAACTCAAGTGCACTAGGTGCGAATATCAATAATATCGATGTGGAATAATTGTAAAATAATTAAACCACTTAATAACATGCTTGGAAATAAAGTTCAAGATTAAATGAATAACTTTCAATTCAACAATAACCTGCTCGATACAATATGAGAAGGATAGGGAACTTGCAACACAATAAAAATAGTATTCAGATACTTGCTCAAGTAAAAGAGTAAGAATTAAGGAACTTGCACAACCAAAGAGTGAAGTTCGGAGACTTGTTTAATATATATTTGAGTAAGGTTAGGGAATTTTCCTGTTTGCTCAGCTACAATTTAATTCTAGCTTTAATTAACTTGCGTTGAAATGACCTAACGTTAACAAGTCGGTCTATTCAATTAGTATGTGTAAACTAATATGAGTCTATACTTACAAGAATCAAATCATCACATAGCATGCTTCTTAACACATTACATAGCATATTGGTCATATATTACAAGGTAAAGAAATCATATAAGCATGCTTTGAACTTCAGATCAAAAACAGAAATTATTTATGACTGTAGGATGGCGCAGTTGCGGCATGGCTAGGCTTAGGGACAGCGTAGTTGTGCTGTTCCCTGGCTAGACCAGGGTTGAGCTTTGCATTCCTGTTTTTAGTCCCAAACTGTAACACACTTAGACACTTACACTTCTCATACATACATGCTAGATGTCTTTACAAAAGTGTATAACCATTCTTGAGTTTATTTTTAGTTTGTGACTTTCCATGGAATTCAAGAATAAAAGGTCATGTAATTATTGTGCCTTATAACTTGGACATAGGTTTACCTAGGGAGGTCACACAATTTGTTAACAAACATTCTTATTGTGTTCATATTGTTTGTTCACAACTAACACTTCAAATCATTCTCTAAACTCATGTTCGGTTTAGTTATCATCATGTTCAATACATGTAAACCATGCCTAGGGATATAATAGACATAACATGACATCTTAACTCTTTAGAATCTAGATATTCATGATGCAACTAGATTTTTTAAAATACGTTCAAGGTTACCTTTGAAATCACTTTATCATGAATGATGCCAGATAGCACATATAAGACAACTTTAAAACTCTTATCATATGTAACTAAGTTATGTTTAACACTCTTTCAAAATCAAAACCTACATCATGTAGCATTCATGTATGTTAACTTTAACATAACAAGCTTTTTCTTGAAAACTTCTCTAACACAAGGTCTAACAAGTTTGGTCATGAACAAAGACACTTTAACTACTATATTATGCTCATTCAGGTTCTGAAATCAATCAAGTGTATAAATACTAAGTTCAGAACTTGTAACACATAAGTTTCCACAATGTTTGTTTTCAAAACTAAAAGTCCTTATTAAAGATCTCCTACTCAAATCATGTTGGACACTTCATAACTCATAAGAAAACTTTATAATACATGTTGTACCTCTTTTTCATGTATACATAAGTCATAGAATCAAGTTAGAAACAACTTAACACAACAGAAACCATAATCTGGTTCTGGGGTTCGTGACACACACTACAAGCCCTAAGTACAAATAGGCGCGAAGCAATTGCCCATGCACTGAACAAGAAGATAATTTGCTCTGTTTTCCAGAGCATCAAACATCAACAATTCTCCTTGATTTAAACATGCATAATTTCTTCATTTAAGAGTTCATATATGTAAGCCTACTTTCTATACACATTATAGCATGCTAATTCACTTTGATTGACAGAGAATTTTAAGGATTTAACAAAACCCAATTCAAGAACACAAGTTAAGATTTTTACCTCTTGAAGCTTAATAAACTTAGTTTCCTCATTCTGAACTTACTAACCACCTCTTTGGATCACAACTCACTCAATTTTCAATTTATCAGAGGTTTCACAGACAAAACAAAATCAACGTAAACTCTGAGAATTGGACTACTATTTATAGAAGAACTTTGGACTGGGAATTAGCTTTGCATGAAAGGTTGAGACTGGAATGTAGAAGGAGAATACACTGGTTCTCAAGGGGTTGCTCAACCACCCACCATCAGCTATCTTTTTAGCCAATGATCACAGACTTGGAAGTTATGTATTTAGGTGATAGGTTACTGTTCATTGTATTGTGGTGTAACTGATGAACTAAATTTTTCCAGCAACGTGCTTTAATTTGATCAGTTAGTTACTTTAACTCCCAAATATAATTTTAATGTACAATTATTACCATATAAGGCAAAATTAGGGATTATTTATGTACTCACATCATATAATCCATGTACTTTAAATACACGAAATAAAATAACACAGTTAGATATTATTGTTCGGGTATCTCTATAATCATCTTTTACTACTCACATAACCACATTATCATATTATTTAATATTAACTGTCCAGTCTACACACATTTCATTTCCCAATTTCTGGAATACACAAATATTTAATTATTTCTGTATTAAAATCACTTATGATTTTATTATACTACTTGATACTTTATATCATTAAAATGTATTCTTATCATATGATTTTATTCATGTCACACCTTACATTAATGTTCTATTTCATTTTTTACAGTAGAAACTAACTTTTCCCAGATTAACCACTCAGTGCGAGTGCGCCATTTTGTATCATTTGGGAGGCGCAGCGATACTTGTCGATCAAGCAGATGCCAAAATAGTTTAGCTTCAAGCCAGTTTCAATTTTTATCACCACAAAAGTTTTACATGATATAATTTAACTTCTATAGTGGTGATATTACTAGTTCAAGAGTGTATTTATCATATAATTATACACAATTATCAATTTAATTACCCATAATTAAAATTAATCAATATGTTCAAATTCTGCCACTATATTCAAATAAATTGAATATTTAATTACTAATAATCCTATCAATTCTTTAATATTAAAAGTCTTAGGGTTAGTTCACTAATTTAAATAAACTATTAGTGATTCTCTTTAATCATTTCATCAATTCACATAACCACATAATCATGAACGCAATCAAATTGCACAAAGTAAGCGAAAACGTGGAAAAATAGATTTTAAAATTTTACAAACCATATACTCGGATCATCCTTTATGCACAATTATTAATTAATCGAAAAGAAGAAGAACAAGAATTATAACTTTGAAGATTTGAGCTTTCTTAGGTACAAGTTCACCTTCAAATCTTTTTCGTGTTCAACTTGAATCCACCGGGTTTGATTCCTTCCTTTGATTAACGTTAGCGACCCAATTGTTTGGCCTCTAGAGGTGATCCACTAAGAAAGAATAAAGATTCAAGAAGATGGGTGTTTGGAAAAACTCTAATTTTTCTATCTCTCATTGAAAAATGTGTACTCTCCCAACTCTTGGAATTACTATTCACGTGTTTTGTGAAAGTGTCAACCACTTCACCCATAATATATAAGACTCCTCTTATTTATAGATGTAGGCAATCCTCCTTAACAATTAAGGAATTAGATTTTATTTTAATTAATTAAACTCCTTTAATTAATTAGGCTCCCAATCTTATTAGGAATAATTAATTAAAATCTTTTAATTAATTAGCCTCTTAATCTTATTAGGATTATATGAGAGTACTTTTATTAATTAATTCCCAAACTCATTTAGAAATTAAATAATAATAATAGTAATAATAATAATAAGACTCCTCTTATTAATTTATATTTAATATTTTCAAAATATTAAATAATAAATATTAAACTATTTAATTTATTATATCACCATAGATTAAATTAAATACACTTAACTTATTATTACAATTATGCCATTTGCTTCTTAAATAAATATTTTTTCTTTTGTAGTATGACCCTTTAAATTCTCCATATTAAACCGGTTATGAATAAATCAATAAGAATAATTCTAATCTTATTTAAATAAATAAATTAAACTATTAATTTATTTAAATAAAAAATATTTATTCTACAATAAAGATAAGCCTCCTTAGTGATTAACGACTTTTCAGATAATATAAATTTCAACATTAATCATAAAAGAACCTTTGAGTAAATAGTTACCGTACAATTCAATCCTTCCACCATACAATGTCCCAATTGAAAGTCCAATAATAATCTAGAAGGGGGGCAGAATAGATTATTACAGGTTAAAAATTATCTTAGGCCTTTTTGAATTTTATTTTGAATAATTAATTTGCAGTGTTAGAAATTAATATGCAAGACAGTAAAAATTCAATCACACAATGCACAGAGATTTATCTGGTTCACAACATACACCTCTGGTATGTTGTTATGTCCAGTCTCAAGTTCTTATTTAAAATTTGAGATCCTATTACTATCAGTAATAAATACTCCTTCAACAGGCAGAGAAGCCTTTACAAAGTTTTATAGACAAAATTTTAAATGTTCCCAACTAATCTATCTTGGACAGCAAGCTCTCAGCTCCCTCCTTAATCTTAGTTGAACTTTCTTTAGAGTTCAGTTATATTCTATGATCTGGTCTTGAAACAACAACCTCTTCCTTACTTCACAAGTTTACTAGAGACCCAACTCCTAGCTGACCTCTCTAAGAATCTGGTCTTAGTCGAAGAATTGCTTATCTTTCTCACAGGTACATAAAATAAATTAACTCTACCCTTTTTCCTTTTTCAAAAGAATTTACACCAGTTTGCTTCTAAAATAAGTAGATAAAATTTGGTACAAATTGATGCTTCTCAAATAAGCAGATATCAATTAAAGAGCAATTATACTTATAAAAGTTCAAAGACTTTTGGAGAGAATATGCTTCTTTGAAAGCAAATAATAATTTATGTTTAGATCAAATAATGCATCTATGTAAGCAAATATGTAAATTTCTGCACCGTTATAAAAGTTTAAATTACTTTTATAATTTTTGAAAAATGCTTCTTGAATAAACAAATAAGTAAATTTTAGTTTTTTCTCAAAGATGCTTCTGTATAAGCAAATAAATAATTTTAGTACGTCTTTATAAAGAATTATTTATTCTTTATAATAAAGAGTGTTTTTCTATAGATCAAACAGACTTCTTTTTCAGATATTCTTTAACAAGTATTATAAGAATGAATTTGTGTTCAAATACTTGCGATTAAGAGAATAAATCAATTTAAATGATAATTATCAAGTATAACAATTTAATTAGTTAAGCACTACTTGATATACAAAATATATTTGTTTAACTCAGACAATATATAATAATATTTTATCTATTATGTGATTTATAAATAAAATCACTTAGTACTATAAGGAATCGTACGGTTCGATTCCCTCAGTTAAGATGAATATCTCCATAGTCTTTTGACGTCTAAGTATGACATAATTTATAATTTCACAATTGATATTTATATAAATATTTTCGATAGATCACTTAGATTTTCAAATCCGGTTCAGATGATTCACTCTTTTTGGACGAATATCTCAGTGTCGTTTTGAACTATCAAATGCATATCTAATTTACAATATTTATATAAATAATATCAATAAAAAGTTACTTAGTACTATAAGAAATCGTACTGTTCGATTTTCTCTCCGTAGAGGAATATCTTCGTAGCCTTTTGGTCAAAGTATAACTTTTTATTTGATAAATAGATGAAATATAGATATATAAAATTGTGTATAACAATTTATATTTGTATATCTATAAATTTAAAATAAGTAAGAAATAATTCAACTAGGTTAAATCAAATGACTTATCTCAATTACTAGGACAAATTTCCTCTTCTTAAATAATCAAAACTTTAAGAAGAGATATAAAGCTTTAGAGAGAGTATGTACACAAGGAGAGTAAACTTTTCTTTTCACTTGAATTGGCAAAAACCAAATGAATGAAAGACTCCCTATTTATAGAATTTTGAGGTTGAGGGCAAAATGGTAATTTTGAAATCTATTTTTGAA
Organism: Panax ginseng; assembly: GCA_020205605.1. NCBI lineage: Eukaryota > Viridiplantae > Streptophyta > Magnoliopsida > Apiales > Araliaceae > Panax > Panax ginseng. Next base: position 49,608,187 of record CM035132.1, read on the forward strand.
ATCAATGGATGAGATTGCTTCAATTTTATTTTAATGGTTCAGATGTAAATAAAGCACACAGATTGCCAAAAACAAGGAATTCAAATTTTCGCCCGTGCATTTCTTTGTTAAAGTAAAGCAATTAATGCAAATTTTAACATCTCTTAAAATTCGGTCAAAGTATATCAAAAACAACCGTGTCCCATAAAGATTGTCACCAAATGTCCAAGTGTTTGCACACACACACACACGACTTATGTGTATATATATGTATATATGAGACTTATATATATATATATATATATATATATATATATATATATATATATAGTTGGATCAGTCCTACTCTTACCATAACAAAATCTAGACTTTTTTTTTAAAACAACTAAAAAAAATAATTATGAAACTTGAATTTTTACATAATACAATATTTTGGGTGTGATTTGGATACAATATCAAAACATGTCTGTACAGACTAAAAGCAAATATATATATATATATATATATATATATACACATGCATGGTCACCTTTTGCGCACACACACGGTTGTATGACTTATATATATAAATGGATGCAATAAAAACTTTTTGCCCAATTTTTTTTTTTGAGTTTGAAAGAAAATAGGATCTCCTTGCCTTAAATATTTTTATATGTATTAATTTATTTAACACTTGATATTTAAGTTATCAAGGTCAATAAAAATTAATTCAATTAATAAATTATTAAAATAATATAATATACAAAATGATTAAATTATAAACTTGCATAGAAGATTATATGACCAATAATTGTTATCATCAAAATACTAAAAAACTTGGATACTTATCACCAATTAAATATAAGACATGGAATTACTGTCAAGTCTTATTTTATTTAATTATATGTATTTCGACTCTTAAATGCACAACTCCAAATAATACAAATTAGAAATTCCTTTCTAATTTCATTCTGCCTTGGCCAAGGACTACTGAGTTGTCATTTATCAAATCACATAGGACATTTTTCTTATTTTAATAGAAGCGGTAGATTCTTTATTGATCATACATTATCTCCATATACAAATTATTATACCTAAACATACTCTTTGATATACCCTAAGGGTCTTAAGGAATAAGTCAAAGTATAACTCATCATACACAAGATACTATGATGATCTCAAGTCCAAGTATCACTTGTACTACTATCACTATAAGAAATCCTATTGACAGTCAAGTAAAACTCCATTAGATATTCCTTAGCGAGCCACATTCAGTGAACTTATTCTCCAATAAGCACCTACATACTGACTTTAGTGCCTCCACACAAATGATCATGAGATCAACCATCCTCATCTAATGAGCAAGCAACGTATGTACCAATCTATCCGGATTCACTAATCCCCAATTTAGTAATCCAACGATTGGAAACTATTTTAGTTTTAAGCTTTCTAAGAATTTAGATCTCATTAGAATGATCATCATCATTATTCTAAAAGCATTGCTTAAAACTATAGGTTTATCACAAATTATTAAAACAACACCATGTAGATAAATTAAACCCTTTAGTAAATGAATACTTTTATTAATAAACAAAAAAGATTGTTATAAAGTATATGCTTTATCATCAACATGATTGGCTTGTGTGCATACTACTTTCAATCTCCCACTTGCACTAAAGTCAATCGCCATGGTATCTCATACCCTTCTTCTCTAAGTGACGATTATCATGTTGTTGGATAAGCTTTAGTTAATGGATATGTAATGTTTTTCTTGAGAGTTAACTATCTCTATAGTGACTTCTCCTCTTTTAATGATTCTTTAATCAAATGAAAGTGTTGCAACACATATTTAGATCCAAGATGAGACTTAAGAACTATTCCTAGTTCTGTAATGAAATTTTCATCCAAATAATCAACTTTCAGCTTCATTTATAGCTATATACTTTGTCGTTATCACTAAACCAACAACTCTTTACTGTTTGGAACCTTTCCAATTCACTTCACCACCGTCCAAGGTAACTATTTACCCTAAAGTGGATTTGTTGTTGTCTTGGTTAGTCTGAAAAACATGGGTCTGTTAAGCCCTCTAATTTTAATTCAAACTCACCATAAATTTTAATCACATCCTTAGTACTGGTTGAGTACTTTAAGATATTTTTACTGTCTTATAGCGATCTTCTCCAAAATATGAGTAATCAACATAAGGTCTCGTACATTTTATTGCATACATGATATTTACTCATGCGATTTCTCTTTTCGGAGTCTATGGGGACTATTAAGAGAGAAAAACTCCAAGTCTCATCAACATGAGACATCTCTTGGAGTTTGCCATGCTAAACGGCTTTAACATCAAAAGAATATGCGTTCATTGGGTTAAGCCGAGCATCCTTTTAAATCTATCTATATAGATTTGTATCCCCAATTACGATACTCTTCCCAAATTATTCATGGAGGAATGTTTAGACAAATTTATCTTTACTGATTGTAGCATTGGTATGTCATTCTTTATCCGTAGTATATCAACATATAATACTAGTAATGTTACGACGCTCCCACTGACCATTTTGTTCACACTAGGTTTGTGACGCCCCCAAATTCGGGTGTCTTCCAACCCGAAAAATAGTGCTACACGGTACTACAGTTCACACATACATTCAATTGAAATACCTCACAAGAGTGAATATGTCTTCTATGTATATTACAAATTAATATTTCCTTTCCCAGGTTCTTTGTAACCATTACATATATTCCTTGTCATAATATCAAATAAATATAAAGTTCATACTATGCTATTACAAAGACAACTTATTTGTCTACCTTAGCCTTCCATTTATCCTTATTGGATCCTTCAGGTCGTTTGGTCTTAGATGCATTCATATGGTTCAAGCAAGAGTGAGCATAACTAGCTCAACAAGTATGACAATTTCATTTGAGCAATAGGTTTGAATCATATGAATACTTATATCTTCAATAATTGAATCAATAGTTATGAAGTACTATAGATAATTCAAAATAACACTTTTCTTTTCTTAAAAACGTTTAAAAATGAACAACATTCGTTAAACATAAATTTTGGTCCAAGACCTTGAGCATTTCATTCTTTCTTTGAAAAGGACAACCCGACACCAAGTCCGTAAGTCCGACATATGTTACGAGCACGTCTAGGTGAACAACCTATAGTACTCTATGTTGTACAACACTACTTCATTAAAACGTATCTACGTTTAAGTTTTGGCAACCTCACGTGCATGTCGTTTGACGACAAAACATTTTTGTTACACATACTCAGTCTTTCTTTGAAATCCATACCAAAATAGTTGGCAAAAGATAACAACATTGATAATATTTTGATAGATTATAAGTAAATCTACAAAACACATTAAGTCTAGCTGAAGGTATTGTCTTTGACTTCGTTATACATCAATTCATGCGTAAGATACATGAATCATAAAGCTTGTCCAAAAAGAACATAGACAAGGGTTTAGAACACTTGCCTTCAACATCTTTTACAGTTAATTCACTTTTCTTTTGAGTCTTTAAGGATTCTACAATTCATAAGTACATAAAATACCACATTAGGTCATAAAAAAATCAAGTATGGTCACTAATTTATCTTCCCCTTCTTCTTAATCTAATCATTAATTAGATTGGTTAATATTCGTTATGGTTTATCTTATTACTTTGTATTTACATTCAAAAAATCTTTCGTCAACCTTTAGTTGTAATTCTTAAGGTCATTATCATCCTCAAGGACATTACTTTAAGTTTATTAAGGTTATAATTCACCTTTAATCAACTTACATTTCCTTTACATTCATTTTCATTTATTACTATCTCTTCCCTAGTACTGGCACTACGGCGCCAACTTCCTATATAAGTCTTGCGTTGCGGCGTGAGTTAGCAGTGCATGGGTCTCAGCTCAAGGTCATGGCTGCCAAAGTCCTATACTATGGTCATGCGTTGGGTGCCACTTTTACAATGTGCAGGAGGTTTGTCTGCACTGTGGCGCCGACTTTATATACCTCGAGCAGCATATTTGCCATTACCACAATGCTCGTAGAGAATTTTCTCAATTCTTTTCTTCTGTAACTTTTTTGGGCTCATAACTTATTCATTATAAGTCAGAATTGGCTCGTTCAAAATCCGTTAGCTCACATATCACGTGTACTACGATTTCCTTAGAAAATCTTACATTTTTGAATTCTTTAACACAGAATTCACCATTTAAGTTCTTTATTACACGTTCGTTAAACGTTCGTGAACATTCATAGCTCGTTTCTTCTTTTTAAGTCGGATTTTGACCATTCTCGAGTTTGCAACTCTAAAATGTAAAGTTATACTATACTCCATCGAAAACCATGGTTTTTGAGTTAAATGGTAACTTTTGACTTTCATTACGAGATCATGATTATCGTCTAATCTCGTAAATTTCGCTATAAATTCGTTACTTGAGATTTTTACACCGTTCAAAATGGATTTATTCCATCATTCTATCATCCTAACCAAATATATTTCATCTAATCCTATACATGATGGTTTTAAACTTGTCCATCAACAACAAAATGATAATTCTTCATATGTTCTTCATTAGTTCATAATTCTATGATTATGATTCCAATTGTAACATGATTTATTAAGTTTTAAGTCCACTAATAGCCATCCTTATATCCCTTATGATACATGCTCCACCAATATCCACTTCTCTATCAAAGCTACAATTTAAGAGATGAAGATTATTGGTTAAATATTTCTTACCCTTGATGTTCTAGCTTTCTTTCTTCTTCTTTCTCTTGGATTATCAAAGACTAGCTCTCCTCACTTTTCTCTCAATATGTTTATGCTAAGTTGTTTGTGTTTTGAACAGGGCAACAAATGACCAACAACCTCTTCTATTTATAGGATTTACAAGGTTAGGGCATAATGGTCAAAAGGCCATCCCACCTCCTTACTATTCATTACTTGCACACCACAACACTTATACTTTGCTTGGCCATCAAGATGGCCAGCCGTGACTCACCTATTGGGGACCCACATGTGTTTCCCCATGGGTTTTTCTCACCCAGTGACCCATCAGTTCGATTCACTGGTCCGGTTATTGGTTCGGGCTTAGGTTTTAATTACTTTGGGCTTAACATTGGGTTTGTATTTCATATCTTTGGGCCTTAACAAATTTTCACTTGGGCTTGCCCAATTCCTACAGAAATCCTATAAGTCCGTTACTATTGATTTAAAGCTTATACCGTATAATCTTCGTATTCTTCTTGTATACTAATTCGTATAATCATTCATTATATAAGATATATTATCTTTCATATATACTTGTATATTACTTCGTATCATACTCGTATTCATTGCATCTTATAATACTTTCTTATCATAAGATCATCATTTATTCAATTTTTACTTTTCTTAACATCCTCAACTTAGTACGCAAGCAAAAAACCGCATTTGTTATAACTGAATTATTATTATATAATCTATCATTCCTTATTATTTTATCGTTACGTATTTCCTGAAAGTTCAAAAATAACTCGTGAGCAGAAATGGATGAATAGTGTTTTTCGGAGAATTTCTCGAAAAACTTTTATTTTCGTCTTGAAAATTCAAACACTTTAATTCTTTTACGTAGCCAGAATACTACGATATTACGACACTTTTAGGTTATAGAACAACCTTCATCTTTTTTACTCGTTATAAATAACACATATAATAATTTTATTCATTATATAATCAAATAAAATTATTTTACAAATAATTCCTTTTTCCTCAACCATGTTACTAAACCCATACCAATATGTACTAATATACACAATGAATGTTTTCAAAATATAAAATATGGGACTTTGTCAAAACTATAAATTTTGAAGCACAACCAACAATCCCCCACATGATTCAAAATTATTAAAGAGAGAAAAATTAAAAGGAAGCTAGTAAGAAGGGCAATGGTAGATATATAACGTCGATACCTTGTGGGTTTGAATCGACACTTAGTGGAACAAGCTCATAATTGTAGATTATAGGTGAACTATATTCTTGAACCCATTATCTATGATACAAACAATTAAACTCGCACACATATCCAAAAATCCTGAATCCACACAAATCCGCGGTTGGGCGCGTTCTAGGCCATGCGCCATATCCCAAATTTTCATAAAGGCTCTAAAGAGTTTGCCAAAGACTCTCATAGGAAGTGGCCTACACCTTCACATTTATATAGGTGAACCCATCAAGTGTAAACTGACATACACCACTCTTTAGGGCTACGAGTTTCATTAAGAATCTAAATGATTCATCCTATCACAATTTGTCAGTAAGCACCACATGCACACAAGGAGATATATAAATAATTGCAGTGCTTTAATTAAATAATTACATGACTTGTTGTTACCCATTGAACCTAATTCATGGGATCTTCAATTACATGGGTTGGGTTTCCATCACATATTATTTACTCAAAATGTTGACAATAGTCTCATCCCTCTAGATGCTACTTGGACAACCTTTTTACTCAATCCCTTAGTAAGCGGCTCCGCTAGGTTCTTTTCAGACCTCACAAATTTCATGGAAATAACACTTTTACTGATCATTCCTTGTACAGTATTATGTCTCAAGCGAATATGTCTTTATTTCCCATTATAAACATGGTTTATTGCCCGACCAATAACTGCTTGAGAATCACAATGCAGAGAAATAGAAGGAATTGGCTTAGACCACAACAGTATGTCAGCCAATAAATTCCTTAGCCACTCTGCTTCAGTACCTACCAATTTTAAAGTAATAAATTCAAATTCCATAGTAGATCTAGCAGTACAAGTTTATTTAGTAGATTTTTAAGAAACAGCTCCTCCACCTTAAGTAAACACATAACCACTAGTGGAGTTTGTCTCATCATTATCAGATACCCAATTAGCATCACAATATCCTTCTAAAACACTAGGATGACCAGAGAAATGTACTCCTACATTAACTATTCCTTTTAAATATCTCATTAGTCGTGATAATGCATTCCAATGATCTTGTGAAGGATTATGTGTATATCTGTTAAGTTTACTAATGACATATGCAATATCAGGTCAAGTACAGTTCATTAAATACATTACACTACCAATGATTCTAGCATATTCAATTTGTGCAATATCATTCCCTTCATTTTTCTTTAAATGCACATTAGAGTCACAAAGGGTTCCTACTGAATCTTCATTAAAGAAATTAAATTTCTTAAGAATATTTTCCACATAATGGGACTGTGATAAAACTAAACCATTTGCATGTTTATTTATTTTCATGCCAAAAATCAAATATGTTTCTTGTAAGACCCCAACTTTTATGAATAAAGATGAATTTTCTATAATTATCATTTTTGAATATTATAGAATGAATTTAATATAATGTTATAGTTGTGGGTAATATTTATAAATTTTGCAAAGTACGCAAGTTGATATATAATATTCGATCGGCTCAGGAATATTCATTTTAGCGAGAGAATATTCGATTTACAGACAATCATTAGTGGACCCCACATTACGAAAATTATTGTTTGATTGAAAAATGACAAAAATATTTTATGAAAATAACTACGAAAGTTTTATCGTTAATCTGTTGAAACACCCAAAGGTTAAAAGTATGTAAATACTCGTGGTTGCATAGTAGCACACTACCAGATTGATTATTAATGCTTACGTGAGAAGTCACTCAGTTTTGTTCAATTATTGCTATAGTAATTGCTGCATAATATCTCACGTTATTTGATTAAATTATTGTCAATATTTTATATATTTTTAAATCAATAATTGAGATGACAAAGTTATTAATATTATTATTTTCAATATTAACGATGTCTAAAAGTTCTGCCAATGAGAGGTTTGGTCACCTAATTGCGCGCCAATAGGGAAAAATCCTTATTGGAAAGCCCCCTCTTTCCTGGGAACGACCTAGTCGATTAATATTGTGAATTATAATAATAATGATAAATGTTGTTAAAAAATATTGAAGAAAATTTTTATGAAGTATTTGTTGGACCCCATTTACCCTTTTTCAAAATTGAAAATCGATAGGAAGTTATAAAGTATATATATATATATATGTGTGTGTAAGTGTGGGTTTTGTAAGTGTGATTATATATATATATATATATATATATATATATATATATATATATATATATATATATAGGTTTGACAAAGTCATGCGGAAGGGGTAAAGAATTAATTCACCCGGTGTTCTTTTTTTCAAAGAGAATATGTGATAATTTCTATATATATATATATATTATATAATAAGTTTTGTTTTTTATGAAAATAGAATATATTATATTTTATTTGATTATTATATTAATACTTTAAAAAATCAGACGTCTGAAGATTTTTTCTGTCCGTGAATGCGAAAATTATTTCGTCCGTGATTTTTTCTTAAACAGTACCCCTTCAATTTTCCTATAAATAGGATGCTTAGTTAGAATTGAAAACACACCAGAAATTTCAGAGAATTCTGTTCTATAATCTTGAGCGTATTTCTTTAGAGTTTAAGAAAGCTTTGAGCGTAGTGCAAGTTTTCTTCAAGTATATCCCCGCCCTACCCGTCGAAGCACTCTTCTTTATAAGGTAAGGGGTATTATTTCTTTCATATTCATGAAGAGAACTTTTGTTGTTCCATTCTTTATTATTCTGTTCGAATAATTTGTATACGCGGTCTACCCTATACTTGGTGAAATTCTTCTGTTATTCCATTCTTTATTATTATGTTGAAATAACCTGTCTATGCGAAGTACCGCATCATGGTGAAATTCTTCTGTTATTCTTTTCTTTATTATTCTGTTGGAATATCCTGTTTGTGCGTTTACGCATGACCTGGTTCCATTATTTATTATTCTCGCTGGAACATCCCGTTGCATAATTAATTTTGCCCGACTCGGTTCCGTTATTTATTATTCTCGCTGAATATCCTCGTGCGTAGCTTACGCATAACCTGGTTCCGTTATTTATTATTCTGATGGAATAACCTGTCTATCGCATGCCTGGTGATTTCTTTTGTTATTCCATTCTTTATTATACTCATTTGGTTAAATTTTTGACCTTTATACTCCATGAAATTAGTGGAATATCCTTGATATTTGCGCTTCATCCAGTATCTTTTCATAGAAATATTCTTCTGAGCATTTTTGAATTTTACTCTACAAAGAAGTATCATGTTGACAATTTGGACGTTATTAGTTCCTGGATAAGTTAATTCTTGAACTTGTTTTATTGAATTCTTATATCTTTGTCATCATCCTCATGTTTATATTATATTGAAAGTCATCTCATGGCTCAGTAGTGCATAGATGGACTTGGTATGATTATGACTGTGGCTTATTCTTAGATAATCATGACCGTAATATTATAAATGATGTGATAAAAGTCCTCATTGGCCCGTAGTACATTGATGGACGCTTGTTGGCATGATCATGACCATCGATGAATACACGAATATCCTCGGCTCAGTAGTGCATGGATAATTTGTGGTCGTGATACTAAATGAATATCCTCGGCCGTAGTGCAGGGATGATGTGGATTATTTTTTAAGCTAAGTCCTAGCGATAAAAGTGATGAAAAACTTTTTAAATCATAAAAGATAGTAGATTTTATTCTCTACTTGACTCTTTTAATGGATTGCTTATTCACCGCAGCTTAAACTTGATGTCTATTGTATTTTATCGCTTTAACATTGTTGAAGGCTAATGATAATTTATCCTACATTATCTTAGTCATAATATTTCTTCTTGGGCTAGTTGAGCTCACCCTTTCTTCACCGTTTCTTCTCTTGAAATGAGAATATAGCCGGGACGAGCCTGGGAAATGTATCGATGTATCAGATGATAATAGATTAGTAGTCCTCACTATTCTGTTAAATAGTGTGATAATAAATGTAATGAGAACTTATTCTGAGAGTGGATATTGTCTAGTAGACAGTATTTGTATTAAATAGTGTGATACTAATGAACTTATTCTGAGAGTGATATTCCTAATATTTTTTATTATTCCATCTTTAATATTCTATCTAATATCCCGTCATCTGTTATATGCCCGACTGTTCCATTTTATTATTCCGCTTTTATTATTCTCGCTTTAATATCCTCATCTGCAAGCTATACGCGGACCGGTTCCATCATTTATTATTTCACATTTATTATTCTCATTGGAACATCCTGTCTTGCAGTGATTTTCACCTGACCGGTTCCGTTATTATTATTCTGTTGGAATAACCGTCTATGCGAAGTACCGCATGCATGGTGATATCTTTTGTTATTCTATTCGGTATTATATTCAGTTGTTTAAAACTTTGACTTCTATACTCCATGAAATTAGTGGAATATCCTTGATATTTGCGCTTCATCCAGTATCTTTTCATGGAAATATTCTTCTGAACATTCTTGAATTTTACTCTACAAAGCAAAGATTATCATGTTGGCAATTTGACATTATCGGTTCTTGGATAAATTAATTCTTGAACTTGTTTTATTGAATTATTATGTCATTGTCATCATCCTCATGTTTATATTATGTTGAAAGTCATCTCGTATTCAGAAGTACATAGATGGACTTGGTATGATTATGACCAGGATTATTCTTGTATAATCATGACCGTAATGTTACAAATGATGTGAAAAAGTCCTCATTGGCCCGTGAAAGGCATTGATGGACAGCTTTTTGGTATGATTATGGCTATGGATTCTCTTCGCCAGGGTGCAAAGATGAATTATTTTATAGCATGATCAGACTGTTGATGAAAACACGATTATCTTTGGCCCGTAGAGCATGGATAATTCGTGGTTGTGATACTTAAAGAATATCCTCGGCCCATGTAATGCAGGATGATTTAATGATGTGGATTATTTATTGAAATGAGTCTCAAATGATAAAAGTGATGAAAAACTTTTAAATCATAAAAGATAGTAGATTTTATTCTCTACTGACTCTTTTAATGGATTGCTTGTTCACCGCAGCTTAAACTTGATGTTTGTTATATTGTATCAGTTTAACACTGTTGAAGGCTAACGATAATTTATTCTTCATTATCTTAGTCATAATATTTCTTACTGGGCTAATTGAGCTCATCCTTTTACTTTCATTGTTCTCTTCAGGAAATGAGAACGTAGCGAGGACTAGTCGGGGAACCAGAGTGACAAATTCGTATAATAGCATTAGTAGTCTTCAGTATTCTGTTAAATAGTGTGATAATAAATGTAATGAGGACTCAATTGAGTGTGGATATTGTCTAGATGACAATATTTGTACTAAAACTCACAACATATGTTTTGTCGTATTTTATACGACTATTGTATAATTAAGTTGTATTTGAATTTTGTACCATGTAATTGGCGACTCAAGATGGGTGATGTATACCTATTTTGGGGGCGTCACATTTCTCCTAAATCTTTCATGTCAAATTTAGAAGATAAAAAATCTTTGTTTTCACAACTTTTTCATCAGTACCAAATATTAGTAAGTCATCCACATATAAACAAATAATCACACCACAATTTCCAGTGAATCTACTATAGACACAACTATCAGATTCATTTGTCACAAAATCATTAGACAAGACAATTTTATTAAATTTGTCATTCCATTATTTTGGTGTTTGTTTCAAACCATACAAGGATTTTACAAGTCTACACATTTTTTGTTCTTCACCTGGAAAAACAAACCCTTTAGGTTGACACATATATATTTCTTCATTTAACTCTCCATTCAAAAAGGCAGTTTTAACGTCTATTTGGTGGATTATCAATTTATGAATTGATGCCAAAGTAATTAAAATTCTTATAGTTGCCATTTTATTCTCTGGTGAGTAAGTGTCAAAATAATCAAAACCTTCCTTTTGAGTAAACCCTTTTGCTACAAGTCTTGCCTTAAAATTTATCAATAGACCCATTAGCTTTTAACTTCTTTTTAAACACCCATTTACATCTTCTAGGCAAATTAACTAGTTCTCATGTATGGTTAGACATAATAGAATCTAGTTCACTATTAATAACATCTTTCCAAAAGGTTGCATCAATTGATTTCTTTGCTTCTTCATAAGTTTTTAGGGTCATTTTCAGTTATAAAAGCAGTTACAAAATCTGGACCAAAAGATTTCTCAAAACGTTGCCTTTTACTTCTAGTAGATGCAGGTACAGGTTCTTTATCTTTCCTTTTAATATGTTCATTTAAAAAGGACTGCCCTCATCTCTTATTTTCATTGGAAATATATTTTCAAAAAATTCTGCATCCTTTGTTTCCAAAATTGAATTATTTTGATAATTATTAGTCGCATCTTTTATTACCAAAAATCTGTAAGTAACACTATTAGAAGCATATCCAATAAAAATACATTCCATTGTTTTAGGTCCAATTTTATTCCTTTTAAATTATTGTATAACTACTTTAGCTAGACACCCCCACACTTTAAGATACCCCATTTAGGTGCATGTTTCTTCCATAAATGATATGGTGTAGAGTCTATCTTTTTTATGTGGAAGTCTATTTAAAATATGATTTGCAGAAAGGTAAGCTTCTCCCCACATATTAGAAGGTAAACTAGAACTAGTTAACATAGCATTCATCACATCTTTAAGTGTTCTATTTTTTCTTTTCGCAACTCCATTGGACTGTGGAGAATAAGGAGGAGAAGTTTCATATATAATTCCATTTAGTTTAATTTCTTTTAAGACTTCCATAATCATATTCACCTCCACGATCAGATCTAAGTCTTTTAATTTTTCTTTCTAACTGATTTTCAACTTCTGCTTTATATTTAATAAACATTTCTTCCGCTTCATCTTTAGAGGAAAGGAGATAAATTCGAGTATATCTAGACATATCATCCACAAAAGAAATATAATATTTCTTACCACCTCTAGTCGTAGTATTTTTAAAATCAGCTAGATCACTATGAATTAACTCAAGTAGTTCAGTTTGTCTTTCAACAGTTCTAAAAGGTTTCTTAGCATGTTTTGCTTCTACACAAATTTCATATTTGTTAAACTTGGTATTTGCATGATTAGGTATAAGCTCAAGTTGTTTCAATTTTTTTAATAGATTCCATATTCACATGTCTTAATCTAGCATGCCACACATCCAAAGATTTAACAATATAAGCAAAAGAAGCATTATTATTATTCAATTCAGTAGAAGCATCAAGTACAAATAAACCCCCATTACAAAAGTCTTTCCTAACAAAATCCCCATTATGAGTAAGTACAAGTTTTTAGACTCAAACATAAGTTTAATGCCAGCATTGTTCAACAAGGATCCGGACACAAGATTTCTACGAATATCGGGCACATGAAGCACATCTTGCAAAGAAATTATTTTCCTACAAGTTAATTTTAGTAAGACTTTCCCTTTTCCCGCAACATTGGTGGCTCGAGAATCCCCCATAAACACTTTTTCTCCATTAGTCACATTTTCGTAGTTAAGAATTGTGTCTTTACTCGCACAAATGTGTCTAGTGGCACTGGTTTCGACTACCCATTCCGTGAAGTTGTCAACTTGGTTTACTTCCGAGACAACAATAACAATAATGTCATCTGATTCAACCAAGTTCGCTTCGGGCTTAGGCTGAGAGTTATTATTATTATTATCTTGCCCCGTGCGAAAGTGACATTTCATAGCAATATGGCCAGGTTTGCCGCATACGAAGCAAGGACCTTTAGTGAAAGGTTTTTGAATTTGATTGGGATTCTTGAATCTATTATCCTTTCTTCCCATTGATTTATGATTTTTTTCCTTTGTAGTTTTTGGATTGATAATTTTGACTCTTCTATTGTGGATTTTGTTCTACGAGATTAGCTTTGACAGTATGACTTGGAATTATGTCTCCTCTTTCTTTAGCCTTGTTTTGTTCTTCAATGTGTATGGTGTCACTAGTTCCTGCATAGTAAAATCTTTAGTTTTATAATCTTTCCATAAGGGTGGTAATTTTTTCGATAAGTACAACAACTTGAAACGTCTCACATATTTTCATTCCTTCCCCAATAACTTCCCCCACAATTGTTTGATATGTATGAACTTGCTCTATTACTGACTTTCCATCTTGCCTCTTAAAACCTAAAAATTTTCCAGCAATATATTTCTTAAGGCCAGAGTTTTTAACAAAATATTTAGATTTTAAGGCATCCCAAATCTTCTTAGCACTTTCATATGGATAATAAATATCAAACAGTGAATTAGACAAGTAGTGCAACAAGTATCTACGACATGTACGATTATCCTTAACATAATCCCCTTTTGCAGACTTATCAACCTCCGATTTTTCAATAATTTCAATAGAAGTAGTTTTATCAAATTCATCATTAACAGGAGTAGCAGGAACATCCATATATAACACATATTCCAAATTCATGGTTTCCAAATAAAACAGTATATCTTCAGACCATCTCTTAAAATTCGTACCATCAAAGCGTTCAATTTTAGAAAGGTCTAAGGCAGATTTCATCTTGTTAATAAACCAAAGCACTTTTTATATTGTTGGAATACAGAACAGTATTAACAAGACGAATTGGAGAATAAAATTGGAACAACTTATCTGGTATACGAAAGAAACCGAGGCGTAGTGATGCTACTGTCCTAAAAAGTAATTTCGCTCCCATTGATAATAATCATAGGTACAAATGGGCTGCCGGCGGTCACCCTTTATGATTCAACGGTGAAGCCTCCGATCGTGTGCACTCACAGAAGGAGACTTTGGACTTGTCTATATGGATTGCCCAGAATAAAAGAGTATGAAGGTGATATATATTGTATTATATTAACTCTGAAGAAAAGAGCATATTGGTATTTATAGAAGACATAGACTATGAATGTTTGAGAGAACATGGTGAACACACACACTAAGGTTTTCTGACCGAAATTCTAATATTAAAGCTTGGCCTAGTTCCTTAGTCATCCTCATGTGCGCGAGCCCATCCCCTTTTCCTCAACCATGTTACTAAGCCCATACCAACATGTACTAATATACACAATGAATGTTTTCAAAATAGTCAATGTGGGACTTTGTCAAAACTATAAATTTTGAAGCACAACCAACAACACTCTCATCATCATCCATGCGAGTTCACCACCATAACTTCATATACCCATCAAGATACATGCTGGTGACTTTCTCTGCATCAGGGACATGAGCAATAGTAAAGTACTGCTCAATGTCCAACAAGTAATTCTCTAAATCCTTGATATTTCGCACACCACCAAAGGATTTTGGTTCAGGAACTTTCAACTTGGAATGCAAAATTCCATCTCCACTACTCGTTGGGCCCGAGGCAATAGCGCTCCACACCAGTACCATGTCTTCAACCATTTTTTTCAAAACACTCGGTCACTTCTAAGGCCCAATTTGTTGTATTCAACAAATCCACCGACATCTTGTCCATCTTTCTATTGAATTATAGGGCATGATCAACAACTTCACAACGAAGATTCTCCAATAGAGCATTTGATGCTCTAAAATGGTTTGCAAACGAATCTTCTTTACCCACCAGTCTGCTACCCATAAGGTTTTCTAGCATATGCAATCTTTCTTGCAAATCATTGATTCGATTTGAGTTTGCTATCGTTCTTCAATGAAGCTTTGATACCAATTGTCACTGGGCAACAATTCACACAAAGTTTATGTGTCAAACCTTGCCAAATGATGGCCTGAGTTTCCCTCAAACCTAGTCAGCCAACCAATCACAATTACATGAATAATTTATACAAGTAATACACACACACAGAGCACCACATGAATTTACAGGCAAACACGCTGATGAGTGCGTTTTATATACACAAATTAGGTACTTTTGAGTTTGAAAATTTTTAAATCCTAAGCTAGTCTGTTTGGCTTTTATGTGTTTTCATTGTATTATTGTGTAATGTAGTTTTATATTGCATTTATATTTTTTGTATTTGTTTTATGTGTATTTGCTTTGTTTTGTAGAAATTGGATGGAATGTCATTTGGATCGATGGTTGGAATCGCCAAATTCGCATTTTCTTGTTGCCATCGCATAATAAATTCCATGAAGCCCGCTTTTTTGCATGATCCAAATGCATTATCTCATCCAAACTCCAAGAATGAAAGTTTTAGATCAACGTCTCCTCTTTCCAGATCATCTTAAATTGCCTCAATCAAAGTTTGGATACGAGAGTTATGGCCATTTTCCCAACGGGTGTCAAATTTGGAAACTACCAACTACCATTTATGTAACAGACACTTCATGGCCAATTTCAGCATTGTTCCAGCCTTTATTTCGAAGAACTCAAAGAAATAAAGTTGTAGATCTCCTTTTCTTTTTTCCAAAACATCTTGAATCATCCAAATCGAAGTTCGTATGAAGAAGTTATGGCCATTTTCCTAACAGATGTCGAAGCTGAAAATTAGAAAATGCAGTCCTTGCTAGTGTATTTTTTTCGGCGTGCGGTGCCTCAAGCAATAGCTCTCACCCATTTGAAGCGCCAGACGCATCGCTTTGTTTCAAGCCAAATCAAGGCGACACAGCGCCTGACACAAATTTTTGGCAAATTTCAGCCTTTAAATGCCTAACCTAATGACCCATTACCCAAGTCCTTCACTTCTTTTCATTTTATCTTCATTTTTGCTATCAAAGGGAAGAAGGAGGCGGCTAGACATCAAAGAGGGAGGCCATGACCTTTGGCCATGGTTCTTCAAGAGCTTCAATGGAGGTGTTCCAATGGAGTTTTATTTACCAAAATGGGGAAGCCACTCCTTTATCTTTTCTTTGTTTTTCCTTTATGTATTTATTAGTTTGGGATCCTTGAATGTAATTGAACCCTTTGCTTAGCTTTTATTGAAAAATTTTCTCTTTAGTTGACACCATATGAATTGGTTCTCTATATTTTGTGTTTAATGTTTAATTGCTAAGGAATTAGTAATTAATTTGGTAGTCTATATGAAAATTGGAAAATGGATTGTAGATGTAGACCATGAATATATTGACATGTGATTATGCTTGTTCTACATGTGTTGGAATACATAATTTGTGTGTAGGATAGGAATATACCTATATGCCATGTGTAGCCAATTTGAGAATCTAAGCTTGAATTCCTTGTCTAATGTTAATTCACATAGGAATATGATAGGTTATATAGCTAGTATATTCCTTTTCGTTCTATTCCCTTTTGGGTAAATCTAGAGAGGATATGTTTATATGAACCTTGGAAGAGGCATATGAATACTGATAAGTTCTCGGTTGACAATTCGTCGTAACCATTATGATCAATTGGAGAGTCAAGAGATGTAAATGAAGCATTGCACGCCAAGTGTTTGACAAAATGTTTGTGTTGGGATATTGTGTTCTTAGCTCCTTAACTATCTATTTATATTATCTATTTATGTTTTGTAGCGTAATTGTAGTCTTTAGCTTTTATCCCTTCAATCAATTGTTTAAATAAGATTGAGACGATATAAAATTAGTACTTGGTTAATCATTAGTGATAATTTATCGTGGGTTCGACAACTCTCTTATCATTATATTACTTGTTGACCGCGTATATTTGCGTTTGTTTATCTGGTTGCGAAATCGACCAACACACGCCCAACCTTTTTATTGCCTACTCAATAAACAATGAACTATTATCCGCTAAAAGCTTGCAAAACACATACACCCGTTTTGCCTTGCCCTCACATGTCAATATATAGAAAAATCCACAATATAGGTTGTAGTTGACATCCTAACTGCTAGGAATTATCAGACAATCATCAACAACCATTTTGAATGTTAGGACATATATAACTGACTAGCAGTTATTCGTGCTCTACCCACATGTGTGCCTCCTGTATGTATGCAGATCCTTGCAAAGCCAACACATCATACCTGTTTGAGAATAGCCCAACCACCCATAACTCCCATTGAGTTCAAAACCAGCCAATCAGATTCTTCCCACAAAGTCAGCATATAGGCTGACTTTTCCAGCCTTGCATAGCCCACGAATTGCCTAAATTAGCCCACCAAGCTTTGCTTCATAAGCCTACAATGATTCCCACTCTTTCTGCACTTCCCCAAGGTGCCTCATGAACATGCTCAATGCCTACCAACCAAATGCCCATTCATGCCCAACCTATGATTCTTTGATCCAATCCAAGCCAACCAACTACATGTTAGCTTTATTGTTAGGGAGCCTAACAATGCCCTAATGCCCCGCACGTATAAGTCATGACAGCCTGCCCGTGGTCTGGTAGTCTTCACGAACTACTCCTCTCCTATAGTAGACATTAAGAAAATATATAAAATGTCAGGATTAGACATCGGGTATGCTTAGTCATAATGTATACCCCTGGGTATACTCGCCAAATGTTTGATGAAATGTCAAGCTACTTAAGTTAAGTGTCATGGCCCAAGTCTTAGCACGCTGCCCGATGACCAACTTGCCAAAATTAATGTCAACCCACTAAGGGGCTTAACAGTAACCATATAATAAAATATTAAATAATCTATTGTTCACATTCAACAAAATGAAAAGTACTTTTCCCAACAAATTTTATTTTATTTTATTTATTTTTTCAGAGATGAAAAAAAATAAAATCCCATAAGAGAGATAATAAAACTCTCAGAAAGTAAAAGAAATCAAATATCTCATAAAAAAATAAAATACCACACAAAGAGAATACAAGCTCCCATATAAAGGGAGAATAACATACTAACAGAAAGAAAAAGAGTATGAAAAAAGAGATCTAAAGGAAGGTTTTTCCAAAATATAGGATAGTCATTCTCAAATCTAAAATGGAGGCTAGAGTTTTTTAAGTAGAGAGAATAGATAATAGAGAATAGAAAAAAAGAAAAACAAAAGAGTTAACTCTAGTTATTAGTATTTGTTAGATAATTTATAATATTTATCATTGTATTGATTAGAATTAAATAAATTTTTGTCAATTTTGAATCTGAATTTCTCATATTAACTTCCAAAAATTAATAATAATTTTATATATTGAAACCGAGAGAGTATTAGTTATTACATTAAAAAAAGTCATAAATTTACACCAATTTTTAATTTTAGAATCGATTAAAAACCAACATCAAATTAAACTCTTTAAATATAACGAATGTGAAAACTAAGGAATAACATATCACAGTAGCAACGAAATGTGGAGAGAAAAATATTCTCATTTTCATCAGAAAATTATTACAAAAACAATAAGTCAAAATCATACACACCAAAACTATTTATACTAAGAACATTGTTTGAAAGATAAGTTAACCTCACTACTAACTCTAGTTAATTCTAATCTAACTATAGTATATAAATTAGATTGCTGTCACTATCAAGTGATCAAGACTATTCCTAAGTTCTTCCGCTTCCATCATAAGGACTAGATGTGTTCACACTACTATTATCTGTCCTCTTTCATTCTTTGTAGTTGTCAGAGTCACAATGTTGAGACATTTTATCATGGAAAGCTTGTGCCTTTAGTATCATGTGGACTTGGTTGTGAATAATGTGTCACGCATACGTGTTGGTCAAGAATGTCAGAATGCAAAGATCCATAATATCCCCCAAGTCAAGGTGTGCAAGGATCGCAGAGGTTCAACTTGGAAAGAATATTCCAGTGAGAATAGTGAGCCAAAGGTTTGGTGAAAATATCTGCCAATTGAGCCGTTGTAGAAATATAAACAGGTTGAATGACACCTTCAAGAACCTTATCATGCACAAAGTGACAATCTAGCTTAATATGCTTGGTACGAGCCTGTTGAACGGGATTAGATGCAATATTGATAGCAGCACTATTTTCAACATGAATAACTGTAGGCTTAGAAACTAGAACCTATAAATCAGTTAATAATCCATGAGGCCACAATAGTTCACAAGTGGTCATAGCTAAAGCTCGATATTCTGCTTCAGCAGAGGAACGAGAGACCACTGTTTGCTTCTTAGCTTGCAAAGAAATAAGAAAAGAACCAAGAAGAAAACAATACCCAGTAATTGATTGTCTGGATTGCTTACAAGTACCCTAATCACTATCACTATAGCCAACTAATTCAAAGGAGTTTGCAGCAGAAAACCATAAACTGTGGCCAATAGTAAACTTAACATATCAAAGAAATCTGAGAAGAGCTTTGAAATGAGGCTCTCATGGGGCAGAAAAAAACTGACTAAGACGGTGAGCAGTAAATGAGAGATCAGGCCTTGTGATGGTTAAATACATAAGTTTGTCTATCAAACGCGTCAGATAAAAGAAGCATCACTAGCAGAGATAATAAAAGATCCTCATCACTGAGGCGTTTGTTAGTATCCATGGAATACTCAAAGGCTTACTAGCCAAAAGACCAAAGATCTCGTGACAAGATCCAGAGCATATTTCTTCCGACTAAGAGACATTCCATCGGTGCGAAAATACCTCAATACCTAAATAATAGGATATCAAACCAAGATCCTTTATACTAAATTGAGTGTCTAGAAAAACTTTCAATTGAGTAATATGATCTTCATTGTTTCCACAAATCAAGATGTCATCAACATATACTAAAACAGCAGTAAAAGAATCTATAGTAGTAATGGTGAACAATGAATAATCCGCATGTGATTGTGTATATCCCAATTGTAGTAGTGCTGCAGTCAGTTTCTCAAACCATTTTCGAGAAGCCTGTTTAAGTCCATACAAGGATTTGAGCAATTTATAAACAGGTCGAGAAGTTGATGTAGAAGGAAAAGTAGGTGTATAACCATGTGGTAAGTCCATATAAACTTCTTCATCTAAGTCACCATGTAAAAATGCATTGTTAACATCAAGTTGATGCACATGCCATTGTTTAGCTGTGGCTAATGCCAAAAGATTTTGAATAGTTACCATTTTTGCGACTGGTGCAAAAGTCTCATGATAATCAACTCCTTCAGATTGAGTAAAACCTTTAGCAACTAACCGTGCCTTGTATCTTTCAATTGTGCCATCTGCATAGTGTTTAATTTTATAAACCCATTTACATCCAATGGATTTCTTCTCAGGAGGTAAAGATTGAACTATCCAAGTTTTATTGTCTTCAAGAGCTTTTAATTCTTTATGCATAGCCTCAATCCATTTGGGATTATGCATAGCTTGATGATAAAACATTGGTTCTGTTTGGGCAGAAATAGATGCCATAAAAGATTGATGATGAGATGGCAACTTATCATAGGTAAGATAATGAGATAATGCATACTTGTCAAGTGCATTAGAAACAGTGATGGTATTCACACTTGGAATTCCAGAAACATGATAATCTTGCATCCACAAGGGAGTAGTTTTTTGTCTCAATGATGTTCTTAGTGGACTAAGTGGGGCATTGTGTTGGTGAGGAGAATCATCATTGTGTTGGTGTGGTGCAGAAGATATAGGTGAGATTGAAGAACTGAGAATGGGGGATGAAGAACTGATATAAGGATTGACAGTGGAATGCCAATAAGGATCGTTCAAAGAAGTAGAGATAAGGTTGAAATCTGGTTTGAAGTCAGATTTGAAATGAAAAATGTGTTCATGGAACAAAACATGTCTTGTAACAAATATAGTCTTGTCTTGCAAAGAATACAATTTGTATCCTTTTTGATTATGTGGATAGCCAATGAAAACTGCAGGAATAGCTCTAGGATCTAATTTATCAAGATGATGGATCAAGAAAACACAAAACATCCAAATACTTTCGGATGGTGATACTCTGGAGGCTTGTTAAACAACAACTCATAAGGTGTTTGAAATTGTAAAATAGAAGTTGGTAACTCATTGATAATATATGTAGCAGTCAATAAGCAATATCCCCAAAAATGTTTAGGAGTAGAACTCTGAAATCGTAAGGCTCTAGAAATTTCAAGTAACTGCCTATGCTTCTTTTCAACCCTTCCATTTTGCTGAGGAGTATGAGTACAAGAACTTTGATGAGCAATACCAAAATGAGAAAGTAACAGTTTGACTTCTTTTCACATAAATTCTGTACCATTATTAGATCTCAAAGTTTTAATTGTTGTACCAAAATGATTTTGAGTATACAAAATAAAATCTTGAAGAGTAGAGCAAACATGTTGTTTGATAGTCAAAAGAAAAGTCCAAGTTGCTCTAGAATAATCATCAACAAGTGTAAGAAAGTACTTGCATCCATTAACAATGAAGAGCCTATAAAGGCCCCCATAGAGTCATGAAAGCACAAGTTCAAATAAACTACCAGCTTTAGAATTGCTAACAGAAAATGGAACTTTTGTTTGTTTGGCTAAAGGACATATCCAACAAGGAGTGTTACATTTGTTAGACAAATTGTCTGATACAAGAGGTATTTTGCCTAGAACTTGATATGAAGTGTGACCTAATCGTTGATACCAAAGGAAATTATCAGTAGTACTAATAGCAGTGCAAATAGCCTTGCTTTTATTAGAAGGTATGTCTAAGTAATATAAGTCATTCTTGCACTCATCACCAGTAAGTATGCTCATCCGCATGTGTCCCAAAACTCACAACCATGTATAGAAAATTTCACGTAACAATTAGTATCATGTGTAAGCTTGCTGATAGACAAAAGATTATAATGGAAAGTAGGAATGTATAGGACATTGTGTAAGGATAGCTTAGGATTAATCCAGACTGAACCAGATTGGGTGACTGAGATACATGATCCATTAGGAAGCACCACTTGAATAGGGGTAATAGGCATGATGGAGGTAAATGCAGAGAAATATCACAACACATATGATCCGTTGCTCCACCACAATGATCCAATCAATACCGTGTCTAATCGAATGAGTATGTAATGAAAGAACAATACCTGCTAGATGATCATCAGGTATAGAAAAATCTTTGAATTTTCCTTTGTCAATGATGCTCAGTATATGATCAAACTTTGCTTTAAGCTGCTCAAATCTGCCATAATTCTCAAAAGGACTTTGAATTTCCTTAGACTGACCTTGCATTGCCTTTGGTCCAGCATAAACATAACTCTTTTGAGAAAAATTACCAAGACTCGAGTGAAATTACCTTTCTTAGTCATTCCGGATGTGTTACTGTGTCCGTAATTGAGTCTTAGCTTTATCAGGTAAAAGGATGTCCTTTAGGATAGCTATTAAGTTTGAAACAAGTCTCTAAATGTGATTCTTGCCATGACAATAACTACATTCCATGCCTTCCTTAGAAACCTGAGGTTTATACTGAGAATTATACTGAGTATTAATAAATCTTTTTTTGTTTTGAAAATCGTTAGATAGAACCAGTTTGAAAACCGATTGAAGCAAAGGCCATGAAATTAGAATTTGTATTTCCAGTCTGATAGCCTTGCCTTTGTTTTTCATCTTGTTTGATCAAAGAATATGCATGAATCACTATAGGTAAAGGACTCATCATGAGGATTTGTGTAAGACCCCAAAAATTTTTTAAATAAAAAGGAATTTCCTTTATTTATTATTTTGAAATAGTAAGGGTGGATTTGATTAATGTGGTTAGTTATGGGTAAAATGCGCAAATATTTTAAATAAGCAAATGGTGATAAAATATTCATTGTTGTCGGGGAATATTCATTTGGTCGTGGAATATTCAGATCGTCGGGGAAATATTCGTATACGACGGCAGTATGACCTTAAAATGAGGCCCATAATGGAAAGCGATTGAATTAAGAAAACGACAAGAATAAGTTGGTTATAAATAATTGGCGTAGTTATTACTGCAGTTAATCTTGTTGGAATACCCGTGGTTAAAACACAAGAAGACATTATTACACCAATTATTGATTCTTACGTAAGAAGGCACTACTCAATAATTGTTACGATAATTACTTTATTCAAGATTTTATTTTATTGATTTAATAATTGGCGTGTTGATATTTTATATTACTATTGTTTTAATAATTGTCACCTGCGTAGTATTTTCTATTATCTTAGCAATAATTCATATTATCCTAATAATATTATTAGATAACATTATTGGCAATGTCTAGAAAGTTCTCGTTCAAGGAGAGGTTTGGTCATCTAATTGCGCACCATCAAGGAGAGATCCTTATTGGAAAGCCCCCTCTATCTTGGGAACTACATGGTTGTCGATGATTGTGATTCTCGTAATATTATTTGTGAATAATTAATTATTGATTTATATGATGAGAAAAAATATTGATTTTATGAGGATATAGATGGAGAAAATTTTTAATGTGACAATTGTTGAAAATTAATATTTTATCTTTTTTGATAAAATAATTCATTTAAATATATTATTTTAATAATATAATAATGGTGATATTTTTACAATGAATGTGGATATATATGAGTATATGAGGAGGAAGAGTATTTTTGTGGCATTAAATGATTAACACATGTTTTGTGTGTCGGTGGACCACAATTCTTGACCAAAATTTGATTATAAATTTTGTAAAATCGTCTGCTTGTGGATTTCGGTCAATTTTTGTTTGGAATTTGGAAAAACTTTCTTCTGCAAAGTTGTAGATAATGGAATTTCCTATGGAAAGCCGCGAGTTTTGAATTTTTCTAATAAAAGGCTATTTATTGTGAATTATTGAAGTTTTGGTATATCGGGTCTGAATTGATTTTTGGAATTTTAAGTACTTTTTGTTAGAAAAACGTTTTTGTTGCTTTTGGCACATGTGTGGCTGATTTCTTTGGTCAAAATTGTGGGCTAAGGAAAATTATATAAATATATTAATATTATATTTAATTTTCTACTTTGGTGTTCTAAGTATTTTTCTATAAATAGGGTGCTTAGGTTAGAATTGAAAATCACACCAGAAACTGAAGTTTCTCTCTATTTCTCTCTCTATATTTTTGAGCGTATTCTTGTGAGTATTTTGATATTTTGAGTGTTGCTATACGGAGCAAGTTCAAGTTATAGCCTATATCCGATGTTTCATCTAGAAGTACTGTCTTTACGAGGTAAGGGATGTTATTTTCTTCATATATGATATTATTTCTTCAATATCATTATGCCGAAATATTGGTTTGAATATTTTAATCAAATTTGGAACTTTTTGTGTCGGGGTTACTATTCACGTATACGGCACTATTCACGAATACAACACTATTCATCGAAAAATAAATTTTTTTTTCTTTTCGTCCAAGATATCTATTATGGATACTAGCTTTGATTGTATCCATGTTTTGATCATTCTTGAATTTTACTTCAATATGATTATTTATGAAGTATTTTTGAACTCGGATTGTTTAAAGTACGAATCCTTAACATTTGTTCTTTTGTTTCTCTGAATTCATTTTCTTTAAAATATTTTTCATCATCCTCAGTCCTAAATGATGATGTTACTGAATATCTTTGGCCTGTAGTGCAAAGATGGTTGATTTTCTTATGAATATCTTTGGCCTGTAGTGCAAAGATGGTTAATTTTCTTATGAATATCTTTGGCCCGTAGTGCAAAGATGTACAGGTGTTGAGATGAACATGACCGACTGATGAATATCTTTGGCCTGTAGTGTAAAGATGAATATTAATTGATGTTACAGGGATAAAATATTGATGATGGACTTTTAAATTCATAGATTATAGTAGATTTCATTCTCTACTTAACTCTTCTAATGAATTGTTGTTTCCGCTGCAGTTGTTGATCTAAAACTTGTTGTCTATTGTATTCTATCAGATTTTTTCCTGTTGAAGACTAAGGATAATTTTTTTTGTACATTATCTTAGTCATAACATTCTTTACTGGGCTAGTTGAGCTCACCCTTTCCTTTTGTTCCATTTTTCTTCTCAGGAAGCGAGATTATAGCAGGAACTAGTCGGGGTGTGGAGTGATGGTTCAAGATAGCTGTTTTAGTAGTCCTCACTATTATGTAAAATAGTGTATCAATAATGAGGACTTATTTGAGTGTGGATATTGTCTAGAAGACAATATTTGTATTTAAACTCACAGTATATATGTTGTCGTATTTTACACGACAAATGTATTAATAAAGTTGTAGTTGTTTCTGTACCATGTTATTGGCGACTCAGAATGGGTTGGATGAAATGGACCTATTTTGGGGGTGTCATAGTTGGTATCAGAGCTTAGGGATATGATCTCTGGCGGAGATCGGGGAATAGAACTAGGAGGGGAGAGACGAGTAAATCCTTCGCTAGTGTGTCCTACCTAAGCTTATTTGTTAGTTGGTCAGAGTATAGGGATATTAAGTGGTATATTTATTTGTTTAATTAACCCTTATTTTATGGCAGTATTTAAGAATGTCGACTGAGAATGTTAACAGTGGAGTAAACGAGACCGTGGAGACACCTTTACTCACCAACGAGGAGAACGTGCAACAAGACGACAAAGTTCCTCCTGTAAACAACACCACTGAGCAGATGATGAACGACGGGATGTTTAGAAGTTTTTTGCAGTTCATGTAAAATCAGACGAGGGAGACTCGTGTACAAAATACGGGTGGAAATGATAGTAACGCGCGGTTTGTCACAGCCAAGCAGTTCAAGGAGTTGGTAATCATGGCCAAGATAATAGAAGAAATAATTCAAGTGGAAATTTCATGAAGAGAAGATTTAACGATGACGGAAGACGCTTCAAGCAAAGACCAAAGACCAACAACAAATTCTAGGGAGGAGAACGACCGCCGCTTAGATGTTACAAATGCGAGAGGAGGACATATAAGTCCAAACTATTCACAGCCTTCCAAAGTATGTTATAATTGTGGAAAAGAATGTCATATCGCTCGAGAGTGTACGGTAGTGAAACCAAGTCCAGCGGGGATGGTGACTCAAAAGGATGTCCCAGAAAAGTCAAAGTCAACGGTTCCTGGAATAGCGTAAAAAGGAGGGGAGGTTGTAAGACCCCGAAAGTTTTTTAAATAAAAAGGAATTTCCTTTATTTATTATTTTGAAATAGTAAGGGTGGATTTGATTAATGTGGTTAGTTATGGGTAAAATGCACAAATATTTTAAATAAGCAAGTGGTGATAAAATATTCATTGTTGTTTGGGAATATTCGTTTGGTCGTGGAATATTCGCATCATTTAAGGGAATATTCGTATTTACAGCCTTGACCTTGTGTGGGGTCCCATAGCGAGAAAGCGATTGGATGAAGAAAATGACAAGAATAAGTTGGTTATAAATAATCTACAGTTGTTATTCACAGATATCATCGTTGGAATACCCGGTGGTTAAAACACAAGAAATTACACGGTATTACACCAATTATTGATTCTTACGTAAGAAGGCACTACTCAATAATTGTTACAGTAATTACTGTTCAGTATTTTATTTTATTGATTTAATAATTGTTGTGTTGATATTTTATATTACTATTGTTTTAATAATTGTCACTGCATAGTATTTTCTATTATCGGAGCAATAATTCATATTATCTGAATAATATTATTAGATAACATTATTGGCAATGTCTAGAAAGTTCTGTCTAAGAAGAGGTTTGGTCATCTAATTGCGCGCCAGTAAGGAGAGATCCTTATTGGAAAGCCCCCTCTATCCTGGGAACTACATGGTTGTCAGTATTGTGATTCTGTAATATTATTTGTGAATAATTAATTATTGATTTATATGATGAGAAAAATATTGATTTTATGAGGATATAGATGGAGAAAATTTTTAATGTGACAATTGTTGAAAATTAATATTTTATGTTTTTTTGATAAAATAATTCATTTAAATATATTATTTTAATAATATAATAATGGTGATATTTTTACAATGAATGTGGGATATATGAGTATATGAGGAGGAAGAGTATTTTTGTGGCATTAAATGATTAACACATGTTTTGTGTGTCGGTGGACCACAATTCTTGACCGAAATTTGATTATAGCTTGTAAAATCGTCCGTTTGTGGATTTCGGTCAATTTCTATTTGGAATTTGGAAAAACTTTCTTCTGCAAAGTTGTAGATAATGGAATTTCCTATGGAAAGCTGTGAGTTTTGAATTTTTCTGATAAAAGGCTATTTATTGTGAATTATTGAAGTTTCGGTATATCGGGTCTGAATTGATTTTTGGAGTTTTAAGTACTTTTTGTTAGAAAAACGTTTTTGTTGCTTTTGGCACATTTGTGGCTGATTTCTTTGGTCAAAATGGTGGGCTAAGGAAAATTATATAAATATATTAATATTATATTTAATTTTCTACTTTGGTGTTCTAAGCATTTTTCTATAAATAGGGTGCTTAGGTTAGAATTGAAAATCACACCAGAAACTGAAGTTTCTCTCTATTTCTCTCTCTATATTTTTGAGCGTATTCTTGTGAGTATTTTGATATTTAAGTGTTGCTATACGGAGCAAGTTCAAGTTATAGCCTATATCCGGTGTTTCATCTAGAAGTACTGTCTTTACGAGGTAAGGGATGTTATTTTCTTCATATATGATATTATTTCTTCAATATCATTATGTCGAAATATTGGTTTGAATATTTTAATCAAATTTGAAACTTTTTGTGTCGGGATTACTATTCACGTATACGGCACTATTCACGTATACGGCACTATTCACGAATACGACACTATTCATCGAAAAATAATTTTTTTTCCTTTTCGTCCAAGATATCTATTATGGATACTAGCTTTGATTGTATCCATGTTTTGATCATTCTTGAATTTTACTTCAGTATGATTATTTATGAAATATTTTTGAACTCGGATTGTTTAAAGTACGAATCCTTAACATTTGTTCTTTTGTTTCTCTGGATTCATTTTCTTTAAAATATTTTTCATCATCCTCACCCTAAATGATGATAAAGTTATCAATATCTTCGGCCTCAGTAGTGCAAAGATGGTTGATTTTCTTATGAATATCTCAGAAGACCCCAACTTATTATAAATAAAATTGAATTTTCCTTTATTCATTATTCTAAATTAATAAGGGTTAATTTGATATAATTCTTTAGTTATGGGTGAAATATGCAAAGTTTACAAAATAAGCAAAGTGGTTATAAAATATTCATTATCGACGGGAATATTCGTTTGGTCGTGGAATATTCTTTTGTCTTGGGAATCTCATT
Organism: Panax ginseng; assembly: GCA_020205605.1. NCBI lineage: Eukaryota > Viridiplantae > Streptophyta > Magnoliopsida > Apiales > Araliaceae > Panax > Panax ginseng. The sequence goes on from CM035132.1 coordinate 49,637,056, forward strand.
TACGACAAAGCAGATCATTGGTGGGCCCCATAACTAAAAAAAAAACTTAGATGAAAGAAAACGACAAAGATCGAGTTTTATAAATAATCTACAGAAATTGTTACCGCTAACACTTTTGGGTTACTTGGTGGTTAAAATACGATAATATGCGTGGTTGCACAAGAAAGACACTTACCAGTATTGCGCATATTGTTGAATTATTGATCCTTACGTAAGAAGGCACTACTCAATAATTGTTACAAGAGTTACTTTATCAATATTATATTGATTCAATAATTGTCGTGTTGATATTTAGTATCACTGTTGTTTCAATAATTGTCATTACACAATATTTTCCATTATCAAATCAATAATTCATATTATTTGAATAATATTATCGATAACATTATTGGCAATGTCTAGAAAGTTCTGCCCAAAGAGAGGTTTGGTCACCTAATCATTGCTTGGTAGAAGAGAAATCCTTATCGAAAGCCCTCTTTCCCAGGAACTACCGGTTGTCAGATCTTGTGATTCTCAGAATATTATTTTTAAATAAGTAATTATTGATTATTATGATAAAGAAAATATTTATTTTATGTGGATATAGATGGAGAAAATTTTTAATGTGACAATTGTTGAAAATTAATATTTTATCTTTTTCGATAAAATAATTCATTTAAATATATTATTTTAATAATATATTAACTATGATATTTTTATAATGAATGTGGGATATATGAGTATATGAGGAGGTAGAGTATTTTGTGGCATTAAATGTTTAACATATGTTTTGTATGTTAAGGGACACAATTCTTAACCTAAAATTGATTATGAATCGTAAATCGCCTGCTTTGTGAATTTTGGTCAATTTCTGTTTGGAATTTGGAAAAATTTTCTTCTGCAAAGTTGTAGAGAATGGAATTTCCCATGGAAAATCGCGAGTTTCGAATTTTTCTGATAAACGAGCTATTTTCTACGAATTATTGAAGTTTTGGAAAAATAAAATGGTTTTTATTAAATTTATGGGGGGACCCACTTTTGGTTGGTGGAATATGCACATGGGCTGCTAATTTTATTCAAAGATGGCTGATTCCAACCTAGCATGCGTAGAGAAATTGGTAAAGAAATAATATATTTTATTATTTTAGTCTCCTTTCATGCTTCTAACATTTTCCTATAAATAGGGCTAAGTTAGAATTGAAAATCACACCGTAAACAAAGTTTTCTCTTTCTCTCTAAATTATCGAGCGATTCTTGTGAGTATACTTTGAGTGTTGCTATACTATGCGGGTTCACACAAGACTATACCGAAATTCAAATGTAAGACGGTTATTTTGAGGTAAGTGGTATTATTTTCTTCTTAAATGATATTTTTCTTCAATATCATTATGTCAAGTATTGGTGAACTTTTTTTTATCAAATTTGGAACTTGTTGTGTCGGGATTACTATTCACGATACTAGACTATTCACGATACGACACTATTCACGAATCACTGACCTTCATTCAATCAAAAATAAAAAATTTCTTTTTGTCCAAAATATCTATTCGATACTAGCTTTGATTGTATCCATGTTTTGATCATTCTTGAATTTTACACCAATATGATTATTTTTGAAGTATTTTTGGACATGGGTAAAACAAAGTACTTAATCCTTAATCCTTAATCCTTGTCATTTTGTTTCACCGGATTCGCTTATTTAAAAATATTTTCATCATCCTCACCCTAAATGGTGATATAAATGAATATCTTTGGCTCAGTAGTGCAAAAGATGAACGATTAATCGATGAATATCTTTGGCCCAGTAGTGCAAAGATGAACAGTGTTGAGATGAACATGACCAACCGGTGATATAAATGAATATCTTTGGCTCAGAAGTGCAAAGATGATTAAAGATGTATATTGATTGTTATTACGGGGATAAACTATTGATGATTGACTTTTAAACCTTAGAAGACAAGAGAATTCTTTCTCTACGTGACTCTTCTAATGGATTGTTGTTTCCACCGCATTTCTTTGATCTAAAACTTGTTGTCTATTGTATTCTATTAGATTTTTCCTGTTGAAGACTAACGATAATTTGTTGTATATTATCTTAGTCATAATATTCTTTATCGGGCTAGTTGAGCTCACCCTTTTCCTTTTTGTTCCATTTTTCTTCTCGGAGAGGTGAGAACATACAGGATCGAGCCTGGGTATGGAGTGATGGTTCTAGGAAGATGTTTTAATGTCCTCACTATTTCTATAAAATAGTGTATGAATAATTAATGAGGACTTATTTGGGTGTGTATATTGTCTGAAGACAATATTTGTATTTAAACTCATAACAGTATTGTCGTATTCTACACGACATCCAGATTATCAAAGTTGTAGTTTGCTTTCTATACCATGTATTTTGGCGACTCGTAATGGGTGTTGTATACCTATTTTGGGAAGCGCCACAATATCTTTAACCCTAGAGTAAAAATGGTTGATTTTCTTATGAATATCTTTGACCCAGTAGTGCAAAGATGTACAGTGTTGAGATGAAACATAACCGATCGATGAATATCTTTGGCCCAGAGTGCAAAGATGAATATTAATTGATGTTACAGGGATAAAATATTGATGATGAACTTTTAAATTCATTGATTATAGTAGATTTCATTCTCTACTTAACTCTTCTAATGAATTGTTGTTTCCGCTGCAGTTGTTGATCTAAAACTTGTTGTCTATTGTATCCTATCAGATTTTTTTCCTGTTGAAGACTAAGGATAATTTTTTTTGTACATTATCTTAGTCATAACATTCTTTACTGGGCTAGTTGAGCTCACCCTTTCCTTTTGTTCAATTTTTCTTCTCAGGAAGCGAGATTATAAAGCAGAACTAGTCCTGGTGTGGAGTGATGGTTCAAGATAGTTTGTTTTAGTAGTCCTCACTATTCTCAGAAAATAAAGTGTATCAATAATGAGGACTTATTTGAGTGTAGATATTGTCTGAAGACAATATATGTATTTAAACTCACAGTATATATGTTGTCGTATTTTACACGACAAATGTATTAATAAAGTTGTAGTTGTTTCTGTACCATGTTAATGGAGACTCGTAAATGGGTTGGATGGAATGGACCTATTTTGGGGTGTCATAGTTGGTATCGAGCTTAGGGATATGATCTCCATGAGATCGGGAATAGAACTAGGAGGGAGAGACGAGTAAATCCTTCGCTAGTGTATCCTACCTAAGCTTATTTGTTAGTTGGTCAGAGTATAGGGATTTTATGTGGTATATTAATTTGTTTAATTAACCCTTATTTTATGGCAGTATTTAAGAATGTCGACTGAGAATGTTAACAGTGGAGTAAACGAGACCGTGGAGACACCTTTACTCACCAACGAGGAGAACGTGCAACAAGATGACAATGTTCCTCCTGTAAATAACACCACTGAGCAGATGATGAACGACGGGATGTTTAGAAGTTTTTTGCAGTTCATGTAAAATCGCATTTAGGAGACTCGTGTACAAAATACTGTGGAAATGATAAGAACGCTGGTTTGTCACAAATGGCAAGCTTCAAGGAGTTGGGACCACCAGATTTACGGGAAAGCCCGATCCAATTAAGGCGAGAGACGGGTCAAGCAAATTACCAAGATATTCGATGTCTTGGGATGCACGGAGGAATGTAGGTTCCCATTCGCCACTTTTATGTTCCGTAATGAGGCAGACATCGGTGGGAATCATGAAGCGCACTCCATCTAGCTACACTTCTTAGCATGTCTTGGGAAACATTTCAGAAACTGTTCAATGACAAGTACTTTCCTGAAAGTATTCATCATATGAAGAAGGTAGAGTTTATTAGACTAGAACAGAACGACATGACGGTGTCCTAGTACGAGGCGAAGTTCGCGGAGTTATCCAGGTTTGCACCTCATTTGGTAGATAATGAGGAACGTATGCCGCGAATATTTTTGAGAGGTTTGAAACTCAAAATTCGTCAATACCTCATTTCTCATAAATTTTCTCTATATTCAGATGTTGTGAACAGGGCTCAATTATTAGAGCGAGATAATGAGTCTGTTCAACCGGGCAACCAACAACACGATAAAAATCATACTGGTGGCAACGACCATCGTGACAATGATAACCATCGTGAAAGAAATTATCAGGCAAGAAATGGTAACCACTTCGGTGGTAATCATGGCCAAGATAATAGAAGAAATAATTCAAGTGGAAATTTCATGAAGAGAAGATTTAACGATGATTTTAAGACGCCAAAAGAAAGACCAAAGACCAACAACAAATTCTAGGGAGGAGAAACGACCGCCAGTTAAATTGTTACAAATGCGAGAGGAGGGACATATAAGTCCAAACTATTCACGGCCTTCCAAAGTATGTTATAATTGTGGAAAAGAATGTCATATCGCTCGAGAGTGTACGGTAGAGTGAAAACCAAGTCCAATGGGGATGTTGACTCAAAAGGATGTCCCGTAAAAGTCAAAGTCAATCTGCTCGAATAGCGTTTATCGTGATCGGTCGAATGCGAGAACCCGAACGGTTAGCACGTTTAGTTAATTATAAATTCTTGCGAAGTTTATACCTTATTGAGATACCTGGTTCTACACATTCTTTTATCTCTCTTGCTGGCGCTCAACGTTTAAACTTGACTCTGGAGAAATTAGACTTTGACCTATCTGTGGAGACTCCGTTAGGAGAAATTTTCATTACATCCACTGTTTAGAATTTTTTTTTTGATTCAGGTTGGCACTATCACATTACCTGTTGACCTTATTTCTTTAAAGATATTTGCTTTTGATGTGATTTTAAGGTTAACTACTCCTCATGCCAAAATTAATTGCTTTCGTAAGGTTGCTAGTTTTCATATTCCTAAGCAACCTGATATTCGAATTCAAGCAATCAAACCATTGAAGTCAAACATTTTCATATCAAGCCATGAAGTCATTCGTTTATTGAAAAACGGATGTCAAGTTTTCTTAGCCCATGTCATGGACTTGAACAAAAATATGTTAGATTTTAATGATATTTATGTTGTTAGTGAATTTCCTGAAGTATTTCTTGGCCTATTCCCAGAGCGTGATATTGAATTTGTATCGACTTTAAATCTGGTACAAAACCCATTTCTAAAATCTCATATCGAATGGCTCCTATTGAACTTCAGGAGTTAAAAACCCAACTATAAAGTTGGTATCCAAGCCTCTATCTGGTGACTTCCTTTGTGGAATGCACCGAAGCCAGACTCTCCGTAGGGGACGTCATATTCGTACGGTAGTAAACTGATAGGTGCCATTGTGACGTGCTATCCAAGATTGGGATATGAGTCACAGTTGAGAGCAACCTAAGTCAGTAATCGAAATACGTAGCTTTCTAGGCTAGTTAGTTATTATCGAAGATTCGTGGAAGGATTTCTCGAATCGCTACTTCATTAACTCAGCTGACTCGTAGAGATACAAAATTCGAATGGAGCAAGGAATGTGAAAAGAGCTTCGAAGAACTCAAGAGGAGACTCATTTCAAGACACATTCTCGACCATACCGAAAAAGCTTAACGTGGTAGCCGACGTGTTGAGTAGAAGATCGATATGGCACGAAAAGCGATATTGTTGAATACAAAGACCCATTTCGTATAACTTACAAATAATAGAGATGGAGATGAAAACTGTAGGTAACCACATGATGATATACGAGTAGAACCGAATTTAATCGATAAAGTTAAAACCTCTCAAGCTACACACCGGAGCTGATGAATATAAAGAAGGTGCAAGAAGGCGTTATTCTAGAAGTAAGAGTCGATGAAGAGAAGAAAGCTCAAACCTTTGATTTATTAGTGCATTTGAAATCCTCGATCGAATAGGAACTGTGGCCTATAGACTCGTTTTACCGCCAAGTATGTCGCGTGTTTATAACGTTTTTTTTACGTACCGATGTTACGTAAATATGTGGATGACTTGAACCACGCTATTGAGTTAGAACCGGATTAGATAGCCGAAGACTTAACGTACGAGGAGGTACCTATCAAGATCTTGGATAGGAAGGAGCATGTCCTACGCACAAAGGTTATACCACAAGTTAAGATTTTGTGAAGGAACCATGCTATTGAAGAAATGACCTGGGAGTTGGAAACGAAAATGAAAACGAGGTATCTTTACCTTTTCGAAACACCAGGTACGTACGTCAATTTCGAGGATAAAATTTCATAAGGAGGGGAGGTTGTAAGACCCCGAAAGTTTTTTAAATAAAAAGGAATTTCCTTTATTTATTATTTTGAAATAGTAAGGGTGGATTTGATTAATGTGGTTAGTTATGGGTAAAATGCACAAATATTTTAAATAAGCAAGTGGTGATAAAATATTCATTGTTGTCGGGGAATATTCGTTTGGTCGTGGAATATTCGCACTGCAGTAAGAGGAATATTCGTCTGACGACGACCACAAATTTGTGTGGGTCCCATAAAGCGAAAAGCGATTGGATGAAGAAAATGACAAGAATAAGTTGGTTATAAATAATCTACAGTAGTAGTTATTCAAGTAATACTTGTTGGAATACCCTAAGTGGTTAAAACACGATGGCTCACTTTATTACACCAATTATTGATTCTTACGTAAGAAGGCACTACTCAATAATTGTTACAGTAATTACTGTTCAGTATTTTATTTTATTGATTTAATAATTGTTGTGTTGATATTTTATATTACTATTGTTTTAATAATTGTCACTGCATAGTATTTTCTATTATCGGAGCAATAATTCATATTATCTGAATAATATTATTAGATAACATTATTGGCAATGTCTAGAAAGTTCTGTCTAATGAGAGGTTTGGTCATCTAATTGCGCACCATCAAGGAGAGATCCTTATTGGAAAGCCCCCTCTATCTTGGGAACTACATGGTTGTCAGTATTGTGATTCTGTAATATTATTTGTGAATAATTAATTATTGATTTATATGATGAGAAAAATATTGATTTTATGAGGATATAGATGGAGAAAATTTTTAATGTGACAATTGTTGAAAATTAATATTTTATCTTTTTTTGATAAAATAATTCATTTAAATATATTATTTTAATAATATAATAATGGTGATATTTTTACAATGAATGTGGGATATATGAGTATATGAGGAGGAAGAGTATTTTGTGGCATTAAATGATTAACACATGTTTTGTGTGTCGGTGGACCACAATTCTTGACCGAAATTTGATTATAGCTTGTAAAATCGTCCGTTTGTGGATTTCGGTCAATTTTTGTTTGGAATTTGGAAAAACTTTCTTCTGCAAAGTTGTAGATAATGGAATTTCATATGGAAAGCCGCGAGTTTTGAATTTTTCTAATAAAAGGCTATTTATTGTGAATTATTGAAGTTTTGGTATATCGGGTCCGAATTGATTTTGGAATTTTAAGTACTTTTTGTTAGAAAACGCTTTTGTTGTTTTTTTAGCACATGTGTGGCTGATTTCTTTGGTCAAAATGGTGGGCTAAGGAAAATTATATAAATATATTAATATTATATTTAATTTTCTACTTTGGTGTTCTAAGTATTTTCTATAAATAGGTGCTTAGGTTAGAATTGAAAATCACACCGTAAACCCAAGTTTCTCTCTATTTCTCTCTCTATATTTTGAGCGTATTCTTGTGAGTATTTTGATATTTTGAGTGTTGCTATACTTGAGAAGTTCAAGTTATAGCCTATATCCGATGTTTCATCTAAGTACTCGCCTTTACGAGGTAAGGGATGTTATTTTCTTCATATATGATATTATTTCTTCAATATCATTATGCCGAAATATTGGTTTGAATATTTTAATCAAATTTGGAACTTTTTGTGTCGGGGTTACTATTCACGTATACGACACTATTCACGTATACAGCACTATTCATCGAAAAATAAATTTTTTTTTCTTTTCGTCCAAGATATCTATTATGGATACTAGCTTTGATTGTATCCATGTTTTGATCATTCTTGAATTTTACTTCAATATGATTATTTATGAAGTATTTTTGAACTCGATTTGTTTAAAGTACTTAATCCTTAACATTTGTTCTTTTTGTTTCTCTCTGAATTCATTTTCTTTAAAATATTTTTCATCATCCTCATCCTAAATGATGATGTTCTTCGAATATCTTTGGCCCTGTAAAGCAAAGATGGTTGATTTTCTTATGAATATCTTTGGCCTCAGTAGTGCAAGATGGTTAATTTTCTTATGAATATCTTTGGCCCGTAGTGCAAAGATGTACAGTGTTGAGATGAACATGACCGATCGATGAATATCTTTGGCTCAGAGTGTAAAGATGAATATTAATTGATGTTACAGGATAAAATATTGATGATGGACTTTTAAATTCATAGATTATAGTAGATTTCATTCTCTACTTAACTCTTCTAATGAATTGTTGTTTCACCGCAGCTTGTTGATCTAAAACTTGTTGTCTATTGTATTCTATCAGATTTTTTCCTGTTGAAGACTAAGGATAATTTTTTTTGTACATTATCTTAGTCATAACATTCTTTACTGGGCTAGTTGAGCTCACCCTTTCCTTTTGTTCCATTTTTCTTCTCGTAGCGAGATTATAAAGCGAGAACTAGCTCTAAAGTGTGGAGTGATGGTTCAAGATAGTCGCTTTTAGTAGTCCTCACTATTATGTAAAATAGTGTATCAATAATGAGGACTTATTTGAGTGTGGATATTGTCTAGAAGACAATATTTGTATTTAAACTCACAGTATATATGTTGTCGTATTTTACACGACAAATGTATTAATAAAGTTGTAGTTGTTTACATACCATGTTATCAAGCGACTCGAGAATGGGTTGGATGAAATGGACCTATTTTGGGGTGTGTCATAGTTGGTATCGAGCTTAGGATATGATCTCTGGCGGAGATCGGGAATAGAACTAGAGGGGGAGAGAGGTAAATCCTTCGCTAGTGTGTCCTACCTAAGCTTATTTGTTAGTTGGTCGAGTATAGGGATATTAAGTGGTATATTTATTTGTTTAATTAACCCTTATTTTATGGCGATTTAAGAATGTCGATGAGAATGTTAACAAAGGGAGTAAACGAGAGACCGTGGAGACACCTTTACTCACCAACGAGGAGAACGTGCAACAAGACGACAAAAGTTCCTCCCCAGAAACAACACCACCGAAAGCGTATGATGAACGACGGATGTTTAGAAGTTTTTTGCGCTTCATGTAAAATCGACATTTAGGAGACTCGTGTACAAAATACGGGTGGAAATGATAGTAACGCGCGGTTTGTCACAGCCAAGCAGTTCAAGGAGTTGGTAATCATGGCCAAGATAATAGAAGAAATAATTCAAGTGGAAATTTCATGAAGAGAAGATTTAACGATGACGGGAAGACGTCGGCAGCAGCACCAGCACCAACAACAAATTCTAGGGGAGGAGAACGACCGCCAGTTAGATGTTACAAATGCGGAGAGGAGGGACATATAAGTCCAAACTATTCACAGCCTTCCAAAGTATGTTATAATTGTGGAAAAGAATGTCATATCGCTCGAGAGTGTATACGGTAGAAGGAAACCAAGTCCAATGAGGATGGTGACTCAAAAGGATGTCCCGTAAAAGTCAAAGTCAATCGGCCTCGAATAAGCGTTTGTTGTGGTCGGTCGAATACGAGGAACCCGAACAAAGTTAGCACGGGTTAGTTAATTATAAATTCTTGTGAAGTTTATACCTTATTAGATACCGGTTCTACACATTCTTTTATCTCTTCGCATACCAACGCTTAAACTTGACTGGAAAAATTAGACTTTGACCTATCTCGTGGAGACTCTGCTTAGAGAAATTTTCATTGCATCCACCGCTTAGAAATCTTGCTTGATTCAGGTTGGCACTATCACATTACCTGTTGACCTTATTTCTTTAAAGATATTTGCTTTTGATGTGATTTTAAGGTTAACTACTCCTCATGCCAAAATTAATTGCTTTCGTAAGGTTGCTAGTTTTTATATTCCTAAGCAACTTGATATTCGAATTCAAGCAATCAAACCATTGAAGTCAAACATTTTCATATCAAGCCATGAAGTCATTCGTTTATTGAAAAATGGATGTCAAGTTTTCTTAGCCCATGTCATGGACTTGAACAAAAATATGTTAGATTTGAATGATATTTATGTTGTTAGTGAATTTCCTGACGTATTTCTTAGCCTACTCCCAGAGCGTGATATTGAATTTGTATCGACTTTAAATCCGGTACAAAATCCATTTCTAAAATCTCATATCGAATGGCTCCTATTGAACTTCAGGAGTTAAAAACCCAACTATAGAAGTTGGTATCCGAGCCTCTATCTGGTGACTTCCTTTGTGGAATGCACCAAACCGCATTCGTAGGGGGACGCCATATTCGCATTTCAGTAGTAAAACCGATAGTGCCCATTGTGACGTGCTATCCAAGATTGGGATATGAGTCACAGTTGAGAGCAACCTAAGTCAGTAATCGAAATACGTAACTTTCTAGGCTTAGTTAGTTATTATCGAAGATTCGTGGAAGAATTTCTCGAATCGCTACTTCATTAACTCAGCTGACTCGTAGAGATACAAAATTCGAATGGAGCAAGGAATGTGGAAAGAGCTTCGAAGAACTCAAGAAGAGACTCATTTCGCACGACATGTTCGACCATACCGGAAAAGGGAACGTGGTAGTACGACGTGTTGAGTAGAAGATCGATGATCTGAACGAAAAGCGATATTGTCGAATACAAAGACCCATTTCGTATAACTTACAAATAATAGAGATGGAGATGAAAACTCTAGGTAACCACATGATGATATACGAGTAGAACCGACTTTAATCGATAAAGTTAAAACCGCTCAAGCTACACACCGGAGCTGATGAATATAAAGAAGAAGGTGCAAGAAGGATTTATTCTAGAAGTAAGAGTCGATGAAGAGAAGAAAGCTCAAACCTTCGATTTATTAGTGCATTTGAAATCCTCGATCGAATAGGAACTGTAGCCTATAGGCATTTTCAACAAATTTCATACTATCACTGATTTCATCACTAACAGTATTCATTATCCAGCTTATTATCATATCATTCACACGCATCCATTGATTATACAAGATTGAAGTCTCAGTAGGTGTAGGATATGTTCCATCAGTAATTGTCATCTTATTCTTAGCAGATAAAGCAATTTTAATTGATCTTTTCCAAGTAGCAAAATTCTCTGCTCCATTGAGTTTCTTTGAGATTAAAATCATACCTGGATGATCATTATTGTGTAGAAATAATGGATGTGATTTAGACTCAAATGCACGAGAATCATCTATGCTCTGTTCTGATTCTTCATGTGTGTTTGTGTTTGATGCAGAAGCCATGATTAACTTCTTCAAGTAATAAAAAAAATATTCGAATAGAATCAGATTGAATCAATCGAATGAGTTGAATTTTTATGATAGAAATCCAAGGATCTTTAAAATGATCTAAAATTGTAGAGTGGATGAGCAAAAACTGATAAAAGAAAAAAGGAAAAACAGATGCTCTACACGAGCTGTAGCTCTGATACCATGAAAACTAAGGAATAACAGATCACAATAGAAATGAAATGTGGAGAGAAAAATATTCTCATTTTCATCAGAAAATTATTACAAAAACAGTAAGTCAAAATCATACACACCAAAACTATTTATACTAAGAACATTGCTTGAAAGATAAGCTAACCTCACTACTAACTCTAGTTAATTCTAATCTAACTATAGTATATAAATTAGCTTGTTGTCACTATCAAGTGATCAGCACTATTCCGGTGCTTCTCTGCTCCATCATAAGGACTAGATGTGTTCACACTACTATTATCTGTCCTTTCATTCTTTGTAGTTGTAGTCACAATGCTGAGACATTTTATCATGAATAGCTTCAGGTCTTTAGTATCATGTGGACTTGGTCGTGAATAATGTGTTGCTGCACATGTTGGTGCAGTAGCTGTAGCTGCAGTTTCCATAATAGAATGAAGTATTTTTTTATGACAAACAAACTCGTCTAATCGTGATGCAAAACTGCATTACAACCCCCGAGTACTCAAGCTCTACACAACTCGAATCATAATAATTAGACATGTCCTATTCTCAAACTTTCTTTTTCATATTATTTTTTTGAAACAACAAAAAATTTAATTATTTTTGAATATCAAATAATTAATATTGTAAAATAAGCAAACAGTTTGGGTTGGATTCGTACTCATTCGACTAAAAGTTCGATTTAAACTCGACTCGAAATATAAATAATTCAAATATGAGTAAATTTTAAAATTCGATAAATTACTCGAATCTTCTCAAATTGTAATTTTTTATTGGTACTCGAACCATATTTGTTTGAAAAAAATAACTCGAGCTCGATTTGAGATCGTGCTCGACTCGGTATCTAAATGAATCTTAATCAAACTTTATTTTATACTCGATAAATTTTGAGAAAACAACGCAATACCCGGCTCGATTCGGTTCATTTACACCCTTACAAATAATTGAACTGCTCATGCTAGCAAAGTAGATTAGGGAGCTGTTAAAAACTGTTAATAGGAACCTCATGCAAATTAGAGTTAACCCTTTTTAAGGGTGTTTGTTTAGATCTGAATGAAGCTGAATGCATGAATCGGTCAGTCATTCAATGTGTTTATTTTGTATAAAAAACGTCTGAATTACTTGAATCGAATTGATTTTTTTTAAAAATGACCAACTCTATTTTTTTTTTTTGGCTAGATGGGTGCTAAATGAAGTATTATATATATATATATATATATATATATATATATATATATATAGGTTTTCCATCCACAAAGAACCTGTTGTTGGGAAGAACCTTTTAGCCCAAATTGCAACTGTAGCTACTTATAAAAAAAAAACTAAATAATAATGTTCGCCACAGTTGTCAGAATGGCCATTGGCCAAAAGGTTCAAGCCCCAAACAATCCTTCTTTGTGGATGGAATCCCATATATATATATATATATATATATATATATATATATATATATATATATATAATATTAACTACTTTATCCGTCCTAAATTAATTGCTTCAGCTTTTGACTTTTTTAAGTCAAATTGACTATTTTAGAATTAATAATTAAGCATATATAAATATATTTCTAAAATTTTAAAAATTGGGGTTAGTAATAAATTGTATATACTTTCTTTTGGTTATAATTTCTTCACCTATATTTTAGAAAAAATAGTAAAAAGATTAGTTTTAAAAATGGTCAATTTGACTTTAAAAAGTCAAAACTGAGCAATTAATTTGGGACAGAGGGAGTATTATATTAAATAAATTTATAATAATTTTGAATTTTTCAGAGGGGTAAAATAATAAAAAAATTGTTATTCAAATATTTCAGACATGTCAATTATCAAACAACTTTTTTCATTCAGTATACAGAATTAAACTTCATTCAGCTCATTCAGACTATTTCATTCAATTTTATCAAACACTCCTCTCCATCATCAATTAAGTACTAAACATGACATCATTCTTGTTTGAGAAACTTGTAACAAATTAATATGCAAATTAATGAAGCTGGCAATAAAAAAAAAATTTAACGAAGTCTAAACACGATTGACTCCCTTGAGGACTTGAATGATTCAGACTAATCAACAGACAATACGTATGATCATATGATAATTGATATATATACGCGCTATTTTTAGCCATTCAATTTACAATTTATTTGTATTGTTTTAACTTAATTAATTGATTTAATTATTATCTATTTAAACAAAAAATATTTAATTGCGAGCATAAAAGAAGAATCTCCTATTTTTTTTTCACTTTGTTCACATTGATAGATCAGTCATAAATCTTAACTCCTTCCATGGACCAAGGTCTTCTGATTTGGACAACCTCCTAGTGTTGTTATTTTTATTAATTATTGGATTATTATTTATATGTTTATTTATTTATTCAGTTTATTTTTAAGGGAAGCAGCTGGCTAATTAACTACCAGTGGCATGCCTACGCATTGGCATTGCTAAACATGAAAATGAAATGTCTAATAACTAGTGAATTTAATTAGCTAGTAATTCAATAGTTAGATAAATATATTACTCGCTAGTTAGATAAATATATTATGAAAATAATATATATTGTGGATGTTTAAGTTGAATTTTTGATTGTCACTTGTCATTACATGGATAAGTATTAGTAGTAACTTTTTGGGAGATGTGTAATAAATGGGGTCCTCCAATAACTTCTGCCAATAAGTTTCGTAGTTATAATTCGCCGTAAATTTATCGCAGTATATATTATTCACAGGCGAAAAAAGATTAGATCAAAATTATTTTTGTGTGATTTGATAACATTATTTCATGCTACAAACTTTTGAAGTTATATGAATAATAATGGCGTCAATGTTGGACATGCCATTGATAATAATGATCAATGGCGGAACCAGAGCGGTTTTGTAGGGGGGGCAAAAAAATTTAACCGGACACACTAATTTTTTAGATTCGTTTGACAGGTCATAACAGGTCCCAAAAATGACCGGACACACTAATTTTTTATTTTGATTTTAAAATGCCTTTTCATGATTCAATTTGTCCAAGCTCTTTAATTAGCTATATAAAGCATATATGTATATAGTTTGGGTCTTGGCTTTGCTTAATTCCTAGTTTTTAGCAAAAACAGTCCTAAGAGGACTTTTAGCGAACATGTTATGTGCGCCACTTTAACAATCAGATTTCTTAGCCATTTCTTTGTGTTCCAACCCGAATTCGTCATCCTTATTACTCCGCACATTAACAACTATAGTCCATGTCACTAATTCAATCAAAAGCTAACTGATTTATACCATAAAAGCATACAAGTTAACAGAAAGTTAACAACTATAAGTCTATACTCCATGTCTTGAATTTTTTCTCATACTTTATGTTTCGAGCTTCTGATCATTATCTTCTTCCTTAATAATTTTGAATGCCGATATATAATTGGTTAATGACATCGAAATTTTTAGGTAATGAATTATTTGCAAGAAAAATCGACTTGGGTTGAGGAATTACTTGGAGATGCAAAGATTCTTGTATTTGATGAGACCATTTCTTATCTAGATTTTGACAATCTCCTTTCTACAAGTAGGTAAGGAGATTGAAACAATAAATGGAGAATTAAAAGAACACAAGGAAAATGTGCGTAATTATCTCGCAAATCTGAAAGAGAAGGAAGAGATGTGTGTAGAGTTTGGTATTACCTCTAATTAGCGTAACAAATAAATATTAGGCCGAATCCTGCTTGGGAAGAGTCTGAGAAGAAGAAAGAACTCGGTCGCCACGCCACTTTCTTAGCCAGCCACGCCCCCCCCCCTCTTGCCTCGCTCCCCCTGCTTCACCACTTTCTGGGCAGCGACTTCCCCACTTGCCTAGTTCCGTTCACGATAATAATGATTAATGAATAGAAATGGAGTATAATTTATCCAAATGGAAAAATATTAAATTGTTTGTCATCAAATCATGTAGTGTCAAATGACTTTATTCTAATATTTCGTTTTTGTAACATGTTCTCTTAAGCATGTTTAGCGGAAGGGTAGATTAAAAGTAATTTTTTAATTAAAAATGAAATTTATTTTGTGTGATGACCTTTGATATCAATATTCGTGGTCGCTTTAAAGCACAGAGATTTAGAGGTTCAATCATACTGGTCCCGTCAGTCACCAAATTATATATATATATATATATATATATATATATATATATATATATATATATATATATAGAGAGAGAGAGAGAGAGAGAGTCCTGCCTATCCTGGACTCCGGATTTTCTTAAAATACTACTTTTTTTTTTTTTTGCTTTTTTTTTAAAACAACTAATTTTTTTTAAAATATTTTATGGAACCCAAATTTTTATATAATACAAGAGTTTGATGTTATGTACAGTGCATGCATATGCATACATTATTTTGGATGTTATTTGCTATGGATGAAAAATGAGCAAATAACATTATAATCATGCATTGCAATATTCAAGGGCGGAGATTAAAAAGGGAATAGCGCCTTCCGCTAGACGAACTAGCGGACGCTGAAAAATAATAAGGCACGTCCGCTAGACGAAGTAGCGGATGCAAAAAAAAAAATTCAATCCCCCAAATTACCCCCCAAGCGAATGTATAAGCCAGCCAACACCAACAGTTTTGGTATAGCATAAGTCAGCCAACAGTTTTGGGTGTATAACCCAACAGTCAACGCGTCATGCAAGCAACAATACAATATAATCAAATCCATATCACAGAAACGACAATTACAATCCAATATGCAATCAAATTAAAATCACAAAAGGAATAAAATACAAATCACATAAAGGGTCAATTAGCCATGCAATCCAATATGCAATCAAGTCCAAATCACAGAAGGAATCAAATCCAAATCAAAAAAGGAAACAAGATATGGGATAGTCTTCAGGCTAAAATAAAAAAACTCACACGAAATTCCAGTAATAAAAAAAATACAAACCTTATATTATTATCATATTTATTCCTTATAATTTCTTTTAAATATCCTCCAAAAAAATATTAAAGTAGAAAACTGCGCAATTAATCAAGCAAGGCTTTGTAGGTCAAAATCATCATAGTAAGTTTTCAATTATGGCTGAAGATATGTTTAATTCAAGTTCTTCAAATTCTTCTCATGATAATATTGACATGGATAATATTGGTGTTCATAACACGAACCAATCGCATATTAACGTTTCAAAAAGTCCATATGAGGGTCAGATTTTTTCTACTATCCAAGAGGCCAAAGAATTTTATAGAACATATGCACGTAGTTGTGGATTTGAAATAAAAATTGGGGCAACTCATAAATATGCTCACTCCAACAATTTGTCCAACTGACTTTTTACATGTAAGAAAGATAGAAAGCCAATTGAAAGAAAGAAACAAGACGTTGATGAAGTTGATGGCAGTAAGGTCAAAAGAAAAAGGGATTCTATAGGTCGGACGATGTGCAAAGCTAGAATGTTTGTTGTTCATCTAAAGAAAGAAGATACCTGGAAAGTTTCAAAAATTGAGTTGTCTCATAATCATGATTTGGTGACTCCGAGCAAGAAAAATTTCTTTCAAATACAAAAAAAATATAACTCCTGTTGCCCGAAGTTTAATCGGAACTTTCACAAGGGTTGGAGTTAGGCCAAGTAAAATGATGAATGTATTTAGTGAAATAGGAGGAGGGGTGGAAAATGTCAGTTTCAGTGATAAGGATATTCAGAATGTTGTACGAGATATAAGACGTGACACAATAGATTCAAACGATGCCCAAGCAGCATTGCAGTACTTGAAAAAATGATATCAAATGAGATGAAGATAATCACATCAAATGTATCTTGTGGATAGATTATCGATCAATGATAGCTTACAAAAATTTTGGGGATGTAGTGACATTTGATACAACTTATCGAACGAATAAGTATTCTATGTTGTTTATTCCGTTCACGGGGATAAATCATCATTATCATTCCATCTTGTTTGGTTTTGCACTAATTCAGGACGAAACAGAGGATACTTTTGTATGGGTTTTTGAAAGTTGGCTTCAAGCGATGAACAACAAGGCACCAGTTACCATTATCACTGATTAGGACAAAGCCATGAGCAATGTGATTGCTAAGGTTCTTCCAAAAACACACCATGCTCTTTGCACATGGCATATTAGCAACAAATTTCCAGAGAAATTACATACATTGTATGAACAGTACCCAACATTTAAACATGATTTAACTGTTGTGTGTATAAATCTTTGTCTGTTGTGAATTTCGGAGCTATGGAAAAAGTTGATGATATATTATGAACTGCATGACCATGATTGGCTCCAATCACTTTATGAGGATAAGTACAAATGGATCAAGGCGTACACAAAGAATTTTTTTGCAGCAGGAATGACGACTACATCCAGGAGTGAGGGAATGAACAGTTTGTTCGATGAATATGTGAATGCGACAACGAGTATTAAGGAATTTATCGTAAATACATAAAAAGCACTTGAGAAGCAGGTTATGACAGAGAGAAAAGCTGACTACGTAACTTGTCATCGGACCTGAAATATGACTCTTGAAACACCATAGAAAACACATGGAGCAAATATTTATACAAAGGAGATGTTCAGACGCTTTCAGATTGAGGTAATAAAATCTCATAAGTATGTAATGTAGAAGCTTCAACATCTAACAACATCGGATACAAATTCGTATGCATTGTGCAAGGAAAGCGACAACGAAGAAACAAATAGGTACGTTACTATTGTCAGTAATGTTCAAACTGGAGATTTAAATTATAATTGTAAAAAATTTAAACATTTTGGTATGCTTTGTAAACACATTATAAGGCATATGATTGCCAAAAGTATAAAAAAGATACCTTATAAATATGTTTTAAGGCGGTGGTATAGAGATGGTAATAAAGTGAACGCTGAATTACCAAAGATTTTAACTGAAATGTCCAACTACGAGGAATCTCAGACGATGCGTTACAATTATTTGGTGAAGTTGCTCTTGTGATTTGCTTCAATAGGATCATGCTCAATTAATGATTTTAAGCATGTCTTATAATTGTGCATTGACAATCAACCCATCGTTGAGAAATTTGACCTTGATGAAATTAGCGTAAAAGAGGTTCCTGATATTCGAGAAATTTTAACTGAAATGTCCAACTACGAGGAATCTCAGACGATGCGTTAAAATTATTTGGTGAAGTTGCTCTTGCGATTAGCTTCTACAGGTTCATGCTCAATTAATGATTTTAAGCATGTCGTACAATTGTGCATTGACAATCTACCCATCATTGAGAAATTTGACCCTGATGAAATTAGCGTAAAAGAGGTTCCTGATATTCGAGAAGATGGTGATGAGCCCGTTGAAGATGAGCCGTTATTGGATCCTATTTGTTTGCAAACAAAGGGGCGAAAAAGAGCTATAAGAATAAAGAGTGGGATCGAAGAGGCTGCAAGTCGTAAACAATTGAGAAAGTGTGCAATATGCAATATGATGACCAATCATGATAAGCGAAACCACTACAAAATTTTGAGTCAAGAAAAGTCGAGAGTTTGAAGTTATCTTAATATATATGTGGTTTTATGATTATGTAATGGCAAAACTATTTACTTTTGTTTATATATTTTTTATTTATCAGCATGAAGTATTATTCCCCAATAATTATATAAGATGAATTACTCACAATTACTGTATGATTTAGAGCTTGTATGTCCAAACATCAATCGTAATGAGAAAATAATATTACAAACAGAAAAAGAAATATTTTAATTCGAATATATTAATATGTAATATTACAAAAAAATTTGTGGAAATGTTACAATGATCTAATTTCATCATATTTATCTTTTTCCCTAACAATTGCATACTTAGTTGCAAAATAGCCAAAAGTAACCTGCAGTAATTCCATCTAAGCAAAATTACATTCACAAGGCCATTTTTCTTGTTCCCAGAGCTAAACAAGTCGTTATTACAGCTGGCAGCCCTTCTGGTATTGCAGCTACAACAAGGGCAACGACTATCTTGAAATAATATGTGCACTTCTCAAACGAAAATCGAATATTTGTTGGCCAACATTTACCAGATCCCAAGTGAGAAAATATTTATAGTTGATAACCCACACAACAAGACAGACGAAACCAATTGTAGTTGCAGTTTCCATTTACTACTGTAGTGCCTATGAAAATAATATTTTCTTTGGCCTGCAATTCACAGTCATCCATGAATATAGTATTGGTTCCTTTGAAAACAGGCATTGCCTCCCCTGTCAAGGAACTCTGCTCAACTCTTAAGGTAGAAGTTTTCAAAACTGTAATTCTCATATCTGTTGGTACTTTGTCACCCACACGCAATCCAACAATATCCCCAGGAACAAGCTCTCTGGCCGGTAAATCTGGTACTAAGTACCCATCCCTTAGAACCTTACAGGAGTCACACTACAACAACCAATCCCTGCAAAGGAGTTCATACACAGAGCCAATTTCAGCAAAGCAAGAACTTTCTCAGACTACAATAATCAGACTCTTATACAAGAAATGAAAATCATAACCGAATATCTTTCTAATACCAAAATATTAGTTCAATCAAACAAAAATAGTAAATAAAAAGCTAACAGTCATGCCTGACCACAAAACAACTGATTGATGTGGACCAACAAAGAATTAAAGAACAAGGCTTAATTATAATAAGTATGTCTCTATCATTATCTCCAAGACTCCATCTTTATGACAACACCCAACTAACTCAGATAAAAACAAAGCCTCAATAATCAACTGCCTTAAAACCCCCAGCAACATAACCAAAAAAAATGGAAGAAAAATAGATAAATCAGCAAACAAATTGACACCCACATGAAAGAGGAAAAAACTGACAATATGCTTAGTATTAGCAGTTTATAATATACAGAACTGTATGTAATAACTTACCGTAACAATATGAATACAACACAATGAACCATAACAATACAGACCAACAAAAAACACACAAACTTAAACGAACAATGTTTAGAATGACAAACTTAATTATGATATTGAATCAAGATAACATAACAAAGCTTGAACTATTGAACAGAAATAATTGTATGAGAAAACAATATATTAGTAGCATAATAAAGATGGAAGCTGGCAAATTTTCAACGTACCCTATACCAAAAAAGAAATGGATGGATTCAAGGGATGCATCATACTTACACACACAACAATACAAACCAATGCAAAACACAAACTTAAATACATAGTGCTTAGAACGACATCCACATTAACGTACATACAAAAGATTGAATCATTTTGAAATTGGTAACCGAGTTACTAAATCAACGTATTACAAAAGTTAGTCAAATATACATTCACTAGTCTTCATTTGAATCCGAATCTAAAGTTTGTTCGTTACAAATATATTTTTCAGAAATGTCCCTAGCTTTGTACATCCTAAGCTCATGTGCTATTCTAAATCTAAAATTATAAGCCTCGTTAAGAGTCCACCTCGGTTCTTACATGATGTTTATACGGTGCAAAAAGAAATCCACGTACTTTACAACATATATGCCACAATCGTCTTCATTCAATTGTCTCGGTTTATTCACACAGACTTCAAATTTCAGCTTCGATTTTGGCCACTTTGTTGTAGGATTTGCTTGACGAAGCAGCAAAGGAATTAACTCCACCTATAAACCAAAAACCCATTACTTATAAGTCCGAAGTAGAAGGAATTACATGTCTGTGTAATGACATGAAAAATAAAAAATATATTAATGAACTCACCACAACCGCAAAGAAGTTTTGGTATAATTGTGACAATGGCATTAATGATTTGTCATCATAAAGTGGGTCAAGTAGCATTACTTTCCATTTGTTGACACTCCAAATAAATAAGCAAAAATGACTGTTGGTTTCGTTGAAGACTAGAATGAATATGTAATCACACTCATGTACTGGGGCACAAACTGAAAGATTGATGTAACTTCTTGGAAATTTTCGTATGGTTGGCATGTCTACTCCGACACTTGGTAAGTTCTGGGTACCTAACAACGCAAAGTACGTTGGCATGAAATAAAATCGAGCCCATCTTTGGATACCTTCTTTACACATTTTAGCTTCTCTGTCTCGCATCAACAACAAATATGCATCCAAGACATGTCCCCATAACCAACCATTGGGTCTCAAACAGTTAACATCTTTAAATTTAAAATTGTATAGACCTTCTGGATGGCTATGAGGAAAGTCTGATGGGTCGTGAATTGGACTAAACCAATGATGATTTAGCCAATTGATTTTTTCCATCTTTAAGTACTTAAAAAAGTGAGTGTGCTTTGTTCCCTCCATCCTTCTATATGGCACTTTCTTACTATGTCGAGTTGATGGGCCAACGCTAGGCTGAGTCTCTTGAACTATAGGTTGATCCTGTCATGTCAATATCCATCTGCCCAACTTGAGGTTGCGTTGGATTTGGATTGATTGGAACCCCTCTATAGCCATTCATAAACGACTGGTATAATGTATTGAACCATGTGTCATACATGGTTCTTAACTCAGGTGGATGTCTAATTGACAACAACTTTTCAAATATAGATTTTGCACTCTCAATCTACAATTGAATAAAAAAATTATATTAATAAAACAAGATAATCAGTTAAAAACACAAAAACATTAATAAATATTATAAATTGAATAACTTACAGTGTTTACAGCCGTATATTGATCAATGAATACCCGTGACTCATAATCGTCCCCTTGACGCCTAAAGGGTCGAGGATGGTGTATTCGTCTCGAGTAATTTTTTTGTACCATATCATATAATCCTCGGTAGATATATGTTGCAAAGCCTCCAACACTTGTCCTTCTAAACTCTCCATGTATGCATCCCACAATCGAATATAGTTGGCCTATGGTTTTCAAAATTTATCCTCTCAAATAATTTATGTTCCTTCCGCAATTCCACCATATTTTCAGCATTAGATGGATACGACTGCAAATATCCAAATTGCCTCATAAATCTGTCAGGCATTTGGAACTCAACAATGTCTTAATGTATCAATGGTATACGAGCGGCTCCACCTAACCTTGCCTCAAAAAAAATCCCATGACAAACGTCTATCAAATAACTGATATGGACGCCACACCCCATCTATTTCCAACATATTATGAAACTCTCCTCGGTAAAACAGAAGATGGTGAAGTGGATTTTTAAGGTGCTGATAATGTTTTGAATTAGGATCAACAGAGGAGTATATATGCCCAGGATAATGCCCTAGGTATCAACTTCTGGGACATAGGCTTAAAGGTAGGACGACCAATGTTGAACCTTTCGTGCGCCCACATCATAAGAAGGGTTGCACAACCTGCAAATTTTTTCGTTATTTTGCGAGTAGCATCATGCAAACCCCTATACAAATGCCCTAAAACTGCCGCCCCCAATCATATGTAACTACATCTTCCAATTTTTCCAATAACAACAAATATCTAGGTTGCACAACATTTTTACTCTTGGTTGGAAACAAAATAAATACCACAAGTACAACAAATATGCCTTAGTGTGTTTTACAACATCATCTGGAGTAGCATCACCAGGTACTTGTCCATATCTCTGTCTTAACTAGGGCAAACTTATGCCCCCCCCCCCTTTTTATAGCATTGTTTCCACTCATCTACTACAACTTGTTGCCCAAAAATCCTTATAAAATAGCTTTTGGGATTTTTTAATTCTCCGCAAGTCAAAGGTTTTCCTAATACGGGCAACCCAAATAAAAATCCCACATCGTCTAAAGAAATGCTAATCTCTCCACAATTTAAGTGAAACATATTTGTTTCACTTCTCCAACGTTCAACTAGAGCAGATACAAGAGATGCATCAATCTTTGACACTATAGCTTGATGACAAAATATACCAAAACTTTATTGTTCCAGCAGATATTCTTGTTGTTCAGTCAAGTTCCATTCAGTTAATTTTGCAGACATTTGACAAATTTCTAACACACCCCTATCCTACATGTCTAACAACATAAAAACATAAATCGTCACAACATGAATGTTTGTAACAAATGTTAAAGAAAATGAAAATTGTTATTCATTATTAAACTTACAATATTTTGCCATAAGTCTGACGATACGTGATTTTCGTGGTCCCATAACACAATAGGATTAGTAAGTCCGGGATTAATATCCATATGTTTCCTAAACATTCATCAAAATGTTAAGTATTAAATAATCTATAAAAATTCCCATAAAAAATGGGTATGAGCAAAATGAAAAATATAATAAACAAAGATATCACTCTCCAAGCACGTGTTCTAAATACTAAGTATCAGTAAGAAACACGAGTCTCAAAATTTTTGCTTTGGTTTGAAAGAATCAAACAACCAATCTAACATGTGGACTGAAATTAACTGACGTGTTACCCTATAACAATGAGAAAGCATCTCAAGTATAGGTTACGCATTTACAGCAAAGAGATGCAACAAATTGAAGAGCACATACATTTGTCACAAGTAAAAAAGTGGGAATTTAGTTTTTTTGCACAAGTAAACTTCTAGTAATCAATTGAATAACAACAAAACACACCACTTTCACAAGAACTACTGGATAACTCTACTTTACGGATAAAAAAACTTTGTTTCTTCTCACTATATAAAACAAAAGTTAACACTCCTATATGTGCACACAACAAGGACAATGTCAGGCCAATGTAAAACAATACCAACAAACCTAACCCAGGAAATAGATATCCTTAACGTCTATGCAACACACAAAATTGATTTTAAAGCTAAAATTCCAATCAGAAGGGTACTGTACTTCTCAAAAAAACACAATTGGTTCAACTAGCGGATACCAGATAGAAATACACAATTTGCTTTAATACATAACAGCTCTATAGTTAATCATTCATATAACAATTGGTTTCGATAAAACAAAAAATTAATCAACAATCTCATACTTATTCAAATGTATATGAAATTGAGGTCGATTATACAGCACACAAGCAACAATTATGAAATTACTAAAACATAAAAATTACGTTTTACAAAATAAAATCTAAATTGATCAAAAGTTACCTAAAATGAAGAGGATTCGAGGATTGGATTGGAGTGAAGAGGGGAAAGAGATTTATTTGAGATCTGAATTCAAAATCGCCAGTCGGACACAAATGAGGGTTTGGTTCAGAGGATTCGCTCGAAATCCAAATTTTCAGTGGGTTTGGTTTTCGCAGAAGGAGGGAGACTTGTCAGATTATTGCAGCATCTTCTTCGCATCAGGGTCAGTGGGTTTGGTTTTCACAGCAGGAAGGAGGCTTGTCAGATTATCGCAGCAGAGGATGAAGGATTTGCTCAAAGAAGAAATCGCATTTTGGTTTGGTATCGCAGCAGAGGTATCACATCAGAGGATGAAGGCTTTACATATTAGAATAGCATCTTCTTCTTCGCATCAAGGTTTGGTATCGCATCGCAGCATCAGGATTCAGTATCGCATCGCATGGGGGTTTTCGTAGCAGGAGGGGGGTTTAGTCGAAGAAGTGAAAACATCAGGGTAACGTAGTCGTACGCTAGTTGAAGAAGCGGATGTGCCAAGGGCAATTTGGTCTGAAACTTTATTTTTTAGCGTCCGTTACTTCGTCTGGCGGACGGGTAATCTTCATTTTTAATCTCCGACCTTTATTCTTGCAATGGATGGTTATGATGCTATTTGCCTATTTTTCATCCATAACAAATATTTCATGCATGATCATTTCATATATATATATATATATATATATATATATATATATATATATATCGATCCGGATCTTAAGTTATTTTTATCTAACATACTCGCTCACCCCCCTTTAACGACGAATGAATGGGACGATGATTCAATCAACGCACTATATAGAACCGTAATCTTAGCTTTTAGCGACGAAGAATAACATATAGCGACAGAATCAATCGTCTGCTCAAATCCAGTCAAAAGGGGGGTAAGCAAAGTATGTTAGATAAAGATGAGTAAGATTCTGATAGATATATATATATATATATATATATATATATATATATATATATATATATATATATATATATATATATATATATATATATATATATATATATAAAATAAAAAAAAATATAAATATAAATATATAATGATACATGTGTACAAAAGTAATTTCAAAACTCAATAAATATTTAAGGATTCAACTGGGTCAACTCTAATATAGTGTTGAACCTCAAACTATTATGTTTTAAGCTTCGGAAATACATTTTTTAAATACAGTTCGTACTTTTTTATTTTTTTTTGTAAAGACAATATTTTAAAAATGATCTCGTTTTTATTTTTCGTCCTGAGCCACAAAAATCTTAAAAACGGCCCTTGACATTATTAGTGAGTAGAGATTTAGCATTCAAAATTATTTTGTCATAAGCAGAATTTGTAGTTTGAAATTGCGGGGTGAAAAAAAATTAAATTAAACATTTTGCTATCATACAAACTTTACCATAATTTTTAAATTTTTTTTTTTTATTATAAGAAAACTGAAAATTTATATCATACACCTCATAAGTTTGTTATTAATTTTTTTATTTTTATTTTAAAATTTGCAATTCTAGGCATGACTATCATCTTCTACCAGAGTCCAGAGTAAGGAGGGAGAAAAGGGTTTATTTGAAAGATAAGCCCAAGTTATAATTTTGTTTTAATTAAAATTGGGCCTTCAGCAAAACAAATTCTTAGATATTGTTGAAGCCTTTATATATACCTGAAAAAGCTAACCTCTCTCTTATAACTGTTGAGTTCCACTTGGACCAATTCGGTGCCAATTTTATTTTATTTTGGGTCTGTCCTCTCTAGCCCAGTTTACTAGTCCTTGTGAGCTCCTAACGCTAAGGGCCGAATTGAGTGCTACAGTGTTTTGGGTAGGGGTGTAATAATTGGGCCGTAACAATTTCTCAGCTTCAAATAATTATGTCATTAGCAAAACTATATTTTACGCCATTCAAGTTGACACGTTTTGTGTAATAATTCACTAAAGTAAAACAAATTACAATTATGAAGCTGAACTATTAAAAATAAAAAAAATAAAAACGAGTCAATAATTACATGATAATTTCAAAACATAAAAATTCTTAGTGAGAAAGGGAGGTCTCCAAAACGATGTCGTTTTGGAAGCTAAGTTTATTAAAAATATAAATCAAACCCCAATTTTGATCAATTTCTCCCCCTCTCAAGTTTGGCTTCTCTATTCTCTCTTTTCTCCATGTTCTTCCATGAGAATAATGAGACCCAATTTGTTGTTCTGATTCATAGCTAACATTGTCAAAATAAGGTTATCTTTACAACAAATCTTGAGCGTCCAGCAGAATATCGAACGATTGATATAATCCTCTTCCGCAGTTTAGTTTCTAATATTCTGCAGTTTAATACTGCGCACGGGACAAATATCCAAAATACCTTTCTTGTAAAAGTCCCTCGTCCGCAGTATTAAACTGCGGACGCTAGATATGGTTGGTCAATTGGGAAACGACGTCGTTTTTAAATAAGTGTTGTCCGCAATAAGTATGGCTGACCAATTGCAAAATGACGTCGTATTAGTCAAATTCAATTTTTTTAGTTTTCTAGGCTCCACAGTATTAAACTACAGATGCCAAATAATAGATATGTGTTTTATGATTTCATTGATTCATTCTAAATTTATGAGTTTAGAGAGAGAAATTAAACATATTCAGCCACAATCTACTTGGTTTTTTCTGATTTGCTAGTCCACGGTGCACAACTTGCTCAAGTAGTGTCATTTTCTTCACGTCTTCCATCTTTGTCTACAATTGGATGGAGTTACTATTGTTAGAATTTGAGCCAAAATTAAAGTGGGTTTTATTAACTATTTAAAGGGAATCCACATATTAATGTGTTCTACTTCATGAGTAGATTAAAATAAGTATTTAGAAGTTAAATCCATGAAGTAATGAATGAGATATTAACTCCCAAAGATCACCCTTGCAAATGATAATAAATAAACGCGGGAAGCTAAGTCTCACATCGGTTAAGAACTAAAAATTTAATATGTTTATGTACAAGAAAATTGCTCTTGAGTTTGGGCCCCAAGGGGCACCCCACTTTTGTGGAAGGGAGAGGACCTAGTAAAGGCTTGATATATATATATATATATATATATATATATATATATATATATATATATATATATATATATATATATATATATATAAGGTCCCATCAAGTGCATACCCTTATCTTATTCACCATACTCACACTTATTTAGCAGCGGACGGACGGCGATGGTTGATTCATATAATCGTCGCTCATACTTTTAGCAACGCTATATGTTGTCTGTTGCTAAAAGTATAGTGACGTTACTTGTATGGCTGATCTAACTCGTCACGTCCGTCGCTAAAGTTTGGATATATATATCCAAGAAAATTGCTCTTGAGTTTGGGGCCCCAAGGGCACCACCGCACTTTTAATGGAAGGGAGAGGACCTAGTAAGGGCTTGGATATATATATATATATATATATATATAGGTCGGATCAAGTGCATACCCTTATCTTACTCACCGTACTCACCCCCCTTTTAATGATGGACCCAATGACGGTTTGGTTGATACAATACAATAGTGTCATACTTTTAGCAACGCTTATATGTCATCCGTCGCTAAAAGCATAGACGACGGTTGTATGACCGAACCGTCGCCGGGTCCGTCGTTAAAGGGGAGTGAGCACGAGTGAGTAAGATAAGGGGTATGCACTTGATCCTTGCTCTCTCTCTCTCTATATATATATATATATATATATATCCATTCAGTTTTACTAACAATCTCAAGACAATTATTATCTATATATATATATATATATTTGTAAAAAAATATGGCTACCGATTCTGTTACTATAATCGGTTCTTCTTTTACACCAATATTTCCAAATGTACTTATGAACCATGGTGAAAAACTAGAAAGGTTCAATGGTACATAATTCAAAAGGTGACAACAAAAGATGTTTTATCTTACTACGCTGAACTTAGCAAGGTTTCTTCACGAAGATCCCCCTATTCTCAAAGAAGATGAAACAAACAGGCAAGTTATTTCCGCCATTGATGCATGGAAACATGCTGATTTTCTATGCCGAAACTATATCCTTAATGGATTGAACAACACATTATATAATGTGTATAGTTCTCTCAAAACAATAAGAGAACTATGTGATTCCTTGGATAAGAAATATAAAACAGAAGACGTTGGCACGAAGAAGTTCGTAGTTGGCACGTTTTTGGACTACAAGATGGTGGATTCCAAGGCTATCATTAATCAAGTCCAAGAATTACAAGTAATCCTGCATGAAATACATGCAGAAGGTATATCTTTAAGTGAATCTTTCCAAGTTGCTGTAATTATTGAAAAATTACCACCAATGTGGAAAGATTTTAAGAATTATCTTAAGTATAAGCGCAAAGAGATAAAACTTGAAGACTTAATCATAAGATTAAGGATAGAAGAGGACAACCGTGCTTTTAAGAAGAAAACATGAAGGACCTTTGTGGAATATAAAGCCAACGTGGTGGAACAAGGTCCGAAGTCTAAAAAGAGGAAGTTTTTCGGAAATAGGCCTCAACAAGGAACAAATAAGAAGTTCCAAGGCAAATACTACATTTGTGACAAGCCCGAACATAAGACAAAGGATTGTCGTAATCACAAAGACCAGAATAAGAAGTTTGCACAAACCAATGTAACAGAAGTGGATGGTCTTCTTCAAGATGTTTCTGAAATAAAACTTTCAGCGGTCATTTTTGAAGTAAACCTGGTTGAGAATCCTAGGGAATGGTGGGTGAATCAAGAAACTCCGCTTATGTGTTCTCGACAGAAGATGTTCTCCACTTATCAAGAAATTGAGAATAGAGAACAACTATACATGGAAAATTCTTCTTCATCTAAGATTGCTGGATAAGGAAATGTGGTTTTGAAGATGACATCTGGCAAGGAACTCACCCTCAACTGTAACGCCCCCAAATTTGGGTACTTGTTACCTTAGACCTCGTGCATTACTACTATACAATTTTCATATGAATATTTATAACCTTTATTCATAAAATCATGAATATAACCTCGCTTTGATACCAATTAATACATTAATTCTTTCCATTTCTAGAATCTACAACCTTTACAACCTGTTATTACACTAAAATCATATTGATTTAAATTATACAGTTCAAGTTATAAATAATATGTTTCACTTGGATATGTTGATTTCAAGTATCCATGAACTCACAACTAGATTTAACTATTCTTCTATACAATGTTCTTTAACTATGCAATATGTCATATAAACGCTATCTAGCATAGCTAGAACTATACAAACAACTTCAATCAGTACTTCTTCCTTTTTCCTTTGTCTATCCCGAATCCTTTGATCAGCTCTGGTTTAGCTGAAAACAATTATTTATAGCAAGGGTGAGCAACTACGTTGCGCAACAAGTTTAACAGTTATCACATACCACATAGTTTGTATTTTAAACACACTTTAAATTGTTCATGTTCTGCAGTTTATACATAGTTCGTGTTTCTCATACTTTACATTTATTCAGGTATCATAATGTTCATACTCAACAGTTATATCTGCTTCATGATTATTATATACCTCATATTACGAATATAGTTAGTTTCCATAACTCAATCAACATCAATAATTAACTTGATTTAATATATTTGTATCATAGTATAACACATAATGCACATCTCAAATTATTCACAAGAAGTACATATAATACAGGAAATATATGCACATAAAAACTAACAAGTTCACATTAAAAAAAAACAAGTTCTGAAAAACTTGCCTGTACTGGCGTTTTACCATTACCCTAATCTGTCGTGTTCCTTTGCATGACCTACATGGTATGTGAGATTGATGATAAACATACTCAATACTTGATGTCATGGTTAACCTTAATTTAATAACCTACTCTAACTTATATTGTCCTTGTACCACTTTTATATTCAACGTCGTTATTTATATAACTCAGCTTTATTTCCCTTTTCATCGCTACATGTGCTAGCTTATCGCACTTGCAGTTCATTGTGTGTGTATCAAACCATTACAACATACCACACTTGGTTAAATATTTCTCATCTAAGTTCCTTAAACTTAGATTATGAACCTAGTATTCGTTCATCATTATGTAACCATACACACATGGTATACATTACATACTTAGTTCCTATATCTTCTCAAATATACTCATTTTGATCCAAACCTAACATGATATAAATCATTGATCATTATACATTTCAATTATCATCTTAAGTCATGTTATGACATTTCCAAGGATCAAATCCCATTATTCCATCATAGTTTAAAAACAGAAAATATGGTTTTCTAGGGTACTTTGGGGATTATTAGAAATTTTTACATTGAACTTTTGACTTCCAAGTTTGAACAAGCTTTTAGACCATACATTATATTATTTTATTCCATAGTAAGTAAACTGAAACAACCTCTTAAGGCTTCTCAAGATAGTGCCTCAAAATAGGTGTTTTACATTTCCACTCTACTACCCACTCTACTACCAACTGCAGCAAAAGTGAATTTTTAGGCTACTTTGATGATGTTTTTGGATTTTATGGGTTAGCCCATTTGATCTTTTGTTTGTACAATCATTAAGATCATATATCATAGTATTTTTCCATGAGTTTGGTTTCTTAAATTTAGTTATAGAAGTCAACCAAAACTGGACACAAACTAGGGTGTTTACCCATTTTCATTCTACTATCTGTACTCACTATTTTCACTCTACAATTTTCAGAGTTCACTCTAAGATTTTTAGAGTTCACTCTATGATTTCGAGAGTCATTCTACGATTTTCAGAGTTCACTCTATGATTTTTAGATATCACTATACGATTTTCAGAGTTCTCACTCTAATATTTGCTGAGTTTTACACTCTACTATTTGTTGAGCCACTCTAACTATCTGCTGAGCCACTCTACTATCTGCAGAGCCACTCTACCATTTGTTAAGCCACTCTGCTATTTGCTGAACCACTCTACTATCTGCAGTCACTCTACTATCTGTTGAACCACTCTACTATCTGCAGAGCAGCTCTACTACCCAACTGTTAAAGAATTGAGTTTACTTCCTACTTTGATGATTTTTTGGAATTTCTTGGTTAAGCTTTTGGCTCTACCATTTGGCCATATTTCTAGATCACATACCAAGGTATTTTAGTAAGGGTTTAGGTTCCTCATTCATATCAGTTAGACCTACATTAACTGAGGCTCAAATTGGACATTTTAGCACTTTTTCCCCAAAACTAATTTTGACACTTCTTAAATTTCTTTTAGTTTTGGCTACATGGACAGTCTAGGCATGTGTATTTTAGTTGTCTAAGGTTACTTTTATTATCGTCTCACTTTGCTTAGTCATCTAGCCAATTTTGACCTATCAAAGCTCACCGTAGGCTTGAAAAATAGATCCTAACATGGTTTTCTTACTAGCTTTGGTCATGGCAATGATTAAGAATCATCACAAGCATGCATTAGCAACTTTTTATGATTTCATTATAGTCTTACAAATTCAAGTACTAAAATTTATCCAAAACAGACCACTTTTAGCCTTAAACATGATTTTTAACAAGTCCAATATTCAAAATGATTTAGAATTGGTTTCTTTAACTTGTGTAGCTTACTTATGCCATATTATAGCTATTTAAATTTACCTACAAGGTTCAGGTGTGTCCTCTTTTCGTTTAAGTGTTTGATGACACTTTAAAGCTTACCTTTCATGGCCCTTAAACATTAAAATTGAGTAGTACTCAATATGGACCTCAACTAAGTTAATGAACAACTTTTAAATGTTAATTATGGACATATTATGGTCTCTTTACTGACTCAAAAGTTTAGGTATTGACCTTGACCAAAACAGTCCTTTAATCTAGAGTTTAAGCACAGTTTTGGCTATTAATCACAAACAGTCCCCAAGCTATGATTCAAGGGTTATCTAAGCATTCATATAAACTTCAAATTATCCTTAAAATTCATCATCACATACTTTAACAAGATTGAAACTTTGCTTATGTATCAATACCAAAATAACTAATTTCTAGGCATTATTAGCACGAGTTAGTACTAAACCACCATAATAGCCTTCAAGCTATCAAGTACAAGTTTTATCATCACAACAAGTACTTTATGTATACTATATATTAATGGTTTAATACATCTAAATGCGGGGATTCTATCTTTTGTTCAAAACAGTCCCTTAGGCTTTTAATTATTCTTTCATTGGTCTAAAAACATCAATTTATAGAATTCAAATTTGAGACTCAAAGTGGTGGTGCGCAGATGAATGTTAAAGTGAGATCTACGATCGTGGAATTGCACTCTACAATCGTGGAGTAAGGTACTCTATCATAACATGTAAGTTATACTACAACATGGTATTTTTAAGCATAGAAGCATGTATGAAGCATTCATCTCAATATATGAGCCCGTAAACATGATTTGGACTCTAATTTATAGCTAGCATGCTTTTATACTATAACAACCCCTACTTGGACATTTAATCAAACAATTGGTGATCATGATTTTATTTACATGTAACCACAAATTTCCTGTCCATTTTCCCTAGCCTTTTGGCTTTTGATTTATTAAGGGTCTCCATATAATGCCTCAACAACCACACAAAGTTCCAATATTATCATAACAGCCATCATAGTCTTATTTAATACTATAGCCACTAACAACCCATTCTACTATCAAATATAAAATGGAAAAGGAATGGAAAAGTCTAAGTTTGCTTACCTTGCTAACTTATAGAGATTAATGTAGCTTTGATGCTCAATTCTTCCTTCCCTTCTAGTCGTAGCTTTACTACTCTCTTAATCTAATGGACTGCTATTGATATTTCTTTTAGAACTCAGATAAGTATAGAAGTTATATATCTGATTTCAGGTGCATTGTATGGCCATATATGGTTGAGCTTTCTCTCTCTTTCAATCAGTCTACTTGGCATATTGCTGCTCTCCATCATTATCTCTACATGGTTTTTCTCTTTAGCTCCTACCCGAGCCCTATATTGGCCTTCATTATTACCAATACACAACCCCAACCAGGCTTAGCAGCCTCCTAATACTCTGCAGTCTACTTGGCCCCTATGTTGGCCCCTATTAAGTCCTCTAGTAGCTACTTGGGTCATACAATGAACTTGGCTACTACAGTCACTCTACACCTTATAACTACTAACTAAATTGCTAACTAACTGTTAGCTTACTAACTGACCAACAACCATCTCACTGCACTTTTAATTTGAACTAACAGTTCTTTTTCTCTCCAATATGGGCTGTCGAATTGGGCCTAATGCAAGGCCGGGCACAACTTTGTTTTGGGCTCAATGTACTCATATCATAATAATAAAATAAAGAAGGATTGAATGCCTACATGAAAATATTAATTTGGCCCAATTTATATAACTTGGACTCTTATTACCCCTCTTTACGTAAGGCAATGGTCTATAACACTAAATTATTTGCAAGCACACCTAGTAAATTTGATATGGTCCAATATTTAATATGGAATTATATTACATATTAATATACATGGATTTTTATCCACCACATTTTTTAGGCTAGTAAAATAGTTAGCATATACATCATTAAAAATGATGGATCTATGTAATTTAAATACTTCATGGTGGTACCCACCATTTTCCTTATTTGTCACTAAATACTAATTTTGAACGGAATTAATTATATTATAATATAATTACTTCATTGATCTCATAGGTGAATTTATGTCACAAATATTTCTCAATTAAGTCATATTGGCTTCCCTTTTTGTTTTGAATAATCAAGGTATACATTTAATAATACCCTTGCTTACTACATCTCATAAAATTTATTTAACTCCACATATTACTTTCTTTTCATTATGAGTAAGTAATATTTATAATGTCTCATACATTCTTAGTTAGAGCCTTTTATCTTAAAAGTCTCTCTTCCCAATCATTTTACCTATGGGATCTTTATAGCACATATATAGATAAAATAAAAAGAATTAATCCACTATTTTCACATTTCTTTTATTAATAATTAGGTTAAATCTCTAACCTTTATTTAATTATTTAATATTTCCCTTAAAAGAAATATTACTAATATTCGGGATATCACATCAACAACGTGCTCCATGTGCCTGATATTAGAAAGAATTTAGTGTCAGGATCCATTCTTAGTCAAAATGGATTTAAATTGGTCTTTGTATTAGACAAGTTTGTCCAAACTAAAAATGGGTTGTATGTGGGGAAATGATATATGAGCAATGGGTTCTTCAAAATGAATGTAATGACTATTGTACCTTCCAATATTAATAAAATTACATCTTATGTTTATATAATTGAGTCTTCTAATTTATGACATGGTAGATTAGGACATGTTAATTATAATACTATACGTAGATTAATTAATATGGAATGTTTGCCAAAATGTGAGATTAACTCCAATCATAAATGTGAAGTTGACGTTGAGGCAAAACTTCGAAAATCTTCTTTTAAATCAATTAAAAGAAGTACAGAAGCTCTTGAATTAATACATACTGATATTTGTGATTTAAAGTATATACAAACAAGAGGAGGTAAGAAGTATTTTATTACTTCTATAGATAATTGTATAAAATATTGTTATGCTTACTTATTGAGAAGTAAAGATGAGGCTTTAGAAATGTTTATATATTACAAAAATGAGGTTGAGAATCAACTTGATAAAAAGATTAAAATAGTTAGAAGTGATAGAGGTGGAGAATATGATTTTTTTTTTGTTGAAATTTGTTCACAACATGGTATAATACACAAAACAACTGCATCTTATTCACCACAACAAAATGGTGTTGTAAAAAGAAAGAATAAAACTTTGAAAGAAATGATGAATGCATTATTATTAATTTTTGGGCTACCTCAAAATTTGTGGGGTGAAGCAATTCTTTCAGCAAATTATATTCTCAACCGAATACCTCAAAATAAGTCTAATGCTTCACCCTATGAATTATGAAAAGTATGTAAGCCATCTTATAAACACTTAGTGTGGGGGTGTTTAGCAAAAGTAATGGTTTCTCCACCCAAAAAGGTGAAAATATGACTGAAAACAATATATTGTATATTCATTGGTTACGCTAATAATAACAGTGCATATATATTTTTGGTTAATAAATCAAAAATAGAGAAAATGCATGAAAATAGTATTATTGAGTCAAAGATGCTAAATTCTTTGAAACTGTATTTCCTAATAAAAAGGAACAAGAGCCAAGTTCTAATGAACAAGAAACAAGTCCAAACAAAAGAACTTATGACACTGTTTGTGACAGTGATTATGGATTAGAAGATATTGATGAACCTAGATGTAAGACCCCAACTTTTATGAATAAAGATTTAATTTTCTCTAAATATTATTTTGAATAGTAAGGTGTTGATTTGATATAATGCTATAGTTATGGGTGATATGTGCAAAATTTGCAAAGTAAGTAAGTGGTCATAAAATATTAGTTTGTTCGTGGAATATTCGTACGACGGCGCAATGCTTAGTGGACCACATGACGGAATAACTGTCGGATATAGAAAGCAACAGAAATAACCTTTTCATAAAATAACGGCAAGACTTTTACCATTCAATTGTTGAAATACCCGGTGATAAAAGTATAGTAATACGCATTGTTGCACAGTAGCACACGATATTGCACAATATCTCTAATTATTGATGCTTACGTAAAAAGTCACTCAGTTTCATTCAATAATTGCCACAGTAGTTGCTGTATAGTATCTCATATTATTGATTCAATTATTGGACAATATCATCTGCACAATATTTTATATTATTAAATTAATAATTGAGATGACACATTAATTCATATTATTATTTGCATTATTGACAATGTCTAGAAAGTTCTGTTGAGAAAAAGGGTTTGGTTATTTAATTGTGCGACAGTAAGGAGAAATCCTTATCGAAAATCCCCCTCTTTCCAGGGAATGATCTGGTTGTCAATATTATGAGTTATAATATTAAATGATGAATAATTGTTGAAAGATTAAAAATGTGTTGATTAAAGATAAGTGATTTGTGGTAAATATTTATTCAAATTTTGATATAAATAGAGGGATTTGTCATGAGGCGTTTGTTGTAAGTTTGGCTTATTATTCCATAAGAAAATGTGCTAATTTTTTAGGTTGTCAGTTGAAGTTATAATAATAAATTAATATGTACTGTTGGTTGAAGTTATAATAGTAAATCAATATGGACCGCTGGTTGAAGTTATAATAATAAATCAGTACGGACCGTCGGTTGAAGTTTTAATAGTAAATCAATATGGACCGTCCGTTTAATAGTAAATCAATCTGAACCGTTCGTGAATCAGTTACTATTTAGTCCATTCTCCTATTAATAGAAGCTCATTACTTCATTCTTTTTTTTTACGAATTTACTAAAACTATAGGGAGAGAAACTATGGAGAGAAAGAAGAAGAGTATTCTGTTACTTCACTATTGCAGTATCCAATCTCCTACCAAGGTAAGGGATATTATTTTTCGTATTCATAAGGGGTATTATTTCTTTCGTATTTGTAAATGATGTTATTTACTTCATACTCATAAGGGTTGTCATTATATTCCTTATTAATCTGCGGGAGTAACCTATTTACTCGGATTACCGTATGCATGGTGAATAACCCTTCGTATTCATTCTTTATTAATCTGCAGGAGTAGCCTGTCTACGCGGATTACCGCATGCATGGTGAATAACCCTTCGTATTCATTCTTTATTAATCTATGGGAGTAACCTGTCTACTTGGATTACTGCATGCATGGTGAATAATCCTTTGTATTCGTTCTTTATTAAATTATGGAAATGATCTGTCTGTGCGGATTACCGCATGACGGGTGAAAATTCGTTTGCAGTTTTGTATATTCTTTTATACTCGTATGAGATATCATTTCTTTTGTACTCATCAAGGGATATCGTCTTCTTTCATATTTCTCCATTTATAGTACGAATTTATTGTTTTTTTCCGTAACCTTATTATTAAATGGTGAAAACCCTTGAAATTAGTGGAATATTCTTAATAGTTTGTGCTTCATCTATTATCATTTCACTATTGGTCTGAACTTTCTTATTGGAATTGTAATATTTTTATAGCGGGATACTATTTATGTTGGTGTACTATTCATTTAGGATATTATTCATTCAAGATACTTTTCATTCGAGTAATATTCATTTGCGGTACTATTCACGGGGTACTATTCATGACAAAATTGATTTCTTTTCTATCCAAATTATTTTTGATACATGAATAGCATTCTTGAATTTTACTCCACAATTAGTGATCATGTTGACAATTTGGACAATCTTGAACTATGGATAATTGAATTATAAATCTCTAATATTTTTCCTTGATTTCACTTGATTGATTCTTTATATCATTGTCATCTTCCTCATGCTTATATTGTGTTGAAAGTTATCTTTGGCTCATAGTTCAAAGATGGACCGTTGATTGGTATGATTATGACCAGGAATTGTGTATTGGTATAATCATTACCTTTAATGTTACAGATAAAAGGTTTGTTGTGAAAGTCATGTTTGGCCCGTAGTGCATAGATGGACAGGTGTTTGGCATGATCATGACCACTGGTGATACGAATGATTATCTTTGGCCCGTAGTGCATAGATAATTCATTAATTGGAAATATTTTTTGATTGGTATTACAAGGATAAAATATTGATGATGGACTTTTAAATCATAGAAGATAGTCGACATCATGCTCTACTTGACTCTTCTAATGGACTGCTATTTCCGCTGCAGTTGTTGATCTAAAAGTTGTTGTCTATTGTATTCTATCAGTTTTTCCATGTTGAGGACTAAGGATAATTTGTTCTACATTATCTTAGTCATAATATTCTTTACTGAGCTAGTTGGGCTCACCATTTTCGTTTTGGTTCCATTGTTCTTCTCAGGAGGCGAGAATGTAGCTGGGACTAGTCGGGAAGTGGAGTTATGGTCCAAGATGGTTATTATAGCAGTCTTCCCTATTTTGTAAAATAGTATGACAATAATTGTAATGAAGACTTTATTTGAGTTTGGATATTAACTTCAAGACAATATTTATATTCAAACTCACAGCTTATGTGTTGTCGTATTTTGCACGATAGTTGTATTAATGAAGTTTGTATTTGAATTATGTACCATATATTTGGCGACTCAGAATGGGTTGTGTGGACCTATTTTGGGGGCATCACAGTTAGTATCAGAGCTTAGGGATATGATCTATGGCGGAGATCTGAGGTTAGAACTAGGAGGGGAGAGACGAGTAAAACCTTCGCTAGTGTGTCTTACCTAATCTTATTTGTTATTTAATTGGTCTGTCTGAATATAGGGATAATATGTGGCATGTCAATTTCTTTAATTAACCCTTGTTTTGTGACAGTATTTAAGAATAACATCTGAAAATCAAGAGATGAACTCATATAGAGTTTTAATGGATGAATTGAGGAGATTTACTTAAAGAATAAATATTGGAGTATAATATCTTGTTATAACAAAGATGTTTATCAGGGAGTACTAATTAAGTTATTGAACTTGATTGTAGGATGTCAGACGAAGAAGAAATTAGAGATATCTATGTGGTGGGTGAAGAATTAATAGTTGCACCCGAGCTAGTCGCAGAGGTAGCAACTGAGAGTGAGGAAGAAGAGGACCTTGAGGAGAATTTATTAGGAGAATTATATGATCGAAATATAGAATTACAGGATTGTATTTGTGAGTTAGAAGAGCAGGGTGAAGAATGACAGGCGGTCGTGGAACAAAGGGATGTAGTAATTCAAGATTTTGCTACCCGATATGCGAATCTTGAATAGAAGATCTCTTTAGCAAATTATATGATAATAGACCTGGAATCTGAGAATGAAATTGTCAAATATCAGCTGAAAGAAGAAATAACTGAACGAGTGAAAATGGAGGATGCATGGGTAAAAGCTACATGACGCGTTGATATTGTAGAAAGAGACATTTGATCCAAGAAGGCTAAAATAGATGATATGTATTTCTCTTTTCGGACAGCAATTGGGAGAACCCAACATCGAGTTTTGAATTACCCTGTACAAAGCGGTCAACCCCAATTCGATATGGATCGAAGATTAATGATTCAGATCATGGATTAGGAGTACGACGAAGAAGTTAAGGGTGGAATATGCCCTATAATAAGTCAAGTCAAGTCGACTACGGTGACACCAAAGGTCATCCCCTGCATAAGTCATGCAAATTAATGGTTCAAGGGAGAGCGTTTGTTGTGACTTCTAAAAAATCGAGGAACCCGAACGAAGTTATCACGAGTAAGTTAATCATAAACTCTTGCGAAGTCTATACCTTATTAGATACTGGTTTTACCCATTATTTTATTTCACCTACTTGCGCTCAACGTTTGAACTTGACTCCGGAGAAATTAGACTTTGACTTATCGGTAGAAACTCCGTTGGGAGAAACCTTCATTACATCCACCATTTATAAATCTTGTTTGATTCAAATCAGTATCCTCACATTACCTGTTGATCTCATCTCTTTGAAAATACTAACATTTGATGTGATTTTAGGGATTGATTGGTTAACTACTCATCATGCTAAAATTGATTGTTTTCATATTCCTAACCAACCATTATGCTAATTTAAGCAACCAAACCACTAAAGTCAATCACTGTCATATTAAGCCATAAAGCCATTTGTTTATTAAAAAATGGATGTCAAGCTTTCTTAGCCCATGTCACGAATTTAAACAAAAATACGTCTAATATGAATGATATTTCTGTTGTTAATAAATTTTCGGACGTATTTCCCAAAGAACTTCCTGGCCTACCCCTAGAGCGTGAAATCAAATTTTATATTGACCTTGAACCTGGTACAAATCCCATTTCCAAAACCCCATATCGAATGGCTCCTATTAAACTTCGGGAGTTAAAAATCCAACTACAGGAACTGTTAGACATTGGTTTCATTCGTCCTAGTACATCTCCTTGGGGTGCTCTTGTTTTATTCGTAAAGAAGAAAGATGGGAGTATGCAACTTTGCATTGACTATCGGGAGTCGAATCATGTCACCATCAAAAATAGGTATCCATTACCTCGTATTGATGACATGTTTGACCAATTGCAAGGTGATAAATTTTTTTCAAATATCAATCTTCATTTTGGATATCATCAGTTAAAAATTAAAACTGATGACATTCCAAAGACTGCCTTCAGAACTCGATACGAGCATTACAAATTCCTAGTCTTGTCTTTTAGATTGACTAATGCTCTTGCTGCCTTCATGGATATGATGAACCAGATATTCAAGAAATATTTGGATCATTTTGGGGTTATCTTTATTGATGACATCCTTATTTACTCCAAAAGCCGTGAAGATCATGAGCAACACTTGAGGCTGATACTCCAAAAGCTTCGTGAAAACAAGTTATATGCCAAGTTGAAGAAATGCGAGTTCTGGATTGAGAAAGTAGCATTCCTTGGGCACGTGATATCGAAACATGGAATATAAGTTGACTAGATGAATATTAAAGAAATACAAAGTTGGGAGCAACCTAAGTCAGTAACCGAAATACGTAGCTTGCTAGGCTTAGCTGGTTATTATCGGAGATTCGTGGAAGGATTTTCTCGAATTGCCACTCCATTAACTCAACTGACTCGAAAAGATACAAAATTCGGATGGAGTGAGTAATGTGAGAAGAGTTCCAAGAACTCAAGAGGAGACTCATTTCAGCACCTGTTCTGACAATACCATCAGGTTCGGAGGGTTTGTCATCTTCAGCGATTCTTCAGGCAGAGGTTTAGGATATGTTCTCATGCAACATGGGAAAGTCATAGCCTATGCCTCTCGACAACTTAAAGAATATGAGAGGAATTATCCTACTCATGATCTAGAGTTGGCAGCAGTCGTTTTTGCGCTAAAGATCTGAAGACACTACCTGTATGGGGAGAAAGTGGAGATCTACACAGACCATAAGAGCCTCAAATATTTCTTCACCCAAAAGGAACTCAACATGCGGCAATGACATTGGCTTGAGCTATTGAAAGATTATGATCATACCATTCAATACCATCCTAGAAAAGTGAATGTGGTAATTGACGTGTTGAGTTGAAGATCGTATGCGGGTACGAGTGCGATGCTGTCAACACAAAGGACCATTTTATATGACTTACAAAGGATGGAGATAGAGTTAAGGACTCCAGGAAACCACGTGAAAATGGAAAATATACGCATAGAACCAACTTTAATTGATAAAGTTAAAGCTGCTCAAGCTACAAACCCGGAGCTGATGAGTATGAAGAAGAAAGTACAAGAAGGTGTTATTCTAGAAGCAAGGATCGAAGAGGAAGGAATACTTCGAGTCAAATCTAGACTTTGTGTTCCTAACGACTCTAGTTTGAAGTATAAAATCATGATTAAGGCATACAACACACAGTTTGTAATCCATCCTGGAAGTACCAAAATGTATTGTGATCTTCGACATTCATTTTGGTGGAGCAATATGAAGAGAGAGATCGCGTGCCAAAAGGTCCATTGCAACCACTTGAAATTTTAGAATGGAAGTGGGAGCACATTAACATGGATTTCATTACTAGTCTTCCCAAGGATTCTCAAGGCATAGATGCAATTTGGGTCATTGTTGATAGATTAACCAAGTCTGCTCATTTTTTGCCTATACGAGAAACTTATTCACTTGAACGTCTTGCTCGTATGTACATAAATGAGATTGTGAGATTGCATGGTATGCCAGTATCCATAGTTTTTGATCGAGACCCAAGGTTCACTTAACGATTTTGGGTCAACTTGCAGAAAGCTATGGGCACTGATTTACGATTCAGTTCTGCATATCATCCCCAGACGGACGGGAAATCAGAAAGGAATATTCAAACTCTTGAAGATCTATTGAGACTCTGCGTACTAGACTTCAAAGGAAGTTGGGACAAGTACTTGTCATTAGTGGAATTCTCCTACAACAACAGTTATTAAGTAAGTATAGGCATGCCTCCATTCGAGGCATTGTATGGACGAAAGTGTCATTCTCTAGTATACTGGGATGAGATGGGTGAAGTAACGTTGTTGGGACCAAAATTGGTACGCATGACTACGGAAAATATTCAAATGATCCGACAACGTATACAAACCTCACAAGATCGACAAAAGAGTTATACCGATCTTCATCGAAGGGAAGTGGAGTTCAATGTCGGAGATCATGTATTATTATATGTTGCTCCATGGAAAGGAGTTACGAGATTTGGAAAGAGAGGGAAGCTCAACCCTTAATTCATTGGTCCTTTTGAAATCCTCGACCGAGTAGGAACTGTGGCCTATAGACTTGCCTTACCACCAAGTATGTCTCGTGTTCATAACGTTTTTCACATATCTATGTTACATAAATATGTGGAAGGCCCAAACCACATTATTGAATTAGAACCAGACGACATAAACGAAGATTTAACGTATGAAGAGGTACCTATCAAGATCTGAGATAAGAAGGAGCATATTCTATGCTTAAAGGTTATAACTCAAGTTAAAGTTTTATGAAGAAACCATGATATTGAGGAAATGACCTGGGAGTTAGAATCTGAAATGAAAACAAGATATCCTCACCTCTTCAACATACGGGGTACGTACATTAATTTCGAGGATGAAATTT
Source organism: Panax ginseng (assembly GCA_020205605.1). NCBI lineage: Eukaryota > Viridiplantae > Streptophyta > Magnoliopsida > Apiales > Araliaceae > Panax > Panax ginseng. Next base: position 49,680,166 of record CM035132.1, read on the forward strand.
CATAAGAAGGGAAGATTGTAAGACCCCGACTTTTATGAATAAAGATTTAATTTTCTCTAAATATTATTTTGAATAGTAAGGTGTTGATTTGATACAATGCTATAGTTATGGGTGATATATGCAAATTTTGCAAAGTAAGCAAGTGGTCATAAAATATTCGTTTGGTCGGGGAATATTCTTTTTATCGGGGAATATTCGTACGACGGCGCAATCATTGATGGACCACATGACGGAATAACTATCCGATATAGAAAGCGACAGAAATAACCTTTTCATAAAATAACGACAAGACTTTTACCATTAAATTATTGAAATACTCGGTGATAAAAGTATAGTAATACACGTTGTTGTACAGTAGCACACGGTATTGCACAGTAACTCTGATTATTGATGCTTACGTAAGAAGTCACTTAGTTTCATAATTGCAACAGTAGTTGCTGCATATTATCTCATATTATTGATTCAATTATTGTCACAGTATCATCTGCACAATATTTTACATTATTAAATTAATAATTGAGACGACACATTTATTCATATTATTATTTGTATTATTGACATGTCTAGAAAGTTCTGTCGAGGAAAAGGGTTTGGTTATTTAATTGCGCGCCAGTAAAGAGAAATCCTTATCGGAAAGCCCCCTCTTTCCAGGGAACGATCTGGTTGTCAATATTGTGAGTTATAATATTAAATGATGAATAATTGTTGAAAGATTAAAAATGTGTTGATTAAAGATAAGTGATTTGTGGTAAATATTTATTCAATTTTTGATATAAATAGAGGGATTTGTCATGAGGCGTTTGTTGTAAGTTTGGCTTATTATTCCATAGGGAAAATGTGCTAATTTTTTAGGCCGTTGGTTGAAGTTATAATAATAAATCAATATGGACTGTTGGTTGAAGTTATAATAATAAATCAATATGGACTGTTGGTTGAAGTTATAATAGTAAATCAATATTAATCGCTGGTTGAAGTTATAATAGTAAATCAGTATGGACCGTCGGTTGAAGTTTTAATAGTAAATCAATATGGACCGTCCGTTTGATAGTAAATCAATCTGGACAGTTCGTGAATCAGTTACTATCTAGTCCATTCTCATATAAATAGAAGCTCATTACTTCATTCTTTTTTTTTTACGAATTCACTAAAACTATAGAGAGAAAGAAGAAGAGTATTCTGTTACTTCACTATTGCAGTATCCAATCTTCTACTAAGGTAAGGGATATTATTTTTCATATTCGTAAGGGGTATTATTTCTTTCGTATTCGTAAAGGATGTTATTTACTTCATACTCATAAGGGTTGTCATTCTATTCCTTATTAATATGCGGGAGTAACCTGTCTACCCGGATTACCGCATGCATGGTGAATAACCCTTCGTATTCATTCTTTATTAATCTACGGGAGTAACCTGTCGACGCGGATTACCGCATGCATGGTGAATAACCCTTCGTATTCATTCTTTATTAATCTGCAGGAGTAACCTGTATACGCTGATTACCGCACGTATGGTGAATAATCCTTTGTCGTTCTTTATTAAATTATGGAAATGATTTGTCTACGCGGATTACCGTATGACGAGTGAAAATCCATTTGCAGTTTTGTATATTCTTTTATACTCGTATGAGATATCATTTCTTTTGTACTCATCATGGGATATCGTCTTCTTTTATATTTCTCCATTTATGGTACGAATTTATTGTTTGTTTTCATAACCTTATTATTAAATGGTGAAAACCCTTGAAATTAGTGGAATATTCTTAATAGTTTGTGCTTCATCTATTATTATTTCACTATTGGTCTGAACTTTCTTATTGAAATTGTAATATTTTCATGGCGGGATACTATTTATGTCGGGGTACTATTCATTCAGGATACTAATCATTCGGGGTACTTTTCATTCGAGTAATATTCATTCAGGGTACTATTCATGGGATACGACAAAATTGATTTCTTTTCTATCCAAATTATTTTTGATACATGAATATCATTCATGAATTTTACTCCACAATTAATGATCAGGTTGACAATTTGGACATTCTTGAACTCTGGATAAATTAAATTATAAATCTCTAATATTTTTCCTTGATCTCACTTGATTGATTCTTTATATCATTGTCATCTTTCTCATGCTTATATTGTGTTGAAAGTCATCTTTGGCTCATAGTGCAAAGATGGACCGTTAATTGGTATGATTATGACTAGGAATTGTGTATTGGTATAATCATGACCTTTAATGTTACAGATAAAAGGTTTGTTGTGAAAGTCATCTTTGACCCGTAGTGCATAAATGGACAGGTGTTTGGCATGATCATGACCACTGGTGATACAAATGATTATCTTTGGCCCATAGTGCATAGATAATTCATTGATTGGAAATAATTATTTATTGGTATTACAAGGATAAAATATTGATGATGGACTTTTAAATCATAGAAGATAGTAGACATCATGCTCTACTTGACTCTTCTAATGGATTGCTATTTCCGCTGCAGTTGTTGATCTAAAACTTGTTGTCTATTGTATTCTATCAGATTTTTCCCTGTTGAGGACTAAGGATAGTTTGTTCTACATTATCTTTGTCATAATATTCTTTACTAGGCTAGTTGAGCTCACCCTTTTCCCTTTGGTTCCATTGATCTTCTCAGGAGGCGAGAATGTAACTGGGACTAGTCGGAGAGTGGAGTAATGGTCCAAGATGGTTATTATAGTAGTCCTCCCTATTTTGTAAAATAATATGACAATAATTGTAATGAGGACTTTATTTAAGTTTGGATATTGTCTACAAGACAATATTTATATTCAAACTCACAACTTATGTGTTGTCGTATTTTTCACGACATCTGTATTAATGAAGTTTGTATTTGGATTCTGTACCATGTATTTGGTGACTCGGAATGGGTTGTGTGGACCTATTTTGGGGGCGTCACACTAGACGTAGTAAACGTCCTAGAATATTAAAATCTTATGGTCCGAATTTTCTAACATATTTGTTAGAAAATGAGCCTCAAACTTATAAAAAAGTGGTGTCGAGTCCCGAAGCCTTATATTGGAAAGATGCTATAAATAGTGAAGTAGAATCCATTCTACACAATCATACGTGAGAATTAGTAGATCTCCCACCAGGCTCTAAATCTTTTAGATATAAGTGGATATTCAAGAAGAAAATTAAAAGTAGATGGATCTATAGACAAATATAAAGCAAGACTTGTAATCAAAGGATACAAACAAAATGAGGGTTTGTATTATTTTGATACTTATTCTCATGTGACAAGAATATCCTCAATTAGGATGTTAATAGCCATTGCAACTATATATAATTTAGAGATATATCAAATGAATTTAAAAATAACTTTCTTGAATGGAGATTTAGAAGAAGAAATCTACATAGAACAACCAGAAGAGTTTATTGTTACAGGACAAGAAAAAAAGTTTGTCAGCTTGTGAAGTCCCTATATGGATTAAAACAAGCACCTAAACAATGGTATGAAAAATTTGACAATGCAATGTTATTAAATGATTTCAAGATAAATGAGTGTGACAAATGTGTGTATGTCAAGGACACTGAGAAAGGGTATGTCATTATTTGTCTTTATTTAGATGATATACTCATTATGGGTAGTAATAATGAAATTATTAAAACTACTAAAAGAATGTTAAATAATATGGTTGACATGAAATACATGGGTGTTGCTGATGTAATATTAGGAATTAAAATTTCTAAAACATCGGATGGGTTATCGTTATCACAATCACATTATATTGAGAAAATACTCAGGAAATTTAATCAATACGATTGCAATCTTGTGGGAACATCAGTAGATATATATACACTTGTCTAAAAATAAAGGAGAGAGCATATCACAACCTGAGTATGCACAAATAATTAGAAGCCTTGTACACGTCCTGATATAGCACAAGCTGTCAATAAATTGAGTAGATTTACAAGCAATCCAGGACAAGATCACTGGAAAGCGATTATAAATGTTTTAAGGTATTTAAAATACACTCAAAATTTTGAATTGTACTACTCAAGATGTCCAGCACTACTCGAAGGATATTGTGATGTGAACTAGATATCGGATACAAAAGACTCTAAATCCAAAAGTGGTTTTGTATTTACACTAGGTGGATGAGAAATATCATGGAAATCTTCTAAACAAACATGCATTACTCGATCAACGATGGAATCTGAGATTATTGCATTGGATAAGGCTAGAGAAGAAGCTGAATGGCTTCGTCACTTTTTAGAAGATATTCCTATTTGCCTAAACATGTGCCGCCTATTTGTATCCATTGTGATAGTCAATCAGCAATTGGAAGGGCACAGAGTCATATGTATAATGGTAAGTCTAGATATATTCATTGTAGACACAATACTATAAAATAATTGTTGTCTAATGGCATTATGTCTATTGAGTACATAAATTCTAAAGAAAATATAGCGGATCCATTAACTAAAGGTTTGACTAGAGAGCAAGTAAAAAATAACTTCGAGGGGAATTGATTTAAAGCCTATAAACAAAGATCATCATGATGGAAACCCAACCTAGTTAACTGGAGATCCCAAGATCAAGGTTCAAAGGGACAACTAAATTGTGAACGATTCAACCAAATCACTATGAAGAAATTAATTTTTTCTGCTCATTCCCATGATAAGAGATAGTGATACCTGTAGCGGTTTCAGGATAAGCTATGCTTTTAATGATTCTTAAATCTTGATAAACAAGTGGAATATGGCAGGATATTCTTATTAAGAATCACATATGTGAGTGTGAACTGGGCCAATTTTACGAGAAGAATAAGGTTATACTTCTCTAAAGTACTCATAAATCTGAGATTGTTCGGGGCCGAAATGAACAAAATTATGAGAACCAAATAATGTCTGGAAAGATTTTGTATGAATTACTATTGTCTCGATTTACACAAACGATTGGATAGTTTAAGACATCACGTTCACTAGACACTCAGTAAACCCGATAGTCTTTCACAAGGGAAGGTTCAAAGCCAAAAGCCACCTCTTTCTATACAGATGATTTCTAATTCTGTCTCTCTCTCAGAGTCTGCATAACATTTGTATAAGGATGGCAGTAAATATCATTCATGTAGGGGATTGTTAGAATTTGAGCCAAAATTAAAGTGAGTTTTATTAACTATTTAAAGTGAATCTACATATTAATGTGTTCTACTCCATGAGTAGATTAAATTATTATTTCGAAGCTCAAATTCATGGAGTAATGAATGAGATATTAACTCCCAAAGATCACTTTTGCAAATGATAATAAATAGATGTGGGAAGCTAAGTCCCACATCAGTTAAGAACTAAAAATTTAATATGTTTATATACAAGAAAGTTGCTCTTGGGTTTGGGTGGGTCCCAAGGGGCACCCCACTTTTGTGAAAGGGAGAAGACTTAGCCAAGACTTGGTTCAAACCCACACGCACGCACCACCGCCGACCGGCCTGCCTCTAGTTTGTGGCACGCGGCTCAACTTTTTTAGCTGAACGGACGCGCCTTTTTCTGCTAAGCCTAAACTATGTCCTTTTAGTTCTACTAAGCCTGAAACTACGTCGTTTATGATCTGAACGGATGCGCCTTTTCTTTTTAAAGCTAAAACTACGTCGTTTTTGGCTTAATCTTGCCTTTTTAATGGGTTGTCCCTTCTAATGGGTCACTTACCCTCCTATAAATAGATAGAGGGTGCTGCCATTCGAATTCATTCAATTCAAAAGCATTCAAGTATTCTAGTCTTATATTATTCTTCATTTCATAAGTCAGTTAGAGTTTAGTTTTTGAGAGAGAATCAAAGCTTTTATTTTGGTTCGTTGAGTATACTATTTGAGTCTTCTATATAGTATACGTAGTCATCAGATCCCCGGACACAAGTGCTTATCAACTCTAACAACGTGATTTGAGGCATAATTGTCTTAAGGACATAATACCAAGTCTTAGCCTTGACAAATTAAATTCTTCAATTTTGAGATAAGTTATATATATATATATATATATATATATATATATATATATATATATATATATACGGAAAGCTTCAAGAGCATAATCCTTAAATAGCATAACGCTTTAAATAGCATAATTTTATTAAAACGACGTAGTTTTGATAAGACGCGGTGGCATTTTTTGTAAATACGCTATGGCATGATATTTACAAAAATGCCATCGCGTTTTATCAAAACTACGTCGTTTTGATAAAATTATCTTATTTAAGACGTTATCTTATTTAAGATTATGCTTCTTAAGTTTTCCCTGTATATATATATATATATATATATATATATATATATATATATATATATATATATATATATATATATATATATATAGTATCCATTCAGTTTTACTAAACACTATTTTGTAATAAGTTTTCTCCTTACAGGTAAAGCCTTCCTCGGATTATCCCTAGGTAGCCGAGATACAGCTCTACCTTTTTATTCTAGGGCCAACTCCTAAAAATGGCCAAAGAACCAGGGGAAAATATGGAATTAAATTTGAAGGTCAGAACACTGCTTGGTGGTTATGGTAGAAATTCAAGTATGTGGTTAAAGTAGAGATTGAAGTCAATAATAGAAAATTTTAATTTTGAATCAACATTTGAATACTACCTGGGTTTACACTTTACTCGCCCTTTACCAGAATAAATTTAAAGAACTAGCCATGGAGAAAACCAAAGAGAGAAAGATTATCATAATCTGCATGGTACTAGATATGTATAAATTCCATATTTCAAGTAAAAAACCAATCTCGCCCCCCAATAAAGGGAATAACAAGGTAGTAACACCCAACATCCTTTACCTCTATTACAACTATACATGTATGAACAATCAGAGGCACTAAAAGAGAGCTAGAAAACAGAGGCAGTATAGTGCTACAAGAAAATCTCTCCCTCTTTATCTCCTTGCAAAATTACTTCATCTTCTATATCTTCTTCACTAGTATAATTGTCTTTTATAAACAAGTCGAGTTGTTCCAAAGCAGAGTTGTTCTTGAAATTTTCGTGGCCCAGGCAAAAAATGAAAATGAGACCCTTTTCGTCTTCACCCCAAAATAAAAGAAAGAATAAATAAATATAAAGTACAAGTTGTATTCAAAAAAGTACATTTCTGGAGCTTAAAACATAATAATTCGACTATAACAAAATATATGAGAACTTCGTCTGCAACAAAATATATGTGAAGTTTGACTAAATAGTTCATTCTGAAAAAATATATGAAAATACGTTCGTTTGAAGATCTTTTTCTAAGATTCCTGAAGTTAAAATCTTCAATAAAATGTTCAAAATCCTATATATATATATATATACTATATATAAAAAAAATTGGGGCCCCTTTGATTGAGGGTCGGCGATGGACCCTCTCACCCATGTTCAGAAATGGCTATGTTCCAAAGGGTATCGAAAATAACCACCCTCACTTGCTCCTAGAAGAACTTCATATCCATCTGCCCCATCAAAGAGGTGGTCCAAGGACATACATTTACTGAACATTTTGATTTCTTCAAGAATCTTCTGATAGTCCTCTATCTCAACAGTCTTCTCCATCTAGATAAAACAAGCAGTGGAAACATTCATTCATTATGTCAGTTGACAACACAACAAATTAAACACTCGTAACAAATATGAACTTAGGCCATATTTATTTGTAAGGTTTATAATTCCGACATTATAATTCATTGGATCCATGAGATTATAATCCCAAGACTATTAATCTTAGGATTAAATAGTCCTAGTCACGTGTTTGTTTTTTATACGATTATTCATGGGATAACTTAAAATAATCCCATGTTATGTTTATTTTTTTCAGGATTAATTAAAGTATTGGATTAAAAAATATCGTTTAAACTATTATAACAACATATTTAAAACTTATTTATACATCAAAAAGAATCATATTTACTAATTAAATATACACCCCCACCCCCACCTGCTACCAGCCACCAACCACTAGCCACCAGCCACTAAAAATAATATTTACTGATTATGTATAAACTCTCACCCCGCCTAATCCTTCCCCCACCCCCACCCACCCCCACCCCACACACACCAACCAATAATAATATTTACTATGTATATATACACTCCCACCTCGCCCACCCAACACCCCAACACCACTCCCCCACCCCACCCCTACCCCCACCCCACCCCTACCCACCACCCACTACTACGCACCCAAAAAAAAATAATATTTATTGATTATGTATACATTCACCCGCCCAACCCCAACCCCAACCCCACCCCACCCTCACCCCACCCCACCCCACCCCCACCCCACCCTACCCCACCCACACCCACACCCACACCCACACCCACACCCACCACAACCAAACTAAAAATAATATTTACTTGATTATGTATACACTCTCACCCGCCCACCTACCCTCACCCCCGCCTCCCACCCAACCCCACCCCACCTCCCACCCCACCCCACTCCATTCCTCCCCCACCCCACCCATTCTCATACCCAAAAATAATATTTAGTGATTATGTATACATCCCCACCCCCACTACCACTCCCCACCCCCCCACCAAAAATAATATTTACTGATTATGTATACAACCCTACCCCGCCACCCCCAACCCCAAAACCCCCAAAATGCTATTTACTTATTATGTATACACCCACCCCACCCACCCTAGCCCCCCCCCCACCTCCCAAAACATAATATTTACTTGATTATGTATACCCCCACTCGCCCACCCCCACCCCCCCACCATTCCCAAAAAAAATAATATTCAAAGTGATTATATATACCCTACCCCCACCTTGCCCACCCCATCCCCCTCCCTAAAAAAAATTAATATTTAGTCTTTGTCTTAGTAAGTTTTAAGTTGCCAATAATAATAAAAGAAATTATAAGATATGATGGTCATTTTAGAAAAAGATTGAGGTTAATTTTGTCTAACAATTTTTAATCCCAAATGGTAAGGATTATAATACCAGGTAGAACATGGTTGTTGGGCCTAGGATATACGATGGGCGGTCATCCAGGTGATATTATGTGGGCTTGAATAAGTGGTTGTTTGGGTAGATGGGGGATTTATGGATTAAGGTTTCTAATTATATTTGGTTTTTAGATATGGAAAGAAGTATTGGGATTGGAGCCAACTTCCTTAATTCTAGGAGATTTGGTGCAATCCTGTTAGGAAATTATTGATTGGAGGGAGCCCTAATCCAACTAGGAGAAGGATTTCATGAAGGTGATGAGAACACTATAAATACAAGGCTTTTCCCTGATTCTACGGTACATGCATTTATTACTTTCCAGCACTAGAGCATTAAGCCTCCATTATCAACCTTATATCAGTATGTACTTATTCTCACACCAGAGCTATCCCCCGGCGGCCCAAGCTGTCAAGCTTTTGGTGTTTACCCATTTCTATGCAGGATTGGACGCGCTTTGGTGATTGGAGTGCGTGGACGGATGTTAGCATTAACAATGGCGCTAGAACGAGAGGCTTCTAGTATTGTTGGATTTACAATCACGAGCATCAACTTCCCGTGACTGAAATTATGGTTAATAATAGGATGGTTTCGGGCATAGGACAATCAATAGCAGGAGGTTCTTCCCAATAGAGGGGGTCCATTAAAGATGGATTGGGGCCATCGAAGAGCATCCATGAGTGGCTCAGTCCTCAGAGGCTGTTCTCGACAGCCAGTAAGGAGACTAAGAAGAACCGGAGGACGGTAAGAGGCACACCGCCTCGAACCCGATGTCGGGACGATCAAGAGGATAAAAAATATGTTCTATCCAAAAAGGCGCAGGAGACAGAAGAGGCACTGAGGGTGCTGCTGCTGCAGAAGGAAGAGATTGCGAAGAAGATGGTCCTTATGGTTGAACAGGAAACCAAGGCCTCCAACCACAACCAAACTAGGAGGCAGGGTGGGTCTCTAGACAGACATTCCAGGACACGGAGGGCTGAGGGTACAAGGTGATTCGAGAGTAGGCTTTCAAGCCACTCTCGTAATAGGAACAGATCGAGTGGTCACACATCTGGGAATCAATCGAGGGCATACCGCCCTTGTAGGTTCCTAGTATAGCGAGAGTAGCAGTCAAAGCCTTTCCATGGAAGATAGTTCAGATGGAAAGGGTCAGACCGACCACAAAAAGAAGGATTCTCCCAAGAAAGAAGTGCTCATAATACCGGAGGGAATGGAGTTGTTGGCCAAAAATTAGAGGAGATTCAAAAAGAGTTGGCCGAAGTCAGATAGGGGAAAGTAAGTTCGGGGCAAAAAGCTTCCCCATTCTTTTTTGAGATCGTTCGGGAAAAGGCAAACCCTAGCAAGAAGCTCCCATAAATGGAAAGTTATTATGGTTCGGGTGATCCGTATGAACACAGTCAGACGTACGACAAACTAATGGACTACTATGATTACTCGAATGTAGCAAAGTGTCATACCTTCATGACAACTTTGAGGAAAGATGTCAGGTAATGGATGATGACCTTGGCCCCGAACTCAGTCTCATCTTGGGAAGAACTGTGCGACAAGTTTCACACACGGTTCAGGAGTAACAAAAGGAGGGGGAAGCTCACAGGATCGTTATCATAGATCAGACAACATTCCAATGAGACGCTGGGCCAGTACGTGAAAAGATTCAGGGAAGCAGTCAATAAGGTGACAGATCTCAATGATCTCCAAGCAGTATGGCTTTTTTAGAACAGGTTGGATTTAGTGAAGTCAGAGATGCTGGTGAAGAAATTAATATTTAATCACCCGAAGAGCTTGGCCGAGGCGTTCGAGAAAGCCGAAGGCTTTATAGTGGTGGAAGAAGCCATGAGCAGTTTGAAGCAGGGCATTACAGAGAAGCCAAAGGATAAGGATAAAAACAGATCGGAGGGAAACCAGAGGAGATATGGCGGTAATAATGATAGGTCTGATTGCTATCACAAGAGGTACGGTAGTAATACTGGGGGTTCGAGAGGAGGACGCCCGCCTTTCTTGAGTCAGAATATAAACAGAGTGTACACCAATCTCAATACCAATCGTGCCACTATAATGGAGAAAATAAGAGGGCAACCTTGCTTTGAACTGCCCAGGGATAACATAAAGCCAGACACAAGGAACATGAGAAAGTATTGCGACTACCAATAGGCAGCAGGGCATGCTACGGAGGGTTGTTAGGTCCTGATGGACTTAATAGAAAAGAATTTACAGAATGGGGCGTTGATTCAGTATGTGGCAAGACGGTAATCTCCAAGGGCACAATAGGAGAATAATACACCCGTTCAGACTAATCAGCCCTAGCAGCCGAATCAGACTCAGGTGACACACCAGGTTATGGATCTAATCACGGGTAGAACTATGAGGAAAATTATTGGGAAAAAGCGATGTGGATTCTTGGATACAGTGATTTCAGTAGCCGAATGACCCGCAAGACGTGAAACATCATACCCGGGTTCAGTGATCTCATTCACCGATGAAGATTTCCTTATGGAACCGATCGAACCTCACGAGGGAGCATTGGTAATTACGGCACAGGTGGGTTCTGTGGATATAAAACATATGATGATAGACAACAGCTCTTCAGTGGATATTTGGAATGCACATGCTTACCAGAGGATGAACCTAGATGGGAGAAAGATGGAGATCGGGCAGGAGTCTCCATTGTATGGGTTCAACAACGAGCTTACCAGAGGATGAACCTGGATGGAAGAAAGATGGAGATCAGGCAGGAGTCTCAATTATATGGGTTCAGCACGCCAGTCAAAGTTACCATGACAATTGAGTTACCAGTCATCTTCGGGATAGCTCCACAACAGCTGGAAATCACGTGTCGATTCTTTATGGTACATGTGGATTCGTCATATAATGCAATTTTGGGAAGGCCCACTTTGACAGCCCTCTAAGCAGTAACGTTGATTCCCTACTTCAAGATTAAGTTCCCTATACCGCATGGAGTTGGGGAAGTCGTTGGGGATCTTGACTTGGCAAGGAGATGCTACCGGAATGCACTAATCACTTCGGGAGTAGGGGTCAGTAAGCAAAAGTAAACTATGGAGATTGAGATCGAACCGTTTACAGAAAATAGTACTAAACCTTTGGTCATGCCGGCGGGAGAGACCAAAGAGGTTGAGTTGATCCTAGGGAAGAAGGATAAGACTATAAGGATCGGGTCAGGATTACCGGAGCCTTTTCGAATGAGCTTGTTGGAATTTCTATAGTGTCATACAAATATCTTCACCTGGATTCCCAGTAACATGCCCGGGGTGGATCGAAAGGTTGCTGAACACAGGCTGTATGTGAACCCAATGAAGAAACTGATTCGGAAGAAGAAGAGGATTTTCACCCCAGAAAGGCAGAAGATAATTGATGAAGAGATTGCAAAACTCTTGGCTGTGGATTTCATATTTGAGAATGACTATCTGGAGTGGATGGCGAATGTTGTATTGGTGCAGAAGAAGAATGGGAAATGGCGGGTTTGTATAGATTACATTGATCTAAACAAAGCGTGCCCAAAAGACTTCTATCCCCTGCCACACATCAACCAGCTTATCGATGCGACTTTAGGATATGCTTTGCTTAGCTTTATGGATGCTTTTTTGGGATACCATCAGATTTTGATGTGTAAGAAAGACATCCCAATAACAACCTTCATCACTCATCGGTCGGTATATGCATATAAGAAGATGAATTTTGGCTTGTTAAATGAGGGGGCCACATATCAAAGGATGATGAATTACGTGTTCGCGAAGCAACTGGGGCGGAGCATGGAGGTTTATGTGGATGACATGATTTTTAAAAGCATGAAAGTTTGGGGTCATTTGGATGATTTGGAGGATTGTTTTCAAACTATTCAGCACTATAATTTGATGTTGAACTCGACTAAGTGTACCTTCGGACTGGGTGCAGGTAAGTTAGGTTATCTAGTCAGCAAGAGAGGGATACAAGCTAATCCCGAGAAGATATAAGCCATTCTGCACATGAAGTCCCCACATTCGTATAAGGATGTTCAACATTTAATGGGTCGGATTGTAGCTTTAAGGAGGTTCATGTCTAAGTCAGCAGAGAGATGGTTGTCGTTCTTTGATATGTTGAAAGGGCCGAAGAATGCGAAGAGTTTTTAGTGGACTTCAGAATGTGAAGATGCCTTCCAGGGGATAAAGTGGTATTTTTCTTTGGCTCCTTTGTTGGTGAAGCCAGTTTCTGCTGAGCCTTTATACTTGTATTTGGCGGCAAGTTCGTTAGTTATGGGAGCAATTTTGGTGCAGGAGATTGTGGGTAAGCAGCACCCGATTTATTATGTGAACTATGCCCTAAGGGTTGTAAAAATAAGGTATCCAAACCTTGAGAAGTTCGTTTTTGCTTTAATAATAGCCAGTCGAAAGTTTCAGCAATACTTCCAAATCCAGTTAAAAGTGGTGTATACTGATCAGCCTTTGAAAAAGGTGTTTGGAAGACCAGAGGTTTCAAGAAGACTAGCTGTGTGGACTATGGAACTATCATAGTTTATATTGGAGTATCATCCTTGGACAGCGTTTAAGGGGCATGCGTTGGCTAATTTTGTAGTAGAGTGTTCATTCTCCGAGGCAGATAGGAGTTTGGATCAGGTCGAAGTGCCTGAATAGTCGGTTGTAGTAGTTCAGTTAGTACAAAACTCATGGATATTATACGCAGATGGGTCGACTACTTCGGATGTTAGTGGCGCCGCCATCATTTTGACTATTCTAGAAGGGTTTAAGGTGCAACAGGCGAACAAGTTTGGGTTTAAGACGACGAACAATGAGGCCGAGTACGAAGCAGTGTTAGCAGGGTTACGACTGGAGAAGAGTCTTGAGGTACAGAGGTTGATTATTTTTAGTGACTCTCAGCTGGTCGTCAAACATGTTTCAGGGGAGTATGAGGCTCAGGGAACAAGAATGGTGAAGTATCTGGCGAAGGTAAAAGATCAACTATAATATTTTGATTCTTATGTTTTTCAAGGAATAGATAGATCTAATAATTCTATAGATGATGCACTGGCGAAATTGGCTGCGATCGAAGCAAGTACATTTGGCAGATCGGTTTATTTGGATATTTTGAATTAGCCGAGTGTTCAGCATATGGTAGTATTGCACGTAAAATGATCGAATTGTTGGATGTCTTCTTACCTCCATTATTTGGCTGACGACATTTTGCCTTCGGATCAGTTGTTAGCAAAGAAATTTAAACACAGAAGCTCGAACTTTGTGCTTATAGATGGGGATCTTTATCGACGAGCCTATTCTTCACCTTTGTTGAAGTGTTTGGTTCCGTCTAAAGCGGAGTATGTTCTTCAAGAAGTTCATGACGGGATTTATGGTAATCATATAGCAGCGAAGTCGTTAGCGTACAAGGTGCTTCAGCAGGTGTACTATTGGCTGACAATCTTCAAAGAAGCAACTGAGTATGTGAAGAAGTGTCTTAAATGCCAACTAAATAGCCAGATCCCTCATCAGCCACCGGAAGAGTTGTATTCAGTTTTATCCCCAATTCTTTTTGTTGTTTGGGGAGTGGATATCTTAGGCCTGTTACCAAAAGTAAAGGGGTAGGTTAATTTTGTTATAGTGGCTATTGACTATATGACTAAATGGGTGAAGGCCAAGCCCCTTCAGATGATCACGGAGCAGGAATGTTTGGAAGTTTCTGAAAGAGTGTATCGTGTTACAGTTCGACATTGCCATGGTTATGGTTTCGAATAATGGAAGACAATTTGTGGGTTCGAAATTTGAGGCATTCCTGAAGGAGTTGGGTATCCAGTATCAGAAGACTTTAGTTGCTCATCTTCAGTCGAATGGGCAGGTTGAGGTAACCAATAGGACTCTGTTAAATGGTATAAAAAAGGAGACTTGATGAGGCAAAAGAAAGGTGGCTTGAAGAGTTGCTCAGTGTATTATGGGCTTATCGGACCACACCAAGGTCTACTATGGGAGATTCACCCTTTAGATTGGCTTATGGTTCAAATGTTTTGGTCTCGGTGGAGGTTGGTTCTCCATCTCTTCGGGTCAGTCGGTTCAGGAAGTATATAATAAGGACAGACTTTGGGCCAATTTGGATTTGTTAGAGGAGGTTAGAGAAGTGGCCTTGGTAAAGCTTACGGCATATCAGCGTCGAGTGGCCAGGTATTATAACAAAGGGATGAAGCTTCGAAGGTTTGAGGTAATGGATCTATTTCTTTAAGAGGTAGAACGTTCTATGTCTCAGAATTTGGGAAACTTGATACCAAATTAGGAAGGTCCTTATGAAATTATTAAAGTACCAAAGTTAGGAACCTATCGGCTACGAGCAATGGATCTGAGATCAAGAACACATGGCATGCCGGTAGACTTCGGAAATATTTTCAGTAGGGTTGAAGTCAAAGTTTTGGGTTTGTAATTCTTCCAAAATTTATCAATAAAAGAAGCATTTTTTCTCTTCAGTGTTATTCTATATGATTGCCTATCTGTTCAACTCCTAGGAGTGAACGAGGTGTTTTGACGAGGTGTTTTGAGCTTTAGTGGAATCTGTTTGACTTTTGGGAGCAAACGAGGTGTTTTCAGTGTTCGGTGGGATCTGTTTGACCCCTGGGAGCGAACGAGATTTATTGGTGTTTGGTGATATCTATTCTGCTCCTAGGAGAGAACAAGATTTATTGGTGTTTGGTGGTATCTGTTTTTCTCTTGGGAGCGAATGAGATCTTTTGGTGTTTTGTGATATCTGTTCGACTCTTGGGAACGAACGAGATCTTTTGGTGTTTTGTGATATCTGTTCGACTCCTGGGAACGAACGAGATCTTTTGGTGTTTGGTGATATCTGTTCGACTCCTAGGAGCGAACGAGATGTATTGGTGTTCGGTGAAATCTGTTCGGCTCCTAGGAGCAAACGAGTTTTTTTGGTGTTCAGATCTCGGAGACGGGTATGGATTTTACGTCTTTATTTGTTGACAAGTGTTACAATTTATTTACTTATTTTGTGGAGTCTGATGGGATGAACTTTTCAAATCACATTAGATGTTTGAAATATGAATCTTAAATAATAGATGTTCTTATTGATAATGTTAAAAATGTATACAATACAAATTATGAAGTATATGGTTTAGTTTGGTTGGGGACTAGTCATTTTCATCTTCTAATTTTGATTCTGAAGAGTCGAGAAGAGAAGGGTTCATGGCGACTTTAGCTAGTTTAGCTTTGCCCTTGGTTTAGTAGGCTTCGTAACCCTCGGAGAACACTTGTGCTATTTCTTCACCTAATTCAGGAGATTTGTGGTATTCTTGGATGATCTGAAGCCTCAGTTCATTGGTCAGAATAGGTCCAGATGCTTTATAGTCTGAAAAAATATTTCTCTAAGGTGGTGTAAATCTGTTGAGCTTTCCCTTCTTGGTTCTTTAAATTGGTGTTGTGATAGGCGAGTTCTAGGTTGTTATGTTTCAGCTTTTCATTTTCTTCGTGATTGGCTTCGGATTCTGCGAGCATAGATTGACATCAAGATTCTTTTGAGGTTACCACTTCTTTCAGGGAAGTAACTTCATTATGAAGGTAAGCATTGGCGAGGGCAATTTCGACACGATCCTTCTTCTGTTTGGTAAGGGCGGCCTTCAGTTGTTCGATATCTTGTTTAAGCTGGTCCTCTTTGGCTTCGAGTCCTTTCAATTGAATGAGAACTCGGCCCAAAACAACATCAGCCTGAAGTAGGAAGAGTAAGCTTAAAAGTGAATAAGATATAATTATGGGAATATGAATAATAGATGGTACAGTTGGCCTTACACTGCCTTGGTGCATGATACCCGACAGGATGAGGTTGGTGGTGGAGATACCTTTAAACCTCTCTTCATCGCTCGAAAGGACGAAGTTGGCAAAAGCTTCGAGAGGGTATTCGACAGGGTTTTCGGTGAAAAATGAAGGGGAAGATGGGGTTTTTTTGGTTCGGTTAGGTGTAGGGATTTTGGAAGAGGAGAGGTTGATGTGTTGGCCTTTTTATTTGAAGAGTCAAGTGTATCGTCTTTGGGCAATTTGCATTTTTTACTTTGATTGATGGTCATATGAGTGGATTCGGGGGGCATATGTTCGCTAGATTTGGTGGCGGTTTTGGCTAAAAGAACTTTCAGAGCTTCGGTGGAAAGTGGAGTGATTTTGGTGCATTTCTTTTTAATGTAGAGGATCTTGGTCCTTTCGCTGATTGGCATGTCCAGAAGACTCTCTGTGAAGGTTGGGAGTTGAGTTGTTATTTGTTTTGAGGCCTTCATAATCGCTCTCTTTTTTATCCGAGTGGAAGGGGTCGGA
Source organism: Panax ginseng (assembly GCA_020205605.1). Taxonomy (NCBI): domain Eukaryota; kingdom Viridiplantae; phylum Streptophyta; class Magnoliopsida; order Apiales; family Araliaceae; genus Panax; species Panax ginseng. The sequence goes on from CM035132.1 coordinate 49,697,396, forward strand.
TCGACAGGAATAGTCTCGATTGGGGTGGCTTCAGACGTTGGAGGTTCAGCGGGTTTCACGAAAGTTTTGCTAGTCAGGAAGTCTTCCAGATCTCTTCGGTCAATTTTTGTAGGTTTGATGAGTGAGACTGCGAGGTTAGCATTTGATTTAGGATCATGGATACGCAATGAATTGAAGATAGGATCATGGATATACAGTAAATTGAAGACAGGGTTCGGTTACTTACGTTTGTGGTCATAGAGCTAAGCTTGTTTGGTCAGAAGGACGTAGCTCCATTTTTTCGTTGGCAATTTTTTGATCAGTTTGGTCATCTCTATTACTCACTCTGGGGTGATTTCGCCGATGTGGACATTCGTACGCCTATGTGAGGCCCAGTTCGGTAGTTTATGTGTTTCAGGTCCTCGGATGTAGAAGCAGCCTTTGTTACTGGAGGGGGCATCCATCAGTGGGCATTTTTTGACTCTAACATTAGGTTTTATAGGCTATTTGCCAAGGACTTTGAAGTCGGGTTCGCGAGAGCCCTAAAGCATGAATAGGGAAAAGAATAAATAAATGGAGGGAGGTACGCCGACCTCGTGGCAGAAAGCGATGAAGACGATGATGTTAATATAGGAGTTGGGAACCAGTTGTGAGAAGCTAATGCCGATAAACCCTAGGAGGGTTAATATGGAGGCGTGAAGGGGCAGCCGAATGCCTTTTTCCAACAGGGTCAAGGGCATGGCGATCCAGTCGTCTGTTCAGTGATACATTCGGTCAGTGGGAGCATGGGCTTTCAGTTGATAGGTGTCAGGATTTTGGTATTGCTTCTGGGTTATGGTAATGCTTGCTTCAGTGAGTTGGGATGGAGTGTTGGCATGGGGGAATCGAGTCTCGTTAGAATATTCACAGAGTGCTTTCTGAAGGTCGATTTTGGTTTGCTCAGTGGCTTGAGCAGGAATTTGGCTGGTGGTGGTCACGACAGTGGAATTAGTAGATACAATATTGAGGTTGGGGGTATAAGGAGTGGTGGATGTGGCCCCAGTGGCTGTAAGTGGAGCTGGAATAGTGGAGAGAGGGATTGCACTGACAGGTTCCATGGAGGCTTGAGAGGAAGCCATTGTTAGAGTTTTGGGGTGAGATGGTGGTCGGAATAAGGGTTTCTGGTGCAAGAGTAGGAGAAAGGGCTCTGAGATTCCAAAATGAACAGATGAAACTTTGTGAGTTGGGGGGAAATGGGTATTTAAGGTTGGGTCTTTTTAGTGGTGCCCGAATAACGAGGGGCGGCTCAATAATGGGGGTCATAATGGGGCGCGTGGGTGGAACTGGACAATTAGATTGGAGTGGGCCACGTGATCCCGAGCTCTTTTGTAAGACCCCAAATTTTACATAATGAAAGTATTCAATTTTTATAATTATTATTCTATTTAGTAAATGGTTAAATTGATAAAAGGTTAAAGTTAAGGGTGATATGTGAAAAAATTTCAAAGTACACAAGTTGTCATAAAATAATCGGTGATAAAAGTATAATAATACGCGTGGTTGCATAGTAGCACACGGTATTGTACAGTATCTTTGATTATTTATGCTTACATGAGAAGTCACTCAGTTTTATTCAATTATTGCTACAGTAATTGCTGCATAATATCTCACGTTATTTGATTCAATTATTGTCAATATTTTATATATTATTAAATCAATAATTGAGATGACACCATTATTCATATTATTATTTGCAATATTGATAATGTCTAGAAGTTCTGTCAAGGCGAGGTTAGATAATCTAATTGCGCGCCAATAAGGAGAAATCCTTATCTAAAGCCCCTCTTTCCTCACAGGACGACACTCGGTTGTTAAATATTGTGAGTTATAATATTAATGATGAATAAGTTCGTGTTGATTAAAGATAAAATTGATAGTTCCATTGTGTAAGAATTATTAGTGTTAGTGGAAATCGACATTTATTTCGATAATAATTAATGTTTGGAGGTTATATTGACCAATCGAGTAATTAATTGGATAAATGAATAATTAATTGCTATTAATTCACATGTTTATAACTATGTGTTCACATGTGTGTACTATTGATTCACATGATTTACTATTAGGGAAGTTGGTGCAAGATTGATAATACTTGCATGACAAAATTAAAAATTGAGGTATAGATGAAGGTACTATACTATAATTAATTTTTTTACATGTTTAGAACTATTGAGTCACATGATTTACTATTGATTCACATGATATACTATTAGGGGCGGTGGTGCAAATTTGATAATACTTGCAAGACGTGAAATTATTGTACGTGCAAATTGAGGAAAAGATGAAGGTATTGTACTGTAATATTTCGAGCCCCAAAACATGAAATTATCGAAACTATATTTTTCTATAAATAGAAGCTCACTCTTCCTTCATTCTCACCAATTCACTAAGACTCACAAGAGCAATTATAGAGAGATAAGTTATAGAGAGAAAGAAAAAGAGAAGTCTGCTACTTCACTATTCCAGTATCCAGTCTTCTTCTGAGGTAAGGGTTATTTTTTTTTATATTCTGAAGAGATATTATTTTTTGTATTCGTATGAATATTATTATCGTTCAATATTCATTATATTCTTTTAATATTCGTAAGGAATATTATTTTTGTTCAATATTCATAAGGAATATTATTTTCGTTCAACCGTTGTAAGTAAGGGGTTTCTGCCAGGGGCAGTTTTGTAATTTTTCTGACTCTCAAAAATTTTGGAAAAATTTAAAATGATAATTTGATGAGTTTACTAAATTGTGTCCAAAAATGGCAATTTTTGGATGTATAAATTAGGAGTTATGAATTTTATGGGAAAAGACTATTTTAAAAGTAAACCCTTATAACTCCTTGTGGTTAACTCCAAAATTGGTAAAAATTTTATTGAGAATACATCTATATAACAGAAGTATACCCTTTAAATTTTGGAATTTTTGGACAAAAGTACAGTTTTTGATAAATGTCTAAATATTTGGCAGTTTTAGCCATATGAAAAATAGTAAATGAATTTTAAAAATTCTGAGAAAAATATATGTTCAATATGGGACTATATTCTACTAAATCCTAGAAAAGAAAATTTGTTTGTACTGATTTAGTATTTTTCATAAAAATGGGCTAGTTATGAGTAAATGAATTAAATATGTTATGTGAAGTAAGAAAATTGGAAAATAGGATTTTATGGCTTGAGAATCCTATATAAGGTATATGCAGATTTTTGATGAGAGTTTTGGTTATTGGTGATGAAATCTTATGAGTTTGGCATTTTAGGATGATTAAATGCATTAATTAGTAAAGTGTAAATAATTAAAATAAATTATTTATAAGTTTAAGAAATGATTAAAATATTGTGATAATATTAATAATATTAGATTATGAGATTATTATGTGATCTATAACATTTGAATTAAGGTGTTATAAATATTGATATGAATTTTATTGTGAAACTTTATCTTTTTGTGTCGGGGTCACTATTCACGTATACGACACTATTCTTGTATATGGCACTATTTGCGTATATGATATTATTTATGTATACTGGTACTATGTACGAATCACGAAGTATATTCTGATTCTTATTCACAAATTACTATTCATGAGTTCTTATTCATGAGTTCTTATTCACGGGTACTATTTACCCTAAAATATATTTCTTTTACATCTAAATTATTTTGGTGCGTGAATATTATTCTTGAATTTTACTCCACAAAGCAATATCATATTGACAATTTGAATATTTTTAAACTCGGATAAATTTAAAGTTTTAATATTTATCCTTGATTTCGTTGATTAATGTTTATATCATTGTCATCATCCTCATGCTTATATTGTGATGAAAGTCATCTTTGGCTTACGTGCGTAGATGGATTTGATTATTGGTTTTACTGATTGTATATCTTTGGCTTACGTGCATAGATGGAGTGTTGATTATTGGTTTTACAGTTGTATATTTTTGGCTTACGTGCAAAGATGGACTGTTGATTATTGATTTTATAGTTGTATATCTTTGGCTTACGTGCAAAGATGGACAGGTGTATGACATGATCATAACCATTGGTGATAATAACGAATATCCCTTGCCCGTAGTGCATGGATAATTCGATGATGTGATTGGCAGGATCATGACCATTGGTTTTATAGTTGAATACCTTTGGCCCGTAGTGCAAAGGTAGACAACTGATTGGTATGATCATTGTTATTACATTTGAATATCTTTAGCTTTTGGGGTAAGGATATTGAGTAAACGTTCTATTAAGCCTTTGTGGCAAGGAGAAATTGTTGATTCATATGATTATAAATATGAATTGTGAATTTAACTATAATCTTTGGTGGTTCAGGTGAAGACAGGTGATGAAAGTTCTCTTTGTCTTGGGTATAATAAAGAACTGTTAATGGGTATTACAGGGATAAAGTTGATGAAAAACTTTTTAAATCATAGAAGATAGTAGATATCATGCTCTACTTGACTCTTCTAATGGATTGCTTATTCCGCTGCAGTTAAACTTGTTTTCTATTGTATTCTATCAGTTGTTATACTGTTGAAGGCTAAGGATAATTTATTCTGCATTATCTTAGTCATAATATTTCTTAATGGGCTATTTGAGCTCACCCTTTTCATTCACTGTTCTCTTCAGGAAATGAGAATATAGCTGGGACGAGTTAGGAAATGGAGTGATGGTCCAAGATAAGTGGCTTTAGTAGTCCTCACTATTCTGTGAAATAGTGTGATAATAATTGTAATGAGGACTCCATTGAGAGTGGATATTGTCTAGAAGGCAATATTCTTGTTTAAACTCTCAGCTATGTTTTGTCGTATATTACCCGACAGTTGTATACTTAAGTTTGTAGTTGAGTTCTGTAGTGTGATATCTGACGACTCAAGATGGGTGATGTATACCTGTTTTGGGGGCGTCACATCTTTGGGGTTTGTTCTTATTTGTTGATAATCATTATATTGGGCCATGTTTGGAGTACTCTTCCATCAAATATTCTATTTGGATGGAAGACTAAGGGGAAATGTTGGGCCAAGAATATTTGGGCTTAGGATATACGGTGGGCGGTAACCCAGGTGATATTATGTGGGCTTGAATAAGTGGCTGTTTGGGTAGATGGGGGATTTGTGGATTAAGGTTCGTAATTATATTTGGCTTCTAGATATGAAAATAAGTATTGGGATTGGAGCCAACTTCCTTAATTCTGGGAGATTTAGTGCAATCCTATTAGGGAATTACTGATTGGGAGGGAACCCTAATCCAACATGGAGAATGATTTCATGAAGGTGGTGAAAACACTATAAATACAAGGTTTTTCCCTGATTTTAAGGTACATGCAATTATTACTTTCCAGCACTAGAGCATTAAGCCTCCATTGTTAACCTTATATCAGCTTGTACTTATTCTCACTAGAGCTATCCCCCGGTGACCCAAGCCATCAAGATTTTGGTGTTTACCCGTTTCTGTACAAGATTAGACGCACTTTGGTTATTGGAGCACGTGGACAAATCTTGGCGTTAACAATGGTATTAAATAATCTCACATCTTAAGCTATTTTATAATCTCAGGACTAATAGTCCCAAGCTCAAATTGAAAAACAAACAAGACATTTGAGATTAATAGTCATATCCCAAGTGTAATCCTTGCATTCAAACATAGCCTTAAGGTTATGTTTGTTTGCAAGGATTATAATCCCAAGATTATAATTCGTGAGATTATAATCTCAAGACTATTAATCCTAGAATTATAATCCCTGATTATTATAACACCCCCTTTCCGAATAAGAAAGGGAGGTCACATGCAAAGCACAACAAACCTCAAAATAAGTAAAAAGAGCATTAATAACTTCAAAATATTAATAGTGGTGATCCATTAACAAAGTACTAAATACAATTCTCCAAACAGAGTCAAAATAATTAAAACTTAAAATCAAATCAACTTAGATGGTCAAAGGTAACACTCTCATCACACTAGCCCTGAATCACCCCTGCAAACTTGTCGGAAGAAAAACACAGCATGAGCCAATTGCCCAGTACGGATATAGATAATACAAGATGTATAACTGAAATACGAAATCAGCTGAAGCAACATACTTAACAAAGCCTCAAGCTTAAAGACCGACGAAAATATGATATCCAAAGTCTGAATAGAATATAACTGAATCAACAGATTTAACGAAACAAATAGAAAAGTAAAGAATGAACTGAAATAACTAACTCAATTAATTAAACTGATCAGAAACAAACAAAACTAATACAATGAAATAATAGGCTGAATCAAATGGATGGGTGTTATTTCATACCGAGTGAGCTTAGAAATATACATTGCCACACAGACAAGTCAAAACAATGTCACACAGGCAAGTTAAAATAATGCCACACAGACAAGTCAAAACAATGCCGCACAGGCAACCAAAATAATGCCACACAGGTAAATCACACATTGGGCCGCGAATCCAAATGTATGCAAATTGGATAGGTGTGTTTGGCACAACATCACAAATCTGCAGAACAAAAAATTAGGGTTAATCCATATGCCTCCCACAACAAAACACCAAATGACCCACTTCCTCCGGAGACCAAACGGAGACGCCATGGACTAATCACACCACCACGGAAATTATCATGTCTCTCGTGCCAAGACGACATGCCTGTGGTACCCCCACAGGTGGTTATAGCTCAGGTATACCCTACGGTATATTCTAACAAAAATACCATGTCACAACACATGCGACATAATACCAATAAAAGGGTTCTATATGTACATGTTGAACCAAATCAAATTATAGGCACAATATCTCAAAAAGAAGGTAGCAACATGTACCGCTCTACAATTCTCAAAAATAAATACTACACATGATAACCTAATTCAAAGAGTACAAATACGAGTCATATGTATCAACTCCAAAATGAAACTAATATATGAATTTCACAGGAAACAATTATGTGAAATCATAACAGAATTTGAAACAAGGGACAAAACGAACAAATCAAATTTAACAAGAGTATCACTGAAAGAGTACAAAATTCGTACCTGATACTTCCAACCCATTTATAGCACACTACACAAAATCTTACCCTCAAGTGCCAACGATATCAAATACGAAACGTTATTCACCACCTAAACATATTCACTTCAAATTAAATATAATCCAACTCATAAACTCCAAAATAATTCGTAATTCATTCAAGGTACATTTAATCATCGCCTTAAATCAATTATTAATACTCCAAAGTTTATATACTAAGTATAACTCTTTAAATTCTTTCCGTCCGAACAAAATAATAATAATTAATTTAAATATATTTGCAAAATATTCTTCCATCTTTAACTCATTAATAAACTCATTTTATTATTATAATAATTATTATTATTATCGGATAGGTGTGTTTGGCACAACATCACAAATCTGCAGAACAAAAAACTAGGATTAATCTATACGCCTCCCACAACAGAACACCAAATGACCCACTTCCTTCGGAGCCCAAACTGAGACGCCATGGACTAATCACACCGCCACGGAAAGTGTCATGTCTCTCGTGCCAAGACGACATGCCTGTGGTACCCCCACGGGTGGTTATAGCTCAGGTATACCCTACGGTATATTCTAACAAAAATACCATGTCACAACATGTGACGCCCCCAAAATAGGTCCACCCGACCCATTCTGAGTCGCCAGATATCATACTATAAAAATCAAATACAAACTTCATTTATACAACTGTTGAACTGTCGTGCAGAGTACGCCAACACATAAGCTATGAGTTTTAATACAATATTGTCTCGTAGATAATATCCAAACTCAAATTGTTACAATGCCATATAAAAATACAACAGCAAATTTTTTAAGACCCCAAAGAAGAACGAGAAGATTACTATCATATTCATTCTAATGAGGTGCACTTTTGATGCTTTCAAAGTCAGGTTCTCATCACCCTATTGTTGTTCACCAAAATCAATTATTAAGTGACGTATAAAATACGACACACACATCTTAGGTCCTCAATACAATTATCTGTTGCATGTCATGCCGCTTTATAATGTATTGAGAAACTTCGACGTGATCTCGGACCATCACACTATTTCTTTGCTTATCCATTTCGACCCAAATACACTCTTATTACAGAAAGGAATTGTGAAGCAAAGGGTAAGCATAAATAGCCCAAGAAAGAATATCATGACTAAAGATAATTAAATTATCAATAGTCTTCGTCAATAATAAATCGAGATTTAGAACATATAGTAGATGATAAAACTTTTCAACCATAGTTAAAAGTGGACGAGCAATCCATTAGAAGAGTCAAATAGACCATCGTGTCTATTATCTTCTCCAGTTAAAAGTCCACCAATAATGTTTTATCCTCGTAATATCAATCAACAATTCTTGTCCACAATCATATGAATAACTCATAATCATAATTGTGATTCTAAATTCCTCTTCGCACCGGGACGAAAGAAGATAATTTTCATCACCTATCTTCACCTGAAACATTAAAAATCATGGTTATACCAAACCACAATTCTTGCTCATAATCATACTAATAAATTCATCTTTGCACTACGGCCAAAGATATTCATTAACAATTCATTTTTGCACTACAGGCCAAAGACATACAAATAATCAACAGTCCATCTTTACACGTAAGCCAAAGATATACAACTGTAAAACCAATAATCAACAGTCCATCTTTGTACGTAAGCCAAAGATATACAACTATAAAACCAATAATCAACAGTCCATCTTTGCATGTAAGCCAAAGATATACAACTGTAAAACCAATAATCAACAGTCCATCTTTGCACGTAAGCCAAAGATATACAAATATAAAACCAATAATCAACAGTCCATCTTTGAACGTAAGGCAAAGATATACAACTATAAAACCAATAATCAACAATCCATCTTTGCACGTAAGCCAAAGATATACAATTGTAAAATCAATAATCAACAGTCCATCTTTGCACGTAAGCCAAAGATATACAATTGTAAAATCAATAATCAACAGTCCATCTTTTCATGTAAGCCAAAGATGACTTTCATCACAATATAAGTATGAGGATAATGACAATGATATAAGCATTAATCAAACGAAAATAAGGATAAATATTAAAGACTTTAAATTTATCCAAATATTATCAATCACTTAATAAACTCATAATCTAATATTATTAATATTATAACAATATTTTAATCACTTCTTAAACTTATAAAAAATTTATTTCAATTGTTTACACTTTAACAAATAATGCATTTACTCATTCAAAAATGCCATACTCATAAGATTTCATCACCAATGATCAAATCCCTCATCAAAAATGTGACGCCCCCAAAATAGGTATACATCACCCATCTTGAGTCGCCAAATATATGATACTAAATTCAAATACAACTTGATTATACAACAGTCGTGTAAAATAGGACAAAATACATGCTGTGAGTTTTAATACAAATATTGTCTTCTAGACAATATCCACTCTCAGAATAAGTCCTCATTACATTTATTATCACACTATTTAACAGAATAGTGAGGGCTACTAATACTATCATCCGTTCATCACTCCGTTCCCCGACTCGTCTCAAATACCTATATTCTCATTTCACGAAGAGAACAAAAAAGAAAGGGTGAGCTCAACTAGCCCAAGAAAAATATTATGACTAAGATAATGCGTAATAAATTATCATTAGTCTTCAACAATGTTAAACCGATAAAATATAATAGACATCAAGTTTAACTGCGGTGGATCAAGCAATCCATTAAAAGAGTCAAGTAGAGAATAAAATCTACTATCTTTTATGATTTAAAAGGTTTTCATCACTTTTATCGCCGAGACTCGACAATAAATAATCCACATCATCCCCTGCACTACTACCAAGGATATCCATTAAGATCACGACCACAAATTATCCATGCACTACGGGCCAAGGATATTCGTGTATTCATCAATGGTCATGATCATGCCAACAACTGTCCATCAATGCACTACGGGCCAATGAGGACTTTTATCACATCTTTTGTAACATTATGGTCATGATTACACCGAATAATCCCTGGTCATAATCATACCAAGTCCATCTATGCACTACAGGCCACAGATGACTTTCAAAAAAATATAAACATGAGGATGATAACAATGATATAAGAATTCAAAAAACAAGTTCATGAATTAATTTATTCAGGAACTAATAACGTCCAAATTGTCAACATGATACTTCTTTGTAGAGTAAAATTTGAGAATGCTCAGAAGAATATTTCCATGAAAAGATACTGGATAAAGCGCAAATATCAAGGATATTCCACTAATTTCATGGAGTATAGAAGTCAAAACTTTAACCAACTGAGTATATTAAAAAATGGAATAACAAAAGAAATCACCATGCATGCGGTACTTGAGATGACAGTGTTATTCCAATGAATAATAAATAACGGAACCAAAAGTTAGGCGAATACGCACCGAAGCGGTGATATTCCAATGTAATAATAAAGAATGTAATAACAATGAATCACCATGCATGCGGTATTTCGCATGACAAGTTATTCCAATAGAATAATAAATAACGGAATCGGTCCCAGCAGAAAAGCATGCAGACGGGATATTCAAATGTAATAATAAAAAGATTTTAACCAGGTCCCACAGAAAACACATGCATGATATTCCAATAGAATAATAAAGAATGGAGTAACAATGAAATCACCAAGTATGGGGTGAATAGCGTGATCAAAAGTTATTCCAATGAGAATATAAAGAATGGAATAACGAAAGTTCTCTTCATGAATACAAAAGAAATAATACCACTTACCGTAAAAAAACTTTTGATATTGGAGTAAATAAGTAATGTAAAATTTTTCTTCTTTCTCTATAGTTTCTCTCTCTATAGTTTCTCTAGAGAGTTTCAATTGAATTAAGTAAGAAATAATGAAGGAATGAGCTTCATTTATAGAAGAATGGACTGCATAGTAACTAATTCATGAATGGTCCAGATTGATTTACTTTAATCGGACGGTCCATAATTAAAGAAAAATCTCTTAAATAAAATATAATATATTCTATTTATAATCTAATAAAACGAATAACTTTTAAAAAAAATTTACTATGCAAACACTATGCAGGCACTATGCAAATACTATGCATAATAAAATATAATATATTCTAATTATTGTCTAATAAAATAGATAACTTTATAAAAGTATTATGTTTTATATAAAAAGATTTTACTATTAGCCTAATAAAACGAATAACTTTATAAAAGTATTCTGTTTTATATAAAAAGTTTTTTGTTTTATTACGTTAATAATACCGAATAAAACAAAACTTCATCATCATTATTATTATTCACACTATTAATCGACCGTGTCGTTCCCAAGAAAGAGGGGCTTTCCAATAAGGATTTCTCCTATTGGCGCCTTGATTAGGTGACCAAACCTCTCCTTGCGTAACTTCTAGACATCGTTAATAATGCAAATAATAATATTAACAACTTCGTCATCTCAATTATTGATTTAATAACATATAAAATATCGATAATAATTGAATCAAACCTGAATGACTTCTCACATAAACATTAATAATCAATACCGTGCTTTCTACTATGCAACCACGCCAGACATCAGATTTTTTACTACTGAAAGTAGTTTAACAAAGATCAACAGTAAAACTTTCGCCGTTATTTTCATAAAAAATATTTTGTCGCTTTTCTCAATCCGAATAATTACTTTTGTGGGGTCCACTAATGATTGTACTTGTGCAAATTTAATATTCCCCGACAAAAAAAGAATATTTCCACCAACCAAATATAATATAACAACTTGCGTGACTTTGCAAAATTTATAAATATTACCCACAACTATAACATTATATCAAATTCATTCCATAATATTCAAAAATGATATTTATAGAAAAATTATCTTTATTCATAAAAACTGGGGTCTTACAAAAAATCTGCATATATCCTATATAGGATTCTCAAGCCATAAAATCCTATTTTCCAATTTTGTTACTTCACATAACATATTTAATTCATTTACTCATAACTAGTTCATTTTCATGAAAAATATCAAATCAGTCCCACAAATATTTCTCTTCTGGGATTTAACAGAATATAGTACCATATTGAACATATATTTTTCTCGAAATTTTTAAAATTCATTTACTATTTTTCATATGGCCAAAACTGCCGAATATTTAGACATTTATCATACATTGTACTTTTGTCCAAAAATTCTAAAATTTACAGGGTATACTCCCGTGATATACATTTACTCCCAATAAAAATTTTACCAATTTTGGAGTTAACTACAAGAAGTTATAAGGGTTTACTTTTAAAATAATATTTTCTCATAAAATTCATAACTCCTAATCTATACATCCAAAAATCGCCATTTTTGGACACAATCGAGAAAACTCATCAAATTATGATTTTAAATTTTTCCAGAATTTTTGAGGGTCAGAAATATTACGAAACTGCAAATGGATTTTCACCCGCCATGCAGTAATCCACATAAACAGATCATTTTCACAATTTAATAAGGAATGAATACAAAGGATCATTCACCATGCATGAGGTAATCCACATAAACAGGTTATTCTAACAGAATAATAAAGAATGAAATAACAGAATAATTCACCATACATGCGATAGATCAGTATGATGCATATATTCCCAATGAATATTAAAGAATGGAACCAGGTCATGCGTAATCCGCACAGACAAAATATTCCAACAAAATAATAAAGAATGGAATCAGGTCAGGGGTAATCCGCACAGACATGATATTCCAACAGAATAATAAAGAATGGAATAACAACAGAATTCACTGGCGCATGCGATAGATCGCATGCACGAGTTATTCCAATGTAATAATAAAGAATAGAATAACAAAGAAATTTCACCATGTATGCGGTACTTCGCATAGACAAGTTATTCCAACATGATAATAAAGAATGAAATAACAACTCTTATGAGTATTGAAAGAAAATAACTCTCTTCATGAATACGAAAGAATAATACCACTTACTATAATAATAATATCCATTACCGTAGAAGAAAATTGGATACTGGAATAGTGAGGTAGCAGACTTCTCTTCTTCTTTCTCTCTATAATTTCTCTCTATAATAATTGCTCTAAAGCTTAAGTGAATTGGGGAGAAATGAAGGAAGAATGAGCTTCTATTTATAGGAAAATATAGTTTCGATAATTACACGTTTTGGGGCTCAAAATATTACAGTACAATACCTTCAACTTTTTTTTCATTTTTAATTTAGTCCTACAAGTATTATCAAACTTGCACCACCTCCCCTAATAGTAAATCATGTGAATTAATAGTTCATTCATGTGACTCAATAGTTATAATCATGTGAAAATACGAATTACAGTATAGTACTTCCATCTATATCTCTATTTTTAACTTAGTCATGCAAATATCACTACAAAAAAATGGGGCTTTCAGCAACAACCGATTTTCGTTGTTAAAGGTGACAAATTTCGTTGCAAAAGGGTTTTGGTAACGACTTTACTGTTGTTGCGTCTTTCGTTGCGCAATGAGCGTTGCTAATTGTTCTACAACGAATGTATTTTTTTCGTTGCCAAAAGTAATACATTTTGCAACGAAATTTGGCTTTCGTACAGAGACATCGATCCTTTAGCAACAAAATGTATTGTTGCAGAATAATTAAAATTTCGTAGCTAAAAATCCCATTTTGTTGCAAAAGTCTGCTAATTGGCAATGAAATGAACTCTTTTTTTTTTTCAACGACCATGCATTTTCGTTGCAATTGACACCATTTTGCAACGACATTTTTTGTTGCAGTAAATTATAAAAATTGTTGCCTAAGCTTGCTTTCGTTGCGGAATGTAAATTTTTTAGCAACGATTTTTGTTACTGATTATATTATTTGGGAACGACATTATGCTGAATCAACAACGAATATGTTTGTTGCTGGTTATTTTTTAATAACAACGAAAGTCGTCGATTAGCAACGATATTAGATGTTACCGTTTCTTTATATGTGCAACAAAAGTTAATATGATTTGCAACGATAAAAAATATTGCCTTTTATTTTAGTATTAGCAACAATATCCTCTCCGTTTTTATTAAGCTAATTTTTCGTTGCCAAATATTATATTTTTAATGCCATTAACAACAAAAATTTGTTACTAAATGTATAAAAAAATTATTGCTATATTAAAACTTTTTCAATGCTTTGTTAACGAATTATATTGTTGTCAAATCAAAATTTGACATTCTTTTTGTGTACCTGACTGGCTAAATGTTTCCATAGCAAATAATGACAAAAATACAAAAAAACTAAAATATTATTAATTTAATAAAATCATCCACTACATAATCATTCATTATATTTACAATTAACCATCTAAAGCTACCACAGTTCTTCAATCAAAGTATATATCTACATATATAGAGAGAGTACACTTTATAATTTTGTCCCTTGTCTTCCGTAAACGTAGCACGGAAATTCATCATTTAAAAGATGCAATGCAGTATTGAAAGAGGTGGCTATTTCATGATCATCATCAACATCAACATCAACATCAACATGTAAGTATCAAACCTGCAATTATGCTTCAAAAAGTTGTTTAACTATAGTAAAATTTTACTCTAGATATTTTAGATATTTTAGTGCTAAACTTTGAAATCCTTATAACAACCAACCACCGAAGGCAATTAAGCTCATTGATAATTCCTTTCCAAAGAAGAAGATATCACAATAGATAATTCATTTTAAATATAAAGAATGTAGTATCTACATTTGAATATACTAATTAAGAATTAAATTTGCAAAATAAAACTTAGAAATGATGCATATAGGACAGGATGGAATTGGTATAGAAGATTAAACAGAAAGGTAGTGCAAAAGAGGGAAGCTGAGTCCAGAGCTTAAGACAATTTATACCTTCTCAAACTAAATGAAAATTAGGGTGAAACCAGACACCTAAGAAAAATTGTACACAGTCCTCTGATACTGCTACTTATAAAGAGATTCAATATCCTGCTTGGCTACCGGATGCTATATTTCAATAGAAATTCAACACCTTCTTAAGTTAGCTAAAAACCAGTGTGTAACTAGAGTAATTAAGAAAATTGTACAAAGCCAACATTTGGAGAGTGGGCTATCGGATGCGATTCTTATAGAGAAATTCAACACTTTCAGGAGAATTATCTTCAAGTAAAGATGAAGTTACTTGATAAAAGACTCCCAATTTTGCATTCAAAAAAATTCTTATAGTAAACACTAAAAAAATATATAAATCCATATTCATAGCAACTTACTGCTATTAGCTTAGAAATTATGTTGCAGGGCACAAGGATAGGTTTTACACTAGAATGAATGGTAACTAAAACATTTATGCAAAGTTTCAACACTAAAACAATACAAGCAATTTCCATATTTTGAGAAAAAGAAGAGCAATATCATCATGAAACTAATTTCAAAGAAAAAAACAGCAATCTGGCTATAGTTCAGGTTGTCTTCTTTATTCCCCCCAACCCCCCCCAAGCTTCAGATAAAATGGTCGAGCTGATATATAACATAATCTTTCCTTAATGGTAACTCCAGCAATAATTTAGTTTCAAAGCCTATGGTTTTGATGGTATAGCTTCCACTGGATTATTTGTTTTGAGCAAAAAGATCCAATAATCAATTGTAATTATATATTCATAAGCAAGCCCATGCCTTGGTACTAAAGATCCATCAACAGATAAACAACAAATCATTAATATATAAATATATGCAAATACATATATATATATATATATATAAACATAAATATATATATATATATATATATATATGTATTCTAATGCAGAACTGAAAATAACATACAGAGAAAATTTATATGATCTTCATAATATGGATACGAGATAATATAATAGCAAATCACAATTATTCTAGGAAACGGAGCAACAAACTGAATATAGTATTCCAAACAAACCTGCAGTGGAGTGTGACCGAGTGCATCTCGTAGAGTTCTAACAGTAGAGACAGGATGTTCAGGAGGCAGCTCACACACAATTTGATTCAATAACTGCAATATAAGCATCCCGTGCTTGAAGTTCATTCAAATTGAGAAAGAAAATAAAAGGATTGACGTACTATAACCTCAGATGATGAAATTTTTAAAATATATGCCAAGTAAGAAGACTGTTAAAGTTATAGATATGAATCCAACCTAGACATGACATTATTTTGATCTTTCTTCATATTTCTATGTTAGAATGATGAAAATAATTAAGTGAGAGAATAAGAAAGATTCACGATGTTTCATTCTGACAGAGAATACATACTGTGATGGGACAAGTGGAGTATAAACAAGATTTGGTTCAACAATCTGACAGAAAACTAATATGCCACCACCACCTTCACCTCCTTTTAAACAATGAGAGAAAGCATCTGGAGTTATCCCCTGGGAAGATAGTTGTGAGATAACAGACAAGCCCTGCTGCCCAAAACCAAATATCCCATCTACTGCCCTATCTGATTTCATCAAGTCTCCAGTCTGTGATGTGCTACAACTGTTTCAAATCCAACCATGGAAACAAGGTTTACAAAAATTGCATGTTTATGTAAATACCATCTCCAACATGACAAATTCACAATAACTTACCCAAAGACAACAGGAGCTGAGCTGTTTGAAATCACTGAATTCCCAATAACTGTGTCAAAATGCATTATGTCCGCTACATAATAACCCGACGTCCCACAGCCATCCCCATACTGGAATGTGTAACTGCATTGATTATTCTGACGAGAACAGCAGGAGTCAGAAGATTGAGCTCCAATAGCACATCTTTGGTCTGAACAGGAGATCAAAGAAGCTGTTGATGAAGATGAAGGATCATAAAATTCAAGCTGAATCTGCTAAGAAATAAAGTATATAAAATGAAAATTTTGCCAAAATTGGTCATTCTGTTTCACAAAAAAAAGTTGAAACAGAAAAAAAGAAGGCTATTGTTATGGAACAATGACATTACTTGAAGTCCGCTTGATGTAGGGCAACCACTGCAGGAATTGCAACTGACCCACAAGACATCACTTCCAGTATCAATCTGTACATAGAATTCTTTTGGGGGAGAACCCAATTGAACTCTTGTAAAATAAAGCCTATAGAAAGATCATAAGCTCCAATAAGAAATACGACAATCAAAGTAACATCAAGAAGTCAGATACCAACAACAGAGTTTAAAGGAAACTAAACTCAGATGCAACATCAAGACAAGAAAGAAATTAGATAACTAACAGATCAACTTCAAAAAAGGAAGAAAATGAAAATGAAAATGGAAAGGACAGCTGAATAGATATAAATGAAAATATCATATAGCAAACACTACACAAAATAAATAAATAAACAAAGAGTTACAGTAATAAATTCATAAAGCAGTCAAATTGATTAGGAAAGCCCGTATATCAAAGTCAAACTAAAAGCCAAGAAAGGATTTCATATCCTAATAAATAATGTTCATGATTCAATACGACTACTGTGTGTATTTTACTTACATATATAGATTATAGAATTAGACAACAAGGTCCGACCTAGAAGTACCATTAAGGGGAAAATCGATAACACCATCTGAAGACTAATAGATTCGACAAGGTAGGTGTCAAAGTTAGTTAGATTGTGGATAAATCAGTAATTTCAGTTAGATTTTAACTGAGCCTGATTTAGAATATACTGCACTAATTTTAATTAGAATGTACCACATTGCTCTTATTCAAACCAGTGAGATTCTCATATTAGTGAGATCAAGTTAAGCTAAACTAATGCTAATTAAAACGTACCACACTCCTCTTATAGAAAGTGAACCCTTACCTGGCGCAAAGGGCTATCTTTGGGAAGATAGATACCAATTGTTTTCCCATAGACTTCACAAGTAGAGAAATGTATGATACGCTTATTGTTCTCCGAATAGTACTTCACCTGAAAACAAAAGAACACATTACAATTCTAGATCTCTCTACACAATATATATCTATAGATATACACACATGTATATAGATCACAGAAACAAAACACATCAACATCTATCAACCTCAAATGAATTAGACCTCAACAATAGGCACAAGACCAACACTAACTGGAAATTAAAACGAATACCACTGGGAGCGCATCAATGAAGTTGCTGTAAATTGTATCAAGAGGACGTGTGTTGTAATCCGCATGTGTACAGATTGCTGCAAGATTTATAGTCTACATCACAAGAAATGTAAAATTTCATGACAAAACTGACTTGAAAGTAATCAAATTTGAAAATTTCAACAAAAGAAAAACCAAAAAAGTGCATAAAAAGAAAGAAAAATTAAGACTCACATAACTATCACTGAAACAGCTTAATACAATGATTAAATTGAAGCATCAGGGCTAATTCAACACATAATGAGCAATCTAAGAAATAAAATACAGCTCTAGAGTCTAGATCATCAAACACACTTCAAAAATCCAAAATTCGGTTACAAGTCTAATAAATTAAAAGCCAGACCTAAAGCTATAAGAAAGATCTTATAGAGAAACTAAAAAACCCCTCAAAATTCAATAGCGGTTTAGAACTGGGGTTAGGGTTTTTCTCCAAAGGTTACTAAAATCCCAGAAAAATTAAAGCTTCAAGCTATTTTACAAACTAGGGTTTTAGGAGTATCTACAAAACAACCAAAATAATCCCCAAAACTATTAATCAAGACTAATATTAATTAATTTACCTGCTTATTAGTCTGGGAATAATCCACCATATACTCATAAGCATCAGCCTGCGCATTAACCCTAGTTTCCGTTCCTTCCACCTGCAACGCAAAGGCGTCCATCACAATAATCGCGTCGCCGTAGGTCTTCCCCTGCATGAGGCCCATCATCTCGATGTTGTGATGTTGTTTTCGAGTTCCCATGTTTGTTGTGCCATGGCTGCCGATGAAGAAAAAGTAGCATCCATTGGAATTCAGAGAATCAGGGAGAGGAGAAAGGAGAAGAAGCTAGAGAACGTAGCCTCTGGCTCGGTTTTGGGTTTCTAGCACTGAATTACTTTTATTTTATTTGTGAATTTTAGGAAGAAAAGTTTGTTTAAAAAACTATATTAATCCTTCCATTTTAAATTATAATATTAATATAAAAAATCAATTTCAAATATTTTTAAATTCAAATTTAACAAGTATTTATTTAATTTATATTAATATAATTATAAAAATCTAAAAAATTACTATTAGTTATACAATTAATTATTTTCAACTTTCTCAATTATATTTATTTTGTTCAAATTTTCTTGAAATATTCTCCTCTTAACCAAATTAATTAATTTAAAAACAATTTTTATAAATAAAAAAAATTTATTTTTTCAAAAAAAAAAACTTTAATTTTTTTAAAAAAGATTTTATTTTTAAATGAATATTTTTTAAAAGATAAAAACTTCAACGACTGTCGTTGGGAGTAAAGGCTCTCACATCTAATTTGGGAAAAACTACTGAATGCCAATATTTTTTTTGCTAAAAATCACAAAGACAACCAACGCCACTTTAAAAAATATTTTTTTAAAAAACGAATTTAAAAAAAATATCTTAATTTTTTTTAAACAAATTTATTTTTTTAAAGAAATTTGAAAAAAATAAAAATGTGATCCAATGCCAAACTAACCGGCATTGTAACTTTTTTTATAAAGAAAATTTGTAAAAAAGAAGAGTAAGATCAATATTTTTTTTATGTTTATTCTCTGTCATCAGCGTTGAAAATGAATGAGTATATAAGACTTCAGCTATAAAAAATAAAAATAAAAATTCTAACGCCAATTAAAGTGACATTGCATCTTACTTTTCTTTTTTATAAATTCATTTTTTTAAAAAAAAAAATAAATAAAATAGGGATAAAATTGATATTACATTAATATGGGTCAAACTAACTTATTAGGAATGACTTATAAGTCATTTTTAAATAACGTTATTCTGTTTTAGTTCATAAAACATAATAATTTTTTCTTCATCTTTTATGTTTTCTCTTATAACTGATATTATTATAATTTAATTTTATAATATATTTGGAAAAAAGGTAAAAAGAGAAGTAGGAATAGATAGGGATATATCATTACTATTCTTCTTTTTATGTTTTATTTTTGGACTTAAAATATGTTCATGATTTAAGTTACTCCCTCCGCCTAAGAATAAAAGTTCTTATTATTTTATGTAATCTCAAGTTAAATATTTACTTATATTAAATAATCTATTTTTTTACAATAATTTGTGCGTAATATCCTTAGTATTAAATGTCATATTTTTATTATTTATAAATATTTATATAATATCACTAGTCATGTATAGAAAAATATGCAATTAGATGAAAATTTAAATATGAATAATTTTATCATTTGGCATTATTTTTTAAATTCGCATAAAATCAATCATCACTTTCATTCTCGCAGTGAGGGAGTACTTGTAAGTATATCCTACTTTTATCTAGAAATAGGAAACATTGGGAAGCATAGATATAATAATCAGGTTTGATGAGGTTGGGTTTATTTGGGTCGGAGGTCCGGAACTAACATGCTTGGCAATCAGTTGTCACGAGTACTATTTCAACAACCATAATCTATACCGTTGATCGCAACATTGGATGACACCTATTGAAATGGATTTCCCCCTGCCGCTACAGGCTGTAGCGACATGAGAAATTACTCATTTGCCCCTCATTTGTTCATGTGATACACTGTCTACCGCTACAAGTTATGACGGTAGTTTAGTTAACTAATAAATTAGAATGGCTCAGTGGTTGCTTAATGGCCCAATAACACATAGGTCTTAGGTTCGAAATCTAGCTGTGATATTTTTTGCTTCTTATGTTATATTTTTTGTGTATTAGATAAATTCTATTATAATCTATATATATATACTAAATATATATAAATATATATATTTCATATATATATATATATATATATATATATATTTATCTCTAAATATTCATATAAATATTTATAAACAAATATACATATAAATTTATCTTTAAAATTTATAAACAAATATTTAGTTATAAATTTATAAATATTTCATCTAAAATTTATAAAATTTAAATATGAATATTTGTTATAAATATTTATATGAATATTTAGAGATAAATTTATAAATATTTATATGAATATTTGTTTACATATATATATATATATATATATATAAAAATATTCATAGTTACTTTATATATATTTAGTTTAATGTTTGAGATTTATTTAGTATTTTATTTAGTTTGATAATAAATTTTGAAAAGAATATATATATATATATATATATATATATATATACACACATATGGCCGACGTGCGAATATTGAACTTTATCCCAAAAAATATGTTGATGCACATATTTAAACCCAAGTCCTTAAGTTTGGAATATTGATCCAATGACCACCCGAGCACTATTATTTTGCATAGTTAGTAGTATTATTATTTTATTATTATTAGGATTAGTATTATTATTATTATTATTATTATTATTATTATTATGATTGTTATTATTGCTACTATTTTGCAATATTATTTTGACTATCTTAATTTAAGGCAACATGTTAATAGTCATTGCAAAAAGTTGTATAAAATATGCAACGAAAATAAAAATTATTGCCAATAAATGTGGTCCATATTAGGCAACGAAATATAGTAACAAAATTTTTTTCGTTGCCCACGATGAGGAGAAATCAAGTGGTTAGAAATTTTGCAACGAATTTTTTACGAATTTTGTTTCCACATCTTGCAACTACTTATGAATTTCGTTACAAAAAATGAAAGCCTGACACAATCTGCAACGAAGGACAAGTTTCGTTGCTAAACATACACTTTTAGCAACGACTTTATGAAAAATTGTTGTTAAAGCCCCATTTTTAGCAACAAAAAAACTTTCGTTGCCCACGATGACGGGAAATCAAGTGGCCGAAAATTTTGCAACGAATTTCTAACGAAATTTTTTCCTGTCAATGAATTAATAACGAAATTTTGCAACGACTTATGAATTTTGTTGCAAAAAGTGAAAGCCTAACACAATCTGCAACGAAGGACAAATTTCGTTGCTAAACAAATACTTTTAGCAATTTTTTGTAGTGTATTATCAATCTTGCACCACCTCCCCTAATAGTACATGAATGTGAATCAATAGTACACACATGTGAACAAATAGTTATAATCATGTGAATTAATAGCAATTAATTGCTCATTTATTCGATTAATTACCTGATTGGTCAATATAACCTCCAGACATCAATTATTATCGAAATAAATGTCGATTTCCACTAACACTAATAATCCCAACACAATTGAAATATTTTTCTCAAAAATTTCATTTTTAAAATTTCAAAGTTTGACTTTTTCTAAAAAAGTCAATTGTTGACTTTTTTGACCAAAAAGTCAACCCCAATAAATTTTGTGTTTATAGTCTATTTCTACTAATTTCATTGTTTCGAACTCAAATATCACGTCCGCGTCTCCAAATTCAACTCCGAACTCAAATTCGATTTTTAATAACATTCATCATTATTATTATAACTCACAATATTTAACAACCAGGTCGTTCCCAGGAAAGAGAGGGCTTTCCGATAAGGATTTCTCCTTATTGGCGCGCAATTAGGTGACCAAACCTCTCCTTGACAGAACTTCTAGACATTGTCAATATTACAAATAATAATATGAATAACTTTATCGTCTCAATTATTGATTTAATAATATATAACATATTATACAGATGATACTGTGACAATAATTGAATCAATAATATAAGACATATGATGCAGCAATTATTGTAGCAATAATTGTGTATAACTGAGTGACTTCTCACATAAGCATCAATAATCAATACTGTGTGCTACTATGCAACCACACGTATTACTATACTTTTACTACCGATTATTTTATGACAACTTGCTTATTTTGAAAAAAATTCAAATATGACCCCTAACTTTAAACTTTTATCAATTTAACTATTTACCAAAATAGAAAAATTGAATACTTTTATTTCATAAAATTCGGGATCTCACACAACACATGCGACATAATACCAATAAAAGGGTTCTATATGTACATGTTGAACCAAATCAAATTATAGTCACAATATCTCAAAAAGAAGGTAACAACATGTACCGCTCTACAATTATCAAAAATATATACTAAACATGATAACCTAATTCAAAGAGTACAAATACGAGTCATATGTATCAATTCCAAAATGAAACTAATATATGAATTTCACAGGAAACAATTATGTGAAATCATAACAGAATTCGAAACAAGGGACAAAACGAACAAATCAAATTTAACAAGAGTATCGCTGAAAGAGTACGAAATCCGTACCTGATACTTCCAACCCATTTATATCACACTACATAAAATCTTACCCTCAAGTGCCAACGATATCAAATACGAAACGTTATTCACCACCTAAACATATTCATCTCAAATTAAATATAATCCAACTCATAAACTCCAAAATAATTCGTAATTCATTCAAGGTACATTTAATCATTGCCTTAAATCAATTATTAATACTCCAAAATTTATATACTAAGTATAACTCTTTAAATTCTTTCCGTCCGAACAAAATAATAATAATTAATTTAAATTTATTATTATTATTATTATTATTATCATCATCATCATCATCATCATCATCATCATCATCATGCCAATACTCAGTTTATTATTATGTTCCTGTAAATTTCTAAATTTTATAATTCTGAATAGTCTTACATAATACCATAATAATATTAGTATAACATTTAATTACCTTAAAGGATGAATACACTAAATACTTATACATACATATATAGTCAAGATCATACCACATATATATAAGAACCAATTCACATGTCTGCATAATAATTTTATTAATAAAAAAATACACCTTATTCATGTGCCTATGATAATTGCCTAAATCAAATAGATTCATAATTTGCCACCATACATCATCTAGAATAGTTCCAGTCCAAAGTACAGTCGTTTGCTTACTATTTCTAAATACAGTTCATGATTAATATAATATTTTTATTTATTTATTTTACTTTCTAAATTCTCTAACTACCATCCTTCTACAAAATGCGAAAATGGGGTAATTCTCCCATCATTATATATATATATATATATATATATATATATATATACACACACACTACCATATGATTACAATCAGATGCTATAATTAAAGAAATTACAATCAATCGCTTACCGAAAAAATAATTAGCAACTGAAATATTTTCACTCCTTCACCGCCTTTTTCCGTTCTCTCCCCTTTGTCTTCTTCGTTTACTGCTATACCAGTATTAGGGAAACCCTAACTTAATATATTAAAGTTAGGTTTATTATAATTTGGTCTTTAAATCCAATAATATAATTAAAATTGGGCTCAATTAGTTGACAAGCCCAAACTTATATAATTAGAAATTAGTTTAAACCAATTAGTTTAAGGGTCCTTAACACTAATATACAACCATTAGAAAGTAATTACAAAAATAAAACACACACAAAATAATTACAAAAATAACAAAACACAATATATTACGTTGCTAAAATCACGTATCATTAACTCCTACACGTCAGTTATCGACTTTCATATTAACTAACCGAACCTAAATTCAAGCAACTGAAGAAACATACAACTTTGATATCAGAATAACAGATCAACGCGAAATCAATCACAAAAGACAAAATCTTCTGTCGCGACACAACTCTGATATCGGAGAAGACGAAGCCTCTTGTCGCGACGCAACTCGTAATCGGAGAAGACGAAACCTGTTTTCGCGACGCATCTCTAAGATCGAAAATAGCATACAACATCAACAATGTAAGACACCAACTTTTTATGAATAAAGATTAAATTTCTCTCGAAATATATTTTTGAATATTTTGGTGTGGATATGACAAAATGTTATAGTTGTGGGTAATATTTACAAATTTTGCAAAGTAAGCAAGTGGTTATATAATATTCGATTGGTCGGGGAATATTCGTTTTAACAGGGAATATTCAGACGACGGCAATACAATCATTGGTGGGACCCTATAATGAAAGTATTGTCGTAGTTAGAAAACGATGTAATTATCTTTTTATAAAAATAACTATGAAAGTTTTACCGTTAAACCTGTTGAACTACCCGCTAGTAAAAAGTACGATGTCTACGCGCGTGGTTGCATAGTAGCACATGGTATTGATTATTGATGCTTACGTGGAAGTCACCAGCTTATACTCAATTATTACTACAAGAATTGCTTTGCATTATATCTCTCATATTATTGATTCAACTATTGTCATAGTATCATCTGCATAATATTTTATATTATTAAATCAATAATTGAGACGACAAAGTTATTCATATTATTATTTGTAATATTGACAATGTCTAGAAGTTCTGTCAAGGAGAGGTTTAGTCACCTAATTGCACGCCAATAAGGAGAAATCCTTATCGGAAAGCCCCCTCCTTCTTGGGAACGATCTGGTTGTTAAATATTGCGAGTTATAATATTAATTATGAATAAGTTCGTGTTGATTAAAGATGAAATTGATAGTTCCATTGTGTTTGGATTATTAGTATTAGTGGAAATCGACATTTATTTCGATAATAATTGATATCTGGAAGTTATACTGACCAATCGGGTAATTAATCGGATAAATGAGCAATTAATTGCTATTAATTCACATGCTTATAACTATTTATTTACATGCGTTTATTATTGATTCACATTCATGTACTATTAGGGGAGGTGGTGCAAGATTGATAATACTTGCATGACTAAGTTAAAAATGGAGGTATAGATGGAGGTATTATACTGTAATTCGTATTTTCACATGTATAGAACTATTGATTCACATGATTGAACTATTAATTCACATGATGTACTATTAGGGGAGGTGGTGCAAGTTTGATAATACTTGTATGACTAAATTAAAAATGAAGGAAAAGATAAAGGTATTATACTGTAATATTTTGAGCCCCAAAACGTGCAATTATCGAAATTATATTTTCCTATAAATAGAAGCTCATTCTTCCTTCATTATCACCAATTCACTAAGTCTCACAAGAGCAATTATAGAGAGAGAAGCTATAGAGAGAGAATCTATAGAGAGAAAGAAGAAGAGAAGTCTGCTACCTCACTATTCCAGTATCCAGTCTTCTTCTGAGGTAAGGGGTATTATTTATTTCATATTCTGAACAGATATTATTTTTCGTATTCGTATGAATATTATTTTCGTTCAATATTCGTAAGGAATATCATTTCGTTCAATATTCATAGGAATATTATTTTCGTTCAACAGTTGTAAGGGATATTATTTTGTTCAGTATTCATAGGAATAATATTTTCTTCCATACTCTGTAGTATGTGAGTAATATTATTTCATCTCGTATTCCTGATTATACCCTCATCTTGTTAAAGTATTGCTTCTATACTTCGTGAAATTAGTAGAATATCCTTGAAATTTAAGCTTCATCTAAAGATCATTTCACAAGGATATTTTCTACACATTCTTGTTAAATTTTAAGCTTTTCATGCCGGAGTACTTTCCATGAGTACTATTCATTTATACGGTACTATTCACAAAAGTACTATTCACGGGTACTATTCATAAATTACTATTTACAAAGTACTATTCACAGGGTACTATTCCCGAAGTACTATTCATGTAGTACTATTCACCCGTGTACTATTCACCCAAAGTACTATTCATGACAAAAAATGATTTCTTTTCGGTCCAAATCATTTTTGATACAATATCATTCTTGAATTTAACTCCACAAAGCAGTATCATGTTGGCAATTTGAACATTATTGAATTTTGGATAAATTAAATTATTAAAGTCTTTAAAATTTATCCTTAAACTTGTTTTATTGAATTCTTATATCATTGTCATCATCCTCATGCTTATATTGTGATGAAAGTCATCTTTGGCTTACGTGCATAAGATGAACTATTGATTGGTATGATTATGACCGGGGATCATTCGGTATAATCATTACCCGTAATGTTACAAATGATGTGGTAAAAGTCCTCATTGGCCTGTAGTTCATTGATGGACAGTTGTTGGTATGATTATGACCAGGGATTATTCGGTATAGTCATGACCATTGATGATTACATGAATATCCTTGGTCGTGGTGCAGGGATGATTCGATGATGTGGTTTATTTATTAAGTTGAGTCTCAACGATAAAGTTGATGAAAATCTTTTTAAATCATAGAAGATAGTAGATAACATGTTCTACTTTATTCTTCTAATGGATTGCTTGTTCCGCTGCAGTTAAACTTGATGTTTATTATATTTTATCAATTTAACATGGTTGAAGGCTAATGATAATTTATTCTGCATTATCTTAGTCATAATATTTCTTACTGGGCTAGTTGAGCTCACCCTTTGCTTTCATTGTTCTCTTCAGGAAATGAGAATATAAATGGGACTAGTCGGGGGAACGGAGTGACAAATTCGGATGATAAGCATTAGTAGTCCTCACTATTCTGTTAAATAGTGTGGTAATAAATGTAATGAGGACTCCATTTGAGTTTGAATACTGTCTAGGAAACAATATTCGTGTAAAAACTCTCAGCTCATGTTGTATAATTTGTTGGAAGAATGCATATTGTGATTTGATGTTTAATGCAAATACTCTTGATTTTGTGTAAAGTCCTTCAAGGAATATATGTACAAGGACTTAGTGTCAGATCAAAATTGTTAGGTTGATCTTAGCCTTTAGTGTTCACTTGTATAGATAAAGAGATCAAATCTGTTAGGTTGATCTATGGCTAGAAAGAAATAAATAGGCTAGTAGTCTATCCGGCTGATCAACCAAAATGTAGAAGCTAAGGCAAGATCGTAGTACTGAAGTGATCGTAGTGTATCTGCACTGAGGGCCTCTTAAGGAATCGTAGAATGGTCCAGACGTTTGTCGAGCTAACTCAAAGATAGTAGTGTGCTCTCGGAAACGCAGAATCTACAAGACGAGCAAGTACTGATCGTAGTGTTAAAGGATCATAGTGTGGAAAGTCCTGAAAGAAATCGCAGTGTTCTATTCGAAGTATGACAAGACTCCACGATATGGATCGTAGAGTGTCATCTCTCTTATATGAGCAGGATCGAAATCTATCTTCTGTTTGAAGATTCATTCCAACAATTGAGGAATGGGTTTTATACGTTGAAGTTCTCACCAGTCCCAACGGTACAAAAATATCCTTAGTATTGATCAAAAGAAACGTAGTCAAGAAGCTAAGAAAAGGACCATGGGGCAGAGGAAAATACCTTTTCAGGTGTTAGGTGAGAAAGCAGTTTGCCGTGTCAGTGGGCCAGAAGGCAAGTCAGAAGATATGCAGAAATGTCTCATTCAAAGCTCAGAAATGTCAAACGCATTTAATGCTTCATCAGAGGACTTCAACGAATAGATTTTAAGGATCTCATATATACAGGATACAGACACATAAGAGAGACAAGCAAGCAAAAACAAAAGCGCACAAGAACACTCAACGCTAAAACTCTACGATCTGAGAAAAAGAAAAAGCTTGCTCAACTATTCAGTTCTTTCGAACAAGCACTTACTAGCAACTGAATAGCATCAATCACGGTCTAAACAACATTCAATCAACTGAAGTAAGAGTTCCAAGTCTGAAGGACTTGAAGAGTTCTAAGTGAACTGTGAGATACCAAGTTGCTGAACTTGAAGAGTTCAAGAGTGAACTAAGAAGTACCTAGACTGTTGGTCTAGAAGGAATCTGTGAGATTCAAGAAGTGTAACCGACATCCTTAGTGGATTTCCTACTCAAGGAGTAGAAGAGTGGACTAGGAGCTTTTAATGCTCTGAACCACTTAAAACTATTGTGTTCATATAACTGCTATAACTGCAATATCTGCTATAACTGTCATAACTGCCTTAATCTCATTAACTCAAGATATATAAAAGAAGGTTATTTATATATTCATTCCGCTGTGCATTAATTACTATCACTTAACAAGATTAACAGAAAAAGTTTTAATTATCTATTCACCCCCCCTTCTAGATATCTATCGTGCCTACTGGGAACTAACAATTGGTATCAAAGCAGGTTCTATAATTTAGCCTACAAAGCTTGAGTAGATCCAATGACACACTTACCAAGCGAATCTAAGACCGGAGGAGGCAGCAAGCCACCAATGTGCAACAAAGATAAATTCGCTAACTGGAAGGTTAGGATGCAAGCTTACATGGATTCAATAGATGAAGATCTATTTAAAACTGTTCAAAATGGGCCCTACGTTCCTACAAAGCTTGCACCAACTACAGATGACCCAAATAGAGTACAGATCAAGGTCAAAGAAGAATGGACAGAGAACGAGAAGAGAGTTGTTCAATTTGACAAAAAGGCCAAGAACATCCTATTTCAATCATTAGAAGATGATCTGTTTGAAAATGTGGTCAACTGCAAAACAGCAAAGGAAGTTTGGGAAGCACTGCTCATTATGCATGAAGGAACGGAAGAAGTCAGAGAAAACAAACAATCTCTTCTGACTCAACAATATGAGATATTTGCTCACATTCAATGAGAGAACGTCACTACTACATTCGAGAGATTCAACGTCTTGCTCAACTCTCTACGAGCCTATGGAATGATCTATCCAAATAAAGACCTAATCATAAAGTTTATGAGAGCTTTACCAAGCAAGTGGGATGCCAAAACCACTGCCATAAGAGAATCAAAGAACCTACATGAAATGACTATTCAACAGTTATATGGCAACCTCCTTACTTACGAACTGGAGCTGACACAACGAGCAGAAACGTTGTCTGAAGGAAGAAAGAAGGATAAAGGGGTTGCTCTCAAAGTAACTGAAAATATCTCCAAGGTCAACACTGAAGTTGATTCTAACAATGATGAAGATGATGATGAGGATTTGGCAATGCTGGTTAAAAGACTACGAAGATTCATGAGACAAGGCAGAACCAGCAAGTCAAAGAAAGTCAACAACTACAACAGCCAAGAGCAAATAAATGACTTATGCTACAACTGCAAGAAACCTGGTCACTTCATTGCCAACTGCAACAAACCTCTTAGAGAAGAACTCAAGAAGAGATCACATGCAAAGAAGGAATACAAAGGCAACAAGAGGCCACAAAAGAAAGACAAAGGTCTTGTAGCCGGAGGATCGTAGAGTGACTCTGACAATGACTCAACTCTGGAATCTGGAGATGATGAGGATCCTCAAATAGCTAATCTCTACCTGATGGCCAAAAATACAAAGGATAAACAAAACGTCAGCATTCATGAAGTAAGTATTGATGAGGTATTTGACTTCAACTCTCCTGATGTAGACATTAACGATCTTAGAACTGCACTGCATGGCATAACATCTGATCTTCATCAATACATGAAGTGGTTTAGAGTTCTGTCTAAGGATTATTCAGTTCTTCAAAAGGAGAAAGAAAAAGTTCAAGAAGAACTGAAAAATGATTCTTCTCAAGATTACTAATTCTTTCTCTGAGCTTGAAGCTGAGAATAAGCTCTTGAGTTAAACAAGTGAGCTCAATGCAAAATGAGAGTCTAGTCTAACCTCAAAAATTGAGGATCTAGAAAAGACCATCTCTACATGGAATAAATCTTCTTCATCTATGGACTCTTTAATCTCTAATCGGAGAAATATCTCTGATAGAACAGGACTAGGCTTTGGGGGATCTATCTCAGGGTCATGTGTGGAAAAACCAAAGGATGTTAACACTAGTAATGCCTCAGACTTTAGTAGAGGCATTATATTTGTGAAATCCTCACATAATAATGAGTCTGTCAAACCCTGCCCGGCTAACTAAATTCATACTCCCAGAAGTAAGGGATCTCATGCTGGTCTAGGTTTCAGAAAAGAGAAAAGTAATCCACTTACTACTCATCAACCTCGAAGGGTCGTAGAGTCAAATAAAACTAACTCTACGAACCAACGAGGAAGACATAGTAGAAGTAAGATATACTTTCCTAAATTAATGAAACAAGAGAATACATGGAAAAAGGGATATCATCCTAGCAGGAGGATGACCAGTAACCCACAAAAGATCAAATGGAGGAAGACCTTTCATACACACACTTACATGCATCATATCAAATGCTTTGAAAGCCACAGAATTGGTCACAAGGCTGCTAATTGTCATTATAATTCCATGCACGAAAGGCCCAAAATCAAGCAGATTTGGGTCCCCAAGGGTACTAACATAGTAGGACCCATGCAAATATGGGTACCAAAATGAAGGTTTAATGTTACCTCAGGAAAGGAGCTCTACGAACACAACCTGGTATCTGGACAGTGGATGGTCAAGGCACATGACTGGGAACAAAGCCCTTCTAACTAAATTCATAGAGAAGGAGGGTCCCTCGGTCATATTTGGAGATAATGGCATTGGCAAAACAAGAGGCTATGGCTCAAAGAAAATGGTGCAAGATCATTCAAGAAAGTGGCCTATGTGGAAGGACTACAGCACAACCTTCTAAGCATTAGCCAACTCTGTGACAAGGGTCATCAAGTAACATTCATCAACAATCAATGTCAAGTTCGAGATCTGAAGACATTTGCAGTAAAGCTAACCGGAACAAGAGAAGGAAATGTCTACACTATAAATCTTGGTCAACTAAGCTCTAACGAGACAATGTGCTTTCTGGCTAAAGCATCTGAAGAAATGAGCTGGCTATGGCATCGAAGGTTATCTCATTTCAACTTCAAAAGCATGACCAAATTAGCTTCAAAAGATCTAATTATGTGCCTACCCAAATTTAACCGTAAAGAAAGGCCTACGCAATGCCCGTCGACTCGGAAATGCAGGACAAAAGCTCATTTAAGAGCAAAACCATCAATTCAAATGACAAGCCTCTGCAATTACTACATATGGATCTTTTTGGACCAATTCCAACGACGAGCCTTGGGGGAAAGAGATACTCACTGGTCGTACTCGACGACTACACCAGATTTACATGGGTATTCTTTCTAACTTTAAAAGATGAAACAAGCCTCCAACTAATCAAGATATTCAAGCTGGTGATGAATGAGAAAGGAGAGAAAATCAAGGCCATAAGAAGTGATCATGGCAGAGAATTTGATTTCTTAGAAATGGATCAGTTCTGCACAGACAATGGGATTAGTCACAACTTCTCAGCTCCACGAACTCCCCAACAAAATGGAGTTGCTGAGAGAAAGAACAGGACATTAATAGAGGCTGAAAGAACTCTACTAGTCATGAAATCATCTACCGGAGTACTTCAAGTGTAAGCGGTCAACACTGCATGTTATACTCAGAACAGATCGCTCATACACTCCACGATTAAAAAGACTCCTTATGAAATTTGGAAAGGAAGAAAGCCAAACGTCAGTTACTTTCATGTGTTCGGTTGTGCATGCTACATACTCAATAATGGAAAGCAGTACTTGACAAAGTTTCAACCAAAATCAGACGAAGGAATCTTTCTTGGATATGCCACAGACAGTAAGGCCTACAAAGTGTTCAACAAGAAGACACTGAGTGTAGAAGTCTCGATTCACATCATCTTTGATGAAACAGACTCAGACAAAATAGTGCTCCAAGACACTGTGACTAGCAGTTTAGACACTACGAACGAGGTCGTCGAGCCCAATACTACGATCGTAGTACCTGATAATGAAATCGTTGAGCAAGAGAATGAGATCGTAGAGAGACATATGCCAGACAATGAATCTTCACATCAAGAAGAAGAAATAGATCTTGAAGATCTGAGACAAGAAGGCATAAGAACGGATGTTCCAATAGGAAGCAGATGGGCAAGAGATCACACTCAAGATCTAATCATTGGAGATCCGAACGCAAGAGTCAAGACAAGAGCTGCTACCCAAAATGAATGCTTCTATCTAAGCTTCCTATCTCAAATAGAACCAAAGAAGATAGAAGATGCTATGGAAGATTCCAGCTGGATAGAGGCCATGCAGGAAGAACTTAATCAGTTTAAGAGAAGCAGAGTTTGGAGATTGGTTCCAAGACCAAAGAACCATCCTGTAATCGGAACCAAATGGGTCTTTAGAAACAAGATGGATGAAGATGGGGTGATAACAAGGAATAAGGCTAGACTAGTAGCCAAGGGATACTCTCAGGAAGAAGGCATTGACTATGACGAGACATTTACACTTGTTGCCAGACTGGAAGCCATCAGAATATTCCTTGCATTTGCTGCTCACATGAAGTTCAAAGTCTTTCAGATGGATGTCAAAAGTGCATTCTTGAATGGTGAAATTCAAGAAGAAGTCTACGTAGAGCAGCCACCAGGTTTCATCGATCCACTTCTTTCTAATTATGTCTTTAGATTAGACAAAGCCTTATATGGTCTCAAACAAGCACCTAGAGCATGGTATGAAACACTGACTAACTTTCTCATTGAAAATGGATTTACTAGAGGTAGAGTAGATACTACATTATTCCTTAGAAAGCATAAAGATAAGGTTCTATTAGTTCAAATCTATGTTGATGACATTATCTTTGGCTCTACTGATGAAAAGTTGTGCAAAAGATTCTCCAAGCTTATGCAGAGAAAATTTGAAATGAGCATGATGGGTGAGCTGAACTTCTTCCTTGGACTGCAAGTAAAGCAGACTGATGAAGGAATTTTCATAAACCAAGCCAAATACATTAAAGACTTGCTCAAGAAGTATTGCATGAAATCAGCCTCTCCCATAAAAACCCCAATTGCTCCTGCTACCAAGCTTGACAAAGATGAAAAAGGTAAAAGTATTGATATAACTCAATACAGAGGTATGATTGGGTCTCTTTTATATCTCACTGCCAGTAGACCAGAAATAATGTTTGCAACATGCATTTGTGCTAGATTTCAGGCATGTCCTAAAGAATCTCATTTAACTGCTGTAAAGAGGATCTTCAGGTACCTCAAGAGTACACCTCACTTGGGGCTTTGGTATCCCAAGGAATCCTCATTTGAGTTAATAGGATACACAGATGCTGATTTTGCAGGCTGCAAAATAGATAGAAAAAGTACCAGTGGCACCTGTCAACTGCTAGGTAACAGACTTGTGTCCTGGTTTAGAAAGAAGAAAAACTCAAGATTCTACTTCAACCGCAGGTTGAATATATCATTCATTGGCGATTCAGCACCTGATCCTATGAATAAAAAATCAGCTAGCAGATTATGGGTTTGAATTCAAATCTATACCTATTCATTGTGACAACACAAGTGCAATTGCTATAACTCATAATCCTGTCATGCATTCTAGGACAAAACATATAGAAATTAGATATCACTTCATTAGGGATCATATACAAAATGGAAATATTTCTTTACAATATATCTCTACTGAAAATCAACTTGCTGATGTTTTTACAAAACCTCTAGATGAGTCCAGATTCAACAAATTGATAAGTGAGCTAGGCATGCTTAACTTGCAAACATGAAATATTATGTTTTAGTTTGTGCTAACCATACAGATTTAGAGGCTGTGTTCGAAATCAAAGACATGATCAAAGGAAGTCCACGATCGTAGAGCCAAAGTACACTAAACTCGACGATTGCTGAACAGACTCAATGATGGATGAACAGACTCGGCGATTTCAAAGACCTTCTCAACGATCGTAGTCCTCCTGGAGAAAACAATAGCTCAGATTCGTTAAGGGCAATTCAGTACAATCCTTCTCTGTCAGATTCGTAGAGCCAAGCAAAATTCGACACCTGTCCCCCTAAGCAAAATAGAGAGAGGGAAGTTACAAGTACGAATTAAAATCATCTTTTTACGTTCAAAAGACCATCTCCCTCTCATCCTCTCTCAAACAGAAACCCTAAATCAGTAGCAAGCTCTGCAAACCTCACTTCCTACAAAGAAATCAATGGCAGCTTCCAGTGTTATTTCTGGCTACAGACTGTGCTTTGTCGAGTTCAAAACTGTTGAACCCCAATTTCACAAGACTCTGTCTCTACTAAAGAAGGCAGGCCTCGAAGAAGCTTTGGGTACGGATACATTGATCTACTCAAAGTTGGTTAAGGAGTTCTACAATAACGGTGTATTTGAGAACAACACCATCACTACAAAAGTCAGAAACGTTGAAATCAAACTGAAGGCTGAGGACTTTAACCTATCCCTAGGTCTCAAGTCAGAAGGGTACTCGTCCATAGAAGGCATTGATTTTCACAAGGGTCTCAAGAAGATGCATCATAAAAAGTCACCTTCTGTTAAAGGATACAAAAAGAAGGAGTTCCCATAAAGGTATGAGTTTCTAGCCGATATTATTGGAAAATGCATATTTTGTAAAAGCTCAGGTCATGACTCTGTAAATGAGGTAGAATTAAAACTCATGACTGCTATATGCTATAAAATACAACTAAACTATGGGGCTATATTACTTGAATGGATTGGGAAATGGCTGAGCAACTCAAAGAAAACCAAGAGCTCACAGAAGATGCTCTACGGACGATTCATCAGCATTATTCTGCAGGCTGCTCTTGGTGACCTAATTGAAGATGATGAAGGAGAGACCATAAATCCAAATCGACGAATGACCCAACAGCTGTTTGAAAATTGGAAAAGAAATCCAGCTAAAAATGTGAAGATGGCATCTGAATCCAGTGGTCGAACTGGTGAGATAAAGGGAACAGGGACTGCAGTAAATATGTCTGTTGTCAAAGAAACTGAGGAAGAAGAAGAAGAAGCCAACCAGGGAGAACCTATTGCGTTAATCAGAAAAAGCAATGGGAAAAGGAAAGCCAAATCAACAGAAGAGCCTCAAGAATCCTCCACCAACAAACCTGTAAAGTCCTCAGATATTGAGACTCTCAGAATTCTAAGAAAAAAGGAACAGCAAGCTGAGGCTGAAGAAGATAGAGCAACCATATCACAGTTACTGAAGATGAGTAAGACCAACCACAAGAGCAAGAAGCCATCAGCCTTTTCGATCGTCGAGTCCTCCGATCGTAGAGAATAGACCAAACAAGGAAGCAGCTGTCTTGGCTAGTTTGAAGGACACAACTGAAGAAAGTCCTGAGGCTATAAAACAGCCTAAAAAGCCAAGGAGGAAACTTGTCAAGAAGTATATTCTTGCCAATAAAGAAGTGCTAAGAAGGGAAGCAAAAGAATTGAATGCTAAAAAGGAACCAGCAAGTGAATGTCAGGAAGTCATGGGTCCTGCTGAGG
Source organism: Panax ginseng (assembly GCA_020205605.1). Taxonomy (NCBI): domain Eukaryota; kingdom Viridiplantae; phylum Streptophyta; class Magnoliopsida; order Apiales; family Araliaceae; genus Panax; species Panax ginseng. The sequence continues at coordinate 49,733,493 of CM035132.1, forward strand.
GGGAGATCCCTAAAGATCTCATAATAGAGGATACACCCATTGAAGGGGAGATGCCTGAAGATCTTCCACCAGAGGATGCTCTAGTTGAGGGGGAGCTATTAACATTTCAACAGAATGATCAAGCTGAGGGGGAGGATTATGACACCTCAGTCGCTGAAAAAGAAGTCCCTAGAGGGGTTAATGAAGAACCAGTGCAAGCACATCCTGAAGCAATTGATATAATGGAATCCTCAACCGAGAGCAAAGAAGAGAATGAAGACGATGAAGTCGAGATCATTGCAGAAGGCATAGATGGATACAGAAGATTCAACTATGAGCAACTATTTGCATATCTTCCTATGATGCCCTTCCACCGGGCTCAAATTTTGAACTCTTGGGATCACATGTTCTGGAGTTTCAAAGAATATCCAGCTATCTCTATACTGGCCAATGGATTCCCAGGGAAACTCAAATTTGCCAAGAAGCTTCTCACCAACAATTCCTCCTCAAAGGACAAACTTGAGGTACTATCTATTCCAACTATTTTCAGAACCAATCATCTGCCATCAGCTTCATTCAATCAATTTTATGAAATCCCACAATGGTTGCAAGTGACTCTTCATCCCCAAAACCAATTTCCAGTTACAGGGTCGCAAAATCCTGTAACTGAGGAACCAAATATGACCAATCTCATAAGACTACCAAATCCCATCATCTCGACGCCATCGACTCTAGCCCTTTGGTGATCAGACACCTCACATCGTAGAGTCACCAAGCTTCACCGTCCAAACCCAGGCCCCTCCTTCAGAAATTCCCTCTTCATCTAGAAATGAATGCTTTAATCTTGAACTTGCTCTCTGCTCACTAAAAGAACAATTCAACAATACACCACCTTCCTCCTCAAAATTTCCCCAACTGGATGAAATTCTTTCAGAATTGTCCACAAAGGCTGATGTATCAGCCATGTCTGCGAAAATGGTCAAGGAACTGGACGAGAGTCTTGAAGATCATACTGCAATGATACAGCTGAGGCTGACATCCATGATCAATGCTGCAAACAACCTTCCAAGCTCCCTAAGCTCTGAAATGTCTAAAACACCCAAAGAGATTATCAAAGAAATGCTACAAAGCATAAAAGACAGGGATGATATTCACTTCCTCGCAGCTAAAAGACATCGGGATACTGTCTTGATTCTACAGAAAACTCAAGAATCTCAGAACCAGTAGATGATACAAAGCATTCAAAATCTTCAGACTGCTGTCAAAGAATTTCAACAATTCTATGTCAGCAGCGGCCAACAAACAGACAACATTCTTTCCATCCTTCAGCAAAGAGAAGCTAGGTCTGAAGCTCTAATCGAAGAAAATAGAGAAGACATTGATCAGACCAAGAGTCAGCTCAACGAGCTTGTCCAAGGAGTTGCTCGCCTCTCCGACGACATTCGAACCCTTGATGCTGACATAAAGGGGGAGAATAAAGACAAAGGAGATCGGGAAGGTCAGGGAGGAAATGGCATAGGTAGAGGACAATTCCAACGATTCCAAACTCAAGGTATGAGGAACCCTCCTGCAAGGCAAATCTATCAGCAGACTCCACGATCAAGCTATCAGACTCAACGATCTGATCAGCAGGAAGTTTTGGTAGCTCAACCTTTAAGGAGTCTAGGACCAACTACTAGCTTGCGTGAAGTGACTGCAACAGGCTTAAGAATGCCAATTGGAGATCCAGCATTCATGAATAGGCACGAACACAATCCAAGATTAAGCCCTAGTGAACTCGAAGATTTAGCCAGGAAGATGAAGCAAGCAGAAAAAGGAGAGCAGAGGAAAAGACAAACCCCCCAAGGAGCAAAAGGCCAAGGAAATAGAGATAAGTTGAATTTCAATTCTTATTGATGTAATTAATCTCAAATGTAACATCTATCTTCATACATCAATAAATTCATGCTTATTCTCTAGATATTTTAGCTGCTCACTGAAATACTAAGTCATGTTTATTTTTTCTGCAACTGCATATAGAATTTAATAATCATGACAACAAATCTCCTTGGTTATGTCAACATCAAATAGGGGGAGATTGTTGGAAGAATGCATATTATGATTTGATGTTTAATGTAAATACTCTTGATTTTGTGTAAAGTCCTTCAAGGAATATATGTACAAGGACTTAGTGTCAGATCAAAATTGTTAGGTTGATCTTAGCCTTTAGTGTTCACTTGTATAGGTAAAAGGAGATCAAATCGTTAGGTTGATCTATGGCTAGAAAGAAATAAATAGGCTAGTAGTCTATCCGGCTGATCAACCAAAATGTAGAAGCTAAGGCAAGATCGTAGTACTGAAGTGATCGTAGTGTATCTGCACTGAGGGCCTCTCAAGGAATCGTAGAATGGTCCAGACGTTTGCCGAGCTAACTCAAAGATCGTAGTGTGCTCTCGAAAACGCAGAATCGACAAGACGAGCAAGTACTGATCGTAGTGTTAAAGGATCGTAGTGTGGAAAGTCCTGAAAGAAATTGCAGTGTTCTATTCGAAGTATGACAAGACTCCACGATATGGATCGTAGAGTGTCATCTCTCTTATGTCAGCAGGATCGAAATCTATCTTCTGTTTGAAGATTCATTCCAACAATTGAGGAATGGATTTTAAACGTTGAAGTTCTCACCAGTCCCAACGGTACAAAAATATCCTTAGTATTGATCAAAAGAAACGTAGTCAAGAAGCTAAGAAAAGGACCATGGGGCAGAGGAAAACACCTTTTCAGGTGTTAGGTGAGAAAGCAGTCTGCCGTGTCGATTGGGCGGCGGCAAGCAAGTCGAAGATATGCAGAAACGTCTCATTCAAAGCTCAGAAATGTCAAACGCATTTAATGCTTCATCAGAGGACTTCAAAGGATAGATTTTAAGGATCTCATATATACAGGATACAGACACATAAGAGAGACAAGCAAGCAAAAACAAAAGCGCACAAGAACACTCAACGCTAAAACTCTACGATCTAAGAAAAAGAAAAAGCTTGCTCAGCTATTCAGTTCTTTCGAATAAGCACTTACTAGCAACTGAATATCATCAATCACAGTCTAAACAACATTCAATCAACTGAAGTAAGAGTTCCAAGTCTGAAGGACTTGAAGAGTTCTAAGTGAACTGTGAGATACCAAGTTGCTGAACTTGAAAAGTTCAAGAGTGAACTAAGAAGTACCTAGATTGTTGGTCTAGAAGGAATCTGTGAGATTCAAGAAGTGTAACCGACATCCTTAGTGGATTTCCTACTCAAGGAGTAGAAGAGTGGACTAGGAGCTTTTAATGCTCTGAACCACTTAAAACTATTGTGTTCATATAACTGTTATAACTGCAATATCTGCTATAACTATCATAACTGCCTTAATCTGATTAACTCAAGATATATAAAAGAAGGTTATTTATATATTCATTCCGCTGTGCATTAATTACTATCACTTAACAAGATTAACAGAAAAAGTTTTAATTATCTATTCAACCCCCCCCCCTTCTAGATATCTATCGTGCCTACTGGGAACTAACATAATTAAGTTTGTATTTGTATTCAGTACCATGTATTTGGCGACCCAAGATGGGTGATGTATACCTATTTTGGGGGCGTCACAAACAACGCCTTCAAGTTCAGTAACCAAAAACTTAATTACTGCAGTGATTGTTGAATACAAGATCAACATCAACTTCGATACTAATACTGAGGTATGTGAGTTTAAAATTTATAAGCATATAGTTACCTATGGTTACTGCGAATTACTATATTGATTACCTTTCTTAAGTTTTTCGAACTTAAAATTGTCACAAAGTTTGAATACTGAATGTTGTGATTGCAAAATGTATTTGAAAACATGTTTTATATTATGGTTACTAAGGTTATATAAATTGGTTACTGTCTAATGTTGTCTTGGTTACTGACTATTTTGTATTAGTTACTGTGTAACATTATACTGTCTAATTTTGTCTTAGGTATTGACTAATGCTGTCTTGGTTACTGCATAATATTACTAATTAATGTTGAATTGTTCTTGACTAATCTTGACTTGGTTCTTGTGTAACATTATATTGATTCTTGACTAATGTTGACTTGCTTCTTTGTGTAACACTATAATGGTTCTTGATTAATCTTTGACTTAGTTCTTGTGTAAAATTATAATCTTGACTTGATTCTTTGTGTAAAATTATTATTTAGTGACTAATCTTTGACTTGGTTCTTGACTAATGTTGACTTGGTTCTTGACTAATGCAAACTTAATTACTGCGGATGATTAATTGGTTCTTTATATTATTGGTTCTTTGAAGCATATTAATGTACACTTCTACTTATGTTTTTTTTATATTAATGGTTACTTGTTAGCTACATTGGTTACATTCTTACAAAGTTTGCCTTTAGTTGGTAACAAACAAATTATCTTTGGTTGTTTTTTTATAAAAATGCAATGGAAAATGTGTTTATCTTGTGGTTACTAAATAAATATGTGTTGATTCTGATCTAAAATGTATTTGGTTCTTGTATAAAGTTGTTATGATTCTTGTATAATGTTATGGTGTTTTATATTGGTTTGTTTTAATATGGTGGTTACTTATTGGCTACATTGGTTACCTGCATACAACCGTTATAATTTAATTGGTAACAAATATCAATATACTGATTATTTCTATTGTAAGATGAATGTACAAATGTGTTTTATGTTCTGGTTACTAACATCATATAGTTTGGTTACTAGCTAACATTGATTTGGTTACTTTACAATAATTATTCTGTTGTTAGACAATGGAGATGATTCCAGTTGTACTTTATTTCAACGGTACATGGGTGATAATAACCAACACACCAAATTTGAAATTCTTAAGCATACTAGTTCCATCAACTTGTTAGATTCGAGAAATGCAAAACATGATATGCGATGCATTACGGATGAACACAAAACCATGACATTGTCAATCAAATTTCAGATTAGAAGCGATATTCCACCGATCAGTATATCAGATGAAGCAACCTTAAGATTCTTTATTAAAGTTAGTAGAAAATCTGATGAGCAAGGTAAATTCACCGTGATTATAGAAACTGAACACAGAAGGGGACGCACAATAATCTTGCATAACTTGACAAATATAGAAGAAACTATAATTCACAATGTATTGCCAATCAGATCAACACAAGGGAATTCAGCACTAGTTCCATTACCAACACACGATTGCCAAATTGGAACGCAATATGTTGATCACCTTACAATGGAAATTATTGAACAATGACGAGACAGACAACATGACAGATCATACACAGAAGAACGATATGATGATGTAATAACATATCCGAATAAATGTGAAGTACAATTACATCAAACCTACAAAGACAAAAAAATCCTATCACAAACTATGAGGTTGCATTCAATCAGGAAAAACAGACAACATAAAGTTCAACGAATAGGTAATAGAGACTTTGTGCTAGTGTGCGTATATGATGAAAATTGCAAATGGAAAATGAGAGCATCAAGTTTTTGAAAAACCAGTATGTTCAAGGTGAGAGAATTCAACGACATTCACACGTGTTCAGTCAATGTATTGCTGGGAGACCACAGACAGGCAAATAGTGAGTTGGTCAGTGAATGCATAATGCACAAATTAACAAATTTAAAAAAAATATACACACCAACCGATATTGTGGAGGACATGATGACAGAATATAATGTGTCTATCTCTTACCAAAAAGCATGGAGATCGAAGGAGAAAGCGTTGGAAAAGGTAAGAAGAAATCCACATGACTACTCAATGATCCCATCATGGTTACACATGCTGAAGAAAACAAATCCAGGTAACAATTAAAAATATTTTATTGGTTTTTCATAATTAGTTGGTTACCCATCTAAATTGATTTGGTTACCCAACTCAACTGATTTGGATACCATTAATCAACTGAATGGTTACCAACTACTAGTGATTTGGATACTGTATACTACTTGTAATTCTAATGATAATGCTCATTTTTCATATCAGGTTCTATCACATCCCTTGAGTTGGAAATAAATGGTCGTTTCAAGTATTTATTCTTTGCCATTGGAGCATCCATTCAAGCATGGAACCATTGCTTTCCAATAATTGTAATCTATGGAATGTTCATACAATCAACTTGCGGGGGGACACTACTGATAGCAAGCACATAAGATCTGACCAAAACATTGTTAGATTTTCTTTTTGCGTGGTTGGCAAGGAAAATGAATTATCTTGGAGATGGTTTTCATAAATTTGAGAATTGCTTGTGGAGTTAGGGAAGGCCAATGCATTGTCTCGAGATAGACATGAAGCCATTATTCAAGGGTGATTTTGTGTTTTTGGACGTCATGCATGGTTCTGCTTGCATACCATGTCTTGAAAAATATAAAAATAGATTTAGAAAGAGAGAGAGAACTTAAACAGGCTTACAATGGGGCTTGTAGAGCTTACACTATTGAATAATTCAACAAACACATGGCTGAACTTGATGCCATTGATCCTCGAATAAGGACATATTTGGAGGAAGAGGTCAAGTTGGAGAAATGCACCAGGCTCCATGGGACTGTAAGAAGATACTCAACAATGACTTCAAACACCACCGAATCTATTAACAACGCAATCAAGATGATCAGAGAACTTCCAGTTGCATCAATGAATGAATGCCTACATTGTCTGGTTCAAATATGGTATTTCGAAAAACAAACAAGCAACCATATCAACATTCACAACACTTTCCACAACAGCTGAGGGAAGGTTGCAATCTAATATACTTAAATCAAAGAAACTTAAGGTAACTAATATAAATTTTAAATTATTGCATCATAATTTGCATTTGCATTTTATGGAAACCTATTTGTTCACTATTGGTTATTGTGTAACATTATCTTTGTTAATGTTGTCTTACATCTTGAATAATGCTATCTTGATTATTTGCATAATATTACTAATTAATGTTGAATTGATTCTTGACTAAATGTTGACTTGTTCTTTAACGTAACATTATAATGGTTCTTGACTAATCTTGACTTGTTTATTGACTAATGGTAACTTGGTTACTATATAATATTATATTGGTTACTAACTAATACTTAATTGCTTACTACATAACATTATAATAGTTCTTGACTAATCTTTGATTTGGTTCTTGTGTATCATTGTATTAGATTCTTAATTGATGCTTGTTTGGTTACTCTGTATAATTATAATGTTATTGTGTTTTGTAATTATAACATTGAGTTGTTTACTTTACTATATTTATTCTGTTTTCAGACACTGAAAATGATTCCAGTTGTATTTTATTCTAACAACACTTAATTTGTGTTGTAGGTTGAGACATCAAACTTAGTGATTTTCACTGTTTACGATGTCGCTAAACAATATATTGTGGACATTGATCAAAAGACATGCACATGCCGTAAATTTCAGTACCATGAGATGCCTTATCCGCACGCTGCTGCTTTTATGAACAAGCGAAATTTGAGCTGTTATGATTTTTTCTCAAAAAATTACTCTAAAACAACTTTAATTAAACACATATTTAAACTTCCATTATGACGTTAGATGACAAAGAAAACTGGGATATACCAGATGAAGTAAGAAACATATGTGTAAAACCATCGAACACAAGAAGACCAGCGGAAAGACCAAAAATAGGGAGGTACAAACACGGGTCTGAAATCAAAATTTAAAACAAATGCAGCAGGTGCCAAGAAAAAAGACACAACAGGAAAACATGCAATAATCCACCTGTTTTAAGACCAAAAAGGGTTTGATATAGTGCAATTACATTTAGAGTGTAAATACATGAATATATAATTGTTTACTATGAGTAACCATTATCCATATGGTTGGTAACATTTTTTATTGTGTACAGTAAACAAAATTGTTATTGATTAATATTTTGATTTCTAATTTCATTATGAGTTTCCAATATAAAGCACACATATATATACATTGTACAATTGTTAAATATTCTAAAATATTTTTATGTAAATTTGTTTACCACCTAAAATAAAATGGTTACTACTTCATTAATGTTTAATTACTATCAACTAGATAACTATGTAATTTAAAAGTATCCATCAGCTAGATAAATGAGAACCCACACATGTACACTATGCACTTGACTATAAATCAGACACATACATTTAACACTTTTTAACATTCGTGATACAAACTTATAACTGTTTGGTTACCAACAAAAACAAAAATTGTTAACATATATGTAGGTTTGGATATTTACCTAACATTTCAACTTAGATAGCTGATATATACTGATTTTAACAAATTTTATGTCAATTTGTTCACTAATAAGTAATAAAATGGTTACCTATATAATAAAAATAATGGTAACTAGAACAAAACAAGAATCCATCTTAGGAAATCATGTATAATAAACAATTACATATTAACCTAAAAAAAAACTAAAATCCCTCATTGATTGTACAATAATAGTAGTCAAAAACCATTAAATAACAGTAAAACAAATATAATAAATAAGTAACCAAATAGTTACATAATAGTAACCATAACATGTTTTAATGGTAACAAAACATAAAACAACACATATATCCGACATCACATAATGAAAGTGATATTGTTTGTTTAAGCAACCCAAGTATACTCTCGACATGTACATTTCACAATTGATATATGTCACACGAAACAAGCTTGTAACTCTCTGGTTACTATCAAAACAATAGTTGGTTACCTTTTTATACATATTTGGTTACCAACTGTACATCTCTCAATAATGTAGCAAACCTGACTTAAAAAAGAAACAATTACCAACCAACAAACAATGTTACTTTCATTCTTTACTAAAATTCTCAAATATGTAATCCCATCTACATAAGATCCAATAAACAACACAAACTCATAACCCATACAAAAAATGTTGTGTATATCCCCCCAAAAAAAAAAAAATAAAATACAAAACATTCATAAATACAAAACAACGAGATCCGAACTAATCAAAATCACAAACAAATCTTCACGAAATTCTCTATCAGGTCTCATATCCCTCCAACTATTTGTTCCTTGCATGCATATATATAGGTTTGTTCATAACTTCTTCCGATCTTTCATGATGATGGGAATGGAATAGTAATTTCATCAAATTTCTGATAAATGACATGCTCAGCGAAACATATCGTGAACATCCCGCAATCACTACACAAACAGACAAAAGATAACAAAAATCAAAACTAAAATCAACCTATATGTAATAATTAAAAAAATGTAAACAATGTAACCCTTACCCCTCGATTTGTTCAGGAATCGCCTCTGCAAATTCCAACTCAATTATATCATCTTCCTCCTTGTTGCGATACGGTTCACTGCTAAAGTCAATGTCAGACCTATCCCTCCAAAAACCACTCTTGCGCAATAAAGTGGGAAGAATGAATATGTATGGTTCACAAACATCCATAATTTTTGTTTGCATTGATTTCTTTTTTGGCCGCAAAGGATTATAAACAATTAGACGTCTACGATGCACATCAAATGTCAACAAAAACCAATGTTCCGGTGATGACATATGAATGGGGAACAACACGTAGTCAACATTTCTCCATGGTGTGTTGACATCCATAAATAGCCCATGGATGTATTCAGCAACATCATCCTCCCCAGACAAAACACTCTTATCTGTATTTTTACTTGTATACTCCTCGAAAAGAGCAGTCATCTTGTTATGAAACCAACAATCCGTAGTCGTTGCCCTTATATGAACAACATCCGGAATGTACGGCCAATTCTGAAAATAATATAATGCAACATTGATGTGCTGAACCAGAAAAAAAACATATAATATTACACAGTTGTTAAAAAATGTAAGTATGTAATGAATGTAACCAACTTTGTTAACACTAGTTACTACCCCAACTAAAAAATGTAACCATATCTAGAAAAACATAATTTTTTAAAAAAGGAACTCGCATCGTTGTCTAACCATTGTCCAGGAGTCTTTAATTTGTAGAACCACATTTTTGATGATATTGGGACAGACCCAAATACAAAAGCAGGTTCAATATTATCGTTTCTTCGAGAATTTGTCGATCCTTCAATATAAAAGCATATTAGTATACACATTAACATTAACAATTCTGGTATTAGTATACACTACCCAAAATCGGACTTGAGCGATCGATAATTAACATCTTAATCAACAACTTAATTATAAGCGATAACTTACAGTAACCAACAAATATTAATATAATAACCATAATCAAATAGTAACCAATACATAACAAAAACAGTAACCAAAATATAAAATAATAGTAACCATAAAATAATTTAATAGCAACCAAAACAACAACATCATCTACTCAATAATAATTTTAAACAACATGAATGTACTAAACAAATACCTAGTAATCAATCAAAATATAATATAAAGTAACAAACACTTTACTTCAATGGAATATTAACATAAAACAAATATTACATGATAGTAACCAAAATATAATATATTAGTAACCAAAACATAATATGACAGTAAATAAAATAGAAATATAATGTAATCAAAAACAATTTAACCAACATGCATATACCTAACAATTACATAGTAACCAAGATATAATATGATAGTAACCAAAAAACTATTTTGAGAAAACAAAAATGGTATCCAACTCATAATATAACAGTAACCATAACATGATAAAGCAGTAACCAAAACATAAAATAATAGTAACCATAACATTTATTTAATATTAACCATATGTTTCTACAAAGAAAACAAATTTATTTGTTTAATAAAAAAACTATAGCATTCTTAACAATAAAAAACAAACCTTTTCCTGTTGTTTAGATCAATTTTAAACCATTGTTCAAACAATGCCTCTTCAAACTTTGATGGCATATCCATGCATACTTTCGGGAATGCAGAAAGACATGCAAGTATTTGACTAGCACCCACGGAAGTAGACGATGAACCGGTGATCAAGCGTTGATGTATATGGAGCCTTAAAATGGCACTCTTTGCATGTTCACGGACGGGTCTACCAACGGCTTTATGGACACTTTTCTCCAACTCATCACATTGAACTATGTCACCGTGTGGTTAAAACCATCGATCGAGGCGGACTTGCTTTACACCTCACATTTATTCCCCTGTTTATATTGACATAAAGGGTAACAAATACAATTATATTTTCAACATAAACACATGCAGTTAACAACTATATGCAATAAAAAATTGAATGAACAATAATCGACATATTAAAGTGAACATATCATAATAGTAACCAAAACAAAATAAATTGCATCTCAAATTATAATATAATAGTAACCAACACACAATGTAATAGTAACCAACCAATATTATAATAGTAAACATAATATATATAATAGTAACCATATCACAATATATATAATAATAGTAACTAGAACCCGATAGCATGTAAAAAAAATGTAAAAAAAGATGGCATGTCATTATAACACTAACCTCAGTAGCAACATACACAACAATCTCTGTCATAGTGCATTAGCTTAATATGTCAAACGATGACATGTCATTATTCTTGCCAATCTGTGTAAAATAAAAAACAACCAATTAATCATTTAAAAAAAAGACATATAACACAACAAAACAAACAAATATGGCTAACCTTGACATTTTTTGCATCATCATTAATTTTTATTTCATGATGTTTTTCAACCACAACATCACGTTCAACTTCATTACCAATCTCAATTTCATTCCCATCCTTCTTCTCAACAAAATTCAACACATCGTCACCATCGTTATTCTTATTTAGTTTTGAACCATCATTAACATCCTCATCAACATGGGGGTCTTCACACTCTTTAACAACTTCATCATCTTTAACAACTTCATCAACCATAACAACATCTTCACACTTTTTAACGACTTCAGTTTCAAACTCAGCATTCTTCTCATCGGCTTTCAACCCATCATCACCAACCTCATCATCATCATTATTATTACCTTTAAAAACATCATCATCATCATCAACAACAACAACATCAGCTTCATCAGCTACATCATCTTCATCATCATCATCATCACCGCCATCATCATCATCAGAATCATCATCAGAATCACCATCAACTTAATTATCCCCAACATCTTTGATCCGCGTAACTCATCTCTAATAATGGACCTAAAGTCCTATATAACGAATATATAAAACATGCGTATCATCCTTAATATCGACCTGATTTTACAATGTCTTTCTTAATTTGGACACTTTCTTCTCCAACTTCTAACCGTGCATCAATTGCATCTTTAATTTCGATATATATCAAATCCAATGTTGTCACCCTTCACTTTTTTTTCAACCTTCTTATCGACATCCTTCCCATTGAAAAATTAAAAGCCCGCCCAAATCAATAGATCCTTCTCCTCGGGACTTAGGAATCAAACTTTTTATCCTCAATGAAAAACATTAAGTACATTTAGTATAACATCGAACAAACATTGTACAAATCTGATAAAAAAAAGTAGTAAATAAAGAATCATGAAACATAATTAGTATCCAAATACATATATATGGTAACCAAATGTATATAAATCAATAACAAATCAATGAATAAAGGTAGCGATATTTGTATAATAGGGTAACCAACAAAATTGTTATTAGCAACATGAGGGTAATTTAATTAGTAACCAAATGCGTTTATTCAGGTAACCAAATACATTGTTATTATTAACATACACATAAATAATCAGTAACCAAATGAGTATATAAAGGTAACTAGCTACTTTGTTAACAGTAAACTTCACAAAATATAATCAGTAACTAAATATATAACTAAAGGTAACCAATTATACTCTTAGTAGTAAACTGCATACTTGTCCTGAACAAAATACTAAATTATTCAACTTGTCATTCGTAGGGGGCTTCACTAGCTCCTTCCATCTAAATAAACGGACATCCAACGGATGCTCATCATTGCATATGCTCCGAGTTTGAATGTCGGAAAGGTTTTAAACATAAACACTTGGAATACATAAGGTAGCCCATTCAACTTGTACAATTTTGTATAATGATCCTTGTAGAAATTATATATTGACCCACCATTCCTTCCTTTCTTCAAATGTCCCTTCAAGGCATTGGAAAAAGAGTACTTTGTCATCTCGAACGCGACTTTCCCCCAAGGAAAACTACTAACATCACCATAATATAAAAATTAACCATTGCCCCATCCACATAATTTTCAGAAACTGTGGATAAAATGAAATTAAACACCAAAAAAATCAATGACATCTTAATAGCCTCATCATCGTCATCAAAAACTGCCTTCCGATAAACCCTACCTATACTATTACGCGTCACAGCTTCATCCCCAAAAAAATTTTCAATAAGCATATTCTCCATACCTTTATACGCAATTATATCATCCTCACTCTGCCATCTCAACCCAGAAATTAGACAGAACTCAGGCAAACCAAATCTGACCCTTTTATCCCCAAACAAAAATCACATTTCACCATCATCACTCTGGTGAACCTCCCTTACAAGAGCATGGTGAATAATCTGGGAATACATTTGGTGCTGAACACCAAACTCCAGAAAATTCCCAAAATATGTTGCCTTAAACTTCTCCAATTGACTTTCGTTCAGTTTCTTGGCAATAATGCTGGGGACTTCCACGTCGCACCAATATATAACTTTTCTAGTAAATTTTTTGTTGCATCCCTCATAATACATATCCCATAACTGCAAATAAATAAAATCAGATTTGCACAATTATTAGTAACCAATATAAAACATTGTTTATACCATAAACAGTTACATAGTAACCAACAAATAATATCATACTAGCAAAAACATAATATAACAATTACACAGTAGCCAAAACAGACTATAAAAAGTTTCCAACATCCCACATTGACTGTACAAAAATAGTTACCAAATAGTAACCAAAATATTAACCAAACAGTTATATTATATAATCTAATGCTAACCAAACAGTTATATTATATAACAGTAACCATAACATAATAAAGTATTAACCAAACAGTTATATTATATAATCTAATGCTAACCAAAATATTAACAAGATGTAGTACATATCAGTTTATATAGTAACCAAACAGTTATATCATAGTAACCGAACAGTTATATCATAGTAACCAAAACATGTTTTCATGATAACCGAAACATGATCAACATTTAGACCAAATCCATTTCAGCCAACAAATGTATACTACACAAATACATGGTAACCAAAACAACAAAAAAAAGTAACCAAAATACCAAATTAAGGGAACAATAATAGATTCCAAATCATAAGCAAACATTAAAAACAAACATACTAAACAAGTAACCAAATAGTTATATGATAGTAACCAACATATTTTTCCATGGTAACCAATACATAAACAAACATATAAATCAACCACATTTTAGTCAACCATGTATACTAAAGCAAATATATGGTAACCATAACAACAACAAACAGTAACCAAAGTCCCAACTCTAGGGAACAAAAATGGTATCAAAATCATAATCTTACATTAACCAAAAACATACTCAACAAGTAACCAAATATACTAAATCGATTGAAAACAAATGGTATCCAAATCAAAATCTAACAGTAACCGAACAATTATATGATAGTAACCAAAACATCTTTTAATGGTAACCATAACAGAATAAAAAAGTAACCAAATATACCTAATCGATTGAACACAAGTGGTATCCAAATCAAAATCTAACAGTAACCAAAAACATAATAACTAAGAAACCAAACATTTATATGATCGTAAAATAACAAAATTTAAATTAACAAACCTTTAAAATTCTTTCTGTTGGAATTATATTCTAGCTAAGCACTTGTCCTTTTGACTTAATGAAATTTATCTAGGCACACTTAGAAGGGGGGGGAGGGGGGGGAGGGGGGGTTGAATAAGTGTGGGAACAATCTATGATCAATTTTTAAACTTTAAATTAAACTGTTAATTTTAGACTACTATAATGATGAAATCAGCTTACTGAATTAATATAGCCTATTGAATTGACTGATTATTTTAAGAAAATATCCTGATGAATTTATAACTTAAATAAAATACTTGGTGTTAAAGAATTATCTTAATATAATGCAAGTATTCAAATTTTAATTATTAAGATAATTAAATAGCTTATGTGATTTTAAAGTAAAGCAAATAATAAATCAACACCAAGATTTTTTACACGGTTCAGCTATTACCCTCTATAATAATAGCCTAGTCCACGTCCAATACCAACTAGTATTGGAGACTCACTTTATTTATTTCTTTATAAATAAACACAGATTACAAGACAGATTCTTACAAAAATTAATTAACAATTAATTTCTCTTGAGCACTCTTGCTCCTTGTGCACTATATGCACTCTTGAAGCACCTTTGCTTCCTTGAACTTTTGTTTGCAAGATTTTCTCTAATCCACTAGGATTAACACCTTTAGACTACACTTAGTTTAAACAAAAAATTCAATACAAATATAGAGGTCTATGATCAATGCAAGAATAATCAATTTAACAATTAAAGGCTCAACTGTATGCAATGATCAATTAGCACAAAAAGATAAACAATTAAATCTTACCAAATACCAGCTCAAAGAATATTAGAAATTTAATTGCTTAGCTGCTCAAAGGTTGCACTGATTAAATCAAATTGCTCGTAAATAACAGTAATTAGTGCAAGAAATAATTTCGTGAGTTATCTATTTCTGAATAAGAAACACCATTTATATAGCCCTTACTCAAGTTACCGTTAATTCCAAATAAATTTGTTCCAATAGTCCACAAAATAATCGGCTTGATAATATGGAGATACCCCACAACGGTAAAGAATTCCACAACAATAAAGGTGAACGTTTAATTGATAATTATCCAAGTAACAGAATCAATCCCCCTTTTTTTAGTGTTTTACTGTTGAAGTATTTTCATAAACAACTTTTTGACTTTTATCTCTCCGTATAAAAAGTGGCGTGTAATAGTAGTGTGAACCATTACTTATCTTTTTCCAAGAAACAAGATCTTTAAATTTCCAAAGTAATCATAATTACTTCTCCTTGAAACTCTCACATACAACTTATCACAATAGATGGTTAGCTAGCATTTATATGTGAAATACTCATATTATAACCAGATATCTAATATTTATGCATGTAAAATAATTACTCCTTGAAGACCGCACATGCAACAAATCATAAGGATATATAGCTTCCATCTTTTAAGCTTTCTAGGCAAAATGCATATCCACGTGTAGAAGTATTTTAAAATGTCCAAGAGATATCAATTAACCACTTTTTCAACCATGCACACATATCACAATGCTATCCTCCTTTTTAGCTTCTAGGCATACGGATTAATGCATGTGATACATATATTAAGTGATCTACACATGTAATACAGATATCAAATAAATATTACTTCCTTTTCTGTACATGATGATATTTTAATCTGATCTCTTTTTATTTTTAGAAAAACCTTTTTCATTTAAGACATATAACAAAATGCAAACAATATGTCCTAGAGCCTTTAAATGAAAAATCAATTATTATGCAATTGACCTTACAGTTGGTTTTCCTAGTAAAAAAAAATTCCTTCAAACTCTTGAATATCCAATCAAAGCTCCTTATCACCAAAATACCTGAAATGCCATAAAATAATTTAGTATATAAACATTTCATCATCAAAACATAAGGATGGAATATGACAAAGTCAACACTTAACTACATGGACATCAAAATCAGAATCTTAATGAACTTCAGAATGCTTGATATCACTATGAATCACCAACCTATCCTCACGCATACTCGATTTACGACTGCATTCTCCCCTTCCCTTCCTCTCCACAACAAACTTCTTGAGCCCTTTACGTAATCATCCTACGCAGATTCTCTTCCTCTTCCGTACTTCTTCCTTGTATCAGCTATTCTACACAAATCGAACGAACAGAATAGAACAACTAATCGAACGAACAGAACAACGAAAATGGTGACCAACTAACAGAAGTTGTCTGTGCTGACAGAGTAACAACAACAACAATACAACTAGACGAAAATGGCGATTACGATAACTAACAACGATAACAAGTAACAACACTCAGACACGATCAACAAAGAATAACACGAACAAAGAGAGAAGAAAAGGAAGAACACGAACAGAGAGAGAAGAAAGGGTTTCAGCATGCAAACAAGGGTTTAAAACCGAAAAGTCGTAATGGCAGTTATCACGTCTTTCAAAATAAAACAATCCATTTTAAGTTGGATACTAATTTGTCATGTCAGCCATTAATATTAATCCCTTAAATTAATATTGTAAATAAAAATAAAAAAGTATAATATTTTTATAATTATTTTATAGAGGTATGATTTTTGTAATTATTTTTAAAAATGTACTAATATATGTAATTTATCCTTAGTTTAAAGACCCAAATTAATGTAATACATACTTATTATAATCCACATAAATTAAATACAATTTGACCCAAACTGCCAAACATAAGAAAAACCCAATTTTACTAAGTTAATTTATTCCTCACTTATTAATACTTATTAGCCCAAATTAATTAAATAACAAGTTTGACTCAAATAAAATATAAAGTCCAAACAATATGTTTTAAAAATATAATTTTTTTTGGGTATTACAATTATAATTATAATGTCAAATCTATTAAGACATTTTATAATCCCCAGATTAGGCCTGACAAAATATGGTTATTGGTTGATTTTGGTTTTTAAAATATGGTTATGGTTTCATTTAAGAACTAAAATCATATTAACCATTTTTAATATGGGTTGTGTAGGTTGAAACTATATGGTTATGGTTCAAAACCATATTAACCATATTAACCATTTTAAGATGTTTTGACTTTTAAATATAACTTTTGAAAAATAAAATTGTGGCCGTCATAATTAAATTAATTAAGTAATAATATGATATAAAAATTATTAATATAAATAATAAAATACTAAAAAACTATACTAAAAACAGGTATGATTGAATTTTTTTAAAAAATAATAATTACAAAATCGTACAACATACGTAAAGGAATAAATTTTAATCAAAACGTCTTATTTGATTAGATTAAATTTTAATCAATTTACTAAAAATAAGTAGGGCTTAATTTACTAAAAATTATAAATTGATTTTGATTACGTATATTAAGTAATCAAAATTGAGAAATCAAATTGATTTTTTAATTATTAATAATTTACCAACTTGTTTTTAGTAAATTGAGAAAAAAAAATACAATTTGATTTTGATTACGTATATTATAAATTGATTAATCTACTTGGAATAAATTGATTTTTGAAATTTTCAAAACGTACATTAATCTAATTAATTTTAAGTTTTAAAATTTCTCAAATTTCAAAATATCAAATAAGACTTTTTAATGAAAAAGGAAAATATTACTTTATTATTTTTTAAAAAAAATCAGCCTTACTTGTTTTTAGTAAATTTGATTGAGTCCTACTACGTAAATTACAGCATATGTAAAGCCTTAGATCGTCGAATTTAAAATTCTGAACAGTGAAATTAGAAAAATTAAATGACGATTTGATGATAGTAACAAATTAAAACTCATACATAGACAATACCTCACTTGTTCAGAGCTATGGGTTGAAAAATGGAATGGAATATGGGTTAAAAAATGATTAATCGGTTAACTAACTATATTTGTTTTAAAAAATATGGGTCCAAACTTTAACCAACCTGAATAAATAAAAATGGTTAACCAACTCATTTGGTTCCAGTTAATATGGTTTAACTAACTATATTGCCAGTCTACCCGAGACTAATAGTTTCAAGTCTAAATTTAAAAATAAATAAGACATTTGAGATTAATAGTTTTATCCAAACTATAATTCTTGCAAACAAACAAAGCCTAAAAGTAAAAGGAAAACAATTAAACATTCTGTAATGCAATTCGTGCAGCTTCTCTTTCTCTCTCCCGCTGCAGCTCTAATTTGGGCTTCGATTCTGGCCTTCTCTCTGTAAACAAGATTACAGATAGTTCAACAATTTTTCATAGGAATGGAATTCCGAATGAAGCAATAGTGGCTTCAAACGAGGACCAAGTAAACTACGTTACCTAAATAGTATGATATGATGGATCAAATAAACTACATTACTTTAAACTAGCATCACGATGAAGCGTCATCCCAGTACAAGAAAAAATTACAGTATTTATCCAATATTATTTAATATCTTTGACAAACTCTTAGGGTCATTGTAGAATAAATCAATGAAATCATAGAATCCATCTCTATTATTTGATAAACATATTTACTTTCTCTCTCTAAACTCATAAATCTAGAATGAATCAATGAAATAGTAGAACATATCTCTATTATTTGACACCCGTAGTTTAATACTGTTAAGCCTAAAAAAATAAAACAAAAATTAAATTTGGCCAATATGACGTCGTTTCGCAATTGGTCAGTCATACTTAGCGTTCACAATTTAATATTACGGACCACACTTATTTAAAAACGACGTCGTTTCCCAATTGATCATTCATACTTAACTTCGCAGTTTAATACTACGAACGGGAGACTTTTACAAGAATAGTATTTTAGACATTTGTACCGTCTGCAGTATTAAAATGCAGAATACTAAAAACTAAACTGCAGACGGAAGCTATATCAATCGTTCAATATTCAGATGGATGTTTAAAATCTGTTCTAAGAATAACCTTAATTTGACAAGGTTATATAAAAGCGATATTTTTATAATTATTGTAGCAACACTTGATACAATAAGCGATACCTTTTACTATGTCAACATATAATTTTTAGATTAGGATCCTCTTCATTACATATTTATTCTCCAATTTTTCTGTATACACATTCAACTTATGTCAGCTGATTATGTTGATGAATTTTATTCCGTTGCTAAAATATAACGTGTCGCTGAATATATATTGAGAGAAATTATAAGATAAATGTAATATAGCTGATCCTAAGCCATATTATTTGTTCTAGTAATACTAGTGGTCTAAATGTACAACTACAAATTGTTTCAAATTAATGAATTATGAATTTCAATTTATCATAATATCAATTGCTAGCTTCCGTATATTATAAATTTTGCAATAAACTTCAAAGTTTGAACAGAAAAGGCATATGAACTTGCCTCTTCTACCAGTTTTTCATTCCACTAAACTTTGTCCTATTACTATTATCATTTCATGATTGTATTGTATGGCTCCCATCTTCAAAACGTGTTTGATGGATCCAAAATGTTTACGTAGCTAGAATGAAGTGTTAGCCACAAATTTAAGCTACCCCCCCCCCCCCCCCCCACCCCCATGTGTAATAATTGCTTCACATTTACTTCTATTACATTTCCATAATACTCCTGTTGTTCCATAAAAATATTCTCATTTATAAATATTTTTTTCCTCTAAATGACTTTATTTTTTAAATTAATAATATAAAATGACACCATATATTTAAGTTTACAATCATAAATTAATGTCATATTATATCACTAGCAACTTATCTTTTTTAACTGTATACATGAAATAAAAATAATTTTTTAATATTTACAAATATTGTAAATGCGATTCTTTTTGTGTCATGGAAGTAGTAACATCTTAGAAGCAGATTCTTTTTAAAAATTATACATTAAAACTTAAATTTTGACACATGTCCTTTTATTTAATTTTAGAATATTAATTAGTGCAAAGTAAGAGACTAGGTGTTAAAATTTAAGTGGAGGGACACAAGAGAATAAAAAATTTGAGAACAGATGATCTGCTCTCATAACATACAGGTAGCTAGTAATTAGTAAGTGAGAAATATAATTAACTCCTCAACAATATCTGATTTTATTGTAACCTCAGTTAAATATAGTAGTATCCATCACATGTGTTTATGATATGTATGTATATAAATATCTTTCTTGAAAATGTTAAAAAAAAAGAAAAAGAAAAAAGTAGTGAACTTTGAACCCTTTGAATAGGGCTATAATTTAAGGTCTTTAAAATATCTCGTAGCCCGATAAATCCACCGACGTCGAGCTCCAATTATCGTTGACCAAATTAGTAGAAATTTTCAGTTGATCTTCGTGTGAAAATGATCCAAATTCTTGCATTTGCACTATTGGTTGCCATGCAAAATTTGTAGCATCCATATTCCATGGCAATTCTTCTGGTAAATCAAAATTATTTGGATTTTGCATTGCAAAATCTTGAAAATTATCTTCCCCAATCTCCACTTGACAAAGCTCTTTATTTAATTGAGCTTTGTCGAGTAAATCAAATGAATTTTCACATTCCATCACAAAATTTTCTAGTTGAATTTCGGAGTTTTGTACCGAAAAGTCATACGAGGCGCAACTAGCTCCACTGGAAGTATCTTGATCGCCAACAACATTATTTTCGGAACCTGAATTTTGATTCAAGTAGTTGGCGTAAACCGCGGCTAGGTCAATATCTAACGACCCCTCGGGCATACTGTGTGACACAGTGGCCGAGTCGGTACTAGACGGACCAGGGCTGAGCGGGTTACGAGCATAACTCTTGTCCTCTCTGTCTTGTCGAACTGACGACTTATATCGTCTATTTTTGCGACAACCGCCGCCGATCGGAACATTCCGTAAGGAGCCGCCTTTGGTCCAGTACCTTCTGCAGCCTTTACAAAAGTACCTAGGCTGTGACAAGCTGTAATTATTGTAGTAGCAAAATTTGGTGTTGGGAGAGGCACATCTAGGGCAATTTGGTGCAATTTCAACATGGTTCCACTTATTCCATCTTCTCTCCATTGACATTGGCATTGGAGGACATTGTAACATTTGGTAGTCACTAGTTGTGAACATGATTTAATTTTGGAACGAGAAAGTGTGAGAGGAGAGAGAGTAGTTGGGGTTATGAAAGAGGGAGGTAAGGAGGTATATATATAGAGAGAGAGATAGATGTGTAGTATGAGATAGTTGGGGTTGGGGTGGGGGGTGGGCGGTGGGCGGTGGGGGTGGGGAGTATTGCACTCCTGTTCCATTTTTCATATGTCATGGATTATTGACAAATGTATTTATTTATTTATAGTTATATTTGTGAATAAAATAAATATTATCAGACATCAATACATATTACAGGACGGATATGAAAGAGAAAATGGAACAAGAAAGATATGGAAATCAATATTTCCCTTTTTCGGCAAAACAAAAAAATTTTATTTTTGAGAAGATACCAACATTCAAAAGATTTGGAGTTTTATAATATGTTCCATATAATTCTGAAAATAAAAGAAATAGAACCGCATCTTAAAAGAAAAAATAAATCTGCAATCAAATTATATTTGCCTTTTGCCAAAAAAATTTTTTTTGTTATATTCTACATCTTATTTGATGTTGCATCCTATGTATTGTTTTTAATGTGATTTTTATTTAGTTACAAAATAATTATAAATAAATAAATAAAAAGGCATAAATGTGAATTAATACCCTGAACTTTTTATATTTTTTTCACTCGGGGGATTGTCTTCTCAATTGTTTCAATTAGGGGATTAAGCTTTTAATTTTTTCTGATTACTTCTAATTCACATCAGAAATTGATAACATGACATCGATATGCGACTAAAAAATACTTATGTGTAATATTGAGTCTCATTTTAACATTTATTTCATTAATATTTTATACCAAAAAAAGATAAATATGAGATCATTAATAATCAATATAATGATAAATATTTTAAAATGTATAAATGTACTTCTAATTAAAATCTTGTTATTTCATAAACATCAATAATCAATATAATGACAATTTTATCCTTTTTAGTATAAAAAATTAAGCTTAAATATAGATTAATACCCTGAACTTTAAGTTTAATATTTCAAAATCATCAATAATCAATATAGTTAATTTTTTATACCAAAAGGGTAAATTTGTCATTAAATTTAGTTTTCAAAATTAATAATGGTCTAATATTTATTCTTTATGGTACAAAAATTTTTTTGAATAAATATTAAAATGAGACTCAATATTATACATAATTATTTTTTTGGTCAAGTGTCACTGTCGTGTCATTAATTTTCTGTCACAACACTATCAATTACACATGATCAAAAAAAATTAAATATTTAATCCCCTAATTAAAAAAATTAACAAAACAATCTCCAAAATAAAATAAAAATAAAAATTCAAGATATTAATTCATATATAAAAGCCAAATACTAAAAAGTATCTGACAATAATGTGAAACAATAAATGATAAATAATGTGACAACAGAATAAAATTCGGGATATGGGATTGGTTGGGTTAGATACAGTAGAGTGGAGATCGTGGGCGGTCGCGGAGCCGTTATGAGCAAGGAAGGGTGTGAATGTGAAATGGCTATTCGTCTACTGGAGTATTAATCTACAGTTTCATAGGCGGATTAAACGTGTGTCTCATGTGGTTTTTCCTCCTCCGTTTATTTGATCGTGATTGACGTGTCCAAGTCAAACGCCCGCTCAACCTCACTACTATTTCTAACTTCTAAACTTCTCAAATTGGTGGGTGGCTAAACTTGTTCAAAGTACCCATCCTTCTTAGAACTTGCATTATTCAGTGTGCCAAGAAAAAAATTGAGTTTAAATTATACCTACATAAAATTTTTTATATTATATAAATAAAAAAATTAATGGGATCAAATTACTAAATTTTACCAAAAAAATTTATTACATTATATATATATATATATATATATATATATATATATATATATATAAAAAAATTCAATGGAGTCAATTGACCCTACAACAATACACGTGACTTCGCCCCTGATTATACATGGATATGATTAGAATAAAATTATCGCAAGGCATTAGAATTAAAATATAATATTGGTATAACAAATGTAACAAAAAAATTATATAATTTCATAATAGTATATGTTGTCTAACTAGATCCAATATATATACGGGGTTATTATTGGATTCAGATCTCATTTTTTTAATGTTCTAATCTATTATAATACAATGTATCCTAATTTATGGGAAGGGGATAACTTATTATTTTCAATCTTCATCCTGCGCTGCATTTTTGTCTAAACATGTACTTACTCCGTTTCAAATTATAAAATTATTATTGACTTTTGAAAATTTATTTGATATATTCTAAAACTCAAAATTGAGTTAATTTATTTAAAATGAAGTAATAAATACTATTATTAATAATACTTTTTAGATAGTTTACGATATTCATCATTGTATTGTTTAAAATTAAAATATAATTTTAAATTTAAAAATATTTTAAATTGATTTCAAAAAAACAACAATAATAATCTAATATTCTGAAATATATAGAGGGGTGTTTCATTAATCATTAATTACGTGTCTAATTATCTTCTTAATGTTAGTGTTTTTACTAAGCACTAACAATAATCTAATATTCTGAAATCTGTTAAAGGTTTCAAATTTTTGGTCTTAAATGATGTATAATCATAATATTAATTGAATACTAAGATTTTATGTGATTGACTGTGACATAAATTATCATTAAAATATTTAATATCATACTCATTTGAGATCAAAAATTTATCACTAACATTACTCTTATATTAATGCTAGCTTCTTTTTGTTGAGTATCTCTCTAATACCTTAAAGGATTAAGGGAGCACTATTTCCACATATATTTTTAATATTTTTATATAATTCTTTCTCACATGAACGTGAGACCCATGTATACTAATGTGAGAAAGAACTATGTGGAAATATTAAAAATATATGTAAAAATATCAATTCCCTAAAGAACAATGATATATATTGTGAATGTTTATATTGATTTTTTGATTGTCATTTATGCGGAAAAGTCTTAATGATAATTTTTTGGAGAGATGTGCAATAAATGAGGCACTTATAATTTTTATCAATCTCATATATTAACAAATTTCGTAATTGTTATTCAGCATAATTTATCGTAATACGGGAGTGATAAAATTAGATACAAATCTGACCTAAACTGAATCCGAATTGGCAAAACAAGAATATATCTCCACTTAATTCTGTGCAACTTGAAATGCGAAATCTGTAGTACTCCTGTATGGGAATGAAAGAAAGAGAATAAAATGGGGATATATTAGGAGTAAATTAACACATGCATGCACCATGCATATTTCACTCATAGGGATCAACAAAGAATTAATTAGGAAGGGAAGGTTTTTGGATTATTAATGCATGGGTTACGTTGCAGGCATGTGGCATGCACGTTCTCACTGGGTTTACGTTGCCTCTTTTCATTCCTCAATTTTTCCAATTTCAAATCTAATTTCATTAAATTAATCTTGTGGATTTTATAAGCATATATCTTTTAATGTTTGGGGATAAATTATTTCAGGATATTTAATAGGAGTAACTTTAGCCCCCCATTATATTTGGCTTCTGATTGGGTGTTTCACAAGTCATTCTCCACAAGCTTCATCCTTTTCAAAGTCGGTTTCTTTCATTTAATATCATTAATTTTATAGTCAAACCTCCGACCTATATATATATATATATATATATATATATACATACTCCCTCCGACATTTAATATAAGTCATTTTAAAATTGTGTATAATAATATAAATAGTAATTAAAATATTCGTCCGCATTCGTATTAAAAAAATGAATATATTCGTATTCAATTTAAAAATATCTGTAAATAAACGAATACGAATACGGATATAGACATATTCGTATTCGTTTAACATCGATCCGACCGTAAATATATCCGACAGATAAATTAAAAAATATTAAATTCAAATATATATCTCGAAATTGTATTCAAATAACTTGTATATATATATATATTAATTATTATATAATAAGCAAAATAATTTTTTTAAAGTGGTCTTCCTTATATAATAATTAATTTTCACTATTATACTAAAAATTATTTTAAAAATATATCATTTCACTTCTAAAATGTAGAAAACAACACTTTTATTATAATATTAATAAACCTGAAATAAATTGATTTAAGTATAGTTAATGGATTTTTACTATTATAAAGTTAAATTAAAAATCTAAAATGTATTATTTAACAAAAACATTATATACTAGAAGAACAAAACTATAACTATTAGCTTTTTATAAGTTTTTTACTTTCAAAACTTACTTGCAATGTTAGGAGGCGGGAACAATGAACAATTAATATAATTTTATTGTTAAAATGTGTTAATTCTAAATTAATTTATAGAATAAATTTAGAAGGGAGTTGAATAATTAATTCACGTTTATGAATTTTCGGGTGGAGAGAGTATTTATCACTTTCATTTGCCCAATTATTTTTAGAAGTGTAAGTCCAAAGTAAATTTTGGATCAAGTTGTATTAATTAGTTGTCAGTTTTACATACACCATAAATATAATAAAATAAAATAAATTTTTTATAACTATGTAAATTGTAATCTATGTATTGAGGATAAATTATAAATAAAAGTTTTCATAAACATATTATTAAAGTTCTATCAAGTACTTGAGAAAAAATAATTAAATATTCAATGTAAATTTTGAATCTAATTATAAATTATAAATATTCATACACACTACAATAATACTCCACACATATAAAATGGACATCTACTAATTAATGGACATCTAAATATTAGAACATTCATTTTGAAATTTAGGATTTCAAAATGATAAAAACTTATTTGAATTGTAATTTAGAATATTGATTATTGTATTTAAATATTTATTAAAAATAAAAAAAATTAAAATTCATTCATTAATAAACTATATTTTAAAACTCATTATTTTTTATTCTAATTATAGTTAGGGTTGTAAATGATACCCAAAAATTCGTGTATTCGTTTCGATCCAGTATTTGGAAAAAAGCAGATATTATTTGTATTTGGAAAAAAAGCGGATATTATACGTATTCGGTTTAAAGGTATCTGCAAATAAACAAATACAGACAGTACTACTGTATTCAGATTCGTATATATCCGTTTACACCTCTAGTTGTGCACAAGTATTAAGAAAATAATTGTATAACATTAAATATAATATTAATTGTCTATATTGTCCTTGTATTAAAAAAAATTGTTATTTATTTGACAAAAAATAGTGAGAGAACCAAAGTTATATTTATTAATTACTTGGGATAATATTGAAAACTAAACAATTAATTCTTACTTAAAATTGTCAAACGACTTATATTAAGAGACAAAAATATTTTTCTAAAATGCCTTATATTAAGGGACGGATGGAATATATATTTGTGTTTAAAAATGGATGTTGCTGATATTATTTGAGAAATATGATGTTATTAGAGTAATTATATATTTAATCACATTTTTGTAATTGTTATGACATTTAAAACTTTAAGCATACTTACTGTTCTGTCACTACTATTTTTGCTCGAACAATATCAACGAACTTAAAAATGTTAATTATATATACTACAAATATTTTTAAAGGTAACTTTGAGTTCTATTTAATAGTAACATTTTTGTTCAAGTGTGACTGTACCAAAACTTAAATATCTTAACTATTATCCATTCTATTCCAAAATTAAAAATATAATTTTATTTTTGAGTTCAAACCACGATATATTAAATTTCAAAATTGGCATGATTAATAAAAATTTAAAATAAAATACATTTTGTGATTAATAGTTTTTATTATATATTATACAATTATAATAATTATATCAATTAAAATTAAATAAATTCACATCAATTTAAAGTTTAATATGTAGTCGTTTAATCTCAAAATTTAAATTGTATTTTTAATTTTAGAACAAAGAGAATAATAAATACCGTGCAAAATATAAAATTATTAAAATTATTATTAATGCAGTGGTTAACAAAGCGGCCATGTGCCCGTGGGTTCACGTATCATCTCCTCGTACCTTTCCAATTTCTTAAACTACTATCTAAATCTAACTTATTAATTTATGTTTAATTAATTAAGTGAGGCTTTACATGATGATATTTGATTGTATTTTAATATATCTTAATAGTTTATCTCTTAATACATATTATTAACAACTCATATCTTTATACTAAGAGGTCATCTTAATAGTTTAGACTCATATTTGTATCTTAACTATTTAGAGAATCTCTTAATACAAAGATGTGAGTTATTAAAACGCATTAAGAGATAAACTATTCAGATGCATTAAGATGCAATCAATCATTTAATCTTAGGTTAAGACCTTTTAATTATGTGTCTCACGTCATCCTTAATCTTTGCCTAAATAACTGCACCGTAATTTCAAAGTGAGCTTCTGCTCTATAACTTAATTTAATTACTACTCCCTCCATCCCATTATATCTGACGTTCTAGAGAGTTTTTTTCTTCTCAAAATATTTGACGTTTTACAAAACCAAGAATATTTTGCCTACTTGTTTCCTTTTCTACCCTTCCTTCTCCACTACCATTAATGGCTATTTTTTATGTTTTCAAAAAACAGTTCAAATTCTATTCTTTAATTAGGAGAGAGAGTGTGAAATCAAATTTGGTGTTAATGGAGAATTAAATGAGATTAAAGTATTAACTAAGGGTAAAATAGTAAAACTACATCTATTCTTAATTGGGAAAAATACATTTTTGGTACCTGTACTGAGACCCGACTTACAATTTGGTACCCAAATTGAAAAAACTTACAAAATGGTTATTGTACTCGAAAATTATTGCGATCTGGTGCTTGTACTTTTTAATTTTGAAATAATCGTTAAAATTGACTAACGGAATAGATAGAAAATTTTGATGTGGCTTCCTCATCTGACATGGATAATGATATGTATATGGGAGCATGGATGTAAGGGCATCACCTGTTATACATCATCCTCCTCCGTCGGTCCATGGGAAGAGTAATAGTAGTAGTCAGAATAATAGCTTGAAGCTGACATTCTTGAGAGATGATCGGGAGAGATTTGAGTTGGCGGACTTGTTGAGGGGCGTCAGCTGAGATATTGGGTAGCGGGGTGTTTGGATCTACTTATAAAGTGGTCATCGGGAGCAACTGCCCGGTTATGGTTGTGAAGAGGTACAGACAAATGAATAATGTGGGGAGGGAAGAGTTTCAAGAGCATATGAGAAGGTTAGGAAGGTTGAGACACCAAAATTTGCTTCCACTTGTGGGTTTTTACTACAGGAAAGAAGAGAAGCTCTTGGTCTCCGATTACATTGACAATGTAAGTTTGGCCGTTCATCTCCATGGAAACCGATTACCAAGGCTGGACTGACCAAAGCGGTTGAAAATCGTGAAAGGGTACACAAGAACCTTAATTTTTTTCCCCCAAATATCAGAGTTCTTTGTTTTTGCAGTTGGATCTCTTCGATTTTTGGTGAGTAAGAGAAGAAGGAAGAATGAGAGAAGAACCCTAATTTTTTTTCCCAAATATCAAGTTCTTTGTTTTTGCATTATAAATGGGAAATACACATCAATTAAACTTTGTTGTCCCGTCATCGCCATGTCATCCTTTGCATCTGACCTGTCAAATTTTCAAACGGAACATGGATGAAACCCTATTGTTTAACGGATTGCAATAATTTTCGAGTATAATAACCATTTTATAAGTTTTTTCAGTTTGGGTACTAAATTGTAAGTCGGGTCCCAGTACAGGTACTAAAAATGTATTTATTCCATTCTTAATTTATGTAAAAATCTCTAGAACGTCAGATATAATGGGATAGAAAGAGTACTATATTAATATTAATTTCTCATTAACTTCTCCAGTGATCAGGCAAATCCAGTTAATAGCAGGTAGTTTGACTTAATTACATGTTTATTCCGGAGAATATTTATCCAATGAAAACGCTAGTAGATCAAGAGATCGAATTAAGGTTTTAATGTTCCTTATATTACTCCCTCCGTTCAGTTTTAATTGACGTTTTAAGGTTATGCATTTACATTAAAAAATACAATTATTACTTTGTTTGATCGATTAAATTGAGTATAAAATTTTAATATTAACCTTCTAAAATTTATTAAAAAGATACAGAGAAACAAATTAGCCTTTAATCATAAAAGATAATATGGAAAATTAAACATTTAATGTTTCCTTAAAATCTTAAAATTACAAATATAAAAGAACAAAAATCTCTCTAAAAAGACAAATAAAAAAGAACGGAGGGAGTATTATGTAAATTACCAATTCATTGGCTCTTGTAAATTAAACTAGGAAAATGGAAGTATACTCCCTCGTCCCTTTTTAAATATTGTTTTAGAAAAGTGTTTTTGTCGTTTAATATTTGTTGTTTGAGAATTTCAATTAAGCATTAATTGTTTAGTTTTTAATATTATCACAAGTATTAAATATAATCATTATTTTTTGCCTAATAAATAACCCCTCTTTTTTTAAATATAAAGACAATATAAATAATTAATAGTATATTAATATTAGTATACAATTATATATTTTTTTAATACTTGTGCACAGTTATAAAAAAATAATACTACATATTAAAAGAAAGAGGGAGTATATGGTTTAGGAACTAGTTGTAATCCTTTGTCTAGGATTTTAGTAGAAGACCTCGGTATCATGTGGGTGTTTCACGTAGCTTTCACCATGGATAATTATTTGAGGGCAGAGAATCAAATCAATAGCTTTCACGTCTCAACTTGTTAATTGCTCTCTCTCTCTCTCTCTCATACACCCTCTCTCTCAAGATTTCACAATGTAACTGTAAGTTCGACTGTATTTTAATAATGTCTCAACTATACTTACTGTGAGCATCATTAACATATAAATTATGACCTTTTAGGGTATTAATTTAAAGTTGGGAGAATATTGTAATACCCCTGGAACATACCATAGTAGTTATAGGAAATTGATATTTTTACATGATTTTTTGATATTTTTATATGAAAATCGATGTTATAAATCCTATAGCGACGATTTTTTCCGTCGTTAATTCATGTAAAAATATCAATTTTTACTCATATATATATATATATATATATATATAAAGTTTTAACTCTACTTCTTCTTCGAGTATCATTAACATATCATAAATTTTAGATGAACCTGGAGTGGGTGGGTTGTATTCGTAGACAATTTAAGAACTTAATTCCAAATTTGAGCTTAAATTAACTAGTAATTACAGTAACAATCTCTTTTAACTCTGCAACTATATCACAAATTAATGAATACATCATAGCCCATAACTATATCTTACAAAAATGTTAATACCTCTTTTGTTTCATAAAAATAGTTTCATTAGTTGTATTTTTTGTTCCAAAAAAAATTCTCTTTATATTAATATTAGTATAAAATTATTCAACGTGCTCAAGTTTACAATCATAACCACTGTCAAAATTTAACTAATTGTCTGTGGAGTTCTCACCATGCAATGAAATGGTGGGAATTTTGAATAAGGTAGGCTATGTGGAAGTCTCACCATTTCCATGTAAATGATGATCGATCTCACTTGGAGTGAGAGAATAGGCAGCTACAAATATTTAGTGGTTGATGTAATTGATTGGCTAAAAATGGGTTTATGATTATGGCCGCTCTAAGGTTTCTGTTTGGCACTATTATCACTTGTAATACCTTGAAACTGATTATTAACAATATGTAATAGTACATTAATGTAATGAAAAAGACTTGTCGGATTGGGTGAGTTTGGTCACGAAGAAGAAATAGTAAACCACTATGTAATGCCAACCTTCTTCCTCTTCGGAGTGGTTAGTAACCAGATACTCCTTCCATTTCTTTTTACTTGTCGTTTTAGAAATTGAAATTTGTTCATTTTTACTTGTCGTTTATATATTTTAAAAAAGTCTTACTTTCTCATATTATCCCTATATTAAATACTAACTCGTTTCTCTTTTATTTTTTGCAATGAATTTTAAAAGGGTAATATTGAGATTTTATAATTATTTAGGTGATTTAGTCAAAACATTAATTACATTTCTTAATCTTGTGTTTTTTCCAGCGGATCCAGCCCCTTAGTTTAATAGGGTCAAATTTGATGAAAAATTATCAATAAAAAATAAAAATATAATACAATAAATCACAAAATTAAATAATGCTCATATATTGTTCACAATAACATTTTTTGAGACTACATAACTTGAAATTGTTGCACGATATTCTCATTTTCAATAGCTACAAAAATATCATTTTCAATAATGTAATTAAGTTACTAAAAAATCATTCATCCATCACTACAAAAAAAGCTCTATCTGCGATCAATGATATCAGCGACCGCCCTATCCGGTCTCTGATAATTGTTATAGCGACCGCTAAAAATTCTAGTCGCTAGTTTGTATCAGCGACCGCATGATACAAAATTGGTGCGAAAATCGGTCGCTATCATGTATTTCCCTTCAAAAAATTGGTGCGAAACTTTGGCGCGACGACCAATCCATATCAAATGATTAGCTAATCTGGTCACGATATGTCCACATCATTAAAAATTAGCGACAAAGACGCGATTCATTGATGATGATCGATTCTCATAAACATAATCGTAATCAAAGCGTTCATTGTTCAAAGACATAAGAAAAAAAGAGAGGGAGAAACACTACAAAAAATAGGCCTTTAGTTAATGATTTTTCGGACAACGACTTTATAAGTCGTTGCTAAAAGTATATGTTTAGCAACGAAATTTGTCCTTCGTTACAGATTGTGTCAGGCTTTCACTTTTTGCAACGAAATTCATAAGTCGTTGCAAAATTGCGTTGTAATTCATTGGCGGGAAAAAATTTCGTTAGAAATTCGTTGCAAAATTTTTGACCACTTGCTTTCCTGTCATCGTGGGCAACAAAAGTTTTTTTTATTGCTAAAAATGAGGCTTTAGTAACTATTTTTCAGGCAAAGTCGTTGCTAAAAGTGTATGTTTAGCAACGAAAATTGTCCTTCGTTGCAGATTGTGTCAGGCTTTCACTTTTTGCAACGAAATTCATAATTAGTTGCAAAATTTAGAAACAAAATTAATTTAGAAATTGCTTCAAAATTTCTAACCACTTAATTTCTCATCGTGGGCAACAAAAGTTTTTTGTTGCTATATTTCGTTGCCTAATATGGACCACATTCATTGGCAATAATTTTTATTTTCGTTGCATATTTTATACAACTTTTTGCAACGACTATTAAAATGTTGTCTTAAATTAAGATAATAATAATAATAATAATAATAGTAATAATAATAATAATAATAATAACTCATTATATAATAATAATAATAATAATAATAATAATAATAATAATAATAATAATAATAATAATAATAATAATAATAACAATCAAAATAATAATAGTACTAATAATAATAATAACAATAACAAGAATAATAATAATAATAGTAGTACTAATAATAATAATAATAATAATAATAATAATAATAATAATAATAATAATAATAATAATACTACTACTAATAATAATAATAATAATAATAATAATAATAATAATAATAATAATAATAATAATAATAATAATAATAATAATAATAATAATAATAATAATAATAATAATAATAATAAGAACAACAACAACAACAACAACAACAACAACAATAATAATAATAATCCTTACAAAATAATAGCAACTAGGCTCAGGTGCTCGAGTGGTCATTGGATCAATATTCCAAATTGGAGGTCTTGGGTTCGAATTTGTGCATCAACATATTTTTGGGATAAAGTTCAATATTCGCCACGTCAGCCCGTCCACATATGATATGTACGTATGTTAGACCCCGAATTTTATGAAATAAAAGTACGTATATTCAATTTTTCTATTTTGGTAAATAGTTAAATTGATAAAAGTTTAAAGTTAAGGGTGATATTTGAAAATTTTGCAAAGTAAACAAGTTGTTATAAAATATTCGTTGTGTCGGAAAATATTCGATTGGTCCGGGAATATTCGTTTTAACAAGAAATATTCGTACGACGGCACAATCATTGGTGGACCCCACAACGAAAGTATTGTCATAGTTAGAAAATAACAGAATTATCTTTTTATAAGAATAACGGCGAAAGTATTACCGTTAAAACTGTTAAACTACTCGGTAGTAAAAGTACAGTAATACGTGTAGTTGCATAGTAGCACACCAGGCATTGATTATTGATGCTTACGTAAGAAGTCACTCAGCTTATACTCAATTATTGCTCTGATAATTCTTCGATCATATCTCTCATATTATTGATTTAATTATTGTCACAGTATCATCTGCATAATATGTTATATTATTAAATTAATAATTGAGACGGCAAAGTTATTCATATTATTATTTTCAATATTGACAATGTCTAGAAGTTCTGTCAAGGAGCGGTTTGGTCACCTAATTGCGCGCCAATAAGGAGAAATCCTTAGCGGAAAGCCCCCTCTTTCCTGGGAACGACTTGGTTGTTAAAATTGTGAATTATAATATTAATGATGAATAAGTTCGTGTTGATTAAAGATGAAATTGATAGTTCCATTGTGTTGGAATTATTAGTGTTAGTGAAAATCGACATTTATTTCGATAATAATTGATGTCCTGGAGGTTATATTGACGATCCCAGTAATTAACCGGATAAATGAGAAATTAATTGCTATTGATTCACATGATTATAACTATTTATTCACATGTGTGTACTATTGATTCACATGATTTACTATTAGGGGAGTTGGTGCAAGATTGATAATACTTGCATGACTAAATTAAAAATGGAGGTATAGATGAAGGTACTATACTATAATTAATTTTTTCACATGTCTAAAACTATTGAGTCACATGATTTACTATTGATTCACATGATTTACTATTAGGGGAGGTGGTGCAAGTTTGATAATACTTGTAGGACTAAATTAAAAATGAAGAAAAGAGGAAGGTATTATACTTTGTAATATTTCGAGCCCCAAATGTGCAATTATTGAAACTATATTTTCCTATAAATAGAAGCTCATTCTTCCTTCATTTCTCACCAATTCACTAAAGCTATAGAGCAATTATTATAGAGAGAAATTATAGAGAAAGAAGAAGAGAAGTCTGCTACCTCATCACTATTACAGTATCCAGCTTTCTTCTAAGGTAAGGGGTATTATTCTTTCAGTATTCATGAAGAGAGTTATTTTCTTTCAATACTTATAAGGATTGTTATTCCATTCTTTATTATTATATTGAAATAACTTTGCCTATGCAAAGTACCGCATACATGGTGAAATTCTTCTCATTATTCCATTGTTTATTATTCTTGGAATAACTTTTATCATGCGCGGTCCATCGCATGCCCGGTGAATTCATTGTTATTCCATTCTTTATTATTCATTTGGAATATCCTGTGCATGTGCGGATTACGCACGACTTCGTTCCGTTCTTTATTATTACATTGGAATATCACATGCATGCGGATTACGCACGACTTCGATTCCATTCTTTATTATTACATTGGGAATAACTCGTCTGCATGCGGTCTATCGCATGCCCGGTGAATTCTTACATTATTCCATTCTTTATTATTCATTGGAATAACTTTATGTCTCGCTGACTACCGCATGCATGGTGAGTTCTTTTGTTATTCCATTCTTTATTATTCATTGGAATAACTTTTCTATGTGGATTACTGCATGCATGGTGAATGATCCTTTGTATTCATTCTTTATTAAATTGTGGAAATGATCTCATCACGTGGATTACTGGTATGGCGGGTGAAAATCCATTTGCGCTTTAGATATTCTATTATACTCGCCCCGAGATATCATTTCTTTTGTACTCGTCATGGAATATCATTTTCTTTGGTATTTTTTTTACGAGTTACTATTCATGGGTTACTATTCACCCGATTACTATTCACTCTAGTATTATTCACTCGGGTATTCGGGGCACTTTTCATGCCGGAGTACTATTCACGAGTTATTATTCACGGGTTACTGTTCACCTGATTACTATTCACTCTAGTATCATTCACTCAGATATTCGGGACACTTTTCATGTCGGGGTACTATTCATGGGGTACTGTTCCCGAAGTACTATTCACGGGATACTATTCACCCGAAAAATATATTTCTTTTATGTCCAAATTATTTTTGGTACATGAATATTATTCTTGAATTTTCCTCCATAAAGCAGTATCATGTTGACAATTTGGACGTTATTGATTTCTGGATAAATTAAATTATAAATCTTTAAAATTTATCCTTGAACTTGTTTTATTAAATTATTATGTCATTGTCATCATCCTCATGCTTATATTGTGACGAAAGTCATCTTTGGGTTACGTGCATAGATGGACTTGTTATGATTATGACGTGGATTATTCAAGATAATCATGATCGTAATGTGATGAATGATGTGGTGAAAGTCCTCGGTGGCTCCAGAGTGCATTGATGGACGATGATTTGGTATGATTATGACCGAGGATTATTCGGTATAGTCATGACCATTGATGATTTAATGAATATCCTTGGCGAAGTAGTGCGGGGAAGATTCAATGATATGGTTTATTTATTAAAAATTCGAGTCTCAACGATAAAAATTGATGAAAACATTTTAAATCATAGAAGATAGTAGATATCATGCTCTCTCTTGACTCTTCTAATGGATTTGCTTATTTCATTGCATGCTTGTTGATCTAAAACTTGTTGTCTATTGTATTCTATCAGTTGTTATATTGTTGAAGGCTAATGATAATTTATTCTGCATTATCTTAGTCATAATATTTTTTACTGGGCTAGTTGAGCTCACCCTTTCTTTCATTGTTCTCTTCAGGAAATGAGAATATAGCCAGGACGAGTCGGGGAATGGAGTGATGGTCCATGATAAATGGCTTTAGTAGTCCTCACTATTCTACGAAATAATGTGATAATAATTATAATGAGGACACCATTGAGTGTGGATATTGTCTAGGTGACAATATTCTTGTTTAAACTCTCAACTATGTTTTGTCGTATTTTACACACATTAATTGTATAATTAAGTTGTATTTGAATTTATGTACCATGTATCCATGCGACTCAAGATGGGTGATGTATACTGTTTTGGGGGCGTCTGGCGATATCTTGATGTGTGTGTGTGTGTGTGTATATATATATATATATATATATATATATATATATATATATTCTCTTCAAAATTTCTTATCAAACTAAATAAAATACTACACAAATCTCAACATTAAACTAAATATATATAAAGTAACTATGAATATTTTTATATATAAATATATATATGTAAAAAATATTCATATAAATATTTATAAATTTATCTCTAAATATTCATATAAATATTCATAACAAATATTCATATCTAAATTTTATAAATTTTAGATGAAATATTTATAAATTTATAAATAAATATTTATTTATAAATTTTAAAGATAAATTTATATGAATATTTGTTTATAAATATTTATATGAATATTTAGAGATAAATTTATAAATATATACATATATACATACACACACACACACACACACACATATATATATATATATATTAAAATATTCATAGCTACGTTATATAAATATTCATAGTTATTTTATATATATTTAGTTTAATATGGAGATTTAAGATGGGTATATATATATATATATATATATATATATATATATATATATATATATATATGTAATAGAATTTATCTAATAGACAAAAATTATAACATAAGAAACAAAAATATCACAGCTAGGTTTTGAACCTAAGACCTATGAGTTATTGGGGCATTAAGCTACCACTGAGTCATTTTAATTTATTAGTTAACTAAACTACCGCCATAACTATTAGCGGTAGACAGTGTATCACATGAGCAAATGAGGGACAAATGAGTAATTTCTCATGTCGCTACAGCTTGTAACGGCAGAGAGAAATCCATTTCAATCTGTGTCATCCAATGTTGCGATCAACAATATAAATTCATAAAATTTGCAAAGAAGATTCTTTTTGTGAAATAGAGTGAGTAATATTTATGATTATAATATCTAATTTAAATTAATTCCCATAGTTTTAAATTTTATAATTTTGAAATCTATTCCAAAAAAGTCAAAATGAAACTCATCCAGTGCAATGAACAAAATATTATTTATCAAGAATATATATTTTTTAAATATGCAAAAAAAGTATCTAATATATATACAAAAAAATTCAAAGCCCCTAAGAGCGTGGACCCCACAGCCCCAATGTAGGTCCGCCCATCATTCAAAATAATAATAATAGTAATAATAATAATAATATTAAGAAAAATAATAATTATTATTTCAAAATAAAAATAATAACTTCAAAATAATAATAATAACTTCAAAATAATAACAACAATAATAATAAATTTTAAATAATTATTATGATTATTATTAATGTTTCACTCAAATCTCAATCTCAAAATATATGCCCAGTTTTATTTTTTTTAAAGTTATAATTTTTTATATTAAAATTGATCACATATAAATATATTTTCTAATTTACAAAAATTAAAGTTTGTCCTTAATTTTTCTATTGGGTCATATATTCAAGGTGAGTATTAAGTTATCCATACAATTACTGTGCAGGAAAAACTGTAAATAAGAAATTACTTGCCCATAACCACAAGTAAAAGCAATGACAAGAGCCCTACATGCTAGAAGAATATGAACGCATTCTGGAGTTCTTTGCCGTGCTACTAATTAAGTGGAGTGGTGTAGCACCACTTCCGTCCCTTATGTTCACAAATCTTGCAAAACCCCTGCATTTGCAAGCTAAATCTGAACAAATTGCTTTTACATACTCACCATTACATATTAGCAAACATATTATTTAATCCCTTGGTTCCACCAAAATAGTCCTCGTTCAATTGTCATTTTTTTGTTCTATACTCTTTTATTTAGTAATATAAATGACACAATTTTATTATCATTGCCACCATTACTAAACTATCATTTATTTAATTTTAGGGGTAATTATTAAATACAAATACATTCGAATCTCTATATGAATGTTTATATAGAGAAACTATACCAGGAATGCGCAATAGGGGTGGACTGGACTGCAGAGAGAATAGCTTCCAAGCAATCTGGATGGCCATAGTAATTTGTATGGCCCAATCACAAACAAATCAAAATCTATAAATGGGCTATGATCATTAGTGTGTGTGTGTGTGTGTGTATATATATATATATATATATATATATATATATATATATATATATATATACTACCACCAAAAAAATAAATGCAAAATATATACCTATTTATGGCGATTCAATATATCCGGATTAACACACCGATCCAACAACATAGAAAGAACCCGCTAATAATCAAAAGAAAGCAAGACCCATTTATAAAATTTAGATATGAATATTTGTTTATAAATATTTATATGAATATTTAGATATATATATATATATATATATATATATATATATATATATATATATATATATATATATGGTAATAAAATTTATCTAATAGGCAAAAATATAACATAAGAAGCAAAAATATCATAGCTAGGTTTTGAACCTAAAGACCTATGGGTTATTGGGTCATTAAGCTACTACTGAGCCATTCTAATTTATTAGTTAACTAAACTACCACCATAACTTGTGCCATCCAATGTTGTGATCAACGGTGTAGATTATGTTTGTTGAAATAGTACTCGTGACAACTGATTGTTAAGCATGTTAGTTCCGGGTCTCTGACCCAAATAAACCCAACCTCATCAAACCTGATTATTATATTTATGCTTCCCAATGTTTCCTATTTCTAAATAGAAGTAGGATATACTTACAAGTCATTACAAGAAACTAGGGATGTAGCGAAGGAAATTTTGTGAATGAATTTATTCCTTCACATGAGGAGTTTATTAGCGAAGAAACAGTGAATGAAAAAAAAATATAATGACAATATATTTATTAGTGAAAGAAACATTCTTCACAATATATATTTTTTCTTTTGCAAAATTCAGTTGGTAGAAGGATATTTGACGTCTATTTATGATGATAATTTGCGAGGAAAAAAGTTATTAATGAAGAAATTATTACTCACTATATATTATTGTTCATAAGTTTTTTGCGAGAGATAAAATTGGTCACTGTTTTATTCTAAATAATTTTTTTAGAATTAATTATATTAAATATAAATTATAATATAAATACATTAAATTTTTTATAGGAGTAAATTTATTTTTAATAATACTTTTAAATAACTTACAACATCCACTATTTCTTTCAATAAATATAAAATAAATAGCTTTCATAATAGTACCATTTCCTAATTTTCCCTCAAATTAGAAGAGTTTCCACTAACAGAGTCTCTAGAAACATAAGAAATTCTTCGTATTGAATCCTCTTAGAACAGAAATTCAAAAGAAAGAAGAGAGAATGATGAGAACAAGATTGCTTTGGTTCACATTGGGCTTCGGATCCTCAACAACTACAATTACCCACTTCGTCTTCAAAGATCTCTAGGTCGATCGCCAAATTCTCTCTTATGAAAACCTGAAGTTTCGCACATCACTATCGTAGGAGCTAATGGCCGCACGGGAAAAGATTAGGAGAAACTACTTCAGATCTAAGCTCGCGCACTGGTTTTGATTGTACGTAAGGATTTATTGCTTCTCCTTTTTTTTCACCAGTTTTAATCGATCCTCACTAATTTTTCTGAGGAACTAAAATTATTAATTGATTCTTTGGACTTAATGCTTGAGTCAAAAACAAGAATTGAAGCAAAAACATAACTAGAATTTATTAACCAAGAGGTAAGTTGTGTTTCTGTTATATTTATAGGAGTTGAGTAAATAATATATATGATTATCGTAATATTTTCTATGCTTGGTTGTGAAAATCATACGGTGAAGAAATTAGATGATATGTGGAGTAATAAGGATGAAAATTTATTGCTAAACCATGTTCAAATCCCTGTTAATTCTGAGTTTTGGACTATGCATAAATGGTGTTTGATAAAATACCTCAACGAGGTTAAGATGTTTAAAAACCTAAAAATTTGCCTATGATTGGAACCAAGTGGTATGTATATATGAATTAGAATTATAAGATGGCTTGATTTATATGGTTAATTTATGGAAAAGAATTATAATATTTAACTTGACCCTATTAATGATCAACAAAACTCAAAAATATCACATTTATCTTCTCTGGGGTTGAATGTGATTGGTAGTGATTCTTTTAAGCGTTCTGTTGGAGCAGAAACTTAAGGAATTAACTTATCACTGGTTCTGCTTTATTTGTTTTTCTGAACCACAAAGTGGCTAGCTATACCGTCCCAACGACTTGACTCTGTCCATCTAAATGACTAAATACTTGCTGACTATGGTTTTTAATAGTTTATTTAATTATTTTGGTGCCATTCATATGTTCTGAATCTAGAATATGATAAGAGTTTGAAGATCAGTAAGGCAAAATAATTGAATATGTAAACATTCTTGTGGTTCATTTGCATTTTTGATATTTAAGATGTACTGGACTAAATTTTTGTGCTTTATTCTTCTTTAGACCAGAAAACGAAAGTAGTGGTTATGTGAATGGTTGTACTTTGGCTGCTGATGGAGGTAAGTTTCTAACTTGTTGGTTTTGGAGTGAAGAGTGTTTTGATTTTTAACGATATTAATTTCTATATAGAAGTACCATTTTCCTTGGGAGATAATGTTTTAACGAATTTTACATAGTATTTATTTTGCTATAATTTTGTATTCCGTAGCTATGGCCTATACATATGTATACCACCACTTCTGATCATAACTATAAATGATAGAAAAGGATAACAGAGATGTGCTATAACTTCTGCCTTTTCTTTTGAGTAGGGCATAGTTAGAGGAAAGCCGGATCATCTACGAAGATGTTTTGAGGTTTGAATTCACTATATATACCCTTCTTAGTCTATCCATTTAGTCTTTCTGTTGACCTGCTAATGTATGTTCTGGCCCCTCATTTGGTAAATGATAAATTCCATTTTTGATTTTGCAAGTTCAATTTGCAGCAGGAAGGGATCTCAGGCTTGAATAGCTTGGGAGAATGATACATACATTATCAAGCTAGTAGACCACATATTTAATTACAATAAATCTTTTATGTACGACTGTATGTGAAATTACATTAAATAGTAATATTGTATGATTTAGCAAGGAGTATTGTATTCATGGACATTTAGGTAAATTGATATTAAATTATATGTAGACATAAAATATACACACATACACGTGATTATCATAATCTCTTCTTTAGAACTTCCACTTCAATATATTCCAACCACAACTCAACAGTTGCACTTTTTTGCATACTTCAAGAAACTCCTACCTCAATTTTCAAGTCTTGTTAGTCAGACAGTGTCTAAAAATGTGTGCCACTTTCTAAGATGAACCCCCCTTGTGTTTTTTTATATAAGCATACCTAGTCTTGTTACATGTTCATGTTTTAGCTCTTGCTTCCTAGTTTTAATGTGTTTGCATTAGATTAATTGGGCACCATAATTAATTTATTCCTTTTAATTTTTTAATCTTTATTATATATTTATTTATTTATTTATTTATCAGGAAGTGATGTTACTACAAAAGCATCTTGTATTACTTTTATAACTAAAAAAGGTTTTATTGTTCTCTTTCTGGATAAGGGGTATGGGGATTTGATGGTATAACATTCTTACCAGATTCTGGATTTTTGAAATGTTAACAAAGATCATAGATACTTTCTTGTGCATATGTTGCTCATAATTATTCCCATCTTTCTTCTCATAAAATCTTCTATAAACTGCCATTATCAGTCCTTTTGTACGCTGTTAGGAAGCCTACAATTAATGTGATGCTACAACAAATCCTGTGTTTTCAGTTTGACAACTTTTCAAGCCATGTAAAGAGTGCAATTTGTTTTAGTGATTTTATTATTGGCAATTTCATTCAACTTCTACCTCTAAAAGTGCATTAAAATACCTCTGATAATATGTTCTAGCTGATTGATAAATCACAACTGGGGCATACTAATGTCTAGGTTCATAACCCTTTGCATAAAGATCAAATCAAAGATAAACAACACAACTTGATATAGACCTAAATGAATATGCCATATGACACTTTTAGCCATGCTTGGATGTATTTGCTCTTATATGTGTTTTACATTTTATTTAATTATTTTTTATATTTGAGTGTGTTTACTACCTTTTTATTGATCTTTTACAAAATTTAAGTTTGTATAAAACCTGCCCACGAATAATTCCTTTGGGTTTTTGTAGTTCAAAATTAAACTTTAATATTAGTAAAAAAAATTATGCAAACCTTAATATTCCCCGGTGGGGGGTAAAAAAAAAAAGGCTCCTTTCCAGACCGAATGAGGATTTCTAGTTCACACTTTGTT
Source organism: Panax ginseng (assembly GCA_020205605.1). NCBI lineage: Eukaryota > Viridiplantae > Streptophyta > Magnoliopsida > Apiales > Araliaceae > Panax > Panax ginseng. Next base: position 49,776,604 of record CM035132.1, read on the forward strand.
TTTCTTTTGATTGAACAATTTCTTTTCTTGATTTACCATTCTGTATGAGTTTTATTAGTTTTCGACTCTGTTGCTGTGTTTTGGACCCTTTGAATTAGGGACATTGCTAAAGACTGTTAAAAGGATTCTGACAATTATTTTGTATTAATTATAAATGCTGCTCATAAATAAGCTTCTAAATAAGTACTAATGCTAAAATCCTCAAGATGATCATGATACTTTCTTTATTAACTCTACAATTAAGCTCAGCTATGATGATCTTGGAATAATTTAACTTGAACACCAATAGTGCTATTTTTTTGGTTATTTTGGTCAATGATCATTTACAGATAGTTATTTTAGCTTGTTGAACTAAGCTCGAGCAAGCCATTTCACCTAATCGAGCTTGACTTGATCTCATTAAGGCGAGACGATGATTGAGTTAATTTGAATAAGAGGAGCGTGGTACGTTTTAATTAACATTAGTTTAGCTTAACTTGATCTCACTAATATGAGAATCTCACTGGGTTGAATAAGAGCAATGTGATACATTCTAATTAAAATTAGTGCAGTATATTCTAAGTCGAGCTCAGTTAAAATCTAACTGAAATTGCTGATTTATCCACAATCTAACTAACTTTGAAACAAGTAGGATTCTCATATTCGATGGAGGGGTTGAGGGGCTTATTTTGTGATATCTACTGGAATGTATGAATTTAAATCTTTTTTCTTTTGTTAGGAAGGCAGTTGGAAGATTCTGGGGTTCTTAAGGAATCTCTTCGCTCTAGAAGTAATTCTGGGGGCCTAAACATGCCTTTGGTTTGCCCAGATGGTGCTGTTGTTGCATATGCTTGGAAACGTCAACTTGCTGGTCAGGTTGGTGCATCTGTTGTTGATCAGACCAGGTGGGGTCTTTACATATTTCTATGAGCTCTAGGTCGTTATTTCCTTATTAAGTAAACTAGCTCTGGCATTTAAAAAAAGAAGAAGAAGCTGACTCTGGTATCTACCTTTGTCTCTTAATATTGACTGAGCTAGTGTTTAGCGTTTTAATTTGATGGAATTCTTGCTAGGAAGATCCTACTAACAACAAGGTGTATTACTTACGAATGCTAACATGAACATAATAAGTTCAAAAAATCCCACAACTAAATTAAGGGGATGCATATATGTCTGTCTGCATGCTATGTTTGACAATATTTGGTTTGCCTGTTACCTTCTTTGTTGTAGTTCTGTAAAAGAAAGAAAAAATTACAAAAATTAAACATTCAAACAGAGCTCAATGGTTGTCCAAACAGCTGAAAGTAGCTTATTTGGTCCAAGCCATGTTATATACATATTATCATCATTTTGCTTTTGTTTTTTGCTTTCTCCTTGTAAGCTACTTCTTATGCATTACCCTTGTGACATTCCTCTTAAGGGCGGTAGCTTTATACATGCAAGGGGGTTTTCTGTTCATCATGTATTCAGACACATCACGGTAATAGCTTTTGCAACCTTAACTACCTTGGACAGCTGGACTTAATAAAGAAGTACCAAATAAGAAGAAATTTTAATTAGACTAATTGCTAGAGTTTTTTGCATGTTTAGATGAATCTCAAAAGGGAAAACACAATTGCGATGTAACATCATGAATCTATATGACATTTTTTTGTTGTCTATACACCTTTTATTCACTTTATTAATAATTTTATTACAGGGGATCTTGGTCAGAGTTATGATTCGAATCAGACACTTAACCATTATGAACTAAATCCAACGAAAGGAAAAGATGTGTTGTTTGTCGGGGATCTTTCATATGTAGATAACTACCCTAATCATGACAAGGTAACTTTATTTATTTACAATAGTTTTTAATTTCTTGCAGTCTACAATAAATTTTCAGAAGTTTGTTTGTTTCTTATCATAAATTCATCTTTGTTTAATCTACTACATACTAGAGAGTAAGTCAAGATTGACATGTGTGCTTGTGCTACATCTATATATTATCTTAAATAAAATTACTAAAAAAGTTCCCAAACTTTATTTGAAAAGCTCAATTTGTAACAGTTATAGTGTGGCAAAGAATCCGATGTGGAGTCTGAGGTTAAGTTGGTTTGTCTTCACTAAAGCCGTATATAAATAAAATTATCAACAAAAAATTGATTGCTTCCTGATATATATTAGGGCAGTTGTTGCAAACTCATACATAATTGTCTAGCTTGTTATGTTGTAAAAGTATATGTATATGTCAACATTTATAGTCGCACTGAAGGTTCATGAAATGGCCGATTAAGATTCCAATTTTTTTCTTGTAACAGAGAAATCATATAGTCGCACTGAAGGTTCTTTTTCTATTTGGATTTGTAGCAAATGATATTGTGATTACCTATTTGTCTTTTCTGTTTATAAGCAATACGGTGTACATTAGTACCACGTAGCAACTCTTTATTGTCTTTTTGTATTGATTTTGGCACTAAGTGCATCTGGTGACCTATTTGCTTCATTTTTCTGACTTATTATTTTTAAATATGTGCAGGAATATTGCTTCTACGACCTGCCTTACAATACTGGGTGTAAAATTTCCGTGCTACGTTTACGGAAGACAAGTGATGAAATTATGAAGTATACTCTCTCTATATATGTAGATATATACTTTGATTGAAGAACTGTGGTAGCTTTAGATGGTTAATTGTAAAAAGAATGAATGATTATGTAGTGGATGATTTTATTAAGTTAATAATATTTTAGTTTTTTGTATTTTTGCCATTATTTGCTATGGGGACATTGAGCCAACTAGGTACACAAAAAGAATGTCAAATTTTGATTTGGCAACAATATAATTCGTTACCAAAGCATTGAACAAGTTTTAATATAGCAACAATTTTTTATACATTTAGCAACAAATTTTTGTTGCTAATGACATTAAAAATATAATATTTGCCAACGAAAAATTAACCTAATAACAACGAAGAGGATATTGTTGCTAATACTAACATAAAATGCAATATTTTTTATCGTTGCAAATTATATCAACTTTCGTTGCACATATAAAGAAACGACAACATATAATGTTGTTGCTAATCGACGACTTTCGTTGCTATTGAAAAATAACCAAAGAACAAACATTTTCGTTCTTTGATTCAAAGATAATGTCGCTTGCCAAAATAATATAATCAGCAACGAAAATCGTTGCTAAAAAGTTTACATTCCGCAACGAAAGCAAGCTTAGGTAACAATTTTCATAATTTACTGCAACGAAAAATGTCGTTGCAAAATGGTGTCAATTGCAACGAAAATGCATGGTCGTTGCAAAAAAAAAGAGTTCATTTCATTGCCAATTAGCAGGCTTTTGCAACGAAATGGGGTTTTTAACAACAAAATTTTAATTATTCTGCAACAATACATTTTGTTGCTAAAGGATCGATGTATCTGTACGAAAGTCAAATTTCGTTGCAAAATGTATTACTTTTGGCAACGAAAAAAATACGTTCCTTGCGGAAAAATTAGCAATGCTCATTGAGCAAAGAAAGACGCAACGACAGTAAAGTCGTTGCCAAAAACCTTTAGCAACGAAATTTGGCACCTTTAGCAACGAAAATCGGTTGTTGCTGAAGCCCCATTTTTTTGTAGTGAAACAGTCCGGGAGAAGAGGGAGTAGGGGAGAAGAGAAGAGGGAAGGATAAGAGAAGAGGGGGTACGCCTTCACTCGTTTGCTCGTTCATTACTACTACTCCATTACAAGTCCGGTACTACCTCAAACGAAAGGTAAAATGTTCCAAATCTTAAGTTTTAATTTGTCATGTCCCCTCTATATATCTTGTTCGATTTAGGGTTTCTCCTTTAGGGTTTTGTTTAACTTTTGATTTTATAATTGTTTATTGATTCTGATTTAGTTTTGTGAATGGAGATTTGGGTTTTTGCTAATTTATTGAATAATATGGTGTTTGGGTTAATATATAGCTGATTCTGCACTTGTACTAACATTCCCCAAAACTAGATTGTGATTCTTGCCAAGATATACACTACATTTTGAGCTACATTTAAATCTTTTCTGTGAAACCCCAAATTTTACGAATAAAGATTTAATTTTCTCGAAATATTTTTTTAAATATTATGGTGTGGATTTGAGATAATGTTATAGTTGTGGGTAGTATTTATAAATTTTACAAAGTATGCAAGTTGTTGTATTATATTTGATTGGTCGGGAAATATTCGTTTTAACAGTGAATATTCGTACAACGGCACAATCATTGGTGGACCCCACAATAAAATTATTGTCGGATTGAGAAAACGACAAATTTTTTTTTTATGAAAATAACGGCGGAAGTTTTACCGTTAAAACTGTTGAACTACTCTCAGTAGTAAAAAAGAATACGATGTCTGGCGTGGTTGCATAGTAGCATACGGTATTGATTATTGATGCTTACGTGAGAAGTCACCAATTTTGTTCAATTATTGCTACGATAATTCTTTGCGTAGTATCTCACGTTATTTGATTCAATTATTGTCGATATTTTATATATTATTAACTCAATAATTGAGATGACAGAGTGATTAATATTATTATTTGCAATATTAACGATGTCTGTAAGTTACTCCAAGGAGAGGTTTGGTCACCTAATTGCGCGCTATGAATAGGAGAAATCCTTATTGAAAGCCCCTCTTTTCTGCTGAATCGACACAGTCGATTACTATTGTGAATTATAATAATGTTGATAAATGTTGTTAAATATATTGAGGTGTCTTTTTATGAAGTCACTTGAAGTTTATATATATATATATATATACATATATTATATATATATATATATAAATTTTGTTTTATTAGTATTATTAATGTAATAAAATGTAAAAGCTTTTTATATAAAAAAAGAATACTTTTATAAAGTTATTTGTTTTATTAGACTATAAATAGAATATATTATATTCTATTATGCATAGTGTTTTGCATAGTAAAATCTTTTTATATAAAATGTAATACTTTTATAAAGTTATTTATTTTATTAGACTATAAGTAGAATATATTATATTTTATTATGCATAGTGTTGCATAGTGCTCGCATAGTATTTTGCATAGTAAAATCTTTTTATATAAAATGTAATACTTTTATAAAGTTATTTGTTTTATTAGATTTTAAATAATATATATATATATATATATATATATATATAGAATATATTATATTTTATTGCATAGTATCTTTTCCATTTTTCTATAAATAGGATGCTTAGTTAGAATTGAAATCACACCGTAAATTTAGAGAATTCTCTTCTATAATCTTGAGCGTATTTCTTTAGAGTTTTAAGAAGATTTGAGCGTAGTGCAAGTTTTTTTCAAGAATAACCTCGCCCTACCAGTCAGAATACTCTTCTTTTACGGTAAGGGATATTATTTGTTGTACTCGTAAGGGGTATTATTCTTTCGTATTCATGAAGAGAGTTACTTTTTTTCAATACTCGTAAGGGTTGTTATTACATTCTTTATTATTCTGTTGGAATAACTTTTCTACATCTGCAGTACCGCATACATGGTGAAATTCTTCATTATTCCATTCTTTATTATTACATTTGGAATAACTTTTCTGCATGGCCTGGTCTATCGCATGCAGTGAATTCTGTTGTTATTCCATTCTTTATTATTACATTGGAATATCCCATGCATGCGGGATTACGCATGACACGGTTCCATTCTTTATTATTCATTGGAATAACTTTCATGCTATTACTATCGCATGCATGGTGAATTCTTCCATTATTCCATTCTTTATTATTACGTTGGAATAACTTTGTCTATGTGGATTACCACATGCATGGTGAATGATCCTTCGTATTCATTCCTTATTAAATTGTGGAAATGATCTGCACACGTGGATTACTGCATGGCGGCAAAAAAATCCATTTGCGCTTTATATATTCTATTATACTCAGTTGGTTAAAGTTTTGGCTTCTATATTCCATGAAATTAGTGGAATATCCTTGATATTTGTGCATCATCCAGTATCTTTTAATGGAAATATTCTTCTGAGCATTCTTGAATTTTACTCCACAAAGAAGTATCATGTTGACAATTTGGACGTTATTGAATTTTGGATAAATTAATTCTTGAACTTGTTTTATTGAATTCTTATATCATTGTCATCATCCTCATGCTTATATTATGTTGAAAGTCATCTGTGGCCTGTTGTACATAGATGGACTTGGTATGATTATGACCAGGGATTATTCGGTATAATCATGACCGTAAAGTTACAAATGATGTGATAAAAATCCTCATTGGCCCGTAGTGCATTGATGGACAGTTGCTGGCATGATCATGACCATTGATGAATACACGAATATCCTTGGCCCGTAGTGCATGGATAATTTATGGTTGTGATACTAATGAATATCCTTGGTCGTAGTGCAGGGATGATGTGGGTTATTTATTAAGCTGAGTCTCAGCGATAAAAGTGATGAAAAACTTTTTTAAATCATAAAAGATAGTAAATTTTATTCTTTACTTGACTCTTTTAAAGGATTGCTTGTTCCACTGCAGTTAAACTTGATGTTTGTTATATTTTATCAGTTTAACACTGTTGAAGGCTAACGATAATTTATTCTGCATTATCTTAGACATAATATTTCTTACTGGGCTAGTTGAGCTCACCCTTTCTTTCACTGTTCTCTTCAGGAAATGAGAATATAGTTGGGACGAGTCGGGAAACGGAGTGACGGTCCATATGATAGCATTAGTAGTCCTCACTATTCTGTTAAATAGTGTGATAATAAAAGTAATGAGGACTTCATTGAGTTTGTATCCTGTCTAGATGACAATATACATATTAAAACTCTTAGATTATGTTTCGTCGTATTTTACACGACTGTTGTATAATTAAGTTGTATTTGAATTTTGTACCTTGTATCTGATGACCCAAGATGGGTGATGTATACCTATTTTGGGGGTGTCACAGTTGGTATCACAGCCATAGAAAAGAGCCCCAAGCCTTTATCTGGTGATTTTCAAGTCTTGGGATGCACCGAAGCCAGACTTTCCGTAGGGGACGCCGTGAGTAACGGTGCAAGTTGATAGGTATCATTGTGAGGTGCTATCCAAGTTCTGGATGCAGGTCACAGTTGGTATCAAAGCTTAGGGATATGATCCCTGGCTGAGATGTGAGACAAGAACTAGGAGGGGAGATACGGGGAATTCCTTCGCTAGTATGACTTACCTAAGTTATTTGGTATTTAATTGGTCGGTCAGAGTATAGGGATAATATGTGACATGTCAATTAGACCTTGTTATGTGACAGTGTTTGTATTGAGATGTTGTGAATAGGGCTCAGTTATTGGAGCGCGATAATGAGTCAGCACAACCAAAAGGTAATGAACAGCAACACGATAATAATCATACCAGTGGCAACGGCCATCGGAACAATGATAACCATCTTGGGGGAAATTATCATGCCAAGAATGGTAACCACTTCGGTGGTAATCATGGCCAAGATAATAGAAGTTGAAATTTCAAGAAGTGAAGGTTCAATAATGATGGAAAGACAGCAGCACCAGCACCCGTTTCAAAGGAAGAAGAACGAACACCGGTCGTATGTTTCAAATACGGATAGGAGGGACACATCCGTCCAAACTGTACGCAACAATCCAAAACGTGTTTCACTTGTGGAAGAGAAGGTCACCTAGCTCAATTTTGTCGTGTAGTGAAGTCAAGTCCAGTTGGGATAGTGATGCCAAAGGATGTCTCAGACAAATCAAAGCCAGTAGTTTAAGTAAGAGCATTTGTCGAGGAACCCGAACGAAGTTATCACGGGTAAATTAATCATAAACGCTTACGAAATCTATACCTTATTCGATACCAGTTCTACCTATTCTTTTATCTCTCTTGCTTGCGCTCAACATTTAAATTTGACTCATGAGAAATTAGACTTTGACTTATCTGTTGAAACTTCGTTAGTAGAAACCTTCGTTACCTCCACTGTTTATAAATCTTATTTGATTCAAATCGACACTTTCACGTTACCTGTCGATCTTATCTCTTTGAAAATACTTGCCCTTGATGCAATTTTAGGAATCGATTGGTTAACTACTCATCATGCTTTTCGTAAGGTTGTTAGCTTTCATATTCCTAACCAACCTGTTATGCGAATTCAAGCAACCAAACCACTAAAGTTAATCACTGTTATATCAAGCCATAAGTAAAGAGCCCCGATCCTTTCGTTGTTGACTTCCTTGTGTGGAATGCATCGAAGCCAGACTTTACAGAAATGACGTCGTGAATGACGATGACAAGTTGATAGGTATCGATGTGACGTACTATCCAAGTCTTGGATGAGAGTCATAGTTTTGAATGATATTTCTATTGTTAATAAATTTCCTGACGTATTCTTGAAGACATCTTGGCCTACCCCAGAGCGTGAAATCGAATTTTGTATTGACCCCAGTACAAAACCCATTTCTAAAACCCTTAAATTTTCTTCAACCAAAACAAACGTATAATGCACCGAAGACGTTGGCTCGAGCTGTTGAAGATTACGACTATACCATTCAATATCATTATGGAAGGGCGAACATGGTAACTGACGCGTTGAGTAGAAGATCGTATGCATTTACGAGTGTGAATATACGAACCTACGTGAAGATAACGAATATATGATTAGAACCGACTTTAATCGATAAAGTTAAAGCCGCTCAAGATACATACTCAGAGCTGATGAATGTGAAGAAGAAGGTTCAAGAGGGCGTTATTCTAGAAGCAATAATCGATGAAGAGAGGAAATCTCAACCCTCGATTTAATTGGTCCATTTGAAATTCTCGATTAAGTAGGAACTGTGGCTTATAGACTCGTTTTATCCCCAAGTATGTCGCGTGTTCATAACGTTTTTCACATATCGATGTTACGTAAATATGTGGACGACCCAAACCACATTATTTATTTAGAACCGGAAGAGATAGCAGAAGATTTAACGTATGAGGAGATACGTGTTAAAATCTTGGATAAGAAGGATCGTATTCAACACCAAAGGTTATACCTCAAGAGTTAGAATCTGAAATGAAGTCAAGATATCCTCATCTCTTCGGCATACCAGGTACGTACGTAAATTTCGAGGGCGAAATTTCATAAGGAGGGGAGATTGTGAAACCCCAAATTTTACGAATAAAGATTTAATTTTCTCTAAATATTTTTTTGAATATTATGGTGTGGATTTGAGATAATGTTATAGTTGTGGGTAGTATTTATAAATTTTACAAAGTATGCAAGTTGTTGTATTATATTCGATTGCTCGGGGAATATTCGTTTTAACAGAGAATATTCGTACAATGGCACAATCATTGGTGGACCCCACAACAGAATTATTGTCGGATTGAGAAAATGACAAAAATATTTTTATGAAAATAACGGCGGAAGTTTTACCGTTAAAAAACTGCTTGAACTACTTTCAGTAGTAAAAAATACGATGTCTGGCGTGGTTGCATAGTAACACACCTTGTATTGATTATTGATGCTTACGTGAGAAGTCACTCGCTTTTGTTCAATTATTGCTCTGATAATTAATTGCGTGATAAGATCTCACGTTATTTGATTCAATTATTGTCGATATTTTATATATTATTAAATCAATAATTGAGATGATGAGTTATTAATATTATTATTTGCAACATTAATGATGTCTAAAAGTTCTCGCCAGGAGAGGTTTGGTCACCTAATCAATGCGCATGATAGGGAGAAATCCTTATTGAAAGCCCCTCTTTCACGAGACGACCTGAGTCGATTAATATTGTGAATTATAATAATGATGATAAATGTTGTTAAATATATTGAGGTGTCTTTTTATGAAGTCACGTAAGTTTATATATATATATATATTATATAAATTTTATTTTATTAGTATTATTAATGTAATAAAATAGAAAAGCTTTTTATATAAAATGTAATAATTTTATAAAGTTAATTGTTTTATTAGACTATAAATAGAATATATTATATTCTATTATGCATAGTATTTTGCATAGTAAAATCTTTTTATATAAAAATGTAATACTTTTATAAAGTTATTTATTTTATTAGATTTTAAATAAAATATATATATATATATATATATATATATATATATTGAATATATTATATTTTATTGCATAGTATCCTTTCCATTTTCCTATAAATAGGATGCTTAATTAGAATTGAAATCACACCAGAAATTCAGAGAATTCTCTTCTCTAATCTTGAGCGTATTTCTTTAGAGTTTTAAGAAGCTTTGAGCGTAGTGCAAGTTTTCTTCAAGAATATCCTCACCCTACCAGTCGGAATACTCTTCTTTTACGGTAAAGGATATTATTTGTTGTACTCGTAAGAGATATTATTTGTTGTACTCGTAAGGAGTATTATTCTTTCGTATTCATGAAGAGAGTTACTTTCTTTCAATACTCGTAAAGGTTGTTATCCTATTCTTTATTATTCTATTGGAATAACCTGTCTATGCAAAGTACCGCATACATGGTGAAATTCTTCTGTTATTCCATTCTTTATTATTCAGTTGGAATAACCTGTCTGTGCGGTCTATCGCATGCCTGGTGAATTATGTTGTTATTCCATTCTTTATTATTCTGTTGGAATATCCCGTGCATATGGATTATGCATGACTGATTCCATTCTTTATTATTCATTGGAATAACTCGTCTGCAAAGCGCGATCTATCGCATGCACGGTGAATTCTTCCATTATTTCATTCTTTATTATTCTCATTGGAATAACTTTTGTCATGTGGATTACCACATGCATGGTGAATGATCCTTCGTATTCATTCTTTATTAAATTGTGGAAATGATCTGTCTACGTGGATTACCGCATGGCGGGCAAAAATCCATTTGCAGTTTCATATATTCTATTATATTCAGTTGGTTAGAGTTTTTGCTTCTATATTCCATGAGATTAGTGGAATATCCTTGATATTTGCGCTTCATCCAGTATCTTTTCATGGAAATATTCTTCTGAGCATTCTTGAATTTTACTCCACAAAGAAGTATCATGTTGATAATTTGGACGTTATTGAATTCTGGATAAATTAATTCTTGAACTTGTTTTTATTGAATTCTTATATCATTGTCATCATCCTCATGCTTATATTATGTTGAAAGTCATCTGTGGCCTATTGTGCATAGATGGACTTGGTATGATTATGACCAGGGATTATTCGGTATAATCATAACCGTAAAGTTACAAATAATGTGGTAAAAATCCTCATTGTTCCGTAGTGCATTGATGGACAATTGTTGGCATGATCATGACCATTGATGAATACACGAATATCTTTGGCTCATAGTGCATGGATAATTTATGGCTGTGATACTAATGAATATCCTCGGCGTAGAAAGTGCGGGGATGATGTGGATTATTTATTGTTTGAGTCTCAAATGATAAAAGTGATGAAAACCTTTTTAAATCATAAAAAATAGTAGATTTTATTCTCTACTTGACTCTTTTAATGGATTGCTTGTTCCGCTGCAGTTAAACTTGATGTTTGTTATATTTTATCAGTTTAACACTATTGAAGGCTAACGATAATTTATTCTGCATTATCTTAGTCATAATATTTTTACTAGGCTAGGTGAGCTCACCCTTTCTTTCACTGTTCTCTTCAGGAAATGAGAATATAGCTGGGACGAGTCGGGGAACGGAGTGACGGTCCAGATGATAACATTAGTAGTCCTCACTATTCTGTTAAATAGTGTGATAATAAAAGTAATGAGGACTCTATTGAGTGTGGATATTGTCTAGATGATAATATTTGTATTAAAACTTATAGCATATGTTTTGTCGTATTTTACACGACAGTAGTATAATTAAGTTTTTATTTGTATTTTGTACCATATATTTGACGACTCAAGATGGGTGATGTATACCTATTTTGGGGACGTCGCATTTTTTTTTTCTTTGTGGCCTGTTTTCCCTATTTAGTCTTTTCATGCGCAAGCACGTGAGGGTGGGTGTACATGGAGCATTGTAGGCGTAGAAAAACAATGTTAGATGTACAAGTGTGCAATTTTAATTTGTTGCCATTTTCCAAATACTAAGCATTTTGCTGAACAATGCAAAAAATAGTCACTCCTTGTAGCAACTGATGGAGTATTTCATCAGAAGTTATTTAGACTCTTTTAGATGAGTGAAGTAACCGTGTTGAACACACAACACCAAGGTGTGATTAAGGCGAGCTTTCATAATTTAAGATGAATTCATAATCATACAGAAAACTCTAATCAATATGTTCTTTGTTATGCAAGTTCTCCAAAATTAGTAGAAGTTCACCGACTATGGTTCTCAACCCGATTCTAATAATCCACAACACCGACAACTATTTAACTTAATGTTCCATTCAAATTTAGATTTCTCACTTGAATAAAGGAGATACAGTTATGTTGTTCTAGAAAACTCAACATAGCTGATGCAATAATTATGTAGGCCTAACATACTACTTTAGTTAAACTTGTACTTATAGTTTTTATTGCAATGACAATCATGACAAAATTTTTGGTCAGAAATTTTATGTAGAATAATTTTATTATTACAAATTTATTAAGATATCGAAAACATCTTTTAACATATATATCACGCTATTTTACTATATTTTTATTAGTCATAAAATTTATTATTAAATTACTGTCCTAACTAAAATACATTTATTAAAATCTAAAATTAGTTAATGAACTAGTATTTAGAGGGAGGGAATTAAAGAAACAAATTAGTACGAAATTGAATTAGTTATGGTCATTTTATTCACGAGTGGCATCATTTTCTTTAAATTATATATTATTTTTTATGTGCAGTAATTTTTTTACTAACAATTCCACATTAACATAAAAAATACACTAGTATCTGATAACCTTGTTGGCTACTACATGATAAGTAGAAGGATATTAAATTGTAAACTTTGTTTATGTAGATTAACAAAATCAGTGATTGCTAAAACAGTAGAAGCAACAACATTGATTTGATATATAGTAAGGTGAAATCAAAGAAAAACAAACGTGGATTTTGTTGCTATGTTAACTGTTACGCCCAACACTTGTTAAGTTAATTATTTACTGTTATTTCTTGGCTTAGGCACAAGGAGATAAGTGGGTTGTGGTGTTATAAGGGGACTTAATGGAGTTGTAGAGAAAATAAATAGCTATGACACTCGTGGTACAAAACAGTGCACGTAAGGTGTTTGTCAAAAGTCCTCAATGGACTGTTTTGATTAAAACCAAAGAAAGAGTAGAAGTCAAAGAAAAGATTGTATGTGGAACACTTTATTCTGTTAATTAAGAGATTTAAGTAAGTTAAATTGCAAGAAAAATAAATTTAAGATAAAACTAAAACGAGGAAGTTAGCATGCCTAGCTTTATTTGAACTTTGCTTTGAGCAGCTGGATAGGTAACTTCGCTATTGCAACTGTCTAAGATTTCAGTGTGGATGGTTGATAACCTGCACAAAATAAATTTGCTATACCAACTATATCATGTCAACTACTAACTTGGTTGAACTGTTGAACTGCTGAGTTGAGAAACTGCTGGCAACAGCAGTTGTAGTGCTCACAAACACATTGTTGCTGCAATTAAATTGATGTGATAAACTGTTGACCTACGTCAGTTGTTTTGGGACTGTTTGTGAGTTCGTTGTGAATAAAGAGCTAAATAATAGGTATACATATACAAGTCAACCTATGGGTCATAATTAAAGCTAAGGAGTGAAATTTTACTTAGCAACATATATGTCACGATGAAGGGATGGGAATGGCTGGGTATAAGAATACTTGTTTATACATTTTTGTTGCTCTTATATATGTCATAATGAAGGTATAAAAATACTTGCTTATACATTCTTGTTGCTCTTATATGCCTACAAATGGTCAAGTATATAATGTTTTGGACTGTTTTGGGTATCAAATGACTTTATAGGACTAACAGTCCCACATTAAGGGACTAATAGTCCCACATTAAGGGACTAATAGTATGTCTTTTTCTGCAATCTTGATATACACAGCATTATAGTTTCTAGAACACATTGCAAAGTCCATTGGCTGTTTTTCAAACTTGACCATCAATATATTTTCATCACCTAATGTCCTATCCTTTGTAGAAGAGTTTTTGTTGTGTTCAGATATGGACCATGGAATATATAAAGGCAATGAGTATATGTGATGTTATGTTAATTGCTTATACATTCTTTTTGCTCTTATATGACTACAAATGGTCAAGTATGCATGTCCTCGTGCATGTGGATTGTCTATATTATAGGGGAGACTTTGCCGAAATTTTTCATTGGTCAGGTAATTTAGACTTGTACCAATGCATATGCAAACCATACATGATGCAATGATTCATATTCTACCCCTAGGAATCTATTGTCTTTAGGTTGGTGTCAGTTAAAATATATAAGATGACATAAGACCATACCTCATTCTAATTTAAGATCCACAACAATAAACCATGCCTTTGGTTAGTCGATCTTAAGATGTGTAAATTTGTTTTGGCATCCTTGTTCAATTCCCGAATAATCATAAATGATGCACACTCATGTTATATATGTACATATACACCTATATGTATTTATAAGCAAATTGTAAATCTCTAACAAGGGAATACAATAATTCATGTCAACATAGGTACCGTGGTATCATGGACCTCTATTCAGTCCGTAGTTGGATGAGAAGACGGAAGTCAAGTGTCCAGATAGGTCATCTAGCCTATCATACTTCTGCTGACTGTGTGAGAGCGATTTGTCGGGATCATGATCTTCTTCATATACTGGGCGGGCATCTGCAGTCTTTGAGTCCTGATGAGTTAGCGGATGCAGTGGCGGCAGCAGCAACAACACAACATCAGGATGACGACCAGGTATATATCGATATTGTTAGTACTGTCATTGTCTTACTTATATGTTTCACTACATTGTCTATTGTTTAGCTTTCCCTAAGTCATAGCAGTATCAACACATGTAACATGTTTTATTCTTTTGTTAATTATAGGGTCCTAATTTGGATGATCCATGAAGAGCTAGACTTATTTTTTAGATTTTTAAAGCATTGTACTCTTTTATATTCATTCTTTGGACAATTGTATTGGTTTACGATTCTATTATATGGATGTTTACGATTGTATTGTGTTGTGTTGGTTTAAGATTCTATTATATGGATGGATGTTTATCATATAGTAGTTATCATGGATGAATGTTTATCATATAGTAGTTATCATGGATGGATGTTTATATGGATGCTTATATATACTGCTGTGTGTTGGGATAGAAAGCAGGTATAAAGCGTGTTATTTTTGGGAAATCAATAAAATAGAAAAATATTTATAAAATAAAAATCAAATGATCGTGACGCGTCGTTCGCTAATATTATAACAAATGACCACAGCGTTACCTACTTGAAACTAGCGGCCAATGTGTGGTCGCTATTACGGTCATTGACACATCGCAGCTACATCACATCACACGACAAATGACTCAAAGATGAGTCGATTAGTGACGACCCTTTGTCATTGATTATGGTCGCTATTATTGGTCGTTGATGTCCATCCAAATGACCAGACACTCATGATTAATATCGTCATTCGCATCTGATCGCTAATACTCATCTCCCACCATAAAGCGATAACGATAAGCATTTTTTGTTATAGTGCATTCACCTTTGATTTTTTTTATGGGTCGAAGTTGCTACAAAAATATCATGATAGCCTCATTTTAAACAATTGCAAAAATTCACAAACAATTTCTAAATTTGTGAAATTATAAAAAGGAAAAATTACAATATGCTTTAAAGAATTTTTCTTATGGATTAACGTTGTGATTAGATGACTAAAAAAGAAAGAATAAAATGTGTACAAATTTTAGATAAACACTTTATATAGAAGGTAGGGAGAGGAGGACAAATTGACCCCCCTAAAAATTCTTGTAGGGTCAATTAACCCCTCTGTTCTAAGGTAGATTCGCCACTGATTTTTTTCTAAAACGACAAGTTAAAAAAAATAGTACGTAGGAGTATTACACTGTTACTCCATTCGACTTTCAAGTCTCATTTTCAATTTTCAAAATGAATGTAATTTTCTAAAATCAATGGAAATATTCGGTTTGAAAGACTATATTGTCCTTTGAAACAATACAAAATAGAGTTTGATTAAGTACTTATTTAATTTGCCTATCCACGAAATGCAGTTGAGAATTTAATTTTTATAAAACCTTAGGGTTAAACCCTAAGGATTATAGCAATTGTCATTTATGCCATTAAAATTAAAATCTAAATGACCAAAATGCCCTTTTTCATTTCTTTAATAAGTAACTTGTAGATCTTGCTCTATGTGTGGTTGGTGACCAACCCTAAGCTATCCCACATGTGCTCTAAATCACAGCAATCAGCTATTTAGTCAATCCAAGTTCATTGCATCAAAGAAATATTAAAGATTAAAGTGAGAGAAAGCTCACTTTACATTCCATACTAGCCAACCTCCTTCTCTCTCTAAAATTCGGGATTTGGAGTGAAAGAGAGTGATAAGATAGGCCATGATCATGTTTTAGTTTACCAATATCAGATCAGCAAGGATCAGATTTAAGATCTAAAGTATGAATGAGGTATGAACCCTAACTTGCTAGATCTTTAAGATTGATGTAAAAGTTGTTGTTTGTTGGTTAGATATATGTTAGAAGATGTCACTTGGTGATCTGGGTTGCTAAAACTTAGATCCATATCATCTTGATGCACGAAATTAGGTTTTTAAAAACTGATCTATGAACCCTAAAACATGGTCTGACAGCCGAATGTCAGGGCTCAGAGATCATTACATGTTATTTATTTTGTGTTTTAAAGGTTTGTAGTGGTAGTATGTTGTGAGGGCTTTGATCTGGAACTTGAATCAAGCCCAGAACATGTATAGATTGTCAGTTATAAGCAGTCAAAGTGCGTTGACCGAGCACGAAATCCATTTCTGCGTAACCCAGATTGCCCATAAAACTCTGACAGTGATATTGCGGGCCTTTGATCTTGTTGCTCTTTGTTAGTTAGGTCATTTTGTTAGTTGGATCTTGTAGACTGACATGTAGGCTATACATATAAGCCTTTACTTTACCAAAATCATGATCATAAATGATAATGATTGTGGTCAAAGTAGGGTTGACGAAACTGCCTTATGAAGGTTTCTAGAAAACCCAGATCTTCAAGGGGCAGTTCCTGATCACTACTTTGACCGGCCAAGATCTCTTAGATTTGTTGTTGTTATACTGATAAATACATAATAAATTCCTAAAAATTATTTTAAAGCCTAAAAATGGGTTTTTAATAATTTTGAATATGTTTCATAAATATTTAATATTTTTGGAATAATAACGGTACTTAATTTATTTAATTATAATATTAAATAAATTATTTAAAAATGATTTTAATACATAAAAAATCATTTAAAAATATATTATGGATATTTTAAGTTATTTTCAATAAATTTTAATATTATATGATGAATTTCATTAATTAATTAATATTAATGGTAATTAATTTATTTAATAAATATATTAAATAAATTATAGAAAAATAGAATTAATGATTTAAAAATCATATAAAAATGATTTAAGTGTTATAAAATATTTTAAGTTATAAAATATAACTTTTGATATTTTGTCATGAAAATATTAATACTTTAATATTAATAGCAATTATCGGATAATGAATTTAATCGTTTAAAAATCATATAAATATGATTTTAAGGTATTAAAAATACTTTGATATATTATAAATATATTAGAATATTATGATTTTCATTAATATTTAATAAATATTAATGATAAAAGTATATTATGGTATTTATATTATATAAATACGATATTAATGATTGAAAAATTATGATAAATAGCAATAATTATCTGAAAATTATTATGAGCTTATAAAAATTATTTTGACTGATAATAAATTATCTAAGGTAATTGTGAACCAGTTTAGGCAGAGTCTTAAGGAAATTAGGCTCGATATTTGTCCGACTAGACTGTCGGGATGTTAGAATTGTACCGAATTCAACTCAGACTGAAACAATCTAACTTGATACTAGGTCTTGTTGTATATACTGATAGGGTTATGTGTTATGTGTTTAGGTTATTCTATGTTTATATATAATAGTATTATACTGTGATGATATCATTCTAATATTTGGAGATCAGTATTATCTATATTAGGTCTTCAGTCAAAGCTATATAGGTTGCGTAACGGTAATCAACGGTACATGCAAGTTCTCTAACTCGACCTCGAGTTGTTCTTTCAATTGTGCTTGTGGTTAATCATTCCTGATAACCACGTCTATGAATTATTGATTCACACTCTATGCATATTGTATGTGTTCATCAGGTATGAAAGGTTGATCACCTTCATTACCATCGAGTCCAGTTATTGTTGTTCATGTTCATTATTGATATATATTCATATCGCCCTGATTGTTCAGTTATGAAAATTTGATTCCTGCTAGTTCACAATCTTTATATTGTTGAGCGTAGCCAGCCTTTTGTTCAAATTCTTTCAATCATGATATATCCTCAAATAAACTTTTACTTACTTGGAAAACTTGTTTCTCTCCCTTGCTATATCATGATAAACATTGCAGATTAAGACGAATACGTCGGATACAGGAAAAGATTAAGCCAAGTTCAGCTTGGGATTATATGTGCAGCTAAAATTGTAACAGTAATGTATGATAATAACATCGTATGTTAGATAGGATATTGATTCATGTATTATGTGAAGGTTTTCAACCTTGGGATTAGTGTGTAATGTTTAATGTATAAACAATTTATGTTTATATCTTCCGCAATCGTTATAGAAATAGTATACCAGATCCTTGGTGATTAGGACCGAGATTTGGGGATGCTACAGTTGGTATCAAAGCTGTTGGTTATGAACCTTAGGTAGGGTTACCTGAGGCTAATAACCGCAGTGATTAGGATTAGGTCTAGCTCAAATAGAGTTAGTAAGTCGATAAGATTCAAAGATGAATCTCAGTGAGTTATAAAAGATACGGAGTTCCCTAACTCTGATAATAAAGGTGAACAGTAGTGATGAATAGATAGAGTCTAAAAGACTAAAAGTACATGGATAGGAGATCGTAAAACAAAACGATCATAGTATAGAAATGGATCGTAATATATACGATGAGATCACCCCGTGATCTGATAAGGTGATAGCAAGGAGTAGAATCAACCGAATGATTAAAATTTTTACGGCAAGATTGCTGTGTGTCAGTTGTACTATGAATTGGTGCAAGGAAAATTCAGGGAAGGATTACAAATACGAATTAAATGAAATTCGTATTGAGAAAGGAGTTAGGATTAAGTGGGGATTTCAATTGAGGACTCATGTCAGCAGCTAAGTTGTATGATTCTTTGTATGGGAGGAGAATTGTACTTGGTGTAACAACCACTTAGTTTTTTACACTGATAATCATTGAAATGTTTGCGTCGCGCTATGTGCTATATGCGTGTTGAGAAGGTGATTCTTTTTTCGTGTCTATAACAGATAGATAGAATATAGGTAGAGAATATAAGATTAAGTGAGAGTTCTTAAAACTCATACTTATGGTAGGTTTGTGACTCATAATTATATGAAATATTTTTGAACCCCTCAACGAATGGACGCTAAAAGTTTGACTAGGACAAGTTCTTTAACTCATATGATTGTGGAAAGTTCTTGAACTCATAAATGTGGTAAGTTTGATGAACTGGGTATAGTTTTGTGTGAATGGAGTATTGAGGATAATAAGAATAGATAGACTGCTTAAGCAATTGATCATTAGTGGAGACATAGGTTTCCAAAACTCCTAGCTATGCTAGACTTTAAACTTTTTGGACATAAAGCTAAATACGCACTATGTGCTTTTGAAAAATGAATTTTTGTTCTCAACTCCTGGTGACTATTGTGTATGTGTGGACTTCGGGTCACTGACACCTCGTTACCTGTTGAGATGATAAAACTGATTTGAAATGATTTTTGAATGGTTTAAGGAATAGTCTATGCTAATTGTTTCGGCTAGACTAAAATGATTAAAAATATCAAAATTTATTTTATTTATCATTAATGTACAATGTAACCTGGTGCAAGGTTGATAAAAAAATGATGGAGTTATAAATACATGAATACGTAGTATTGAATTCGATCTAAAAATCATTGCTCCACTATTGTATGATGTGTTATGACAAAGTCATATAATGACGGCATCCTCAAACGGGCTGTTAATACAGTACGGAATCATGACGTCATTTTCATAATTTTAATTTGCAAACGGGGTTTTGGCTATACCTTAATATTTCGTTTGAAATTGATTATTGATATGAGTTTAAGATATTTGATTCGGCTAGATCAACGTTTATGAAAACTCTAAGCGTTCTTTGAAAATTTTCCCGAACCAAATTATTTTGGTGCCGAATTCGATAAGACTGAGGTAAAATTTTTATGCCTATGGCAGTGATGAGAAACAGATCAAACCAGTAGTACTTGGCTAGTACAGGGCATATCGAGCTAATTACCCTATGTGTCTATGATATGACGGTTTGCAGATGAATTTCTGTATACACCTTTTCGAAAATGACAGACAATAGTGTATATAACTCCTCAGTATAATTTCAAAATTTTTACTCTTGTGAGGAATGTATTGGGTAGCATGTGATGCTGTGTATGAATGGTAAATGGTGCAAGGTATAAGGTGTAAGTTGAATTTCGGGGACAAAATTCTTAGAAGCAGGGGTGAATGTGACAACCTGAGAATTTAGGAAATTATTTAAATCGTAAATAATGGATTAAATGTTGAATAATAAACCTAGACAGAAAATAAGTGAATAGATTTGACATTTTTGGAAAGGAATTTTGTGAATTTAAAAATTTTTGTTAAAGGCTTGCAGTATTAAGGGTGTACGTTTATATGTTATGTGTGTATTGTCATGTATGTGTACAGAATGTGGTTAGGTTCAAGGGTTGACCGGATAAATTATATCAGTGCCAAACCCTAATATTATATTAAGAACTTCATTGTTCAATTAGAAAACCCTAGCGATTGATAAGAAACCCTAATATCGGCTCTGGAAACCTTAATTTCAGTTTCGGGAATCTGAAACCCTAATTCAGAATATTAAAACCCTAACTTGGGAATTCAAATGCTAGTATAAGGCTTAAGTGTATTAATTATAAACTTAATTAGGGTAAAACCTAACAAGTTAGTTAGAAAACCCTAATTGCTTATTAGAAAGTCTAATTTGCTAATTAAGAAAGTTTAATATTAATTAGGAAATATTAATCCTAATTATCAAGTCCTAATGTGATTAAGAAATCTTAAGATAATTAGGAAACCCTAATTATAATTTAGAAATCTTAATTTTCTATTTTTAAATCTAATTAGAAAATACAAAAAATTTAATTTTTGTAAAACCTTAGGGTTAAACCCTAAGGGTTGTAGCAATTGTCATTTATGCCATTAAAATTAAAATCCAAATGATCAAAGTGCCCCTTTTCATTTCTTTAATAAGTAACTTGTAGATCTTGCCCTATGTGTGGTTGGTGACCAACCCTAAGTTATCCCACATGTGCTCTAAATCACAGCAATCAACCATTTAGTCAATCCAAGTTCATTGCATCAAAGAAATATTAAAGATTAAAGTGAGAGAAAGCTCACTTTACTTTCCATACTAGCCAACCTCCTCTCTCTAAAAATTCGGAATTTGGAGTGAAAGAGAATGATAAGATAGGCCATGATCATGTTTTAGTTTACCAATATCAGATCATTAAGGATTAGATTTAAGATCCTAGTATGAATGAGGTATGAACCCTAACTTGCTAGATCATTAAGATTGATGTAAAAGTTGTTGTTTGTTGGTTAGATATGTGTTAAAAGGTGTCACTTGGTGATTTGGGTTGCTAAAACTTAGATCCATATCATCTTGATATACGAAATCAAGTTTTTAAAAATGGATCTATGAACCCTAAAACATGGCCTGACAACCGAATGTCAAGGCTCATAGATCATTACCTGTTATTTGTTTTTGTGTTTTACAGGTTTGTAGTGGTAGTATGTTGTGAGGGCTTTGATCTGGAACTTGAATCAAGCCCAGAACTTTTATAGATTGCCAGTTATAAGCTACCACGTTCGCTTTTCCAGGATGGTATTGAATATGTGGTCATAGTCTTTCAATAGCTCGAGCCAACGTCATTGCTTAGTATGTTAAGTTCTTTTGAGTGAAAAAATATTTAAGGCTTTTATGGTCCGAATATATCTCCACTTTCTCCCCATATAGATAGTGCCTCCATCTTTAAGCGCGAAAACGATCACGCTAACTCTAAATCATGAGTAGGATAATTCCTCTCATATTCTTTAAGTTGTCGCGAGGCATAGGCTATGAATTTCCCACGCTGCATGAGAACACATCCTAACCCTTTGCTCAAGCATCATTTGTAGATAACAAATCCATCCGAACCGGATGGTATTGTTAGAACAGTGCCGTAAATAAGTCTTCTCTTAAGCTCTTGGAAACTCTTCTCGCATTCTTCGCTCCAAACAAATTTTGTATCCTTCCGAAAGTTAATCGAGTTAAAGGAGTATCGATTCGAGAAAACCCTTCCACGAATCTCCGATAATAACCAAATTAAGCCCGAAGCTACGTTGCCTTGATCACCGCCTTCTTGATTTGCTCTAACTTTGTATTGCTTCAATCTTCACGGTCAATGATACTCCATGTTTTAACACCACGTGCCCGAGAAATGCTACTTTCTCAAGCCAGAACTCGCATTTTTTTAACTTGGCATATAGCTTGCTTTCACGAAGCCTTTGGAGTACCAGCTTCAAATGGTGCTTATGCTCTTCACGACTTTTGGAATATATGAGGATGTCATCAATAAAGACAACAACGAACTGATCCAAATATTCCTTGAATA
Organism: Panax ginseng; assembly: GCA_020205605.1. Lineage (NCBI taxonomy): Eukaryota > Viridiplantae > Streptophyta > Magnoliopsida > Apiales > Araliaceae > Panax > Panax ginseng. The sequence continues at coordinate 49,799,482 of CM035132.1, forward strand.
CTCGGTTCATCATATCCATGAAAGCCAGCAGGAGCATTAGTCAATCCGAAAGACATGACTAAGAATTCGTAATGCCGTCATCGAAGTTCTCAAGGCGCCTTTGAATATCCTCGCCTAATCTTCATTGATGATATCCGAATCGAAGATCGATTTTTGAAAAGAATTGTGCTCCTTGCAACCGGTCAAACAAGTCATCAATACGAGGTAGAGGATACCTATTCTTGATAGTGACATGGTTCAATTCCGATAGTCAATACAAAAGTCGCATACTCCCGCTCTTTTCTTCTTTACAAATAAAACAGGGCACCCCAAGGAGATGTACTAGGGCGAATGAAAACCGATGTCCAATAACTCCTGTAGTTGGACCTTTAACTCCTGAAGTTCAATAGAGCCATTCGATATGGGGTTTTAGAAATGGGCTTTGTACCAAAGTTCAAGGTCAATAAAGAATTCAACTTCACGCTACGGGGTGAGATTTGGAAAGTTCTTCGAGAAATACGTCCAGAAAGTCAATAACAACAAAGAATATTATCCAAATTTGACGTGTCTTTATTCAAATCCATAACATGGGCTAAGAAAGCTTGACATCCGCTTTTTATTAAACGAATAGCTTTATGATTAGATATGACAAAGATTGATTTTAATGGTTTAGTTGCTTGAATTGAACAACAAAAGTTGTTTAGGAATATGAAAACTAACAACCTTACGAAAACAATCAATTTTGGCATGATGAGTAGTTAACCAATCAATCCCTAAAATCACATCAAAAGCAAGTATCTTTAAAGAGATAAGGTCAACGGTAGGTGATGGTGCCAACTTGGATCAAACAAGACTTATAAACAATGGATGTGATGAAAGTTTCTCTAACGGAGTTTCCACAGATAGGTCAAAGTCTAATTTTTTCTTGAGTCAAATTTAAACGTTGAACACAAGTAGGAGAGATAAATGAATGGGTAGCACCCATCAAGTAAGGTATAAACTTCGCAAGAATTTATGATTAGCTTACCCGTGATCACCTCGTTTGGGTTCCTCGCACTTTGACCAAATCCAACAAACGCTTCTTACAAGGCCGCTTGACTTTGACTTTTTTGGGACAGTCTTTTGAGTCACCGTCCTCGCTGAACTAGGTTTCGCTACCGTACAATCCCAAGCGATATGTCCTTTCTTTCCACAATTATAGCATACCTTGAACTGTTGTGGGCAGTTTGGACTGATATGTCCCTCTTTTCCGCATTTGTAGCATATGACCGGTGGTCGTTCTCCTCCCTTAGAACCAATTGCTGCCGGCACTGTCGTCTTCACATGGTCGTTGTTAAATCTCCTCTTTTTAAAATCTCCTCCTGACTCGCTTCTTCTATTTTCATGGCCATGATTACCACCAGAGTGGTTGCCATTTTTTTCCGTCTTTTTCTTTTTCCGCTGGTTATCATTGTTTTGTTGACTGCCATCTCCGGTATGATCCTGGTTGTGGTTCCTCAGTTGACCGTACTCGTTATCTCGCTCTAATAATTGAGCCCTGTTTACAACATCTGAGTAGAGAGAAAATTTATGAGAAATGAGATACTGACGTATGCCAGGTTTTAAACCTCTAAGAAACATCCGCGTCATACGTTCCTCATTCTCCACCAAATGAGGTACAAACCTGGATAACTCTGCAAACTTCGCCTCGTACTGAGATACCGTCATGTTGTTCTTCTCCAGTCTAATAAACTCCACTTCCTTCATATGACGAACACTTTCAGGAAAGTATTTGTCATTAAATAGTTTCTGAAACGTCTCCCAAGACATGTTGAGTGCGGCTGGATGGGTACGCTTCACAGACTCCCATTAGTAGTCTGCCTCACCACGGAACATAAAGGTGGTGAACGGAACCTTCTGTTCCTCCGTGTATCCCAAGACATCGAATATCTTGGTAATTTGCTTGACCCATGTTTCCGCCATGATCGGATCGCTTTCCATTAAATTCGTGGTCCCAACTCTTTGAATCGCTGGTCAGGATAACCCGTGAATGAATGCTATCATTTCCTCCTCAGATTTTGAACACGAGTCTCCTCGTCTCGATTTTGCATGAACCGCAAAAAGCTTTTAACATCCCTCGCTCATCATCTCGCTTTCAGTGGTGTTGTTCACAGGAGGAACATTGCCACCCTATTGCACGTTCTCCTCTCGCTGGTGAGTACAAAGCGTCTCCACTGTCTCATTTCCATCATTAATATTCTCAATCGACATTCTCAAATACTGTCATAAAACAAGGGTTAATTAAGCAAATCAATATATCACATAATGTCCTTATATACTGACCAACTAACAAATAAGCTTAGGTAGGATACACTAGCGAAGGATTTACTCGTCTCTCTCCTCCTAGTTCTATTCCCCGATCTCCGCCAGAGATCATATCCCTAAGCTCTGATACCAACTGTGACACCCCCAAAATAGGTATACATCACCCATTCTGAGTTGTCAAAACACGATACAGAAACAACTACAACTTTATTATTACAATAGTAAAACTGTGAGTTTAAATACAGATATTGCCATCTAGACAATATCCACATACAAATAAATCCTCATCATAATTATTGATACATTATTTTACAAAAATGGTGAGGACTACTAAACAACTCTCCTTAGAACCTTCATTCCATACCCCGACTCGTACTCACTATATTCTCGCCTCCTGAGAAGAAAAATGGAACAGAAAGGAAAAGGGTGAGCTCAACTAGCTCAGTAAAGAATATTATAACTAAGATAATATACAACAAATTATCGTTAGTCTTCAACAGGGAAAAAATCTAATAGAATACAATAGACAACAAGTTTTAAATCAATATTCGCAGCGAAAAATATTAATCATAGAAGAGTTACGTAGAGGATGAAATCTACTAATGTCTATGAATTTAACAGTCCATCATAGTATTTTTATCCCTGTAACATCAACCAATGCACCTCTTGAATCATATATTCATCCTCTTGCACTACATGAGCCAAGGATATTCATCGATTAATCATGTTCATCTAAACACTGCTCATCTTTGCACTACGGGCCAAAGATATTCATCGAAAATCATTCATCTTTTGCACTACACATTCATTAATTAACATCATCATTTAAGACCGAGGATGATGAAAATATTTTTAAAGAAACGAATCCAGAGAAACAAAATGACAAGGATTAAGGATTAAGGATTCGTACTTTGTTTTATCCATGTCCAAAAATACTTCAAAAATTATCATAGTGGTGTAAAATTCAAGAATGATCAAAACATGGATACAATCAAAACTAGTATCCAGAATAGATATTTTGGACGAAAAGAAAAATTTTCATTTTTCAATGAATAGTCTTGAGGTGATTCGTGAATAAGTGTCGATATCGTGAATAGTCTTAGTATCGTGAATAAGAACTCAGACACCAAAAGTTCCAACTTTGATAAAAACTTCAGATCAATATTTCAAAGATAATGATATTGAAGAAATAATATCATTACGAAAAAAATAATATCCCTTACCTCGAAAGATTTATACTTCTAAATGAAACACCTGATATAAAGCTATGACTTGAATTTGCAATCAGATAGCAATACTCAAAGTATACTCAAAATACTCACAAGAATACGCTCGATAATATAGAGAGAGAAAACTTCAGTTTTTGGTATAATTTTCAATTCTAACCTAAGCACCCTATTTATAGGAAAATGCTTAGAACACCAAAGCAAAAAATTTAATTTAATAATAATATATATAACAAATTCTCTACGCACACTTTCTAGATTTTGAATTCAGCATTTACATCACATGCTAGGTCGCCCACAAACAAAAAAAAAAAAGCGTTTTCATTCTTTAAATATTTTAAACTTCCAAAAATCAATTATTTCGTAGCTTCGGAACTTCAATAATTCACAATAAATAGCCATTTTGTTAGAAAATTTGAATCTCTCGAGTTTTTATAGGAAATTCAATTCTATACAACTTTGCAGAAGAAAGTTTTTCCAAATTCCCAACATAAAATGACCGAAATCCATAAACGGGCAATTTTTCAGGCTATAATCAAATTTCAGTTAATAAATGGGTCCACAGACATGTTTAACATGTTTTAAACATTTATTGCAACAAAAATACTCTTTCTCCTTGTATACTCGTATATCACACATTCATTATACAAATATCACCATTATTATATTATTAAAAATATAATAATATATTTAAATGAATTATTTTATCAGAAAAAGATAAAATTTTAATTTTCAACAATTGTCACATTAAAAATTTTCTCCATCTATATCCATATAAAATCAATATTTTCCTCATCATATGAATCAATAATTAATTATTCATAAATAATATTACAGAATCACAATATTGACAACCAGGCAGTTCCCAGGAAAGAGGGGGCTTTCCAATAAGAATTTCTCCTTACTGGCGCGCAATTAGGTGACCAAACCTCTCCTTAGACAGAACTTTCTAGACATTGCCAATATTGTTATCTAATAATATTATTCAGATAATATGAATTATTGCTTCGATAATTAAAAATATTGTGTAATGACAATTATTGAAACAACAAAGATATAAAATATCAACGCAAAGAATTATTGAATCAATAAAATAAAATACCCAAGCGAATTACAGTAACCATTATTGAGTAGTGCCTTCTTACGTAAGAATCAATAATTGGTGCAATACTGCAAAGTCATCTTGTCGCAACAACGCCAGACATCGTGTTTTTAACCACCGTGTATTCCAACAAAGGTAAATCCAGTAACAACTACGCCGTTATTTTTAAATAACTTATTTTTGTCGTTTTCTTCCTCCAATCGCTTTCCGTTATGGGGCCCACACATGGTCATTTAGCTTGTCGTCATTTAATATTCCCACAAAGATTTAATATTCCACGACCAAACGAATATTCCCTAATAATAAGGAATATTTTATAACCATTTGCTTATTTTGAAATACTTGCGTATTTTACCCATAACTATCCACATTAATCAAATCAACCCTTACTATTTCAAAATAATAAATAGAGGAAATTTCATTTTATTAATAAAAAGTCGGGGTCTTACATTACTGGTTTAGCATGACTAGCTAAATAGGTTTTGTTTTTTATGATGGATTACATAGCTGCTTTTAGCAGCTGATGCTATTTTGAGTCTTAAAATTCAATTCCATTGTTTTGTATTTGGCATGAAATTGTTGTTAGGTTTGTGAAAATCATGAACGCAATCAAATTGCACAAAGTAAGCGGAAACGTGGTAAAATAGAGTTTTAAAATTTTACAAATCATATACCTGGATCATCCTTTATGCACAATTATTAATTAAACGAAAAGATGAAGAATAAGAATTATTCCCTTGAAGATTCAAGCTTCCTCAGGTACAAGTTCACCTCCAATCCTTTTCGCGTTCAACTTGAATCCACCGAGTTTGATTCATTTCTTTGATCAACGTTAGCCACCCAAGTGTTTGGCCTCTAGAGGTGACCACCAAGGAAGAAGAAATATTCAAGAAGATGGATATTTGGCAAAACCCTAGTTTTTCTATCTCTCGTAGAAAAAGGTGTACTCTCCCAACTATTGAAATTACATTACTTAATATCTGATATAAGACCCCTCTTATAAAGATATCAGTTAACCTTTTAATATTATTAAAATAGGGTATTATTTAATTAATTAAACTCCTTTAATTAATTAGGCTCCCTAATTTTATTAGGGATAATTAATTAAACTCTTTTAATTAATTTGCCTCCTAATCTTATTAGGAATAAATGAGAGTACTTATATTAAATTAATTCACAAACTCCTTTAGAAATTAAAATAATAATAATTGTAATAATATTAATAAGACTCCTTTTATTAATTTATATTTAATATTTCCAAAATATTAAATAATAAATATTAAGATATTTAATTTACCCTATCACCGTGGATTAAATTAAATACACTTAGCATATTATTACGATTATGTCATTAACTTCTTAAATAATTATTCTTTCTTTTTATGGTGTGACCCTTTAGGTTCTCCATATTAAATCAGTTGTGAATAAATCAATTAGAACAATTTTAATTTTCTTTAAATAAATAAATTAAAGTATTAATTTATTTAAATAATATTTTTTCTATGATAGGGATAATCTTCCCTAGCGATTAACGACTTTCCAGATAATATAGATTTTAACATTAATCATAAAAGAACCTTTGAGTAAATAGTTACCAGACAATTTAATCCTTCTACCATAGAATGTCCCAATTAAATATAAGACATGAAATTACTGTCAAGTCTTATTTTATTTAATTAAATGCACAACTCCAAATAATGCAAATTAGAAACTCATTTATAATTTCATTATGCCTTGGCTAAGGACTACTGGTTGTCATTTATCGAATCACATAGGAAATTTCTCTTCTTTTACTAAAAGCGGTAGATTCTTTATTGATCATACATTATCTCCATATACAACTTATTATACCCAAGCAAACCCTTTGATATACCCTAAAGGTCTTAAGGAATAAGTCAAAGTATCATTCATCATACACAAGATACTATGATGATCTCAAGTCTAAGAATCACTTTTACTACTATCACTACAGGAATTCCTATTGACAGGCAAGTAAAGCTCCATTAGGTAATCCTTAACGAGCCACGTTCAGTGTACTTATTCGCCAATAAGCAACTACATACTTGTTTTAGTGTCTCCACACAAATGATTATGAGATCAATCATCCTCATCCAATGAGCAAACAACGTATGTACCAATCTATCCGGATTCACTAATCCCCAATTTAGTAATCTAACGATTGGGAACTATTTTAGTTTTAAGCTTTCTAAGAATTTAGATCTCATTAGAATGATCATCATCATCATTATTCTAAAAGCACTGCTTAAAACTATGAGTTTATCACATATTATAAAGCAGAATCATGTAGATAATTAAAAACCTTTAATAAATTAATACTTTTTATTAATAAATAAATAAGATTACTACAAAGTATATGCTTTATCATAAAACATTATTGGCTTGTGTGCATACTACTTTCATTTGTGTAGGGTAGATTAATGCCTTTAGTTAGGCAGAATGATTAGTTTTATGAAGTTTTGTTGAGTTGATAGTGCTGGGTGTAAGGAAAAGATAATTGGTTAGATGGTTTTCAGATGCTTTTGAGAGATACAAATTTGGGTTTTGCCTTTTTTTTTAAAATGTGGAGGAATGTTTTGAAAGACAGAGGTATTTAAATTGTTGTTCATAACTGTATATGTTTGAAATTTTAGTGCTTTGATATGGTATTATTCAGTATTATTTGGCTCTGTTTTTTTTTTGTTTCTATATCGTTGCTAATTGTTGAACTATAAGTTGATACATTCCAGGCTATGGATTGAGCTATATTTAAAGTTTTTTGGAATTAACTGGTAGAAGACCAAAACTTTCCTTAGTTAGTAATGTCAACTTTTGAACACTGACTCAGTTGCTTAGATTGTAACATTGAAATTTTAGCAATAGTAAACATCATCTGTCAGTAGCTATAATATATAGTATACTTTAATGAAAAAAGATTTTATTAGAAATAGGAGAAGGAGAGTACAAGGAGGACATGCAGATGAAGTCCCCTGCTGCTGCAAAAAAAGAGAGGGAGAAACACCCCATTCCCCCTTAATAAAGGGTGGTCTGCCAATCCCTATAGATATCATATATGGAAATCCCTGATAAAGTCCCTCTTATCTATAATCTATATAGGAGACTAAAATTGAGACACCTCCCTCAAAAAGATCTAATGCCTGAAATTTGTCTTATAGTTGACGTTCCTTTCTGTCCATAAGCCCCATAGAATCGCTAAAACATCACACTGCCTCAAAATCTTGCCCTTATTAGACCTTTTTAAACCCAAAAACCTGGTGAGGTAAAATGCTCTCCTAGTATGAGGTGCAAATCCAAGTCTTCAACAAATCCAAAATTATATATTCCAAATAAAATCATGGGACAAGGATCTGTGCAATATACTGCTTATGGTATAAATCATTCTTGTTGATTTTTTCGAGAGTTGATGACCACATAACAACCTTGATTTTAGCTGGATTCTTAGTCTTCCAAATAAAAGAAGCTAAAGGAAAACATAGGAGGGAACACGATCCAACGAGATAAGCCAATGGCTATGACTTAAACAACATCATACATTGGGGCCTTGTAAATTTTAATGGTCTTACTAGCTATGATCACTATAACTGACATAGAGACAGCAATACAACATTACTAAAAGGAATTATATTTTTAGATTAACAAGAGATGTTCGGAGCACATTCTAAGCCTACAACTTCGTTCAATGTTGACCTCCAACCATTTACCCTATCCATATCCATTCCTTTTTTACTTTCATCATCTTTTTTTGCCATCAATTTCTCTTTGTCCCTACCAAATGCTTTCTTGATGCTTCCTGTTTGGTACCTAACATTGGATGGTTGTTCAATTTGAATTAGGGACACAATATCATGGATAAGGGGTGGATGGAATTACGAAGATATTCTAGAGAATATCTTGCAGGCCTAGAAAGATTTTTGAACTTTGGTTTCGAAAAAGTGGGCATGGTCACGGAAAGAATTCCTTGTCCATATAAGAATTTCATGAATGGAAGATACCAGATTCGAATAACTATTCGTGAACATTTGATTTGTGATGGATTTATGTTTGGCTACACGAATTGGATGCATCAAGGGGAAGATGAGATTGTCAGGGATGTGAGCAATGATGATGTTCACGATGAATCATCATAATCCAAAGATGATCATCGTATGCTTGAGAAGGTAAATGACATATTTAGGGATCATAGTGTGGAATCGTCGGCTGAAACTATAAAATATCAAAAGTACATGTCAGAGGCTAATCAACCTTTATATCCTGCATGTGAAATTGAGACTGTCCTTTCGTTCATTGTATGTCTTTTCAATCATAAAAATGTTAGCAAATGGACTGATGTATCCTTTGATGGTTTGCTCTGTAATTTCATGTCATCATTTCTAGCATTTGCAAACTTGCTAGATAATTTTTATGAAATGAAGAAAATGGTTAGAAATTTGGGGTTGGTTATGAGAAGATTGATGCATGCGAGAATGATTGTATGCTCTTTTGGAGGGAGAATGAAAAATTAGAGTCTTGTACAATTTGCAAATCATTGAGGTGGAAGCAAACTGAGGTGGTTGTAGCAGAGAAGGCACAAAAAGATACAAATGCTAAGAGGAGCAAAGTAGTTGTGAGGTAATTACGTTATTTGTCGTTAATTCTGATATTGCAGAGGTTATTTATGTCTATAAAAATTGTAAAATAAATGACGTGGCATCATGTAAAGCAGCGGAGAGATGGAGTGAATCGTCATCTAGCTGACTTTGCAGCTTAGAAGCATTTGGATACAATGTACCCTACATTCTCTCAAGAACATCAAAATATAAGGCTCGGACTGTCCACTGATGGCATGAGTCCTTTTACCCATAGGTCACCATATATTATATGGCTAGTGATAATTGTTGTCTATAACTTACCACCATGGATGTGTATGAAGCAGGAGTATTTTATAATGTCGTTGTTAGTACCTGGACCAAACTCTCCATGTAATGATATTGACACATATATGCAACCTTTAATTGAGGAGTTGAAGATACTATGGAGTAATGGGGTTGAAACGTATGATGCATCTACTGGTACAAAGTTCAAAATGTGTGATGCACTGTTGTGGACAATTAGTGATATTTCAGCTCTTGTTATGTTGTCTGGTTGGAGCATTAAAGGTAAGTTGGCTTGTCCATCATGTCAAATGAGCACTCGTTCTCGTAGACTGCAAAGTAAGGAATGTTATCGGGCATCATTATTTTTTGGAGTCGAGTCATAGTTATAGGTTTGATACACGAAGATTTAACGAAGAATGTGACCATAGTGAAGCTCCAGTGGTGCCATTAGGATTTGATATTCTTGAACAAGTTAATGCCATTAATGTCACTTTTGGATAGACACCCACTAGCACGAAGACCATTCCCTATGACTCGAAACATAATTGGAGGAAGAAACCCATTTTCTTTGAATTATCATATTGGAAGATACTTTTGTTACGCCACAATCTAGATGGAATGCATATTGCCAAAAACATTTGTGATAGCTTGATTGGGACATTGTTGAGTGTGCAAGGAAAGACAAAAGATAACTTAAAAGCACGACTTGACTTGATGGAAATGGTATAAAAAGAGAGCTCCATCCAAGACCCGTGCAAGCAATCGATTCAAAGTACCTTTTGCAGGCTGCAAGCTACTCAATGTCTAAGAAAGAAAGACATGAGTTCTTGAAAGTGTTGAAAAATGTTAAGGTACCTAATGGATCTGCCTCAGATATTTCACGTTGTGTAAATTTGAAGGGGGCAAGATCTCTGGTCTTAAAAGTCAGGACTGTCATGTTTTAATGCAACAATTACCTCCAATAGCAATACGAGCTACCAAATTGCCTCGACCTGTTTGCTCAACAATAATTGAACTTTATAACTACTTTAGAGAATTATGTTCGAATTATAACACATCGGAAGATTATGAACGGTTGAACAAGAAAATCCCGTTAATACTTTGGAAGCTTGAGATGGTGTTTCCTCCTGCTTTCTTTGATATAATGATACATTTGTGTGTCCACCTTGCTGAAGAGGCGAGGATAGTTGGAAATGTGAAATATCAACAAATGTGAGCTTTTGAAAAATACATGGACAAGTTAAAAGGTTATATTCGCAACAGAAGTCGTCCAGAAGGGTTAATTATAAAAGGGTATATTGCTGAAGAATGTGTTACATTTTTCTCAAGATATTTGAGTCAGAATAATGTTATGTGGAACCGAGTTGGAAGAAATGAAGATGGATACGAACAAGGTGAATCAAGTCTCTTCATATCCAGAAACATAGGATGATTTCTTAATGCCCCAAAAGATTGTTTTCTATGTGGCGATGATGTCAAGAGTACACACCTGTATGTACTATTCAATTGTAAAGAGGTTGAGTCATATCTAAGGTGAATAAACAAAGAATATATTAAATTTTTTTGTTATATAGCTATAACAATAAAAAAAAAATTTAAAATTTATTTTTTAAAATTTTTTTTGTAGTATTTGGCAATAATCGTATATGTTACGACGTGGGAAGCGTAAGCAAAAACTGATCCCAAAGGAACTTGACGATGCTTAGAAAAATGAATTTCCTGAATGGTTTAAGAATTATGTAAGTACTACGATATGTAAACGTAATTTCATGAATACTTTTGCAATGGTTATTAATAATAAATTGATGGAATTTTCTTATATCGTTACCATTTTGTATATGGCAACTGTGAATAATGATGCGTCTAAAGAAGTAAACGCTCTTGCATTTGGATCAAATTTGATGGGCAGGAGAGGAGATGGTTATTTGGTATAATGGGTATCGATTTCATACTACAAGTTGTGAGAGTAAGAGGAGAACACAAAATAGTGGGGTATATGTGGTAGCAACTACTCGTGGATATTCCTCTGCTAGAGACCTAAATCCTAGGAAAAATGTAGTTGAAAACTTTGGTACTTTGGAAGATGTTGTTGAATTAGAGTATTATGGATCTGGCAAGGTTGTTCTATTCAAGTGTAACTGATATGACAGTTTAGCACATGATAGAGGGATCAAAACTGATGACTATGGCTTCACGCTTGTAAATTCTCGAAAGTTTGGTTCGGCTGATGAGCCCTTTGTAATGCCATCTCAAGTTCAACAAATATTTTATGTTGATTATCAAAGGGATAGCAATTGGCGTGTCGTTATACGAACAAAACCGAGAGATTTATGTGAAGATGCTGAAGTAGATTCTGATAGTGACGAGTTACCCAATACCAATGAAGATTTCATCACTCCAGTTGTCAAAGTTGATATTGAAAACATAAATTGGGTTAGGAATGACGTTGATGCTAAATTAATTGAAAATGGACGAAAAAGATTTTGAAGTAGGCGGAAGACAGGATCTCAAACTGATACTTCTCGTTCTAAAAGATGAATGATTGAACATATTGAAGACGAAGACGAAGACGAAGAAAGAGAAGAGGAGGGTCCCGAAGATGAAGAGGAGGGTGACAGTGAAGAAAATGAAGATGAGGAGGAATGATAAAATGATAAACCAGTAATATGTGATTTAGTTGTTTTGTTTAAATCTTAATAGATCATTTGACCACAAATTGTCACCGTGTGTATAAAAGCTTAACGGTTATCAAATATTGAATGTGATTCATTTTTATTTATTTTTATTTTTTTTTCAGTTTTGATGTTTTCTTTTTGTTACTTATAGTACAATTTTTTCCTTTTTGAATAACTGCTTTCGTTGTTTAGTTCAATTGATTGTACTCAAATTTTATATTCTGTTTTTCATACTTATGCTAAACGGTAAGAGCTGCTAGAATTTTTACTGAGCAAAAACGTTCAAGCTTTATATTCGGTTGAATTTTAAATTTGTAATTGGTATTTACCAGATAGATATTTCAATTTATATTTTTTTTGCATAAACTTTATAAAACAGACAAAAATATTAATGTAGAAAGTACTAGGGTATATTACTGTTTGTAGAAAGTTTTTTGATCTCGCGTGAGTTATGCTGATTACGTCCTCTTCACTAAGGAAATGACACTGCTGGTTGGTCATCTTTTTTCTTTAAGGCTTATTATACAAAATAGACGAATATTGCAAATTAGTGGTAAATTAGTACTAGTTTAGTTTCTTAATTAATTACCAGGACAAAAGAGTACACGAGACTAGAGCTGACAAAATATGGTTATAGGTTGGTTTTGGTTTTTAAAATATGGTTATGGTTTCATTTAAGAACTAAAACAATATTAACTATTTTTAATATGGGTTGTGTGGGTTGGAACTATATGGTTATGGTTCAAAACCATATTAACCATTTTAAGATGTTTTGATTTTTAAACAAAACTTATAAAAAATAAAATTGTGACCGTCACAATTAAATTAATTAAGTAATAATATGATATAAAAATTGTTAATATAAATAATAAAATGCTAAAAACTATAATAATAAAATTTTAAATTAAAATTATTAATACCCTTTCTTATTTAAATAATTTTTCAAAATTATTATTAACATGCTAATAGAAAGGTTGGAATTCAAAATACACCATAGTATAATTCTATGAATGTCGTTTAAATATTGAAACATATTTATAATTCTTTTGTAACTAGAATACTAGAATGTTTGGGAGCTACTTATTTTTTAATTTATAAGTTAATTTTTAAGTCAAAAAAATAAGTAACTATTTGTGACTTATTTTAAAATGACTTATAAGTTTTAAAATAAGTTAATTTTATCAAATGTAATGTCTATTTTGTCACTCTTCAATTTTGCCCCTCTTTTTATTAATGTATTTTATAGTAATCTTTTAATTATTTTAATTTATAAGTTATTATGAGTCGAACACTTTCATGATTTGTTTTAACTTAATTTTTGACTTATAAATTAAATTGATGTTAAATACTTTTTTTTATAAATCACAATTTAAAATAATTTATAAATTAATTTATAAATTATTTAAAATAAGGAGTTACGAACACACGCCCTATGTCACGTACTCACATACTATATCTGGGCAGATTAAATAGTAGCACCAACATTTATTCTTTTGACCGAGCTAAAGACCCATATAAATCATGGTAAACCTATATACGACTTACTAAATAAATTTTAAATATGGTATATTTGAGCAATAATATTTATAATTATAATAATTTGTTTAATTTTAAATAAAATCTTTATAATATATTATTTTAATTCACCGATTAATAAATTAAAAAAATATATCTATGTCTTCATCCAATAAGCTAATATTAGTGTTGAAAATTTTGCTTATTTTTGTATTTATTTTATTTCAAATTTTAGTGACTCAGGACTTTGAATAGTGAAATCATCTTTTCTTTAACTTAGTTGATTCAAACGAACATGATGTTGACAATGAGATAGGTTATATTAATGGCAAAACTAATGATTTGGCCATCAAAGTTGACACGTTTTATTAAATACCCGATTGAACTTTTAATTTTTCAAATTAAGTCACTAAACAAATTTTTATTTTCAAATTGGGTCATTCCGTTAAAAAAAGTTGACAGACGATAATTTTTTGTCAATGTGGCGCTGACGTGGCAAAAAAAATAAAAAATATTGCTTATGTGGCAAAAAAAAATCAAAAACAGATTTTAAAAATAAAAAATTAACATTTTAAAGTTTTAAAAATAACAAAAAACATAATAAAATAAAACAAAAAAAATAGATTTTTTAAACAAAGCAGATTTTTAAAAAACAGCTTTTTTAAAAAAATAGATTTTTAAAAAAAACAATTTTTTTTTAAAAAAACAGTTTTTTTTAAAAAGTTTTTTTATAAAAACATATTTAAAAAAAACAGATTTTTTTTTAAAACGGACTTTTAAAAAAAGATTTTTAAAAAAGCAGTTTTTTTAAAACACATATTTTAAAAAACAGTTTTTAAAAGAAAAACAGATTTTTTTAAAAACAGCTTTTTTTAAAAAAAGAGATTTTTTAAAAAAACATTTTTTTAAAAACTGATTTTTTTTAAAAACATAGATTTTTTTAAAACAGTTTTTATAAAAAAATCTGTTTTTTTTAAAATCTGTATTTTTTAAAAAAAATCTGTATTTTTTTAAAAAAATCTGTATTTTTTTGTTTTATTTTATTATGTTTTTGTTATTTTTAAAACTTTAAAATGTTAATTTTTTTATTTTTAAAATCTGTTTTTGATTTTTTTTCTGCCACATAAGCAATATTTTTTTATTTTTTTTGCCATGTTAGCGCCATGTAGACAAAAAATTAATGTCTGTCAACTTTTTTTAACGGAATGACCCAATTTGAAAATAAAAATTAGTTCAGTGACTTAATTTGAAAATTTTAAAGTTCAATCGGGTATTCAATAAAACGTGCCAACTTTGGTGGCCAAATCATTAGTTTTGCCTTATATTAATTATATTATTGAGAATGGAGGAGTGTGATCGAATGAAATATGGGTTGAAAAATGGTTAACTGGTTAATTAACTATATTTGTTTTAAAAAATATGGGTCCAAACTTTAACCAACCTGAATAAATAAAAATGGTTAAATTATAAATACCATTATTAATAGAATTGAGGTTTTATATAAGGTTAAATTTAACATACATTTCCGATGTTAGGCAAGAATATCACCTACGTAGGACAAACGAATTAAGTTGATAATAAGGAGATAGAATAAAAGGGAGGAAAGGGAATGGAAACGCCATGAATTTCACAGCTCGGACTCGGATTATGTAATATGTTCAGTATCTTCTGCTTTCATTATAGAAAACATATATTTTGTTAATCAGACAACACATATAACATTGTAACCAAGAAAGAAACTTAAATATAAAAAAGAATATTTATTTATATAAGAAAGCGCCTGAACCTAATATCACAATGAATCTTATAAAGAAAAATCATGGCTTTGTTAATTGCTGAAGAGTATAATACAAAAGTAGTAGTCCTAGTATTTCTTACTCCACAGTTATTTAGTGCCAAGCTTCACTTGTATGCAGAGCTGATCCTGGATTTTCTAAGGTCTAGGACAAATTTTCTTAAGTGGGTCCCTTTATACAAATAAAATCAAAAAAATAAATAAATTATCAACTAATTAATTTTATTAAAATTATAAAAATTTACAAAAGATAAGGAAAAACACTTTAAAATATCATCGAAGCAAATAATCATATCATGTACCTACAAAATAAAAATATCAATGAAATTGGTAAAACTAATGAAACATCCACTGTAATTGGCAAGTTTTACTGATTACACAATTGAACTTTTAATTTTTTAAATTACCCCACTAAAGTAATTATTATTTTGAAATTGGGTTATTCCGTTAAAAAAATAAACGGATGTTAATTTTTTATCTACAAAACTAATGAATTACCCATTGTAGTTGGCACGTTTTACTGATTACACCATTGAACTTTTAATTTTTTAGATTACCCCATTAAACTAATTTAAAAATGATTATTTTAAATATTTTTAAAAACAATTATTATTTTCAGTAAAAAATATTAGAAACTTTAATTTTTTTCCCATAAAATGAGTAAAGTTTCATAAAATATAAATTTTAAAAGTTAAAGTTTTATTAAACCTTATTTATTTTAAAAAGAATCTTTTTTTTCTTTTGAAAATAAAGTTTATTTTTTGAATCTATATTTTATAAAATTTTACTCATTTTTTTTTAAATATGAAGAATTTTGCAATTTTTTTCTTGAAAATAATATTTATTTATAAAAATTATTAATTTCTTTTTTGAAAAAATTGAATCAGCTTTTTTATTTATCTTTTACTGTTTTTTATTTGAATTTCTATTTTAGTTTTTTTTAATTTTCTAATATTAAGAATGGGTCATTCTATTATAAAAATTAAGTAGACATTAATTTAATTTTAAATCACTTTAATTTTGTTGAATCTATATTTTATCAAACTCTACTCATTTTATGAAGGAAAAAAAGTTTCTAATATTTTTTACATAAAATAATAATTATTTTTAAAAATTTTAAAAATAATTATTTTTAATTAGTTTGATGGGGGTAATTTGAAAAATTAAAAGTTCAATGGTGTAATCAGTAAAATGTGCCAACTACAGTGGGTAATTCATTAGTTTTGTAGATAAAAAATTAATATCCATCTATTTTTTTTAACGGAATGACCCAATTTCAAAATAATAATTAGTTTAGTGGTGTAATTTGAAAAATTAAAAGATCAATGGTGTAATCAATAAAACCTATCAACTACAGTGAGTATTTTTTTAGTTTTGCCCAATGAAATCTAAACCACAAAACATCATTTAAAATATCTTTTTGTTGCACTTTTAGATGCAAAATTATCAATTATACTATCATATTTAATGTTTTCTAACATATCATTTTCAATGCATAATATCGCTAATTTTTTTATTATTTTATTTTTTTTATACACATAAATACATAAGCTTATAAAAAAATTTAGGCCCCCTCAACTGTGGACCCTGAACGGTAGCCCTGTTAACCCTTTCCTAGGGCGGGCTCTGCTTGTATGTATATAGAAACTAACTCAGGTTCACCTTGTGTGACTAAATCCATGTATAAAGGGAAGGTTAACTTTTTTGGAAAATCAGCAAGTCAAATGTTGTAAACAACCAAGAAGTAGACAAACTAATAACTTGGCCACAACTATATGTACTAGCTAGCCTAGCCTGGCCTAGCTATCTCTTCCAGCTCACTAGATGTAAGAGGAATTTGTTGACCTCTGTTGAATCGCGCAGAGAGTATGAAGCCATGGTATCTTTAGAAGTGGAAGAAACAACAATAGGATAACCTTGTCCCCTATTCCGCATAACCTTCAAGAATTCACAAACAAATGACAAAAACAAACTAGATAGATATTAATTGAAATGCAAAATGTGGTTTTGTTATAGCTTTTGTTATGTAGTTGAAAGGAGCACTAATTTATATACGGGTTAAATGCTAAGTAGACTACTGAACTTTTCTGATATTTGGGTATTGAGGTGCCACATGTGCGTTGACCTGCTGACGTGGAACATGTGGCAGATCTGACGTGATATTTTATATTTTAATTTTATATGTGAGCATTGCTGACGTGGTGACTTCTTTAGAATTTTTTCTAAAAACATGCCTTGGCCCAGATTTAAACTCATAACCTCACATTTGGAACTTTAGTCATATAACCGTTGGAGCACCACATGTCAACTGTTAATATCTTGCAAGAATTACTATTTATATCAAAACATGAGATTTTCTCCATATTCCTTTCTTCTTCTTCACTACATACCATTAATAATAACTGTTAATATTTATATTTGTAGTACTAATAATTATAATAATAATAATAGTAGTAATAATAATAATAATAATAATAAAAATAATAATAATAATAATAATAATAAATAAATAAATAATATTTTAAAAGATACAAGTTGGTTATCAAAATAATATATATGAGATATATAAGTAGGGTTATATTGTAAACGGGTTAAATGCAAAGTCGACCGATATTTGGGTATTGAGCCCATCAGGCGCCACATGTGCGTTGACCTGCTGACGTAGCACACGTGGCAGGTCTGACGTGGTATTTAATATTGTAGTTTGACACATGTTTGCTACTGACGTGGCGCCTTTTGAATTTTTTTCAAAAATTGCATTTGCCAAGATTTAAACTTGAAACCTCTTATTTGGAATTTTAATCAAATGACCACTTGAGCAACATAAGTCAACTGTTAATATCTTGCAAGGATTAATATTCATATCAAAACATGAGATTTCCCCCATATATTTTTTTTTCTCCTTCACTACATACCATTAATTAAACTTTTCATCTTTGTAGTAGTAATTCTAATAAAATGAGCCAAGCTAACTGTTAGGAACAAAACCAAGCAACAGAGATCAATAATAATAATAATAATAACAATAACAATAATAATAATAATAACAATAATAATAATAATAATAATAATAATAATAATAATAATAATAATAATAATAATAATAATATTTTGATTAATGATTAATTAAAATATATTTTAGGTAAATTAAAAAAATATTTACCAAAATTATGTAATATTTAAAAAACAAATATGGGTCTAAAATATTAAATATAATATTTAATATTTTACCAAAAATATAAGTAAAATATATTTAATATTTTAATAATAATATATTTTATCGAGAATATATTTAATATTTTAATTAATGATTAATTAAAATATATTTTAGATAAATTAAACAAAATATTTATTAGAAATTATGTAATATTTAAAAACAAATATGGAGCTAAAATATTAAATATAATATTTAATATTTTACCAAAATATAAGTAAAATATATTTAATATTTTAATAATAATATATTTTACTTGAGAATATATTTAATATTTTAGCCCCATATTTTTTTTTAAATATTACATAATTTCAATAAATATTTTGTTTAATTGACTTAAAATATATTTTAATTAATCATTAATTAAAATATTAAATATATTCCATGTAAAATATATTATTATTAAAATATTAAATATATTTTACTTATATTTTTGGTAAAATATTAAATATTATATTTAATATTTTAGCCCCATATTTGTTTTTTAAATATTACATAATTTCTGTAAATATTTTTTTAATTTATTTAAAATATATTTTAATTAATCATTAATTAAAATATTATTATTATTATTGTGTGTGTGTTATTGTTATTATTATTATTATTATTATGTTGTTGTTATTATTATTATTATTATTATTATTATTATTATTATTGATATTTGTTACTTGGTTTTGTTCCCAACAGTTAGCTTGGCTCATTTTATTAGAATTACTACTACAAAGATGATAATTTAATTAATGGTATGTAGTGAAGGAGAAGAAAGAAATATATGGGAGAAATCTCATGTTTTGATATGAATATTAATCCTTGCAAAATATTAACAATTGACTTATGTTGCTCAAGTGGTCAGTTGATTAAAATTCCAAACAAGAGGTTTCAAGTTCAAATCTTGGCAAATGAATTTTTTGGAAAAATTTCAAAAGACGCCACGTCAACACAAACATGTGTCAAATTGCAATATTAAATACCACGTCAGACCTGTCACGTGTGCCACATAGGCGCCATGTGTGCCACGTTAGCAGGTCAACACACATGTGGCGCCTAAGGGCTTAAAGTCCAAATTTTTGAATAGAAAGGGGCTCAGTTTGCGTTGACCAGAAGAAAGGGGCTCAATACCCAAATATCAGATAAGTTCAGTGGTCGACTTTGTATTTAATCCTATTGTAAACTAAAACAGAGGTGGAGTTTAAGGGGAGCCGGCATTTACGAACTCCCTGGTTCCTTCATGGGAGAATAAGAGGTGATAAAAATCCAAGATAACTTTAATTAGGTATGTATCATTTATTGTTATTTTTATTATAATAAAATGATGCTAGAAAATTATGTATTCACTATGGAAATTGATTTGCATAGCAATTAATATATATATATATATATATATATATATATATATATATATATATATATATATATATATATAAAAGCAAGATCAAGAGCATTTCCTTAAATAACATTCCTCCTTAAATAGCACTCCTTTATTAAAACTACGCTTTTTGGAGTCTTTTTTAAAAACAAGTAAGTAGTGAGTGGTGGCATTTTTATAAATAAAAGAAAAGCAAGTGGGATCACTCTCTTTAAAAAGACTCCAAAACGCATTTAGTTTTAATAAAGGAATGCTATTTAAAGAGAATGCTCTTGATCCTCTGCTCATATATATATATATATATATATATATATATATATATATATATATATATATATATATATATATATACTACTCAGAATCACTAATTGGTATAATGTATACCGATATAATGTATACTCAGGAATCACTAATTGGTATAATGTATACTGATATATATGCATGCAGGTTAATAAAATAGTACTATGTAATGCTAGATGAAGACTGTTATTATTATTAACAATTATTATTAATGGTATGTAGTGAAGGAGAAGAAAGAAATATATGGGGAAAATCTCATATTTTGATATAAATATTAATTCTTGTAAGATATTAATAGTTGACATGTGTTACTTCAGTGGTCATATGACTAAAGTTCCAAATGTGAGGCTGTGAGTTCAAATCTGGGCAAAGGCAAGTTTTTGGAAAAAATTCTAAAGAAGCCACGTCATCAATGCTCACATGTAAAATTAAAATATAAAATACCACGTCAGATCTGCGGGGCTCAATACCCAAATATCAAAGAAATTCAGTGGTCGATTTTGCATTTAACCCATTTATATACTGGTGGATGAGTATAGACATTGCTATTATCCCTTCTCCTTCTGCTTTCATGCTGACAAACATAGTTATCTTCAATTTAATGTTAAATTTTAGTCATTTGCATTTTCAGTTTTGTTTAGTTCATATATCTTGATTATTTCTCTCTTTTAGATTCTCGACCTAAAAGGAAGCGTGTACCAACAATGGGAGCAAAATTATGATTATATATCGATGCACCCAAGAAAGTAATTTATGATGAACATGGTCAACCTGTTGTGTGATGCCCCCAAATTCGAGTTATCTTTAACTCGGGTTTGGTGCTCACGATACTAACATACTCATTCATACTAAAAGAAAACTGTCTTATATTACATAAACATCGAACTTAAATCCTAGATTCTATAGACCTTTACATAACTTACCAACCAAATATCATTACAAAACATAATACTCAAAGTATTCATTACATTCACTACTTAAGTTCAAATAAGCACAGTCGCTTAATAAAGGATTATTCAACAACTTTGTCTTTCCCGGATGGTCCAACACCTTCAGTTTTAACTGAAAACATTATATTTAATGCAAGGGTGAGCAACAGCTTGCTCAACAAGGAAATAAGCAGTTAAATATATTGGAACATAAATATTTATAATAATGAGGATACAATGCAATAGATACCGAACAAGATAATTCTTTAGAAGTGTTGAGTCTGAAAATTTGGCTTTAGCATACTGTAAAGTCAAATGACCAGTGAACTCTGTACTAGAATTGACAGTACTAATACTGCAATCCATGGATATAAACAGTTATTAAAGCTGTTCTATATTCTAGACTCGTACTTTAGGGGATCAGCCTAAGTACCCTACATTGTGCACAACATAACAGTCTAATGACACTTTACATGTCCTTCGGAATTATATGTCTGGTACAATATGCCCCTATAAAAGGGTTGTTCGTTCACATCATTATATAAGAATTCGCACCACAATAAAATGGTTTGGAAAACATTAACTAAGATTTTCGTGAATGAATAATATCAATATATCTCAACAGCTGTCTAGCCGAAATAATGGCATTGACATTCTTTCAATATCATCAGAATAACTGAATTTGAAACATTAAAGTACAATAAGTTGAATAACTTAAACAAAATAGCTTTTGCAATATAAACTTATATAAGAGAGAAAAGTTCGATATACTATTCTTTTGAAGCTGATTGGAATAAAAAGGATATGTAACCTTATATTATTTCATAAATAATAAGAGACAGTTCAGAATTTAGAGAACCTGTCCATTCTAGAATACTTGCTCAATAAAGAGTAAGAGTTAGAAACTTGCCTCGTTTGTAGTCTATTGATAAGATTTCAGCTTAACTAAAGTGTTCTTACAAACCCTACACAGTTATTTACATTTACAAGCATATTAGCCACATAAACAAGTTATATAGTTTGCAAGCTCACATAATACGTAGTTTCAGTGGTCATGGTTGTAGTTGGCTTCTTATTATTTTATACATTTTTCAAATATCTCATCCATGTTTTTATAATAGCCATTTTTCTCTTTAATGGGGTCTAGTAGGATAATAACATGCAAACACAGTATATGTATGGTTTACACCCTATTAAGAACTTAAAACATGAAGTTTTCATGCCTTGTTTAGAGACTTCTAGCATACAAGGTGCTTTTGTAACTTATTTTATGCTTTTGAAGGTATTTCTAATTTCCATGGTCAACTCTTTGTCTATCCCATGATTTATAGTTTAATTCCCATACTAATACATTAACTATCTTTGTTTTTCTATATTATGCCAAAACATCCCCTTTTAAGGTTAAAACAGTCTCTTTCTATATCTTTTCATTAGGTGAACCAACTGGTTCCTTGTTGTTCTTCTATGCCAGCAACCAAGCTTTGTTTTGGCCCCATGAGGCTTAGCTAAGCTTGGTGTGGCCACACTTGGCCTCGTGGCCCCAACCACCACATAGCAGTCCCAAATTTTTAGCTTCTTATTCCCTTTAACTTGCTTATCTTAACAACTTCAAACCATTTCCTATAGTTAAGCTTGAAATCTGAACTTGGAAACTGAAGAGGGCTTCTTAGTCTTCATTGCACCAATCATGTCTTTGCTATTTGCGGTCAATTATCTTCTTCTTAGATAGCAAAGAAATTTTTTGCCTTTCTCCTTTCATTTTTATACTTGCAAACTCCCAAGGATAGTATATATTCCTGTTTGTAAACTATCTTAGAATATACTTGTTAGTTAGCTCTAGACAACTATATTAGTTTGTTAAGATAGACTGCCCAAATTGCCTTAGCAGTCCTCTACTTTCCAACTGCTACTGTTGTTTCTATAGCCAGTAGGCAGCAATCCCAAGTCCTATGCCATTCAAAGTTTTTACTTCTTAACCTCATGAAATTTTGGCATGCTTATTCGCTCTGTTTTTAACCCCCTATAGCATACCAATTTATCCCAGCCCTTAATTCTTTCTAGTAATAAATTTTTAATCAAAACAGTCAACTTGGAACTATTATCGAACACATGGTGTGCACAGTTTAAAACTACTTGTGTCATAGCTATTTGATTACTCTACCACTCCATTAAGTCACCTTATAACACCACATCCAACCTATCTCCTTGTGCCTAAGCCAAACAATATCATCAACTAACTTAACAAGAGTTGGGGCATGACAGTCATCATAGTAATATAGTATATCAGTCACTTGAGCTTACAACAGTAACATGGCACAAAAAAAAAATAGAAAAACAATCCTTCAAACTGTTAACACAAGTGTTATAACATCATGTACTTTCTACATACTATACGTTCATGATTTAAAGACATGAATACAAGGTATTTGTAAGACCCCAACTTATTATAAATAAAATTGAATTTTTCCTCTATTCATTATTCTAAATTAATAAGGTATTAATTTGATATAATGCTTTGGTTATGGGTGAAATGTGCAAATTTTGCAAAATAAGCAAGTGGTTATAAAATATTCATTTCTGTCGGGGAATATTCGTTTGGTCGTGGAATATTCTTTTTGTTGGGAATCTCCGTACGACGGCGCAGTCATTTGTGGGCCACATAACGGAAAATGGTTGGATGAAAGAAAACGACAAAGTTTGAGTTTTATAAATAACGGCGTAATTGTTACCGTTAACACTGTTGGATTACCTGGTGGTTAAAATACTGAATACGCTGGCGTGGTTGCACAAGAATGACACCAGATATTACAAGATTGTTGAATTATTGATTCGTACGTAAGAAGGCACTACTCAATAATTGTTACAGTAGTTACTGTTCAATATTATATTTTATTGATTCAATAATTGTTGCGTTGTTAGTTTATATTATTATTGTTTCAATAATTGTCACTGCACAGTATTTTCCATTATCAGATCAATAATTCATATTATTTGAATAATATTATTAGATAACATTATTGGCAATGTCTAGAAAGTTCTATCAAGGAGAGGTTAGGTCATCTAATCATGCTACCAAAGAAGAGAAAATCCTTATTGAAAGCCCCTCTTTCTGAGGAACTACCGATTGTCATAATTGTGATTCTGTAATATTATTTGAGAATAATTAGTTATTGATTTATATGTTAAGAAAATAGTTATTTGATGTGGATATAAACGATGCATTTATTTATTTATGTGGTTATAAATGAAGGAATTAATGCTGAGGTGTTTTATCAGTATTTTGTCGGACTAGAAGTATTAAAAATCATCCGTTTGTGGATTTCGGATATTTTTGGTTTGGAATTTGGAAAAACTCAAAGCTAAAAAGTTGTAGAGAATTCGATTTCAAGCAGAATGGACATAAAATTCATATTTTTCTGATAACCGGGCTATTTTCTATGAATTGTTGAAGTTTCGGAAAATAAAATGATTTTTAGTAAAAAAAAAGGGTGAGACCCACTTGTGTTTTAACACATGTGGGCTGCTATTTTTTCCAAGATGGCAGGTTTGATTTTCAAAATGGCTAGCTTGACAATTGAGGTGGCGTGGAAGAAGAAAAAGAAATAATATATTTTATTATTTTAGTCTCCTATGGCGTTCTAACATTTTCCTATAAATAGACGCTTAGGTTAGAATTGAAAATCACACCAGAAACAAGTTTTTTTTCTCTCTAGATTCTCGAGCGTATTTTTGTGAGTATTTTGATACCTTGAGAGTTGCTCGGTAGAAGTTTCCTTCGGCTTTCCATCCAATATTCCGATCAGAAGTACCGTTATTTTGAGGTAAGAGATATTATTTTCTTCATATATGATATTATTTCTTTCAATATCATTATGCCGAAGTATTGATCTGAACTTTTGATCAAATTTGGAACTTTTTGTGTTTGGGTTACTATTCACGTATATGACATTATTCACGTATACGGCACTATTCACGAATACGACACTATTCACCGAAAAATGAAATTTCTTCTTTTTGTCCAAGATGTCTATTTTGGCTACTATCTTTGATTGTATCCATGTTTTGATCGTTATTTTTTTGAATTCTGCTTCAAAATTGGTTATTATGAAGTATTAGTGATCTTGGATAAACTGTAACACGAATCCCTAATATTTGTCCTTCTGTCTCACTAGATTCGTTCTCTAAAATGTTTTTCATCATCTTCAGTCCTTAATGATGATATTATTGAATATCTTTGGCCTGTAGTGCAAAGATGAATGATATATTAACTGATGAATATCTTTGGCCCGTAGTACAAAGATGAACAGGTGTTGAGATGAACATGACCAATTGGTGATACAAATGAATATCTTTGGCCTGTAGTGCAAAGAGGAATATTTGATTAAAGATGTATATTGATTGATGTTACAGGAATAAAATATTGATGATGGACTCTTAAATCTTAGAAGATAGTAGAATTCATTCTCTACGTGACTCTTCTAATGGACTGCTATTTCCGCTGTATTTGTTGATCTAAAACTTGTTGTCTATTATATTCTATCAGATTTTTCCCTGTTGAAGACTAATGATAATTTGTGTATATTATCTTAGTCATAATATTCTTTACCGGGCTAGTTAAGCTCACCCTTTTCTTTTTTGTTCCATTTTTCTTCTCAGGAGGTGAGAACATAGCAGGATCGAGTCGGGGTATGGAGTGATGGTTCTAGAAAGATGATTTAGAAGTCCTCACTATTTCTGTAAAATAGTGTATGAATAATTGTAATGAGGACTTATTTGGGTGTGGGTATTGTTTAGAAGACAATATTTGTATTTAAACTCACAGTATGTGTTGTCGTATTTTGCACGATAATTGTATTATTGAAGTTGTAGTTTGCTTTCTGTACCATGTATTTGGCGACTCAGAATGGGTGTTGTATACCTATTTTGGGGGCATCACAGTTGGTATCAAAGCTTAGGGATATGGTCTCTGGCAGAGATCGGGGAATAGAACTAGGAGGGGAGAGATTAGTAAATCCTTCGCTAGTGTGTCCTATCTAAGCTTATTTGTTGGTCGATCATAATATAGGGATATTATGTGATATGTTAATTTATTTAATTAACCCTTGTTTTATGGAAGTATTTAAGAATGGCTGCTGAGAACGTTAACAATGGAGTTTATGAGACTATGGAACAACCTTTAGTCACAAACTAGGAGAACGTGCAATAGGAAGGCAATATTCCTCCTGTAAACAACACTACCGAGCAAACGATGAACGATGAAATGTTTAGGAGATTTTTGCAGTTCATGCAAAATCAGACAAGGGAGACTCGTGTACAAAATACGGGTGGAAATGATGGCAACGCGCGGTCTGTCACAGCCAAGCAGTTCAAGGAGGTGGGACCACTAGATTTCTGGGGAAAGCCCGATCCGATTAAGGCGGAAACATGAGTCAAGCAAATTACCAAGATATTCGATGTCTTGGGATGCACGGAGGAGCAGAAGGTTCCATTCGCCACCTTTATATTCCGTGGAGAGGCGACATCGGTGGGAATCAGTGAAGCGTACTCCACCAAATTAAGACTCAACATGTCTTGGGAAAGATTTTAGAAAGCGTTCAATGACAAGTACTTTCCTGAAAGTATTCGTCATATGAAGGAGGTAGATTTTATTAGACTGGAACAGAAAAACATGACGGTGTCCCAGTACGAGGCGAAGTTCGCGGAGTTATCCAGGTTTGCACCTCATTTGGTAGAAAATGAGGAATGTATGACGCGAATGTTTCTGAGAGGTCTAAAACCCGAGATTTGTCAATACCTTATCTCTCATAAATTTTCTCTGTATTCCGATGTTGTCAACAGGGCTCAATTATTAGAGAGAGATAATGAGTATACTCAATCGAGGGACCACAACTAGGGTCATACCGGTGACAGCAGTCATCAGAATGATGATAACCAGCGAGGAGGGAAAAATACAGACAAAGGCGGTAACCACTCAGGTGGTAATCGTGGCCATGATAATAGGAGAGGTGAGTCAAGTGGAAATTTCAAAAAAAAGAGATTTAACAATGACGGGAAGACATCAACAGCAGCACCAGCACCAATAACAAATTCTAGGGGAGGAGAACGACCGCCAGTTAGATGTTACAAATGCGGGAAAGAGGGACACATCAGCCCAAACTGTCCACAACAATCCAAGATATGTTATAACTGTGGAAAGGAAGGCCACATAGCTCGGGATTGTTCTGTAGCAAAACCAAGTTCAACGGGGATGGTGACTCCAAGGGCTCTCCCAGATAAGTCGAAATCAGCGGTTCCTGGAAGAGCGTTTGTTGTGACTGGCCAAAATGTGAAGAACCCAAATGAGGTGATCACGGGTAAGCTAATCGTGAATTCTTGCGAAGTTTATACCTTACTAGATACCGGTTCTACCCATTCTTTTATCTCTCCTGCGCTTGTGCTCAACGCTTAAACTTGACTCGAGAGAAATTAGACTTTGATTTATCTGTTGAAACTCCGCTTGGGTGAAATCTTCGTTACATCTACAGTTTATAAATCTTGCATGATCCAAGTTGGCACTATCACATTACCTGTTGATCTTATCTCTTTAAAGATACTTGATTTTGATGTGATTTTAGGAATTGATTGGTTAACCACTCATCATTCCAAAATTGATTGTTTTTGTAAGGTTGTTAGTTTTCATATTCCTAACCAACTTGTCATACAATTCAAACAACTAAACCACTAAAATCGATCACATTCATATCAAGCCACAAAGCTATTCGTTTATTGAAAAATTGATGCCAAGCTTTCTTAGCCCATGTTATGGATTTGAATAAAGACAAGTCAGATTTGGATAATATTTCAGTTGTTAAAGAATTTCCTGATGTATTTCCTGAAGAACTTCCCTGCCTACCCCGTAACGTGATGTTGAATTCTTTATTGACCTTGAAGCGAACCGCACAAAGCCCATTTCTAAAACCCCATATCGAATGGCTCCTATTGAACTTCAGGAGTTAAAAGTCCAACTACAGGAATTGTTAGACATCGGTTTCATTCGTCCTAGTACATCTCCTTGGGGTGCTCCTGTTCTATTCGTAAAGAAGAATGATGGGAGTATGCGACTTTGTATTGATTATCGAGAATTAAACCATGTCACCATCAAGAATAGGTACCCGCTACCTCGCATTGATGACCTATTCGACCAGTTGCAAGGAGCATAATTCTTTTCAAAGATGGATCTTCGTTCTGGATATCATCAGCTGAAGATTAAAACTAAGGATATTCCAAAGACTGCCTTCAGAATTCGGTACGCGCATTATGAATTCTTAGTCATGTCTTTTGGATTGACTAATTCTCCTGCTACTTTCATGGATATGATGAACCATGTATTCAAGGAATATTTGGATCAGTTCGTTGTTGTTTTTATTGATGACATCCTCATCTATTCCAAAAGTTGTGAAGATCATGAGCACCATTTGAAGCTGATACTTGAAAGGCTTCGTGAAAACAAGTTATATGCCAAGTTGAAGAAATGGGAGTTCTGGCTTGAGGAAGTAGCATTCCTTGGGCACGTGGTGTCAAAACATGGAGTATCTGTTAACCCAGCGAAGATTGAAGCAATACAAAGTTGGGAGCAACCGAAGTCGGTGACTGAAGTACGCAGCTTTCTGGGCTTAGCTGGTTATTATCGGAGATTCGTGGAAGGATTTTCTAGAATCGCTACTCCGTTAACTCAGCTGACTCAGAAAGATACAAAATTCGTATGGAACGAGGAATGCGAGAAGAGTTTCCAAGAGCTCAAGAGGAGACTCATTTTGGCACCTGTTCTGGCAATACCATCTGGTTCGGATGGATTTGTTATCTACAGTGATGCTTCAGACAAAGGGTTAGGATGTGTTCTCATGCAACATGGGAAAGTCATAGCCTATACCTCGCGACAACTCAAAGAATATGAGAGGAATTATCCTACTCATGATTTAGAGTTGGCAGCAGTCGTATTCGCGTTGAAGATATGGAGACACTACTTGTATGGGGAGAAAGTGGAGATTTATACGGACCATAAGAGCCTCAAATATTTCTTCACCCAAAAAGAACTCAACTTGCGGCAACGACGTTGGCTTGAGCTGTTGAAAGATTACGATCACACTATTCAATATCATCATGGAAAAGCGAACGTAGTAGCTAACACATTGAGTAGAAGATCATATGCAAGTACGAGTGCGATATTGTCAACGCAAAGGCCCATTTTATATGACTTGCAAAGGATGGAGGTAGAATTAAAGACTCCAGGGACCCACATGATGATGGCGAATATACGAGTAGAACCGACTTTAATCGATAAAGTTAAAACTGCTCAAGCTACAGACCTGGGGCTGATGCGTATGAAGAAGAAAGTGCATGAAGGAGCTATTCCGGAAGCAAGAATCGATGAAGAAAGAATACTTAGATTCAACTCTAGACTTTGTGTTCTTAACGACTCTGATTTGAAGCATAGAATCATGATGGAGGCACACAACACCCCATTTGCAATCCATCCTAGGAGTACCAAAATGTATCATGATATTCGACATACATTTTGGTGGAACAATATAAAGAGAGAGATCGCGAAGTTTATCTCGAGGTGTTTAACTTGTCAATGTGTAAAGGCGGAGCATCAAGTGCCAAAGGGTCCATTGCAACCACTTGATATTCCGGAATGGAAGTGGGAACACATTACTATGGATTTAGTTACAGGTCTTCCCAAAGTTTCTCAAGGCATAGATGCGATTTGGGTTATTGTTGATAGATTAACCAAGTCTGCTCATTTCTTGCCGATACGTGAGACTTATTCCCTTGAACGTCTTGCTCGTATGTACGTGAATGAGATTGTACGATTGCATGGCATGCCAGTATCCATAGTTTCAGATCGTGACCCAAGATTCACTTCAAGATTTTGGGTTAGCTTACAGAAAGCTATGGGCACGGATTTACGATTCAGTTTAGCATACCATCCTCAAACGGACGGACAATCAGAGAGGACTATTCAAACCCTTGAAGATCTATTAAGACTCTTGTGTTCTAGATTTCAAAGAAAGTTGGGATAAGTACTTGCCACTAGTGGAATTCTCCTACAACAACAGTTATCAAGCAAGTATAGGCATGGCTCCATTCGAGGCGTTGTATGGATGAAAGTGTCTTTCTCCAGTATGCTGGGACGAGGTGGGAGAAGCAACGTTGTTGGGACCAGAATTAGTACGCATGACTACAGAAAAGATCCAAATGATTCGACAACGTATTCAAACCTCACAAGATCGACAAAAGAGTTATGCTGATCTTCATTTAAAGGACATGGAATTTAATATTGGGGATTATGTACTGTTACGTGTTGCTCCATGGAAGGGAGTTACAAGATTTGGAAAGAGAGGAAAGCTCAATCCAAGATTTGTTGGTTCATTTGAGATTCTTGACCGAATAGGAAATGTGGCCTATAGACTCGCATTACCTCCAAGCATGTCTCGTGTTCATAATGTTTTTCACGTATCTATGCTTCGTAAATATGTGAAAGACCCAAACCATATTATTGAGTTAGAACCAAACGAGATAGCCGAAGATTTAACATACGAGGAGATACCTGTTAAGATCTTGGATAGGAAAGAGCATGTCCTACGCACCAAGGTTATACCACAAGTTAAGGTTTTGTGGAGGAACCATGCTATTGAAGAAATGACCTGGGAGTTGGAATCAAAAATGAAAGCGAGGTACCCTCACCTGTTTGAAACACCAGGTACGTACGTAAATTTTGAGGACGAAATTTTATAAGGAGGGGAGGTTGTAAGACCCCAAATTATTATAAATAAAATTAAAATTTTCCTCTATTCATTATTCTAAATTAATAAGGTATTAATTTGATATAATGCTTTGGTTATGGGTGAAATGTGAAAATTTTGCAAAATAAGCAAGTGGTTATAAAATATTCATTTCTGTCGGGGAATATTCGTTTGGTCGTGGAATATTCTTTTTGTCGGGAATCTCCGTATGATGGCGCAGTCATTTGTGGGCCACATAATGGAAAACGGTTGGATGAAAGAAAACGACAAAATTTGAGTTTTATAAATAATTGGCGTAATTATTCTACCGCTAACACTATTGGATTACTCGGTGGTTAAAATACGATGTCTGGCGTTGGTTGCAAGTAAGCACACGGTATTGCATGCAGATTGTTGAATTATTGATTCGCATGCGTGAAGGCCTACTCAATAGTTATTACAGTAGAGTCTTTGCTCAATATTTTATTTTATTGATTCAATAATTGTTGCGTTGTTAGTTTATATTATTATTATTTCAATAATTGTCACTGCACAATATTTTCCATTATCAGATCAATAATTCATATTATTTGAATAATATTATTAGATAACATTATTGACAATGTCTAGAAAGTTCTGTTAAGGAGAGGTTAGGTCATCTAATTGCGCGCCAGTAAGGAGAAATCCTTATTGGAAAGCCCCCTCTTTCCTAGGAACGGCCTAGTTGTCATAATTGTGATTCTGTAATATTATTTGAGAATAATTAGTTATTGATTTATATGATAAGAAAATATTTATTTGATGTGGATATAAACAATGCATTTATTTATTTATGTGGTTATAAATGAAGGAATTAATGCTGAGGTGTTTTATCAGTATTTTGTCGGCCTGGAAGTATTAAAAATCATCCGTTTGTGGATTTCGGATATTTTTAGTTTGGAATTTGGAAAAAATCAAAGCTACAAAGTTGTAGAGAATTCAATTTTAGGCAGAATGGACATAAAATTCGTATTTTTCTGATAACCGGGCTATTTTCTATGAATTGTTGAAGTTTCGGAAAATAAAATTATTTTTATTAAAAAAAAGGGGTGTGACCCACTTATGTTTTAACACATATGGGCTGCTATTTTTTCCAAGATGGCAGGTTTGATTTTCAAAATGGCTGGCTTGATAATTGAGGTGGCGTGGAAGAAGAAAAAGTAATAATATATTTTATTATTTTAGTCTCCTATTACGTTCTAACATTTTCCTATAAATAGACGCTTAGGTTAGAATTGAAAATCACACCAGAAATAAGTTTTCTTTCTCTCTAGATTCTCGAGCGTATTTTTATGAGTATTTTGATACCTTGAGAGTTGCTCGGTATAAGTTTCCTTTGGCTTTCTATCCGATATTTCGATCAGAAGTACCGTTATTTTGAGGTAAGGGATATTATTTTCTTTATATATGATATTATTTCTTTCAATATCATTATGCCGAAGTATTGATCTGAACTTTTAATCAAATTTGGAACTTTTTGTGTCGGGGTTACTATTCACGTATATGGCACTATTCACGAATACGGCACTATTCATCGAAAAATGAAATTTCTTCTTTTTGTCCAAGATGTCTATTTTGGCTACTATCTTTGATTGTATCCATGTTTTGATCGTTATTTTTTTGAATTCTGCTTCAAAATTGGTTATTATGAAGTATTAGTGATCTTGGATAAACTGTAACACGAATCCCTAATATTTGTCCTTCTGTCTCACTAGATTCGTTATCTAAAATGTTTTTCATCATCCGCAGTCCTTAATGATGATATTATTGAATATCTTTGGCCTGTAGTGCAAAGATGAATGATATATTAACTGATGAATATCTTTGGCCCGTAGTGCAAAGATGAACAGGTGTTGAGATGAACATGACCAACTGGTAATACAAATGAATATCTTTGGCCTGTAGTGCAAAGAGGAATATTTGATTAAAGATGTATATTGATTGATGTTATAGGGATAAAATATTGATGATGGACTCTTAAATCTTAGAAGATAGTAGAATTCATTCTCTACGTGACTCTTCTAATGGACTGCTATTTCCGCTGTATTTGTTGATCTAAGGACGGTTCATATATCAATGAATATTGATGATGGACTCTTAAGCGGTTCAGTTTTAACCAAGATATATCAATGAAGTTTTGTAAAAGAGGTTTTTCAAACCCTGTGCTCAATAGGAATTGAGACCTTTTCATACTTCCATTTTATTATTAAATGTCCGGCTTGTTTGCTTTTATTTTAGAGATGCGAAGCATTCTCGAGAAAATAATATACAGCAATGCCGAACTCCTTATGGGCATGACAGCCATCCAAGGAAATTCAGACAATTTAAAATAATGCACAAGCTGCTTACAACTAAAAATGTCCATCATGGGAACCGAATTTTGATTTAGTAAACTGAACCTGTGATCACATGATTCCTAGGCTCACATGATACTGCAATTTGTATAGAAAGCAGTAAGCAGTTATGTGACGCCCCCAAAATAGGTATACAACACCCATTCTGAGTCGCCAAATACATGGTACATAAAGCAAACTACAACTTCAATAATATAATTGTCGTGCAAAATACGACAACACATACTGTGAGTTTAAATACAAATATTGTCTTCTAGACAATATCAACACTCAAATAAGTCCTCATTACAATTATTCATACACTATTTTACAGAAATAATGAGGACTGCTAAAACATCTTTCTAGAACCATTACTCCATACCCCGACTCGATCTTGCTATGTTCTCACCTCCTGAGAAGAAAAATGGAACAAAAAGAAAAAGGGTGAGCTCAACTAGCCCAGTAAAGAATAGTATGACTAAGATAATATACAACAAATTATCATTAGTCTTCAATAGAGAAAAATATGATAAAACATAATAGACAACAAGTTTTAGATCAAAACTGCAGCGGAAACAACAATCCATTAGAAGAGTCAAGTAGAGAATGAGTTCTACTATCTTCTAAGATTTAAAAGTCCATCATCAATATTTTATCCCTGTAACAACAATCAATATACATCTTTAATCAAATATTCATCTTTGCACTACAGGCCAAAGATATTCATTTGTGTCACCAATTGGTTATGTTCATCTCAACACCTGTTCATCTTTGCACTACGGGCCAAAGATATTCATCAGTTAACCATTCATCTTTGCACTACAGGCCAAAGATATTTAGCAATATCATTATTTAAGACTGAGGATGATGAAAAATACTTTAAAGAAAACGAATCTAGTGAGACAGAAGGACAAATATTTTGGATTCGTATAACAGTTTATCCAAGATCAATAATACATCATAATAATCAATTGTGAAGCAGAATTCAAAAATAACGATCAAAACATGGATACAATCAAAGATAGTAGCCAAAATAGACATCTTAGACAAAAAGAAATTTTTTTATTTTTTGGTGAATAGTGCCGTATACGTGAATAGTGCCGTATACATGAATAGTAATCCCGACACAAAAAGTTCCAAATTTGATTAAAAAGTTCACCAATATTTCGGCATAATGATATTGAAGAAAATAATATCATTTAACAAGAAAATAACATCCCTTACATCAAAATATAAGTGCCGATCGTAATATCGGATAGAAAAGTCAAGGAAGCTTGTCTTACCTAACAAACAACTCTCAAAGTATATAAATACTCACAAAAATACGCTCGATAATCTAGAGAGAAAGAAAACTTGTTTCTGGTGTGATTTTCAATTCTAACCTAAGTGCCTATTTATAGGAAAATGCTAGAACGCCATAGGAGACTAAAATAATAAAATAATAATTAATTCTTTCTTCTTCCACGCACCATTTTAGAAAGCCATCAGCCCATCAACTTTGAAAAATAATTCCAGCACATTTTTCCACACCAACCAAAAATGGGTCCCACCCATAATATTAATAAAAATATTTTATTTTCTGAAACTTCAATAATTCATAGAAAATAGCTTGTTTATCAGAAAAATATGAATCTTATGTCCATTCTGCCTGAAATCGAATTCTCTACAACTCTGTAGCTTTGAGTTTTTCCCAATTCCAAATAGAAAATATCCAAAATTCATAAACGGATGATTTTTAATTCCTCCATTCCGACAAAATACTGATAAAACACCTCAGCATTAATTCCTTCATTTATAACCACATAAAATAAATAAATCCATCATTTATATCGACATCAAATAAATATTTTCTTATCATATAAATTAATAATTAATTAATCATAAATAATATTACAGAATCACTATTATGACAAACAAGCAGTTCCTAGGAAAGAGGGGGCTTTCCAATAAGGATTTCTCCTTACTGGGCGCAATTAGGTTACCAAACCTCTCCTTGACAGAACTTTCTAGACATTGCTAATAATGCTATCTAATAATATTATTCAAATAATATGAATTATTGATCTGATAATGAAAAATACTGTGCAGTGACAATTATTGAAACAACAATACTATTAAATATCAACGCATCAATTATTGAATCAATAAAATAAAATATTGAACAGTAACTACTGTAACAATTATTAAGTAGTGCCTTCTTACGTACAAATCAATAACTCAACAATACTGTGCAAAACCGTGTGCTACTATGCAACCACGCGTATTACTGTATTTTAACCACCGGGTACTCTAACAGTGTTAACGTTAACAATTACGCCGTTATTTATAAAAACTCATACTTGTCATTTTCTTCATCCGACAGTTATTCTGTTATGAGCCCCACGAATGGTCAAGTGGCAAATCATTTAATATTCCTTTAACAAAAAGAATATTCCACGACCAAAAGAATATTCCCCGACAAAAATGAATATTTTATAACCACTTGCTTATTTTGTAAAATTTGCACATTTCACCCATAATTAAAATATTATATCAAATTAACACCTTATTAATTTAGAATAATGAATAGAAAAAATTTAATTTTATTTAAAATAAGTTGGGGTCTTACAAGTTATATATATAAAAGCTATAAATATATATATAAAAAACATGATCAACCACCACGAAGCAACTCCATGGGGATCGGAAATGTAAATATATAAAAGCGATAAATATATATATATATATATATATATATATATATATATATATATATATATATATGATATGATCAATCGCCACAAGTAAACTCAAAGTGACGAAAATATAAATAAAGTCAGAAAAGCGATCAACTGCCACGAAAGTAACTCCAGGCGAGACAAAATGTAAATAAAATTTGTAAAAGGCCACGAAGTAAACTCCCAGTAGAATAGGAATGTAATATATATATATATATATATATATATATATATATATATATATATATATATATATATAAGCGAAACGCACTTTATGTAAATCCGTGCTCATCTGATATGTCCGATAATATATATATATATATATATATATATATATATATATATATATATATATATATAAAAGCAATTAAACGCTTCTGGCATCAAGTTCAGGCTCAATCGAGGCATAACTCGATAATGTTAGTCCATATATATGAAATATATACATATATTAGTATATATATATATATAGGCAGAAATGAAAATCACGGACCGAAGTCCGGGCAAACACACTCACACGACTCTCAACGTGTACAACAGTGTGTGCTGGATGAGAAGAAGGCTTTATAAAATGTAAGAAGGCTTACAGTGGGCTGCCAAAGTAGACTTCTATGGCTTTAAATGGATAAACACTCAGCTCCCGCTGGATAAAATATAGTTATATGTGAGCTAAATAGTGTTTATAAGTGAGGAAACACTCAAAATATGTGTATGTAGAGTAAAATGGACAGGGCTTTCTCGCCTTTTTCCTTCTCTCCCCCCTTCAAATGGGTGACCCAAGCCTTGTATATATAGACGGATGGTCAGTAAATACACTGCGGCAGACCATAGAATTAGATTACTGATACCGCAGCTTGTACCTGCTACCGGGTCGTGGTGAATCCGAAGCTTTGGGTCCGTCGTCTCGTGTCACGTGCATTCGCAGCTTTGTAATGTCCGTTCGAACTTGCGAACTTCAATCAGAGCATCCGAACGAGGTATATCTCGACCTTTCTTCGGATCACCGGTGTCGAGAGTTACGCAATGACATGGATTAGAGGTTGTATGAAGTCAGGAAGAGGGGTCTATGCCCATGGTCTTCAAGCTTCAAATTCTATCCAAAGTACTGCCACGCGTAATAGTCACTCGAGATTGTCACTCCTTGGTTCTTGTGGGACATCGTTGGATGTATGTATGAAGTGTTGAGATGACGTGCCATTTGTCGAAAGAACAAGATGACGTTTGACTCCTCTCCGGGGTTATCGCCGGTTTGAGTTGAAAGTAGACGTTGCTTAGGGTTACAGCTGAGATTGGACTACTTGTTGGTATGCCACGATATCATCTTGTTGACGTGGTAAGATGACGTTGTGACTCCTCAAAGGTTATCATCGCCGGTTTAAGCGGAAGCGACGTTGCTCGTGGTTACATATGAGATTAATCGCTTGTTTGTATGCCTCACATATCTCGTGGATGTTCTGTCATCGCCTGCTGTTATCTCCGGGTCTAAGGTGTGTGCCTTTAACAGGATGTACGTGGTTGAAGTTGATTGCATATGTTTGAAACAAGCATTTCTGGGGTTATCACCAGAACTACAATGGCATCCCTTGGGGCTATCACTAAGGATGGGGTTGCTATTCCCAAGATTGTTGTCTCGGACCGAACTGGGCCAGGCGTCAAAGGTGTTATCGCCGAGACAGTAATCGCCCTCTTGATTGTTGTTCTTGGGTCTTTTGATCTGCATATCTCAGGGTTATCTCCGAGATGTGGAAATGACATTCTCGGTGTGTGTTCCGGGTTGACATGACGTTCCCAGTTTGTGTTTCGGGTTGGAACTAAACTTCCGGTAGTATCCAGAATGGATGTAAGCTATCTTTCAGGGTTATCTCCAAAAGACGAATCTACCTTCCTGCAATGTTACTAATAGGAGTACAGAAAATTTTGAGTGTCTACAGATGCCCCTCTTTATCATATTCATGCAATGCAAGGCATGGATAGGATATAGAATCCTAGACACTTGAAATGCAAGCAAGATAAACATGATGCTATGTGCAACAACATGATGCAAATGCATGTAGAATGCATGAATGATTGTCAGGTAATCCTGTTGGGATGACAATCAGTGATGACTTGGACATGCGATCCAAGTTTCCAAGGATGTTGATGTTGGAACTATCACCAAAGTCTTGAATCCTAGACACTGGCTTATACTCCATAAAGGTACCTCTTGTGTGGAAGAGATAAGTGGGATAAGGCTTTGTTTGTTTGAGGATGTGTATAACAGGTTCCCTCATCACTGTCGTCGAAGTTCTTGCCAACAAGTGTTGTTACGCCAGGTTGCCAGCCCTTCGTTGATGTGTGTATCACCGGATAAATCCCTGCTGGGTGTATTGTAAAGGCTGTTTGACCTTCATTGATGTATGTGTCAATGGTAGCATTGCGTTGTAGCCCCCGTTGGGGAATGTTGCTTCGATGGGTTTACTTGCCATCGGCTGACATGATGTCAAGATTGCTTGACCTTCATTGATGTGTGTATCAATGGTTGCATTGCGTTGTAACCCACGCCGGGGATACGTAGATGCTTGAAAGATGGACGTTGTGACCCCCGCTGGGGACCCGTAGATGTTTGATAACTTCGGCGTTGTAGCCCCCATCGGGGAGGTTTGATATTTTTGTGGTTTTTGCGTTGTAACCCCGTAGGGATATACGCTGTGGTTACTGACACTCTTGACTGACATCGGACCTTTGTGGGGTATTGTCGAGCATGATCTGTGAAAGCTGAGCTCATTGGTATAGTGTACCCTGCATTCATGTGAATACCGTTGAGGCGACGGGAGTTTAACTCTGACCGACGAGAAACCAGGATTTCAGGCTATTCCGCTCAATCGCGTAGCACTTTTATTCTTGATTTGGCCTTTTCAGCTTGTGAGACCTCCTTTACAACTCTAACTGGAGCGAGTCGGA
This sequence comes from Panax ginseng, assembly GCA_020205605.1. Lineage (NCBI taxonomy): Eukaryota > Viridiplantae > Streptophyta > Magnoliopsida > Apiales > Araliaceae > Panax > Panax ginseng. The sequence goes on from CM035132.1 coordinate 49,838,551, forward strand.
GGTTTGGGACCCATGTAAGGGGGTCGCAGGTATACCTGTAGGAGCCGCATATTAGCCTACGGCCAGCCGTGCCTATGTATAGGTGGCTGGTTGCTTTCATAAGTCATTTTCAAGTTGCACAGCGAAGGAAATCTAATAACTTTTCTTCAGATCTGCTGAGTTCGGGAAACTTTCTGCATATTCTGTCACCGTACAAGCGTTCTTCACTGTCCTGATAACACATGCATGTATTTTTTTCCAATTTCTATCCATTGGAAAATGACTTATCGCATGAAATGCATTTAGACACATAGTAGTGAATATGCATACTGATATGACTTGATAAAAATATTCAACATAGCAAATGTTAGTATTAAACCATGCTAAACATAATGATGTGAAAAAATTTGACTTTTAAAATAGTCAAATTGGCACCTTTTACTGTCATTTCTTATCCTATATGAGGACAAATGAGTAAAGGTAGATAAGTAAAATAATCCTGGTAATTAGAATACACTTACGGATTTTTTCTTCGCAATGTATCATGCATACATGATGTATATATTTGTGTATAGGTATAGGTGTGCTCTTGAATGGCCACCTAGTCATGCCTATGTGCATGTGGATAGTCCCATTTACAAAGGGGCTATGGCAAAATTTCCCAAAATGTAGGTATTGGGTAGTCATGCATTTTTAACTCTACTGTAGATGTATGTTAAAGCAATGCATGCATGCATGTAATCATAGAATGCATTTTGAAAAGACTCCAGGTAAGAAATTACCACACTCTTTCTGAGGTCATTTGGAGACTTGCTGTCCAGATATCATGGATCTAGATCAGCCGAGTAGTTCCCGCAGGACCACTTCTGGTGTACGGAGGAGGGCTTTTGAAGAGCCTCAACGCCGTTCTGTAAGACAGCCTCGTCGTTTGGCGGAGGCGGTAATACGTCCTATTCGGGTTGAAGTGCTGAATGTCGAGGATGATGAGGAGGATGCACCGATCGAGGTTCCTGCTCCTGCTGTACGTGTTCCCGTAGGGAATTTCCGAGTATTCATGGGCGAACCCGGATCTTCTGGGTGACTTGAGTAGGCATCCTTCAAAGATACCCTTGCGTAAACGAGGTATGAAGTTAGATCTTTAATCTTCTTTATTTCCTATTGATGAGGAGTCAAGGAGTCTGATGTTGATTTGCATTTGATGTAGGTTCCCGACTTCACATAGCCTCGAGGGAACTGGTTTAGCATCCACTCTATATATCAGGCCTTGCATGATGACGGTAGAGCGATCATCCATGGCTGGGGATTTGGGAGGTTCTTCTCCATTCTACCCCATCGCTGTCCCTGGGGTTACCTCAGGGCATTGTATGAGCGGTGGTTTCACCAGACTTAGTCACTCCATTTGCTGGACTGCGAGGTGATGATGACGCCAATGGATTGGCAGTTTATCACAGGTATAGAGTTTGGAGGGGAGCCAGTGCCTTTCACAGCGGATATCACCCCTACTGCCGTTAGATCCTTGTTGGGAGTTCCGTGGAGGCGCTCAAGGGCAGGACTGTTCGTACAGGTCCTTTGAGCGTAGATGCTATGAGCGGGCTATTGAGTGAGCCTATACCCGATGATGTGAGAGTCAGGGATCACGTTCTCTGGCGATTGTTCCTGATGATCATTAGGGGCTGCTTCATAGTAGATAATTCCTCTACGGTGTCCTTCGCTTTGATTAACGCCATTCGACACGTGGACCGTATAGGAGAGTATGATTGGGGTTTCTACACCTTTGCCTACTTCCTCAGGGGAATGCGCATGCGATCGCAGGGCTTGACCGAGGCGTGGTTAGGATTCTACCCATTTCTGCTGGTGAGTGTTTCTCTTGTCTTTTCCCGTCTATGGGTTAAGAGTGTTGACCGACAAAGGATGTTTGCCTTTGTGTTGGCGATTTGGGCCCATGAGAGGCTTCCTTGTTTAAGGCCTCCCGTGAGTGTGTTAGGTTTAGACACCTATCCACGAGGACGGAGATGTCATCATTCCATATTGGCGGAGGTCCTGCTTCTTTGAGGTTTCACTCATTGTCGCCTCTGATTGGAGCTATTGACAGCTGATGTCATCACATGGATTCCCTATTCTGGAGAGCATTTGGGAGTTGGCTTTGAGGATGGGTACCCGACTGGAGTAGAGTACGTCATTTCCACCCGCAGGATTCCTCTCTTCATAAATGGAGGATGGGAGCTCTATTTAGGAGAGCGTGCTATTAGGAGCACTACAGGAGAGATCCGTATGCCGATCTTGCCTCCTGCTAGGCGTTATTGGCCTGTTTTGCAGTCACCCGTCATTGACATCCTATTGATGGGGATTGACGGTTTTACATTATCAGACGGCCCCTGTTCTTTTGGAGACGTTCCAGCATTGGTGGATCCCTCGTACGATTGGAGCTCAGACCCGCGCCACACAGTTTATGGGGGATATGGTTCCATGATCCGTGATGATGATGGATTGGAAAGCCTGTGTCGGAGATCCGACTCATGTGGTATAGATTGACAGATTGACTCGGCAGCTGGACTGATCACATCTTTTCATTCGACATTTGGGCAGAGATCCTGCAGAGGTAGATACTTTTGATCCTTCCAGCTCTGGCGCTGGTCCCTCAGGTGACCCATACGGTTTTGCCAGTGCAGATCCTCCTTTGTATCGGCCTGACATCTCTGTAGATAGAGATCCAGTGATTTAGGAGGAGTTACATCAGGTGGATAGGATCGATGATGTAGACATCGATACCATTGACTTTTTCTGATGTATTTCTTGCTATCTCTTTGGATAGGCATCTGTTGTATCTTTGGGTAGCCGCCCCATTTCCTCATATTTTAGCCAGTCTAAAGATATATTAGATGATGATATACTTAGGAATGTATGTACAGTTTTCCATTCCCTATATCATATTGTCATCTATTGTATCATTCATGTTATTATGTTATGCATATGTATGTATGTCTAGAGATACTCAGCATTGACCCCTGGATGGTCTTATGACACGGCACGTACAGATGTCTTCTTCGACAGTTAGTCGTATTGATCATACCCCACCATTTATGGTGGTAACTGGTATGCGCTCATGGTATGATAGTATATCACCATCAGACATGGTGATCGTAGATGATTTGCTGCAGCATACTATGACCTTACTGATGTTTCAAGTTCCTCCAGGATTTATAAAGGGCATGCTAGAGCACTGGGTATCGGAGAGACATGTTTTTCGATTTGGGACCCAGGAGTTGACTCCTACTTTGGAGGAGTATGCATGGTTGACGATGCTGCCAATGGATAGACCTTGTGTGCATATGGCTATTGGAGACATGAGTAGACAGTTCATGACCTTCACCGAATTGACACGTAGAGTGGTCCAGGATGAGATTACATCCGGCCATGTGATATCCCAGCATTTCCTGTTTGACATGTTTGGCTTTGAGGACAGCTATGCACGACATTCCAGGGATTTCACCACACCGGAGGATCATTGGCGTTCAGCCAAAGTAGATGTACTGCTTCTATGCGTATTGTCATACGTCTTCATGCCGCGGTACATGGATGAGCTGGATATCGACGTCATTATGGTAGTAAGAGCTCTCAGGGAGGGTCATACCATTATTCCGATGATCATTGCAGAGACCTTGAGGTCAGTTACATACTGCTGCACTTATCCGGCATGAGTGCTTACAGGTAGTTCGGTCATGCTGTATGTGTGGTTTATGTCACACTTGAGACCGATTGGCACATTTAGATGGCAGGGGTTTTGTTTCACCCATGATATAGCCATGTCGTACTCCTTCCAGCCTACGGAGTGTGCAGATGCTTTGCATCTTGGTCTGCTTTCCTGGCAGGGATTAGAGATCTATTTGATATATTGCTGTGTTCAAGGCTCAACTCACCCTACAGCTTCATTACTAATGCTCCGGGCATGTATTATCTCCCTCTGGCTGGATTGAGGGGCATGATCACTTACCACCCATCGCCGTGATGTGTCGGTTTGACCGCTTTTAGGATTTTCACCCGTGTGAGGGGCGTGAGTCGGTCATTGCGTCACACCGTTTGTCGTGGAGAGGATGATCCGGTTGTATGCTGTTGGGATTAGCGAGAGCCGATCGAGTTTTTGTCGACCATCCGGTTTTTCTCAGAGAGTATTCCGCATAGATGGAGATAGAGATCGATTGGTCTGCGTCAAGATCCACAAAGCAGGGGACTGATTCTGACGACGAGGAGCCTATAGAGGAGACTGTTATTCCCACCGATGATTTGATCATTGGCCGCCAAAGATTTGTGATGGATTCTCCCACCCCGAAAAGCCATGTTACTCAAAGACAAAGATTTGGAGCAGAGCTTACATCTGATGACCTATGACAGAGATCAGGCTAGGGCAGCGATGTTGACAACTCTTGATGAGAGAGATACCGCTCTATTAGAGAGGGATGAGGCTAGATCAGCCAGAGATGCATTGATTGGAGAGTGGGATGCTGCCTTATCTGCTAGGGATGTGGCCATTGCAGATAGCACTTCCATTAGAACTCAGATGACTATCAGTCTGGCCGACATGAGTGCTTACATTGATGAGCATTATGCCACCATGCAGTTAGCCTCCGATCTGCTAGCTCGTGTAGATACCCTTGGGCAGGAGCTTGTAGTGCTTCCTCCGTCTTCAGAGAAGGATGCTATGTTAGATCTGATAGTTCGAATGTATACAGATCTATAGATAGCTTTGTATTTTCCTGCACAGACTAGCTTAGCCATTTTGTCATGTACAACACAGATGTATATATCAAACAGTATTATGTATGGCAGGGAAATATATTTTGATTCACTTCCCTTTTAGTTATGCTTTGATACTTGCTTGATGTTTGCCTGTTTCTCCAGGGCCTTGTGATCTTGATGCATTCTGAACTTATCCTTGATAGATGGACATTGAGACGTCGCAAGGTCTCTCAGAACGGATCGTTGATTTCTGTGAATCCCTACTATCTTTGGTGTCTTGGGACTGGTATCTGTATAGAAAAGTGGAAAGGAGGGTAGTCTCTTCCTCTCTGAGATTGACCGCACCACAAATGGTCGCCAGTACTTCTATTTGTGAGAAGCCTAGTTAATTCCACCTCTTATGGATTGGTATTGCTCTTTAAGGCATGATCGCAGCTTAGATGGTCACCGAATCTTCTATTTGTGAGAAGAGGTTGGGTAATTCCATCCCTTTGATCTGAAACCGATGAAATGGGGCAAATTGAAGGTTGATCCTAGTACCGTGTGACAAGTATGTTTGTTCTGGTAGGGGTTAGACTGCACCATAAATGACTGCCTACGTACTCCTATTGAAGAGGAGATCAAGTCTGCGTAGTTCGAACCTAGTGTGGGAGGTTCAACGCTGAATGTGAAAGGCAGAAGGGTGTAGAAGTATTTTTGTTGTTTTTGTTGTGAAGAAAGGGTAGAAATGTTTTTGTTGTTTTTTTTATTGCGACCGGGCCATATAGCATATGGTTGCCTACGTACCCCTGGGTATCAGGGAGATCAGGTCGACGTAGTTCGCCCCTCAGGACGAATTGAAGGTGAAGAGAAGTGTAAATCCCATGTGCAGGCTATACTGCGGGGAGAAGAAAGTTTGATCCCATAATGGGGATAAACTGCAAGTGTGTAAAGAGTTTGATCCCGTCCTTAGGACAAACTGCAGGCGTAGAAAAGTTTAATCTCGTCTTCAGGATAAACTGCAGGTGTGAAAGGTTCAATCCCGTCTTCAGGATAACCGAAATTATGAGAGGTTAAATCCCATCCTCAGGATAACCGAGATTGTATAAAAGGTTTGGAATGAAGTAAAAACCAAGCTGCTGGCTCGAAGTGTATGTTTCCCTGAGGGGCAGAAGAGTATGTAGAATGGTGAAAGGGTTCAAAACCGGAATGACTGGTGATTTGGTGATTAAAACCAGGATGTTTGTTTGATGGTAACTTCAGACATAGTACCGTTTCACGGTGTCTGAGTTGATAAGCTGTGGAAATTCATCGCCATCCATTTCCTGCAATCTGAGAGCACCTCCTGTCAATACTTCTTTGACAATAAATGGGCCTTCCCAGTTAGGAGCGAATTTTCCCTTAGATTGATCTTGGTTGTCAATGATCTTCTTCAAAACCAAGTCATGTTGTTTGAATTGCCGTAGTCTGACTTTTCTGTTGTAGGATCGTGCAATCCTTTATTGATATAACTGACCATGGAAGATAGCCCGGTTCGCCTTTCATCTATTAGAGACAATTGGTGATACCTGTCTTGTACCTATAGGTCCTCATCCAACTGAGCATCCATCAATACTCTAAGGGATTCCATTTCCACTTCTATAGGGAGCACTGCTTCCATCCCATAGACTAATGAGTAGGGGGTTGCCCCAGTGGAAGTTCGCATGGAAGTTTTGTAGGCTAATAAAGTCAGAGGCAAGAGGTCAGGCCATCCTTTGTGATTGGCAGACATTTTCTGCATGATCTTTTTGATGTTTTTATTAGCCGCTTCAACAACACCATTCATCTTTGGTCGGTAGATGACGGAGTTGATATGTTTGATGTGGAATTTTCTGCATAACTCCTCCATCATTTTGTTGTTGAGGTTCTTAGCATTGTCTGACACAATGACCTCTGGTTGTCCATATCAACATACGACATTATTTCTGATGAAAGCAATGATAACTTCTTTAGTAACCCTGGGGAAGGATGCTGCTTCTACCCATTTGGTGAAGTAGTCGATCATGGTGAATATGAATCGATGTCCATTATCGGCTTTGGGCTCGATGGGCCCGATCACGTCCATTCCCCACATTGAGAAGGGCCATGGCGAACTCATATTGTGGAGTTCCCTTGGAGGGGCGTGGATAGCATTCCCATGAATCTGGCATTGATAACATCTCTTGACGTGATCATCACAGTCAGCTTTGAGTGTAAGCCAATAATGTTCCGTTCTGAGAATTTTCTTAACAAGTAGGGGTCCGCTCATGTGAGGGCCGCATACTCCACCATGGATTTCATCCATGAGTCGCTGAGCTTGGACTTTGTCCAGACATCTGAGGAGATCTAATCCTACATCTCTTTTGTAGAGTGCATCTCCACTTAGGTAGAATTTCATAGCAAATCAATGAATCCGCCTCTTCTCAGTTAGGCTCACCTCAGCGGGTGTAGATCCATCTCGCAGATATTCCTTGATGTGCTGGTACCAAGGGTTGTGGATGGGAGGTAGCTCATCCGATACTTCTCCAACGTAATTCCCATAGACTGGGGCTTTTTGCAGAGCAAATGTGATGCATGGCATGTTTTCCTTGTCAGGTATGTAAACCAAGGAGGCCAACATTGCTAATGCGTCTGCAAAATCATTCCTATTACGAGGAATGTGTAGAAAGGATATTTCTTCGAACTCCAAAGCCATATGTAAAACTTGTCGACGGTAAGGCAGCAAATGTAATTCTTTGGTTTAATAGATTCCTGTGGATTGTTTGATCACCAATTTGGAATCCCCAAAGACATTTAACCGCCTAATGCCCATTGAACGAGAAAGTTTTATCCCCATGATACAACCTTCATACTCAGCTGTGTTGTTGGTGCTGACAAACTGCAATTTGACAACGATGGGATACTGCTCCAGCTCCAGAGGCTTCTGAATTAACAGCTCCATCAAAATACATTTTCCACTCATGGCATGTATCGTACTGATGTTGTAATTGAACTGTCATTACCCCTTCATCGGGAAAGTACATTTCTAAGGGTTTGTAATCCCCTGCAAGTGCGGCGGCCAGTTAATCCGTAATTCCTTAACCGTTGATAGACTTTTGTGTCACGTAGATGATGTCAAATTGCTGTAGGATCAACTGCCATCTGAACAGTCGACAATTCAGTATAGGCTTACTGAACACATACTTGAGAGGATCCACACGGGATATGAGATGGGTTGTGTGACCATGGAGGTAATGTTGTAACCTCATGGAAGCCCATGCTAAAGCACAACAAGTTTTCTCGATCAGAGTGTACTTGTGTTCACTGATGCTGAATCTTTTGCTGAGGTAATAGATAACTCGTTCTTGGCCTCTATTGTCTTTTTGCCCCAGCATGCAGCCCATAGCATTGTTATTTATGGACAGGTACATGAACAGGGGAACATCATCCCTGGGAGGTACCAAAACAGGAGCGTTAATCAGTTTCTCTTTAATGGTAAGGAAAGCTTTCTGACACTCATCGTTCCATTTCATGGATGAGTTCTTCCTTAACAATTTGAAGATTGGCTCACAGGTTGCTGTGAGTTGAGAAATGAATCTACTGATAAAGTTGATTCTTCCCAAAAATCCCCGTATTTCTTTCTCTGTCTGAGGAATGGGCATTTCCTTGATGGCCTGGATTTTGGTAGGATCCAGTTCAATCCCTTTGTGGCTGACTAGGAAGCCTAGTAACTTGCTTGACTTGACACCAAAGGCGCACTTGGCGGGATTTAACTTCAAGTTGTACTTACGCAACCTGTTGAAAAGCTTTTTGAGATGGTCTAAATGGTCATCCTCCTTCCGGGATTCGATAATGATGTCATCCACGTAGATCTCTATCTCTTTGTGCATTAAATCGTGGAAAAGAGCTATCATAGCTCGCTGATAGGTTTCCCCAACGTTGATGAGGCCGAATGACAACCGTCTGTAGCAAAAGGTTCCCTAAGGCGTGATGAAAGCATTTTTCTCACGATTTTCCTCAGCGACCATAATTTGATGGTACCCAGTAAAATCAATCAAAGAAAGAGTACATGCCGTATTGAGCAGTATTGTCAATAAGAATGTGGATAAAGGGCACGGGAAAGCTATCTTTAAGGCAAGCTTTGTTCAAATCCCTATAATCCACGTAGACTCACACCTTTCCCCCTAGTTTAGGCACGAGAATAATGTTGGATATCCACTCCGGATATGTAGACACCATGATGAAGCCCGCTTGAAATTGTTTCACAATTTCCTCTTTGACTTTTAAACTCCATTCAGGTTTCAATCGCCTAAGCTTTTGCCTAATTGGCTTGAATCCTTCTTTAATGGGAAGGCGATGAAGAACAATGTCAGTGGACAAACCCACCATGTCTTCATGAGACCATGCAAACACATCCTGGAATTGGGTTAATAGTGCAACCATGTCATTCCGTTGATTTGTGGTAAGGTCTGAACCAATCTGGATTAGCTTAGGGTTGTCTAAGGTTCTGAGATTGAAAGGAATGGTTTGATCAAGATTGGGTTTGGGTTTGTCTGTGACCCATTCCTTAATCTCTTGAGGTGTCTCAATGTCCTCTTGGATGTCCATCAAGTCTGAGTCCAACTTTGCATCAAAGTTACAGCCCTTGTGGAGAGAAGGCATGTCATCAGCAAGGACATGCAATCTAAATTCAGAGTCCTAAAACAAAAGATGCTTTCACTTAATATATACAACTGTTCGATCATACAAAAGTGTTAGCATGTACGTGATAAAATAATTGCTAGTGTTGTAAAGGAAAGCAAGCAATTAAAGTTATCAACAGGGCAGAGGGATTTTCTGCCCATTTTACCCTCGTCGACCAATGCATGGAGTGCTGCTCCAATTGTTGAGGGCAAAGTCCTGAAGGACTGTAGTGATGGAAGGATTGTCTATGTCTTCCTTCTTCCGAATGATAACCATGACATTTGGGCAATCATCGTCTGGGGTGTATCTGTTTGTATATTCATCATGAACAATGACACGGATGCCTGCCATCATCAAGGCAAGGTCATGTTTACGTAGCCTTTGATTGGCATTGGTTTTGAAAATCAGGAATCAGCACCTCTTTAGCTTTGATTGGCACAGGTTTCGGAAATAACATAGCCACAGCATGGGCTGACACCTTTACTGGAGATTGCATTAACTCATGAGGTAAAGGTATAGAAAATCACCGTGCGGTGGAAGCTTGAGGAACCTGCTCGTGCTTATGAGGATTCCTGTGTCTGGAATTAGAAGAATAGCCTAGCCCAGCTATTCCAATTTGACTGGACATTTGGATAAGGTGCTTAATACCCTGTTGATCCTTACCAAGATCTTGTCCAGGTTGATGACCCAATAACATCATTTCTTGAGTAGCCGACATAACCTCGGTAGAAATCTTGGGTACGGGAAGTGGCGCTCCCATAGAATGTTATTGCGTGTTACTCACTTCCAAAGTATGAAAACTGGCCGGTTCAACTTCTGAATTGAAGCTGATAATTGGTAGAATTCCTTGTTCAGGAGAATTCGGCTCAGCGTTAACAGTGACTAGACTGTTGTTGATGATGTATTTGAGTTATTGATGTAATGTGGATGGAACAGCTCCACCCATGTGTATCCATGGTCTCCCTAATAGTAGGTTGTATCCTGAATCTATCTTGAGGACGTGGAAGGATACATTGAATGTATTTGGACCAATCTTAATTGGTAATTCAATCTTTCCGATGGCATTTCGTCGGGATCCATCAAAAGCTTGGATGACCGTATGGATGCTTTGGATCCGCTTGAGATTGATATTCATTTTTACCAAGGTGGCATAAGGACAGATATTTAGAGATGAGCCTCTATCTATCAATACTCCTGCTAGCATATACCCTGAAGACAACACTCGGATGTGCAATGGCTTGCAATGACCGATCCCTTCGGGAGGTATATCGTCATTAGTGAAGGATATCACATTGCTGTTGAAAATGTGATCAACCAAATGTTAAAAATTTTCCACGTCCACTGATTTTGGCAAATAGGCTTCTTCTAAAACCATCAGCAAGATCTTCCGATGATCCTCAAAAGAGAAAACCAAGTCTAGTATTGAAATTTGGTGTAAATCTTCTAGCAAGCTTAAAACCACTTTGGCTTAATTATGACCCATAGTACGGAGGAATTTTTCAATCTTCTCCATGGGCAATTTCCCCTTTGCTTCGCAAGTAGGTTTGATAACCCGTTGAGGAAGGTACAGTGGATTTTCTTTCGACACTGTCGTAGTAGTATGAGACGTGGATCCTTCAGCTTCTCCATAATTCCATGAAACTTTATGCAAGTTGACAACAGGATGGTGTGGTCTACAAGGTAAAAGAGTTGGCTCTGGTGCGACCACTTTCAAAGGATTGTCAGCTCCTTTGAGTTGAATGGGTTGTATGGGAAATACTTTGACAGTTTCATTATCCACTTGAAATAATCGCAAATCGATCCTTCCATTGGGTAGGGCATACATTCCCCCCTTGAGTTGCGATTGTAATCATCTGCTATTTGCGGATACCATTTGATAATAAGATTCTCAATAAGATGGCTGAGTGCCTAGCATTCTTCTGTGCTGTGACCGCGAGAATGTGAATGATATTGACACATTTCATCAGGATTGAACCGCCCTGAGCGGGGATTGATGGGAGGGAAAAGGAATGTGATTCTTCCTTCATTAATCAATATTTGAAGTATCTCCTCCATAGACTGGCCCATATAGGTGAATTCCCTTTGATTGGCAAAATCCCGACGGACTTTAGCACTTGCTCGCTTTGCAACCTTATCCTCCATAGCTTTGCTTTCTGAAGGTGTTGATGGAGAATTTATAACAAATGGAAGGAGATATGCATGCTCCTGCCTGATTAATTGGCGTGTGACTTGATGTTGATGGGTCACCAGTTCTGCCAATTGCTCAATTTGTTTGCAAAGAGCTTTCATCTTTTGTTCCATGGTAAACTGGAACTTTGTATAATCCCATTTGTCAGCACCGTCTTTGATGGGTTGGGATGATTCACCATTGGAATCTTGTGTAGTGCTTCAACTGATCATGTTGACCTCTTCTTCTTTGTGTTGAGGAAGAGGGTTATCTTGCACATGAGGTTGATCTGGTTTGGTGACTACAATCTCACCGTTGTCTATAAGATCCTGAATCTTATGTTTCAAGGCCCAATAATCTTGGGTATCATGTCCGGGTTCCTCGGTATGATAAGCACACTTCCGAGTAGCATTAAAACCCCTGCCATTAGGGTTGGCTGGTGGAAGAAGATGTGAAATTTTCTTCTGAGCAGTCAGAAGAGTAAGAATTTTCTCGAGCGAATCCCCTAAGGGTGTGAACGTCCAAGGTCGCTTTACTTCTCCACTTTTAGGCAATGGAGGGTTTGAAGATTGTGCTGAAAAAGGGGAGTAGTTTCTCCTCTGCATAGGCATGCTTGGATTGCCTTTTTGTCCTTGTAATATCTAGGAAACATCCTCCTCTTTCTTTTTATGGACCCTCTGGGGGTTATTTCCATAAGATCCGGATTGGATGTGCTCAGCAACAGCTTTAAGAGCGGCTAGGTCTTGAAGTTTTTCGGACTTCAATCCCATTTCAGCCATCTCGCCGTGTTTGGTCATTTCAGAAAATGGTTTGCCAATACCAGCCAGAACTATTTCATAGAAAGGAGCTTCCTGTACATCTATGAAAGTTAGGACCATTTCGATTACATCATGGAAGGAATAACTTGAGCAAAAGGTAACTTCCACCTTTGAGCGTACTCTCTAAATGACTCATTAGATCTGCTTCTTGACCTTGGTGATTTGGTGCAGGTCCAGAGCCATCCGAGATTGAAAAGCAGATTGAGTGAGGAAGGCGTGAGCCAGCTCTTCCCAGCTATGGATCTTAGAGTTGTCTAATCTGGTATACCATGAACGGGCATCTCTAGTCAGACTTTTCTGAAACAACTGCATTCTGAGCTTTTCATTCTCCGCATAAGATCTGAGTTCTCCAATGAACACCTTTAAATGTGTATAAGGATCCCCTAATCCGTCATACTTTTCAAAATCAGGGGTCTTAAATTTTTTTGGATAATGAACACCAGGAAATATGCAAAGGTCTGCATATGAAACACTGCCATGTGTTCCAATCCCTTTGAGAACACGAATGGTTTCCTCCATTTGAAGGACCTTCTTCCTGATGTCACCGGTGTCTGGATCTCCTTTGAGATGGATACCTTCAGGGTCTTTGTTGGTTGTATCCAACTGATGTTCTAGAATTGTTTTTTCCAGACCTTGAACTCCCCCTTGTGTAGAGGATTCTATATGTGTAGGTATCTTCTCACCCTGAGTAGACTGGTGTAATTCTTTTAGTAGAACAGCCAAGTCTGTGATTTGTTTACTCAATCCGTCAAATTCTTCTCGGGAAATAGCATTAGACTGATCAGAAGAGGACATGATTGGCTGTGGGCCTGTGGCCTTTTTGGACTTTGACCGGGTAATAGGCCCAATTGCTTTCCTACAAAAGACTTACGTAGTTTAGTCTTAGGGTAATATGAATGTTATCATAACATGTCCGTTTTAGGAATTTGTCCTGCAAAACCGGTTGTTAATTGATAACATGTCATGCATGGACAGATATTCTTCATATTTTCCATTACATATGGATGAACATGGAATAAAATTATAAGTAAATGCTTTTACAAGTAATTGAAAATGGAAAGCATGAAGAAACTTTCCTCCGCGTTTGGTTTATCAGAGGTTGACCTATCCTAGGGTTTCTCTCGTGGCTTTTTGGCATGAAGGTTCCCAGATCATCGCAATCTACTTGACGGGAAGTTAATCCGGTCGTTCAACTGAGTGAATCTGAGTGGTGTCTTTCCTGAGCCCCGGAGAATTATTCTTCCCACGAGTCCAGTAATCAAACACTGACAAGATAGCCTTTTGGTGGAGGGACCACACAACATACATTCATATACAACGTGTCTCACCGTTTATGCAAATAATGACATGTGCGAAGCACTAATATCACAGATAGATATTTAGCAGTGTAGTAATTAAAATGCATTCGTACACATTCATCAGAAATGTAAATGCAACATTCACACACAAGTATATAACAATTTTGAAAAGCTTGTAATAGCGGCTTAAGCCCTCTTTTTGGAGTCCCCAGCAGAGTCGCCACCTGTTGACGTTGGGATTTTTGAGTGTCCCTTTTCGTTACTTGTTCTTTGGTGTTCTCATGTTAATGTGAGATTTGTTTGAAAAAATAAGTGAAAAAGGTCCGACATGTATAATGCGATGATTGGACTTTAAGAGTCGCTAGTTGGTGTATTTAACTGGTTGTACCAACGCAACCAAAAAAGGCTTGCACATTGACCCAGTGATTTGACACTGCTAGACGGGTTTGTGAAACCGAGATTCATTTTGGGTCCGGGGGCTTGATTATGCGGAGGGAAGGTGTTAGGCACCCCCCCGACATCCGTGTTACCACGGTGACCGATACTTTTCAAAGAAATTATTATGTGAATGTGTGTGTTTATGTGTGTGTGTGTGGATCAATGTGCAATTATTTGAAAGTAGTGTGAGGCCTCATTTGCACCTATATACACAAGGTTTGAATTTTATAGAAAAATTCAGTTTTAACCAAGATATATCAATGAAGTTTTGTAAAAGAGGTTTTTCAAACCTTGTGCTCAATAGGAATTGAGACCTTTTCATACTTCCATTTTATTATTAAATGTCCGGCTTGTTTTCATTAATTTTTGAGATGCGAAGCATTCTCGAGAAAATAATATACAGCAATGCCGAACTCCTTATGGGCATGACAGCCATCCAAGGAAATTCAGACACTGTAAAATAATGTACAAAAATCGCTACAATTTGAAAATGTCCATCATGGGAACCGAATCTAGATTCATAGAATTGAACTCAGTGATCACATGATTCCTAGGCTCACATGATCTTGTAATTTGTATGGAAAAACGATGGCGAGTTATATATATAAAAGCTATAAATATATATATACGTATACATGATCAACCACCACAAAGCAACTCCATGGGGATTGGAAATGTAAATATATAAAAGCGATATATATATATATATATATATATATATATATATATATATATATATATATATATATATATGGATATGATCAATCGCCACGAAGTAAACTCCAAAGTGGACGAAAATATATAAAGTTGTAAAAGCGATCAACTGTCATGAAAGCAAACTCAAAAGCGGGACAAAATATAAATAAAGTTTGTAAAAGGCTACGAAGTGAACTCCAGTAGAAACAAAATGTAAATATATATATATATATATATATATATATATATATATATATATAAAATATATATATAAAAGCGATAAGCGTCATTTGGATGTAAATCCGTGCTCATCGGATATGTCCCATAATAATTATATATATAAGTATATATATATATATATACATATAAAAGCAATTTAAACGCATAGGATGTAAAATCCAGGCTCATCGAATGAGTCGACCACGATTTATATATATATATATATATATATATATATATATATATATATATATATATATATATATATATATATATATATAAAGCAATTAAATGCTCCGGGCCAAGTTCAGGCTCAATCGAGGCATAACTCGATAACGTTAGTCCATATATATGAAATATATACATATATTAGTATATATATACAGACAGAAATGAAAACCACGGACCAAAGTCCGAGCAAACACACTCACACGACTCTCAACGTGTACAACAGTGTGTGCTGGATGAGAAGAAGGCTTTATAAAATGTAAGAAGGCTTACGGTTGAAACACTTAAAGTAGACTTCTATGACTTTAAATGGATAAACACTCAGCTCCCGCCGGATAAAATATAGCTATATGTGAGCTAAATAGTGTTTATAAGTGAGGAAACACCCAAAATATGTGTATGCAGAGTAAAATAGACAGGGCTTCCTCGCCTTTTTCCTTCTCTCTCCCCCTTCAAATGGCTGACCCAAGCCTTGTATATATAGACGGATGGCCTCAGTACACTGCGGCGGCATGAGCTATACTACTGGCACCGATTGTACCTACTATGACTAATCGTGGTGGATCTGAGCTTCGCGGGTCCCATCGTCTCGTAATACGTGCAGTTGTGCACTGTAATGTCCACTCGAACTTGCAGAACTTCAATCCGAGCATCTGAACGAGGAATATCTGACCTTCTTCGGACCGCTGGTGTCGAGAGTTACGCAATGGCATGGATTAGAGGTTGTATAAAGTCAGGAAGAGGGGTCTATGTCCATGGTCTTCAAGCTTCAAATTCTATCCAAAGTATTGCCACGTGTAATAGTTACTCGGGATTGTCACTCCTAGGTTCTTGTGGGACATCGTTGGATCTATGTATGAAGTATTGAGACGACGTGCCATTTGTCGAAAGAACAAGATGACGTTTGACTCCTCGCCGGGGTTATCGCAGGTTTGAGTTGATAGTAGACGTTGCTCAGGGTTACAGCTGAGATTGGACTACTTGTTGGTATGCCGCGATATCATCTTTTTGACGTGGTAAGATGACGTTGTGACTCCTCACCGGGGTTATCGCCGATTTAAGCTGAAAGCAAACGTTGCTCAGGGTTACATCTGAGATTTGGCTGCTTGTTTGTATGCCTCACTTGTCATCTGTGGATGTTCCCGTCCTGCGTTGTTATCTCCGGTCTAAGGTGTGTGTGCCTTAACAGATGTCTGTGGTTGAAGTGATTGCATATGTTTGAAACAAGCATTTAAAGGTTATCGCATGGAGCGCAATGGCATCCTTGGGGTTATCACCAAGGATGGGGTTCTTCTCCCAGATTGTCTCTGGGACCGAACCGAAGCGTCATGGTGTTATCGCCGAGACAGAACTGTCCTCTCCGGTGTTGTTGTCGGTCTTTTGATCTGCATATCTCGGGGTAATCTCCGAGATGTGGAAATGACATTCCCGGTGTGTGTTCCGGGTTGACATGACATTCTCGGTTTGTGTTCCGGGTTGGAACTGAACTTCCGGTAGTATCCGAAATAGATTAAGCTATCTTTCAGGGTTATCTCCAAAAGACGAATCTACCCTCCTGCAATGTTAGTAATAGGAGTACAAAAAATTTCGAGTGTCTACACTTACTACGGTAAGTATTGCTTCTATAATCCTTGAAATTAGTGGAATATCCTTGAGTTTTGTGCTTCATCCAATATCGTTTCATTGGAATATTTATCTGAACTTTCTTATTAAATATCAATATTTTCACTCGGGATACTATTCACGGGTTACTATTCATCTAGTTACTATTCACTAGAATATTATTCACTCGAGTATTCGGGGCACTTTTCATGTCGGGATACTATTCACGAGTTACTATTCATAAGTTACTATTCACTCAAATATTATTCACTCGGGTATTCGGGGCACTTTTCATACCGGGGTACTATTCACGGGGTACTATTCCTGAAGTACAATTCACAGGGTATTATTCACGGGGTACTATTCACCGAAAAATTTATTTCTTTTCTGTCCAAATTATTTTTGATACATGGATATTATTCTTGAATTTTACTCCACAAAGCAGTATCATGTTAACAATTTGGACATTATTGAATTCTGGATAAATTAAATTATAAATCTTTAAAAATTTATCCTTTGCTTTCTTTTAATTGAACTCGTATATCATTGTCATCATCCTCATACTTATATTGTGATGAAAGTCATCTTTGGCTTACGTGTATAGATAGACTGTTGATTGATATGATTATGACCTGGGATAATTCGGTATGATCATGACCATTGATTATTACACGAATATTATTGGCCCGTAGTGCAGGAATAATTTGTGGACGTGATACTAATGAATATCCTTGGCCGGTAGTGCAGGGATGATTCGATGATGTGATTTATTTATTAAGCTTTAGTCCCAAATGATAAAGTTAATGATAAACTTTTTAAATCATAGAAGATAGTAGATATCACGCTCTACTTGACTCTTCTAATGGATTGCTTGTTACGCTGCAGTTAAACTTGTTGTCTATTATATTCTATCAGTTTAACATTGTTGAAGGCTAATGATAACTTATTATGCATTATCTTAGTAATAATATTTCTTATTGGGCTAGTTGAGCTCACCCTTTTACTTTTATTGTTCTCTTCAGGAAATGAGAACGTAGCCGGAACTAGTCAGGGAACGGAGTGATGGTCAGAGATGGTGTTATAGTAGTCCTCACTATTCTATAAAATAGTGTGACAATAAATGTAATGAGGACTCCATTTGAGTTTGGATATTGTCTAGAAGACAATATTCGTGTAAAAACTCTTAGCTCATGTTGTATAATTAAGTTTGTATTTGTATTCAGTACCATGTATTTGGTTATCCAAGATGGCTAATGTATATCTATTTTGGGGGCATCACAGTTGGTATCAAAGCTTAGGGATATGATCCCTAATTGAGATGTGAGACAAGAACTAGGATGGGAGAGACGGGGAATTCCTTTGCTAGTATGACCTGCCTAAGTTTATTTTGTGACGCCCCCAAAATAGGTATACATCACCTATTCTGAGTCGCCAAATACATGGTACAGAATACAAATACAATCTTAAATATACAACATGAGCTGTGAGTTTTAATACAAATATTGTCTTCTAGGCAGTATTCAAACTCAAAATAAGTCCTCAATACATTTATTATCACACTATTTCATGAAAATAGTGAGGACTACTAATGCTATCATCATCTGACCATCACTCCGCTCCCCGACTAGTCCCTCGCCACGCTCTCATTTTCTCTCAAGAGAACAATGAAAGCAAAATGGTGAGCTCAACTAGCCCAAGAAGAAATATTATGGCTAAGATAATGCGTAATAAATTATCGTTAGCCTTCAATAAAGTTAAACCGATACAATATAACAAACATCAAGTTTAATCAGCGTGAACAAGAAATCCATTGAAGAGTCAAGTAGAGAGAATAAAATCTACCATCTTCTATGATTTAAAAGGTTTTTCATCACTTTTATCGCTGAGACTCAGCTTATTAAATAAACCAAGGATATTCATTAGTATCATGACCACAAATTATCTATGCACTACGGGCCAAGGATATTTGTGTTTTCATCAATGGTCATGATCATGCCAACAACTGTCCATCAATGCACTACGGGCCAATGAGGACTTTTACCACATCATTTGTAACATTACGGTTATGACTTCATCTTGAATAATCCCCGGTCATAATCATACCAAGTCCATCTATGCACTACAGGCCACAGATGACTTTCAACATAATATAAACATGAGGATGATGACAATGACATAATAATTCAATAAAACAAGTTCAAGAATTAAATTTTAAAGATTTATAAGTTAATTTATCCCGAACTCAAAACTTCCAAATTGTCAACATGATCATCGCTTTGTGGAGTAAAATTCAAGAATGCTTGAGAAGAATATTTCCATGAAAAGATACTGGATGAAGCGCAAATATCCAAGATATTCTACTAATTTCTTGGAGTATAGAAGCCAAAACTTTAACCAACCGAGTATAATAGAATATATGAACACCGCAAATGGATTTTCGCCACTTTGCAGTAATCCACGTGAGATGCATCATTTCCACAATTTAATAAGGAATGAATACAAAGGATCATTCACCATGCATGTGGTAATCCACATAGATAGGTTATTCCAACGTAATAATAAAGAATGGAATAACGTAAGAATTCACCATGCATCGATAGACCACACGCATGTTATTCTCAATGAATAATAATAAAGAATGGAACGAGGTCATGCAAAATCCGCATGCATGACGATATTCCAACGTAATAATAAAGAATGGAACCAGTCATGCGTAAATCCACACACACGGATATTCCAAATGTAAATAATAAAGAATAGAATAACAACAAAATTCACCGTATACGATGAATTTAGCACAAGCTGTGTTATTCCAACAAAATAATAAATAATGGAACCAGGGACATGCGTAATACCCACCCACGAAAAGGATATTCCAATGTAATAATAAAGAATGGAATAACGTAAGAATTTCACCATGTATGCGATTACTTAGCGTAGACAAAGTTATTCCAATGTAATAATAAATAGTGGAACTGTGTCATGCGTAATACGCATGCATGTGATATTCTCGACGTAATAATAAAGAATGGAATAACGGAAGAATTTCATTATGTATGCGGTACTTCGCATAGACAGGTTATTCCAACATAATAATAAATAATGGAATAACAATAGCTCTCTTCATGAATTCGAAAGAATAATACCCCTTACCTTAGAATAAAGCTGGATACTGGAATAGAAAAATAGCAGACTTCTCTTCTTCTTTTTCTCTATAAATTTTCTCTATAATAATTGCTCTATAGCTTTAGTGAATTGGTGAGAAATGAAGGAAGAATGAGCTTCTATTTATAGAAAAATATAGTTTCAATAATTGCACGTTTTGGGGTTCGAAAAATTACATTATAATACCTCCAACTTTTCTTTCATTTTTAATTTAGTCCTGCAAGTATTATCAAACTTGCACCACCTCCCCTAATAGTAAATAATGTGAATCAATAG
Organism: Panax ginseng; assembly: GCA_020205605.1. Taxonomy (NCBI): domain Eukaryota; kingdom Viridiplantae; phylum Streptophyta; class Magnoliopsida; order Apiales; family Araliaceae; genus Panax; species Panax ginseng. The sequence continues at coordinate 49,858,830 of CM035132.1, forward strand.
TTTAATCATATGATTCAATAGTTATAATCATGTGAAAATACGAATAACCGTATAGTACCTCCATCTTTAACTTAGTCATGCAAGTATTATCAATCTTGCACCAACTCCCTTAATAGTACATAAATGTGAATCAATAGTACAAACATGTGAACAAATAGTTATAATCATGTGAATTAATAGCAATTAATTCCTCATTTATCCGATTAATTACCCGATAACTTCCAGACATCAATTATTATCGAAATAAATGTCGATTTTCACTAACATTAATAATTCCAACACAATGGAACTATCAATTTCATCTTCAATCAACATGAACTTATTCATCATTAATATTATAACTCACAATATTTAACAACCAGGTCGTTCCCAGGAAAGAGGGGGCTTTCCGATAAGGATTTCTCCTTATTGGCGCGCAATTAGATGACCAAACCTCTCCTTAAAAGAACTTCTAGACATTGTAAATATTGTAATTTAATAATATGAATAACTTTGTCATCTCAATTATTGATTTAATAATATATCATATTATACAGATGATATTGTGACAATAATCGAATCAATAATATGAGAGATATGATCAGTGATTCTTCGCAGACAATAATTGAGTATAACCGAGTGACTTCTTACGTAAGCATCAATAATCAATACCGTGTGCTACTATCTTATGCGACCCACGCGTATCATCGTATTTCTTTTACTACCGGGTAGTTCAACAGCTTTTTAATGGTAACACTTTCGCCAATTATTTTTATAAAAGATAATTACATCATTTTCTTACTATGACAATACTTCCATTGTGGGGTCCACCAATGATTGTGTTGTCGTATGGATATTTCCTGACAAAAAGAATATTCCCCGACCAAACGAATATTTTATAACAACTTGCATACTTTGCAAAAATATTCACATATCACCCTTAACTTTAACCCTTTATCAATTTAACCATTTATGAAATAAAATAATTATTATAAGAAAGTTGAATACTTTCATTTCATAAAATTCGGGGTCTTACAATCTCCCCTCCTTATGAAATTTCGCCCTCAAAATTTACGTACGTACCTGGTATGATGAGGATACCTCGACTTCATTTCAGATTCTAACTCTTGAGTTATAACCTTTGAGTGTTGAATATGATCCTTCTTATCCAAGATTTTAACACGTATCTCCTCATACGTTAAATCTTCTGCTATCTCATCTAGTTCTAATTTAATAACGTAGTTCGGGTCATCCACATATTTACGTAACATCGATACGTAAAAATGTTATGAACGCGCGACATACTTGGTGGTAAAACGAGTCTATAGGCCACAGTTCCTACTCGATTGAGGATTTCAAATAGACTAATAAAATCAAGGGTTGAGATTTCCTCTTTTCATCGACTCTTGCTTCTAGAATAACGCCTTTTTGAACCTTCTTCTTTATATTCATCAGCTTCATGTGTGTAGTTTGAGTGGCTTTAACTTTATCGATTAAAGTCGATTCTACTCGTATATTCGTTATCTTCACGTGGGTCCCTAGAGTCTTTAACTCTATCTTCATCATTTGTAAGTTATATGAAATGGGTCTTTATGTTAACAACGTCGCACTCGTAAACCCATACGATCTTCTACTCAATGCATCAGCTACCATGTTCGTTTTTTCCACGATAATATTGAATAGTATGGTTGTAATCTTCAACAGTTCGAGCCAACGTCTTTGGCGCATTACACGTTCGTTTTGGTTGCAGAAATATTTAAGGGTTAAAGAAATGGGTTTTGTACTGGGGTCAGTACAAAATTCGATTTCACACTCTGGGGTAAGCTAGGAAGTTCTTCGAGAATACGTCAGGAAATTTATCAACAATAGAAATATCATTCAAAACTGTGACTCTCATCCAAGACTTGGATAGTACGTCACATTGATGCCTATCAACTTGCCATCGTCATTCGCAGCATCCCCTACAGAAAGTTCGGCTTCGATGCATTCCACACAAGGAAGTTACCAGCAAAAGGCTCAGGGCTCTTTACTTATGGCTTGATATAACAGTGATTAACTTTAGTGGTTTGGTTGCTTGAATTCGCATAACAGGTAATTTAGGAATATAAAAGCTAACAACCTTACGAAAAGCATGATGAGTAGTTAACCAATCGATTCCTAAAATCACATCAAAGGCAAGTATTTTCAAAGAGATAAGATCGATAGGTAACGTGAAAGTTTCGATTTGAATCAAACAATATTTATAAACAGTGGAGGTAAAGAAGGTTTCTCTTAACGGAGTTTCAACTGATAAGTCAAAGTCTAATTTCTCCGGAGTCAAATTTAAACGTTGAGCGCAAGCAAGAGAGATAAAAGAATGGGTAGAACCGGTATCTAACAAGGTATAGACTTCATAAAAATTTATAATTAACTAACCCGTTCTAACTTCGTTTGGGTTACTCGCTTTTTGAGAAGTCACAAAAAACGCTCTTCCTGAAACCACCGACTTTATTTTGTCTGTATTCGCCTTTGGTGCCACCGTCCCAGCTAGACTTAACTTTGGTGCACGACAAAATCGAGCTAGGTGACCTTCTCTTCCACAATTATAACAAGTTTTGGACTGCTGCGTACAGTTTGGACTGATATGTCCCTCCCTTCCGCATTTGAAGCATATGATAGGTGGTCGTTCTCCTTCCTTAACAACGGGTGCTGATGCTGACGTCTTTCCATCATTGTTGAATCTCCTCTTCTTGAAATGTCCATTCTTATTGTTTTGGCCATGATTACCACCGAAGTGGTTACCATTTCTGGCATGTTGATTCCCTCCACGCTTATTGTCACCGCTTCGATGACTGCTATAATTGGTATTATAATTTTGTCGGCTGCTCTCTTTTGGTTGGGTTGACTCATTATCACGCTCCAATAACTGAGTCCTATTAACAACATATGAATACAAACACAGTTTATAAGAGATAAGATATTGACGTATCTCGGGTTTCAAACCTCTTAAAAACATTCGCATCATTCTCTCCTCATTATCAACCAAATGGGACGCAAACCGAGACAACTCGGCAAACTTAGCTTTGTACTACGACATGGTCATGTTGTTTTGCTCCAGTTTAATGAACTCTACCTCTTTCATGTGACGAATACTTTCGATTTCTTGTCGTTGAACAATTCTTGGAACTTTTCCCAAGTCATCTTCAGTGCGACAGGTTTAGTACGCTTTACAGATTCCCACCAGTAATCTGCCTCTGCTCGCAATATGAAGGTGACAAAGGGAACCTTTTGCTCCTCAGAGCATCCCAAGACATCAAATATCTTGCAAATCTACTTTATCCACGTCTCTACCTTAAGTGGTTTTGGCTCTCCAAAAAAGTCCGGTGGTCCCAGCTCCTTGAACCCCATTTAGCGATGTGATTTGAGAGTTGCCGGTGTTTCCACCGCATTTTTGGATGTGAGAGCGCTCTCGCCTGATGTTGGATGAATTGCATAAAGCCTCTGAACATTCCAACGTTCATCATTTGGTCAGTGTTGTCGTTTGCATGAGGATTGTCGCCTTCCTGATGCACATTATCCTGATTATTGATCTGTATAGACTCAACGGTCTCCTGTGCTCCATTGCTATTTTCAACATTCTCGGATGTCATTTTCAAATACTACCACAAAACAAGGGTTAATTAACATATCACATATTATCCCTATACTCTGACCGACCAATTAAATACCAAATAAACTTAGGTAGGTCATACTAGCGAAGGAATTCCACGTCTCTCCCCTCCTAGTTCTTGTCTCACATCTCAGCCAGGGATCATATCCCTAAGCTTAGATACCAACTGTGACGCCCCCAAAATAGGTATACATCACATATTCTGAGTCGCCAAATGCATGGTACAGAATACAAATACAATCTTAAATATACAACATAAGCTGTGAGTTTTAATACAAATATTGTCTTCTAGACAATATTCAAACTCAAAATAAGTCCTTAAATACATTTATTATCACACTATTTCATAGAATAGTGAGGACTACTAATGCTATCATCTGGACCATCACTCCGTTCCCCAACTAGACCCTACTATGTTCTCATTTCCTGAAGAGAACAATGAAAGCAAAAGGGTGAGCTCAACTAGCTCAGTAAGAAATATTATGGCTAAGATAATGCAGAATAAATTATCGTTAGCCTTCAATAGTGTTAAACTGATACAATATAACAAACATCAAGTTTAACTGCAGCGGAACAAGAAATCCATTAGAAGAGTCAAGTAGAGAATAAAATCTACTATCTTCTATGATTTAAAAGGTTTTTCATCACTTTTATCGCTGAGATCCAGCTTATTAAATAAACCACGTCATCCCTGCACTACGGCCAAGGATATTCATTAGTATCACAACAACAAATTATCTATGCACTACGGGCCAAGGATATTCGTGTTTTCATCAATGGTCATGATCATGCCAACAACTGTCCATTAATGCACTACCTGCCAATGAGGACTTTTACCACATCATTTGTAACATTACAGTCATGACTATACCGAATAATCCCTGGTCATAATCATATCAAGTCCATCTATGCACTACAGGCCATAAATGACTTTCAACATAATATAAACATGAGGATGATGACAATGATATAATAATTCAATAAAACAAGTTCAAGAATTAAATTTTAAAGATTTATAAGTTAATTTATCCTGAACTCAAAAACGTCCAAATTGTCAACATGATATTGCTTTGTGGTGTAAAATTCAAGAATGCTCAGAAGAATATTTCCATTAAAATGTACTGGATGAAGCGCAAATATCCAGGATATTCTACTAATTTCATAGAGTATAGAAGCCAAAACTTTAACCAACTGAGTATAATAGAATATATGAACCTGCAAATGAATTTTTAGCGCCATGCGGTAATCCACGTAGACGCATCATTTCCACAATTTAATAAGGAATGAATACAAAGGATCATTCAAAGATGCATGTGGTAATCCACATAGACAAAGTTATTCCAACGTAATAATAAAGAATGGAATAACGTAAGAATTCACCATGCATCGATAGACCACACAAAACAAGTTATTCTCAACAGAATAATAAAGAATGGAACCAGTCAAATGCGAAATCCATATGCATACGATATTCCAACAGAATAATAAAGAATGGAACCAGTCATGCGTAATCGCACTTGCATATGATATTCCAATAGAATAATAAAGAATGGAATAACAATAGAATTCACCGTGTATGCGATAGACCACACAGCAGTGCAAAGTTATTCCAATGTAATAATAAATAATGGAACCGAATCATCATGCGTAATCGCACGCATGAGGATATTCCAACGTAATAATAAATAATGGAATAATGAAGAATTTCACCATGTATGCGGTGCTTGCTTAGACAAAGTTATTCCAATGAATAATAAATAGTGGAACCAATCATGCGTAATACGCATGCATACGATATTCAAATGTAATAATAAAGAATGGAATAACAGAAGAATTTCACCATGTATGCGGTACTTTGCATAGACAGGTTATTCCAACATAATAATAAATAATGGAATAACAATAGCTCTATTCATGAATTCGAAAGAATAATACCCCTTACCTTAGAATAAAGCTGGATACTGGAATAGAGATGTAACAGACTTCTCTTCTTCTTTCTCTCTATAATTTCTCTCTATAATAATTCCTCTATAGGTTTAGTGAATTGGTGAGAAATGAAGGAAGAATGAGCTTCTATTTATAGAAAAATATAGTTTCAATAATTGCACGTTTTGGGGATCGAAAAATTACAATATAATACCTCTAACTTTTCTTTCATTTTTAATTTAGTCCTACAAGTATTATCAAACTTGCACCACCTCCCCTATTAGTAAATAATGTGAATCAATAGTTTAATCATGTGATTCAATAGTTATAATCATGTTAAAATACGAATAACAGTATAGTACCTCCATCTTTAACTTAGTCATGCAAGTATTATCAATCTTGCACCAACTCCCCTAATAGTACACACATGTGAACAAATAGTTATAATCATGTGAATTAATAGCAATTAATTCCTCATTTATCCGATTAATTACCCGATAACTTCTAGACATCAATTATTATCTAAATAAATGTCGATTTTCACTAACACTAATAATTCCAACATAATGGAACTATCAATTTCATCTTCAATTAACACGAACTTATTCATCATTAATATTATAACTCACAATATTTAACAACCAGGTCGTTCTCAGGAAAGAGGGGGCTTTCCGATAAGGATTTCTCCTTATTGGCGCACAATTAGATGACCAAACCTCTCCTTAAAAGAACTTCTAGACATTGTAAATTTTGCAATTTAATAATATGAATAACTTTGTCGTCTCAATTATTGATTTAATAATATATCATATTATACAGATGATATTGTGACAATAATCGAATCAATAATATGAGAGATATGATGTGGCAATTACTGTAGCAATAATTGAGTATAACTAAGTGACTTCTTACGTAAACATCAATAATTAATACCGTGTGCTACTATGCAACCACGCGTATCACTGTACTTTTACTACCGGGTAGTTCAACAGTTTTTAACGGTAACACTTTCGCCGTTATTTTTATAAAAAGATAATTATGTCGTTTTCTTACTATGATAATACTTCCATTGTGGGGTCCACCAATGACTGTGCCGTCGTACGAATATTTCCCGACAAAAAGAATATTCCCTGACCAAACGAATATTTTATAACAACTTGCATACTTTGCAAAAATTTTCATATATCACCCTTAACTTTAACCCTTTATCAATTTAACCATTTACGAAATAAAATAATAATTATAAGAAAATTGAATACTTTCATTTCATAAAATTTGGGGTCTTATATATTTGGTATTTAATTGGTCGGTCAGAGTATAGGGATAATATATGGCATGTCAATTAACCCTTATTTTGTGGCAGTGTTTGAAAATGGCATCTGAAAATATCGAGATAAGCAATGAAGCACATGAGACCGTTGAGTCACCAACGATCAATATCCAGGATAATGTGCAACAGGAAGACAATAATCCTCAGGTAAACAACAACACAGATCAAATGATGAACGATGGGATGTTCAGAGGCTTTATGCAATTCATGCAACATCAGGCGAGAGTGGATCCTGTTCAAAATGCTAGTGGAAACACTGGCAACTCTCGGATGGTCACTGCTAAGCAGTTCAAAGAGCCGGGACCACCAAAATTTTTGGGAGAGCCAAAACAACTTACGGCGGAGACAAGGATAAAGCAGATCACCAAGATATTTGATGTCTTGGGATGCTCCGAGGAGCAAACGGTTCCCTTTTCCACCTTCATGTTAAGAGGAGAGGCAGATTACTGGTGGGAATCAGTAAAATGTACTCAGCCTTCCGCACTCAAAATACCTTGGGAAAAGTTCCAAGAACTATTCAACGACAAGTACTTTCCAGAAAGTATTCGTCACATGAAGGAGGTGGAGTTTATCAAGTTGGAGCAAAATAATATGATCGTGTCGCAGTACGAGGCTATGTTTTTCGAGTTGTCCCGGTTCGCATCCCATTTAGTTGATAATGAGGAGAGAATGATGCGAATGTTTCCACGAGGTTTAAGACTCGAAATACGTCAATACCTTATTTCTCATAAACTGTGTTTGTATTCAGATGTTGTAAATAAGGCTTAGTTATTAAAGCGCGATAATGATTTAACCTAACCAAGAGATAGCAGCCGACAAGTCGATAATACCAGTGGTATCAGTCATCGAAGCGGTGATAACAAACGTGGAGGGAATCAACATGGCAGAAATGGTAACCACTTCGGTGGTAATCATGGCCAAGATAATAGAAGTGGAAATTTCAAGAAGAGGAGATTCAATAATGATGGAAAGACGTCAGTACCAGCACCTGTTGTGAAGGAAGGAGAATGACCGCCGGTCGTATGTTATAAATGCGGAGGGGAGGGACACATCAGTTCAAACTGTACGTAGCAGTCCAAAGCATGTTACAATTATGGAAGAGAAGGTCACCTAGCCCAATTTTGTTGTGCACAAAAGTCAAGTCCAGCTGTGATAGAGGCATTAAAGGTCGTCCCAGACAAGACAAAACCGGTAGTTCAAGGGAGAACGTTTGTTGTAACCTCCTAAAAAGCGAGGAATCGAACGAGGTGATCACAGGTAAGCTAATCATAAACTTTAGCGAAGTTTATACCTTATTTGATACCGGTTCTACCCATTCTTTTATTTCTCCTACTTGCGCTCAACGTTTAAATTTGACTCCGAAGAAATTAGACTTTGATTTATCTGTTGAAACTCCGTTGGGAGAAACCTTCATTACATCCACTGTTTATAAGTCTTGTTTGATTCAAATCGGTAACCACACGTTACCTGTCGATCTTATCTCTTTAAAAATACTTGCATTCGATGTGATTTTAGGAATTGATTGGTTGACTACTATTCATGCTAAAATTGATTATTTTCATAAGGTTGTTAGCTTTCATAATCCTAACCAACCGATTATGCGAATTCAAGCAGCCAAACCATTAAAGTCAATCACTGTCATCTCAAGCCATAAAGCTATTCATTTATTAAAAAACGGATGTCAAGCTTTCTTAGCTCATGTCATGGATTTAAACAAAAATACGTCAGTCTTGAATAATATTTATATTGTTAATAATTTCCTGATGTATTCCCTAAAGAACTTCCTGGCCTACCCCTAGAGCATGAAATTGAATTTTGTATCGACCTTGAATCCGGTACAAAACCCATTTCCAAAGCCCCATATCGAATGGCTCCTATTGAACTTCAGGAGTTAAAAACCTAACTACATGAATTGTTAGACATCGGTTTCATTCGTCCTAGTACGTTTCATTGGGGTGCTCCTATTCTATTCGTGAAGAAGAAAGATGGAAGTATGCGACTTTGTATTGATTATCGGGAGTTGAATCATGTCACCATCAAAAATAGATACCCGTTACCTCGTATTGATGACCTGTTTGACCAGTTGCAAGGCGCCAAATTCTTTTCAAAGATCTATCTTCATCCTGGATATCATTAATTAAAGATTAAAACCGATGACATCCCAAAGACTACTTTCAGAACTCAGTACGAGCATTATGAATTGCTAGTCATGCCTTTTGGATTGACTAATGCTCCTGCTGCCTTCATGGATATGATGAACCAAGTATTCAAGGAATATTTGGATCACTTTGTGGTTTTCTTTATTGATGACATCCTTATTTACTCCAAAAGCCGTGAAGATCATGAGCAACACTTGAGGCTAATACTCCAAAAGCTTCGTGAGAACAAGTTATATGCCAAGTTGAAGAAATGCGAGTTATGGCTTGAGGAAGTAGCATTCCTTGGGCACGTAATATCAAATCATGGAATATCTATTGACCCGACAAAGATTGAAGCAATTCAAAGATGGGAGCAACCTAAGTCAGTGACCGAAGTACGTAGATTTCTTGGCTTAGCTGGTTATTATCGGAGATTCGTAGAAGGGTTTTCTTGAATCGCTACTCCGTTAACTTAGCTGACTCAGAAAGTATAAAATTTGGTTGGAGTGAGGATTGTGAGAAGAGTTTTCAAGAACTCAAGAGGAGACTCATTTCAGCACCTGTTCTGACAATACCATTTGGTTCGAAGGGATTTGTCATCTACAGTGATGCTTCAGGCAAAGGTTTAGGATGTGTTCTCATGCAACATGGAAAAGTCATAGCCTATACCTCACGACAACTCAAAGAATATGAGAGGAATTATCCTACTCATGATCTAGAGTTGGCAGCTGTCGTTTTTACGCTTAAGATTTGGAGGCATTACCTGTATGGAGAGAAGGTGGAGATCTATACGGATCATAAAAAGCTCAAATATTTCTTCACTCAAAAGGAACTCACATGCGGCAACGACGATGGCTTGAGCTATTGAAAGATTATGATCATACCATTCAATACCATCTTGGAAAAGCGAACATAGTAGCTGACGCATTGAGTAGAAGATCATATGCGGGTACGAGTGCGATATTGTTAACGCAAAAGCCCATTTTGTTTGACTTACAAAGGATAGAGATAGAGTTAAAGACTCCAGGGACCCATGTGATGATGTCAAATATACGAGTAGAACCGACTTTAATCGATACAGTAAAAGCTGCTCAAGCTATAGACCTGGAGCTGATGCGTATGAGGAAGAAAGTACAAGAAGGTCCTATTCTGAAAGCAAGAATCGATGAAGAAGGAATACTTTGAGTCAACTCCAGACTTTGTGTTCCTAACGATTCTGACTTGAAGTATAAAATCATGATGGAAGCACACAACACACCGTTTGCAATCCATCATGGGAGTACCAAAATGTATCGTGATCTTCAACATACATTTTGGTGGAGCAATATGAAAAGAGAGATAGCGACTTTTATCTTAAGGTGTCTAACTTGTCAACGAGTCAAGGCGGAGGAGCATCAGGTGCCAAAAGGTCCATTGTAACCACTTAAAATTCCAGAATGGAAGTGGGAGCACATTACCATGGATTTTGTTACTGGTCTTCCCAAAGTTTCTCAAGGCATAGATGCGATTTGGGTCATTGTTAATAGATTGACCAAGTCTGATCATTTCTTACCGATACGAGAAACTTATACACTTGAACGTCTTGCTCGTATATACATAAATGAGATTGTAAGATTGCATGGTGTGCCAGTATCCATAGTTTCTAATCGAGACCCAAGATTCACTTCACGATTTTGGGTTAGTTTCCAAAAAGCTATGGGCACAGATTTACGATTCAGTTCTGTATATCATCCTCAAACGGATGGACAGTCGGAGAGGACTATTCAAACTCTTGTGGATTTATTAAGACTCTATGTCCTTGACTTCAAAGGAAGTTGGGACAAGTTCTTACCATTGGTGGAGTTTTCCTACAACAACAGTTATCAAGCAAGTATTGGCATGGCTCCATTTGAGGCGTTGTATGGAAGAAAGTGTCGTTCTCTAGTATGTTAGGATGAGGTGGGTGAAGCAACGTTGTTGGGACCGGAGTTGGTACGTATGACTACGGAAATTATTCAAATGATCCGACAACGTATAAAAACCTCACAAGATCGACAAAAGAGTTATGATGATCTTTATCGAAAGGACGTGGAATTCAATATTAGAGATCATGTGTTATTACGTGTTGCTCCATGGAAAGGAGTTACGAGATTTGAAAAGAGAAGAAAGCTCAATCCTCGATTTATTGGCCCATTAGTAATCCTCGATCGAGTAGGAACTGTGGCCTATAGACTCGCCTTACCGCCAAGTATGTCTCATGTTCATAACGTTTTTCACATATCTATGTTACGTAAATATGTGAAAGACCCGAACCACATTATTGAATTAGAATCGGACGAGATAGCAGAATATTTAACGTATGAAGATGTACATATTAAAATCTTGGATAAGAATGATCATATTCTACGCTCCAAGGTTATACCTCAAGTCAATGTTTTATGGAGAAACCACAATGTGGAGGAAATGACCTGAGAGTTAGAATCTGAAATAAAATCAAGGTATCCTCACCTCTTCGATATATCAGGTACGTACCCTAATTTTGAGGACGAAATTCCATAAGAAGGGGAGGTTGGTAGACCCCAACTTTTATGAATAAAGAATAATTTTTCTCAAAATATATTTTTGAATATCATGGTATGGATATGATATAATGTTATAGTTGTGGGTAATATTTGAAAATTTTGCAAAGTAAGCAAGTTGATATAAAATATTCGTTGTGTCGGGGAATATTCGATTGGTCGGGGATTATTTGTTTTAACAGGGAATATTCGTATGACGGTACAATCATTGGAGGACCCCACAACAGAAGTATTGTCATAGTTAGAAAATGACATAATTATCTTTTTATAAAAATAACGGCGAAAGTTTTACCGTTAAACTGTTGAACTACCCTATGGTAAAAGTACAAAATATGTCTGGCGTGGTTGCAGTAGTAGCACAGATTGATTATTGATGCTTACGTGAGAATTCACTCAGTTATACTCAATTATTGCTACAGTAATTGCTGCATAATCTCATATTATTGATTTAATTATTGTCACAATATTAATATTTTATATTATTAAATCAATAATTAAGATGACAAAGTTATTCATATTATTATTTGCAATATTGATGATGTCTAGAAAGTTTTTTCGAGGAGAGGTTTGGTCACCTAATTGCACGCCAATAGGAAAAAATTCTTATCGGAAAGCCCCCTCTTTCCTGGGAATGATCTGGTTGTTAAATATTGTGAGTTATAATATTAATGATGAATAATTCTTAATAGATTAAAAATGTGTTTATTAAAGATAAATAATTTGTGGTAAATATTTATTCAATTTTTGATATAAATATAGGGATTGTTATAAGGCGTTTGTTGTAAGTTTGACTTAGTATTCCATGGGATGATTTACTAATTTTATGGATCATCGATGGTGGTTTTAATAGATAACCAATCTGGACCATTGATGGTAGTTTTAATAGTTAATCAATCTGGACCATTGATGGTGGTTATAATAGTAAATTAATCTGGACCGTTGGTGGTGGTTTTAATAGTAAATTAATCTGGACCGTCGGTGGTGATTTAAAAGTAAATCAATCTGGACTGTCGGTTGTGGTTTTAATTGTAATCAATATGAACCGTCCGTTGTAATAGTAAATCAATCTGGACCATTCATGAATCAGTTACTATTTAGTCCATTCTCCTATAAATAAAAGCTTAATTCTTCTTTCATTCTCACAAATTCACTGAGATTTACAAGAGACTATAGAGAGAGAAACTATAGAGAGCAAGAAGAAGAGTATTTTGCTACTTCACTATTGCAGTAAGGTAAGGGGTATTATTTCTTCTGTATTCATAAGGAATACTATTTTTTGTATTCATTCTTTAATATGTCAGAATAACCTGTCTACGCGGATTACGTACCGTATGACAAGTGAAAATCCATTTGCAGGTTCGTATGTTATTTCTTTTCATATTTTTAAATCTAAACTTACTATGGTAAGTATTACTTCTATAATCCTTGAAATTAGTGGAATATCCTTGAGTTTTGTGCTTCATCCAATATCGTTTCATGGGAATATTGATTTGAACTTTCTTATTAAATATCAATATTTTCACCCAGGGTACTATTCATGGGTTACTATTCATTCGATTACTATTCACTAGAATATTATTTACTCGGGTATTTGGGGTACTTTTCATGCCAGGGTACTATTCACGAGTTACTATTCACATGATACTATTCACTGAAATATTATTCACTCGGGTATTCAGGGCACTTTTCATATCGGGGTACTATTCTTGAAGTACTATTCATGGGGTACTATTCACCCAAAAATTTATTTCTTTTTTAACCAAATTATTTTTGATACATGGATATTATTCTTGAATTTTACTCCACAAAGCATTATCATGTTAACAATTTGGACATTATTGAATTTTGAATAAATTAAATTATAATCTTTAAAAATTTATCCTTTGCTTTCTTTTAATTGAATTCGTATATCATTCTCATCATCCTCATACTTATATTGTGATGAAAGTCATCTTTGGCTTATGTGCATAGATGAACTGTTGATTGGTATGATTATGACCATGGATAATTCGGTATAATCATGACCATTGATGATTACACTAATATTCTTGGCCCGTAGTACATGAATAATTTGTGGACGTGATACTAATGAATATCCTTGGCCTGTAGTGCAGGGATGATTCGATGATGTGATTTATTTATTAAGTTGAGTCCCAGCGATAAAGTTAATGATAAATTTTTTAAATCATAGAAGATAGTAGATATCATGCTCTACTTGACTCTTTTAATGGATTGCTTGTTCCGCTGCAATTAAACTTGTTGTCTATTATATTCTATCAGTTTAACATTGTTGAAGGCTAACGATAACTTATTCTGCATTATCTTAGTCATAATATTTCTTACTGGGCTAGTTGAGCTCACCCTTTTACTTCCACTATTCTCTTCAAGAAATGAGAACGTAGCCGGAACTAGTCGGGGAACGGAGTGATGGTCCGAGATGGTGTTATAGTAGTCCTCACTATTCTATAAAATAGTGTGACAATAAATGTAATGAGGACTCCATTTGAGTTGGGATATTGTCTAGAAGACAATATTCGTGTAAAAACTCTCAGCTCATGTTATATAATTAAGTTTGTATTTTTATTCAGTACCATGTTTTTGGCGACCCAAGATGGATAATGTATACCTATTTTGGGGGCGTCACACTCACCATTTCAGTCCATAGTAGTATACCATAGTATACCAATCCAGTTATTACAATAACAGTTAGTATAACAACAAGGATTATGCTAATAGTTAGTCATGTCTCTTCTAGGCCTTTTAGGCAAGGTTTAGTAATATATTTTACAATCATAAGCATATGTAATCACTTATTATAATTATAGGCATAAGCAGTCACTTGTTACAACTTAACAATTTCAATTCTTGGCATACAAACTTACTAGACAATGGCTTTATTACTCTATATAAACAAGGTTCAGAACTTATAACCTTAAGCATGATAACTAGAAACAATCTTTAGCTAGGTTAAGGTGAATATTAAAGCACTTGGAATATGTAGTCACTAAAAGATATTTGCATACATAGCTTCAATATGGATAAATTCTTAGCTAACATGTGATTCTCACAACACATTTTTTTTATTAGATAGTAATACAACCAAATCCAATTAAGTCATGACTTTGAAATTATAGGTAGCTAGGGGCTGTTTTGAATCCTTTTCCAAAATAGGCCCAAATTTGCCTTACTTCAGGCACTTTTTTAAAATTCCTTAAACCTTCATGTTAGGTTCTTTAGACCCCATGTTATAAAATATAACCCACTTTATTTTCAAAGAAAGATAAGTTCTTATATAAGTTTATCAATCTAGTCAAAAGTGGTTTCATTTTGCTTGTGTATATAATTGTCATGGTATGTAAGTGATACCAATACATGTTATACTTAGGCATAGAGGGTACTTGAAGCATAGCTACCCTTTAAGTGAGAATTTAAATATAATTTTGGACTCCATTCCTAGCCAGCCTGTTTTGACACTATAACAATTTTAGACAAGCATTTTAGGCATGGTTTATTACACCAAATAGTAGCAAGCACTAACACATATACCTTTCTAACACATGAGCCTTTTATCTAACATATTTTCATGATTTAAAGCATCTAAAGTCAAGGTCTTTATGCTTTAGGCCAGCATAACCCTCTTTAGTATTTAAATTCAAAAACAAACATGGTTTACCAGCATGTTTACAAAGATTGCATGAGTGTGCAAAATAGAAGCTTATACTATCTTTTTTTTATATAGCACTTAACATGCATAGTATATGTTTGGATGACATAGAATATTTTATACCATATCAGTCATTATCAAAACCTCTACTCTGGAATACAAGATCCTTAAAACAGTGGCTAAGTCATAGTTAAATGCTTAGCTCATATATGGACTGGTATACGACCAGTTATAATCATCTTAGGTTCATGCAAAATTGACCTTTTAGCACCTTTGTATCTTTAGGATTTCAATATATAATATTGGCATATAATTAGACTTGACTGCACTCTTTTTTTTTCAAAACAGTTGACTCCAATAATCTATTAACAGACATTTCACCAAACAGTTGGGGTGCAGTTCATATCTATCCATACAATACATATATTCTTACCTTAATAATCCCAGCCTTATGGCTGAAATAATAACAAGCATAAGATGATACATAATAGCTATAATCACGGAATCCAAATAGCATTGAAACAATCGTACATGCTACTTAGACTCTAACAGTCCTGTTGCTATCATTTAATGAAACATGAATGAAAGGAAAAGGATTGGAAGGTCAGAATTGGCTTACCTTGTTGATTCGAAGGTTATAAGTGAGTTGTACTGCCCAACCTCTCCTCCTCCTCTAGCCGAACTCTTCCACTCTCACTCTATATGACTGTTACTACTATTTCTTTTGGACTCTGCTAAGTGATGAAGCTAATTGGTTTTAAGCAATAAACTTGACTCTTTTTATGGCTGAGCTTATCTTCTCCTATAACCTCTAGTTGGCCTCTACACAGCCGCCCTATCAAGCTCCCAGCCATCATTCCTAGTCTAGTTCACTTGGCCCCTATGGGCCTGTCAGACCATAGCTTACTCTGCTACGCCTTATCCTCTGCAAGTCTATCCCACCTGCTAGCTGACTGTTAACTAAACTAACATGCTAACCAAAAACTAACTTAGCACTAGTACGACTTGCTAACTGACTGAATGCCCAAGCCATCACACTGCTTCTTTAATTAGTTTAAAAATATTCCCTTTTTGTTAAACCTCAGTTGGTTCACTGGATTGGGTTAGTTTGACAGTTTGATTTGGGCTTACACATATCTCCTAATAAAACAATAGTCCTTAATGCTAACAGTGAAAGGCTTGCAAAACATATGTAGAAAATTAAGGTAACCATATAGTTAAAATGTGGACTTCAATAACTATAAATATTTCATGAATTCTTATTTACCAAATTTGGTTAGGCTAACAAAATAGCACGCACATCATCAAAATAGTGGTTCCATATATTTTAATGATTCTTGGTAGAACACTATTAACCTTATTTATCATCAAATAATACTTTTTGAATGAAATAATTTACTTCACAGTATAAATATTCCCTTTTGGCTAGCAACAATAGTTAGCACATCTATCATTAAAATGATGGTTCCATGTAGTTTTAAATTACTCATGATAGTACATCATTTTTTTACTTGTTATTAAATAACACTTTCGCTCACATCTTAATATAATTAATTCTTTGAGCACAAGGATAACTTCATATCCAGAATCTCTTCCAATTAAGCCATGTTGGCTTTCCTTTTTATTCTTGGTATTTAAATACCATTATAATAAGGAAATACAATCTACCTCATTTGCTATATATAGCCTTGTAATACTAATTAAATTATTAAATATAAATAAATCCAAAAGTCATAACAACAAAATAAAAAAAAAATTATAAATAAAATTTAACATTATATAACTGAATATTACATAGGATTTTCTAAGTCATTACATGTTGGGGGAGACCCCAATAAGTTGACAACCTTTCTCGGGTGTCTTTCTCGTAATGGAGAATATTTTCCAATAAGTACTCCAACATGGTCCAATATGACTGAGGCTAACATGAAAAGGGCTTGGGATGAAATCCAGGTTGTCAATCATATCACTTTATAGAATTTGACATTGAACTAATTTCATAAGTTAAGCACTTTGAGAGTAAATTAATATATGTGTAAATTTGTTTGTTGTAGAAACGATTTACCACAGATCATCCCAATGCGAAAAAAAAACTCATGGCTATCATGAACAATAGATGGAGAGATTGGAAGTCCAACTTAAAGAGTAATAATTTTGTGCATGGTGATCGTGCCAAATCTATAGCAAATACAGATGGAGTAAATCCTAATTAATAGGTTGTGTCACACAGGTTATGTTTATTCTTATTTTATATATTATCAGTTCTTACTTATTGTTATAGATTATTATTAATTTATAAATGTATGCAATGCAGGAAATAACAACAAAAAATTATAAAAATCAGAAAAAATTATTGGTAGGTCATACGTTGGGCACTAAATCAATTTTGAAAAAGAAGCATGAATTGGTAATGTTTGATGTTATTTCAACATTTTTTGTCTTTGTTCATATATTAGACTTCTATGAATAGAGTATTTCTTGAATTATGTACTACTATGTATTTTATTTGTAGTACCAAATAAAAAAAACAAAGATTGATCGAGCCGATATGTATATTGAGTCCCACACTTGAAGTGATAAGTCAATTCTACCAGGAACATCCTCAAATGTGGTGTTAAAGGAAACAACAATCAGAATAAGCTGTCAAATATTGTACAATAATCACTAGTTATTTTCTTCCATATCTTTGTAAATAATTAGGCTTGATTATAGGCAATAGGCTTGATTATAGGCAGTAGATTAGGATCTTGATGTATTATTATTAGTATAAAGCTATAGCTATCTATTCATATTTGATATACAAGAAAATAAATTCACTCTTTGATTATTTTCATGGTATCAGAGCTCTAGCACTGACCTGGGCATCAAACAAAACACCAGCACCAAATCTTAGTGCCATGGGTGACGACAAATCAAAAGGCGCAGCTTCAGGTACCAAATGGGAAAACCCCAATCATCAACTCTATCTCCACCATTTAGATCATCCTAGAGCTGTGCTTATCCCGCAACCTTTGGTCGAAGATAACTATAGCACATGGAGTCAATCCATGACTATGGCCTTAATAGTCAAAAATAAAATTAGATTTATAGATGGTTCAATTAAGAAGCCTAATGATAAAAATCCAGAAGAATCACAGCAATGGAATCGCTGCAAGAACTTAGTCAAGACTTGGTTGTTGGGGTCGATGTCCAAAGAGATTGCTAGCAACGTCATAAATTGTAAGGATGCTAGACAGATGTGGCTCAAATTGCATGAACAATTCTCACACGTGAACGTAGTTCAATTTTTCCATGTCAAGAACGAGATCCACGACTGCAAGCAAGGTGACATGTCTGTGGGATCCTATTTCACAAAGCTGAAAAGTCGATGGGATGAGAGGGATGCACTGTGTACCTTCCCAACCTGTACTTGCGGAACAATCAAAGAAGTGGCTACGTATCTAGAGAAACAAAAAACCATAAAGTTCCTTATGGGACTTAATGAATCTTACACGGGTGTTCGCAGCAATGCCTTTTTACAGGAACCGCTACCCACTGTGAATAAAGCTTATTCACTGGTTCTTCGTCATGAAAAATAGTCGGAGGTGACGACCGGGAAAAGTTATGCCCAACCGGATGCTGCTGTCTTTGCTGTGAAAAATTCGAGTCGCGAGTATGAAAGAGAAAGGGGTGAACTTAAATGTTCCAAATGCAACAAATCGAACCACATTGCCAGAAATTGTCGTGCTCATCTTAAATGCACTTTTTGCAATCGTAATGGGCACACAGTCGACTACTGTCGCAAAAGGAAAGCTACGGACGGTGAGTTCCACACAACAATGTCCAAAGGGAATCAAGTTGCTTCCCACACAATTGACAGGCAGGGGCTGAACTTTCCCTTTACACTAGATGAGTGCAAACAGATTCTAAGTATGCTGAAGAATAAATCTTCATCTGCCAACCAAGCTGGTAATTGTTCGACTAATGATGATATCTCAGGTAAAACTTTCATGCTTATTTCTGGTGGCAAGAAAAATATATGGATTTTGGACAGTGGATGCACTGATCATATGGTTTGTAGTCCTAATTTACTCACACATTCAAAACCCATTACTAATCACACTATGGAATTGCCAAATGGTTCAGTAGCACAAGTGACCCATATAGGCAAAATTATTCTCTCTCCCGATCTGACTCTTGACAATGTTTTGTGTGTCCCATACTTTCGTTTGAATTTAATCTCAATTAGCAAATTGGCCCTTTATTCATCTTACATTACTATTTTTCTAAGCCAATTTTGTGTTATTCAGGACCTACGCTCGGGGAAGATGATTGGGACGGGAATTGAACGGGAGGGTCTCTACTATTTTGACCAATCCAAGAAAGGAACATGCAACCATATTCGAATCTCCAATCCGACTCTTTGGCATCAACGTCTTGGGCATCATTCGTCTAAAGTTTCTTTGTTATTTTCTTTTTTAGAATTCAAAAATAAATCTTGTGATATCGACAAGTGCTTAACTTGTCCATTGGCTAAACAAACAAGACTTCCATTTCATTCAAGTTCTACTTCTACTGCATCTTATTTTGATTTAATTCATGTTGACATTTGGGGTGGTTATAAGGTTGCTTTTATTTTAGGTGCAAAGTACTTCCTTACTATTGTTGATGATCACACTAGATGCATATGGATTTATCTCATGAAACATAAATCTGATACCAGGGAACTTCTAGTCAAGTTTGTTAACATGGCTGAAACTCAATTTAATTCCAAGGTCAAAATCATTTATAGTGATAATGGGTCAGAATTTAAACTTGAAAATTTCTATGCTCTCAAGGGCATTGGTCATCAAACTAGTTGTGTGGACACACCACAACAAAATGGAGTCGCCGAACAGAAACATAGGCATTTGTTAAATATGGCATGTGCGTTACTCATTCAAGCTAGTCTTCCTAAACGATTTTGGGGGGATGTTATTCTTACTTCTACATACCTCATAAATCGCACACCCACTCCTCTTCTCCAAGGAAAAACTCCATATGAAAAGTTGTTCAACAAAGTTCCCAATTATTCACACCTACAAATATTTGGTTGTTTATGTTTTGTTTCCACTCATGCACAACACCCTTCTAAGTTTGATCCTCGAGCATCTTAGTGCATTTTCCTTGGATATCCTTATAGACAAAAAGGGTATCGTATTTATGACATTGCTCAGAAAAAGAGCATGGTGTCACGGGATGTTGTCTTCTTTGAAGACTTGTTCCCTTTTCATCATCACTCATAATCCGCTGCACCATCAATTACCTCTGACACACCACATATTCCAATGCTAAACAATGCACCATTTTTAAACTTTGACATGGATTCCTTGTCAGAGCCCATTTCTCCATCTCCTTCTCATGGACCTACTACCACCCAAAATAGCCCTTCCACTCTTAACATCCCATATGAGCAACCCACTCTAGCACAAGAACACGAAACACCTACTCCTCCTTTGCCACATATTTCCATACCAGTCATGACAGAAACTACATCATCTTCATGCTTCCCAAATCAGCCATCCCGTTATAACAGCCGACCAACCAAACTGCCTACTTACTTGCAAGACTTTTATGTCGAGACAACTCTCCCTTTAAGGCCTTCACCGACATCGTCCACAAACTTGGTCGAAACTTCAGGTACTGCTCATCCCCTTTATTAATTCCTGTCATATGATAATCTTTCTCCTGCTCATAAATCATTCACTACATAACTCACCATTCTCAAAGAACCCACGAGTTTTTCACAGGATGTTCAAAATCCTAAATGGTGTGAGGCTATGCAACATGAAATCACAGCTTTGCAAGCTAATGGAACTTGGAGTTTGGTACCCTTGACATCCCATAAACGTCCTATCGGGTGCAGATGGGTGTATAAGATCAAATTGAAATCAGATGGGATAATAGAGCGTTATAAAGCCAGACTGGTGGCTAAGGGCTATAGTCAAGTTGAAGGAGTTGATTGCAAGGAAACTTTTGCTCCTGTGGCAAAAATGGTAACAGTTCGTGTTTTACTTACTGTGGCGGCTTTGTGTGGTTGGCATTTACATCAATTGGATGTCAATAATGCATTTTTGAATGGTGACCTTTATGAAGAGGTATACATGTCCTTGCCTCCTGGTTTTGGACGAAAGAGGGAGAATCGTGTGTGCAAACTCCATAAATCGTTGTATGGATTGAAACAGCTGGCTGGAAATAACTTACAGGACATAGAGGACTCCAAATTATTGTTGTGTAGACAATTCAAGCTCAAAGACTTAGGGAAACTCAAATATTTCCTAGGCATAGAAGTTGTAAGATCACAGCATGGAATCACCTTATCTTAGCGCAAATATGCCTTAGAAATTTTGGATGATGCTAGATTCTTGGGTGTCAAACCTTCTCAATTCCCTGTGGAACAAAACATGTCAGTCACACAGTCAAGCGGCAAGCTCTTGGATAATGCATCACCGTACAGAAGACTAGTAGGGAGACTAATCTACCTGACCATAACAAGACCGGACTTAACTTATGATGTTCACATGCTAAGCCAATTTATGGACAAACCCCGACAACCACATCTAGAAGCAGCTCATAAAGTGCTCAAATACATTAAACAAACACCTGGGCAAGGCATTCTTTTACCATCCACAGATTCACTTCAGTTACAAGCCTTTTGTGATGCTGATTGGGCTCATTGCAAGGACACAAGGAGGTCGATTACAGGTTATTGCATAATGCTTGGTCAAGCGCCAGTTTCTAGGAAAACCAAGAAACAAACTATAGTATCACGTTCAAGTGCAGAAGCAGAATACCGGTCGAAGGCCACTATATGCTGTGAGATTACATGGTTAAAAAACGTTTTAAGGGATTTGAAAATCAGCCACACGCAACCGGTAATTTTATTCTGTGATAATCAGGTAGCCATGCACATAGCATCAAATTCAGTTTTTCATGAACGGACCAAGCACATAGAGATAGATTGTCATCTGGTGCGCGAGAAGATCCAAGAAGGAATGATTCGGACAACCTATATTCGGATCACAGAATAACCAGCAGATTTGTTCACCAAACTACTAAGCTCCACACAGTTCGAAATCTTACTTGACAAGTTGGGTGTCATTAACATACACTCCAACTTGAGGGGGAGTGTTAAAGGAAACAATAATCAGAATAAGCTGTCAAATATTGTACAATAATCACTAGTTATTTTCTTCCATATCTTTGTAAATAATTAGGCTTGATTATAGGCAATAGGCTTGATTATAGGCAATAGATTAGGATCTTGATGTATTATTATTAGTATAACGCTGTAGCTATCTATTCATATGATATACAAGAAAATAAATTCACTCTCTGTTTATTTTCATGTGGTACGTATTTATCAATCCTCAAATGTGTTTCGTGCTTATTCTTGATTTAACTGTCAAATTGGTGAGTTATGCTTATGATGATCTTCTCTGCTATTACTTTAGTTTGATTTAGTTTTGACTGATATTGGTTTGATTTGAGCAATTGATTTAACTGTCAAATAGGTGAGTTATGTTTATTCTTGATACATGTAATATCTTAACATACAAAGTAATTGGATCCATCACATATAAATGTTGTATCATTTAGTTTTGGAGTTGTAATGGATCTTAATTTCAGCTTTTTCTGGTATACATGTAATATTATTACTTTGTATGTTAAGATATTACATGTATGTTTACTTAATCAATTCAGAAAAATGGACAAAAATAATATTTGCGTGTTGAATTGCCTATGAAAACAAAAGAGTTGAAGAGTATGTGAAGAGGAAGAGGAAGAGGATGAGGATGAACATGTATTAGCTAGTGATAGCGTTTGTTTTTGGTGTATCGTGTTGATTGACTGATATTTGCTTACTACTATGAGGATTTTCTTTTGTCGTTTTGATCTTATCATTATTATTACTAATTAGAAAAAGCACAGCTCAGACTCTCATTTATTATTATATACACATTCAGAAAAAGACAGAGCCAAAGGGACCAAAACACAGCCAAGCAACTTGTGGGCCAATGCCTTGGCCTAACTTATAGGAACCAATTAATTACTTTTCTTTTTTTCTAGGGGGAATCCATGAATTGGACCACGGTTGCTTTCTATTTGATGTATAGCGAAAGAAAATGATTTAGAAAATTGATATATCATGGCAGTAAACTTGTACATGCTGAAAATTACGTTTGTTCTCAAGGCCCATTATGGCATCAATCTCTTAAGTCATATAACGGGCTTTTGGATTTGGGTCTACAGAATTTGAACGGGGTTTTGGCATTTGTTCTTAATGTGAGTAATAACTAATAATACTAGAGTAGTTGAGTAGCAATGTAGTAGAAAAATATTATCATTCTCCATGTCAAAACATGAGATAATGGAGTGAGCGAGCAAAAAATCCTAACAATAAATACAATTACGGTGTTGAAATTGTACGACTAAAACTTCCACATGAATATTATTGTTGTACATTTGTCTGAATGGATTAAGTAAACATACATGTAATATCTTAACAGTCAAAGTAATTCTGCTTGTGTTGGTGCTTTGCGCTTAATGTTTCCGTCTTCTACTTTCTAGTTTCTATAGTAAAAAACCATGCTAGTTCTTGTTTCTGTTATTGAATATAATGCAGTAACGTTCAATTTTTTGATAATTTAGGAATCCCATGAACCAGAAATCAAAATCATCCCTAGTAACTATCTCTATGTACTTCTGCGATGAATAATATATAATTCAATATGTATATTTTGCCTTCTATATTTTCACAACAAAAAATTATTCAGTTAAAAGAGACTCACGCAGCGGCTGGCGGAAGCAGTAATACACAATCTACAGGACGAAATGATATCCTTACACAGGTGGTTGGACCTGAGCGACGTGGTAGACTTCGACAAGGTGGAGTTGGTGCCACGGCTACAAACACTTGGGAGTCTCGCGACACAAATAATGATGTACAATGTGAGAATAAAGAATTGATGAATGCTGAGTTGAAAATGGTACGTGAAAAAGGAGATGACACTGCAAGGAAAGTGGATGAATTGCAATCAATCATTGCAGAATTGCTCAAGAAATCGTTAGTTCCAATTGCTCATTCCAGCAATCAGGTGTTGCTCTCACTCCCACCTATACTTAAAATTGTTGCTTTCTCACTCTCTTTGTATAGATTGACAAGTTCACTTGGTAATTAATTTGTAGGATCAATCGACAGAAGGAGATAATGATGATATTAGTGGATCGAATAATCCTATAGATGATCCGTGACAAGTCTCGTACTGCTGGAAATATTTTATTTGTGCTACTGGTTATGTACTTTTTTGATATATAGTAACTCTATTTTGGATGGTTATGTATATGTAGGTGACATAATACATTAATTTGTAATTTAAATGACTTTCTCTATTTTGTTGTTTTAGTTGTAAATGTTATATTCAGATTGTATAGTATGGTTTCTTTGTTTTGTTCTATTAGTTGTAAATGTTATATTCAGATTGTATGATATGGTTTGACTGTAACTATGCTTCTTAATGGGTAAAAGAAATAAAGAAATACTGCAAAATAATAGTAACTAATTTTTTAAAAAAAATCTGGAAATGATCTAGCGACGGTCAGGGACGTCGCTATAGAACCCTGATATTAGCGTTATTAATTCCATATAGCGACGGTCATAACCATCGCTATAGTATCCAGACATTCGCGTCAGAATTTCTGTTGCAACGGTCAGGACTGTCGCTATATATATTGTAACGCCTTCAAATCCGGGTCACTCAAACCTTGGACTTGGTACGTCACGGTACTACCTTCATTCCAATATATATATATAACCTTTGTTCATAAAGTAATGAACACAACCTCGCTTTTATATTAATTAGTACATTATTCCCTTCTTCTCTCTTTCATCCATGGTTGCCCTCTCTCTACTTTTCTCTCTTTAAATAAATGAAGTTTGGAAAAATAAGTAAAACTCTCCCAAATGAACTAAGGCTTCCAATTTGTAGGAATTCAAGACCAAGGGCAAAATGGTCTTTAACCATTACTGGGGAAGGGCAAGATGGTCTTTAAGTCATCTTAAGGAAATTTCCTAAAAATTTCCTCATAGGAGATATTGGTTATAATCAATTTTCTTTAAGAGCAAAATTGTCATTTAACTATAATTAGGAAATTTCCCAGAAATTTCCTTCAAGGACGCCATGGTCATCACCAAATTTATTTGGGGAAAAATAGTCACTTCCCCATTACTAGAAAATTTCCTAGCAATTTCCTTCCTATGGCACAAAAGTCATTAAAAATTTTCTTTTGGGCAAAATAGTTATTTCTCAACTTCTAGGAAATTTCATAAAAAATTCCTAACCATCATCATCAATTACCACACCCTAGTGGGGGCCACCATCCTTGACTTCTCCTAAGTTATGTGTGCTGGAAATTTCTAGCAGATTTTAGACCATATGGGTTCCTCGTTTTGCGTGCTTAATTCCGTTTTTGACTTTCGCACCCGAAAACTCAAATTTTAAAGTTTATAGTTGATTCCTACTAAAATCGAGGCTCCCGATGTCATGGGCACATTCGTTTCTTCAAATTCATTTCCAAATTTAAGTTTGACTTTTCTTTATAAAAGTCAATTGTTGACTTTGACCAAAAAGTCAACCCTGATACATGTTGCGGTTAGAGTCTATCCTTACTAATTTCGACGTTCCAGGTTCAAATATCCAGTCCGTGTTTCTAAATTCCACTCCTAACTCTAATTTTGACTTTTTTCCATAAAAGTCAACCGTTGACTTTGACCAAAAAGTTAATCCCGACACATTTTGTGTTTATAGTCTTTTCTGACTAAACTCGACGTTCCGGACGCAGTCGAGCAGTCCGTGCTTCAAAAGTCTATCTCTAACTTAAATTTTGAGTTTTAATTTACTTCCTTTTTAGTGATTATTCATATTAGCTAATCATTTATTAATTATTATTTATTTTACTTGTCATTCAAGGCCATTATTCAAGCTATGTTAATTCATAACATAGTTTTATCTTGATTCTCATGTGCTTAACTCAATTGATCATATTAGCTTATCTTTTGATCCTTTAGTTATTACATTCTTTCTCTCTTACAAGGATCCCATGCCGGAATCACTATTCCTGTAACGTTTTAGTTTAGGTCACTACTAAACTCGTACACAATTTCTCTCATCGATTAGCTTTATCGAATTATCTTAATATAGGTATTACTTTAATACCTCTTTCATTTATTATTATTATTATTATTATTATTATTATTATTATTATTATTATTATTATTATTATTATTATTATTCATGGACAACATCTATTCTTAGCCCAAGTCTCATCTAACTTGCTTCAGCTCATAACTAACTACTTATTCTCGGTATCAATTCCTTAAATATTTCTATCATTTACCATCAATTCTCTTTACATTCTTTCATATATTAAACCATATAGGTTTTTATTAAAAATTTAATCCTTCCTTTACTACTAATGTAACATCGAGAAATTTGTAATTTAATTTAAATACTTATTAAATTAAATAAATATTTTAAATAATTTATTTATTGAGGAAATAAATAATTGATGAATTGTGGTGAATTAATTTAGTAACTAAATTGATTAGTGTTAATTAAATTGAATAATGATAATTTTATCCTAATAATTTAATTTAAGGAAATAATTAAATTAAATCAATTGCTTAATATTTAAGAAAATAATTAAATTAAATGAATTTTTTAATATTAAAGGAAATAAATAAATTAAATAAAGTGATGTTTCTAATTTATTAATTAAATTAGATATATAATTATTTATTAATTATAATTATAATTATAATTATAATGAGATTATAATTATTATTATTATAAGTTATTTAAATTAACTAAAGGTGTGACACATGAAACTATACAATAAAAATAATATAAAAATAATTTAGTTTGGGGGAATAGGTGGTAGCCAAACAATGCCTTGTGGCATTTGGCTTATTCAACTGACGTCTTTTTGTTTTTTTTTAACCGAAAGAGAACGTGGGAGGATGGCCATATCAGTTTTTTTTTCTACGCATATTATTTCTTAAGGCTAGCGCTCAGTTTTCTTATTCACGTATTTTGCTAAGGAGAAAGAGCAGAGTTTTGAGGGAGAGCTTGGAAGAAGAGAGAAAACAAAACTCAGTGATATTGAGAGTTGGAGAAGAAGGGTTTTGGGAAGTATTTCTATCATCTTTTGCTAGCCAACAATCTAAGAATAAGGTATAACCTATTCTAATTTTTAACTCTTATGTTGTGAATTTATATGGATAATTGTGTTGAATTGATATATATACTTGCAAGTAGGGTTTATAGTCTTTTAATCATCATATGTGAGTATTATTTGATTTCCAAATACATGAAATTTGGGTTTGAGGAAGGAATTGAAATAACAGTGATATGTTCATATGATATGGCTTGTTTAAGTACGAAATTTCATGATCTATACTTGCTTTAATCTGCAATTTGATGTTAAAATGTGTTATTATGTTAAGAAACGAAAGCGGCATAGTTCGAATCTTATTAATTGGTTAAGAAACGAGTTCGTGGCAATCGAATTCGCTAAATGTGTAAAAAATGAAGAAATTTGGAAATTGGGGGTTTTGATTCCTCAAATTTGTGCATATGTGATGTTTATGTAGTTAGAATGGTGTATAGCATGTGTAACTATGTTGTTACAAAGTTTAGTTGCTAGGTTTCATGAAATTTTGTGGAAATTGGGAAAGTTGATGTGGTTGGTGTAATATCGGTAGTCGAGGTTTACATAAAGGCGTGAAGCATGCTACACTTAAGACCACAGGAAGAAAGCAGTAGCAATGAGCCAATGGTTTCAGAGAAGCGAGCACCGGTAAGAATTTACTGTTGGTGCCAAGGCTTGGCAACATGATTGCACCATGCCCTGAGCCTAGGCAGTGAAGTTTGCTTGTTTGTAGGTCATGATTAGTGGACTTAATTAGATAAGCAAGCATGTTAATGGTGTTTAAAACATAATGTGGACTATAATAACAGATTTGAATGTGATGTAATACAAAGTGTAAAATTTTTAAGTAATTATTTAAATAAGTTAGGAAATGAAACCAAATGTGATGTTTTCAAAAGTTAGAGATGAATGATTAAGTTATGTTGGATCGTAATGAGATTTCAGATTCGTTAAGGATGTTAACCAATATAGTTGGGTGCTAAGTTAAGGTTATGGTCTAAATGATGGGTTAAACCCATAAAGCTAATATTAATACAACTAATGGTTGTTGCGATTTCAATGATATATGTAGGGTAATTGGAGAATATTTTACACTTGTGTAGCTTACATACAAGGCAAGTTTCTAAACCTTACCTCTTTACATTGAGCAAGCTTTATAACTTCATTCTTTTCATATTGAATGCAAGTTTCCATTCCTAAATTATCATTGTACAAGTTCCTAAAATTCTTTGTAAAGTTGAGCAAGCCTAATCTATCTTGCGTATGTTTGTACAAGCTCTTGTAACCTAATTCGTTACATAGAGCGAGTTTCACTTTCCTTAATATTATTCGAGGCGTATATTGTTCTAATACATTGATTCAAGTGAGATTGTTCTAATTCTTTGAATATAGTACTTTGCATGTGTATCATGTTTATTCAATTATATATTGTTGATATTTGATCTTTGACTTTGATAGCCTTGTTCAGTTACACATTCTTGTATTAGACCTTCAAGTAGTAAACAAACTTTTATTAATTTAATTAATCTATAATTGAATAATGTTCTAAAATTCTAGAAACATTGATAAGCTAGTTCCGAACTAAACTTTCTTTAGTACAGAAATTCTAAAACCAAACTGAGACGAACAACCCTAACATAGGAGATTTTGTACGTGTAACATTTAGATGTTTGTGCACAATACATGGTACAAAGGGTTGATCCCCCTAAGTACGTTAAGAAGGGTCTATATAGTCTAAATGATTGTTAAGATTGGAGTAATAATACCTAAATACCGGAGACATAGTTCGTGGTCTTAAGACCCTCAGATATTAAATTCGAACTTGTTTTCTATTTTGATTCGTAGAACAAGTTCATTATTGTTTAGCATTCGTTGTTCATTCTCATGTTGTTATCATTATTACTTCTTATATCAGTGAGCAATTGTTTGCTCACTCTTGCATTTAACACTGCAGCTAAAGCTGAGAAAGTCGATGAGCCATCTAGTGATAAGTGGGTTTTATACCTACTTATTGGATATCAATTTACGCGAACTATGCTCATCTCAGGTACATTTTAGTGTGTTTTTAGTTGCATTTCATGTTATTTCGCATTGCATGTACTGAGAACTCCTTTGGTGTAAAAGTACAGGATATGGCATAGCTTAGTGATGGTAGATGGCATGAGGCTATATGAAGCATGGTACGAGGAACAAGTGGAGATATGCAACTGAGAATGGATGAAGGAAGAGTGACCTGACAAAGAAGCAATAACAGCATGACAAAGTAGTAGCAGCAGCAGAGAGCGAAATCCAAATAGCGAGGCCGCCATGCTATTTACGAGCCAATACTCGCTACCTGCGGATCACCCGGTTTTGACAGAATTTGATGACGCTATTTCGCATGAATCTGACATCAAAGGTCACTGAAATTTTTTTATTTTAATTTTTAATTTGGAAGAGTTGTAATTAATTAAAACAATTCTGGTTGGTGCCAGATGGAGGATTCAGTAGTTTTTACGTGTTTTTCATATTGGAACTAGGGTTTTTACACTTTGGGAGATTTTTAACATAGAACTAAGCCTAAACTTCATATTTTCTACTTCTTCTTTGGATTTTCAATCATTGTGGATAAACTACTATTCTTTTGCTGAATTTTAATGAGGATTTGAACGTTACTATTGGATTGTAATCAACAATTGGGTTTGATCGATTCTATCCTTTCTCTTTCAATTGTTTGTTTATTATCCATGTTTTGCTTTGATCCCATAATGGCTTTTGGTTTAGTCATGAACTAAACTCCATTATGGGATTCTAACAGATTTTAATATGTAGTTTAATTACATGCTTGACTGCTGGACTGTTTTACATATCATAAGGGATTTCTATCATGGTTGAATTGCATGCATGAATGATTGATCACCATTCGTTTTAGTTACTTGTATGGAATTGAAAAATAATATGCTGGTATGGATTGTAATCATGATAGCATGCGTATATAGAATTTGTTTTGTGTAGCTTTGTATTTACGTGAATCGAGATAGAAATATCTTTGTTTTTAGCGTATGAGTTAAATAAGGGCTTGTGCTTAAATTCAATATGGTTGCAATTTCACATAGACATATAGTGATTTTGGTTATATTGATGATTACATGGTGTCTATTGCATGTGGATGTTGTGTAAGTAGGTCATAATGCATTGAAAAATAGTTATGTCTACATTAGTGCTCTTGGCTACTTTCCTGTGATATGTGAACGATCTTGCGTGATGGTGGTAATTAGATGAATTATTAAATGAAGTTAGGATCCCATTATTTCCGGATTTGATTTATTTCGTTATTATTCTTATTTTAGTTGTTATTCAATTTTATAGTAATTTGCAATCATAATCATAATTATTGGTTTAAACATATAAAAATAGTGATGGAGTTGATGCATAATAATTTGATTTATCAACTTTCTCCGTGGATCGATACTCGACTTACTCTGTATTGCTTGTTGACACATGTATGCTTGCATGAGTTAGAGCTCTTTTGTTAGAACTAAAAAAGAGGCAACAAGTTTTTGGCACCATTGCCGGGGAAAGGCGTTTAAATTTAAATAATTATCATCAGTTTTAAACTATATTGTATGACTTAGACAAATCTAATCTTATCTCATTTCTATTTTTTGCTTTTGTTTTTGATTTCAGGTACTTGTAGATTTTTACACACACGCGATCATCGAATTCCGAATTGACACCAGCACAGGGTAATATTAACGGAAGAGGTTGGAAAGTGAGTGTGCGGAGAAATTTGCAAGCACATTTAGAGGGTACTACATCTAGTATGGCAGAAGAACAAAGAATCGAACAAAGAGAAGAGCACCGGGCTCTAAGGGACTATTCCATGCCGAATATTAATGGATTGCAAATCTAGCAGCACAATGATCGCGATAGCGAAAAATACTTTCGAGATTAAACCGGGTACTATTCGGATGGTGTAGAATTGATGCAGTTTGGGGTGTCTTCTTCTGGATGATCCGAATGATCACTGTTGAGTTTTATTGAGATTTGTGATACATTCGAATCTGACGGTGGTGTGACGGAGGATGCTTTATCGGACTTAGGTCATTTCCATTCTCATTGAGGGATAAGGCGAGAAGTTGGCTGCATTCTTTGCCGTCAAGGTCAATCACTACATAGGAGGACTTAGCACATAAGTTCTTAGCCAAGTTTTTACCAATGGCTAAGACTGCGAGGATGAGGACAGCTATCTCTCAGTTTGAGCAACAACAGGGTGAGTCCTTCTATGAAGCATGGGAGAGATATAAAGAGATGTTAAGGAAGTGTCCACATCACGGTATGCCAGATTGGATGGTGATTAACACGTTTTACAACGGATTGAGATGGCAGTCGAGACCTATTGTAGATGCAGCTGCAGGAGAGGAATTATGGGCAAAGAGTTATGAAGAGGCCTATAGCCTTATCGAGACTATGGCAGCAAATGACTTTCAAAATCCTACATCTAGGATGCCACAGCCTAAAGTTATAGGTTTGTTGGAGGTGAATGCTATTACTCAGTTGTCGGCACAGATGGCAGCTATGGCGAAGAAAATAGATACATTAGCAGAGAGCAAAGTGAAAACAGTTGCCTTCATATGTGAGATTTGTGCGGGGTCGCACTCGACATATCAATGTGCTATCAGCTCGGAGTCGGTACAGTATGTGAGCAATTACAGGAAAGACCAAGGACAATTTCAGAACACATACAACCCCAACAACCGCAATCATCCAAACTTCAGTTGGTCTAATAACCAAGGGAATCAGCAGAATCAGTTTCAGCCGAATCAACAATTTCAGTCTCAGCCAGCGCAGCAATAGTTTACACCAAAACCACCGTTTCCACCGAGATTTTCTCAACAACAACAACATCATACTCCATCTGCACCTCAGCAAGAAAAGAAATCAGAAATGGAGGAGATGATGTTGAAGTACATGGCAAACACGGAGGTTATGATCAAAAGCCAAGCAGTGGCTATTAAAAATCTAGAAACTTAGATGGGGCAAATGGCGAGCATGTTTAACAACAGGCCCCAGGGTTCATTGCCAAGTAATATAGAAGAAAATCCACGAAGAGACAGAAAGGAACAGTGTCAAGAGATCACATTGAGGTCTGGGAAAAACATTGTAGGAACTGAAAGTCGCGCGCCCGCGCCATATTGTACTGAGGAGGACGCAGAGCAGTCGACTGAGTAGGGAGAAAATCAAGAGGAATCTGAATCGCAGCGAGTAGAGAAGGATAAAGCAGGTTCCGATGAGAGGCCTAAGAATACAGTACCACCAGTTCACCCTCAGGTTCCGTATCCACAAAGATTGAATAAGCAGAGGGAAGATAAGCAATTCAGCAAGTTCTTGGAGGTATTTAAAAAGCTGCAGATCAACATACCTTTCGCTGAGGCATTGGAATAGATGCCAAGTTATGCAAAGTTTATGAAGGGTATATTGTCAAAAAAGAGGAGATTAGACGAATTTGAGACAGTGGCCTTGACAGAGGAATGCAGTACAGTGCTCGAGTAGAAATTACCTCCAATGCTAAAGGATCCACGAAGTTTCACAATTCCATGCACGATCGAAAAGATGAACTTTGATAAATGTTTGTGTGATCTTGGGGAAAGTATCAATCTGATGCCTTTATCAGTGTTTAATCAGTTGGGATTGTTTACCCTAAGTGATTTAACATTCTTCTGCACTAAGCGATGGATCCATCACGTATCCACGGGGAATTGTTAAAGATGTATTGGTAAAAGTGGACAAATTTATCTTTCCTGCTGACTTCATCATCTTAGATTATGAGGAAGACAAGAGTATACCAATCATACTGGGGAGACCATTTTTAGCCACAGGAAGGACTTTGATCGACGTGTAGAAAGGGGAACTCACTATGCCTGTACATGATCAGGAGGTTACTTTTAACGTCTTCAAGGCAATGAAGTTCCCCACAGATGAACAGGAATGTTTCAGAGTTGATTTGGTGGACCGGGTATTAAATGATGAAGTACAGAGTTTAGTGGACTATGAACCGTTGAGAAGTGTAATTGCTAAAAATTCAAATTTGGAGGACGAGGAACTTGATGAACTTGTGCAATATCTGGATACCACTCCATAATTTAGAAATTTCAAAACACTTGTCGAGCCATTGACGAAAGCTGGAGAGTCATCGGTAAAATTAAAGCCATCTCTTGAGACACCTCCAAAACTTGAACTAAAACCACTTCTAGAACATCTCAAGTACGCATTTTTAAATAAAGATTCAAAATTACCTGTGATTATTTCTTTTGCACTAACATCTTTTCAGGAAGAAAAACTGCTACGAGTGCTTCAAGAGTTTAAATCAGCTATTGGATGGACCATAACAGATATCAAAGGGATCAGCCCTTCGTATTGCATGCACAAGATCCTAATGGAAGATGGTAGTAAGCCGTCAGTTGAGCAACAAAGAAGACTTAATCCGATAATGAAAGAAGTGGTCAAGAAAGAGGTATTGAAATGGATGGATGCAGGCATAATCTATCCGATCTCAGACAGCTCATGGGTGAGCCCAGTGCAGTGTGTACCAAAAAAGGGTGGCATGACCATCATGACTAATAAGAATAATGAGTTAATTCCAACACGAACAGTGATGGGGTGGAGAGTCTGCATGGACTACCGCAGGCTCAACAAAACTACAAGGAAAGATCATTTCCCACTACCATTCATTGATCAGATGTTGGACATATTAGCAGGTCATGAGTATTATTGCCTTCTGGATGGGTATTCGGGCTACAATCAGATTATGATAGCTCCAGAAGACCAGGAAAAGACTACCTTCATATGTCCATACGACACTTTTGCTTTTAGAAGGATGTCTTTTGGGTTGTGCAATGCTCCAGCCACCTTTCAGAGATGCATGATGGCTATATTTTTAGATATGGTGGAGCAGAGTGTGGAGGAATTTATGGATGACTTCTCAGTCTTCGGGGACTCGTTTGATTTATGCCTTGAAAATTTGGTTATGGTTTTGAAGAGATGTGTTGAGACAAACTTAGTACTGAACTGGGAAAAGTGCCATTTTATGGTACAAGAAGGAATCATACTGGGACAAAAGGTTTCGAAGAAGGGACTTGAGGTGGATAGGGCTAAGCTGGAAACGATTGAGAACTTGCCGCCACCTACTTCAGTAAAAGGTGTTCGCAGTTTTCTGGGACATGCAGGTTTCTACCGCAGATTCATCAAGGACTTCTCTAAGATAACTAAACCACTATGCAGTTTATTGGAGAAGGATGCATAGTTTAATTTTGATGAGGCTTGCATGTCTGCATTTGAGCACTTAAAGAGGAAACTAACTTCCGCACCAGTGATTACTGCACCAGACTGGGATTTGCCATTTGAGCTGATGTGTGATGCCAGTGATTACGCCGTAGGGGCTGTTTTGAGGCAGAGGAAAGAGAAGATTTTTCATGTAATTTATTATGCCAGCAAGACCCTTACAGATGCACAGTTGAACTACACCACCACAGAGAAAGAGTTATTGGCAGTGGTGTACGCCTTTGAGAAATTTGGAGCATATCTGATTGGCACAAAGGTGATAGTGTATACGGATCACGCGATAATTCGACATGTAGTGGCAAAGAAGGATGCAAAACCCCGGTTGATCAGATGGATTTTATTACTGTAGGAATTTGATTTGGAGATCAAGGACAGAAAGGGCACCGAAAACCAAGTGGCGGACCACTTATCATGACTAGAGAATCCGGAAAGGAAGGCAAATGATAATGTTATGATCAATGAATCATTTCCAGATGATCAGTTATTTGTGGTGAAAGGGGAAGTGCCATGGTTCGCAGACTTCGCGAATTATTTGGTGAGTAAGATGGTACCTTCTGACTTGGGGGGTTATCAAAAGAAGAAATTTCTGCATGATGTCAAATGGTATATATGGGATGAGCCTTATTTGTTTAAACAGTGTTTTGATCAAATGATAAGAAGGTGTATTCCGTATAGCGAGACCGAGGGGATTCTACAGGATTGTCATTCTACTGTGTATGGAGGTCACTATGGTGGAGAAAGAACAGCGGCTAGATTACTACAAGCAGGATTCTACTGGCCGACAATTTTCAAGGATGCATATAGTTTCGTCCAGCGGCATGATAGATGTCAGAGAGTTGGGAATATTTCAAAAAGAAATGAAATGCCATTGCATACTATCCTCAAAGTAGAAATTTTTGATGTGTGGGGGATTGATTTCATGGGACCTTTTGTTTCTTCCTGCGGAAATCTCTACATCTTGCTCACAGTGGATTATGTCTTGAAATGGGTAGAAGCGGCAGCTCTTTCAACAAATGATGCCAAGGTTGTCCTCAGGTTTTTACACAGAAGTATCTTCACTAGGTTTGGGACTCCAAGGGCTATCATTAGTGACGAAGGTAGTCCTTTCTGCAACAGGCAGTTTACAGCTTTGTTGGCTAAGTATGGGGTGAACCATCTCATTGCTACAGCTTATCACCCACAAACGCATGGCCAAGCTGAAGTGTCGAATCGAGAAGTCAAAAGAATCCTTGAAAAAGTTGTGAATCCCACGAGGAAGGACCGGTCGTTAAAGTTGGATGATGCAAAGATAAAGCTTATAGGATCAGATACAAAACTCATTGGGCATGTCACCTTTTTAGCTCGTGTATGGAAAAGCCTGTCACCTTCCTATGGAGCTAGAGCATAAGGCATATTGGGCAATTCGAAAGCTTAACTTTGATTTGAAAGCTGCAGGGGAGAAACGACTACTCCAACTCAATGAGTTGGATGAATTCAGACTACATGCATATGAGAATTCAAAGTTATACAAGGAGAAGGTGAAGAAATGGCATGACCGAAAGATCATTGAGAGGACCTTTGAACCGGGACAAAGGGTTTTACTTTATAACTCCAGACTTAAACTGTTTCCCAGGAAACTAAAATTAAGATGGTCAGGGCCATTTACAGTGAAGACTGTCTTTCCGCATGGTGCAATTGAAGTATATGATAAGTTTCCGGACAAGCCTTTTAAGGTGAATGGACAACGCTTGAAGCATTACTTTGGTGGCAATGTGGACAGACAGAAAGTCACCTCAATTCTTTCTTCGACATGAGATTCAGAGACAGTCAAGCTAATTGACTATAACTTAGCGCTTGATGGGAGGCAACCCATTATTTCTATCTCTATTTTCTTTTTATTTATTCAGTTTAGGTTGCTTTAGCTAGTTCATCTTTATTCATTTTTGATAGATTGTTATGTTTGCATAAGTGAGTGTG
This sequence comes from Panax ginseng, assembly GCA_020205605.1. Taxonomy (NCBI): domain Eukaryota; kingdom Viridiplantae; phylum Streptophyta; class Magnoliopsida; order Apiales; family Araliaceae; genus Panax; species Panax ginseng. The sequence goes on from CM035132.1 coordinate 49,895,578, forward strand.
TAGCTAAATTTGTATTTAGAGGTGTTTAATGTAGTATAGAGTTTATGTAGTCATTCATGCTTACTCAGCCCTTCATGCCTTAACACTGTGTCATGATGTCTATGTAGGTATCTTTACTTGAATTCATCATTGACTTGCAATACTAGAAGTAAAAGTTAGCGATCTGAGATACCGAGGTCGCATACGGCCACGCAATGATTACTGATAAAACCGCCGCTACCACAAGATTATACTCTTAGACCACAATTGCCACTCATTCATACCGCCGTTCTCCCCCATTCAAAAATTGCGGCGGCATATGTACACACGAACACCTAATTTTTTTTTAAAGTTTAAAACGTGTTGTGGCTTATTTGGACTCTCACTTAACATAACAGAAGGCGCAATCACTTCTTCTCTCCAAACCGCATGTCTCTTCCTCTCTATCAGTTACAAAGTGAAGCCATCAATCTCTCCACCACGTGATCATCCACGATTTCTTCCACGTTCCACATCTACTCAACCTCTACACTGCAGTATAAAACTAGGGTTTCCAATCGAGTTGTGCAACAATCAGTTTGGGGGTTATTCAAACCGGTTATCATTCATTATCAGGAGAGTAATCTTCATCTTCTATATCCATTCCAAATGGGACCAAAGAGAGCTCGTTCTTCTTCATCGTCATCTTCCTCTTCCTTTAGCAATCAAGGGGAGGATGTGGTAGATCATACCAAATTCCTGAATTTGGAAGCCCAGCAGGAGTACTACAGAATTGTGACCAAAACATTTGTCAAGGAGCGCGGTTTCAAACCAGAGGGGAAAAATGGTCAGCTATGTGACATGATTCGCGAAAGAGGGTGGGGTGGATTGACTGCCACTCCTATGCCTATTCCGATGAGCATAGTCTGGGAATTCTATGCTAATGCTAAAGCCACCATGAGCGTTCTATCATTGGTCCGCGATTTTAAAATAGATTACCGACCACCCGCCATCAGAGCCATTTTAATAATTACTGATACACCACCGAGTGGGTCTGCTAACTGGGTAACAGGAGCACATATGGAAACGGACTTGGAATTGGTTATTGCTGAATTGTGCGTACCAGGCACAAAGTGGATGTATAAAGCCGGCACAAATTAGCATCGCATATTCCCAGCAGCCGCCCTGAATCGATATGCAAAGGCATGGAATCTGTTCATATGTGCAAAGCTTGTCCCTTCGCCTCATCAGCATGAAATCACAGTGGAGAGGGAAATAATTCTATGGGGTATAATCACTAGAAAGTACATTGACGTGGGCCATCTGATTCACCAAAATATATTGAGGTATCTGCGGGGAAGCACTACGGGGAGTATTCCCCATGCGTCAGTTGTAACTATTTTGTGTGCTCATCAGGGATGCCATTGAGACAATGAACAGATGTAAAACCCGAGTCAAGATATCACACATGCTACTATTGAAAAATTCGAGGATTGGACAGGAGGTGTACCGCATCCGCGAGGAAGAGGATTTATCATCCAGCCCACATTCCCAGAGCCACCACAGCAGCCATCTCAGATAGATGAAGCAGGCCCGTCATCCCAAGCTACCACTGTTCCTGGCGATCGACAGCTCCAAAGGTTGGAGCGCAAGGTCGACGCCATGTATGATAACTTTGTAGCATTTGCAATGGGGTTGATGAGGTCACTTGCAGAGGCATTTCATGAAAGGTGGAATCGATGCTAGAGTGGCCTCGATTCAGACTTCCGATGCCATATCCACCACCAGATTCACCACCCGAAGAGGGTGGTGCAACTGATCATTAGGAGAGTTCTCTTTAACCCTTTACCTTCATTCACTGGGACATTGAATATTATAAGTTTGGGGGTATTGGGGTAGTAGTGTAGTTGCATTTAGTATGTGCATGTTTAGTTTCGCATGTTTAGTTTAAATTTTCATATAGTTTGTGTATGTTTAGTTTACATATGGCATAATAAAAATTTACAGATTTTTTTTTAGTCTTTAGTCATTATTACTTGTGTTAGTATATTTTTAGTTTGCATGTCTCACATTTCTAGCATTATGGAAATTTTGTCTAACCGGTGATGATAGTGAATTTTGAAGGATTGTTCAGTATTTTGGATAACATAAACTAAGATATAATGTTTTACATGATGACATTCATGTTGCTGTTTAGATGCTTTTGGTTTGTACAGATGTGTTCATAATTGCTTGTAGGTATAAGAATGATGTGTTGCATTGCTTAATAGAAAATGTGGTTTTAAAAAAAAGAGAAATATGTAGAACATGGATTTAGACTGTGCAAAACATTGATATTCAAAATTTGGGAAAACATAGGTATGCTATGTATAGAAAAAAAAAGCAATAACGTGGCTAGTCTTATTTTGGGGCCCTGGCTACTTGAGTAAGTACGCCCGTAGGGGTGTCTTAACACCTAGTGCGCTAAGGTCTTTCATGGTCTGGGAGTCGTTGGTTGAAAGCTCTCTAAGGGGTAGTAGTGTTGCCTAATGGAATAAGGCATTGCACAGTCATGTGAAAAAAAATAGAAAAAGAAAAAGAAAAAGAAAAGAAATAGCAATAAACACCGCGGGAAAGAGCGAAAATCGCCCTAGTGAGTAGTAATAAAGCAGTTAAGCCCAGTGTTGAACCTTAGTTTGTGTTGATATGTTGGAACAGTCTTCGTTGCATAAGTATACATGAGTCTTGATTTAGACTATAATTTTCTGTTTTGAGAAGTTTAACATGTGTATTCTTTGCTTAAATCAAGTTTTGGTGAACACAACACACACACACACAACAACTCTATAGCATATATGAATTATCTGAGTGTATGATATTATGCCTATAGTTTGGTTTGAAGTTGTATTCTTGAATCTGGATAATTCACTGAGGCATTTTGGACTGAAATTCTGTTATAGATGGAACAATGTGAGACTCGTTTTGCATTATAAGTAGTTGTATAGTAATGTAGTTGCATTGTCATTGTTTATGTTATATGTATTGCTTGAGGGCAAACAATAGATCAAGTTTGGGGGTATTTGATAAGTGGGTTTTATACCTACTTATTAGATATCAATTTTACGCGAACTATGCTCATCTCAGGTACATTTTAGTGTGTTTTTAGTTGCATTTCATGTTATTTTACATTGCATGTACTGAGAACTACTTTGGTGTAAAAGTGCAGGATATGGCATAGCTTGGTGATGGTAGATGGCATGAGGCTATATGAAGCATGGTGCGAGGAACAAGTGGAGATATGCAACTGAGAATGGATGAAGGAAGAGTGACCTGATAAAGAAGCAATAACAGCAGGACAAAGAAGTAGCAGCAGCAGAACCATAATCCAAACTGCAGAAGTCGTGCTGTACAAGCTACATTATTACGCGCATTTCATTTCATGGCAGTAGGCGATCACCCGGGGCTTTGACAGAAATTTGAAGACCACTGCATGAATGAATACAAAGTGGAAGCGTCGCACTGCCGCGATATCGAAGAGGTCATTGAAATTGAAATTTTTATTTTAATTTTTAATTTGGAAGAGTTGTAATTACTTAAAACAATTCTGGTTGGTGCCAGACGGAGGATTCAGTAGTTTTTACGTGTTTTTCACATTGGAACTAGGGTTTTTACACTTTGGGAGATTTCCAACGTAGAACTAAGCCTAAACTTCATATTTTCTACTTCTTCTTTGGATTTTCAATCATTGTGGATAAACAACTATTCTTTTGCTGGATTTTAATGAGGATTTGAACGTTACTATTGGATTGTAATCAACAATTGGGTTTATCGATTCTATCCTTTCTCTTTCAATTGTTTATTTATTATCCATATTTTGCTTTGATCCCATAATGGCTTTTAGTTCAGTCATGAACTAAACTCCATTATGGGATTCTAATGAATTTTAATATGTAGTTTAATTGCATGCTTGACTGCTGGACTATTTTACATATCATAAGGGATTTCTATCATGGTTGATTTGCATGCATGAATGATTGATCACCATTTATTTTAGTTACTTGTATGGAATTGAAAAATAACATGTTGGTATGGATTGTAATCATGATAGCATGCGTATATGGGGCTGTTTTGTGTAGCTTTGTATTTCGTGAATCAGATAGAAATATACTGTTTCACAATATGAGTTAAATAAGGGCTTGCACTTAAATTCAATATGGTTGCAATTTCACATAGATATATAGTGATTTTGGTTATATTGATGATTACATGGTGTCTATTGCATGTGAATGCTGTGTAAGTAGGTCATAATGCATTGAAAAATGGTTATGTCTACATTAGTGCTCTTGGCTACTTTCCTGTGATATGTGAACGATCTTGCATGATGGTGGTAATTAGATGAATTATTAAATAAAGTTAGGATCCCATTATTTCCAGATTTGATTTATTTCGTTATTATTCTTATTTTAGTTGTTATTTGATTTTATAGTAATTTGCAATCATAATCATAATTATTGGTTTAAGCATATAAAAATTGTGATAGAGTTGATGTATAATAATTTGATTTAGCAACTTTCTCCGTGGATCGATACTCGACTTACTTTGTATTGCTTGTTGACACATGAATACTTGCATGAGTTAGAGCTCTTTTGTTAGAACTAAAAAAGAGGCAACATCTACTAGCAAAGGAAATGGCAAAATGTCTAAGTGTTGAAGACTTATGAGAAACTTAATTAAATGAATTATGTTATAAGACTTGTTTTCTTCTATTTTATATTCCTCAAACTTATGTAATAATTTTAAGGTTAGATTACCTGGGATTGTTTTATGATGATGTAACCCTTTAATGGGAAAGATTATTGTTTAAGTAATTTAAATTATGTCTTTATCCTTTATGATGGGTAGTTAGATGTAATGTGGATAGTGAACACCAAATTCTGTGGGAATGGAGTACACAGATTTGGGGGTGTCACAACTAATCTAGGATTTAATCTTTAAACCATTAATTATTAATTCGAGATAGGTCTCAAAAATTTTCGGGTTATCACATTCACCCATTCTTCTAAGAATTTCTTCCTCAAAATTATAGCATACTAATCTCTGCTCATTCTATTAATCAAAACTAGGTTTTCAACCTAACCTTTACATTTTCCTTTGAGGATTTCTCTTTTATCACATTTCACAATGACTTCTCTTTAAAGAGTTCAATCCTTTTAAACATTTAGGAGTCTCCACAATTGTTCAATAAATGTGAAGTAGTATAAATAATGTAAAAGGTTTTATTCAATAAAACTTTTCATATCAGCCCGAGGGGTCATACATACCATGAACTTTTGAGGTTTAGGGGTATTAATATCTGCTACCTCTTTCAATTACGAAAAAGCTACTATACCTCTGAAAAGGTTATGATATTTCACCACAATACTTCTTACCATAAATATTCTCTACTAGGTATTGTTTATAATCACGAAGAAGGTAAACAACCTAGTTGGGTACATTAGGTGATCAACCTATCACACCTTAGTTTTCAGAACAGCTATATGCGTTCTTAGATTGGAATATTTTTTCCAATTAGTATATCCCCATTTTTTGGAGTTGTTCACCTCAGACTTAACACAAGATTTCGCACATAAAAAATTTGGTTTGGCATAAATTCTCAAAGAATACTTGAATTTCATAAACATATTTCAACATTTGTCTAGCTGAATCAAATAGCTTAGACGCATACCAATAATTCAAACATCAATCAAAAAATTTGTCTGGCCAATTCAATTGGCATTAACTAATCTTTAAAATTCTGAAAATCATTTTTTGATGTCATGATACCGCACTATTTATACAGTCTGTTGAGGATTTCATCATTTTGTGACTTTGTCATACTACAATATACCATAGTGGGCTGAAAATTCTTAGATCACATCCAACACTAGGTAAGATTGCGTATATGACTCCATCATTTATCATCTCTGCACTAAATGCATTAATGATATATAAAATACATTTTGATAATTTCAAATCATTTTCTCTAGGTGAAACAATTAGCATAGACATGATTAATATAACTTTTTGAAACTTATTGGTTCAAAAATTGATCCAACATATTTTTTTGTAAACATAAAAGTGCACTTATCAGAACGATGTCAATAAATTCAAAATCTAGCATAGCTAGAAGATTTGGAATACCTATGCTTCCTTCATCAACTCCAATTTTCTCCACGCTCCATTACTTAATAGTTCTATCTGATTCTATTTTCACCAATGCTAAACAAATTGAATATTCTCAGTTCATAATCTAAAACCTTTCTATGTCCCTAGTACAGTTCATCAAACCTACCACATGTTATGAGTTCAGGAACTTGCCACAATAATATGAGTTTAGGAACTTGTCCTATTAATATATAGTCCAAGAATAGATCAGAGACTGTCCATACACTTAGGGGTTCAAACACGTACCATACGATTATGAGTCACAAACTTACCATAAGTATGAGTTTTAAGAACTCACACCTAATCTTAATATTCTCTAACTAGTAAATATAAATATGAGAAAAGAATCAACTTCTCGCCATAGGTATATTGATAGCGCGACACCAATATACAAAGGTTTGTACAACTCAGCTATCACATGAGTTCTCAGTTGAAATCCCACATAATCCTAGCTTTCTCTTTACTCAATAAGGATTTTATTTAATCCATATCTCATCATCTACAATTCTTTCCGAGTTTACATCGTATAATTTCATAGTACATTCTCTTTATAGCATCAAGCTATATCATTACAATCGCTTAACATATCATATGTTATTCAACAATTCAATCTGATCACGTCATGATCTTATTTTACAATCGTTTTTAATTATGATCTCCTTTACTCTTCACTTAAATCATATTATATTATGATTTTATTTAAGCTTTTCATTTTATAGACCTTGTCTATTTATCATTATTTGTCATTTTTATTACTGGAGTCAGGTAACTTCGGATTCTTATATTTATAACTATTCAAGATTATTCTTTGAATCTTATTTATTTTCTTCTTTACTAAATAATGAATTTCAAAATTCATCTCTTAGCGTTTTAAACTCTATCTGAGTTCATTCATCATCCTTATCCTCATTTCTACGGTTATAGCCCTACGTACTCTTACCTAATGTAAGACCCCAACTTTTATGAATAAAGATGAATTTTCTATAAATAACATTTTTGTATATTATGGAGTGAATTTGATATAATGTTATAGTTGTGGGTAATATTTATAAATTTTGCAAAGTATGCAAGTTATTATATTATATTCGATCGGTCAGGGAATATTCGTTTTAACAGGGAATATTCGTATGACGGCACAATCATTGGTGGACCCCACAAACGGAATTATTGTTGGATTGAGAAAATGACAAAAATATCTTTATATAAAAATAACGGTAAAAGTTTTACCGTTAACTGTTGAAACATCTGGTGTTAAAAGTACAGTAATACGCGTGGTTGCATAGTAGCACACGATACTGATTATTGATGCTTACGTGAGAAGTCACTCAATTTTGTTCAATTATTGCTACAGTAATTGCTGCATAGTATCTCACGTTATTTGATTCAATTATTGTTGATATTTTATATATTATTAAATTAATAATTGAGACGACAAAGTTATTTATATTATTATTTATAATTTTGACAATGTCTAGAAGTTCTATCAAGGAGAGGTTTGGTCACCTAATTGCGCGCCAATAAGGAGAAATTCTTATTGGAAAGCCCCCTCTTTCCTGGGAACGACCTGGTTGTTAAATATTGGGAAGTATAATAATGATGATAAATGTTGTTAAAAATATTGAGAGGATTTTTATGAAGTATTTGATGTAAATTTTGTTATTATATGGACCCCTATTTATCCATTTTTTAAAATAATCAGTAGAAAATTATTTTTAAAGGTGGGGCCACATGTGGGGCCCACGGAAGAAAATTGAATGTGGGAAGAATGGAGTCACGGGTGGTGGAGGTGTTTTGTTGTTTTGTATATATTATATACGGTCCAGATCAAGTGCATACCCCTTATCTTACTCACCGGTGCTCACCCCTTTGCGATGGACCCAAATGACTTTGCCGGTTAAAATACAACCGTCGTCTATACTTTTAATGACGCTATATATGTTGTCCGTCGTTAAAAGTATAAACGATTGTATGGTATGATCAAACCGTCACGTCCGTCCCGTCGCTAAAGGGGGGTGAGCACAAGTGAGTAAGATAAGGGGTATGCACTTGATCCTTGCTCATATTATATATATATATAATATTATATTTTATTTAAAAGTTTTCATTTTATTAGAATATTTTATTGCATAGTCTTTGCAAGAAAATCAAAAAAATTCGTAAAAAAACCGTCTGTGATTCTCATGCATCGTTTCTCCCGTGAACCTTCTTTACTATGCGTCCAAATAGTATCCTTTCCATTCTCCTATAAATAGGATGCTTAGTTAGAATGAAAATCACACCAGAATCAGAGAATTCTTCTTCTATTATATTGAGTGTATTTCTTTCGAGTTTTAAAAAGCTTTGAGCATAGAAAACAGTGAAAGTTTTTGTAAGGGATGTTATTTTTTGGAATACCAGTTGGAATATCCCCGCTATACCAGTTGGAATACTCTTCTTTTCAAGGTAAGGGATGTTATTTTTGTTCAATATTCGCTTGAAATAATATTTTCTTCCATACTCTGTAGTATGTAAGTAATATTATTTCATTTCAGATTTTGAATTCTATACTCGTTTTGTTAAAGTTTTGGCTTCTAAACTCCATGAAATTAGTAGAATATCCTTGATATTTGCGTTTCATTCAGTATCTTTTCATGGAAATATTATTCTGAGCATTCTTGATAAGTTTTAACTTTTTCATCTTTGCCGAGTACTATTCACTTCGGTTACTATTCCGGAATTCACGGGGTACTATTCACTCGAGTACTATTCACCCAGGGTACTATTCATGAAAAAAATTGATTCGTTTTTGGTCCAAATTATTTTTGGTACAATATTATTCTTAAATTTTACTCCACAAAGTAGTATCATGTTGACAATTTGGATGTTATTGATTTATGGATAAATTAAATTATAAATCTTTAAAAATTTATCCTTGAACTTGTTTTTATTGAATTCTTATATCATTGTCATCATCCTCATGTTTATATTATGTTGAAAGTCATCTGTGGCTTCAGTGTATATAGATGGACTTGGTATGATTATGACCGATGATTATTCGGTATAATCATGACCGTAATGTTACAAATGATGTGGTAAAAGTCCTTATTGGCCCGTAGTGCATTGATGGATGAGTTGTTGGCATGATCATGACCATTGATGAATACACGAATATCCTTGGCCCGTAGTAGTACATGAATAATTTGTGGTCGTAATACTAAAGAATATCATCGGTAGTAGTGCGAGGGTGATTCGATGATGTGGATTATTTATTAAAATTTGAGTCTCGTGATAAAACTGATGATAAACTTTTTAAATCATAGAAGATAGTAGATATCATGCTCTACTTGACTCTTTCTAATGGATTGCTTGTTCTCACTTGCAGATTAAACTTGATGTTTATTATATTTTATCACTTTAACACTGTTGAAGGCTAACGATAATTTATTCTGCATTATCTTAGTCATAATATTTCTTACTGGGCTAGTTGAGCTCACCCTTTGCTTTCATTGTTCTCTTCAGGAAATGAGAATATAGCTGGGACTAGTCGAGGAACAGAGTGACAGTCCAGATGATATCATTAGTAGTCCTCACTATTCTATGAAATAGTGTGAAAATAAATATATTGATGACTTATTTTGAGTTTGAATACTGTCTAGAAGACAATATTCGTATTAGAACTCTCAGTTTATGTTTTGTCGTATTTTACACGATAGTTGTATTATTAAGTTATATTTGAATTTTGTACCATGTATTTGGCGACTCAAGATGGGTGATGTATACCTATTTTGGGGGCATCATACCTAAGGTTTATAACCTATTAGCTCTGATACCGACCTGTAACGCCCCCAAATCCAGGTCCCTTGAACCTCGGACCTGGTACGTCATGGTACTACTTTCATTCCAATATATATAACCTTTGTTCATAAAGTAATGACCACAACCTCGCTTTTATACCAATTAATACATTATTTCCTTCTTCTCTATTTCATTCATGGCTGCCCTCTTCCTTCTTTTCTCTCTTTGAATAAATGAAGTTAGGAAAAATGAGTAAAACTCTCCCAAATGAATTAAGGCTTCCAATTTGTAGGAATTCAAGACCAAGAACAAAATGGTCTTTAATCATTACTAGGGAAGGGCAAGATGGTCTTTAAGTCATCTGAAGAAAATTTCCTAAAGGATGAAGGAGAATTTGTGTTATTTATGTTATTCTACTTACTCAAAACTTATGAAGGATGAAGGAGAATATATATTTTTAAAAAAATGGAAAATTTGACTAACCGATTAATGTCTGAGTCTCTAGTTGGTAGCCAACCGACCTAGGACCGACTAGCGACTTTTAGAACACCGATCTTAATATATGTATTACTTTACTACATCTTTCATTTATTATTATTATTATTATTATTATTATTATTATTATTATTATTATTATTATTATTATTATTATTCATGGACACCATCTATTCTTAGCCCAAGTCTCATCTGACTTGCTTCGACTCATAACTACCTGCTTATTCTCATGTATCAATTCCTTAAATATTTCTATTATTCACTTTCAATTCTCTTTATATTCTTTCAGATATTAAACCATATAGGTTTTTCTTAAAAATTTTAATCATTCTTTTAGTTCCAATCTAGGATTTATTCTTTAAACCATTATTTATTAATTCGAGACGAGTCTCATAAATATTCGGGTTATCACATATATGTGCTGACCGTCGGGAAAAAACCTGTAGAAGGGTTTTTTTGTATTTTCTAGCAACGGCCAAACCATCGATATAGATAAGAAGGATCGTCGCTATAGGTTTTAGCGACTACTGATATTTCGATGGTCGGCGACCGTCGCTATATCCTATAGTGACAGACTTTTGGCCTATAGCGCGGTTGGCGACCGTCGCTATAGGATGTTTTTCTAGTAGTGTGTTTCTTTCACTCGTGGTTCCTCGTCCTAAGAGTCCTGGAAAGAACTTAGATGTTTACTTGAGACCTCTTATAGACTAGTTGAAGGTATTGTGGGAGGATGGAGTACAGACTTGGGATGTTTCAACGAAAACAAATTTCAATCGTAGGGCAGCAGTTATGTGTACTATAAGTGACTTCTCAACTTATGGTATGTTAGCTAGATGGAGTACACACGGGAAGTTTGCTTGTTCGTATTGTATGGAGCATACAAAGACTTTCAATCTATCAAAAGGTTGAAAGCCTTGCTGGTTTTATTGTCATCGTCGGTTCTTACCGGTAGATCACCCGTTTTGAAGAAATAGAGAACACTTCAGGAAAGAGAAAGTAGACAATGATATGCCTGCACAACGATTGTTGAGGATGGAGGTGCTAGACCGTGTGATGAGATTTCCAGCCATCCCATTCGGTAAGATTAATGCCACAAACATAATCAATGGGTTTGTCGAATCTCATAATTGGGTTTGAAGAAGTATCTTTTGGGAACTGCCTTATTGGTCTACAAATTTAATTCGTCATAATCTAGATGTGATGCATATTGAGAAGAATTTGTTTGAAATGTGTTTAAAACCGTGATAAATGTTACGGGGAAGAAAAAAGATAATGATAAGGCATGGTTGGACATGAAAGATATTTGTAAGCGTCCTGGATTAGAACTTTATGAATCTCTTAATGGTAAGATGGTCAACCCGCATGTACACATTGTCCAAAAAGCAAGTTGAAGATGTGTACACATGGGTTAAGTATCTAAAACTACCATATGGATATGTATCAAACATTGCAAGGTGTGTTACGGGTAGGAAATTGCCTGGGATGAAGAGTCATAACTGCCATGTGTTCATGGAGAGACTCATGCTGATAACATTTCGGGATCTGCTTGATAAACTAATATGGGATGCTTTGATGGATCTTAGTCGTTTCTTCAGAGACTTATGTTCAAAAATATTAAATGAGAAGGACATGTCCATACTTGAGAAGAACATTATAGAGATCACGTGTCAGCTTGAAAAAATATTCCCACATATTTTTTTTTGACTCCATGGAGCATTTGCAAATCCATCTTCCCTATGAAGCTTGTGTTGGGGTCTAGTTCAATATAGATGGATGTACCCTTTCAAGAGGGTGATGGGAAACCTTAAGAGGAATGTGAAGAATAGAGATTATGTCGAGGGGTCGATATGTGAGGCATAAAATTTCAATGAAATATTTACGTTTGTCTTAGACTATTTTTCGGATGAAGTCTTGACAAAGGTCAATCGAGTCTCGAGACATGATGATGGGGGCAATGTTGAACTAAATGGTCAGCTTTCTGTATTTGGTCTATCAGGTCGCGGTTATGGAGAAGAGAAGCGCATATTTCTCTCTGAGCAAGAATTACATGTTACACATACTTACATTCTTCTAAATTGCGTGGAGATTGACGAATTAGTGAGGTACACATGTTAAATTCATATTTATTGAACCTATCTATCCTTTAACTTGCAATGACATACATTCTAATATGTTAATGTTCATAAAATTGTATAGATCTTACGATGATGAGTTAAAAGCGAAGCATCCCGGCATAACTGATAAAGATATTCAAATCAGTCGTGATAAACAATTTGCACTTTGGCTAAAGGACAAAGTAAGTTAAGTTAACTAAGCACGCCATATATATAATCTATTAATTTATTACTTCATTTAATATAATAGAATTTTTGTATACTTTTACTAAGGGAAAATTCCGCAATAGCTATGGGCCTAGACAAGGATCAAGTTAGCCGCAATGGTTACAAAATAAATGGTTGCTAATTTCATACAAATGCATATGCTCCTAGTAAGAGAACAACGAATACTGGAGTGTGTGTCTAAGGAGATTGTTACAATAAGCTTTGTTGTGACTTTTATGGGGAGTTGGAGGAAATCATAGAGTTTTCGTATAAGAGCATGATGAGTGGTTTTATAACCACTTATGAAGATATTAACTGACTTGAATTTGTGCTTAAACTCATGTTATTGTATAGATTTTTATGCTTTTGTGCTTTATTTTGCAGTGTTAGTATTGGGAACTCCCTCGGTGTTATTTGAGCTAAGTTGTGCTCGTAGCTATGATGGAAAGGAAAATGGAGCTGAGCATGTTTCTAGATGTTGGAATGAAGTTTTGGAGTGAAGTACCTTGAGCCTATAATGCAAAGAGAAGATTGCGAGAGAGAACAAGCCGTGCCCAATGATGCATGGCAATTGCTGACTTGCTTTATGACACTGCCAAGCAATGCACTGACATATTGCTCAGATCAAAGACAAATAAGAAATTGCTGCGCTATCCATATTTTTATCATGGCGCAATTGCTTGATGATTAATTCAAAGATTGACTTTCAATTGAGTTATCGAATAGGCGTATTGCTGGGAGAGGAATGTTATGACTGAAACTCTTATATATTAGACTTATTATTAGTATATAAACGTATTCCACCCTTTGGGGGATCACTTAGCTATTGTCACTTTCTCTCTTTAATTTCAATAATAGAATAAAGTAGTTTAGTGTAGTTACTTTCTAAATTTGATTAGATTCAATACTTGAAGCAATTGGAAAGCATTAAAGATTCAATCTTGGATCAAGAGAAGAGATTTGCACTTCAATTCTCTACCCTTATTCTCTCTTTGATTCCTAATTGTATCTTATGATGTTTATTCAATATGTGGATGATAGCGTTGATTCAGTTATGATTTAAATTCTATTCTGAGATTGCAATGGATTCTTTGGATTAGTTTATTCTGATATGTTTCATTGTTAGCCTTATTGATTGCTATGGGATTGTCTATTAAGATTTATGCTTAATTGCTTAGTTGATTGGCCATCAATTACTGTGATAATCCATACGGACTTGAGAGATGAAGTATGGGTTTGGATCTGATCTTAATAGCTTATGATTGTATATTCTACATTATGTTGGGATGTATGATTTGTGCTTAGGATAGACATATACCGAAGCACCATTCGTAGTCAATTGAGAACTTGGGCTTAAACCCTAATTATTTATAAATCACATAGATATATAGTGGTTTAGGTAATGTGGATGTTCATATGTATTCTAGCAACTGTGGATTATATGTGATATGGGTATGGTACATTGAGAGATGGCTATACTTTACTTTTGTGTTCTTGACTAACAATCCGGTACAATTAATTTGGCTTAACAGGGAGTGTGTTGATTTAAATGAGTCAATACATGAAATTGTGATCTCAGGTCTTCATTATCTAGTCTTACTCTAGGAATAGTTAGGTTTATTTAATTCCATAGTTAAAATTTATAAATAGCAAATCAATCGTTTAAATAAGACTGAAAAGGTTATGGGTTAGTACTTGGTGAATTTTATTAGTTAATTCTCCGTGGGAATGATACTTTACTTACTCTTTAATACTTGTTGACCGTGTATACTTACACACATAAATTGATCGGTACAACGACCAACAAGTTTTTGGTGCCGTTGCTGGGGAATTATTTTATTAAATTTTTTCCAACATTAATTTCAATCAAATTGGTCTTAATTTAAACATCTTTATCTTGTTTTAATTATCTTCTTATATTTCTCTCTTTTCAGGTACCATAGATGACTTTGCTTATCAATGGCCTTATGCGAATATGCCTCAACCAATGGACATAAACACTGAGGGACTCAATGTATTTTCTACATTGTCAGCACAAATTGCAACGCTTTCGAAAAGGTTGGATGTTCTTGCAGCCCAACGCACTCGAGAGATAGCAGTTATATGTGAATATTGTGCTGGCGAGCATCCGAGTTATCAGTGCAACATCAGTGTTGGACAAGTAAATTTGGGGGTGATTACCTCAACAACAATGTTTATCCCAATGATCATCAAGGTTGGGGATATCACCCAGATTATGAATGGAGTTATAACTATCAAGACCATTACTGTATTCCAAGTCCAACATATCCATCAAATTTCTCAAATCCACCTCCAGTGCAACAAGAAGACAATTCAGAGTTGAATGAATTCATGTCTAGGATTATAGCAGAAAAAGAAGAGATGATAATGAGTCAGGAGCTATCAACCCAAAATCTTAATAGACAGATGAAACAACTCATTAACTCCTCAATGAATGGTCCTCAATATAGGGATTCTGAAACTGAACAAGATAATTCAAGATTGGAGGCTTTGCAGTTCAAGTTTGTAGCATCAATTGAGGAGAAGATGATTGAACAAAAGAGGTAAATTAGGAAGCTTCAGAATCAAATGGATCAAATATTCGAAGCTTTGAACAATCACCCTCAAAACAATTGGTGCTATGTCATGGATGATGAAACTGATGAAGAATCAGAAGTGTACAAGCCACTGGATGAGCTCAAAGAAGTTGTCATTGAGGAGACAATTGGGGAATTGGATAATGTAGAACATGAATTGTCTTATATAATACCCCAAGTGCCTTTTCAATCAGAGCTGAAAAATTCAATGAACTTTGCACACCCATGTCCCCTTAGTAGCCATATTCAACATAAAGATCAGTATGATAAAGAGGCCTCTTATACACCATGGTGGGCTGAGGAAGAGAAAATAAAAGAGGAAAAGTCCGTTGTACTTCCCATGCCTCAATGCAATAAATTATTCCAAAATACAATGGATGAGACACCTAGCTATGCAATGGAACTAGAGACATCATGTACAGGAATTATGCTAGGTTGTTTCAATTCACAGATTACTAAGATGGGGAACCTACCTACATACAGTGCATTTCTAATGGATGTAGGATTCCTAACTTATCGTAGGGGAATTGGATAGCGGTGTCAAAAACAGAGTCCAACTAACGGACTATAAACCGAGCACTTGATGGGAGGCACCCCATCAAATCTCTCTCTCCCTATTTGTTTAATTCTTCAATATCTATAGTCTATCATTTTCCTTTCGCTGTGTTTAATTCTTTTTGCTTTAATTAATTAGTTCATTATTATTATAGTAATTAAATTTTTAGTAGTAAGTGTGACACCCCCAAAATAGTTCCACACGACCCATTCTGAGTCGCCAGATATCACTCTATAAAAATCGAATACAAACTTCATTTATACAATCGCTTGAACTGTCGCAAGCAAAAAGTACGACAACAGATAAGTCGTGAGTTTTAATACAATATTGTCTCGTAGATGATCCAAACTCAAATTGTTACAATGCCATATAAAATACAAAGAAGAAATATTTTAAGACCCCAAAGAAGAACGAGAAGATTACAATCATATTCATTCTAATGAGGTGCACTTTTGACGCTTTCAAAGCTCCAAGTTCTCATCACCCTATTGTTGTTCGCCAAAATCAATTATTAAGTGACGATAAAATATGACACACACATCTTTAGGTCCTCAATACAATTATCTCGCAGTATGTCATGTCGCTTTTATAATGTATTGAGAAACTTCGATAGTCTCTTTACCATCACACTATTTCCTATTATCCCCGCCTCAACCCAAACCTACACTCTTATTGCCTGAAAGGAATTGTGAAGCAAAGGGTGAGCACAAATATCCCAATAAAGAATATCATGACTAAAGATAATTAAATTATCAATAGCCTTCGTCAATAATAAATCAGAGATTAAGAACATATGGTAGATGATAAAACTTTTCAACCATAGTTGTAGCGGAACGAGCAATCCATTAGAAGATTCAAATAGACCATCAGGTCTATTATCTTCTCCATGTTAAAAGTCCACCAATAAAGTTTTATCCATGTAACATCAATCAACAATTCCTGTCCATAATCATATGAATAACTCATAATCATAATTGTGATTCTAAATTCCTCTTCGCACCCAGGATGAAGATAATTTTCATCACCTATCTTCACCTGAAACATCAAAAATCATGGTTATACCAAATCACAATTTCTGCTCATAATCATACTAATAAATTCATCTTTGCACTACGACCAAAGATATTCATTAACAATTTATTCTTTGCACTACAGGCCAAAGACATACAACTGTATTTTAGAAGAGTCAAGTAGAGCATGCTATCTACTATCTTTTACGAATTAAAAGTGTATAATCAATATTTTATCAAAATAATCAACATCAACGAATCATCCCTGCACTACGGCCAAGGATATTCATGTAATCATCAATGGTCATGATTATACCGAATAATCCCTGGTTATAATCATACCAATAACTGTCCATCAATGCACTACGCCCAATGAGGACTTTTACCACATCATCTATAATATTACGGGTCATGATTATACCGAATGATCCTCGGTCATAATCATACCAATAAATAGTTCATCTATGCACATAAGCCAAAGATACTCATCAATCAATAGTTCATCTTTGCACGTAAGCCAAAGATATACAAATCAGAAAACCAATAATCAATAGTCCATCTTTGCACGTAAGCCAAAGATATACAACTGTAAAACCAATAATCAACAGTCCATCTTTGCACGTAAGCCAAAGATATTCAACTGTAAAAAACCAATAATTAACAGTCCATCTTTGCACGTAAGCCAAAGATGACTTTCATCATAATATAACCATGAGGATGATGACCATGATATAAGCATTAATCAAATGAAAATAAGGATAAATATTAAAGACTTTAAATTTATCCAAATATTATCAATCACTTAATAAACTCATAATCTAATCTTATTAATATTATAATAATATTTTAATCACTTCTTAAACTTATAAACAATTTATTTCAATTATTTATATTTTACCAAATAATGCATTTAATCATTCAAAAATGACATACTCATAAGATTTCATCACCAATGATCAAACCCCTCATCAAAAATCTGCATATACCATATACAGGATTCCCAAGCCATAAAATCCTATTTTCCAATTTTGTTACTTCACATAACATATTTAATTTATTTACTCATAACTAGTTCATTTTCATGAAAAATACCAAATCAGTCCCAAAAATATTTCTTTTCTGGGATTTAATAGAATATAGTCCCATATTGAACATATATTTTTCCCAAAATTTTTAAAATTCATTTACTATTTTTCATATGGCCAAAACTGCCGAATATTTAGACATTTATCATAAATTGTACTTTTGTCCAAAATTTCTGAATTTAATAGGTATACTCTCATTATATACATGTACTCCCAATAAAAATTTCACCAATTTTGGAGTTAACCACAAGGAGTTATAAGGGTTTACTTTTAAAATAGTCTTTTTTCCATAAAATCCATAATTCTTAATCTATACATCCAAAAATCGCCATCTTTGGACACAATATAGAAAACTCATCAAATTATCATTTCAAATTTTTCCGAATTTTTGAGGGTCGAAAAATTACGAAATCGCAAATGGATTTTCACCGTCCATGCAGAATCCACGAGACAAATCATTTCCACAATTTAATAAGGAATGAATACGAAGGATCATTCACCATGCATGCGGTAGTCCACATAGATAAAGTTATTCCAACAAAATAATAAAGAATCCAATAATGTAAGAATTCACCATGCATGTGTAGACCGATGCATGCAATGTGTTATTCCCAATGTATGTAATAATAAAGAATGGAACCAGTCACGCGTAATCCATGCATGCATAGATAGGATATTCTAATGTAATAATAAAGAATGGAACCAGTGTCATGCGTAATCCGCATGCATGCATGTATGTGATATTCCAATGTAATAATAAAGAATGGAATAACAATAGAATTCACCAGGCATGCGATAGGCCATCGCATGCATATGTTATTCCAACAGAATAATAAAGAATGAAACTGTGTCATGCCAGAATCCGCATCCGTGATACATATATTCCAATTCCAATAAAGAATGGAATAATAAGAATTCACCGTATGCGATAATGTATGCATGCATATGTTATTCCAACATAATAATAAAGAATAATAAAAGAATTTCACCAATCAGTCATGCGTAATCCAACGCATGTGATATTCCAACATAATAATAAAGAATGGAATAATGTAAGAATTTCACCATGTATACTGTAGTCCACATATACAAAGTTATTCCAATATAATAATAAGGAATTGAATAACAATAGCTCTCTTCATGAATAATGAAAGAAATAATACCCTTACCTTAAAAGAAACCGATAATCGAATAAATAGTGAGGTGTATCGACTTCTTCTTCTTTCTCTCTATAATTTCTATCTATAATAATTGCTCTAAAGCTTTAGTGAATTGGTGAGAAATGAAGGAAGAATGAGCTTCTATTTATAGGAAAATATAGTTTCGATAATTGCACGTTTTGGGGCTCAAAATATTACAGTACAATACCTTTAACTTTTCTTTCATTTTCAATTTAGTCCTGCAAGTATTATCAAACTTGCACCACCTCCCCTAATACTAAATAATGTGAATCAATAGTACAATCATGTGACTCAATAGTTATAATCATGTTAAAATACGAATTACAGTATAATACCTCCATCTATACCTTCATTTTTAACTTAATCATGAAAGTATTATCAATCTTGCACCACCTCCCCTAATAGTATATGAATGTGAATCAATAGTACATACATGTGAACAAATAGTTATAATCATGTGAATTAATAGCAATTAATTGCTCATTTATTCAATTAATTACCCGATTGATCAATATAACCTCTAGACATCTATTATTATCGAAATAAATGTCGATTTCCACTAACACTAACAATCCCAACACAATGGAAATATTTTTCTCAATTTTTTTTTTGAAATTTCGAAGTTTGACTTTTTCTAAAAAAGTCAACTGTTGACTTTTTTGACCAAAAAGTCAACCCCGACAAATTTTGTGTTTATAGTCTATTTCTACTAATTTCATCGCTTTGACTCAAATATCATGTTCAAGCCTCCAAATTCAACTCCGAACTCAAATTCGATTTTTAATAACATTCATCATTAATATTATAACTCACAATATTTAACAACCAAGTCGTCTCCTGTGAAAGAGGGGGCTTTCCGATAAGGATTTCTCCTTATCGGCAAGCAATTAGGTGACCAAACCTCTCCTCGATGTAACTTCTAGACATTGTCAATATTGCAAATAATAATATGAATAACTTTGTCGTCTTAATTATTAATTTAATAATATATAAAATATAATGCAGATGATACTGTGACAATAATTGAATCAATAATATGAGAGATATGATGCAGCAATAATTGAGTATATCTGAGTGACTTCTCACATAAGCATCAATAATCAATACCGTGTGCTACTATGTAACCACGCGTTTTACTGTACTTTTACTACCGATTATTTTATGACAACTTGTTTACTTTGAAAAATTTTCACATATCACCCTTAACTTTAAACTTTTATCAATTTAACTATTTACCAAAATAGAAAAATTGAATACTTTTATTTCATAAAATCCGGGATCTCATAATATCCCCTCCTTATGAAATTTCGCCCTCGAAATTTACGTACCTTGTAGTTCAAAAAGATGAGAATATCTTGCTTTCTTTTCGGATTGTACCTTCCTGGTTATTTCCTCTCAGATCATGATTTTCCCATTGCTCATCTCCGTATTTTATATCATTCTAGAATATATCTTCAAAACAAAGGTTAATTGACATATCACAATTTGTCAACTTATCAAGTAAAAATTTCAAATTTTAGGTAAGTCACACACTAAAGAAAGTATATAACTCGCCTCTCCTCCTAGTTCTAGACTTTTATCTCCACCAGCGACCATATCCCTAAGCTCTGCTACCATTTGTGACTCCCCCAAAATAGGTCCACACGACCCATTCTGAGTCGCCAGATATCACTCTATAAAAATCAAATACAAACTTCATTTATACAACTCGCTGAACTATCGCAAGAAAATACGATAAATAATATAAGTCGTGAATTTTAATACAATATTGTCTCGTAGATAGATCCAAACTCAAATTATTACAATGCCATATAAAATACAAAGAAGAAATATTTTAAGACCCCAAAGAAGAACGAGAAGATTACTATCATATTCATTCTAATGAGGTGCACTTTTGACGCTTTCAAAGCTCTGTTCTCATCACCCTATTGTTGTTCGCCAAAATCAATTATTAAGTGACGATAAAATACGACACACACATCTTAGGTCCTCAATACAATTATCTCGCAGCATGTCATGCCATTTTATAATGTATTGAGAAACTTCGACAATCCTTCGCACCATCACACTATTTCCTCATTATCCCCGCCAACCCAAATACACACTTTATTACCCGAAGGAAATTGTGAAGCAAAGGGTGAGCACAAATAGCCCAAAGAAAGAATATCATGACTAAAGATAATTAAATTATCAATAACATTCGTCAATAATAAATCAGAGATTTAGAATATATGGTAGATGATAAAACTTTTCAACCATAGTTGTAGCAGAACGAGCAATCCATTAGAAGAGTCAAATAGACCATCAAGTCTATTATCTTCTCCATGTTAAAAGTTCACTAATAATGTTTTATACCTATAACATCAATCAGAAATTCCTGTCCACAATCATATGAATAACTCATAATCATAATTGTGATTCTAAATTCCTCTTCGCACCCAGGATGAAGATAATTTTCATCACCTATCTTCACCTGAAACATCAAAAATCATGGTTATACCAAATCACAATTCATGCTCATAATCATACTAATAAATTCATCTGTGCACTACGACCAAAGATATTCATTAACAATTTATTCTTTGCACTACAGTGCCAAAAAACATACAACCAGTATTTTAGAAGAGTCAAGTAGAGCATGATATCTACTATCTTTTTACTTAATTAAAAGTGTATAATCAATATTTTATCACGAGACTCACTTAATAAATAATCCACATCATCGAATCATCCCCGCACTACTACTACCAAGGATATTCATGTAATCATCAATGGTCATGATTATACCGAATAATTCCTCGTTATAATCATACCAATAATCGTCCCATCAATGCACTACGGCCAAATGAGGACTTTTACCACATCATCTATAACATTACGGGTCATGATTATACCGAATGATCCCCGGTCATAATCATACCAATAAATAGCTTCATCTATGCATATAAGCCAAAGATACTCATCAATCAATAGTTCATCTTTGCACGTAAGCCAAAGATATACAACCGTAGAAACCAATAATCAATAGTCCATCTTTGCACGTAAGCCAAAGAGATA
This sequence comes from Panax ginseng, assembly GCA_020205605.1. Lineage (NCBI taxonomy): Eukaryota > Viridiplantae > Streptophyta > Magnoliopsida > Apiales > Araliaceae > Panax > Panax ginseng. Next base: position 49,917,795 of record CM035132.1, read on the forward strand.
TACAATCAGAAACTAATAATCAATAAATCCATTGCACGTAGCCAAAGATATACAATGCCAAAATAATGACTTTCATCATAATATAAAAGCATGAGGATGATGACAATGATATAAGCATTAATCAAACGAAAACAAGGATAAATATTAAAGACTTTAAATTTATCCAAATATTATCAATCACTTAATAAACTCATAATCTAATATTATTAATATTATAACAATATTTTAATCACTTCTTAAACTTATAAACAATTTATTTCAATTGTTTACACTTTTACCAAATAATACATTTAATCATTCAAAATGCCATACTCATAAGATTTCATCACCAATGATCAAATCCTCATCAAAAATCAGATATACCCTATATAGGATTCTCAAGCCATAAAATCCTATTTTTCAATTTTGTTACTTCACATAACATATTTAATTCATTTACTCATAACTAGTTCATTTTCATGAAAAATACCAAATCAAATTCCCAAAAATATTTCTTTTTTCTGGGATTTAATGTAATATAGTCCCATATTGAATATATATTTTTCTCAAAATTTTTAAAATTCATTTATTATTTTTCATATGGCCAAAACTCGCTTAATATTTAGACATTTATCATAAATTGTACTTTTGTCCAAAAATTCCAAAATTTATGTGGTATACTCCTCATATATACATGTACTCCCAATAAAAATTTCACCAATTTTGGAGTTAACCACAAGGAGTTATAAGGGTTTACTTTTAAAATAGTCTTTTCCCATAAAATCCATAACTCTTAATCTATACATCCAAAATCGCCATCTTTGGACACAATATAGAAAACTCATCAAATTATCATTTCAAATTTTTCCGAAATTTTTGAGGGTCGAAAATTTATGAAACCGCAAATGGATTTTCACCGCCATGCAGAATCCACGTAGATGCATCATTTCCACAATTTAATAAGGAATGAATACGAAGGATCATTCACCATGCATGTGGTAGTCCACATAGACATGTTATTCCAATGTAATAATAAAGAATGGAATAATAAAGAATGGAACCACGATAATCGTAATCCGCATGCATAAAGAATGGAACTGTGTCATGCAGAATTATTATTCCAAATGTAATAATAAAGAATGAAACCAAAATCATGCGAATCCGCATGCATACATGATATTCCAAATGTAATAATAAAGAATGGAATACCAATAGAATTCACTGTGGCATGCAATAGACCGCATGTATATGTTATTCCAATGTAATAATAAAGAATGGAACCAATGTCACGCCAGTAATCCGCATGCATGTGATATTCCAAATATAATAAAGAAAGAATGGAATAACAACATAATTTCACCATGTATACTAGTAGTCCACGTATACAAAGTTATTCCAACATAATAATAATAATGAATGGAATAACAATAGCTCTCTTCATGAATACGAAAGAAATAATACCCTTTACCTTAGAAGAAAAATATCCTTACCTATAAGAAATTGAATAATGAGTGAGGTAGCGTACTTTCTTCTTTTCTCTATAATTTCTCTCTATAATAATTGCTCTAAAGCTTTAGTGAATTGGTGAAAATGAAGGAAGAATGAGCTTCTATTTATAAGAAAATATAGTTTCGATAATCGCACGCTTTGGGGCTCAAATATTACAAAGATAATACCTTCAACTTTTCTTTCATTTTTAATTTAGTCCTGCAAGTATTATCAAACTTGCACCACCTCCCATAATAGTAAATAATGTGAATCAATAGTACAATCATGTGACTCAATAGTTATAATCATGTGAAAATACGAATTACAGTATAATACCTCCATCTATACCTCCATTTTTAACTTAGTCATGAAAGTATTATCAATCTTGCACCACCTCCCCTAATAGTACATGAATGTGAATCAATAGTACATACATGTGAACAAATAGTTATAATCATGTGAATTAATAGCAATTAATTGCTCATTTATTCGATTAATTACCCGATTGGTCAATATAACCTCTAGACATATATTATTATCGAAATAAATGTCGATTTCAACTAACACTAACAATCCCAACACAATGGAAATATTTTTCTCAAAAATTTTATTTTTGAAATCTCGAAGTTTGACTTTTTTCAAAAAAGTCAACTATTGACTTTTTTGACCAAAAAGTCAAACCCGACAAATTTTGTGTTTATAGTCTATTTCTACTAATTTCATCGCTCCGGACTCAAATATCACGTCCGCATCTCCAAATTCAACTCCGAACTCAAATTCAATTTTTAATAACATTCATCATTAATATTATAACTCACAATATTTAACAACCAGTCGTTCCTAGGAAAGAGGGGGCTTTCGATAAGGATTTCTCCTTATCAAGCGCAATTAAGTGACCAAACCTCTCCTCGATGTAACTTCTAGACATTGTCAATATTGCAAATAATAATATGAATAACTTTGTCGCTTCAATTATTAATTTAATAATATATAAAATATTATGCATATGATATCGTGACAATAATTGAATCAATAATATGAGAGATATGATGCAGCAATTATTGTAGCAATAATTTGAGTATATCTGAGTGACTTCTCATATAAGCATCAATAATCAATACCGTGTGCTACTATTCAACCACGCGTATTACTGTACTTTTACTACTGGTTATTTTATGACAACTTGCTTACTTTGAAAAATTTTCATATATCACCCTTAACTTTAAACTTTTATCAATTTAACTATTTACCAAAATAGAAAAATTGAATACTTTTATTTCATAAAATCCGGGATCTCACAGTAAGTATAAATCAAGGAATTCGGTTCGCACACCCCTGCTTTTAGTGAAATCCAACAAGAGGTTAGGGTTTCATTGCCACTAATGCCTTATTCCCTAATCCATTCCTACTGAAATCTCATCCTAACCCTCCATCATCACACAATTTGTCCTGTGGATTTGCATTGGAGAATAAGAGTGACAGAAAAAAGGGCATAGTTGGATTACTATTGAGTGCACTTCAGTGGGTTGATACAGAATTGATAGAGTTTGGGGATTCATTGAAGGGTTCAGGGGCATCCAAGATATAGTTCTCTCATCAGATAATACTCTCATCAAAATCATGGCACCCAAGAGAATTAGAACTCCATCTCCTTCGTCGAGCAGTGAGCATGAGAGCGAAGGTAATAACAGAAATGTGCAGGACACATCCCGATTTGTGAACCTCTCAGCCCAGAACTACTATATGGATGTTTTAGTGGGCAAATCTTTCATCCCAAAGAAGGGATTCAGTCCCGAAAAAGAAGATGGAAAATTGAAGGAACAAATTATGGGGCATGGATGGATTTCAATGGTAGCCAAACCGGTTGTTGCACCAATGGCTATAGTAAGGGAATTTTATGCCAACACTCACGAAACTCAAAATGGCATCTCTTTTGTGCGAGAAAAGTAGGTGCGGAATACCAAAGAAGTAATCAATGGGATATTCCATGTGGGGACATTGCCATCAGGTGCTGAGAATTGGGCAGAGTCACAGCGATTTGAGATAGATTTAGATAAGTTGGTGAAGGAATTATGCAAGTCAGGCACCAAATGGACTACCAAATCTGGCACTGATAGAAAAGTGCATTTCCCACAGACTTCGCTCAGCTGATACGCCAAGGCATGGTATAGCTTCATATGTGCGAACATACTCCCAACTAGCCATCATGCCGATGTCACGACTTAGGGAGCTATATTGCTATATGGTATTTTGAAGATAAAAGCAATTGACATCGGACACATCATAAATTAGTTAATGCTAAAATACATGAGAGGGAGTACTTTAAGGGGCATACCACATGTGACGCCCCCAAAATAGGTATACATCACCCATTCTGAGTCGTCAAAATACATGGTACAGAAACAACTACAACTTTATTAATACAACATATAAACTATGAGTTTAAATACAAATATTGTCTTCTAGACAATATCCACACCCAAATAAGTCCTCATTACAATTATTGATATATTATTATACAAAAATGGTGAGGACTACTAAGACAACTTCTAGAACCATCATTCCATCCCCCGACTAGAACTCGCTACATTCTCGCCTCCTGAGAAGAAAAATGGAACAAAAAGGAAAAGGGTGAGCTCAACTAGCCTAGTAAAGAATATTATGACTAAGATAATATAGAAAAAATTATCATTAGTCTTCAACAGGGAAAAATCTGATAGAATATAATAGACAACAAGTTTCAGATTAATATTCGCAGTGAAAATAATAATTCATAGAAGAGTTACGTAGAGAATGAATTCTACTATTATCTATGAATTTAACAGTCCATCATCAACATTTTATCCCTGTAACATCAATCAATATTCATCTTGAATCAAATATTTATCTTTGCACTACAAGCCAAAGATATTCATCAATCGGTCATGTTCATCTCAACACCTGTTCATCTTTGCACTACGGGCCAAAGATATTCATCAGAAAATCAACCATCTTTGCACTACAGGCCAAAGATATTCAATAATACCGTCATTTAGGACTGAGGATGATAAAAAATATTTTAAGAAAACGAATCCAGTGAAACAAAATAACAAGTATTAAGGATTCATACTTTAAATAGTCCAAGTTCAAAAATACTTCATAAATAACCATAGTAAAGTAAAATTCAAGAATGATCAAAACATGGATACAATCAAAGCTAGTATCCATAATCGATATTTTGGACAAAAACAAAAATTTAATTTTTCTATGAATAGTGTCGTATTCGTGAATAGAGCCATATACGTGAATAGTGCCGTATACGTGAATAGTAACCTCGACACTAAAAGATAAGAATTTCACAAGAAAAATCTTACCAATAATCCAGCATAATGATATTAGAAGAAATAATATCATTTTTAAAAAATAATAATATCCCTTACCTCGAAAAGACTACAGGTTTCAATTTCAAATATCGGATATAGGGCTGAAGGAAACTTGCACCGTATAACAACACTCAAAGTATCAAAATTCTCACAAGAATACGCTCGATAATATAAAGAGAGAAAGAGAGAGAAAATTCAGTTTCTGGTGTGATTTTCAATTCTAACCTAAGCACCCTATTTATAGGAAAATGCTTAGAACACCAAAGTAGAAAATTTATTAAAATAATTTTATTTACCAAATATTCAATCCCACCACCAAGGAATCCGAATTCAGCTCATTTACCACACATGTGGGCTTGCAAAAAATGTTTTTCATGAATAAAACAATTAAAACCTCCAAAAATCAATTATTCTGGAACTTCGGAACTTCAATAATTCACAATAAATAGCCCTTTTATCAGAAAAATTCAAACCACATGTCCTTTCCATAGGAATTTCCATCCTCTACAACTTTGTAAGTTTAAGTTTTTCAAAATTCCAAATAAAAGTTGACCGAAATCCACAAACGGTCGATTTTACAGGCTATAATCAAATTTCAGTCAAGAAATGGGGTCCACAAACATGAAAAACATGTTTTTAATATTTATTGCAACAAAAATACTCTTCCTCCTCATTTATTCATATATCCCACATTCATTGTAAAAATATCACCATTATTATATTATTAAAATATAATAATATATTTAAATAAATTATTTTATCAGAAAAGATAAAATATCAATTTTTCAACAATTGTCACATTAAAATTTTTCTCCATCTATATCCACATAAAATGAATATTTTCTTTATCATAATAATCAATAATTAATTATTCATAAATAATATTACAAAATCATAAGATCGACAACCGTGCCGCTCCTGTGAAAGAGGGGGGCTTTCCAATAAGGATTTCTCCTTACTGGCGTGCAATTAGATGACCAAACCTCTCCTTAGACAAAACTTTCTATACATTGCCAATAATGTTATCTAATAATATTAAATAATATGAATTATTGATCTGATAATGAAAATATTGTGCAGTGACAATTATTAAAATAACAATAATATAAAATATCAACGTAGGAATTATTGAATCAATAAAATATAATATTGAACAGTTACTACTGTAACAATTATTGACTAGTGCCTTCTTACGTAAGAATCAATAATTGGTGCAATACCGCAGTACCATCGTGTTTTAACCATCTAATATTCTAACAAGATTAATCTGTAACAACTACTGCCAAGTATTTATAAACAACTTATTCTTGTCGCTTTCTTTATCCAATCGCTTTCGCTATGGGCCCACACGAGGTCGCTACGTCGCATTTAATATTCTCCCACAAAGAAGAATATTCCACGATCAAAACGAATATTCTCCCAACAACAATGAATATTTTATAACCACTTTCTTATTTAAGATATTTAAGATTTGTACCCATAACTAACCACATTAATCAAATCAACCCTTACTATTTCAAAATAATAAATAGAAGAAATTAAATTTCATTTATAATAAGTTGGGGTCTTACAACCTCCCCTCCTTTTGAAATTTCGTCCTCGAAATTGACGTACGTACCTGGTGTTTCGAAAAGGTGAGGATACCTCGCTTTCATTTCCGTTTCCAACTCCCAAGTCATTTCCTCAATAGCATGGTTCCTCCACAAAACTTTAACTTGTGGTATAACCTTTACACGCAACAATACATGATCCCCAATACTAAATTCCACATCCTTTCGTTGAAGATCCGCATAACTCTTTTGTCGATCCTGTGCCGTTTGTATACGTTGTCGAATCATTTGAATCTTTTTCGTAGTCATACGTACCAACTCGGGTCCCAACAATTTTGCTTCACCCACCTCGTCCCAACATACTGGAGAGTGACACTTTCGGCCCATACAATGCTTCAAATGGGGCCACACCTATACTTGCTCGATAATCGTTGTTGTAGGAGAATTCCACCAATGGAAAATACTTATCCCAACTCCTTTGAAGTCTAGGACACGAGTCTTAATAGATCTTCAAGAGTTTGAATAGTCCTCTCTCGATTGTCCATCCGTTTGAGGATGGTATGCCAATCAATCAGAAACTGCGCTCCATAGCTTTTAGCAAGCTAACCCAAAATCTTGAAGTGAATCTTGGGTCACGATCCAAAACTATGGATACTGGCATGCCATGCAATCTCACAATCTCATTCACGTACATATGAGCAAGACGTTGAAGGGAATAAGTCTCTCGTATCGACAAGAAATGAGTAGACTTAGTTAATCTATCAACAATAACCCAAATAGCATCGATGCCTTGAGAAACCGTAGGAAGACCCGTAATAAAATCCATGGTAATGTGTTCCCACTTCCATTTCGGAATCTCAAGTGGTTGTAATGGACCCTTTAGCACTTGATGCTTCGCCTTTACACGTTGACAAGTTAAACACCTCAAGATAAACTTTGCAATCTCTCTCTTCATATTATTCCACCAAAATGTATGTCGAAGATCACGATACATTTTGGTACTTCCAAGATGGATTGCAAATGGTGTATTGTGTGCCTCCATCATGATCTTATTCTTCAAATCAGAATCGTTAGGAACACAAAGTCTAGAGTGGACTCGAAGTATTCCTTCTTCATCAATTCTCGTTTCTAGAATAGCACCTTCTTGCACTTTCTTCTTCATACGCATCAGCTCCGGGTCGGTGGCTTAAGCAAATTTAACTTTTTCTATTAAAGTTAGTTCTATGCGTATACTTGACATCATCGCATGGGTCCCCAGAGTCTTGAATTCTATCCTCATCTTTTTTAAATCACACAAAATGGGTCTTTGTGTTAACAACATCGCACTCGTTCCCGCATATGATCTTCTACTCAACGCGTCAGCTACCACGTTCGCTTTTCTAGGATGGTATTGAATAGTGTGGTCGTAATCTTTCAACAACTTGAGCCAACGTCGTTGCCGCATGTTGAGTTCCTTTTGAGTGAAGAAATATTTGAGGCTTTTATGGTCTGAATATATCTCCACTTTCTCTCTATATAGATAGTGCCTCCAGATCTTTAGCGCAAAAACGACTGCTGCCAACTCTAGATCATGAGTAGGATAATTCCTCTCATATTCTTTAAGTTATCGCGACGCATAGGCTATGACTTTCCCATGTTGCATGAGAACACATCCTAAACCTTTGCCTAAAGCATCGCTGTAGATAACAAATCCATTCGAACCAGATGATATTGTCAGAACAAGTGCCGAAATGAGTCTCCTCTTGAGCTCTTGGAAACTCTTATCGCATTTCTCGCTCCATACGAATTTTGTATCTTTCTGAGTCAGCTGAGTTAACGGAGTAGTAATTCGAGAAAACCCTTCCACGAATCTCCGATAATAACCAGCTAGGCCCAGAAAGTTACGTACTTCGGTCACCGACTTCAGTTGCTCCCAACTTTGTATTGCTTCAATCTTCGCCGGGTTGACAGATACTCCGTGTTTTGACACCACGTGCCCAAGGAATGCTACTTCCTCAAGCTAGAACTCGCATTTCTTCAACTTGACATATAGCTTGTTTTCACGGGTTTTGGAGTACCAAATTTTAAATGGTGCTCATGATCTTCACGACTTTTGGAATATATGAGGATGTTATCAATAAAGACAACAACGAACTGATCCAAATAATCCTTGAATACTCGGTTCATCATATCCATGAAAGCCGCATGAGCATTAGTCAATCCAAAAGAAATGACTAAGAATCCATAATGCCCGTACCGAGTTCTGAAGGCAGTCTTTGGAATATCCTCAGTTCTAATCTTCAACTGATGATATCGAGAACGAAGATCGATCTTTGAAAAGAATTGTGCTCCTTGCAATCGGTCAAACAGTCATCAATACGAGGTAAATGGATACCTATTCTTGATGGTGATATGGTTCAATTCCTTAGTCAATACAAAGTCGCATACTCCCGCCTTTCTTCTTTACAAATAAAACATGAGCACCCCAAGGAGATGTATTAGATCTTAATGAAATCGATGTCCAACAACTCCTCAGTTGGACCTTTAACTCTCGAAGTTCAATAGAGCCATTCGATATGGGGTTTTAGAAATGGGCTTTGTACCGTGTTCAAGATCAATAAAGAATTCAACTTCACGCTCGGGGTAAATCGGGAAGTTCTTCAGAAATATGTCGGAAAGTCACTAACAACATGAATATTATTCAAATCCATAACATGGGCTAAGAAAGCTTGACATCCGTTTTTCAATAAACGAATAGCTTTATGATTTGATATGACTGTGATTGATTTTAATGGTTTAGTTGCTTGAATTCGTACAACAGGTTAGTTAGGAATATGAAAACTAACAACCTTACGAAAACAATCAATTTTGGCATAATGAGTGGTTAACCAATCAATCCCTATAATCACACCAAAAGCAAGTATCTTTAAAGAGATAAGGTCAACAGGTAATGTGATGGTACCAACATGGATCAAACAAGATTTATAAACAGTGGATGTAATGAAAGTTTCTCCTAATGGAGTCTCCACAGATAAATCAAAGTCTAATTTCTCCGGAGTTAAGTTTAAACGTTGAGCACAAGTAGGAGAGATAAATGAATGGGTAGCACTTGTATCTAGTAAGGTATAAACTTTGCAAGAATTTATGATTAGCTTACTCGTGATCACCTCGTTTGGGTTCCTCGCATTTTGACCAGTCACAATAAACGCTCTTCCAGGAACCGTTGAATTTGACATTTCTGGGACAGCCTTTTGAGTCACCATCCCCGCTGGACTTGGTTTCGCTACCGTATAATCTCGAGCGATATATCCTTCCTTTCCATAATTATAACATACCTTGAACTGTTGTGGGCAGTTTGGACTGATATGTCCCTCTTTCCTGCATTTATAGCATATGACCGGTGGTCATTCTCCTCCCTTAGAACCAGTTGATGCTGGTGCTGACGTCTTCATATGGTCGTTGTTGAATCTCCTCTTTTTAAAATCTCCCCCCGACTCACTTCTTCTATTTTCATGGCCATGATTACCACCAGAGTGGTTACCATTTTTGTCTGTCTTTTTCTTTCTTTGCTGTTTATCGTTGTTCTGATGATTGCTATCTTCGGTATGATCCTGGTTGTGGTCCCTCGGTTGAACGTACTCGTTATCTCGCTCTAATAATTGAGCCTTGTTGACAACATCTGAATAGAGAGAAAATTTATGAGAAATGAGATATTGACGTATGCCGGGTTTCAAACCTCTCAGAAACATCCGCTTCATACGTTCCTCATTCTCCACCAAATGAGGTGAAAACTTGGACAACTCTGCAAACTTTGCCTCGTACTGGGACACTGTCATGTTATTTTGTTCCAGTCTAATAAACTCCACTTCCTTCATATGACGAATACTTTCAGGGAAGTACTTGTCATTGAATAGTTTCTAAAACGTCTCCCATGACATGCCGAAAAGTCTTGTTGGATGGGTACGCTTCAAAGATTCCCACCAGTAATATGCCTCGTTACGGAACATAAAGGTAGTGAATAGAACCTTCTGTTCTTCCGTGCATCCCAAGACATCGAATATCTTGGTAATTTGTTTGACCCACGTCTCTGCCTTAATCGGATCCGCTTTCCCGTAATTCGTGGTCCCAACTCTTTGAATCTTGCTTTGGTCAGGATAAACCGTATGCGTTGTTATCATTTCCACTGTATTTTGAACACGAAGTCTCCTCGTCGATTTTGCATGAACCGCAAAAACTTCTAAACATCCCGTCGCTGCTCATCATCTGCGCTCCGGTGGGGTGTTGTTCACAGAGGAACATTGCCAGCCTGTTGCACGTTCTCTTCATTGGTGAGCAAAGGTGTCTCCACAGTCTCATTTACTCCATTGTTAACATGCTCAGTCAACATTCTCAAATACTGCCATAAAACAAGGGTTAATTAAAGAAATCCACATATCACATAATATCCCTATATACTGACCAACGAACAAATAAGCTTAGGTAGGACACACTAGCGAATGATTTACTCGTCTCTCCCCTCCTAGTTCTATTCCCCGATCTCCGCCAGAGATCATATCGCTAAGCTCTGATATCAACTGTGACACCCCCAAAATAGGTATACATCACCCATTCTGAGTCGTTAAAATACATGGTACAGAAATAACTACAACTTTATTAATACAACATATAAACTATGAGTTTAAATACAAATATTGTCATCTAGATAATATCCACACCCAAATAAGTCCTCATTACAATTATTGATATATTATTATACAAAAATGGTGAGGACTACTAAGACAACTTCTAGAACCATCATTCTATCCCTCGACTAGAACTCGCTACATTCTCGCCTCCTGAGAAGAAAAATGGAACAAAAAGGAAAAGGGTGAGCTCAACTAGCCCAGTAAAGAATATTATGACTAAGATAATATAGAACAAATTATCATTAGTCTTCAACAGGGAAAAATCTTATAGAATATAGTAGACAACAAGTTTCAGATCAATATTCGCAGCGAAAATAATAATTCATAGAAGAGTTACATAGAGAATGAATTCTACTATTATCTATGAATTTAATAGTCCATCATCAACATTTTATCCCTGTAACATCAATCAATATTCATCTTGAATCAAATATTTATCTTTGCACTACAGGCCAAAGATATTCATCAGTCGGTCATGTTCATCTCAACACATGTTCATCTTTGCACTACGAGCCAAAGATATTCATCAGAAAATCAACCATCTTTGCACTACAGGCCAAAGATATTCAATAATACCGTCATTTAGGACTGAGGATGATAAAAAATATTTTAAGAAAACGAATCCAGTGAAACAAAATAACAAGTATTAAGGATTCATACTTTAAATAGTCCAAGTTCAAAAATACTTCATAAATAACCATAGTGAAGTAAAATTCAAGAATGATCAAAACATGGATACAATCAAAGCTAGTATCCATAATCGATATTTTGGACAAAAACGAAAATTTAATTTTTCTGTGAATAAGATCAGTGATTCGTGATTCGTGTGAATAGTGTAGTGACGATACGTGAATAAGAACCCCGACACTAAAAGACAAGAATTTCACAAGAAAAATCTTACCAATAATCCCAAGATAATGATATTAGAAGAAATAATATCATTTAAAAAAAATATCCCTTACCTCGAAAAGATTTGAGATTTAATCGAAATATCTTTGGTTATAGGTCAAGGAAACTTGCACCGTATAACAACACTCAAAGTATCAAAATACTCACAAGAATACGCTCGATAATATAGAGAGAGAAAGAGAGAGAAAACTTCAGTTTCTGGTGTGATTTTCAATTCTAACCTAAGCACCCTATTTATAGGAAAATGCTTAGAACACCAAAGTAAAAAATTTATTAAAATAATTTTATTTACCAAATATTCAAGCCCACCACCAAGGAATCCGAATTCAGCTCATTTACCACACATGTGGGCTTGCAAAAAACGTTTTTCATGAATAAAACAATTAAAACCTCCAAAAATCAATTATTCTGGAACTTCGGAACTTCAATAATTCACAATAAATAGCCCTTTTATCAGAAAAATTCAAACCACGTGTCCTTTTCATAGAAAATTCCATTCTCTACAACTTTGTAAGTTTAAGTTTTTCCAAATTCCAAATAGAAGTTGACCGAAATTCACAAACGGGCGATTTTACAGGCTATAATCAAATTTTAGTCAAGAAATGGGGTCCACAAACATGAAAAACATGTTTTTAATATTTATTGCAACAAAATACTCTTCCTCCTCATTTATTCATATATCCCACATTCATTGTAAAAATATCACCATTTTTATATTATTAAAGTATAATAATATATTTAAATGAATTATTTTATCAAAAAAGATAAAATATCAATTTTTCAACAATTGTCACATTAAAATTTTTCTCCATCTATATCCACATAAAATGAATATTTTCTTTATCATAATAATCAATAATTAATTATTCATAAATAATATTATAGAATCACAAAGATCGACAACCAAAGTAGCTCCTCAGAGAAGAGGGGCTTTCCAATAAGGAATTCTCCTTACTGGCACGCAATTAGATGACCAAACCTCTCCTTAGACAGAACTTTATAGACATTGCCAATAATGTTATCTAATAATATTAAATCATATGAATTATTGATCTGATAATGAAAATACTATGCACTGACAATTATTAAAACAACAATAATATAAAATATCAACGTAGCAATTATTGAATCAATAAAATATAATATTGAACAGTAACTACTGTAACAATTATAGAGTAGTGTCTTCTTACGTAAAAATCAATAATTAGTGCAATATTGTGTGCTACTGTGTTTTAACCACCGGGTATTCTAAAAGTATTAACGGTAACAACTACGTCGTTATTTATAAACAAGTTATTCTTGTCGTTTTCTTTATCCAATCGCTTTCCGTTATGGGGCCCACACGAGGTTGCGCCGTCGTACGAATATTCCCCGACAGTAAGAATATTCCACAACCAAATGAATATTCCCCGACAACAATGAATATTTTATAACCACTTGCTTATTTAAGATATTTGCGCATTTGTACCCATAACTAACCATATTAATCAAATCAACCCTTACTATTTCAAAATAATAAATAGAAGAAATTAAATTTCATTTATAATAAGTTGGGGTCTTACACCACACTCTTCTCTTATTACTCGACTGTGCTTGGCTGTGGGGGTTGAGTGGGATACTGAGGCTCTGCAGATGCCGATGAGAGATATAGACAACACCACTATTCAGAAGTATACCATTTGGAATGGTGCAGAGTCTCACCCCCAGGGCTTGGGGTTCATTATACCTGAGGATGAGTCCGAGAGTGAAGAAGATAGAGAAGACAAAGAAGAAAAAGAGGACACTGATGCTCCTTATTTAGCTAGGCCACCTCCAGGTAGTCAGGACTGTGACATTCGCCGCCTCCAAAGAAGGATGGATGTGATGCACATGAATTTCCAAGCTTTCACTACCGAGTTCTCTGGAGCCTTATCCAATGCCTTCAGCCAGCTGGAAGCACAAGTTCAATTTCTGACGTATGGGACAGCTACTCCTTATCCACCTCCAGACACTCCACTTGAGCAAGAGGAGGATAGTGATGATGAGGACAGCAAGGGGAGTTTCTTTATACCTTTTATTTCCAATGAGGACATTGTAGTTTTTAAGTTTGGGGGTATTAGGTTTATTTGTTGCATTTAGTATAATTCATGTCATGTTGCATTTTGTCTTGTTTTAGTTGATTGCGTCAGAAAGTGTTGCATTCTGTTTAGTAATTATGTTTAAAAAATGTTACATTTTGTAACTGCATGAATCCAGTGTCAGTTGATTTGTTATTTAGTTAGCCTATGATGAAATTAAAACTACTTGATTTTTGAACTGATTTGAGACTTAAGCTGGGTTGTGATGTTATATCATAATATAAATCCTTATTTGTCTGTTACTGATATAACCGGTTAGCACTCTTGAGTAACCATTATGAGGCGTTTAGTTTAAATTATCTCATACTTGTCTTCTGGTGGGAGTGTTGTGTTTTATTGAAAGAGTATCAGTACTTAAGTAGGTAATAGCTTGGACTGTAAAGAACTTAAGTTTGGAGGAAAAGAGGGGTAAATATACATGCTATAAAAAAGAAAAGAAAAAAAGACGAGATGGAGCGTAAAACAAACTCATTTAAATGAAAAAAGAAAAAAATAAAAAAAAATAAAAAATAAAAAATAATAAACCCCGCGGGAAAGTGTGAGAATCGCCCTCATGAGGAAATAGAGGCATAAATTTCCCTGTTGACTCTGAACTTAAGTAATGATTGGTCTTGGTTAGAACTTACTTGATGTACTGAATTTCTTGAGTTAAAACGGGTTCTTTCCCCCTAAGAAGCGTAGTATGTGAAAAATTTGTTCAATAGTATGTTTATTGGTTGCTTCACATTCACACACTATATCTATGCTGACAGATTTGGATTTGTAGAGTGTTGTGCACTATGATCTTGTCTTGGGTTGTTTTTTTTCGGTTTGATTATCTTGTAGTTTTTCTGAGGCATTGCAATTGAATTTCATTTCTGGGTGACTATTAGATTCAAGTTCATGATAGTGTAGGATGCATACATGGTAGTTTTTGCATTACATTTTGGCTTGGTGTTGTTTTGGTTGCTTGAGGGCAAGCAACGGTTTAAGTTTGGGGGTATTTGATAAGTGGTTTTATAACCACTTATGAAGATATTAACTGACTTGAATTTGTGCTTAAACTCATGTTATTGTATAGATTTTTATGCTTTTGTGCTTTGTTTTGCAGTGTTAGTATTAGGAACTCCCTCGGTGTTATTTGAGCTAAGTTGTGCTCGTAGCTATGATGTATTGGTGATGGAAAGGAAAATGGAGCTGAGCATGTTACCAGATGTCGGAATGAAGTTTTGGAGTTAGGTACCTTGAGCCTATAATGTGCAGCAGAAGATTGCAATGAGAACAAGCCGTGCCCAAATTGATACACTACACAACTACGCCTTAGCTTGGCTTTATGACACGGCCAAGCAATTTGCACTGCATATATTTCCCAGATTCAACACAAAGACACCAAGCACACCCTATGCAAGGCTTATCATGGCACAGCTGCGTCAGTCTTAATTCAGTAGTTGACTTTCAATTGAGTTATCGAATAGGCTTATTTCTGGGAGAGGAATGTTAAGACTGAAACTCTTATATATTAGACTTATTATCAGTATATAAACATATTTCACCCTTTGGGGGATCACGTAGATATTGTCACTTTCTCTCTTTAATTTCAATAATAAAATGAAGTAGTTTAGTGTAGTTACTTTCTAGATTTGATCAGATTCAAGACTTGAAGCAATTGGAAAGCATTAAAGATTCAATCTTGGATCAGGAGAACAGATTTGCACTTCAATTCTCTACCCTTATTCTCTCTTTGATTCCTAATTATATCTTATGATGTTTATTCAATATGTGGATGATAGCGTTGATTCAGTTATGATTTAAATTCTATTCTGAGATTGCAATGGATTCTTTGGATTAGTTTATTCTAATATGTTTCATTGTTAGCCTTATTGATTGCTATGGGATTGTCTATTAAGATTCATGCTTAATTGCTTAGTTGATTGGCCATCAATTACTGTGATAATCCATATGGACTTGAGAGATGAAGTATGGGTTTGGATATGATCTTAATAGCTTATGATTGTATATTCTACATTGTGTTGGGATGTATGATTTGTGCTTAGGATAGACATATACCGAAGCACCATTCGTAGTCAACTGAGAACTTGGGCTTAAACCCTAATTATTTATAAATCACATAGATATATAGTGGTTTAGGTAATGTGGGTGTTCATATGTATTCTATCAACTGTGGATTATATGTGATATGGGTATGGTACATTGAGAGATGGCTATACTTTACTTTTGTATTCTTGACTAACAATCCAGTACAATTAATTTGGCTTAACAGGGAGTGTGTTGATTTAAATGAGTCAATAGATGAAATTGTGATCTCAGGTCTTCATTATCTAGTCTTACTCTAGGAATAGTTAGGTTTATTTAATTCCACAGTTAAAATTTATAAATAGTAAATCAATTGTTTAAATAAGACTGAAAAGGTTACGGGTTGGTGCTTGGTAAATTTTATTAGTTAATTCTCCGTGGGAACGATACTTTACTTACTCTTTATTACTTATTGACCGTGTATACTTGCACACATAAATTGATCGGTAAAACGACCAACAGAGCACTTACGGGGGGTCAGATTAACTTGTTCAAGTGTTGTTGGTTTGATTCAAAAAAAGGGATACATGTTGACAGACATGGAATCGTCGATATTAACCTCCATAGGTCCGCGTACGCCAATGAACCGTTTATGTTGCCAGCTTAAACAGTACAAGTATACTACACTTTTAGTCCTGTTAAGAAAAGGGATAGACCGTCTGTAGATTGGCAAGTTGTAATTCATACTCCTGGGCACAGTCATGCAGAAGTAGTAGTTGGGGAGATCTACCAAGAAGAGACGCTTCACAGACCTACTATAATAAATGTGTAGGAAGACAATGAAGTAATCTAGTTAGACGCTGAAGATGAACTCAATGAATTAGTTCCTGAGTCAATACTTGTGTCAGATGACATTGATACTGAGGAGGAAGAGTTATTGACTGACACTGAATGTGAAGAAGATGATGGTTATGAATCTGGAATACATATATAAACTGATTCTAATTCAGATATCCATTAAAAAACTAAAATGTATGTTTATTATTATATGTTCTTTATATCATTGTCATGTTTATGTACTTAATGATTTCATGTAATTTCCTTTCATTATTGTCATTTTATATTCATATATGCATGTAATCAAATATCACTCATAATAACATCCTGAACTAGTGCAAAAAAAAAAAGCGCGGCTTGGGTAAGGGTCCTAATCATGTGCCAAAGGCCCCTGCTAATCTGGATGACCGTATTCTCATACAGATCCATCCTCCTCCGAACTTCACGTACGTCTAACATCATTTATATATAAGCATTTTATATTTCCATTGTTGTAGATATATACTAATATAAATTTGTTTAAATATTATAATAAATCTACTTATCTTTAATGTAAATTGTTGTATATTTAGTGATTTTTCAGATAACAAAATATTCAAGTGCATTTCACAGCTATGCTTACAGATCTGGCATACGCCAATGATTACCTGGGCGAGCACACCTATCGCCCACAAAGATGCAGTTTGGGCTAAATTTTAGGTATATTTTTTCATTTTAACAGATAGTATAATTATTAAACTAATATTTTTTAGTAGTGTTGGATTATATGTTAATAGCATCGTTTTAATATTATTATTGTTGTTTTATTTACAGAAAAGGTATAAATGGGATGACACGCTGGCTCAAGTCATACAAACACTGTTCTGGCAGAAGTGCATCATTCGTACCAAATATAACTTGAACAAAGAATTAAAAAAAAGCCCTACATAATGCATCAATCGACCATCCAGGGCGGGGAGAGGAGTACATGCACAAGCATAGTCCCTGGTGGTGCGCACAACCAATATGGGCTGAGATATGTGGTCAGTGGAGAGCTGAGAGATGGGTCAAAAGATGTAAGACTACCGCCACTAACAGAGTCTCGAGTGTACCTAATGGAGAAAAGGCAAAAGGCACCTACAAGGGCGACAGTCTATCACAGTTGCAGCATATCACTGCCAGGGTATATATGAATAATAAACTAATGAATTAGTTTTATTTTTTATATATGTTTACAGTTATGGTTTGTAGAATATCACATGTTTACATAGTAATACGAGATTATGTTTTGTACAGGAGTCTCAGTCTCATGGTCAGCCTATCCATTGGTTGGATGTGTACGTCGCTACCCGTGATGGTCTGCCTGAGGCTATCTAGATAGTGGTAATAAGTTTTGGCAACTTTGATGTTGTTTCTAAAGTTTTACGTCATTCTTTAGAATTTTATATTTAGTTTTAACTATTTAATTTTTAACCTGCTAACATAATACTTATAAAAGCTTACAAAACGAGTGTTATCCTGAAGGCATCCCACGTCCATCAATTCATTAAGAATTGTGGGAGAGGGCGTCAGTTGCGAAGAAGAACTACATCAAAGGCCAAGGACAACGACGACGCCCAACCATAAGTGGCACAGGAAGCTCTGCTACCCAGTCTTCACAGTCATCAGGTCATCCAGCCTATCGTACTCCTTCTAACTGTGTGAGAGCTATAATCGTGATCTTCTACATATACTGGGCGGACATCTGGCAGCTCCGAGTCCAGATGAGTTAGCTGATATAGTGGCAGGAGCAACACAACATGAGGATGGCAACGCGGTAATGTTATTACTTATTACAGTCAAATTAAGTTATCACTTATACATATATACATATACTATTGTGTCTAATTACTTATGTTTAAATAATTCTTATTGTTTAGGTTTCCCTCACTTTGCTTTGCATAAGTAATACATGTATCAACATATACTATATTATATGTAACTTATTTTACTCTTTTGTTAATTACAAGGTCGTACTAATTTGGACCGTGATGCATGACGACGATCTAAGCTTGTTTTCAAGATGTTTAAGCCTTGTACTTTTATATTCTTTCTTTGGACGACTGTATGCTACTTAAAGAAACCATTTGTATATATTTCTGTCAGGAATATGCATGTGAATATTATTCTTTATTTATATAATTTGATGATGAAAATGATAAAGTCAATAAATGAATATGCAAATATGTCTGCTTTGATAAAAGTTGTAAAGTCCTTAATAGATGATAGACAATATGGACAAGGACTTAGATTGAAAAGATCAAATGTGTTAGGTTGATCTGATATGAATGAATAGCTTTGTGAAGTCCTTCAAAAGATCATAATGTACAAGGACTGTGAATAGAAAGATCAAACTTGTTAGGTTGATCTTATAAAGTGTTAATAGATAGGCTTGTTTGATCGAAAAACACTTCGCCAGCCATCATAGTCTGCCAAAAGAGTTAAGGCATAATCATAGTCTATCAAGGAAAAATCATAGAGTACACTTGGAATCGTAGAAGCTGTCTGTTGAGCGCCTGCCGAGCTAAAACAAGAATCGTAGGCCTTACTCAAAATCGTGGAGTCTACAAGTCATTACAAATCAGAATCGTAGTCTGACGAGCCAGACAAGAGATTGTAGAAGCCAAGGTAGAATCTTAGTCTATCAAAGAAAGTCAATCTCGAAATTGTAGATACAATTTTTTGAGTGTCTGCCGAGCCAAGTCAACAATCGCAGGTTTCACTCGAAATTGTGGAGTCTACAAATCGTCACCAATGAAAATCGTAGTTATTCAAGTGCTCACAATGCTAAGGAAGAATCGTAGAGCACTCTACGATTCTCAACAGATGAGAAATCCTAAAGTGTATACTTAGATCTCATCCTCTAATAAGAGTAATCAAGTTTCAGAATACAGTCTACTTGAAGAGTATCAAAAATCATTCTCTGAATGGCCTACAATCAAATAGAAGATCAAAGCACCAACTCTATCAGCAAGGCTAATTGAGAAGTGAAGAGCCATTCAGGAGTCGACTACAAGCGCCCATTAGAAGACAACGATCATAGTGTTTGCCATCTGGCAGCCGAGTCTGATAAAACACTTTCAGAGATAATGGCAAACTTACAGAGGACAGACGAAAAGGATTGTCTATGCTCAATCTCACCATGAAGAATGAACAAAAGATCGCAGGACAGAAAATTGAGAAGCTGAGCATGACTAATCAAAAGAGTTATGTAAACTAAAGGGTCAAGACAGTCAACAAGTTTGCTAGTTCCTGAAGAAAGGAAAGACAAGCATGGTCGAAGAACAGACTGCAAGTGCAAGATGGTACTGCCAAGTCAAAGAGAACTCTCGGAATCATAGAAATGTCAAGAGAATCGTGGACTTGGAAAATCACTCCACGATATAAACGTCAGCATCAGAATCATAGAGTTTATTCATCTGGTGATTGAGTCTTAGCAATGTGTAACAATGAATACTGACGTACGGACGTTGATGTTTAAGAATCCCAATGCTCTCACCAACATCCTTAGTTTGGATCGAAGAAATAAAAGGAAAGAGAAAAGGTGAATACCAACTAGTCTACTGAAAGTGACGTTTCAGAAGTATCAGATCCGAAAGCAGTCTGCTATGTCAGGCTAGGTAAAAAGGAGTTGTTACATCAACTCAGTATCTTTGCATCAAAGAACTTAAATTTTTTAAATCTTTTCAAATAACTCTCAACGACTATAATCCAACAAGAAGTTGATTGATGAACAATTATAGAGTTGAAGCTTCAAAGAAATAAGAAGTCGACTCTAGATGAAGTAAGTCATATATAGAGCTTAACAGAGAAAAAGTCTTAGTGAGAGTAAGACTATTACAAAATGAGTGAAGCACATGTAATTAGGGTCTTTCACTGATAAAAGCTTCACTCAATACAAAGGAGTATGCCAATAGAGTGGCATTCATGCTAAGAGCCAGAAGGCCAAGATGATAAGAACTAGAGTTACATTCATGCTAAGAGCCGGAAGGCCTAAAAGACAAGAACTAGAGTGGAAGATCAGAAAGCATACCTCAAGAGCTAATCTACATTTCACCATGAACAAGACAACCAGTGTTCAAAAGCTGCTAAGCATTAGAAGAAGTTGAACTGATAAGCAAGAATTAGAAGTACCGCAGTGGTGATTGTGTGCTATGTTGAATATCAGATGAAGTCAAACATCAACAACAAAGATTAACAACACCAAGGAGATGAATCAGACTGCTAAGTACACAAGGATGTCAAGTTTAATGTGAATCTTAGCAGTCCATCAGTTGTGATCAAGTATCAATGTTGAATGTCATACGATCACAAGAAGCTGCTAAGTACTAAAAGATGAACAAACTAAATGTCATCTTAACATCTCAACAACAACAATGACAAACAAACATACAAGCATCCAGGGCCTGTCGGGTCATTATCTTAGTGACTAAACCAAAGTCAAGTCTGCTGGGCTTACTAAGTATCAGAGAGTACAAGAGATTCTAAGTCTGCTGAGCTTAGTCTACTGTTTCCAAGGCTGTTGGTCTTAAAGAGTTCTTAGTGAACTAGTGTTCCAAGTCTGCTAGGATTGAAGATTTCTTAGTGAAATAGAGTTCCAAGGCTACTAGTCTTAAAGGAATCTTAGTGATTTGAAGTTGATCAAATCCTTAGTGGAATCCCTGCTTGGTTAAGCAGAAGAGTGGAGTAGGAGCATTTAGTCCTGAACCACTTAAAACCCCTGGTGTCATTTACTTTATGTCATTTACATTTCGTACTATAAATGCTATATCTGCTTAAAACTAATCTAACATTAGGACTATGTTTAATGTTATATCCTTGAAGGGGATCTTAACCTATTTTGTTGTGCATGAATTGATTCTTCTATTCATTATTTGTTAATCACTTAACAAGATTAAAGAAAAAAAAGGAAAAGTTCAAAGGATCTATTCAACCCCCCCCCCCCCCCTTCAAGATCTATTGTGTGCCCCCGGGAACTAAAAATTTGTATCAGAGTAGGTTCTCACACTGTATCCAAAAGCTAACGCTTTGAGTTTGATCCGTTGCACAAATAAGTTCTAAGCTTAGTATTAGTTGTAAGTCATTTCTGAATGAAGATGAGCTCATAAGTTGAAAATTTTATGTGCAGGTAAATATACATATCCATCTAATTTAATCCAGATTAGTCCGTGTTCTTAAACGAAATTGCTATCAGGTCAATCTAGCAATGCTTATAGTCGATCAGTAGTCTATAGCCTATTGATGGGAAGTCAAGATGTAGCAAGAACTAAAAATCTTATGTTCACACTCCTGAAAGATGAAATGCCTAAACATGCTATGAGCTGCTTCTTTAGAGGAAAAAGAAAAATTCTTCAAATATGTGTTTAGCAAAAGCCATAAATTTGAACCTTGAGGTTCAAGGGCTTCGAAGAATTTAAGTTGTCAAGGCTTTCCACTGATCATAATTCAAAGACTTTGCTTGATTGATATAAAGCTATGGGGCAACAAATGTTGTCAGTATAAATATGTGCACAACAATGCCTCATATGATTGTGCAAATAAACAGAACAACTAACTGTTAAGAGATTGACATTAGCAAGGTATGTATCATCATCACTGTATACATACATCATATTACATCACCTTATTTGCTACAACAATGCTCTATTAAAAGATCATTCTCTTCCTCAAAAAGGAAAAAGAGAGAATTACATTTAAGGTTGGAAATTATTTGTTAAAAAACTCTCTCTCCACCTATGTTTAAGGTTGAAAATAAATTTTTGGAGGATATCTGATGCATGTATGCCTTAAGTAAATTAAAATTTAAGTTGCTTGATCTTTGCTAATGGGTTGGTATGTTTGGAAATTCATACAAATCAATGTTTTATGTTTTTGATAAAACATAGAGTGTGATAAACACTACAGTTGTATTTTGAAGGTTCTTGGAGACTGATCAACTCCACGAACCAACAGATGCAAAATATAAAGCTGATTCTCACTCTATGAAAATTCAAAATCTGTTAACATAACAAAAGCATAAGGTGTAACAACTAAAGAGAAAGCTTAACATATCAAGATTACTTAAATCATACACACACTTACAATCATGTTTTATAATTGTCATCATTTATATGTGTACATTCTTCATGATTGTTAATGTTTATCCCCATACATTTTGGAAACCCAAAAGTCTGAATGACTAGGGCTTTTGAGAAAATTAACCTAGTAGGAACCAAATAGCAATGGGTACTAAAATAGAAAATACTTAACCTTCAGGTATCCAGGTTATCTAACCTTGTTGGAGATCTATCCAAAAGAAAGGTTGGAACCCATCAAGCTTCTACCAATTGCAAAGATCAAGATCCCTCAGCTATGCTCTTCAATAAACCTGAACTCACTCTAGAAGATATGTTAAAGGATGATGGGATCTCATGAGAATCATTATGAAAACCTAAAACCCATGGCATGATCATCATGGTCCTTAAATTATGTGAGTCTGCAATCTATGCCAAGAAGAAGGAGACCTTCTAAGCTTATCAATGCAAAGCATATCATCTCAAGAGGAACATCAAGGAAGATCATATCCATGACCATCAACAAATGGTGCTGAAGTATGAATCATAGAAGTGAAACTCTACGAGTACAGAAGATGCTAAAAGTCTGAATGATAAAACCTACGTTCGTAGTGTCTAGTCAGCAAATCGTGGAATAACCAGTTCTAAAGAAAATACTCTATGATCCAATGGAGCGAATTCAACCATGAAGATAACAGATCAGCTCAGAAGATTCTAGCTAGAAGAAAAAGTGCAAGGCAACCTTAAAAAGATGTATATACAAAAGTTAGCCCATCTTCCTCTAAGATGAAAGTATCAACTGTGGGGGGGGGGGTAATAATCTGCTAAGCCTAGCAATGCTCAAATTGAGGAAGGAACACATTAAAGTTAATCTTTCATATCTCTCAAACAATGAAGGTAGTTGAACCTGATGCTAAGGTAAGAAAAGACAAGAAGATTATGAGGCTGTGTGACGAAGAAGATAAAGGAGAAGAAGTGGAATTCATTGCTAAAATCAGAGATGAGCATAAAAAATAATTCATCCTCACTCATAATTCTGATGAATAATTCCACAGAGCACCAGTTCACAACCAGTACTTTATCCAACAATACTTCATGATGAATCATTCACCTACATCATTCTTCAAGTAGTGTGAAAAGCTCCAACCATCCTTGGGATTGATACCTCACTTGATCCTAACAACCCTTTTCCAATTTCAGAGTCTCAAAAATCTGTAGCTGATGAACCAAATAAATATTCATCCCCGGTTGTAGAGTCCCTAAACTTTACAACTGAGAAACAAGTCAGCCTATACAAATACTTCCCTAATACACTCTCCTTATAATACAACTAAAGAGCACTGCATTCTCTCTCACTTACAAATGCCAATATCAAAGTACATCCTAAGTTGGTAAATGAACTATGGCAAAGAAGCCTACCGTGATGACATTCTTACCACTAAGTCTAAGTAGTCCTTCTTCTGATAAGCGCCTCAGAAATAAACCTAGCCTTAAGTTTTAAACTAAGAGGCCAACCCTTTCTGAGCTTCCTTAACCCAGAAGAAGTACTACTAAAATAAAATGCATCACAAGAACCTCTATAGAGCATATAGAAGTCTCGTAGAAGAGTTCAAGCTTTTGATTAACCATGTAACTCCCAGTTGGAGATTAATGACGAATCATTTACTGAAGCATGGTTACAGAAGATGATCGTTGAGTAGACAAAGAAATTGTGGAGTAATAAGCTATATCATTAAGCTACTCTACAAAATGAAAAAGGTCAACAGTCAACTAAAGGCAGTAATGCTCATGTTCTTAAAAGGAAAGTCAAAACTAAAAAGCTGATCAGTTTATGGGGAGTTACAACTTTTCTGTGGGGCATCGTGCAACTAATGGCTTTCTGACACGTCGCATTTTTTGAAGAGTTAGAGGGAACTGTCATAAAGGAAAATTCAATATAATTGGATCTTCCAAACAATTATCAAAGTCTATCGACTTCCCTCTTTGAACCCTAAAATCTAAATACTCTTCAAAGCCTAAATGCCTCAAACCTCGAGCCATACCCAAATCGCCTTCAAGTACCTCCTAAAAAATCCCTGAAATCGAATACCCATATACTTTGAATCCTTCAAATGGAAGATTGACGTGTTATCACTAGAATTCAACTCGGCTCTAAGAAGTTAGAAAAATCAAAAAAAAAGTCAGAGACATTCTTGAGGTCTTAAAGAATGCTGGGTTTTCTGAATGCCTAGAATCCAACAACTCAATTTATGCTAATTTGGTGAAGGAATTTTATTCAAATGCAACGACAGATTTTGGGCTTCTATCTACAAAATTCAAAGGAGTAAATTTGAAGATAAGAGCATCAGATATCAACTAATGTCTAGGGTTTCCTAACCAAGGTCTGATAAATCTCAAAGAAGTCAACATTAAAGAAGGTATGAGGTTAATGAGCTACAAGAGAAATCCAAATCTGAAAGATATGAAGAAGAAAGAGTTTCCTGAGGAGTTTATATTTCTTATTGAGATTACAGGAAAATGCATCTTGTGTAAAGACACTGCACATGATACAATTAGCGATCTATAACTGAGAGTCATGACTGCAATCGTCATAAAGCAGTAGATAAATTTCGGGGCCTTACTGATTGATTGACTGTCCAAATGGCTAGTAAAGGCCAAGAATAAGAAGTCTACAGATAAACCCCTCACAAAGGTTTTCTAAAGAAGACTATTAAGCATTATCTTGAAGAAGAAACTGAAGAGCAAAATAAGGGATGATGAGGGAAAACCCCTTAATATTCACAAAGTGATGTTTTCAAAGTTGTTTAACAACTAGAAGAAAAACCTATAGAAAATAAGAAATTGAGGACATATGGCAGTAGCAATAAGGGTACTTCAAAGAAGAGGAAAGAAAGCATAATAAAGAATGAGTCTTCTCACTCTGATGATTCAATATCTCCAGAGCCCACTCCAGTGAAGCCATCCAAGAAGAGAGCCAAAGTTGTGAAGAAATCACTAGAGGTCCTCCCAAGAAGTCCCTTTAATGATAAAGAGGAATCTGAATTAGAAGAAGAAAAAGCACCTGGATCTCGCATTGTTGAACTCCTAAGAAGAAGAAGAAGCAATTGATTACTTCTCAAACCAGGCCACAAGAAGAAAGGACGACCTTCATCAAAGACCATTAATCTTAGTGATAATGATGTTGAGTCTGAGTCCATGAGGAAATATAACCAAGGCATAAGAATGATGACTTCTGAGAGCTCTATCAGTAATAAAAGTGAAAAAACTGTAACTACCAATGAACTTGAATTAGAAGAGGAAGATGAAACTTAAGCTAAAAAGACTATGAAGTTTGAAGAGTAAGAGATGACTAGTGAGTCAATCAAAGTTAGTTTGGAAGAAAATACTGTTGAAGGAACAAATGATGCAGAAGGAGATTAGTTGCAAGAATTTACTGATGAATCAGTTGAAATGACCCTGCATGAGTCTTGCTCAAAGTCAGGAAATGATGAAATGGAGACAGACTCCAGCTTTGTAGATCAAGAATCAGCAGACTATTATGTTCCTTCTCCAGTAATAGTTCACAGAAGATTAGTGGTGGAAGTCTTTGATGAAACACAAGATGTGCTACTAGGAAGATGGATAAACCATGGAAATGAATGACTCAAAGTAGTAACGATGTCTACAGAAGACCTATTCAACAATTTTCAAGACATGGAGTTAGATCGTACTACAGTACTGTACAATTCTGAAAATCTTCTGATAAAATGGTTCTACCCATGGATGCCCTGGCTAAAGGCTTACACTACTGGAGATGAGAATTACATTAGCTGGTGTTATTCACACCTTCCTAATTTAGAGCTGATCTCTTAGAACTTTCCAAGGGTCAAGATATTTCCAACTAAGTTGATCAAGGATCTCCCTCATTTCAGAGTCTACCGTCATGCTGGTAATATCTACATCCCCTAATATCTCTTAGAAAATTTAGATAGTAGAAAGGCCAGACCAAAGCCCACAATCGTAGAGGTTTCATACTCTGTGATTGCAAGTGGTCAAGCTCGCCCTGATACCCAAACATTAAACCCCACACTCAGTATTCCAAGCCTTAACCCTAGAATACCATCTGATATCCCCACTTCATCCAATAATGATCTCTTTGACATTCTCACTGCCTTTGAAAACATTTACAAAAATGAGAAACTCAAACCAACTGCCAAAATTCCTCAAGATCCTGAGTTGTTGAAAAACTCTGAAGAATTGGTTGAGAAATTTTCCTATATTACTGAGGAAGCAAATAGCATGTTAGAAGGAAAAAACAATGAGTTCCACAGGAAGCTTCAAGCAACTGTCTTAGATATATCCATTAATCTTCATTAGAGAGATCAGATCTATTTGAAATCCATAGAGCAACAGAGGAAAGAAGCCCTATAAATTCAAAAGAATAATGAAGAATCTATTATGTTTCTCTCCAAGAAAATAGAAAACCTCAACCATTCTCTTTCCTAACAACTAAAGATCAACCATCAGGAACTAAAGATTGAAGTTAGAAATTCATCCTGCCTACTTGAGCAGCTTATGACAAATGTTCAGCATCTCTCTCAAATGATTGATGACAAAAAGGGGGAGAAAAATAGGTACTCAAAGAAATATATGAAAAGACAAGTAGAGATAGAGGAAAAGAGTCAGAAGAAGATAAGCAGAAGAGCAAAGGAGCTGAAGGCAAAGCCAAAGAAGAAGGGAAAGGATTTATCATCTGAGGGGGAGCCAGATGAAGATGAATCCATGAAGACAAGATCTGAGGGGGAGCCAAAAGAAGATGAAGCAATGAGGTCATCATCTAAGGGGGAGTAGGAACCAGGAGAACAAGCAAATGAGTAGTAACTGCATAAAGAATATCCAGAAGACATACAAGGTACAAACATGAAAAAGAGAAGGCACATCTCTAATTATAATAGTATGTTCTGGATCCAAAATTTAGATTATCTTTGTCATCTATAATTAAATGCTCATTAATATCATTCATATTACCTGTTCTAGTAATACAGTAGCTCATTGTATCTTAAGATTTATTCATCTCATACATATGCATTTAGTATTTTTATCATCATCAAATAGGGGAAGATTATCAGGAATGTGCATGTGAATATTATTCCTTGTTTATATAATTTGATGATGAAAATGATAAATTTAATAAATGAATATGCAAATATGTCTGCATTGATAAAAGTTGTAAAGTCCTTAATAGATGATAGACAATATAGACAAGGACTTAGATTGAAAAGATCAAATGTGTTAGGTTGATTTGATATGAATGAATAGCTTTGTGAAGTCCTTCAAAAGATCATAATGTACAAGGACTTTGAAAAGAAAGATCAAACTTTTTAGGATGATCTTATAAAGTGTAAATAGATATGCTTGTCCGATCGAAAAGCACTTCGCCAGCCATCATAGTCTGCCAAGAGAGTTAAGGCAGAATCGTAGTTTATCAAGGCAGAATCATAGAGTACACTTGGAATATTAGAAGTTTTATGTCGAGTGCCTACCGAGCTAAAACAAGAATCGTAGGCCTCACTCAAAATCATGGAGTCTACAAGTCGTTACAAATTAGAATCGTAGTCTGACGAGCCGACCAAGAGATTGCAGAAGCCAAGGCAATATTGTAGTCTGTCAAGAAAGTCTCTCTTGGAATTGCAGTCTATCAAAGAAAGTCACTCTCAAAATTGTAGAGACATTCTGCCGAGTGCCTGCTGAGTCAAGTCAAGAATCATAGGTTTCGGTCGAAATCGTGGAGTCTATAAATTATCAACATTGAAAATCGTAGTCAGTCAAGTGCTCACAATGTTAAGGAATAATCGTATAACACTCTACGATTCTCAACAGATGAGCAATCCTAAAGTGTATACTTAGATCTCTTGCTCTGATAAGAGTAATCAAGTTTCAGAAAATTATCTACTTGAAGAGTATCGGAAAGCATTCTCTAAATGGCATGCAAGAAAATAGAAGATCAAAGAACCAACTCTATCAGCAAGGTTGATTGAGAAGTGAAGAACCATTCAGAAGTCGTCTACAAGCGCCCATCAGAAGACAACGATTTTAGTGTTTTCGATCTAGCAACTAAGTCTGATAAAGCACTTTTAGAGATAATGGCAAACTTATAGAGGACAGACGAAAAAGATTATCTATGCTTAGTCTCACCATGAAGAATTAACAAAAGTTCAAAGGACAAAAAATTGAGAAAGTTAAGCATGACTAATCAAAAGAGTCATGTAAACTAAAGGGCCAAGGAAGTTAGCAAATTTACTAGTTCCTAAAGAAAGGCAAGACAAGCATGGTTGGAGAACAGACTGCAAATGAACGATGGTACTGCCAAGTTAAAGAGCTCTCTCAGAATCATAAAAATGTCAGAGGAATCATGGACCTGGCAAATCACTCCACGATTCCCACACACAAACTATGACCAAGTACATAAATGTTAGCATTAGAATCGTAGAGTTCATTCGTCTAGTGATTGAGTCTTAGCAATGTCTAACAGTGAAGACTAGCGTATGAACATTGATTTTTGAGAATCCCAATACTCTCACCAACATCTTTGGTTTAGATCAAGGAAACAAAAGGAAAGAGAAAAGGTGTCTACCAACTAGTCTGCTAAAATAGTCTGGTATGTTAGGCCAGTCAAAAAGGAGCTGTCACATCAACTCAGTATGTCTGCATCAAAAAACTCAGAATGTTTAAAGCCTTTCAAATAACTCTCAAAGGCTATAATCCAAAGGGAATTTGATGGATGAACCAATATAGTGTTGAAGCTTCAAAGATATAAGAAGTCAACTTTAGATGAAGTAAGTTATATATAGAGCTTAACAGAGAAAAAGTCTCAGTGAGAATGAGACTATTACAGAATGAGTGAAGCACATCTAATGAGGGTCTTTCGTTGATAAAAGCTTCACTCATTACAAAAGAGTATGCCAATAGAGTGGCATTCATGCTAAGAGCTAGAAGGCCAAGATGATAAAAACTAGAGTGACATTCATGCTAAGAGTCGGAAGGCCTAGAAGACAAGAACTAGAGTGGAAGATCAGAAAGCATACCTCAAGAGCCACTCTACATTTCACCATGAACACACTGAGCTGGAAAAAAAAGATGCAAAGCTGAATCTGTACACAAGACAACCAGTGTTCAAAAGCTGCTAAGCACCAGAAGAACTTGAACTAATATGCTAGAATTAGTAGTGCCTCAGTGGTGATAGTGTGCTATGCTGAATATCAGATAAAGTCAAACATCAACAACAAAGATTAACAACACCAAGGAGATGACTCAGACTACTAAGTACACAAGGATGTCAAGCTTAATGTACATCTTAGCAGTTCATCAGTTGTGATCAAGTATCAATGTTGAATGCCATATGATCATATGAATATGTTTAGTGCCAGAAGATGAAAAAACTAAATGTCATCTTAGCAGCTCAATAACAACAACGACAAACAAACATATAAGCATTTAGGGTCTGTCGGGTCCTTGTCTTAGTGACTAAACCAAAGTCAAGTCTGCTGGGCATGCTGAATATCGGAGGGTACAAGAGATTCTAAGTCTACTGGGCTTAGTCTACAGTTTCCAAGGTTGTTCGTCTTGAAAAGTTCTTAGTGAACTAGTGTTCTAAGTCTGCTAGGATTGAAGAGTTCTTAGTGACTTAAAGTTCCAAGGCTACTGGTCTTGAAGGAATCTTAGTGATTCAAAGTTGATTGAACCTTAGTGGAATCCCTTCTTGTTGAAGCAGAAGAGTGGAGTAGGAACATTTAGTCTTTTAACCACTTAAAACCCCTAGTGTCATTTACTTTATGTCATTTACATTCCGTACTATAACTTTTATATCTGCTTACAACTAATCTAACATTAGGACTGTGTTTAATGTTATATCCTTGAAGGGGATCTTAACCTATTCCGCTGTGTATTAATTGATTCTTTTATTCATTATATGTAAATCACTTAAAAAGATTAAAGAAGAAAAGAAAATGTTGAAAGGATCTATTCAACCCCCCCTTTTAGATTTATTGTGTGCCACCGGGAACTAACAATTTCTTCAGTTCATATTGGTTTATTAATGTTTATATACTTTATATTGTGTCGGGTCATGTGTTGGCATATGGATGTTGGGTTTTGTGTATGGATGTTGGATGTTGGGTTTATGTTGTGTTGATTTAGGTATATGGAGTTCATATTGTGTTGGATAATGTTTTAAACGTTATTGTTATGTTTATATTGTGTTGGGTTTACATACTGTTATCTGTTTGGATCTAAACAGGTACAATTTTTTTGGGAATTACAATAAATAGGAATTTTTAAAAAAAATTAAACATCAGCGATCGTAAGGGTCGTAGATACGAGTTAGTGACTGCTAATCGCATCAGGGTTTTAGCGACTAACGCGGTCGCTACTAGCGGTTACTGACACGTGGTTCACGTCAGCCTTAGTCCCCGGCTCATGCTAACTCAGATTAGTGACAACTACTGTCGTAATTGGTTCAGTCGCTAATATCCATCGTGAATGTACATCTTAGTGACCATATTATATGCGAAGACTAGCAGCGACTGCAAATGGTCGCTGATGTCTATCAGCGATTGCCTATAGTCGCTGCTAGTTGGTCGCAAATAGGCCTTTTTGTAGTGCCTTATAGTGCACAAACTTGCTAATTTAGCTCAGTCTCTTGCTATTTCTTTTTCATTATACTGGTTGAAAGTTTTGAACCTAGTCTTCCTTTTGTTAGTAGTGATACTTAGTGGATTTAACAATTTCCTATTTAGTATTATGTAATACCCCAACTTTTTATGAATAAGATTTGATTTTCTTTATATATTATTCTAAATAGTAAGGTATTGATTTAATAAATGTTATAGTTGTGGGTGATATGTGCAAATTATACAAAGTAAATAATTGTCAGAAAATATTCGTTTGGTTGGGGAATATTCGTACGATAGCGCAATCATTGGTGGACTACATAACGGAATAACTGTAGGATATAGAAAGCAACATAAATAACTTTTTTATAAAAATAACGAAAAAGACTTTTATTGTTAATTTTTGAAATACCCGGTGATAAAAGTACAGTAATATGTGTTGTTGCACAGTAGCTCTGATTATTGATTATTACGTAAGAAGTCACTCAGTATTCAATAATTGCCACAGTAGTTACTGCATAGTATCTCATATCATTGATTCAATAATTGTTATAGTAGCATCTGCACAATAATTTATATTATCAAATCAATAATTGCCATAACACAGTAAATCATATTATTGAAATGATATTATTAGATAGCATTATTGACAATGTCTAGCAAGTTATGTCGAGGAAAGGGGTTAGGTTATATAATTGCGCGCTAGTAAGGATAAATCCTTATCGAAAAGTCTCATCTTTCCTGGGAACGATCTAGTTGTCAGTATTGTGAGTCAATAATATTAATAATTATTGAAAGATTGAAGAGCCGTAAATAATTGATGAATAAAAATTGCTGATAAATATGATAAGTAAACAATTGTTCAATTTTATAAATGGAGGATTTTAGCATGAAGCATTTATTGAAAGTTTGACATATTTTTCTATGGAACCACAATTATTTCTCCCGATAAAATATTCACTCAAATATATTATTATAATACTAAATTATAATAGTATAATGTGATAATAATAGTATAATTTTATAATAATTTATATATATAGTAATACTATTAATATATATAAATTTTTACATATGAATTAATTGAGGTGGAGATGATCAAATTGTATTTGAATTCTTTTTCAAAGTTAGCATATGAATAAAATGGTGTGGTGAGTGGCAAAAATGGGAGGGGCCACATTCGTTAAAGTGTCTGCAAATTGGTTTTTTTTTTCAAAGTTGGTTGCTTCACGTAAGAGAAAGAAAGAAAGATTAGGCAGGGAGTTAGGAATGTAATAGGCTTGTTTGTTTTTTCTTCCTCCGAGTTGCCTATAAAAGGAAGGCTCCTTCAGAAGATGAGGTACATCATCACAATATTAGAAATTCTTCCTCTACAATATTGTGAGTATAATATTTTGAGTATATTCTTTTGAGTATAAGAATACTTTGAGTGTAGAGTTATAGTGCAAGATTTTCTCAAGATAATATTCGTTATACCAATCAGATCTAGTTTTCTACTAAGGTAAAAGATGTTATTTTCTTTCAATACTCGTAAGGGATATCATTTTCTTTCATACTACATATTATGTAAGTGATATTATTTCATTTTATATTCCTAAATTTAAACTTACTATGGTAAGTATTGCTTCTATAATTCCTGAAATGATTAGAAATTCCTTGAGGTTTGCGCTTCATATAATATCATTTTACTAGAATATTAGTCTAAACTTTCTTATTAAATTTTAATCTTTTCATTTTGGGGTACTATTCATCTGTGGTACTATTTATACCGGAGTACTATTCATCTATGGTACTTTTTAGCCAGAGTACTATTCATCCATGATACTATTCATGTCAGAGCACTATTCACGATGAAATTTAGTTTTTTTTCTTTGTCCAAATTATCTTTGAAAATGTGAATCTTGAATATAATTCTTGAATTTTACTCCATAATTGGTGATCATGTTGACAATTTAGACATTCTTGAACTCTAGATAAATTAAATTATAAATCTCTAATATTTATCCTTGATCTCACTTGATTCATTCTTTATATCATTGTCATCATCCTCATACTTATATTGTATTGAAAGTCATCTTTGGCCCGTAGTGCAAAGATGGACTGTTGATTTGTATGATTATGACCATGAATTGTGTATTGGTATAATCATGACGTTTAATGTTATAGATAAAGGTTTGTGGTGAAATTCCTCTTTGGCCCGTAGTGCATAGATGGACAGGTATTGGGCATGATCCTGACTACTGGTGATACAAACGAATAACTTTGGCCCGTAGTGCATAGATAATTCGTTGGTTTGAAACAATTATTGATTGGTGTTACAAGGATAAAATATTGATAATAAACTTTTAAATCTAAGGGTGTAAACGAACCGAGTCTATCCGAGTATTGAGTTGCTAAGATTTGGTTAAAATCTATCGAGTATAAAATAAGGTTTGATTGAGGCTCATTTAGCTACCGAGTCGAGCACGATTTCGAATCGAGCCGGAGCAGTTTGGACTTTTCCAACGAATATGAACCGAGTATCAATAGAAAATTATAATTTGAGGAGGTTCGAGTAATTTATCGAACTTTAAAATGTGCTCAAATTTAACTCATTTATATTTCGAGTCGAGCTCGAATCAAATTTTTAGTCGAGCGAGTACAAATCGAGCCCGAACTATTTGCTTATTTTACAGCCTTATTTAAATCATAGAAGATAGTAGACATCATACTCTACTTGACTCTTCTAATGGATTGTTATTTCCACTTTAGTTATTGATCTCAAACTTGTTGTCCATTATATTTTATCTGATTTATCATTGTTGAAGGCTAAAGATAATTTATTCCTCATTATCATAGTCATAATATTCTTTACTATGCTAGTTTATTTCACCCTTTTCCTTTTTGTTCCATTGTTCTTCTTAGGAAATAAAAGTGTAGTTGGGACTAGTCGGGGAGTGGAATAATGGACCGATATAGTTACTATAGAAGTCTTCACTATGTTGTGAAATAGTGTGATAATAACTATAATGAAGTCTTAATTTGAGTTTAGATATTGTCGTATTATGTATGATGTAATATTTGTATTCAAACTCACATTATGCGTGGTCGTATTTTGAACGTCAATTTAATAGTTGTAAATAGGGAAGTTTGTATTGGAATTTATAGTATGTATTTGATGACTCAAAATAGGTTGTGTGGACCTATTTTTGGGGGCATCACAGTTGGTATTAGAGCTTAGGGGTATGATCTCTAGTGGATATCTGGGATTAGAACTAGGAGGGGAGAGACAAGTAAAATCTTTGCTAGTGTGTCATACGTAAGTTTATTCGTTATTTAATTGGTCGGTCTGAATATAGGGATAATAAATGTTATGTCAATTTCTTTAATTAACCCTTGTTTTGTGGTAGTATTTGAGAATGACATCTAAAAATCTGGAGTTAAGCAATGGAGCATATGAGACCATTGAGTCACTGCCAATCAATAGCCAGGATAATGTGCATCAGAAATGCAATAATCCTCCTGTAAAAAACACCACCGACCAAATGATGAACGATGGGGTGTTTAGGAGCTTTCTACAATTCATAAAAAACCAGATGAGAGAGACTCCTGTTCAAAATGCAGATGGAAACAATGGTAACTCGCGGTTGGTCACTACCAATCAATTCAAGGAGTTGGGACTGCCGAAGTTTTTGGGAAAGCCAAAGCCACTTAGGGCAAAAGCTTGGATTAAGCAGATCGCTAAAATATTTGATGTCTTTGGATGCACATAGGAGCAAAAGGTTCCCTTCGCCACCTTTATGTTGCATGGAGAATCAAATTACTGGTGGGAATTTGCAAAACGTACTAATTTTTCCACACTTAAGATGTCTTGGGTAAAGTTTCAAGAATTGCTTAACGAAAAGTATTTTCTGGAAATTATTTGTCATATGAAGGAGGTAGAATTCATCAGACTAGAAAAGAACAATATGACTGTATCACAATACGAGGCCAAGTTTGCTGAATTATCCCGGTTTGCATCCCATTTGGTGGATAATGATCAGGAGTGAATGACACGAATGTTTTTGAGAGGTTTGAAACCTGAAATTCGTCAATACCTCATTTCTCATAAACTTTGTTTGTATTCAGATGTGGTGAATAGGGCTCAATTATTGGAGTGAGATAATGAGACTTTTCAACCAAAAGACAATAATTGACAACACGATAATAGTCGTACTAGTGGCAACAGTCATTGGAGCAATGATAACCACCGTGGAGGAAGTTATCATGCCAGAAATGGTAACCACTTCGGTGGTAATCCTGGGCCAGATAATATGAGAAGTGAATCAAATGGAAACAACTTTAAAAAGTGGAGATTCAATAATGACGGAAAGACATCGGCAGCAACACCAACACCCGCACCCATTTCTAAAGTAGGAGAACGACCATCAATCGTATGTTAGAAATGCGGACAAGAGGGGCACATTAGTCCAAACTGTACACAAAAACCCAAAGTGTGCTAAAGTTGTGGAAATGAAGGTCACATAGCTCGAGTATGCCCTTTAGTCCGAGTCTAGCTAGGATGGTGACACCAAAGGTTATCCCAAACAAGTCAAAATTGGTGGTTTAGAGGAGAGCTTTTGTTGTGACTTCCCAAAAAGTGAAGAACTCAAACGAAGTAATCACGTGTAAGCTAATCATAAACTCTTGCGAAGTCTATACCTTATAGATATCGGTTCTACCCATTCTTTTATTTCACCTGCTTGTGCTCAACGTTTGAACTTGACGCTAGAGAAATTAGAGTTTGACTTATCTGTTGAAACTCCGTTGGGAGAAACCTTCATTACATCCACTGTTTATAAATCTTGTTTGATTCAAATCGGCACCCTCACATTACCTATTGATCTCATATCTTTGAAAATACTTGTATTTGATGTGATTTTAGGAATTGACTGGTTAACTACCCATCATGCTAAAATTGATTATTTTCGTAAGGTCATTAGTTTTCATATTCCTAACCAACCCATTATGCGAATTCAAGTAACCAAACCATTTAAATCAATCACGGTCATCTCAAGCCATAAAGCCATTCGTTTATTAAAAAATGGATGTCAAGCTTTCTTAGCCCATGTCACCGATTTAAACAAAAATACGTCAGATCTGAATGATATTTCTTTTGTTAATAAATTCCCTG
This sequence comes from Panax ginseng, assembly GCA_020205605.1. Taxonomy (NCBI): domain Eukaryota; kingdom Viridiplantae; phylum Streptophyta; class Magnoliopsida; order Apiales; family Araliaceae; genus Panax; species Panax ginseng. The sequence continues at coordinate 49,954,585 of CM035132.1, forward strand.
ACGTATTTCCTGAAGAACTTCATGGCCTACCCCCAGAGCGTGAAATCGAATTTTGTATTGATTTTGAACCTGGTACAAAACCTATTTCCAAAACTACATATCGAATGGCTCCTATTGAACTTCAAGAGTTAAAAACCCAACTATAGGAGCTGTTAGTCATTGGTTTCATACGTTCTAGTACATCTCTTTGGGGTGCTTCTATTTTATTTATAAAGAAGAAAGATGTGAGTATGTTACTCTACATTGACTACAGGGAGTTGAACCATGTCACCATCAAAAATAAGTACCCGTTACCTCGTATTCATGGCTAATTTGACCAGTTGCAAGGTGTTAAATACTTCTCAAAGATCGATCTTCTTTCTGGATATCATCAGTTAAAGATTAAAACTGATGACATTCCAAAGACTGTATTCAAAACTCGGTACGGGCATTACGAATTTCTAGTCATGTCTTTCGGATTGACTAATGCTCCTACTGCCTTCATGGATATGATGAAATGAGTATTCAAGGAATATTTGGATCATTTTGTGGTTTTCTTTATTGATGACATCCTTATTTACTACAAAAGTCGTGAAGATCATGAGTAACACTTGAGGCTGATACTACAAAAGTTTCGTGAAAACAAGTTATATGCCAAGTTGAAGGAATGCAATTTCTAGATTGAGGAAGTATCATTCCTTGGGCACATGATATCAAAACATGGAATATCAGTTGACCCGCCAAAGATTGAAGCAATACAAATTTGGGAGCAACCTAAGTCAGTAATCGAAATACGTAGCTTTCTGGGCTTAGCTGGTTATTACCGGAGATTCGTGGAATGATTTTCTCGAATTACCACTCCATTAGCTCAGTTGACTAAGATACAAAGTTCAGATGGAGAGATGAATGTGCGAAGAGCTTCCAATAACTCAATAGGAGACTCATTTCAGCACCTGTTCTGATAATACCATAAGGTTCAAAGGGATTTTTTATCTACAGCGATGCTTCAGGCAGAGGTTTAGGATGTGTTCTCATACAACATGGAAAAATCATAGCCTATGCCTCACGACAACTCAAAGAATATGAGAGGAATTATTCTACTCATGATCTAGAGTTGGCAGCAGTTGTTTTCGCGCTAAAGATATGGAGACATTACTTGTATGGGGAGAAAGTGGAGATATATACAGATTATAAGAGCCTTAAATATTTATTCACTCAAAAGGAACTCAATATACGACAATGATGTTGGCTTGAGCTGTTGAAAGAGTACGACCATACCATCAAATATCATCCTAAAAAAGCGAACGTGGTAGCTGACGCGTTGAGTAAAAGATCATATGCGGGAACGAGTACGATATTGTCAACACAAAGGCCAATTTTGTATGACTTACAAAGGATGGAGATAGAGTTAAAGACTCCAGGGAACCACGCGAAGATGACTTATAAAGTTACTCAAGCTATAGACCCGAAGCTGATGAATATGACGAAGAAACGACAAGAAGGTGTTATTTAATAAGTAAGAATCGATGAAGAATGAATATTTTGAGTTAACTCCAGACTTTATGTTCCTAACGACTCTGATTTGAAGTATAAAATCATGATGGAAGCATACAACACATCGTTTGCAATCCATCTTGGAAGTACCAAAATGTATCGTGATCTTCAACATACATTTTGGTGGAGCAATATGAAGAGAGAGATCGCAAAGTTTATCTCAAGGTGTTTAACTTATCAACGTGTCAAGGCGGAGCATCAAGTGCCAAAAGGTCCATTGCAACCACTTAAAATTTTAGGATGAAAGTGGGAACACATCAAAATGGATTTTGTTATGGGTCTTCCCAAGGTTTCTCAAGGCATAGATGCAATTTGGGTCATTGTTGATAGATTAACCAAGTCTGCTCATTTCTTACATATACGAGAATTTTATTCACTCGAACATCTTGCTCGTATATACATAAATGAGATTGTAAGACTGTATGGTATGCCAATATCCATAGGGTCTGTTCGAGACCCTAGATTCACTTCACGATTTTGGGTTAGCTTGCAAAAAGCTATGGGCATTGATTTACGATTCAGTTATGCATATCATCCTCTGATGGACGGGCAATCGGAAAAGATTATTCAAACTCTTGAAGATCTATTAAGACTCTGCGTTCTAGACTTCAAAGGAAGTTAGGACAAATACTTACCATTGGTGGAATTCTCCTACAATAATAGTTATCAAGCAAGTATAGGCATGGATCCATTCGAGGCGTTGTATGGACGAAAGTGACATTCTCCAGTATACTGGGATGAGGTGGGTGAAGCAACATTGTTGGGACTAGAGTTGGTACGCATGACTACAGAAAAGATTCAAATGATCTAACAACGTATACAAACGTCAAAAGATTGACAAAAGAGTTATACTGATCTTTATTGAAGTGACATGGAATTCAATGTTAGAGACCATGTATTGTTATGTGTTGCTCCATGGAAAGGAGTTACGAGATTCATCAAAAAAGGAAAGCTCAATCCTCGATTTATTGGTCCATTTGAAATCCTCGATTGAGTAGGAATTGTTGCCTATAGACTCGCCGTACCACTAAGAATATCTCGTGTTCATAACATTTTTCACATATTCAAGCTACGTAAATATATAGAAGACCCAAACCATATTATTGAATTAGAACCAGACGAGATAGCGAAAGATTTAACGTATAAGGAGAAACCCGTCAAGATCTCGGATAAGAAGGAACATGTTCTACACTCAAAGGTTATACCTCAAGTCAAAGTCTTATAGAGAAACCATGATATTGACGAAAAAACATGGGAGTTAGAAGCCAAAATGAGAGCAAGGTATCCTCACCTCTTCGAAATACCAGGTACGTACATCAATTTTGAGGACAAAATTTTATAAGAAGGGGAGGTTGTAAGACCCCAACTTTTTATGAATAAGATTTGATTTTCTTTATATATTATTCTAAATAGTAAGGTGTTGATTTAATAAATGTTATAGTTTTGGGTGATATGTGCAAATTATACAAAGTAAACAGTTGTCGGAAAATATTTGTTTGGTCAGGGAATATTCTTTTTATTGGGGAATATTCATAAGATGGCGTAATCATTAGTGGACCACATAACGGAATAACTGTCGGATATAGAAAGCGTTAGAAATAACTTTTTTATAAAAATAACAGCAAAACTTTTACCGTTAACTGTTGAAATACCCGGTGATAAAAGTACAGTAATAGGCATTGTTACACAGTATTGCATAGTATCTCTGATTATTGATTCTTATATAAGAAGTCACTCAGTATTCAATAATTTCCACAGTAGTTGCTGCATAGTATCTCATATCATTGATTCAATAATTGTTACAGTAGCATCTGCACAATAATTTATATTATCAAATCAATAATTGCCACAACACAGTAAATCATATTATTGAAATGATATTATTAGATAGCATTATTGACAATGTCTAGAAATTTTTATCGAGGAAAGGGGTTAGGTTATATAATTGCGCGCTAGTGAGGAGAAATCCTTATCATAAAGCCCCCTATTTCCTGAGAACGATCTAGTTGTCAGTATTGTGAGTCAATAATATTAATAATTATTGAAAGATTAAGAGTCGTAAATAATTGATCAATAATTTTTTTTGATAAATATGATAAGTAAATAATTGTTCACTTTTATAAATGGAGGAGTTTAGCGTGAAACATTTGTTGAAAGTTTGGCATATGTTTCTATGGAACCACAATTATTTTCCTTAATAAAATATTCATTCAAATATATTATTATAATACTATATTATAATAGTATAATGTGATAATAATAGTATAATTTTATAACATTTTTTATATATAGTAATACTATTAATTATATATAAAATTTTACATATGAATTAATTGAGGTGGAGATGATTAAATTGTATTTGAATTCTTTTTCAAAGTTAGCATGTGAATAAAATGGTGTGGTGGGTGGTAAACATGGGAGAGGCCACATTTGTTAAAGTGTCTGCAAATTGGTTTTTTTTTCAAAGTTGGTTGCTTCACGTAAGAGAAAGAAAGAAAGATTAGGCAGGGAGTTAGGAATGTAATAGGCATGTTTGTTTTTTCTTCCTCCGAGTTGCCTATAAAAGAAAGGCTCCTTTAGAAGATGAGGTACACATCACAATATCAGAAATTCTTCCTCTACAATATTGTGAGTATAATATTTTGAGTATGTTCTTTTGAGTATAAGACTACTTTGAGTGTAGAATTATAGTGCAAAAATTTTTCATGATAATATCTGTTATACCAGTCAGATCTAGTTTTCTACTAAGGTAAAAGATGTTATTTTCATTTAATATTCGTAAGGGATATCATTTTCTTTCATACTTCATATTATGTAAGTGATATTTTTTTATTTCATTGTCCTAAATTTAAACTTACTATGGTAAGTATTGCTTCTATAATTCCTAAAATGATTAGAAATTCCTTGAGGTTTGCGCTTCATATAATATCATTTCACTAGAATATTGGTCTGAACTTTCTTATTAAATTTTCATCTTTTCATTTCAAAATACTATTCATCCATGGTACTATTCATAAAGGAGTACTATTCACGATGAAATTTAGTTTTTTTTCTCATTTTCCAAATTATCTTTGAAATTAGAATCTTAAATATCATTCTTGAATTTTACTCTACAATTGGTGATCATGCTGACAATTTGGACATTCTTGAACTCTAGATAAATTAAATTATAAATCTCTAATATTTATCCTTTATTTCACTTGATTCATTATTTATATCATTGTCATCATCCTCTTGCTTATATTCTGGTGAAAGTCATCTTTGGCCCATAGTGCAAAGATAGACTGTTGATTTGTATGATTATGACCAAGAATTGTGTATTGGTATAATCATGACCTTTAATGTTACAGATAAAGGTTTGTGGTGAAAGTCTTCTTTGGCCCGTACTGCATAGATGAACAGGTGTTGAGCATGATCATGAACATTGGTGATACAAACGAATATCTTTGGCCCGTAGTGCATATGTACTTCGTTGGTTTGAAATAATTATTGATTGGTGTTATATGGATAAACTTTTGATGATGGAATTTTAAATCATAGAAGATAGTAGACATCATGCTCTACTTGACTCTTCTAATGGATTGCTATTTTCGCTGCAGTTGTTTATTTAAACTTGTTGTCCATTATATTTTATCTAATTTATCATTGTTGAATGCTAAAGATAATTTATTCCACATTATCTTAGTCATAATATTCTTTACTGGGCTAGTTAAGCTCACCATTTCATTTTTGTTCCATTGTTTTTCTCAAGAAATGAAAGTGTAGATGGGACTAGTCGGGGAGTGGAATAATGGTCCATGATAGTTACTATAGAAGTCTTCACTATGTTGTGAAATAGTGTGATAATAACTGTAATGAAGACTTAATTTGAGTTTGGATATTGTCGTATTATATACGATGCAATATTTGTATTTAAACTCACAATATGTGTGATCATATTTTGAACGACAGTTTAATATATGTAAATAGGGAAGTTTGTAATGGAATTTGTAGTACGTATTTGGCGACTTAAAATGGGTTGTGTGGACCTATTTTTGGGGGCCTCACATATTATGATTCTTTTGGGATTGTTCAAAAAAAATGAAGAAACAAAGTATTATTCGATAGACCCAGTAGTGATTTTTTAGTTTTATTTTAATTTTACTGATGATGGAACCCGAGTGTGCAATGAGCCAACCATCGGATGCAAATATGATGCCAAAAAGATTTTTTTTCTTGGTCAAAACATAATTGTTTCAAGGCCATGAATAATTTGTAGGATTGCGGAAACAAAATCAAAGTATACAATCTAATTGCAATAATAGCAGAAGAATGCAAAATAGCAATTTAAATTTTTTTGCAATCCCAATGTATAACCCTATGAAACATCATTAAATGAGGAAGGATAAATATATACTTTTCAAGCGTATCAACATTTGATGAAGACTTCAAATTTCAATCCTTGATCCTTCACGATTTCTCCAATCTCCGGATCACACGTTCGTCATAAAGTATATGCAATGCCCAAGAGGTACCCACCAAGAGTAATAGATTGAAAATTTGATTTTAGACTCAATTAGGTCTTGGATGACAAGTCATAATTCTCTCTATTCTAACAACTTAGGGTTTTGAGAATACTTGCAAGAGAGAAACAAGATACATGAATATTAGTCTTTCTCACAATAAGACTCCTCTTATTTAAAGACTAACCATAATACTAAACCTTTTAGAAATCAGGGTTTCATTTAATTCTCAATCTATTTGGGAATTAAATATAAAATAATAATAATAATAAGACTTCTCTTATGTATTCATAATCTAGTCGAAAAACCTAATTATAAATATCAGTATTTCTCCAAATACTATATTATTAATATTTAGTCAATTTAATAATAATAATAAAATGACTAATCTTATTAATTTATAATATTATTATTTCTCCAAATACTTAATTATAAATCTTAAGCTATTTAATTTATTCCACTAATAAATTAATTGTAAGACCCTAACTTTTATGAATAAAGATTTAATTTTCTCCAAATATCTTTTTGAATTATAAGGTGTGGATTTGATATAATGTTATAGTTGTGGGTAATATTTATAAATTTTGTAAAGTAAGCAAGTTGTTATAAAATATTCGATTGGTCGGAGAATATTCATTTTATCAGGTAATATTCGTACGATGACACAATCATTGGTGGACCCCACAACAGAATTATTATCGGAGTTAGAAAACGACAGAAATAACTTTTTATAAAAATAACGACAAAAGTTTTACCGTGAACAGTTGAAATACCCGGTGAGAAAAGTATAGTAATACGCATGGTTGCATAGTAGTACACGGTATTGTACAGTATCTTTGATTATTGATACTTACATAAGAAGTCACTCAGTTTTGTTCAATTATTGTCACAGTAATTGCTGCATAGTATCTCACGTTATTGATTCAATTATTGTCACAATATTTTATATTATTAAATCAATAATTGAGACGACAAAGTTATTCATATTATTATTTGCATTATTGATGATGTCTAGAAAGTTCTGTCGAGGAAAGAGGTTTAGTCACCTAATTGCTTACCAATAGGGAGAAATCCTTATCGGAAAGCCCCCTCTTTCCTGGAAATGATCTAGTTGTTAATATTGTGAGTTATAATATTAATGATGAATGTTATTAAAAATGTGTTTTGTAAAGCCAAGTGAATTGAGATAAATAGAGGGGTATTTTATGAAGCATTTGTTGTAAATTTGGTTTATTACATGGACCCCCACTTACTCATTTTTTCAAAATCGTCGGTAGATAGTTTTATATGTGTTAGTAAATATATATATATATATATATATATATATATATATATAATGTGGGGGGGGGTGACGTGTGTAATGGTGTGTATGAGTGGGTGAACTAATGTGTGTGGTGGTGGTGGAAGATATATATATATATATATATATATATATATATATATATATATATATAATTTTTGTTTTATTATATTATAAATAGAATATATTATATTTTATTTAAAGTTTTCATTTTATTAGAATATTTTATTACATAGTGCTGCATAGTAAATCAAAATTTTCGCCGATTCAGTCGCCTATGAAGGTTTTACTGTGTGTCCATAATTTTCGAAATTCAAATAGTATCATTTCATTCTCTTATAAATAGGATGCTTAGTTAGAATTGAAAATCACACCAGAATCGGAGAATTCTTCTTCTATAATATTGAGCGTATTTCTTTAGAGTTTAAGGAAACTTTGAGTGTAGAAAACAGTGCAAGTTTTCTTCAAGAATATCTCCGCCATACCATCAGAAATACTCTCCTTTTAAGGTAAGGGATATTATTTTTGTTCAGTATTCGTAAGAAATAATATTTTCTTCCATCCTCTGTAGTATGTGAGTAATATTATTTCATTTTAGATTTCGAATTCTACACTCATTTTGTAAAGTATTGCTTCTATACTCCTTGAAATTATTAAAATATCCTTAAAATTTGCGTTTCATCTAGTATTGTTTCACAAGAATATTTTTCTGAACATTCTTATTAAATTTTGATCTTTTCATGTCGGGGTACTATTCACAAAGTACTATTCACGGGGTACTATTCACTCGGGTACTATTCACCCGGGGTACTATTCATGACAAAAAAAATTGATTTCTTGTCTGTCCAAATTATTTTCGAAATATTATTTTAGATTTTTACTCCACAAAGCAGTTATCATGTTGATAATTTAGACATTTTTAAACTCTGGATAAATTAAAATTCTTTAATATTTATCCTTGATTTCGTTATTTGATGCTTATATCATTGTCATCATCCTTATGTTTATATTATGATAAAAGTCATCTTTGGCCCGTAGTGCATAGATGGACTATTGATTGGTATGATTATGACTATGTATCGGTATAATCATGTCCTTTAATGTTACAAATGATGTGGTAAAAGTCTTTATTGGCCCGTAGTGCATTGATGGACAGTTGTTGGCATAATCATAACCATTGGTGATAATAACGAATATCTTTGGCCTGTAGGTCATGGATGATTCGTGGATGTGATAATAATGAATATTCTTGGCCCGTAGTGCATGGATAATTCAGTGATGTGGATTATTTATTGAGCTGAGTCTCAGCGATAAAATTAATGATAAAATTTTAAATCATAGAAGATAGTAGATATCATGCTCTACTTGACTCTTCTAATGGATTATTTGTTTCACTGCAGTTAAACTTGTTGTCTATTATATTCTATCAGTTTAACACTGTTAAAGGCTAACGATAATTTATTCTGCATTATCTTAGTCATAATATTCTTTACTGGGCTAGTTGAGCTCACCCTTTGCTTTCATTGTTCTCTTCAGGAAATGAGAATATAACTGGGACTATTCGGGGAACAAAGTGATGGTCCGAGATGGTGGCTATAGTAGTCCTCACTATTTTATAAAATAGTGTGATAATAATTATAATGAGGACTCCATTTGAGTTTGGATATTGTCTACGAGACAATATTCGTGTTAAAACTCTCAGCTACATTTTGTCGTATTGTATAAATAAAGTTTGTAATTGATTTCTGTATATACCATGTATTTGGCGACTCAGAATGGGTGATGTATACCTATTTTGGGGGCGTTACAGTTGGTATCAAAGCTTAGGGATATGATCCTTGGCTGAGATTTAAGACTAGAACTAAGAGTGGAGAGACGGGTAAATCCTTCGCTAGTATGACCTACCTAAGTTTAATTTTATTTAATTGGTCGGTCAGAATATAGGGATAATATGTGGCATGTCAATTAACCCTTGTTTTGTGGCAGTGTTTGAAAATGACATTTGAAAATATTGAGATAAGCAATGGAGCACATGAGATCGTTGATTCACCGACGATCAATAACCAGGATAATGTGCATCAGGAAGGCAATAATCCTCAGGTAAACAGCAACACCGACCAAATGATGAACGATGGGATGTTCAGAGATTTTATGCAATTCATGCAACATCAAGCGAGAGAGACTAATGTTCAAAATGCAGGTGGAAACACTGGCAACTCTCGAATGGTCACCGTTAAGCAATTCAAGGAGCTGGGACCACCGGAGTTTTTGGGAAAACTAGAACCACTTAAGGCAGAGACATGGATTAAGCAGATCACCAAGATATTTGTTGTCTTGGGATGCTCCGAGGAGCAAAAGGTTCCCTTTGCCACCTTCATGTTGCAAGGAGAAGCAGATCATTGGTGGAAATCTGTAAAACGTACTCAGTCTGCCGCACTAAAGATGTCTTGGGAAGAGTTCCAAGAATTGTTAAACGACAAGTAATTTCCCGAAAGTGTTCGTCACATAAAGGAGGTGGAATTCATCAAGTTGGAGCAAAAAAATATGACTATGTCGCAATACGAGGCTAAGTTTATAAGACCCCAACTTTTATGAATAAAGATTAATTTTTCTCGAAATATATTTTTGAATATTATCGTGTGGATTTAATATAATGTTATAGTTGTGGGTAATATTTATAAATTTTTCAAAGTAAGCAAGTGGTTATAAAATATTCGATTGGTCGGGAAATATTCATTTTAACAAGGAATATTCGTACGACGGCACAATCATTAGTGGACCCCAGAACGGAAGTATTGTCGGAGTTAGAAAACGACAGAAATATCTTTTATAAAAATAACGGCGAAATTTTTACCATTAAACTATTGAACTACCCGGTAGTAAAAGTACAGTAATACGCGTGGTTGCATAGTTGCACACGGTATTGTACAGTATCTTTGATTATTGATGCTTACGTGAGAAGTCACTTAGTTATACTCAATTATTTCTACAATAATTGCTGCATAATATCTCTCATATTATTGATTCAATTATTGTCACAGTATCATCTGCATAATATTTTATATTATTAAATCAATAAGTGAGACAAAAAAGTTATTCATATTATTATTTGCAATATTAATGATGTCTAGAAAGTTCTGTCGAGGAGAGGTTTGGTCACCTAATTGCACGCCAATAGGGAGAAATCCTTATCGGAAAGCCCCCTCTTTCCTAGGAATGATCTGGTTGTTAAATATTGTGGTTATAATATTAATGATGAATAAGTTCGTGTTGATTAAAGATGAAATTGATAATTCCATTGTGTTGGGATTATTAGTGTTTAGGAATCGACATTTATTTCGATAATAATTAATTTCTGGAGGTTATATTGACCAATCGGGTAATTAATCGGATAAATAAGCAATTAATTGTTATTAATTCACATGCTTATAACTATTTGTTCACATGTATGTACTATTGATTCACATGAATGTACTATTAGGGGAGGTGGTGCAAGATTGATAATACTTGCATGACTAAATTAAAAATGGAGGTATAGATGAAGGTACTATATTGTAACTATTTTTTCACATGTATAGAACTATTGATTCACATAACTGAACTATTGATTCACATGATGTACTATTAGGGGAGGTGGTGCAAATTTGATAATACTTGTAGGACTAAATTAAAAATTGAGGAAAAGATGAAGGTATTATACTATAATATTTTGAGTCCCAAAACGTGCAATTATCGAAACTATATTTTCCTATAAATAGAAGCTCGTTCTTCTTTCATTCTCACCAATTCACTAAGACTCACAAGAGCAATTATAGATAGAGAAGCTATAGAGAGAGAAGAAGAGAAGTCTGCTACTTCAGTATTCCAGTATCCAGTCTTTTTATGAGGTAAAGGATATTATTTTTATTCAGTATTCATAAGGAATAATATTTTCTTTCATACTCTGTAGTATGTGAGTAATATTATTTCGTCGCATATTCCTGATTATACCCTCATTTTGTTAAATTATTGCTATTATACTCCGTGAAATTAGTAGAATATCCTTGATATTTGCGCTTCATCCAGTATCTTTCCATGGAAATATTATTCTGAGCTTTCTTGATAATTATTGATCTTTTCATGCCGGAATATTATTCATAAGTTACTATTTATGGGTTACTATTCACCTAGTTACTATTCACTCGAATATTATTCACTCAGGTATTTGGGGCACTTTTCATGTTAGGGTACTATTCACGAGGTACTATTCCCAGAGTATTATTCATGGGGTACTATTCACCCGAAAAATATATTTCTTTTCTGTCCAAATTATTTTTGATACATTAATATTATTCTTGAATTTTACTCCACAAAGCAGTATCATGTTGATAATTTGGATATTTTTAAACTCTGGATAAATTTAAAGTCTTTAATATTTATCTTTGATTTTGTTTGATTAATGCTTATATCATTTTCATCATCCTCATGCTTATATTGTGATGAAAGTCATCTTTAACTTACGTGCATAGATGGACTGTTGATTGGTATGATTATGACCAGGGATCATTCTGTATAATCATAACCCGTAATGTATAATCATAACCCGTAATGTTACAAATGATGTAGTAAAAGTCCTCATTGGCCCGTAGTGCATTGATGGACAGTTGTTGGTATGATTATGACAAGTGATTATTCGGTATAATTATGACCATTGATGATTATATGAATATCCTTGGCCCGTAGTCCAGGAGTGATTCGATGATTTGGTTTATTTATTAAGCTGAGTCTCAGCGATAAAGTGGATGAAAAACTTTTTAAATCATAGAAGATAGTAGATATCATGCTCTACTTGACTCTTCTAATGGATTGTTGCTTGTTCCGCTGCAGTTAAACTTGATATTTATTGTATTTTATCAGTTTAACACTGTTGAAGGCTAATGATAATTTATTCTGAATTATCTTAGTCATAATATTTCTTACTGGGCTAGTTCAGCTCAACCTTTTGCTTTCATTTTTCTCTTCAGAAAATGAGAACGTAGCCGGGACTAGTCGGGGAATGGAGTGACAGTCCGAGATGGTTATTTTAGTAGTCCTCACTACTTTGTGTGATAATAAATGTAATGAGGATAAAATTTGAGTTTTGATATTGTCTATGTGACAATATTCATGTAAAAACTCAGCTATATTTTGTCGTATTTTTACATGATAGTTGTATTAAAGAAGTTTATATTTGATTTCTGTACCATATTTTTGGCGCCTCAAGATGGGTGATGTATACCTATTTTGGGGGTGTCAAAAAGTTTATCAAGTTATCCCGGTTTGCATCCCATTTGGTAGATAATGAGGAGCGTATGACGCGGATGTTTCTAAGAGGTTTGAAACCTGAAATACGTTAATACCTCATTTCTCACAAACTTTACTTTTATTCAGATGTTGTAAATAGGGTTCAGTTATTGGAGCGCGATAATAAGTCAACACAACCAAGAGATAGCAGCCAGCAAAACAATAATGCCAGTGGTAGCAGTCATCGAAGCGGTGGCAACAAATGTGCATGAAATCATCATGCCAGAAATGGTAACCACTTCGGTGGTAATCCTAGCCAAGATAATAGAAGTGGAAATTTCAAGAAGAGAAGGTTCAATAATGATGGAAAGATAGCAGCACCAGCACATGTTTTCAAGGAAGGAGAACGACCACTAGTCGTATGCTACAAATGCAGAGGCGAGGGACACATAAGTCCAAACTATACGCAGCAACCCAAAGCGTGTTACAATTACAGAAGAGAAGGTCACCTAGCCTGATTTTGTCATGTAGTGAAGTCAAGTCCAGCTGGGATTGAGACACCAAAGGCTATCCCAGACAAGTCAAAGCCGGTAGTTCAAGGGAGAGCATTTATCGTGACCTTCCAAAAAGTGAGGAACCCAAATAAAGTTATCACGGGTAAGCTCATCATAAACTCTTGCGAAGTCTATACCTTATTTGATAGCGGTTCTACCCATTCTTTTATTTCTCCTACTTGCGCTCAACATTTAAATTTAACTTCGGAGAAATTTAACTTTGACTTATCTGTTGAAACTCCATTGGGAGAAACCTTCATTACATCCACTGTTTATAAATCTTGTTTGATTCAAATCGGCACCCTCATGTTACCTGTCAATCTTATCTCTTTGAAAATACTTGCATTTGATGTGATTTTAGGGATTGATTGGTTAACTACTCATCCTGCTAAAATTGATTATTTTTGTAAGGTTCTTAGCTTTCATATTCCTAACCAACCTATTATGTGAATTCAAGCAACCAAACCACTAAAGTCAATCACTGTCATATCAAGCCATAAAGCCATTCGTTTATTAAAAAACGGATGTCAAGCTTTTTTAGCCCATGTCACGGATTTAAAAAAAAATACGTCAGATTTGAATGATATTTCTATTGTTAATAAATTTCCTGACGTATTCCCTGAAGAACTTCATGGCCTACCCCCAGAGCGTGAATTAAATCGAGTTTTGTATTGACCTTGAACCCGGTATAAAACCCATTTCCAAAGACCTATATCAAATGGCTCATATTGAACTTCAGGAGTTAAAAATCCAACTGCAAAAATTGTTAGACATCGGTTTCATTCGTCCTATTACGTCTCCTTGGGTGCTCATGTTCTATTTGTAAAGAAGGAAGATGGAAGTATGCGATTTTGTATTAACTACCAGGAGTTGAATCATGTCATCGTCAAAAATAGGTACCCGTTACCTCGTATTGATGACCTGTTTGACCAGTTGCAAGGCGCTAAATTCTTTTCAAAGATCGTTCTTCGTTCCGGATATCATCATTTAAAAATTAAAACTTTCCAAAGACTGCTTTTAGAACTCGGTACGGGCATTACGAATTCCTAGTCATGTCTTTTGGATTGACTAATGCTCCTGTTGCCTTCATGGATATGATGAACCGAGTATTCAAGGAATATTTGGATCATTTTGTGGTTGTCTTTATTGATGACATCCTCATTTACTCCAAAAGCCGTGAAGATCAAGAGCATCACTTGAGGCTGATACTCCAAAAGCTTCGTGAAAACAAGCTTTATGCCAAATTGAAGAAATGTGAGTTCTGGCTTAAGGAAGTAGCATTCCTTGGTCACGTGATATCAAATCACATTAATATCTATTGACCCAGCGAAGATTGAAGCAATACAAAGTTGGGAGCAACCTAAGTCAATAGCCGAAGTACGTAGCTTTCTGAGCTTAGCTGGTTATTATCGAAGATTCGTGGAAGGATTTTCTCGAATCGCTACTCCATTAACTCAGCTTACTTGAAAAGATACAAAATTCGGTTGGAGCAAGGAATGTGAGAAGAGTTTTCAAGAACTCAAGGGGAAACTCATTTCAGCACCTGTTCTGACAATTTCATCTGGTTCAGAGGGATTTGTCATCTACAGCGATGCTTCAGGCAGAGGATTAGCATGTGTTCTTGTGACGCCCCCAAAATAGGTATACATCACCTATTCTGAGTCGCCAAATACATGGAACAGAATACAAATACAACCTTAAATATACAACATGAGCTATGAGTTTTAATACAAATATTGTTTTCTAGACAGTATTCAAACTCAAAATAAGTCCTCAATACATTTATTTTCACACTTTTTCACAGAATAGTGAGGACTACTAATGCTATCATCTGGACCATCACTCCGTTTCCCGACTAGTCCCTACTATGTTCTCATTTTCTGAAGAGAACAATAAAAGAAAAAGGGTGAGCTCAACTAGCCCAGTAAAAAATATTATGATTAAGATAATGCAGAATAAATTATCATTAGTCTTCAACAATATTAAATTGATAAAATACAATAGACATCAAGTTTAACTGCAGCGGAATAAGCAATCCATTAGAAGAGTCCAGTGGAGAATAAAATCTACTATCTTCTATGATTTAAAAGGTTTTTCATCACTTTTATCGCTGAGACTCAGCAGCTTATTAAATAAACCATGTCATCCCTGCACTACGGCCAAGGATACTCATTAGTATCACGATCACAAATTATCCATACACTACGGGGCCAAGGATATTCGTGTTTTTATCAATGGTCATGATCATGCCAACAATTGTCCATCAATACACTACGGGCCAATGAAGACTTTTACCACATCATTTGTAACATTACGATCATGACTATACCGAATAATCCCTGGTCATAATCATATCAAGTCCATCTATGCACTACAGGCCACAAATGACTTTCAAAATAATATAAGCATGAGGATGATGACAATGACATAATAATTAAATAAAACAAGTTCAAGAATTAAATTTTAAAGATTTATAAGTTAATATATCCTGAACTCAAAAACGTCCAAATTGTCAAGATGATATTGCTTTGTGGAGTAAAATTCAAGAATGCTCAGAAGAATATTTTTATGAAAAGATACTGGATGAAGCGCAAATATCCAAAATATTCTACTAATTTCATGGAGTATAGAAGCCAAAACTTTAACCAACCGAGTATAATAGAATATATGAAACGCAAATGGATTTTTAAGCTTTATCGCCATGCAGTAATCCATGTAGACGCATCATTTCCATAATTTAATAAGGAATGAATACAAAGGATCATTCACCATGCATATGGTAATCCACATAGAGCGAGTTATTCCAATGTAATAATAAAGAATGGAATAATGTAAGAATTCACCATGCATGCGATAGACCGCATGCATGTGTTATTCCCAATGAATAATAAAGAATGGAACCGAGATCATGCGAAATCCACACGCACAAAGATATTCCAATGAATAATAAAGAATGGAATAACAACAGAATTCACCGTGCATGCGATAGGCCATGCATACGAGGTTATTCTAACGAATAATAAATAATGGAACTGGTGTCATGCGTAATAATACGCATGACGGGATATTCCGGCGTAATAATAAAGAATGGAATAATGAAGAATTTCACCATGTATGCGGTATCAGATGTACAAGTTATTCCAATGAATAATAAATAGTGGAATCAAATCAAATGCATGTAATACGCACGCATGTGAGATATTCCAAATGAATAATAATAAAGAATGGAATAATAGAAGAATTTCACCATGTATGCGATTGCTTGCATAGATGAGTTATTCCAACATAATAATAAGGAATGGAATAACAATAGTTCTCTTCATGAAAATGAAAGAAATAATACCCCTTACTTTAGAATAAAGTTTGGATAATCGGAATGTAGAGGTAGCAGACTTCTCTTCTTCTTTCTCTCTATAATTTCTCTCTATGATAATTGCTTTCTATAGCTTTAGTGAATTGGTGAGAAATGAAGGAAGAATGAACTTCTATTTATAGAAAATATAGTTTCGATAATTGCACGCTTTTGGGGCTCAAAAATTACAATCTGAATACCTCCAACTTTTCTTTCATTTTTAATTTAGTCCCAGTACTTTTTCCACCTCCCCAATAGTAAATAATGTGAATCAATAGTTCAATCATGTGAATCAATAGTTATAATCATGTGAAAATATGAATTACAGTATAATACCTCCATCTATACCTCGATTTTTAACTTAGTCAAGCAAGTATTATCAATCTTGCACCAACTCCCCTAATAGTACAAGAATGTGAATCAATAGTACACACATGTGAACAAATAGTTATAATCATGTAAATTAATAGCAATTAATTGCTCATTTATCTGATTAATTACCCGACTGATCAGTATAACTTCCAGACATCAATTAATATCGAACACTACAAGAAATCACACAAAAAATGACGCTAAAATTTGTCACATAAAATTCATTTTTCGTCACTAAAATATTTGGTGACGATTGTTAATCGTCACAGAGACCGTCACCGTATGAGCGTGGTATTAGGTATATTTGACAATATTTGATGTCGTCACTAAATATTTTGACTTATGGTGACGATTTACATCATTGTCACTATAATTAATTACTTTTAGTGACGTTAATAGCGTCACTATTTGAATGAAACTTTCGTCACTCTATATTATGTTTCGTCGTCAAAACTTGGTGCATTAAATGACGAAAATCGTTTTTCGTCATTAAATGATATTGTTTTAGTGACAAAAATATGTTACTCAATTTAAATCATCTAATTTTAATGATAACAATATTGTCATATTTATGATTATTCTTTCGTCATGTTATTGTGTTTATCGTCGCCAAAAATAAGAAAATAAATGACGATAGAACAATTCGTCACCTAATAATATATTTAACATGACAATTATGTCGTTGTCATTTCATATTTTAAATAATATTACAAAATAATTTGTCACCAAAGAGTTATTTTTTGGGACACATTTTTCAATGTCAATAATGCTTATGGTGACGATACATCTCGTTACATAAAAAGTTATTAATAGTGACAAAATTATTTGTTGTAACTGAATGAAAAACTAAATATAAAATTATAGATCTAGAAATAAGAAAAAAGATTGCACCAAGATGATGACTAATAAATTCCAACCCTTTAAATAAAATTATCGTGTTATTACAACAACACTAGCAGAACTGAGCAACAAACTCAGCCTTACCAACAGAAGAATGCAGTTAATTAATACTCAAATACATGAACATGCACATTTTCACAATCAAGTGCAAATTAATGAGCTAATGACCACCATGTGCATGAACTATTTTCACGTGAACTCTAGACGCACCAAAGTTTCTGATTTCATCCTTTAACACCTCTATTTTCTGCTTTACATCAGGCCGTCCCAAGATCTCTTCATATTTCTTCTAGATTTTTAGCTGAAAGGTCTCCTTGTTCTTTGCGGATACATTCTTGGCTTTAGCAGAAGTATACTATTATTGTAAAAGAACCAAGATGAATGTTTAACCAACTGGGGCGAAATAAATAAATTAATAAAAAAAAAAAATATGTTTAATGTCGGTCATTGTTGCTTCATAATTTTCTACCGTCAAGTCATCTTCAGTTCTTGACAATCTTCCTAGTTCAGCTTCCACTAACATATCTTTTGCATGTACCAAGGATAAAATAAATTTCGTGTATGAGATATTCTCTTTGAAAGGAAACTCTAAACAAGATCAAATTAGCTAAAGGGCCATTCAAAGAAATAATTTTAATGCTATATAAAATTACACTTGGAATTCAGAGAAATAATACGAGAAAAAAAATAAGAAAAGAGAAAAACCAAGTCAAAATTTTCAGTGTTTCTTATCAAGAGTGCTGCTTCAACTTTTACCCAATTGACAAACGACTAACAGTTTCTGGCATCCATGTTCACACTGCAAGAAAATAGTAAGCTTTCTCGGCCAAAGTCCTTCAAGTTCAGATACATGGAATCTTAACCTATTGATGTAGAACAACTTTTGAAGAACAATAATTGTAAAATAATGAAAAATAAAGGAAAGGTTAACTTGTGGGGGATTACATCACTCCAAACCCTAATTTTACTTGGGAATAATAAAATAACTAAATGAATAAAATACCCTTACTAAATATTAAAATCCTAATAATTAATAAATGTCTAAAATGCCCACTAAAAAATAAACAAATAACTACTTGTTGTCCTCATCACCTATCAGTGTATATATTTCATTAAAGAGGCCAAATTGTTGGACTACAACATCTGCTACCGCCTACCGTAACCAGAATTGAAGTATTAGTTTATATGCGAGGAGAGAAACAAGAAAGTATCTTCACAATTGATATAATGTTGCCTTTTCCACCTAGTATGCATTACATTAAGCGACTTTCGCACCAAAGATTTCTGAAAAAATATTGTCCGTAAAAAGAATTCAGGGTAGCAGTTAATTTTATTTTATTTTTTAGATAAAAAAATTTAGAATCCACCGTTTTTGGGTCATTGGGTTCATTGCTGGGAATATCTGAAGCCAAGATCCTAATGCTATGTCAACTGCATCATATATTCATATGTAATATATCACATGAAATTGACATATAAGATTCAACTTTTATAGTTCACTGGAAATTAATACATTCAATTTCCTACTTCTAGTGTCTACAGAGAAGTTTAACTGAATAAAGTTCACAGTTTTTTCATTGTGGCAAGCATCTCCATAATGGTGTTCTCTTGCATGCAAGTAAGTAGCTGTAACAAATATGCTGCATATAGAAGCAGTAAAGAAACTACCTGAAATGGTTGATTATGCTCCGGCACGGCATTCTCCTTTTCTAATACAACAACTGGTCTACCAATCATATCCAAGTGAGAAAATGTTGTCTGCAAAAAACCCATAAGCCCTTAAACAGTGGAGAGGTTTCATGGGAAAGAAAAAAAGGGAAAATATAACTGGAACCTTAAATAGAAATATGTGATTAGTGAAATTCTACTCCCGCATTACCTCCTCCAATTGTTTTACAGGAAATAACGTAGAAACAGAAATGTCTTTCGAACCTTCAGGTAAAACAACCTGTAGTCCAGAAAATCATGTTAATGCTATAAGCAAGTAATTTTCAAATTAAAGATATCTGCAATTTATACTTCTAAGGATTCAACTGTTTAAAGATATGTAACCATTAAGTATGAATAACTTGAAAGGAACTTGTGTATAGCAAGTACTCCCTCTGTTCCATATTAAACGCCCACTTTTCCTTTTTTATCTGTCCCAAATTAATTATCTCATTTCTAAATCTGTATTATTTTTGCTCGCTTTTTTTCAATTATACCCTCCAAAATTTCTAGATACATCTAATTAGTTTATGGGAAAGTGATACCATTAACAAGTTGGCCATCTTGAAAAAATAAAAAGTTGAATAAAGGCTAATGTTTATTATGTGAACAGAAGTAATTACAGCATTGAAAATTGAAATATATTTGTATATTGAATGAAAGAGAATGAGAATGAGGGTATATTAGGAACAAATTTATTACCTTAATTTGTGTCATTTAAAAAGTGGGCATTTAATAGGAACAAAATGGTTATAACTTAAACTATACATACTTCACAAAAATCCTTAGAAAGAATGGGCTGCAACCAAATGCGAAAACCTGACAGAAACCCGGCTTTACAAAATCTTCTATGAAGTATTCTCAATCAATGACTTGCAGTTCAATGGCGTTTCCTCTCACAGTTAGAATTGATTTAAAATCATAAAATATATGTTTCTAATGACCAACTTGTTATCCTACTAGAATCACTTCTGAGGTTTTGCTTCATTGACATCAAATGAAACACCTAAAGACAAGTATGCCACAACAATAGATTCAGACATATAAAAACTTTAAGCTATACCTTCATGATAAGTTTCTCAATGACAACATCATTCATTGGGCAACCAAAAGAGATATTTAGGAAACATTTTCCATCTGACTGGAACAAGTAGTCCTGAAGTGGCAAGCCATATCCAATTGTAAAAGAAGTTCTCTAACCCCCAAACATTGGATATCTAGGCTCGATTTCCAATAAAGTCTGCAATTAGAAAGCAAAAGAACTTGTCAAAGAATCAGAATAGGATAATCAAAGCAAATATGTAGAAATGACAAAATTTGTCGAATCACCGTATAAATTAGACGTTGAAATATTTCCAATCGCATCCCTATAGTAAATAGAATGAGCTCGTGGTGGCAATTTCGCTACAAGATTCCTGAACGCTGCAGCACCTTTTCCCCTGGCCTGATAGTCCAGTCTGCAGTGTTTATAAGATATGCTGAATCAAGCTTCCAATCACATGAATGCCACTAAAAGGAAATTAAGTTAGAAACCACTTACCTCGAAAATTCCCCAGTGCTCTGAGCACCTCCATGGATAAGGTTGTAATGCTCTGTGATCTGGACATTACCCCAGTGGGAGATCTCTATCTCGCGCACCAACTCTTGAGCAACAGGGAAGGGATGATTGCTAACAAAATGGATCGATACTGGAGAGTATTGCAAAGTAGGAAGATTCTCATAGGGCTCATATATATTTAATCTCAGAACCAGAAAGTTTAGAATTCTCCAGCTTTGTATAAGATTCAACTTTTGCCTCGGGCAGTTTAAGACTAAGTGACTGCACCTTAACCAAATAAGGGGATAGAAAATAGGCACTATCTTGGAACAAAACCAGCTGATTTTCAGCTTGAGTAATTTTTTCAGGGAATGGTTGTAGTATATGGGTGAATACTGCAAAAAGGTCCAAGGTCAAGCTTTCTCCCTTACCCAGTTCCTTGGGTAGAGATAATGAATACCACGTCAATGATTGAGGCATTCCTTCGGGATGGGAAAATTTAATAGAAAGACTTCCAGAAGAACTTTTTGTTTTCCCTTTCCCTTCACTAGTTGCACCAATAAACAATACTATGTTTTTTTGCTTGGTGATCAGGAAAGGCCACCAAAACATCCGATACTGGATCAGTACCTGTATTTTCCACCTGTAATAATGAAGAAAGAGAAGTCTTGAATAATCACGACTTTAATTGGATACTTATACATGCAAAACTAATTAAAAATAATAGATTATATTATTATTTTTCAATATTTTCCAAATCTGTTATTAAGACATACAGAGGGTATGAACTGCCCACCTTTAGTGTTGAAGTCATGCGTACAATCTGTGACGTCAGATCAATCTGCAAAAAAATAAGATAAGATTAGCCACAACTACGCAGCTGGAAATTGTATTCCAATAAGCATCCAAATAAAAGAAGGATCATTAATTTATCATTTAGTTGTAACCTTTTAATAAGTTTATCTTTCTTACTAAATAATAAGTAAATTTTCCACAAAAGATCAGCATATTGAGAAAACTAAAGCTACATAAAATTAAATTATTGTCTGAAAAATAGGGAAGCCAATGAAAATTTGAGAGATTTCTTCATTCAGTAACCAAAATGAAGATAAAAATTCATGGAATCAGTTTAAACATACCAGCTGAAACACAAACTCGCCCTTAACAAAACCCGGAAAGAAAATAGAAAAAAATAAATCAACAACTTCAGTCCAACTCATCAAACCATCACATTAATGAAGAATAGCAAATTATATATAATTCACGTACATATAACATAACACGCATTCACAATTGATAAATAAATGAATTAGTTTGCATATTGTTGATACCAAGATCTTCTGCTACGTCCCAATCATATAAGACGTCCTGATCCTGCACAATAAATACGATCAACATCCAAAGCTTGACGGCTTCGACCAGTCGAGGGATAAATTTCGAGCGTGAGTCGATCTGAAGCGATCACAAGGGTTAACAATGGAGGATAAAATATCTAGTATATTGAGAGAGATAAAATTATCAGTTACCTATTCTTAGAAGACTTCCTTGCTATGTTATACTCCAAGATTCGGTTTTGCGTGCAACCGACCCACCTGACACCACCTACTGCAGGTAGCTTACCTGTTAATCCCATCCCCTCTGTCCACCGTTGGCCGACTGTCCAATCCTCATTAATGCGATGTAAGATATCAGTCAGCCATTATCTTTATCATCATCACCGGTCAAAGATGTAGATATTTAAATATCTGCTAGGTCAGCCCACTGACCCGACCCAACAAAGAGGACCCAACTGAAATGACCCGATAGATGAACCAAGTAACTCGGCCCAAGCCCTTTGGCCCAATATCTAAAATATCATGGCCCAACATTGCCCCCCAGTCTTTTATTAAACAGGATGTTTAATGAAAGAGTATAAATAGCATCGGGAAAGAGTATAAATGGCATCGGGAAAGGACAAAAGGATTTATAATAAGATCAATAAAGGCCCAAAATATGGCTTACCAAATAACTCCTTCAACTGCCGAAGAGCCACAAGTACCTCCCACAGAAGCCGATCTTCCTTCGGACACCCCGGTTGAAATCGTGGTTTCTGACAAAAAGCCCGAAGAACAAGTAGAGCGCATATCGATGAGATCCCTCACTCTCTGTTAGAATCCAATGAGAAAATCCCATGTCGACCTTTAATAACATGCGTTCGTGATACCGATGATCATCGGTTCGGCAACAGCTCCATCACGGACCTGATGGACGAAGGAATGAAATACCGGACTAAAGGAATTTGATATTTTGACTTATTCATTTACATCGCTGCCCATCAATTTGAACTGATTGACTAATAATGGTCATCTGCAGGCAAACGCTATCTTCGGGTACATCCGTCCCAAATACAAAGAAGCCGAAGAGGATACTGAAGAGAATGCCGAAGAGAGTGCCGAAGAGGATACCGCCCAAAGGGATAACGCCATTCGGAAGTCGGGTCATCATTGATATATTAGGGATTTGATGTCGAGTTCGGATCCTTCGTAACTCGTGGTACATCGTCAGAAGCTTGAAGAAGAGCTTAAAGAGCCTCGGACCCTTAGGAATTTGGGTCTGCCACTAATCGAAGACCTTCGTAAGGAAATCCAGCAAAGATCTGAAAAAATCCGTGAAAGCGTAATGATAAGATCGTCCATATGTATGCCAAAGGTTATGAAAATCTGCCGAAGTACAGGTAAGAAAAAGCTTGTCGTGGCCAAGGTAGATCTATCTCTTCTACTCTTTAGATGGCGCTGATGATAAGGAAGAAGCCTGAATATGGCCTCCCCTTTACCTTTAGCTGTAGAACTTTCTGCAAAAATCCTAACTTTTTGTGAACAGTTAATATTAATGAAATATCAACTTTATGCCTTATTACTTCTGGGTGAACATTCCCTGTCAGTAATTCATCATTCATCAACGTGAAAAATGTATAATTGCCTCTTATCTTAAACTGTTAGTCAATAATCAAGCAAATTATATAACAGTCAAGAACAATAATAATATAATCCGAACTCAACACTTGAACAAAATAAAGTAATGCATACTTATCATTACCGAAGTGTGAGGCAGATCATGCACAAGGTGAATTCGGCTGATCCTCCTTGCACCATCAAGATCTTGTTTACCACTCGAGGTAAAACAAGTATATAAGGACATTTGTTTACCACTCGGGATAGAACAATTATATAAGGACACATCGGATCTTGTCTACCACTCGGGGTAAAACAAGTATATAAGGACCATGGAATTTGTTTACCACTCGCAGTAAAACAAATTCATAAGGACACACCTGACAATAAGGCTACCATCGAATGGTCAGCGAGTCCGACCAAACCTCCTTACTTTGGTGCATTTTGTTTACCACTCGCGGTAAAACAAAATTAAAAGGACTATGGAATTTGTTTACCACGCAGGGTATAACAAACCCATGAGGACACTCCTGCCGATAAGGCTACCATCGAATGGTCAGCGACTCCACCCCGTCCTCCTTACACCGATGAAGTTTGCCTACCATGAAGGGCCTGACAAATTCATAAGGACCACCTGCCAAAAAGGCTACCATCGAATGGTCAGCGAGTCCCCTCCCCCCCGTCCTCCTTACTCCTATGAATTTTGTAGGTGAGCTACCGAAGTCTTTCTGTGCTGAATTCCCAATTCTTTCAAGAATATTTCAAACTTTGATCCCACAAATTGGTGTCCGTGGCTTTCTGAAAAATTATAGGTCAATGATATGTATGCCGAAGTACTTTGTAGGCTAATGACTTCGTAGCCAAATGATCACCACAGATGCTCTCATGAACTTCCCGAAGAGCATAATCTATCTTCTATTGAGAATCTTTGAACGGCTTCTCTGTTGAAGTATTATTACAATCAACTTCATTTGAAGGATCAAGAATCGCTTGCTTTGTTTGGACTCCTCACCGGTTTCAAAGATCCCTAAGGACATGGCTTGCATAGTAAACCGGGTACTGCTTTCCATCTAAACCTGTAGCTTTAAATGGACCTCTTCAACGATGAGTATCTATAGGGTGGTGTGCCCTCCTCGGATTCTCAGGAGTGTGGCTTCTAAATCTGCTTCGATGATGAGCCGTTTCGCTGTGGCGAGAACACTCAAGGCGGAATGCCTTCTTTGTATTCTCAGGTGTATACTCTTTGGATCAACTTCTTCGTTTGCTGCGATCATAATCCCGAGAATCGACAGGGTAAGGTATCCTCTTCGGATGCTCAGGAGTATGGTTCTTCGGTCTTCTTCGATCATGAGGATCACCTTGAGACATGTATTCAAAGGGTATAGACTACTTTCTAACTCATGGCTATCCATCTTTAGGCATACTACGTCTTTCGAACTGGACATACTTGGATGCCTCGTCCCTCAGCCCGGCCATCCGAAGCATCTGCTCATAACTGGACGCCTTGTCCCTCAGCTCTACCATCTGAAGCATCTGCACAGCTATATCCTCACTCCGCACAGCTATATCCTCGCTCCACTCAGCTATATCCTTGCTCCGCTTCAAGAGAACCCTCAAAGCTTTATCTGCTTCGTCTTCCCTCTTCGCCAGTTTGGCAGCCTTGTCACCCTGACCACTTCGGTGTTGAGTTCTAGGCGAGGTGCCTTCTACTCGCCTTCGGCCATGATCACGCTCCTTGTCAGCAGCAAATATCAACCATCTTCGGGCTTCGCCGTGGGCTCTCAAACAAGAATCCCCTGATTCATGCTTGGAAACCGTTCCCCCGGCATCGGCTGTCCCTCCGGTGTAATAGTTCTACTTTTCACCATAGTGTCCGACGTAGAACAACTGAAAAAGATTGTGATTGAAAACTCAAGGACACTAGAACACAACCTTCCTTCTAGCGCCAATGTTAACGTCAAGATCTTCTGCCACGTCCCAATCATGTAAGACGTCCTGATCCTGCACAATAAACACGATAAACACCCAAAGCTTGGCGGCTTCGACTGTGGGGATAACTTCGGTGAGAGTCGATCTGAAAGCGGTCCACAAGGGTTAACAATGGAGGATAAAATATCTAGTGTATTGAGAGAGATAAAATTATCAGTTACCTGTTCTTAGAAGACTTCCTTGCTATGCTATACTCCAAGATTCGGTTTTGCGTTCAACCGACCCTCCTGACACCACCTCTGCGGTGGTGACACATTAATCCCATCCCCTCATCCCACCGCTAAATTAATTGTTCAATCCTCATTAATGTGATGTAAGATATCAGTCAGCCATTATCTTTGTCATCATCACCGGTCAAAGATGTAGATATTTAAATATCTGCTGAGTCAGCCCACTGACCTGACCCAACAAAGAGGACCCAACTGAAATGACCCAGTAGATGAACCAAGTAACTCGGCCCAAGCCCTTTGGCCCAATATCTAAAATATCATGGCCCAACACATATGAAAGGAATCTAATTAAAAAAAATGAATTAGGCTTAAACCCTAGCGCCTTAATTCGAAACAAACTGAGGTAATTAAAAATTCGATCTTAACACAATAATAAGAGAGAAGAAGATAAATAATCAAACAAACCCGTCGATCGAGCTTGGAGATGACTAGATCGGAAACAACCGGCGAACATAGAATGGCGATTAGTGCAATTAACAAATCGATACGAATTACTCCTCCTCCTTTCATTTTCATGTTTGTTTTTCTCTCCTGATTAACTGAAGGTTGAAGAAGGTGTTTATAAGGGTTTTTCCAATAGAATCACACAGTGAAGGAGGAGATTGTGAATAATATTCACAATAGATTGACTGAATAGCTAGGGTATATCATTACTATTATTCTTTTTATGTTTTTTTTTTGGACTTAAAAATATGTTCATGATTTAAGTTACTCCCTCCATCTTATTTTATGTAATCTCAAGTTAAATATTTACTTATATCAGTAGGGATCAGGGGCTTACCCTTTATTGAGCTTACTTAACATACCTATAAAAGCCCCTTCTCTTAGTAATTTCTATCTCCTCGCTCAAGCATAACGCGTCTTATTTTCTCCCAACTTATTTCTCTCATCTGAAAGCACCGCGAACTAGGATTCCATCTTCATCCAGAAAATCGAGCGAGAATCGGATCCAAATCTGAAGCCCCTTGACACGAAGAGAAGCTCGATTCGGTCGACCCCTCATCCGTGTATTCCAAAGCGAGTAATAACAATCCCTAATCTTGGTATGAATGTATGAGAAGCTCGATTCAGTTTTTAATGGGTATTCCAAAATAAGCCCTAATCCTGCGTGTTCTCTCTCATTTTCAGACAAAGCGAACCCCTAATCCTGCTTGTTCTCTATCGAGGTATATAGATAACATCTATCTTTCTTTTGGGGTTTCGATCTGGTCTGATATTTCTAGCTTATGCTTATCTGTTCTTATAAAGGTTTTATACAAGTCACACCCAGTGGAATTTGCTTCATACTTCCATTACTGCCATTCATTGACATTTGATCAACGTCCCGACTATGGATTCTGAAGCGTTTGTTCCGTGAATTGTTCACTCGTGAAGGTATCTGCTGGCTAGACCACTAACCTTAAGCCAATAAGAAGTAACATAGGGACTTTGAATTTTGATATGTTTTAGTGTTTGTTGCTCATATAAGAAAATGTCCTGCAACATTAATAAAAGTAGTCCTGATACCGTTCATTTTAGTATGCAGCCCAAATTTGAATTCTATTATTTAATGCTATTCAAGGTTTCTTATTGATATTAAAAGTTGTAAGACAACTGTTTGATGTGTAGTGCCTTGTTTCCTTCATAAGTTTAGATTTCTAAATTCAACAAATGTGTTTTCTTATCTTGCAGGGTATGAATTTGATTACATATTTGATTGGACCATCCTAAAGTACCAGCAAGCACAAAAGAGTAAAACTCAATCACGGGTAACTGTCGTCTGTTTGTGCTCTTTCTTATTAATTTTATCTCTCTCCCATACATACATCACATCTATCTCTATGATTTTAATCTTTTCTTGAAAAAGTTTGTAGTTTAGATGTACTTTACTGCATATGCATAACTTCTTTAGTTGCTCATTTTAAAAATTGGATGTTATACTTCCTTCACTCGGCTTAAAGCATTACTGCATCTATAAAGGGAAACTTTTATCATCTGGAGCTTTTATCATGTGTGGACAGGATTTCAATTAGATGTCAAATATTGCAAAAAAAAAAAATTGCAGTTTTGTTATGCAGGCATAGTCATGACATGTATTATGTTTTTTATTTAAGTTTCTCGGTTCCATTTGAGTTGTAGTTTTGTTATGCTCGGTTCCATTTGAGTGGCATATCATTTTTGTTTGTGATTATGAATTATGTTGACATAATTCGACTTGTCACTTGCTGCAACTATGAACGTACATTGTGATTGTGAGAGGCGACCTCAGCAGAATGGAGCAAGAGATGGAAAAAATGCGTGCACTAGGCAAAATGCGAAGAAACAAATTTATTACTGCACTTGTTATTTCTTGGTTATTGATTTTAATCATGTTATTGTAGATGTACTAAATATTGTAATATTGTGTTGAATATTGTCATGTTCAATAAGGATCTATAAGAAGCTGATTATATTGTAAAATGTGTTGAATATTTTGTTGTATTTTGTTGAATAGTTGGAAAATGTGTTGAACAATATTGTTCTTCATGCATTTTAGATGTTTCTGTTTTATGGTGATTGATTTACAGTGGAGGGACAATTTGTAATTTCTATCTCTTCCTTTTTTACGGCTAAATATTTTCTCATCCTACATTTGTTTGGCAAAATTATGGGTAGATTCATACTATTCGTACTAATGGTTATTACCAAAATTGTGAGAAATGTTACAAGGCTGATCCTCAAAAAGAAAAAACCGAACGGTATCTTATGACCATAAATTTGTCAACATTACCATTGCACTAAGCAACAGCCTCACTTGATAAAATACATAAGGTGTATATACAATTCTCTCAAAGAGAAGTGATTTCTGGGTTATATGTCATATTGGTTCACAACATCCCATAGCTACAACAAACTGATAACATAGTGCACAACTGCCCAGTCAAAAATAATGAAACAACTTTAGCAACAACAGTCTTGATAACCAAAACGAATCCAAAAGTCACCACCAAATATTTTCAGTAAAAATGTAAGCCATATTACAACAACTCACTACACCCATTTCAGCCAACATAGAAACTAAGGTACTTACAACATCTAGATACTATGATAAAATTGACACTTGTGTACTGCTGTAGTTTTCCACCTCCTTGAACTGCCTTCAGTCTTGCTGCCAAAGTCTTTTGTGTAACAACTGATTTCCTGACATAAAATATGATCTATCAGCCATAAAGAGATGTACATAACATTGAAGTGACAAGTGATAGCAGAAACATTGCTTCATTTTAGCTAAAGTGACAAAGTGATAGCAATTGTGCTGAAACAGAGTGATAGTTAAAGTGACAAAGTGCTGAAACAGACTTCTACTAATTTTCTCCCAGATTGCCACACACCTGCCTGCCTGCCTTTAAGTGCAGTAGTAGAATTGTCGTTGCACCACTAACCTTGAAGTCTGTAAAATGTAACAACATCATACCCAATTATCAAATCAAATCTTCATAACCAACACAAACAAACTCCAGAATATATAAGCTTAATTTCAGCTCCTTAAAAATTAGATGAAGCAGCAACTTTCACCAATATACAAGCAACAACTTAATAAAATGGCCTCTACCCACACATGTCATCCCTCTCCATCTCCATTTCAAAATTGTAAATGCAATCTAAATTCATTTCTGCATTATCCCCACAACTATCAATTTCATGGTTCATAGCATCCATAATAAACAACAGTTCCCTGAGAATAAATTTAAAAGAACAATTAAGTCCACACTCAATACAGAAAAGTCTCTGAAAACTTTAAATCTTTTCTCAAACTCATTCTCAACATCATGGGTCTATCAGAAAGTTATCAACATGAATCCTTGCTTAAGAGAAATAGAGAGCAATACTACAATTATTGACACTTTGGAGTTAGGAGACATACCAGATTTTAAGTATTAGACAACTTTTGTTCCTTCAAAATTTGGAAAAATAAGTAATACTTGTCATTCAACTTCCATAAAAAGAGATAAGCAATCAAGTACCTGATATAGAAAAAAATCCACTGTCATAACATCCACCATATTATCAGTATCAAAATTTGATTTAAAAAAATTCTCTGTCTATTTCAACTATTTCAAATTTTATTAAGTCACTATAACATTTGAACTTGAAGAAAAATAACATAAGATAAAAACAAAGAAAAGGGAAAAAGTACCTACGTGAGAGCTCAAGAATGCGGACCCTTTTGGCTTGAGAATCATCAGAGGACACTAAAACTAATAGAATTAGGGCTAGTTTTGGAAGTAAAAGAGAATCGGATAAGGGAAGAGGGTCACGTACAGGGCTTCTCTTTGGAATACACGAATCAGTCAAGGGGCTTCAGATTTGACATACCAGGATTAGGGCTTGTTTTGGAAGCACATGAGAGAGAATCGGATGAGGGAAGAAAGTCGACCAAATTGGGCTTCCACTTTGCTATTACTCGCTTCTCTTTGCTTGATTTTCCGGATGAAGAAAATCGAATGTCTCCAGTTCGCGTTTCTTTTCAGATGAGAGAAATAAGAGCCCAGAGTATATCACGCGAGGAGAGAGAAATATCACGCAGCTTTTGTAGGTATGTTGGGTAAGCTCAATAAGGGGTAAGCCCCTGATCCCTACTGTTACTTATATTATATAATATTACTAGTCATGTATAGAAAAATATACAATTAGATGAGAATTTAAATATGAATAATTTTATCATTTGACATTTTTTTAAAATTCGCATAAAATCAATCATCACTTTTATTTCTCGGAGTGAGGGAGTACTTGTAAGTATATCCTACTTCTATCTAAAAATAGGAAACATTGGGAAGCATAGATATAATAATCAGGTTTGATGAGGTTGAGTTTATTTGGATCGGAGGCCCGGAACTAACATGTTTGGCAATCGATTGTCACTAGTACTATTTCAACAACCATAATCTATACTGTTGATCGCAACATTGGATGACACAGATTGAAATGGATTTCTCCTCATCACTAAAGTCAGTATGGCGACATGAAAATTACCCATTTGCTCATGTGCTACACTGTCTACCGCTAATAGTTATGGCGGTAGTTTAGTTAACTAATAAATTAAAATGACTTAGTGGTAGCTTAATGGCCCAATAACCCATAGGTCCTAGGTTCAAAACCTAGTTATGATATTTTTGCTTCTTATGTTATATTTTTTGTGTATTAGATAAATTCTATTACCATATATATATATATATATATATATATATAGTTATAAATTTATCTCTAAATATTCATATAAATATTTATAAACAAATATTCATATAAATTTATCTTTAAAATTTATAAATTTATAAATATTTCATCTAAAATTTACTTTAATGTTGAGATTTGTTTAGTTAACTAATAAATTAGAATAGCTCAGTGGTAGCTTAATGGCCCAATAACCCATAGGTCTTAGGTTCAAAACCTAGTTGTTATATTTTTTGTGTATTAGAAAAATTCTATTACCATATATATATATATATATATATATATATATATATATATATATATATATATATGAATATTCGTTTTGCATGAAAAATCGTTGCTAAAGGCCCATTTTTTTGTAGTGTTGTCACTAATCCACTCATCTAATTAGTGACGCACTATTATCTCGTCATTTAAAATTGGTATTTGTGACAATAAAAATTATCATAATTTATTAATTTTTCGTCTTTACAAAATTTGCCTCCAAAATTTCTTAAAAATTTTTGCCTCCAAATAAAATTGTGACTATATTACGTACTTTGTCACTAACAATAAGAAATTATGACGAACCATTTTTGTCACTTATCCACGCATCTAATTAGTGACGCACTATTATCTTGTCGTAAAAAATTTGTATTTATGACAATACAAATTGTCATAAATTTTTGTCTTTAAAAAATTTTCCTCCAAAAGTTTTCAGAAAACTTTTGCCTCCAAATAAAATTGTGACGATATTACGTACTTTGTCACTAAATATAAGAATTTATGACGACCCATTTTCGTCACTTATCCATTATCCACTCATCTAATTTGTGACAAATTATTATCTCGTCATATAAAATTGGTATTTATGACAATACAAATTGTCATAAATTATTATTTTTTCGTCTTTAAAAAATTTCCCTCCAAAATTTTGCCTCCAAATAAAATTGTGACGAATTTGTATTTGGCGTAACTAAATGTGAACATTAGTGACGAAAGTACATTGTCACTAAATTTTACAAATAATTAATGACAAACTATTATGTTATCATCGAAAGAAATATTTTGTGACAATAAATACTGTCATCAATTATTAAAAAATGTCACTAAAAGATTTCCCTCCAAAATTTTGGTACGAAATTCTACCTCCAAAATAATTTGTGACGAAATTTTGTTAATCGTCATCAAATGTGTAAATTAGTGACGATATAAATGATTAATAGTAACAAAAGTAAAAGTCGTCACAAAAACAAAAGTTTTAGTGACGAGTATGAATTTCGTAATTATTAATTAACAAATTGTGATAAAATTTTGTGCGTGGCAAAAATTTTCGTCATAAAATGTGTGATTTCTTGTAGTGGAAATAAATGTCGATTTCCACTAACACAAATAATTCCAACACAATGGAACTATCAATTTCATCTTTAATCAACACGAACTTATTCATCATTAATATTATAACTCACAATATTTAACAACCAGGTCGTTCCCAGGAAAGAGGGGGCTTTCCAATAAGGATTTCTCCTTATTGGCGCGTAATTAGATGACCAAACCTCTCCTTGACAGAACTTCTAGACATTGTAAATATTGCAATTTAATAATATGAATAACTTTGTCGTCTCAATTATTGATTTAATAATATATCATATTATACAGATGATACTGTGACAATAATCGAATCAATAATATGAGAGATATAATGTAGCAATTACTGTAGCAATAATTGAATATAACTGAGTGACTTCTCACGTAAGCATCAATAACCAATACCGTGTGCTACTATGCAACCACGCCAGACATCTTTATTTTTTTACTAAGGGTAGTTCAACCGCTTTAACGGTAACACTTACCAGATTATTTTTATAAAAGATAATTCATCATTTTCTTACTATGACAATACTTTAATTCTGAGGTCCACTAATGATTGTGTCGTCGTCGCATCGAATATTCCCTGTTAAAACGAATATTCCCCGACCAATCAAATATTATATAACCACTTGCTTACTTTGCAAAATTTATAAATATTACTCATAGCTATAACATTATATTATATCCACACCATAATATTAAAAAATATATTTCGATAGAAAATAATCTTTATTCATAAAATTTGGGGTCTTACAACCTTCCCTTCTTATAAAATTTCATCCTCGAAATTAGGGTGTGTACCTGGTATGTCGAAGAGGTGAGGATACCTTGATTTCATCTCAGATTCTAACTCCCAGGTCATTTCCTCCACATCGTGGTTTCTCCACAAAACTTTGACTTGAGGTATAACTTTAGAGCGTAGAATATAATCCTTCTTATCCAAGATTTTAACAGGTACCTCTTCATACGTTAAATCTTCCGCTATCTCGTTCGGTTCGAATTCAATAATGTGGTTCGGGTCTTTCATATATTTACGTAACATAGATATGTGAAAAACGTTATGAACACGAGACATATTTGGCGGTAAGGCGAGTTTATAGGCCACAGTTCCTACTCGATCGAGGATTAAAAATGGGCCAACGAATTGAGGATTGAGCTTTTCTCTCTTTCCAAATCTTGTAACCCCTTTCCATAGAGCAACACGTAACAACACATGATTTCCAATATCGAATTCCACGTTCTTTCGATGAAGATCAGCATAACTATTTTGTCGATCTTGTGAGGTTTTTATACGTTGTCGGATCGTTTGAATCTTTTCCGTAGTCATACGTACCAAATTCGGTCCCAACAACGTTGCTTCACCCACCTCATCCCAGCATACTTGAGAATGACACTTTCTTCCATACAACGCCTCAAATGGAGCCATGCCAATACTTGCTTGATAACTATTGTTGTAGGAAAACTCCACCAATGGTAAGAACTTGTCCCAACTTCCCTTGAAGTCAAGGACACAGAGTCTTAATAAATCCTCAAGAGTTTGAATAGTCCTCTCTGATTGTCCGTCCGTTTGAGGATGATACGCCGAGCTAAATCGTAAATCCATGCCCATAGCTTTTTCTAAACTAACCCAAAATCTTGAAGTGAATCTTGGGTCTCGATCAGAAACTATGGATACTGGCATACCATGCAATCTTACAATCTCGTTTATGTACATACTAGCAAGACGTTCAAGTGTATAAGTTTCTCGTATCGGTAAGAAATGAGCAGACTTGGTCAATCTATCAACAATGACCCAAATTGCATCTATGCCTTGAGAAACCTTGGGAAGACCAGTAACGAAATCCTTGGTAATGTGCTCCCACTTCCATTCTGGAATTTCAAGTGGTTGCAATGGACCTTTTGGCACTTGATGCTCCGCCTTGAATCGTTGACAAGTTAGACACCTTGAGATAAACCCCGTTATCTCTCTCTTCATATTGCTCCACCAAAATGTATGTCGAAGATCAAGATACATTTTGGTACTCCCAGGATGGATTGCAAACGGTGTGTTGTGCGCCTCCATCATGATTTTATACTTCAAGTCAGAATCGTTAGGAACACAAAGTCTGGATTTGACTCGATGTATTCCTTCTTCATCGATTCTTGCTTCTGGAATAGCACCTTCTTGTACTTTCTTCCTCATACGTATCAGCTTCAGGTCTGTAGCTTGAGCAGCTTTAACTTTATCTATTAAAGTTAGTTTCACTCGTATATTTTCCATCATCACATGGGTCCCTGTAGTCTTTAAATCTATTTCCATCCTTTCCAAGTTATACACAATGGGCCTTTGTATTGACAATAATGCACTCGTGCCCGCATATGATCCTACTCAATGCGTCAGCTATTACGTTCGCTTTTCCAGGATGGTATTGGATGGTATGATCATAATATTTCAATAGCCCAAGCCAATGTCGTTGCCGCATGTTGAGTTCCTTTTGAGTGAAGAAATATTTGAGGCTTTTATGATCCGTATAGATTTCCACCTTCTCTCCATACAGGTAATGCATCTAAATCTTAAGCGAAAAAATGATTGCTGCCAACTCTAGATCATGAGTAGAATAATTCCTCTCATATTCTTTGAGTTGTCGAGAGGCATAAGCTATGACTTTCCCATGTTGCATGAGAACGCATCCTAACCCTTTGCCTGAAGCATCACTGTAGATGACAAATCCCTCCAAGCCAAATGGTGTTGTCAGAACAGGTGCTGAAATGAGTCTTCTCTTGAGTTCTTCAAAACTCTTCACACATTCCTCGCTCCAACCAAATTTTGTATCTTTTCGAGTCAGCTGAGTTAATGGAGTAGCGACTCGAGAAAATCCTTCCACGAATCTCCGATAATAACCAAATGGCCGCCGAAAGCTACGTCTCTCGATCATCGACTTAGGTTGCTCCCGACTTTGAATTGCTTCAATCTTTGCTTGGTCAATGATATTCCATGATTTGATATCACGTGCCCAAGGAATGCAACTTCCTCAAGCCAGAACTCACATTTCTTCAACTTGGCATAAAGCTTGTTTTCACGAAGCTTTTGAAGTATCAGCCTCAAGTGTTGCTCATGGTCTTCACGGTTTTGGAGTATATGAGGATGTCATCAATAAAGACGACCACAAAGTGATCCAAATATTCCTTGAATACTCGGTTCATCATGTCCATAAAGGCAGCAGGAGCATTAGTCAATCCAAAATACATGACTAAGAATTCATAATGCCCGTACCGAGTTCTGAAAGCAGTCTTTGGAATGTCATCAGTTTTAATCTTCAACTAATGATATCCGGAATGAAGATCAATCTTTGAAAAGAATTTAGCTCCTTGCAACTGGTCAAACAGGTCATGTGACACCCCCAAATCCGGGTACTTCTATTTCTGCAGGATTTGGTGTTCACTATACAAATATCATCTATCTATCTACCCATAAATAAATGCAAACCATGCAATAGATAGAATTAAATAAATAAATCTCCCCTTATGGGGTTACTTCATCTGCATAAAAAAATACAATCCCAGGTTACTCTAACCTTAAACATCTGTGCGGAATCATAAACAAATAACAAGTCTTAAACAACATCAATTCTGAATTTAAATACATAATAACAACAAGTCCTCTTCATTTGTTAATCTTGCCCTTGCCTTTACTAGTGGAAGGCTCGATAGATCTTTCGTTCTTAACTACAATGTTATTATTACGCAAAAGTGAGCACGATTGCCCACAAGTATAACAATATAACAACTGAATAATAACATGCAAATAAATCAAGGCTTCTGAAATAGGAAAACTCAGTTTTTGAATCAAGAATGAATAACAAGAAACAAAAGAACTTCTGAGGGTCATAAGACCTTGAACTATGTCCTAGGTTGTCAAGTGTTTATACTTGAAACCTTTAATGATCATAAGACTATGGACTCTTCTTCTCGTTAGGGGGGATCACCCTTAGTACCATCATCGCGCACAATATCTCAACGCTAACGATAAGTAATCCCCTATACAGGGTTGTTCATCTCAGTTTGACATTAGAGTCTGCACCAAAGGAAGTTTGGTTTGGATAATTCATCAAGCGTTCTGAAATTTAGAACGCTCATCAACTATGGACTAGTCGAATCATTAAGGGTTCGCTAATCTAACAAGGTTCAACAGTAACTGATATTTAAATCGAATAACAATCTCAAGAGATATACAATAGAATAGATATTGTATAATAGAATCATACTTTGAAAATTAATATACTTTATATAACAAAATGGACTTGATCAATAATTTGCTCGATGTAAAGAGATAGATTTATAATAAACTACTATAATGATAACGAGTAGGATTAGGAAACTTGCTTCGTGCGTAGATTACACGTTAATTATACTCGTTCCTTGATTTAATCCTACATATCATTTACATTCACAATACCAGTTAATTATAACGTAATTAGTCATCATACGTTCATTCTTTGGTCTAAACTCTGGTTATGACTATACTTAGTCAATTTATCACGCTTATTTTCACATAATGTCACACTACACGAATAATAAGCTAAATTTACATTCAATAATTCCATTCACACATAATTGTATTATTAATATGTTAAGGATTTCTCTTAACGTCTCATTATATGTCTAACATGTTTTTATGTTCATTAGATTAAGTTACTATTACATTTCTTGACTTGATCACTTAAAAAAATTTTATTTCTGGACAATCTGCTAAGTGGCGCTGCGGCGCCACTGCTAGGCCTAATCTTGACGATGCGGCATGGTGGCACTGCGGCTTGAGACCTGGCGCTGCGGCGCAGGACTTAGGCATGGAATTGGCGCCGCGACGTGAAACTCCAGTTTTTGAATACTAGTTCGCGAAGAACACAGAATCAAGCAAAATTATCATTACATAGTCATTAAATTCATCAAATTAAACATACCCACATACTAGAATTCATACATAATCATTACCCAACCTTTATAGAGTGATTTTAACCAATTAAAACACATAATTACAGAATCAAAACATGCAATTTCACTGGTTCTTGATGTTCTTGAAGGTTTTGAACACAAAACATAAAAATTAACACTACGGATTCATTATAACACCAAATCCATCCATTCGAAGTTTGATTTCTTTGTTTTAACATGCATAATTATATACGAGTGTGAATTTTACGAAACAATATATGTTTGGCATATTAAATTTACGTATAAGGGCCATATGGCCATATTCTATACTCTGCAATAATATACTGCATAATTTTATGAAACTGATGATATGGAAATCTATAATATATAGTAAAACATGCTATGCTAACATATTATCACATATATCCACATAAACAATACAATTTCCAATTTACAGACACTTTACAGAAACCTTGAGAGCCATATTCATGAAAACTTTAAATGGCGTAAATAAAACTGGGTTGAAGAGATTACCCAAAGCGTAGTGTAGATTTAGTAGAGGTGAAACCTTTCTCAATCAATCACACAACTCACACTTCCTAACAATTTCTCAATGCTCTCTGTGATTTCCTTTGCTAGACTTAGAAGAATGAATGGAGAAGAAGACATATATAATAAGGAACTGACACGTTGTGGAGGTCAGTTACCCATCATGGGTTAACTGCCCTCAACTCCCACTAAGGTCATGTTTGGCTAGCTTTAAAAAGCTTATACCCATTTAATTTAATGATTCTCTTATACTATAGTTTAAATCATGTCACATCTAATT
This sequence comes from Panax ginseng, assembly GCA_020205605.1. Taxonomy (NCBI): domain Eukaryota; kingdom Viridiplantae; phylum Streptophyta; class Magnoliopsida; order Apiales; family Araliaceae; genus Panax; species Panax ginseng. Next base: position 49,993,033 of record CM035132.1, read on the forward strand.
GCAACAATAAATCAAATATCTTATTTAATTTATTTCAAATAATATATAATAATTTCACATTAATTCACATAGTCACATAATTAAATTTCTCATTTATTAATTATGTCAAATTTATTAATTCTCTAATTAATTATTAAAATAACATTAGGCTTATTAAATATTTCTTTTAATTCAATAAGCTCACATAAATACATATTTCGAATAATAAAAATTCTTCACATTAATTTAATAAATATAACACATATAATTAACTTAATCTACCACAACTTCATCAATTAATTATTTAATCTAATAATTAATTCATCAAAAAATATTTATTTAATCCAATAAATATTAAAATTAAATTACAAAATCTCAGTTGTCACAGATCATCAATGCGAGGCAACGGGTACCTATTTTTTATGGTGACATGATTCAACTCCCGATAATCAATACAAAGTCGCATACTTCCATCTTTCTTCTTTACGAATAGAACAGGAGAACCCCAAGGAGACGTACTAGAACGAATGAAACCGATGTCTAACCATTCCTGTAGTTGGGTTTTTTAACTCCTGAAGTTCAATAGGAGTCATTCGATATGGGGCTTTGGAAATTGGTTTTGTACCAGATTCAAGGTCGATACAAAATTCAATTTCACGCTCTGGGGGTAGGCCAGGAAGTTCTTCAGGGAATACGTCAGGAAATTTATTAACAATAGAAATATCATTCAAATCTGACGTATCTTTATTTAAATCCATGACATGGGCTAAGAAAGCTTGACATCCGTTTTCAATAAACGAATAGCTTTATGACTTGATATGACGGTGATTGATTTTAGTGGTTTGGTTGCTTGAATTCGCATAATAGGTTGGTTAGGAATATGAAAGCTAACAACCTTACGAAAACAATCGATTTTAGCATGATGATTAGTTAACCAATCAATCCCTAAAATCACATCAAATACAAGTATTTTCATAGAAATAAGATCGACAGGTAACGTGCGATTACCGATTTGAATCAAACAAGACTTATAAACCGTGGATGTAATGAAGGTTTCTCCCAACGGAGTTTCAACAGATAAGTCAAAGTCTAATTTCTCCGAAGTCAAATTTAAACGTTGAGCGCAAGTAGGAGAAATAAAGGAATGGGTAGAACTAGTATCAAATAAAGTATAAACTTCGCTAGAGTTTATGATTAGCATATCCGTGATGACCTCGTTCGGGTTCCTTGCTTTTTGGGAGGTCACAACAAACGTTCTCCCTTGAACTACCGGCTTTGACTTTTCTGAGACGGCCTTTGGTGCCTCCATCCCAGCTAAACTTGCCTTCCCTAAATGATAAAATCGAGCTAGGTGACCTTCTCTTCCACAATTGTAACAGGTTTTCGACTGCTGCGTACAATTTGGACTGATATGTCCCTCCCCTCCGCATTTTAAGCATATGATAGGTGGTCGTTCTCCTTCCTTAACAACGGGTGCTGATGCTGACGTTTTTCCATCATTGTTGAATCTCCTCTTCTTGAAATGTCCATTCTTATTGTTTTGGCCATGATTACCACCGAAGTGGTTACCATTTCTGGCATGTTGATTTCCTCCACGCTTATTGTCACCACTTCGATGACTGCTATCACTGGTATTATCATTTTGCCGGCTGCTCTCTTTTGGTTGGGTTGACTCATTATCGCGCTCCAATAACTAAGCCATATTAACAACATCTGAATACAAACACAGTTTGTGAGAGATAAGATATTGATGTATCTCGGGTTTCAAACCTCTTAGAAATATTCGCGTCATTCTCTCCTCATTATCAACCAAATGGGATGCAAACCGGGACAACTCAGCAAACTTAGCTTCGTACTGCGACACGGTCATATTGTTTTGCTCCAGTTTAATGAACTCTACCTCTTTCATGTGACGAATACTTTCGGGAAAGTACTTGTCGTTGAACAGTTCTTAGAACTTCTCCCAAGACATCTTCGATCAAGGCGGAGTTGAGTCGTTTTACTGATTCCCACCAAAGAATCAGCCTCTGCGCCAAACATGAAGGTGGCAAAGGGAACCTTTTACTCCTCGGAGCATCCCAAGACCTCAAATATCTTGTTGATCTACTTTATCCACGTCTCCGCCTTAAGTGGTTTTAGCTCTCCAAAAAACTCCGGTGGTCCCAGCTCCTTGAACTGTTTAGCAGTGACCGTCCGAGAGTTGCCAGTGTTTCCACCATATTTTGGGCAGAGCCCGTTCTCTTTGATGTTTCATGAATTGCATAAAGCCTCTGAACATTCCATCGTTCATCATTTGGTCAGTGTTGTCGTTTGCATGAGGATTGTCGCCTTCCTGATGCACATTATCCTGATTATTGATCTGTGGAGACTCAACGGTCTCCTGTGCTCCATTGCTATTCTCAACATTCTCGGATGTCATTTTCAAATATTGCCACAAAACAAGGGTTAATTAACATATCACATATTATCCCTATACTCTGACCGACCAATTAAATACCAAATAAACTTAGGTAGGTCATACTAGCGAAGGAATTCCTCGTCTCTCCCCTCTTAGTTCTTGTCTCACATCTCAGCCAGGGATCATATCCCTAAGCTTTGATACCAACTGTGACGCCCCCAAAATAGATATACATCACCTATTCTGAGTCGCCAAATACATGGTACAGAATACAAATACAACCTTAAATATACAACATGAGCTGTGAGTTTTAATACAAATATTATCTTCTAGACAGTATTCAAACTAAAAATAAGTCCTCAATACATTTATTTTCACACTATTTCACAGAATAGTGAGGACTACTAATGTTAGCATCTGGACCATCACTCTGTTCCCCGACTAGTCCCTGCTACGTTCTCATTTCCTAAAGAGAACAATGAAAGAAAAAGGGTGAGCTCAACTAGCCCAGTAAGAAATATTATGACTAAGATAATTCAAATAAATTATCATTAGTCTTCAACAATGTTAAACTTATAAAATACAATAGACATCAAGTTTAACTGCAGCGGAACAAGCAATCCATTAGAAGAGTCAAGTAGAGAATAAAATCTACTATCTTCTATGATTTAAAAGGTTTTTCATCACTTTTATCGCTGAGACTCAGCTTATTAAATAAACCACGTCATCCCTGCACTACGACCAAGGATATTCATTAGTATCACGACCACAAATTATCAATGCACTACGGGCCAAGGATATTCGTGTTTTCATCAATGGTCATGATCATGCCAACAACTGTCCATCAATGCACTACGGGCCAATGAGAACTTTTACCACATCATTTGTAACATTACGGTCATGACTATACCGAATAATCCCTGGTCATAATCATACCAAGTCCATCTATGCACTATAGGCCACAGATGACTTTCAACATAATATAAACATGAGGATGATGACAATGACATAATAATTCAATAAAACAAGTTCAAGAATTAAATTTTAAAGATTTATAAGTTAATTTATCATGAACTCAAAAACGTCCAAATTGTCAACATGATACTGCTTTGTGGAGTAAAATTCAAGAATGCTCAGAAGAATATTTTTATGAAAAGATACTGGATGAAGCGCAAATATCCAAAATATTCTACTAATTTCATGGAGTATAAAAGTCAAAATTTTAACCAACTGAGTATAATAGAATATATGAAACTGCAAATGGATTTTACGCTTGCCATGCAAAGAATCCACGTGACAGTCATTTCCACAATTTAATAAGGAATGAATACAAAGGATCATTCACCATGCATGTGTTAATCCACATAGACGAAGTTATTCCAACGAATAATAAAGAATGGAATAACGAAAGAATTCACCATGCATGCAATAGACCGCGATGTAGGCGTTATTCTCAATGTAATAATAAAGAATGGAACCAGTCATGCAAAATCAAGCATGACGAGATATTCCAATGTAATAATAAAGAATGGAATAACAACGAAATTCACCAGGCATGTAATAGACCGCACAGACAGGTTATTCCAACAGAATAATAAATAATGGAACCAGGTCATGCGTAATACGTATAGACAGGATATTCCGACAGAATAATAAAGAATGGAATAACAGAAGAATTTCACCATATATGCGGTACTTCACATAGACGGAGTTATTCCAATGTAATAATAAATAGTGGAACCGTCACGCATGCATACGCATGCATGACGAGATATTCTAACAGAATAATAAAGAATGGAATAACAGAAGAATTTCACCATGTATGTGGTACTTCGCATAGATAGGTTATTCCAACATAATAATAAGGAATGGAATAACAATATCTCTTTTCATGAAAATGAAAGAAATAATACTCCTTACTTTAGAATAAAGTTGGATATTAGAATAGAGAGGTAGCAGACTTCTCTTCTTCTTTCTCTCTATAATTTCTCTCTATAATAATTGCTCTATAGCTTTAGTAAATTGGTGAGAATGAAGGAAGAATGAGCTTCTATTTATAGAAAAATATAGTTTCGATAATTTCACGTTTTGGGGATCAAAAAATTACAGTACAATACCTCCAACTTTTCTTTCATTTTTAATTTAGTCCTGCAAGTATTATCAAACTTGCACCACCTCCCCTAATAGTAAATAATGTGAATCAATAGTTCAATCATGTGAATCAATAGTTATAATCATGTGAAAATATGAATTACAGTATAGTACCTTCATCTATACCTCCATTTTTAACTTAGTCATGTAAATATTATCAATCTTGCACCAACTCCCCTAATAGTACAAGAATGTGAATCAATAGTACACACATGTGAACAAATAGTTATAATCATGTGAATTAATAGCAATTAATTGCTCATTTATCCGATTAGTTACCCGACTGGTCAGTATAACTTCCAGACATCAATTAATATCGAAATAAATATCGATTTCCACTAACACTAATAATTCCAACACAATGGAACTATCAATTTCATCTTTAATCAACACAAACTTATTCATCATTAATATTATAACTCACAATATTTAACAACCAGGTCGTTCCCAGGAAAGAGGGGGCTTTTCGATAAGTATTTCTCCTTATTGGCGCGCAATTAGATGACCAAACATCTCCTTCACAGAACTTCTAGACATTATAAATATTGTAATTTAATAATATGAATAACTTTGTCATCTCAATTATTGATTTAATAATATATCATATTATACAGATGATACTGTGACAAAAATCGAATCAATAATATGAGAGATATGATGCAGCAATTACTATAGCAATAATTGAGTATAACTGAGTGACTTCTCACGTAAACATCAATAACCAATACCGTGTGCTACAATGCAACCACGCGTATTATTGTACTTTTACTACCGAGTAGTTCAACAATTTTAACGGTAACTCTTCCGCCGTTATTTTTATAAAAAGATAATTCTCTCATTTTCTTACTACGACAATACTTCCATTGTGGGGTCCACCAATGATTGTGCCATCGTACGAATATTCCCTGTTAAAACAAATATTCCCCGACCAATCGAATATTATATAACCACTTGCTTACTTTGCAAAATTATTAAATATTATCCATAACTATAACATTATATTATATCCACACCATAATATTAAAAAATATATATCGAGAGAAATTAATTTTTATTCATAAAAGTTGGGGTCTTACAGTTCTCATGCAACATGGGAAAGTCATATCCTATGCCTCACAACGACTCAAAGAATATGAGAGGAATTATCCTACTCATGATCTAGAGTTGGCAGTAGTTGTTTTTGCACTAAAGATCTGGAGACATTACTTGTATGGGGAGAAGGTGGAGATCTATACAGATCATAAAAGCCTCAAATATCTTTTCACCCAAAAGGAACTCAAAATGCGGCAATGACGTTGGCTCGAGCTATTGAATGATTACCATCATACCATCCAATACCATCTTGTAAAAGTGAACGTAGTAGCTGACGCAATGAGTAAAAGATCATATGTGGGTGCGAGTGCGATATTGTTAATGCAAAGGCCCATTTTGTATGACTTGTAAAGGATGGAGATAGAGTTAGAGACTTCAGGGACCCACGTGATGATGTCAAATATACGAGTAGAACCGAATTTAATCGATAAAGTTAAAGTTGATCAAGCTACAGACTTGGAGCTGATGCGTATAAAGAAGAAAGTGCAAGAAGGTGCTATTCCGGGAGCAATAATCGATGAAGAAGGAATACTTCGAGTGCAAGAAGGTGTTCCTAACGACTTTGATTTAAAGTCTAAAATCATAATGGAGGCGCATAACACACCGTTTGCAATCCATCCTGGTAGTACCAAAATGTATCGTGATCTTCGACATACATTTTGGTAGAGAAATATGAAGAGAGAGATAGCGAAATTTATCTCAAGGTGTTTAACTTGTCAACGTGTCAAGGCGGAGCATCAAGTGCCAAAAGGTCCATTGCAACCACTTGAAATTCCATAATGGAAGTGGGAGCACATTACCATGGATTTCGTTACAGGTCTTCCCAAGGTTTCTCAAGGCATAGATGCAATTTGGGTTATTGTTGATAGATTAACCAAGTCTGCTTATTTCTTACCTATATGAGAAACTTATTCACTTGAACATCTTGCTCGTATATACATAAATGAGATTATAAGACTGCATGGTATGCCAGTATCCATAGTTTCTGATTGAGACCCAAGATTTACTTCACGATTTTGGATTAGTCTGCAGAAAGCTATTGGCACAGATTTACGATTCAGTTCAGCATATCATCCTCAGACGGATGGGCAGTCAGGGAGGACTATTCAAACCCTTGAAGATCTATTAAGACTATGTGTCCTTGACTTCAAACGAAGTTTGGACAAGTTTTTGCCATTAGTGGAATTCTCCTACAACAACAGTTATCAAACAAGTATAGGCATGGCTCCATTCGAGGCGTTGTATGGACGCAAGTGTCGTTCTCCAGTATGCTGGGACGAGGTGGGTGAAGTAACATTATAGGGACTGGAATTGGTACGTCTGACAACGGAAAAGATTCAAATGATCCGGCAACGTATAAAAACCTCACAAGATTAGCAAAAGAGTTATACTAATCTTCATCGAAGGGATGTGGAATTCAATGTTGGAGATCATGTGTTATTATGTGTTGCTCCATGGAAAGGAGTTACGAGATTTAGAAAAAGAGGAAAGCTCAATCCTTGATTCATTGGCCCATTTGAAATCATTGATCGAGTAGGAACTGTAGCCTATAGACTCGCCTTACCGCCAAGTATGTCTCGTGTTCATAACATTTTTCACATATCTATGTTACGTAAATATGTGGAAGGCCCGAACCACATTATTGAGTTAGAACCAGACTAGATAGCGAAAGATTTAACGTATGAAGAGGTACCTGTTAAAATCTTGGATAAGAAGGAACATATACTACGCTCCAAGGTTATAACTCAAGTTAAAGTTTTGTGGAGAAACCACAATGTTAAGGAAATGACCTGGGAGTTAGAATCTGATATGAAATCAAGGTATCCTCACCTTTTCGATATACCAGGTACGTACACCAATTTCGAGGATGAAATTTCAATATAAGGGGAGGTTGTAAGACCCCAACTTTTATGAATAAAGATTTAATTTTCTCCAAATATCTTTTTGAATTATAAGGTGTGGATTTGATATAATGTTATAGTTGTGGATAATATTTACAATGTTTGCAAAGTAAGCAAGTTGTTATAAAATATTCGATTGGTCGGAGAATATTCGTATGACGGCACAATCATTGGTGGACCCCACAACAGAATTATTGTCGAAGTTAGAAAATGACATAAATAACTTTTTATAAAAATAAAGGCAAAAGTTTTACCGTTAACTTTTGAAATACCTGGTGATAAAAGTACAGTAATACGCGTGGTTGAATAGTAGGACACGGTATTGTACAGTATCTTTGATTATTGATGCTTACGTGAGAAGTCACTCATTTTGTTCAATTATTACCACAATAATTGATGCATAGTATCTCTGGTTATTGATTCAATTATTATCACAATATTTTATATTATTAAATTAATAATTGAGACGACAAAGTTATTCGTATTATTATTTGCATTATTGACGATGTCTAGAAAGATCTGTCGAGGAAAGGGGTTTGGTCACCTAATTGCGCGCCAATAGGGAGAAATCCTTATCGAAAAGCCCTTTTTTCCTGAGAATGATCTGGTTGTTAATATTGTGAGTTATAATATTAATGATGAATGTTATTAAAAATATTTTTTTGTAAATCCAAGTGAATTGAGATAAATAGAGGGGTATTTTATGAAGTATTTGTTAAAAATTTGGTTTATTACATGAACCCCCACTTACTCATTTTTTCAAAATCGTCGGTAGAATATATTATATAAGTTTTGTTTTATTAGATTATAAATAGAATATATTATATTTTATTTAAAGTTTTCATTTTATTAGAATATTTTGTTGCATAGTGCTTCAAAGTAAATTAAATTTTTCGCCGATTCAGTCGCCCGTGAAGGTTTTACTGTGCATCCGTGATTTTCTAAATTCAAATAGTATCCCGCCATTCTCCTACAAATAGGATGCTTAGTTAGAATTGAAAATCACACCAGAATCAGAGAATTCTTCTTCTATAATATTGAGCATATTTCTTTAGAGTTTAAGGAAGCTTTGAGTATAGAAAACAGTGCAAGTTTTCTTCAAGAATATCCCCACCATACCAGTCAGAAATACTTTTCTTTTCAGGTAAGGGATATTATTTTTGTTCAGTATTAGTAAGAAATAATATTTTCTTCCATACTCTGTAGTATGTGAGTAATATTATTTCATTTCAAATTCCGAATTTTACACTCATTTTGTAAAGTATTGCTTCTATACTCCTTGAAATTATTAGAATATCCTTAAAATTTGTGCTTCATCTAGTATCGTTTCACAATGATATTTTTCTAAACATTCTTGTTAAATTTTGATATTTTCATGTCGGGGTACTATTCACGAAGTACTATTCACGGGGTACTATTCACTCGAGTACTATTCACCCGGGGTCATTTTTGGCCCGTAGTGCATAAATGGACTGTTGATTTGTATGATTATGACTATGTATCGGTATAATCATGACATGTAATGTTACAAATGATGTGGTAAAAGTCCTCATTAGCCCGTAGTGCATTGATGGACAGTTGTTGGCATAATCATGACCATTGGTGATAATAACGAATATCCTTAGCCCGTAGTGCATGGATGATTCGTGGATGTGATAATAATGAATATCCTTGGCCTATAGTGCATGGATAATTCAGTGATGTGGATTATTTATTGAGCTGAGTCCCAACAATAAAATTGATGATAAACTTTTAAATCATAGAAGATAGTAGATATCATGCTCTACTTGACTCTTCTAATGGATTATTTGTTCCGCTGCAGTTAAACTTGTTGTCTATTGTATTCTATCAGTTTAACATTGTTGAAGGCTAACGATAATTTATTCTGCATTATCTTAGTCATAATATTCTTTACTGGGCTAATTGAGCTCATTCTTTGCTTTCATTGTTCTCTTCAGGAAATGAGAATATAGCTGGAACTAGTCGGGGAACGGAGTGATAGTCTGAGATGGTGGCTATAGTAGTCCTCACTATTTTATAAAATAGTGTGATAATAATTTTAATGAGGACTCCATTTGAGCTTGGATATTGTCTACGAGATAATATTTATGTTAAAACTCTCAGTTACGTTTTGTCGTATTGTATAAATAAAGTTTGTATTTGATTTTTGTATCATGTATTTGGCGACTCAGAATGGGTGATGTAAACCTATTTGGGGGGCGTCACATTAAATACACTTAATTTATTACTATTAAGCCAATCAATTCTAAAATCATATTTCTTATTTCGTGTTGTGACCCTCTAGGTTCAATATTAAGCTAGTAGTAAAATAAATAAATTAGAACTATTCTAATATTATTTATACTGAATTAAACTCCTTTAATTCAAATATAAATAAATAATATTTATTCTACATCAAAAGTGACAGCTTATAAATAATGTATCATGATTATCTGGATAATATGAATTCAACGTTAATCACAAAGAATACAAAGAACATATTATGTGAATAGTTACCGTACAATTCAATCCTTCTATCACATAATGTCTCAATCAAATATAAAACATGGAATTACTGTCAAGTTTTATTTATCTGATTATATATGTATTTCGATTCTAAAATGCACAACAATAGTTAATGTAAATTAGAATCGAATTACATGACATTCTCTCCATTTACTGGAAGCGACAAATCTTTTGTTGATCATTCACTTATCTCCATATATATTTTATTATATTCGAGTATACCCTACGACATACGCAAGAGTATTAAGGAATATGTCAAAACACAATTTAGTATATACAAGATATTATAATGATCTCAAGTCCAAGTATCATTTGTACTACTATCACATTAGGAGCTCATATTGACATGCAAGTAAAACTCCATTAGGGTTCCTTTTTACGTCATGTTCAGTGAACTTATTCTCCAATGAGCACATACATACTTGCTTTAGTGTCTCCACACAAATGGATATGAGATCAATCATCCTCCTCAATAACCCCATATTAGTGATCTATCGATGAGGAATATTTTAGTTTTGAGCTATCATTAATTTAAATCTCATTATCATGATTAACGTCATGATTCTAAAAGCATTGTTAAATAATTATGAGTTTATCTCATTTATTAATTCAACTAATTAACATGGATAAAGAATACATTTTATTAAAAGGCTAATTACACTTTTGTTACATGAAGTACTATCAAATTCATAATTTGGCTCCCAAAAAATTTGGGCTAACAATTTACTACATCGAGTACCTAATTTGATACAATTTAGCCCCCAATTTCTGAATCTGACCAAAATTGGTCGAAATACCCGACCCGCCCAAGAATCCAATCGGGTTTTGTGTATTTAATACCACTTGACCGTATAAATATATGGTTTGACTTAATTTTTTAAAAAATGCTATTTACAGTTCCGTTACATAAATTACCACCATATTCATGATTCGACCCCCAAAGAAAAAAAATTAAAATTATTAAAAATTTAAAATTATAAAAAAAATTATAAATATAATATTTTTTAGCCCTTTACAAAAAGTAACTAATATCGTAGAAATAAGGTATAAAATTATAAATGTGATAACCCGAGAATTTAGACAATTAATAAATATCTTAATTGTTTGATTAAAGATTGAATGATAAGATCTAGACAGGAAATAAGACATGTATTTGAAATTTTGTGAAGGATTTTTTTATGGATTTAAAATTTTTTGGTGAAGACTTATAGGGTTAAGTGTATGTGTGTATATGAGTTTGTGTATACTGATTATATATGTACAGTTTGTGGTTAAGGATTAAGGATTTATCAAATTAAGTGTAACATTAGAAAACCCTAATGTAAAATCGTTAAACCCTAATTCAAAATTCAAATAGGAAATTAAGAATGATAAGTAAGTAAGTTAATGTAATTAAGGAAATATGAAAATGATGGTAAACCTAAATAGGAAACCATAATGATCAATTAGGGAAAAACCTAATTGTTAATTTAGAACTTTTTATGTTAATTAGGAAACCTTAATCCTAAGTTGCAAGCCCTAATGTAATTAGGAAACCCTAATATAATTAGGAAATCCTAATTTCTAATTTAGAAAGCTTAATTTTCTATTTTAAACCCTAATTAGAAAATCCTAAAATTTTATTAGCAAAACCTAATGGTTAAAACATAAAGGTTAGGTCAAGTTATAAGAATGCCATTAAAATTATGGGCTAAATAACCAAAGTGCCCTTTTAATCATTTTTTATAAGAAAGTGTGCAAATCTTGCCAAAATATATGGACTCACCAGCTATATATCTCCCATGTGCTCAAAAATCTCAGCCAAATCTGATAAAAAGTGCCACCTTGCAAGATTTGTATACATTGAATCAAGATCAAACTTAAAAGTTAAGAAAAGTAACTTACTTTACTTTTCAACATAGTCAAGCCTTCTCTCTCTCTCACATCCAAAATTTGGGAGAGAATATTAGTGAAAATTTAAGCTAATATCATATCTTAGCTCTCCAAGATCAGCATCAAAGATCAGATTCAAAGATTAAAGCTTTAGAGGTATAAACCCTAATTTATGTAAATCCTTATGATTCATGTTAATCTATGTGTTTATGTGTTTAGAGTTATGATATATGATGTTATTTAGGGATCTAAGATGTTACATCAAGGATCCATAACATCTAGATGCAAGAAAATAGGATTTTAAGAACTGACTTAGAACCTAATGCCGGGGCATCTAGATCTTTGTGTGTTAGATGTTATGTGTGTTTGATGTTATAGACTTGTTCTATGCCATGAGGAGAGTAGACTGGAAGTGGAATCAAGTCCATACCATGTCTAGATCTCAAGATATAAGTGTTCAAACATGGTTGACCAACCATGGGAATTGATTTCTGGGCAACCCAGAAAATTCACTGAAATCCAGAAATTTCTGACAAGCTTTTGAAGGCCTTTGATCTAGCAATTGTTAAGTAGTTGTACCATGTTAGTGTATGGGTTGTGTAGACTAACATATGGACTATACAATCAAGCCATTATAACACTTAGATTAGCAACAGAATCAAAGTTATGACTGGTGAAACAAGGGTTGACCAACTGTTCGGGTGAATTTCTGGAAAACCCAGAATTCGTGAAGAACAGATCCTGACATCACTTTGACCAGCTTAGATCTTTCATATGTAATTTAATGCTACAAAAGTGTTGTATTGTTGTACCCTGACATAAGGACTACAAGATTAAACCTTTTAAACACACAGAGTAAACCCAAAATGCAAGTTATGAGGATCTAAAGTAGGTACCACGAACTGTTCTTCATTTCTGGGTAACCCAGAAAATGAAGAACATCCTCTGACAGGTTTTTGAGAGCATATATCTCACTGATATGATATTGTTTAGCTATGAAATTGGTTTAGGGTTGTAGTATTACATCCATACTATAACATTAACACATATCCAAGCCCAAAACTTAAGAATCTAAGATCTGGAGAGGGTGAAACTAGGCAACCTGATCATGGACTTTGAATGTTCTTGAATACTGAAGAACACCTATAGCGACAGTTTCGTCACTATATGTAAGATCCCAAATAATTAATAAATGAAATTTAATTTCCTCTAATTATTATTTTAAAATAGTAAGGGTTGATGTGATTAATGTGGATAATTACGGGTAAAATACGCAAATATTTCAAAATAAGCAAGTGGTTATAAAATATTCATTGTTGTTTGGGAATATTCGTTTGGTCGTGGAATATTCAATATCGTGTCAGAATATTCGTGATTTATAGCCAACCCATGTGTGGGCCCCATAACGAAAAAGCGATTGGAGGAAGAAAATGACAAATATAAGTTGTTTAAAAATAACGGCGTAGTTATTCTGGCTTTACATCATTGGAATACCCCTATGGTTAAAACACGATGTCTACGCGTTGTTGAGCGGTAGCACACCAGATTGCACCAATTATTGACTCTTACGTAAGAAGGCACTACTCAATAATGGTTACGGTAATTCTTCGCTTCGATGTTTTATTTTATTGATTCAATAATTGCTTGCGTTGATATTTTATATTCTTTGTTGTTTTAATAATTGTCATTACACAATATTTTCATTGTCGAAACAATAATTCATATTATCTGAATAATATTATTAGATAACATTATTGGCAATGTCTAGAAAGTTACATCTAAGGAGAGGTTTGGTCACCTAATTGCTTGCATGATGAGAGAAATTCTTATTGGAAAGCCCCTCTTCCTGAACCTACACAGTTGTCAATATTGTGATTCTGTAATATTATTTGTAAATAATTAATTATTGATTCATATGATGAGGAAAATATTGATTTTATGTGGATATAGATGGAGAAAATTTTTAATGTGACAATTGTTGAAAATTGAAATTTTATCTTTTTCTGATAAAATAATTCATTTAAATATGTATTATTATATTTTAATAATATAATAATGGTGATATTTTACAACGAATGTGGGATATATGAGTATACGAGGAGGAAGAGTATTTTTGTTGCAATAAATGTTTAAAACATGTTAAACATGTCGGTGGACCCCATTTATTGACTGAAATTTGATTATAGCCTCTAAAATCACCCGTTTGTGGATTTCGGTCAATTTCTGTTGGAAATTTGGAAAACTTTCTTCTGCAAAGTTGTAGAGAATTGAATTTCCTATAAAAACTCGCGAGATTCGAATTTTCTGATAAAAGGGCTATTTATTATGAATTATTGAAGTTCCGAAGCTCCGAAATAATTGATTTTGGAAGTTTAAATTATTTTAAATTAGAAAAACGTTTTTTTATTTTTTCTAGAAGGTTGGCATGTGTGAATTGCTTTGAGATTAAGATTTCAAGGAATACGTATAATATTTTTATATATATTAATATTATATTAAATTTTACGCTTTTTGGTGTTCTAAGCAATTTCCTATAAATAGGTGTTTAGGTTAGAATTGAAAATCACACCAGAAATTGAAGTTTTCTCTCTCTATATTATCGAGCGTATTCTTGTGAGTATTTTGAGTATACTTTGAGTATTGCTATACGGTGAAAGTTCAAGATATAGTTATATCCAAAGACTCAGGTTAAAAGTCTTGATCTTTCGAGGTAAGGGATATTATTTTTTTTCAGTAATGATATTATTTCTTCAATATCATTATCTTTGAAATATTGATCCAAGAAGTTTTTTTTATCAAATTTGAAACTTTTGGTGTCGGGGTTACTATTCACGATACTCACGACTATTCACATATCTGATCTTATTCACGAATACGACCTTTATTCATCGAAAAATGAAAATTTTTCTTTTCGTCCAAAATATCTATTGTGGATACTAGCTTTGATTGTATCCATGTTTTGATCATTCTTGAATTTTACGTCACTATGATTATTTTTGAGGTCTTTTTGGACGTGGATAAAACAAAGTACGAATCCTTAATCCTTAATCCTTGTCATTTTGATTCACTGGATTCATTTTTTAAAAATATTTTCATCATCCTCGGTCTTAAATGATGATATTATTGAATATCTTTGGCTCAGTAGTGCAAAGATGAATGATTTATGATGAATATCTTTGGCCGATGGTGCAAAGATGAATGATTTCGATGAATATCTTTGGTTGTAGTGCAAAGATGAATGATTTACGATGAATATCTTTGGCCGTAGTGCAAAGATGAGCAGTGTTTAGATGAACATGACCAATCGGTGAATGTCCTTGGCTCAGAGTAGTGCAAGGATGAATATTTGATCCCAGATATATATTGATTGATGTTACAGGATAAAAATAGACGATGAACTTTAAAATTCATACATGAAGATAGTAGTTTGCATTCTCTACTTAACTCTTCTAATGAATTATTATTTCATTGCGAATATTGATTTAAAACTTGTTGTCTATTGTATTCTATTATATTTTCCCTGTTGAAGACTAACGATAATTTTGTTGTATATTATCTTAGTCATAATATTCTTCTTCTTCGGCTAATCGAGCTCACCCTTTTCTTTTGTTCCATTTTTCTTCTCGGGGATGCGAGAATATAGCAAAGTACGCAGTCGGGGTATGGAATGAAAGTTCTAGGGAGAGTTGTTTAGTAGTCCTCACCATTGTTGTAAAATAATGTATCAATAATTATGATGAGGATTTATTTGTATGTGGATATTATGCAGATGGCAATATCTCGTATTTAAACTCACGCTTTTACTATTGTAATAATAAAGTTGTAGTTGTTTTACATCAGTGTATTGACAACTCAGAATGGGGGATGTAGACCTATTTTGGGGGTGTCACACTATAGACCCCTTTAGCGACAGTTTATTTATATAATTATTATTTCGATTAAATAATTAGAATAAATGAATAATAATTATGAAAAAATCATAATTAATTTGTAAAAATTATTTTAAGTCATAAAATGGATTTTTAATAATTTGGGATATATTTTATTAATATTTTAATATTTTTAAATAATAATGATATTTGATTTATTTAATATTTATATTAAATAAATTACTTAAAATGATTTTAATATTTTAAAAATCATTTGAAAATATATTAAAGTGTTAGAAAATATTTTAAGTTATTTTGAATGACTTTTAATATTTTTGATAAATTTCATTAATAATTTAATATTAATGATAATTGATTTATTTAATAAATGTATTAAATAAATTGTGAAAAATAGTTTTAATGTTTAAAAATCATATAAAAATGATTTAAAGGTTATAAAAATATTTAAGTTGTAAAACATAACTTTTAATATTTTGTCATGAAAAACATTAATATTTTAATATTAATGGCAAAGTTTATTTAATGATGATTTTAAATGTTTTAAAATCAAGTGTGATATTAAGGTATTAAAATACTTTGAGATATTATAAATGACTTATAATATTATGTTGTGGATTTTATTAATATTTAAAATTAAATAAATATTAATAATAATAGAATTAAGTGGTATTTAAATCATATAAATATGATATTAATGATTGAAAATTCTTGATAAATGATAATAATTATTTGAAAAGTATTATGAGTTATTGAAAAATATTTTGATTGATAAATAAATTATCTAAGATAATTGTGAAGCGTTTAGGCAGAGTCTTATTGATATTAGGCTCGATAAGTATCCGATTAGGCAATTGGGATGTAGAAATAGTACTGAACTTAACTCAGACTGTAATAGTTTGACTTGATATTAGGTTGTATGTGCTTTAGCTACTGATAGGATTATGTAGTAATATGATTAGGTTATTTTTATAACTGTAATCAACAATAGTTAATCGTGATGATATTATTCTAATTTGGAGATCGATATTATTAATGTTAGGTCTTCAGATGAAGCTAAATAGATTGCGTACCAGTAATCGACGATTCAGGCAAGTTCTTTAACTCAAACCCGAGTTATTATTCTTCAACTATGCTAGTGTTTAATCCTTGTTGATTACATTACGTCTATAATTTATTGATTCGCACGTTGTGTGTGTTGCATATGTTCATCAGGTATGAAAGGTTGATCACATTCATTACCATTTGGTCCAGTTAATTTGTTCATGTTCATTATTGGCCATTCATTTTTATTGTCTCGGTCGTTCAGTTATGAAAATTGATTCATGTTATTTCACAATTGTTATATTGTTGAAAGTCAACCAGCATATTGTTCATTCTTTCAATCATGATATATCTTTTCTTGAACTTAAACTTGATGGGCAAACTTGTTGCTCACCCTTGTTATATCATAATAAACATTGCAGATTAGGACGAATACTTCGGATACAGGCGAAGGCAAATTACATTGTATGTCGAGTAGGGTATTGAATTCAGGTAATAAGTTAAGGTTATCGACCTTGGGGATTATGTGTAAAGGTTAATGTATAAACAAATTATGTTTATATCTTCTACAATAGTTATAGAATTAGTGTACCAGATTCGTGGTAATTAGTACCCGGATTTGCGGATGCTACAATAAATAGAATTTAAATTTATAAATACAATTTATAAATTTTAAGTTGTGATATAATTTGTAAAATTTAAGAAGTAAAATTTATAATTTATGATATGATTTATAATTTGCAAGATTTAAGTTGTAAAATTTATACATGCAATTTGTTAAATTTAAGACGTAAAATTTATAATTTATGATATAATTTATAATTTGCAAGATTTAATGTAATGAATCGAGACCTTTGTAATTATTTTTAAATATTTATTGAATTAAATAAATATTTTATTGATTTATTTATTGAGTTAAATAATTATTTGATGGAGTTGTGGTAGATTAATTTAATTAAGTGTGTCACATTAATTAAATTAATGTGGAATAATATTATAGATCAAAGTGAGAATTTATTTGAGATAATTAAATTAAATGAGTTGTTAAATAATTTTAATGTTGTTCTAATTAATTAAATAATTAATTAGAGATTTATTAATTTGTTATAAATGATAAATGAGAATTTTAATTGCGTGATGATGTGATTTACTAAGTAATTTTGCCTTTTATTTAATTAAATTTAAATATTATTATTTGATTAATTAAAGTGTGACAAATAAACTATATAGTAAACAAGTTAATTAAAATAATGGGAAAAGGAGTTGAATTGGAACAAACCAAACATGGCCTAAAGAACATGGGAGCAGATAAGTCCTCGTTGCGCTTAACTGATGCCCATGATTTCACCGGTTATATTATACGTATAATATAACATTCATATTACATACTCTGGAGAACAAACTTAGATAGGGAAAAGAGAGAGAATTGAGAGTCAATGAGATTGAAGAAAAAGAAGAGGTTGGAGAATTAAAGAGTTCCTATCATCTTGCCTAATCAGAACAGAGAAATCAAGGGTAATCCCTTAATCTCAAGTTTTTAAATTACGTTCTTAAAAGTTCTTCATGAAATCAATTTGAATTTTTATGAATGATTGTTAAATATATGATGTTATATATGTTTATAACATGTTTTACATGACTTATATATGATTTAGAATAATCAAATCCATGAAATCATGCTCAAAATCTGAGTTTAGAGTTACAGTGAAAATATTATTTTAGTTCTCTGTAATTGAATTTTTTTTATGGCCAAATTGTTGAGAAGCTGTTTGTAATTGTTAATATGCATGTATAATCTGCTATTTGATGTTTATAAACGATTTTAGAGTAATTAATCCATGAAATTAAGATTAAGTTGGAATATTGAAGGTTACAGAGAAATAATGTTTAAATGTGGCCCATAATTACAAAAATTGGTGCCTTAATTGTACGTTAAACGGTAAATTGATAATTGATTATGTTTATATATGTAAAAACGAAAAGAACAAAACTTGTATGGATTGATTTGGTTGAAAAACAAGTTTATAGTGGTCAATTTCATTAAGAATGTTAAAAATGGAGTTTTTCACAAAAGTATTGAAACTGTGGCTTTAACGTCCGCCGGGGCGGGGTTACCCAGATTCAGTTTCTGCAGTTCACGAAGAATACAGAACAGAGCCAATTTAGGCCAAAATTTCACACAAACAAAGAATTCAGTTTCACCTATATGTTCTAAACTTAACACAAACATTTAATGATATTCCTAGCATACTTTTAACATCTTAAGTCGCATAAAAATAAAAATAATTAAAATATTTATCAAATAAAATGATTATTTTAGTTGAAATATTTATGAAATAAAATATTCGATGAAAATTATTATGGAATAATTTATTCGAGTGTAATAATAGTGAGGGAATAAAAATATTCTAATTTAATTAAGTAATTAAATTAGAAGGGTAATGATTTGTTAAATAAAGTGGAGTTTATATTAAATAATTAAGTGAAAGTGTGAGTAATGAACCATATAATTATAAGAGAATTAGAAAAATAAATTAGAAAAGGTCTTGTGACCTTATAACTGCTATGTTTTGTAACTGGTTAAACCATGTTATAAAAAAATGATGTCCATGAGATGATATGATGTTGTTTAAACTTAAAATTTGAGATTTCAGTCATGTATATGTAAATGATGGTAATGAGCAAAATTTAAACCAAGTTAACAAGTTGTATTAAAAGAGGGAACTAAACATCACTACACCAAAAATGGCATCTAGTGATGGAAAAATCCTTCACAAGACATAATATATCACTTACAAAAGATCTATTGTGAAGGAATATTTCCTTCACACAATTGCTTACATACGACCTCTTCGTAATTGGGTATCATTCGTTAAGTAATAACTAAATATTTTTTGTGAAAGATATATTGTGAATAACTTTTTATTCACAAATTATATTTGGTAATGGAATATTGCTATTTAGTAAAAAAATGGTTTCCTTCATAAATAATATTTTAAGGACTTTTTGAAATTAGTGAATAACTTTATTCCCTCACAAATAATATATTGTCAAGAATAAATTTATTTATCGAGAGAATATTTTCCTTCACTAATTATAAATTGAGAATCTTTCTTTAATTTAGTAAGAGAAAAATTCCTTCACAAATTATAAATTTATAAATAAAAATTAATTATTAAATAATCAAAATTCATTGAAAATTATAATTGATTTTTAAATCGGTGATTTCATATTTACTATTATTATTATTAATCTCTATAAAAATATTAAATTTATTTTTAAAATAAATATAAATATTGTCATACTAAAACAAATTGATACGCTAATGTATAAAGAGCTAATAAAATCAATATTTCACATATAAATAGATAATACTCGAGTCACAACTACAAAATTTGTTATTGTATCTTGGTCTCTTAATGACCATAGTACCTACAATATTTATTAACTAATTAACATAAAAAAACTTAAAGAATAACAACAAGCTAGAAAGAATAAAGTGTGTCATGTTAGGTTCACTTCATCATCATTCTCTTCAAGGAAATCATTGGTCTGTAAACTTCATACTGCAAAAGAAACACCAAAATTCAATGAGATGAGATAAGAAATAAGAAAAGATGAAATTGGTGAACTTAAATTAAAAGAGAGAGAGATTAGTTAAGGATAAAGACAAAAATATAGCTATTAAGTAACCTCAATTGATTCATAGTTGGTACATGTTTGAAGGAAGTTGGTAAACTCCG
Organism: Panax ginseng; assembly: GCA_020205605.1. Taxonomy (NCBI): domain Eukaryota; kingdom Viridiplantae; phylum Streptophyta; class Magnoliopsida; order Apiales; family Araliaceae; genus Panax; species Panax ginseng. The sequence goes on from CM035132.1 coordinate 50,013,626, forward strand.
TCTCTACCATTTTAGTTATATGTTCATTAATATCTATAACAAAATTAGTTCAGCTACAGGTTTGGAATGAAAGGCTCAAAAGCTATAGACTAATTCAAAGCTATATATATATATATATATATATAAATGACAGTAATATGATCACCTTCTTTAGTAGAAGCAAAAAACAATCAACAATAGACGGGTGATAAAACTCATAAGAAACATAGGCACTTTCTAGACTGGTGGGATTACTAGAGGAATGAAAAGTTTTGCAATATACCAGCATATGGTTACCTGGGCATGCATTAGTAAACTTGATTCGGTAGCATCTTGATGATGATGCTTGAGCAATCAGGAAAGCAAACTAGGTCCATTCTCAGCAATAGTTCGAGTATGTTCATGGTTGTGATACCTGATCATTTGAACATCACGAGAGAAATGTGTCCTTTCTTTTGGATAAAGAGCATCTCTTGCTGCAAGTAACAAATATAAAGCATATAAAGCAATTAGAACTGATGGCAAAAGTTACATATGAGTTTGAATAATTTGTATATGGATAAATTCACTTTATACTAATGATCCATTTTACTAACATGGGTCTTTAACATCAAATCATGTTATTTGCAAATCTTTGGTATTACCATGATCCCCTTACCCGTAATTCTCTGAGCTCGGAGGATATTCTGCCGCCTTTTCGACCAACAAGTTAAGTAGGTAACCAAGAGTAGGAGTGCTGCAAAAGCACCTAACCCAATGCCAATTTTAGCTCCAGCAGACAGATGGGGCCCGCATGTTTGCAATCCTGGTATTCCACAAAGATGAACATTATTAGTGAAACTGAAAACATCAACAGCAAATATACATAAAATAAATTGAATATAAGTGAAAAATTCCAGTGTTCCAACATAGCGACAATGAAAAGTCCGCTAAATTTTCGTAAATCTATAATCTAAGTTCTGCTAGTAAACTAAATATTTAAACACAACACATAGAACTATGTAATGCAAAAGATGAAGCAACAAAACATCCCTGTGAGGCATGGGAGGAATGCACTTCTAAACTACAGTCAACCATACTCGGTAGTCAGTTCTGACACAAAACTACCCTGCTGCTAGCACCTATCAAGATCAATCTCAACATCTTACCAATTATCATGAGAGATAAAATTTATTTACAGTTCATGGTGTAGTCCCTAATTAATCATGGTGGTTGTCTTGGTTTTAACTTAATAACAGTGATTTTAGGAGTTACTATATGTGTGAAAATGATAGCATTTCTACATTTATCTAAATAGTAGGAAAGAGAGGATATAACAGAAACAAGGAAAAATAAAGATGAATAATTATGAGAGAAACAAACAGGCCCATAATTTGTAGGACTAGGAAAAGAGCTTTTGTCAAGTTAGTTTAAGAAAGATTGTGGCAAATCTTCCAAATCTCAACCATTAATGTCATCAAGTGAACATAACATTAATAAATAAATAAGTCATATGATTTCCAACTTCAATTCCTCAAATACCATGTGGATGTATTCAATGACAGAAATTAGTAGGCAAAAAACAAAGAAAAATAATATTTTATAAAGCTAATAAATGACGGGATGGTGCTTCATGTGTTCACTTATCTACCAATTTAATGAACAAATTGTTCTACCTACCAAAAAAAACTGAACAAACTGGTTTGGGGGGGGGGGGGAACTTACCCGTATCAATAAATCCAATGACGACATTAACTTGGTTCTTGCTGGAAAAACTTGGGATTTCCATGGTTTCTTCGCCTAAAAGACCCATGAAATCCCATGAATGAGTAGTGTGTAATTTTCTCCTTGCATTTGGAAATAATGATACTACTCCTGACATTTTGTTTTCAAAGTCATAGCATTAATTACACATAATTCTATTAAAGAAATAATTGCTGCCATAGTGTCATATAATCCCACAATCACTGCCTTAAACTAGTACAAACAGTCCAACAATAACAGTGAATAGAGAGAGACTTGCTAGCCAGTTGAGAAGCTTGGTCCACTGTCAACTTGGTTGCAAACCTCTGAAACCATGCCTATAACTATACAAGTGATTTATAGTAATCAGTCAAATATTTGAAAATATACTACACGAATCAAACAATCCCCAAATGAGAAAATAGTAACACCAACAAAATAATTCATAAAAAATCGTTTAAACTTCAAAGTAAAGGCGCACCCAAACAAACAGAGAAGAAGACGTGATTGAAAAGTAAAGGCTTTGGGTCTGTCAGATAATGTAGCTTTGGGTCAGTCAGAATATAAAATATTTGCAGTAATTCACTGTAATTAAACTTCCAAGTTTATATATATATTCTACAAAATTCGTCGCAATGAAGTTAAAGATGAAAATAGAGAACAATACATCCAAGCAGATATGGGTAAATCAACCAGTAGATATAATCATCTCTTACAGTTATAGTGATGTAAACTAGAAAAGAGGCTTAAACAAGGCTGCCAATTTTAAACACTGGCGAGATCATTTTCCAAACCTTCGACGTTCAAATAAATTTCAAAAATGTGCTTTAATACAATGTTCTTCCACTACATTTAGTACTGCACGTCAAATGTACCAATCCAGACGTTTGGTTAGATGATCTGACAGACCCAAAACTAGTGTTAAATGCTTAGGCGTCATAAACATGCAGGCAGGAACACATGTAAGCCAGCAAGCTAGCACCTGTTTGATAGCTAAAACATGAAAAGGACATTTTATCGAACACTTTATGAGCTTAAATTTATGCATTCTGTTCTTAGTACAGACTACAGAGTGAGACATTTTATCAAACACTTCATGTGCATTATATACACACACACTTCATTTCAAAATACTCAAAACCATAAACATGAAATTGACTTCTATAAACATGAAATCCGCCACAATCGGATGATTATTATGATATAAGAAAACTAAAAAAGTTAACTACAATCTATTAGATATCTTCAATTGAGGTTTTCGTCTTAGTCTTATTCGACAATTCATTAGCCATGGATTCTTATTTCAGTACAATTCATGCCTATTTTTAAATTGCTCATAGACATGTTCAAACCCTAGCCTTAATTCGTGGAATGAAGAACAAACAACCAACACAATTGACGTACCAATAGTCAGTGGAACGGAGGCGTAGACGCAGAGAGGCCGGAGGTGGAGACGCAATTGGGCAGGTAGAGAGTGATGCGATTTGGGGTTTAGGCACTGTAGAGAATGAGACTGGGAGTATCGATCGAATGATTTGGTTTGCCTCTGTATTGTTTTAACTTTTAAACTGCTCAATTAATTTTCGGGAAAAAACATTTTTAACCCATTGTGGTCTATCGTGTTTTAAGCAATTACCCACTGTACTTTAAAAAAATTCAATTGGCCCACTGTGATTTTTAAAAATGCTTAATCAAGTCATTCCGTCAAATTTTATTCACGAACGTTAAGAAATTCCTACGTGGCAAGCCAGTCAGCCAACTTTCTACTTTTACCTCATTGTGTTCGTCGAGTTGTAAGCATTAAACCACTATACTTTAAAAAAATGTAAATAATCAGACACACGTGGATATGATATGCAAATATTAAAAATGAGGTAGAAAATATTTATAATATGTATAATATTAAAAAAAAATTAATATTATAATATTTATAATATGTATGTTTTATTTGAAAAATAAAAATAAAAATACTTTTATGTTTTAAAATACTTATAAATTTTTTTAAAATAAAAATACTTTTATGTTTTATTTTCTTTCTTTTATTTAACTAAATATTTATACTATGTATAATATTAATAAAAATTAATATTATAATATTTATAATATGTATGTTTTATTTTAAAAATAAAAATACTTTTATGTTTTAAAATACTTATAAATTTTTAAAAATAAAAATACTTTTATGTTTTAAACATACATATTAAAAATAAAAATACTTTTATTTTAAAAATATTTTTTTTATTTTTATACATAAAATTATTTTAATTTTTATACATAAAAGCATTTTTAATTTTAGGTAAAGAAAAGAAAGAAAATAAAAATAAAAGTATTTTTATTTTAAAAGTTTTATAAGTATTTTAAAACATAAAAATAATTTTATTTTTATTTTTAAAATAAAATATACATATTATAAATATTATAATATTAATTTTTATTAATATTATACATATTATAAACATTTTCAACCTCATTTTTAGCATTTGCATACCATATCCATGTGTGTCTGATTATTTGATTCCACGTCATTTTCTTGATTTTTTTTTAAAATGTCATGTAAGAAATAAATAAACAAACATTCACTAAAGTTGACGAAATGACACAATTAAGCATTTTTAAAAATCACAATGGGCCAATTGCATTTTTTTTTAAGTACAGTGGCTCAATGCTTATAACTTAACGAACATAATGGGGGTAAAGGTGTTTTTCAAGTACTAGGAATTTGGCTGACTGGCTTGCCACGTAGGAAATAACTTGTTTTATTTTTTTTCAAAAGCCACGTAGGAAAATTGATTCAATTTCTTAACGTCCGTCTAAAAAATTTGACGGAATGGCCTAATTAAGCATTTTTAAAAACCACAGTGGGCCAATTAATTTTTTTTAAAATACAGTGGCTTATTGCTTAAAACACTACGACTACAGTGGGGTAAAGGTGCTTTTTCCCATTAATTTTTTGATTTGTTTATTCTGTCCATGATTGAAACACCTATGCATGAACCTCTCTAATTGAAACATTCCTACATGAATTTTTGGCTAAGGTGTAGAGGAGAAACCTAAATTGGTGTTTGTGAACTCTGTTTCAAAAAAGAGTTTAATTTTAATTTGTAAAATTATTATTTCAAAAAATTAAATAAATTTTAATTTTAAGATTTCGTAAATTAGTTAATAATAAATTGAAATATAACTCTTTTGTGGAATGAAAAAGTAAATATTAGTTAATTTAACACATCTGTTTCACAAAAATAGTCTTAATTATTATAATTTTTTATTACCAAATTATAATATTTTAAAATTTAAATCATTGTAACTTAATATTTTAATTAATAAAATATTTAATATGATAAATTATTTAAAAAGTGTTATTAAGAATAAAATTCTATTTTAAAAAACTAATTACATTACAATTTGAGTTGTATGATATCATAAATTAACTAAGAATAAACTAAAACTTAATTATTTCAAGAAATAGATGAGTAATTTTTTTAGCATTTGTGGTCTATTTCACAGAAGAGCCATATCTTTTTTCATTTTTTTTCATGGTCAAAAGTTTAAATTATTGTAAATTTATTTACTTTGATTAAAAAAATAGTAGATATTGTAATTAAGTAACTTAAAAAGTATTATTAAAAATAATTTTATTCTTGTAAAAAATTAAATGTATTTATATTACAATTTATATTCACCACAATTAATTTTACAAAAATTATTTCGTACAAAACAGTGACAAATTTTATTCCTCGGAAAAAATATTTGAACAATAATATATAGTGAATAATAATTCTTTCATTAATAGTTTTTTTTCTCACAAATTTTTATCATAAATTAGCGCCAAATATACTTCTACCACCGCAATTTTGCGAAAGAAAAAAATTTAAATTATGAATGATGTTTCTTTCGTTAATAACTATATTGTCACTGCATTTTTTTTCCTTCATAATTCATTTGCTAAAAAACTCCTCATGTGAAGGAATGAATTCCTTCAAAAAATTTCCTTCACTACATCCATAATTTCTTGTAATGCCTATAAGGTTAGTATTAATGTAACTAATGAATTTCGTGAATACATATGGTATGTGTGTAGGACTTGTGGTGAATGTGAGTAGTAATCGTTTAGCCTACGCACGAGGCAAGTTTTCAAACCCTATTCTTACATTGAGCAAGTTCTTAAATCTTATTATTACTGAGCAAGCTTCATATTCTTATTTCGAACTGTTCAAAGCTTAATTATTCAAGTTTATGATTTCAAATGAAATGTTCTAATTCTTTTGAAGTATTACTTCTATTGTACAAAGTTCATTCAATTGTGTAGAATTGAGATCCAATCTTTTTAGTCAGTTATATAGAGTTGAGATTCGATCTTTGATTTGATTATTGATTTCGATATTGCATTGAAACCTTGAATAGATAGTGATTCCTTATTGATTCAACTGATCCTTAGTTGATGATTATTGAACTCTAAATTACCCTTGAAGCGAATTCAAACCAAACTTTTTTTGGTGCGGACTCTAACGTCAAAGCTGAGATGAACAACCCTGTTATGGGGGATTATATTACGCGATAGCGTTAAGATGTTGTGCATATACATGGTACTAAGGGTTGATCCCCCTAAGTACAAGAAGTAAGGTCCATATAGTCTTACGACTGTTAAAGATTTAAAGTAAAAATACTTAATAACCTAGGACATAGTTCATAGTCTTGTGACCCTCAGATGTACTTTTGATTCCTATTCTAATTTTGATTCAAAAGTCGAGCTTTCTTTTGTTCAGTATCCATTGATTATTCGCATGTTATTATTATTACTATTGTTAAACTTGTGGGCAATTTTTGCTCACTCTTGCATAATAACATTGCAGCTAAGATTGAGAAAGTTGATGAGCCATCCACAAGTAAGGGCAAGGACAAAGCAATCAAATGATGAACACTTATTTAGTATTTGAGAATGATTATGTTAAGAATTATTATGTGATGTTTAAGACTTATTCGTTTATGATGTTTCGCATTTGATGTATTAAGGTTAGATAACCTGAGATTTATTTGTTTAAGTTGTTGTAACCCTTTAATTGGAGGATTTTTATTTAAATTTTATTGTTATCCTCACTATGGGTAGATATATGTTATTTATTTTGGTGAGTAAACACCAAATCTGTGGAAAACTCGAGTACCTGGATTTGGGGGCCGGGTGTCACATTTACGTTGTAAAATTTATACATACAATTAGTAAAATTTAAGACATAAAATTTATAATTTGCAAGATTTAAGTTGTAAAAGTTATACATACAATTTGTAAAATTTAAGACATAAAATTTATAATTTGCAAGATTTAAGTTGTAAAATTTATATATACAATTTATTAAAATTTCCAAATTTGAAGGATTAGAGAAGAGGGAGAGAGCAAATGAGTCATTTTTTCTTTTTTCTTTTTCAATTTATAAAATTAAAATTATAAATAAATTTATAAAAATTATAAACAAAATTTGTAAAATTTAAGTTGTGATATAATTTGTAAAATTTATACCTGTAATTTGTTATCCAAATTTGAAGGAACAAAACAATTTAAAGGATTAGGGAAGAGGGAGAGAGGAAAGAGAGCAAATGAGTCATTTTTTTCTTTTTCTTTTTCTTTTTTCAATTTATACAATTTAAAATTATAAATATTCATGAATAAAATTATAAATATAATTTGTAAAATTTAAGTTGTGATATAATTTGTAAAATTTGAGACGTAAAATTTATAATTTATGATATAATTTATAATTTGCAAGATTTAAGTTGTAAAATTTATACATATAATTTGTTAAATTTAAGACGTAAAATTTATAATTTATGATATAATTTATAATTTGTAAGATTTTAGTTGTAAAATTTGTACATATAATTTGTTAAATTTAAGACGAAAAATTTATAATTTATGATATAATTTATAATTTGCAAGATTTAAGTTGTAAATTTATACATACAATTTGTTAAAAATTTTAAATTTGAAGGAACAAAATAATTTAAAGGATTAGGGAAGAGGTGTGACAACCCCAATCTGGGTACTCTATTCCCACAGGATTTGGTGTTCACTGTCAAAACATTCATTTCTAACTACCCAAATTAAATAAAACTTAAGCAATAAATCTTCCCATTAAAGGGTTACATAACTTAAACCAATAAATCTCAGGTTGTCTAACCTTAAAACATTCATCAAATGCGGAAAAAATAATTAATTACATCTCATAATTAAAATTAAGTCTGAAAACATAAGTCTCAACAAATTAACAAGTCTTCAACACTTGTTCATTTTGCCTTTTCCTTTGCTAGTGGTTGGCTCGTCAACCTTCTCAACTTTAGTTGCAATGGTTATATATATGCAAGAGTGAGAAAAACAAATTGTCACTTGAAAGGACATACACTACAAGAAAACCAGTCATTACCGATGGGCATTGCCGTCGCCTATGACCATAGTGTCGTCGGCATTGAGGTCATTGGCGACGGCAGATACCGTCGGCAAACTTGTCGCCCCACAGGTCGTCGCCCCTGGCTTCCGTCTCCAGCCGTCGGCATCATTGTCATTACCGACGGGGCTCATTGGCGGCGACGACATAATAAGCAATCTGAAAGCCACAAGGCCGTCAGAAAGACCCCATAAAATTTTGAGGAAAAAAACTCATTGATTTGAAGACGGCATGCCCGCCGTTAACAATGACTTCTTAATGTCATCGTGAATGACCTTTTAACCATGTGCATAATTTAGATGTCATTGGCGACGGCTATGCCGTCGCCATTACCCCCGTCGGCAATGACTACCTATATTTTAAATTTGTTTTAAATTTTAGAATTTCCCTGTTCATTTACAAATATACACCTGTTATAAACTAATAACAACCATCAAATAACAACTATACCTGTTATAAACTAGTAATCCAAATCAAATATATAGATCAAAAATATAATGGTTGTTGATACAACTCAAAAACTGTACAAATACATACATGAAACTCGGAATATAACATAAACTAAACTAACTACAACACGTCGCCTGTCTCCATGTCATCGAGTCGGTAATCATCACCTCTGACTTTGGAGAGGTCGGCTGCTCATCATCAACTCGACGGTCATCGCCATACTGTCTTTGGAGGAGGTTCATCATCATCGCCTTTCGGCGGTCATCACTAGTGCCTCCACCTCCACCTCCACGAGTCTCGTCAACAAGACCCTACAAAATAAAAATATTAATAACAAAATCAAAATGAAAACATATTTACATTATTTTAGTTTGTGTTCTTCAAGTTAGGCGGACGGGACTCGAACTCGAGCTCCGTATATCGCAATCGAGTCTCGTTAGTTGTAATGCGTGTCTATTGCCTATGCGGTGCTATTGTCTGTGTTCGCGTGTCAACTGGACGACCGAGGAGGGTTTTGGGCTCTTTTTCGGCTTTTTGCCTAACTATTGACGAGTTTTGCAAACTGGAACTTAACTCGGTCTTCGTATGTCAGAATTGAGTACCGTAAGTTCTAACGCGTGTCTATTGCCTATGCGGTGCTATTGTCTATGTTCGCGTGTCAACTGGACGACCGAGTCGGGTTTTGGGCTCTTTTTTGACTTTTTACCTAATTGTTGATGAGTTTTGCAAACTGGGACTTAACTCGGTCTCCGTATGTCAGAATTGAGTCCCGTAAGTTCTAATACGTGTCTAATACCTACTCGGTGCTATGTGTGTGTTTGCGTGGCGTTCGGACGACCGAGGCGGGTTTTGACCTGTTTTTTGACTTTTTGCCTAAGTGTTGACAAGTTTTGCAAATTAGGCGATAACTCGGATTCCGTAAATCGGAATTGAGTCCCGTAAGTTCTAACACGTGTCTAATACCTACTCGGTGCTATGTGTGTGTTTGTGTTACGTTCGGATGACCGAGGCGGGTTTTGACCTGTTTTTCGGCTTTTTGCCTAAGTGTTGGCGAGTTTTGCAAACTGGGCGATAACTTGGATTCCTTATATCGAAATCAAGTCTTGTAAGTTCTAACACGTGTCTAATACCTACTCAGTGCTATGTGTGTGTTTGAGTGGCATTCCGATGATCGAGGCGGGTTTTGACCTATTTTTCAACTTTTTGCCTGAGTGTTGGCGAGTTTTGCAAACTGGGCGATAACTCGGATTTCGTAAATCAGAATCGAGTCCCGTAAGTTCTAACGCGTGTCTAATACCTACTCGGTGCTATGTGTGTGTTTGCATAGCGTTCGGACGACCGAGGCGGGTTTTGACCTATTTTTCGGCTTTTCACCTAAGTGTTGGCGAGTTTTGCAAACTAGGCGATAACTCGGATTCTGTATATCGGAATCGAGTCCCATAAGTTCTAACGTATGTCTAATACCTACTCGGTACTATGTGTGTATTTGTGTGGCGTTCGGATGATCGAGGCGGGTTTTGACCTATTTTTTGGCTTTTTGCCTAAGTGTTGGCGAGTTTTGCAATATGGGCGTTAACTCGGATTCCGTATATCGGAATCGAGTCCTGTAAGTTCTAACGTGTGTCTAATACCTACTCGGTGCTATGTGTGTGTTTGTGTGGCATTCGGATGACCGAGGCAGGTTTTGGCCTATTTTTCGGCTTTTTGCCTAAGTATTGGCGAGTTTTGCAAACTGGGCGATAACTCGGATTTCGTATATCAGAATCAAGTCCCATAAGTTCTAACGCGTGTCTAATACCTACTTGGTGCTATGTGTGTATTTGCGTGGCGTTCGGACGACCGAGGCGGGTTTTGACCTATTTTTTGGCTTTTTACCTAAGTGTTGGCGAGTTTTGCAAACTGGGCGATAACTCGGATTTCGTATATCGGAATCGATTCCCGTCAATTGTAACGCATGTCTATTGCCTATGCCTAGGCGTGTTAACTAGTTATTTGACAGTTTATATAAGCAATATAATTACAAATAAGGAAATACATCAATAATAAGTTTTACCTGTCGAATATGTGGAGGAAAGATGTTGGCCAAGACAACTGCACATACACGGATGGCCTCCTCCCGGACTACACCCATGAGGTCGTCAGCGGCAGTTGTAGGATCTATGGAGGCGTGGACAACCTCCTGAGCAAGCTAGTAGATCCGCTCGCGTGATAGTGTGCCTGACTGCACGACACTGCTCGCCATGCACCCCTCTATGATCCGCCTGAAGAAGTCGTCAGATAATGAAGGGTCGGCGCCTGATCCACTCGCACCACTACCTCCGGTGGGTGGACGACGTCGAGATCTCGCAACAGGGACTATAGTATAGGCTGGGACACAGGGGATGCCACAACTCTACCCTTCTTTGGCCCCCCTGTAGCCTGCAGCTAGTCCTCCATCTCCTCGTCCTCACGCTTTCGGACCGCCCACCGGAGTGTCACTCTCTGGGTGCTCCGGACCACAGAAAGGTCCTCGAACCGTGTCTGAAAAAACATAAAAATAGGTGAAAAACAAGTATTACACAAAAAAATTCAAAAGAATTTCAAAGCCATCAAATACATACTAGATGAAATAATTAAATTACTTACCGCAATGCGCTCTGCCTCAGGTGAGATATAACCACCGTCACCTTTCTTCTGGTGAGCGTGCCACTAAAACTCGAGGCGGGAAGGTCGGTGCTTTAGACTCGCCTCGAGTCTCTCCCTCAGAGGTCGTCGTCTGACCGACTCTCAGTCTGATGTAGAGACGACTCACTGCATCGAGCATTACTATCGTTGTCAGCCGACATCTTCTTGAACGCCTTGCCCTCCCAAATATCGCACATTTGCTCCCACACCGCAGCACCAATGAAATCTGGCCGGACATCTCTAAGTGTCTATACATCAGCCATCTTAGTCTGGGCCTTCTTCTTCCAGTTGTAGACCCACTTGTGCCAATTCATCTCGAGATACTTCCCAAGAACAGTCATCCCATGGGCTTCCTTCCCGTCCTCGAAGCGATAATATCTCTGCAGTACAACATATGAATATCAGCAGTTACTTTTGACCATTTTCTTCACATCATAGTACGACTCCGGTAACTTATTGCATGCAGGTAAGCACTCCTTCACAATGCTTAACAATTCATTAAAACCTCTCTCGTTACAGTCATGCTAGTTCTTGAAGTGTAAAAACTTAGTCACATCAGATAAGACGGTGTGCTTTTCGTGCTGGCTATGATGGCGTCATTGCTTCATGCAATAACTCATAGAAACCCTTAGCCCCATCATTCGGCTCTTACTCGACCCATCGCCATCCCATGCATATTCCACCGGAAGTATGAACCAAAGCCATCGACTATCATGTTAAGACACCAAAGGTTTCGTCACCTCCAGTTCCGGCTCGATTCATGTTCATCCAACGGGTTTCCCCATGATAGATCCATGTCGATAACCTCGCTTGAACCCATACGCAAATAAGTGCATACATGACATCACTCCTTTCCTTCCACACTTCATTCACACACCTCTTACAAGGACATCTCGATCTCATCGCCACGACATACTTTCAAACGCGAAGTTGAGAATCTGGTCAACCCCACTACGATACTCGAGCTAAGCCCACTCCTATCGGTGGCTACCCTACGTTCCATCCAACTTCGATCAATGGACATCTCGAGATAACCGTCTCGCTATATATATGGAAAGTTAGACAAACACAATCAAGTCTCCAAGTTAATGTATATACAAGCTTATGAGTTTCCTAACTTCATCTCCCACTCTACTAGGTCAGTCTTCTATCCCATTCTCGGATGTGTCGCCTCACTGATGCCAACAACTTGAACACATCTTTAAATTTTTCAGAAATTTCGGCAGTACCTCCCCATGGTCTTCAAGTACACGAAATAGACTAACACATCGTAGTTTAAATATGCACCTGAAGAACATCAAGAGATATATACTGACCGAAAATTCAAAAAATATAAAGACGTGCTCAAGTCGTTAACACGGACCTAAGTGAGATCGAAACATACAAGAACAGTCCCAAAATGGGGACTATTTGAGATTCACTCCTACTAAGTGAATCTCAAACGGGTTTCTAAGCTTCCTAAACTATATGAAAATATGCACATGTGAAAGTATAATGAGCTGGTAAACTTTTTAACCCACCCTCAAATAGGAAAAAAACAAATAAATATTGTTTTTGAATATGCTTGCATAATGGACCATCTATATATTACATGTTACATATAAATCAGTTTAACTCAAATCAAATCTATCCACAACAAACTAATATGAGGTTCAAAACAAAGTAATCAGTTTAGCCAAAACCATAGAGAGGGCATGCTTTGGTGCTTGAGCATTCCACAAACTTTATTAAAGGTAATTCATTGACCCAAGCTCATGGTTTACTTTAAATGTTGTTTCTAGAAATTACAAAATAATATATATATATATATATATATATATATATATATATATATATATATATACACACACACACACATTCCCTAGCAATTCCGAATATTTTTCTTAATTTTAGAAACTAAATTTTAGACAATACAATAATGAAAGTTATAAACTATCTCAATAGTACTACTAATTATAAGATTTATTATTTTCAAAAGTAAAATGAATCGCATACACATGTTATCGGTGTAATACCACAAAAAATCATAAGGTGAGCATGTTAACCGAGTCATTATATGCAATCAGATTACAGATTTATGCAACATGTGTCACAATGCAATCATGTCTTGCATAGGACCATCTAAACTAATATTTCAAACAAACAAACTAAAAGCTAAAAGTATTACAGCACTCCTATAACTATTAAATTGCTGGAAAAATGAACCCAAGTAACTCTCAAAGTTATTAAACATATGAAGCTTGGACAATTTTCAAGAACCCATGATGCAAGCTTTAATTACATACCTCATTGATCTAATTAAATACATCTGCATTGGATGTAATAATCATATAGAAACAGTACATACACATATGTACACATCTGCACAACACCATAAAAAACAAAAATAACAACTGATGCTTATCCACCCCAAACATTCACAACAAACATATTTATTCATCAATTTCACTGGCAATTATTCATCTACTTCTTAGCACTCATCATTACACAAAATTATGTATGAGTGACATTATACCAATGACAACCTGCAAATTGCAATTAATTTACAAATGACTGTCCAATTGCATATAAATACTGAAATTTGACTCCAACTCCAACTGAAAGGTAATCTATCCATTCACAATCCAATAACGAAATGAAATACTAAATTTTAAGTATTTTCAAAATGAAAAAAAAAATTAAAAAATACAATGTACATTCCTCGAGCAGTAATTGGAAAGAAGTAAAGAAGAAGGAGATGTGGAGCTCACTGGAAGGAGAGGGGAGGGTCGCTGGAGGTATGGCAGGAGAGGGGAGTCGCCAAAAGATATGGCAGGAGGGGGGAGAGTCGCCAGAGGTGGCAGTAGGGGGAGAGTCGACTGAGGGGAGAAGACTAACGCCGGAGGGAAGCTCTAATGCTCAAATTCGACAAATTTGAGGTGAATTGGACTTGTCTGGACTGATTGGGGCGAAAGAAATTGAGGGAAAATTGAATGAGGTAGCCATAGTAGGGAGGGAAAGAAAGTAGTCGTTCCCGTCGAGCCTAGGGCTTTTTTAAAAGACTCTTTCTCGACGGCATAGCCGTCGCCCATACTCCCGTTGCCTATGACTCATTAGCGACGGCAGATCAAGCGACAACATGATTAATTGCCGCCCATGACTTTTCCTATCGCTGCGAAAAAAAAAATATCCCACCAAAATTGGACCTGGGAATGGTCATTCTCGACGGGATATATGGACGATGGCTAAGCCGTCGATAATGACCCTATTCTCGACGGGACTATTGTCGTCGCTAATGAGGCCGTCGCCAATGACCTATTCTTTTGTAGTGATAATATCTGGCAATGAATAAACTCAATTGAATTAAATAACATTATCTAATATCGATAATCAAGAACTGATACTAGAAATCATCTGAGGGTCACAAGACCATGAACTATGTCCTAGGTTATAAGTGTTTTTCAGCTTAAACCTTAACAGACATTAGACTATAGGGACCTTTCTCTCCCGTACTTAGGGTGATCAGCCCTTCGTACAATGTATTGTGCACAAACATTTAAACGCTTCCGCGTAAATAATCCCTGTAATAGGGTTGTTCATATTAGTTTTAACATACGAGTCCGCACCAAAGGATGTTTGGTTTGGATAAGTTTCAAGGGTAATTTAGAGTTCAACGTACATCAACTAAGGATTAGTTGAATCAAAAGTGTAATGACAATACAACGGTTCAACAACGACGTATTATAGAGTAGTTATGAACCATAAATGGATAATGTAAAACATCCAAGTCATGCTTTAAGAATAAAGTTCAAAGCATTGAAAAGATATAATAAACCTTGCTTGAACAAAAATGGTAATCTAAGGTTACATTCTTCAATAAAAAAAATAGAATTAAGAACTTGCGTAATTTATAGCAAGACAGGATGACAAAGTTGTATAACTATCAACAAGGTAGGATAAGCTTAAATAGAGATTAGACTTAGAGAAATTATTTAAGAAAAATGTTGGGTTAGGAAACTTGCTCAAATAAAATTAGGTTTAGACAACTTGCCTTGCGTGTAAGCTAAATAGTACAACTTGATTCTCAATATCCTATACACATGTCATCATGACATAATTAGTTACCACATGATCATGGTACATAATTAAATATCTATTTTATTTACAACTTGTAATCTTAGGTTTAACCATATGGTTAAACCACACTTCTAATTTTATTAACACTAATTTCAATTATCACGTAACTCATTAATTACTAATGAAAGTCTTCATATTTGATATTATAACAAAACCACAATCTGCTCTTTCATCATATAACATGATTACTAACATTTTATAGTCATAAGATCATGCTAAATTAACATTTACAGAGTTATATATTAAAAATCAAATTTCTGTGCCAAACTGCTAATTGGCGTTGCAACACCACCATTTGAACTAAAAAGCTGGTAGCTGCGGCCACCATTTGAACTAGGATCAAGGTATTACTGGCTGGGACTTTAGGCTTAAGTCATGGCCCATTTGCAAATTGTTTGCCTTCTGACTCCGATTTTAAGCCTAACTTTCTGTATTTTGGTATAAGTCAGCGCGCCGATTCTAGAATCTGAAGTTCGCGAAAAAAGCAGAACAAAGCCAAATAAGCCTAAAAGCTCATTTCTAACAACAATTCCAACTTACCCAAGTTGTATAAAATTTACAGAAACAACTAATATTCTTAACATGTTTCTAATCATATAAACAACAAATTAAAACCTCTAAATTCAATATTTTTACTATTTCCTCCCTTTTTTGACATTTTTAGGGAAATAAACTACTATAAATCCATTTTTTAACCAATTAAAACAATCCATTTAAATCATTTTGTTTTCATTTCTTCATGTATTTACACAATCAAAAATCAATTCACACATTAAAACATAAATTGAGCATCAATTTGATTCTAAAATAAGCCATATATATATATATATATCATTGTAAACTTACTGTAATATGATTTTCTCCATATTAAAACATACTTTATGGATTAAATTACTCTAAATCATATATAAATCATATAAATCAGTTTATATATACAAATTAACTTACACAAACCATATACACTACAAGAAAAAGGCTTATTATTCTCTATCATTTATCTCATGACCGCATTTGGTCGCGAGATGAGTATCGGCAACCGATCATGATCATTGATAGACGTCGCGATAAAATCACGTGTTCTTTGAATGCACATCAACAACAATATTAGCGAATCGACATATTTAGAATTAGATATTAGCGATCGAAATCGTCATTTCGGTCGCTAAGATGAGTCAGCATGGTTCAAGGCCAAAGGCTGACGTGGGCCACGTGTCAGCGACTACAATCAGCGACCGCATGCGGTCGCTAATAGCCTCATGTGATTAGTAGTCGCTGATGTCCAAAAACCTGGAAACCATATTTTTCCTGTTTTGCAGAATTCCCAAAAAATTGTACCTGTTTTATCCCAACACATATAAACATGCACAACAATATAAACATCCATCGTCCATATACCGGCACATACACCAAACTAGTATATAAACTATATAAACCTTTAAAAACAAATATGAATTGAATAAATATAAACAAATCTAATATTTAAGTAACATACAAACATCCAAAGAATTAATATAAAAGTACAAGATTCTCAAATAACTACAAAACAACACTAAATCAGTCGTCAAACATCATTGTCCAAATTAGTTTCTCCTTGATCTTGATCACCCTGTAAATAACAAAATAATAAAACAAGTTACTTGTATAGTACTCCCTCCGTTCCTTAATATAGGTCATTTTAGAGTTGTGAATAAATATTAAGAAAATGATTGTAAAACATTAAATATATTATCAATTGTCTATATTGCCCTTGTATTGAAAAAAGAGAGTGTTATTTATTGGGCAAAAAATAATGAGAGAACCAAATTTATATTTATTACTTGGGGTAATATTGGAAACTAAATAATTAATGCTTACTTGAAATTTTCAAACGACTTATATTTAGGAACAAAAATATTTCTCTAAAACGACTTATATTAATGAACGGAGGTAGTATATATGTTGATACTGGTATTACGACAGTATACAGTTGGTTTTAAACACAACAATATATATATATATATATATATATAAATCACTACTTTGATTATAATAACTAAGATTGATTACCTCGTCGTCATCCCCATGCTGTGATGTTGCTTCTACCGCCATTACATCAGCTAACTCATTTGCACTTAGAGCCGCTAGATGCCAGCCCAGTATCTTTAGAAGATCGCGATCTAGACATATAGCTCTTACACAGTTAGCAGGAGTATGAATAGCTGGATGACTCGATGATTGTGAAGACTGGGTAGCAGAGCTGCTTGAGCCACTAAAGAATGGGCGTCGTCGTTGGCCTTGACCTTTGACGTAGTTCTTCTTCACAACAGACGCCCTCTCCCATAATTCTTGATCAATAGGCGGATGTGGGGTGCCTTCAAGATAGCGCTCATTCAATAAACGCTTATAAGTATCTTGTCATCATGTTAACAGTTAAATAGTTAAAAATAAATTGGTAAAATTCTAAAAAATGACGTAAAACTTGATAAACAAGATCAATTTGTTAAAAATTATTACCGCTATCTGGATAGCATCAGGCAGACCATCACGGGCTCGACTCGAAAAAATACGAGTGAGACTCGGATTCGTTAATAATATGATCTAAATCTGAGCATTAAAAATGGTTCGAATAAAAATATGAGTAGAATCTGAGCAAGATTATACTCGACTCGTTTAAGATTCAAACTACTCTAATTTTTTATTGTGATTCGATACATACTCGGTTAATACATATTCGATTAGATGTTCGATACATTCTCTTATAATATATACAAATTTAAATCAAATTAGGATAATTAGTTATTATTTTGTTTTGTTTTTAATTTTAATTGTGATTTTATATTTGTAAAGTGTAATAAAAAATATATTTTCTCATTTTTAAGTAAAATAACAAATTTAATTTATAATTATATTTATTATAAAACTAGTTATTATGTGGAGACTGGAATTCGAGCTTGAATTTGAAGCTCGCGAGTAGTTTGAATAAATATTCGAGTTGAGTCGGATCGAATTCGAGTAATAAATATTCGAGTCGAGTCGAATCTGAGTAGGATTTTTCAAATATAATTCGAATTCGAGCCGAATTCGAGTACGAATTTATTGTTTCGAGTCGAATTCGAGTAGCTCTCTGTTCGCTCTGGTTCGACTCGTTTACACCCTTAATCACGGGTGGCCACGTACACATCTAGCCAATGGATAGGCTGACCTTGAGACTGAGACTCGTATACAAAACATATTCCAATATTACTAAGTAAAAATGTAATATATATATTCTACAATTCATGATTGTAAACATATTAAAACTATTCATACGTACCCTTGCAGTGATATGCTGCAACTGTGAAATATTTCCACCCTTGTAGGTTCCTTTAACCTTTTTGCCATCAAGTACACCCGAGGATCTGTTAGTGGCGGCAGTCTTGCGTCTTTTAACCCAGCTCTCAGCTCTCCATTGGGCACACATCTCAGCCCATATGGACTGGGTGCACCACCAGGGGCTATGCTCGTGCATGTAATCCTCTCCCTGGCCTGGATGGTCGATCGATGCATTGTGAATGGCTTTTTATCGTTCTTTATTCAAATTATCTTTGAAAGCGACGACGACTTACGCCCAGAACAATGTCTCAGATCACCAAGAAGCATCTGCGTCCTCCATCTATACCTTTTCTACAAATAAAATAATAATAATAATATTAAAACAATACTTTTAACATATAATCTAACATTACTAAACACTTATCCTTAGAATATTATATTATCTATCATAATTAAAAAAACATACCTGAAATTCAACCCAAACTGTATCCTTGTGGGCAATAGGTGTGCTCGCCCACGTAATCACATGTGTGGGCCAATTCTGTAAGCACGGTTGTGATATGCTCTTAACGATCTTATTATCTAAACAATCATTATAATATACAATAATTTACATCAAAGATAAGAAGATATATTAAATCAATTTATATTAGTTATATATCTTGTATAAATGGAATCTAAAATGTTTATATATAAATGCTTATTATCTAAAATGTTTGACAACATGCATATGATTAACATTTAAGCATACTTGTAAGCATATGACTTGAGCATAATTGTAACCATATGACTTGAGCATACTTGTAAGCATATGATTAACATTTAAGCATACTTGTAAGCATATAACTTGTGAGCATACTTGTAACCATATGACTTGAGCATACTAGCTAGCAAGCATATAAATTGAGCATACTTGTAAGCATATGATTAGCTAGTTAATATTATAAAATTATAAATGTTCGCAACTACCCGACCAAATTTTTTTTTTGTCAGAGTCTCCCCTATAATATGGACTAGTCACATGCACGACGACATGCATATATGGTCATTTCTAGGCACCCAATACATAAACCAAGAGAAACATACAAATTCCCAATATAATAAGACCAAAAAAATAACGAATGAATGCAAATTAAGCAGTAAAAAGTTATATACTTGAACATACTTGTAAGCATATGAAAGTTTTATTATATTTGTATGATATTACATTTTAATTTAATTATATACTTAATCATATTTAATATATATTATATGTCAAATATTAAATGTTATTAAATTTAGTATGAGAAACTAAGTAAATGTTACTTAGTTTAATAGTTATATTATATCATGTTATTTTATTTTAATTTGTTTTAAACTTGTTTTAAATTTGTTTTTATTGTTTATCGTAAGTGAATACGTAAGGTATTTCATTCATGCTAGCTTTATATCAGAGTTTGCTAACTCATTTATACAACTTTTAAGTATCTTGGAGATTCATTCATATCAACTAGTGTGCTAAGATGACTAACATGTTTTAAGATTATCCCCAAAACAGTCCCTTTCTATAAATCTTTTATGTTTTGGGATATTCACAACTTGGTTGAGCAATATATAGTTTTTATAACATATTGTAGCTTTATTCTTGTATACATAAGTTTGTGAAATAAATTGTGCAATTTCACTACAATGATCTCCATCAGCCACATAGAGATAAACAATGAATAACAGGTGAGAAACTAGCTAGTTTCTTTTTTGGTCTTCCATGTGATGCACCCAAATTCCAGGAGCTATAATATATATGTGTGTATATATATATATATATATATATATATATATATAATCTCAACGAACACTCTAATGCTCAGATTCAGCTCGACTCAAAAAAATTGAACTCGAATTTGATAAGAAATTTCTAATTTTACGCCAGATTCGACTCGGATCATTACTCGGACCTACTAGGCTCGTAAGTACTCGACTCGTTTATAAAACAAGTTACTCACGAGCCTTCAAATCGAGTTTCGAATATGAACCATTTCGCTTAATACTGAACCACTACATACTAAATTGATTATTGAACTAATGTTTATATATTAGTCTTTTACTTATATTTATGTAAAGAAATTACAATGAATGTAATACGAATTGATAATCAATTCATTGATTTATTCAAGTACAAGTTTATGCAATTTAATACTACACTTTATAAATTATAAAGATTGATACAAATATCACATATTTAGCTTATTAGTATGGATCAGACCAGTATTCGAATATGATCCATCGAGCAGGTATCGAGTATGGTTCGAGAAAAAATAAAATACTCGAACCCTAATCTGAGAAAATACTGGTATACTCGAATTCGACTCGTGTATCATTAAATAGAAAACGAGTATGGATCATATTCGACTCGAATCAACTTCGAATTCGAGCTTTGGATCATATTTTTGAACCGGTCTCAAGTCAAGTATCGAGCTACTCTGCTCGGCTAACACCCCTAGATATTTTATATTTATACAAGTTTAGTCGTGGTTTCGCGGGGCAAAAGACACACAGGTTGAAACTGGCAGGCCTTGCAATCCATTATTGATATACGCAAGTCAGTGCAGGCCTGGCTTGTTACTAGGACATAGTAATATTATTGGGTCAATAACGATTCGACCACTGGTTAAACTAGCCTTTTTGAGTTGGATGACGAGTTCGATTATGAAAACATTGATCAATCCTATAAAATGAAATACATTAGCTTAGCTTAGCTTAATTGGTGGGCTCACAATTTGGTTTGAGTTGGTTGGGTATGCATGTTAATATTTTAATTTGAACCAACCAACTTAAAAAGTAATTTCTCTTGGATTTCATGATTTTGTCCATGCTGACAACAAAGCTTGGCTTGGCCCCGTGAGGCTTGGCTAAGCTTAGCGTGGCCTCGTGTGGCCTCGCGGCCCCAAGCCCAGCCCATCAGCTCCAACAGTCCCTTAATATTTGGATATTAACAATGTACTATTACTATATATATATTAAAACCCAATCTATATACCACATTCACAATACTTGGATATGATCAAATTCAGAAAATATTAACACACCCAATCTCTCTCTCTCTCTCTCTCTCTCTCTATATATATATATATATATATATATATATATATATTAACACCCAATCAATATACCACATTCACAATATTTGGATATGATCAAATTCAGAAAATATTAACACACCCAATCTATATAACATATATATTACTATATATATTAACACCCAATCTATATACCACATTCATAATATTTTGCAATGTACTATTACTATATATATTAACACCCAATCTATACCACACCTAATCTATATAAAGTAACACCCAATCAATATACCACGCCAAATCTATATAAAGTAACACCCAATCTATATCAAATTCAGAAAAAAGTGAAGTTAGGGGGTTACCTGTGGCGGCGACGATGGCAGTGGGCAGTGGCGGCGATGGCAGTGGGGACGGCGATGGTAGTGAGCGAGCTCCTTCTTCTCCTTCTTCTCTTCTCCCCCTTTCTCCCTCTTCTCTCTATTCTGAGCTCTCTCTTTTCTTTTCCTTCTGTGTGTTGTGTCGAGCGAATACCTGGTACTGATAACATTAAGTTTGATCAGCGACAGCTATATGCGACCGCATGCGGTCGCTAATTTTAATTGGTCGCACAAAACCTTGGCGCCAACATTTTCTACCAAATTTTGGAAGGTAAAATTATGATAGCGACCGCCTGTGGTCGCTGATATACAATAGCGACTGGATTAATTCATGGTCGCAGATGTTGGTCACTAATACTAATATCAGTGATCACATATGCGGTCGTTGATAGTATTGGTCGTTGTTAGGCCTTTTTCTTGTAGTGATAATCAACAATTAATCATCAATATAAATTCTACAAAGAACTTCTCATACAAAAAGAAAACTAAAACTTTAGAAGGTAAGATTATACATTTTATTGCTTGCTTAAACTTTGTTAGAAGATAAGAATTAGCCTCTTCTCCTTTCTTGGCTCTCAAAATCACAGAATTTTCTTCTTTCTTCTTTCTTTTCTCTCTGTGTTTTTTTCTTCTTTCTCTTTTCTGTTCTTTCTCTCTTCCAACTTAACGTAACACAACAACATAACTGATATAATATAATTATTATTACGCATAAAAACTGACGACATAATTTACCCTCACTTAAATTGATATCAATTATTATTATTTTTTAAAATTCAAAAGCCACTAAGGCTTGTTTGGCAAAACTAATTTAAAATAAAGACTTAAAAGCCTTAAGCCTTGTTTGGTAAAACTAAATTAAAACTCCTTTTAACTTATTTTAATAACTCACTTACTAAATAGTTTATTATCACACATTATTATTTAATTAAATTTTAATACTCAAATTCAATTAAATAAAGTCACACCCACTTACTAAATCAAAATGTCACATAATCCAATTGCTACAAAATAATAATTTTTATTATAATTTTATTTAATAAATTAGTACATCACTTTTAATTACTAAATTAAATTAAAACAACATTATAATAATTCATTTAATCATTATCAACTCTCTAATTTAATTATTAAATTAAATTAGAATATTACCGCTATGTAACACAATAATTAATTCAACACTTATTTAATTTAATTCACTTCAAAATAAAAAATTACCGAATATCAACTTAATTAACATATTACACTTAATCAAGTTAATTCCTACAACTCATGAATTATTTATTTAACTAATAAATAATCAAATTAATAAAATATTTATTTAACAATAAACACATCAACTAAAATATTTATTTAATTTAATAAATATTTAAAATTACATATAAAAATTCTAGATTGTTACAAGAGGGATAAAGGAGAGAGTATGAGTCATTTTTTTTCTTTTTCGATTTTTTCCTCCCCCTTTTGTATGCTCTTCCAATAT
Source organism: Panax ginseng (assembly GCA_020205605.1). NCBI lineage: Eukaryota > Viridiplantae > Streptophyta > Magnoliopsida > Apiales > Araliaceae > Panax > Panax ginseng. The sequence continues at coordinate 50,037,198 of CM035132.1, forward strand.
AAAAAGAGTATTATTTAATTAATTAAATTTTGGGTACTTTTGTCAATTGTTTAAAAGTTTATTGTTATTCGTGTTAAAAATATAATTTGTATGTTTAAAAGTATATTGATTTTTTTGGTAATTAAGTCTTTTTTTTAAAATTTTAAATTATTAAATTAAAAAAATTATATTGGGTAATCTTTGTATTAATATTTAATTTTAATAATTCAATATATAATAATTATTTATAATGATTTATACAGATTTAATACGTCAAAATAAGTATTTATACAAATTTTATACGAATTAGGTACTTGATGTAGTAAATTGTGGATTTGGTGGTACTTGATGTAATATAAGTGTTATTAGCCCGTATTGTATACAATATCTGGCCAGAAAATTAAGTATTCCATTTTTGGCCGGATTTTGAAATTGAGGGTTAAATTGTATCAAATTAGACACTTGATGTAGTAAAGTGTAAGCCCAAATTCTTTGGGGGGCTAATTATGAATATGATGCTACTTCATGTAATAAACTGTATTTAACCCTTTATTAAATAATTTTTTTATTAATAAAATAAATAAGATTACAAAATAAATATTTATTACATCAAATGTAATTGACTTGAAGGCATACTACTTTCATAATTTGTTAGGTGTTGTAAGGTCTGAACTAAAAGTGACAAGTAAGTTGATTTAATGGGTAATTTAGCAAATGTTTACTTGAAATTATGCATAGAAATCATTTAGGGAAAGGGCCGGGTAATCATAATGTCCCTTGCAATCTTGTATGCTCATGAAACACAAAAGAAATCCTTAGAACAATATACCAGTATAAATACTAATTACCATTAAACATTGTTGTAAAAATAATTTAGACTAAAATACAAAATTATACTCAATTTATCATTTTGTGAAAATATAATTTCTGACTTTACAATATAGTAAATCTTTACGTCGTGACACAATTAGTAACGCAAAGAACTATATTTTTTTGACTCAATTTTGCACTGCTAATTATATCTTAAAAGATACAATTTTGCAGTTGTATTTTATGGTAGGGATTTGCTATATTATAAAGTCAAGTACTATACACAAAGTGATATACTCAAGATACAAATTTGCATTTTAATCAGTAATTTAAGACCAGTACATTATCATTATTTTTTTCACAAACATCAAATGAGTTTTATTTCTGAAAAAAATTCCACAATTCAACAGACCTGGATTAAAGATTTAGTACATGAAAATATTATTCTAGCTCCTCAACATATACACATAATGTGTTTATTTCTCAATCAAAACTACATATTTCCATACAATTAGTAGTACTCCCAAAGGCTTATTACACCATATTCTTGCACACACTAGATTACCATTATTCACTGCTATCTCTTTGCCTGATGAAGCAAATTATAGATATCTTCATTATTTTCTAATTTACTTTATTAATGAGAGAAACAAATTATGTTATTTTCCTTAATTGCATTCTCCTCAAGAACAAGTATGCCAGCAGACGGTAAACAATAATGATCACCAACATAGCTCCTATTTCAGGTCCACCCCGATCCAGCCTTTGCCTTTTGACAAAAGCATACTTGCAAGAATCTGATCCTGGCCCTGAATTATCACCTGAGCTGCAACAGTACTGAATCTTCAAGAGTAGCCTGTATGTGTGATAATTGATTGAAATATAGCGTACCCACGACATGAAAGACGGAACATTCTGCAACCGTACACACACAACCTTTTATGATCCTCAACATAATTGAATATAACACACACACACACACACACACATATATATACTCCGCTTCTCTAGTGAACTGGAAGGAGTGAAATAAGAACGAAATGGCTATATGACGGTTTTTTTTTCGTCGCTATAAAGATATCAAGTTTCAGTTTTTATGCTATAGTGACGGAAAAAAGCCGTCGTATAATGGAGGTCATTTTGGTTATTTCCTCCCTGGTCTAATTCACTGGATAACCTGGATATATATATATATATATATATATATATATATATATATATATATATACACTAAATTATTTATATTAAGAAGATAAATAAAATTTTTAGAATATGGAGTAGTACTATGTTTTTCACTTGACTTGACTATGTTTCTGAGTTTTCAAACAGACGGAAAAGAACTGAAAAGGACATAAAACTTGTTCAATTATTTTTTTACTTAATTTTTAATGAACATAAAAAAAAAAGAAATGTTATTCACTTTTCAGAATAAAGTGTTCCGTCCAAAAATGAATGAAAAACTATATACCACAAGCAAATGTTTTATAACTCCAATTGTACGAACTACAATGCAAAAGAAAATTAATATAATTAAGGGTCAATTAGTAATCTAAATATAAAACTGAAGTTTTATTTCTTTTTCGTTTATAAATTCAGTAATCACATGAATTAAAACATATATTTTTATTATTTTCTTTCTTTTCTATTATAAATATTTTTTTCTTCTGTCCGAAACTTAGAAACACAGTGGAAAAAGGACAATTATTGCAGGATGACGGAAGAGGAAATTAATTTGGCAATATTACCTGTATAAAAAATCCACCAGCCAACATAAATGCCATAACAACTATTGAAGCTAATGTTGTAGCTTTCTTCACATCCATGAAGGCTGCACCTATGGCCAGTCCTAGACCCTGCGATTTGCAGTTCAAGTCATTCATTTTAGATACTGGTAACTTTAAGGTTTTTAGGAGGAAAATATTTTTAGCAGTTAAAATACAGCTAGATTGAACAACAGCCAATAGAAAAATAATCACACAAAAGAAACATAATTTAGGTGGTTTACCCAAATATATATTGAGCAACGTTCACGTCTCACTGTCTCAGAAAAGCTTAATAACTTTCTTTGAATTAAACTGGATCAAGTTTCACTAGTAAAAAATATGTTGAATTTTTATCTCACCTGAGAAGCGATAATGCTAAGGAAAATTGAAAGTAGTGTCAAGAAAAATGCCAGAAAGCTCGGCTTCAGTCCCACCATAAAATAGACTATTGCCAGGAAGGCTATAGGCAATATGAGGTCTAATGGAAGGTCACTGATGTTTCTTGCGATCACGTATGCACTGAGTTTATACATGTCCACTGATCTCTCTTTAACTAGCATTGCCCTTTCTTGAGGGAACGTAAAAATCGACGTAAACAGTGGGAAGAATGCCCAAAAAACTGAAATGAAGTATAGCAACCCCGCCTGCATTTTATAAAACCATGTTCCATATATTATACAAGTAAAAACTAGAACATACTTGCTCTATTGGAAAAAAAGGCTAATTATTACCCAATTAGTGATCAAGAAAACCACTAAACTCTTCTCAAGCTATCAAAATAACATACAAGCCATTTTTTTCCCTTCAAAATCATTGAACTTTCACAGATAATCAAAAATGTCAAAATTTTGACCAGGTCATATGTACCCTTACTGACGCATACACGTGAGCTTGGATTAGGATCTCTTTCATTACAATTATCCTTTATTTTTTCCTAATACACGTTCAATGACATAAAAATTACATTCAGCGACAAAATAAAATTCGTCCCAAACCATTAGAGACGTAATAAAAGGTATCGCAAACAATTTATGTCGTCAATAATATTTGTGTGAAATGTATTGAAGAAAATTGGAGGATATATATAACGGAGGGGATCTTGACCCCATTAGCTTGTATGGTCAACTTTTGGACATTTTTTCAATAATTTTGGTGCAAAAATATAATGTATATATTTTTTGGATAGGTTGATAAGAGTTCAATAGTATTTTAATTACTTGCCTGATCTTGAAGGTGCCTCGGAGATGAAGCATCTGAATGCCACCACAACAATCCTACAATTAAAGCAGTGGAGATAACTTGTGTTATGCGAACGCGACTAAAGTATTCGTGGCGTCTCTCCTTAAACCCCCTCCGGAAAAGAATTGAGAACTGTTCCCACCAAGGTGCTCCCCACTCCCTTGAATTCAACCAACCTTGCGCCTCAGGGCCGCCTTCGATCCGCATCGGTTTAAGGAGCTTTATTTTCTTTGTGCTTGCTACTCTTGCTTCATAAGCCCCTACAAGATACTGTAAAATAAAAGTATAAAATTAACTAGTTGATAGGCATAAGAAATGTGATGAAATATTGATCAAGATTCAGTGAAGTTAAGAGTGATTCGACCATTAACCATTTGAATAACAAAATGTTGCATTTGTAAAAAACAAAGTTGTCTTTTGACTTTTGGCGGAAATTAATTAAAAATGGTCAAGTCTCGTATCAAACAGCTGCAACTTTTGCTACTGAGTTGACAAATGACCAACTAAATTTTGAAATGTAATGTAAGAAAATATTATATGTGCATGTGTGTGAAGTAGGGTAGTGCAATTGACCTCTTGGACATCATTGGGAGAAGGTTCTTCATCTTTAATTTTTGGATTTTGTGTTCGAGGTAAAAACTTGTCCTCGAGTTCTGAAGGAACGGACTTGTCCTTCATGTTCCCATTTGCAAGATCAATAAGAAACTCTGCAGGATTCATAGCTATACGAGGAGAGCAACCGATTGATGAAAAATATGGCATTGCTTCCGAGGCTTTTCCAGAGTACAATGAGCTTCCATTCCCCAACAGAATTAACTTGTCGAATTTAGTGAAAAGTCTACTCGATGGCTGATGTATTGTGATCACCACTGTTTTCCCAGCCTACAAAAAATTTATAAACTAAGTTAATTAAATGACTAAAATGCAGAGTACTGTACCATGGTTTATCACTTTGTGAAGGTATAGAACGCATCTTGACAAGTAGTAGAACCTTGTCTTGTGGTACAATTATTAGGGCAAAGCTATACATTTTGGGTTAGTTTTGCGCTGCCAATAATCATATCTTAAATAATCTTGCATTAGTACTTGTACTTTGAGGGAGAAATTTGCTAGTTAATCAAAATCAAATACCAAAATTTCACATAGGTACAATTTTATTTTTTTTGCACTTTAGTCTAATTAAATTCATGCTATAGATTTCTAAATTTGGTCAAGTGGCAAACTTCGAGTACCTGAGCAATATCTTGTAGCATCTGAACAATTCTAAGCGCGGTTGTTGAATCCAGACCGGATGTGGGTTCGTCTAAGAAGAGAAGGGATGGATTAAGCAGTATTTCATTGCCAATGCATACCCTTTTTCTTTCACCCCCTGATATTCCTCTCACAAATGTCCCACCAATTATAGAATTTTGGCACCTGAAATAATCATTTTTCATTCTTTTATTTCCAATTATCTATATATCTAATGCTCATCCATAAAACAAATGTCACATTTACATATCTTTTTTTTCGACAAAAAGAGTTTTCCTACGAACTAGGATCCACTTTCATTACACTTTTTAATTACCCATCTATTCTTATATATAAAGGCATCACAACCAATTAATTTGAAATCAATTAATCAATTTGACAATCAATTGAAATCAATTTCAAATCAATTAATTAATATGGCTTCCAAACACACCCAATCAATACTTCAATACACATAAATGATGACATCATCAAATCAAATCAATTGGAAAAATCGTTGAGTCCACTCTTAATTAATTAAGTGAATTAACTCACTTAATTTGATAACTCATCTATTATTCTATTCTTATATATAAATACACATAAATGATGATACACATAAATAATTTTTTTATTTTTATTTTCTAACAAGAGAAGGTAAGTCTAAAATATTTTTATTTTTCGCTTCTACCAAACTTATTATAATATTTTTTATTAAAAAATTGTTTAAGATAATATATCTTGACCAATTTTATGTAAGATAATTTAATTATTATAATTCTTATATATAAAGGCATCACAACCAATTAATTTGAAATCAATTAATCAATTTGACAATCAATTGAAATCAATTTGACAATCAATTTCAAATCAATTAATTAATATGGCATCCAAACACACCCAATCAATACTTCAATACACATAAATGATGATACACATAAATAATTTTTTTATTTTTATTTTCTAACAAGAGAAGGTAAGTCTAAAATATTTTTTATTTTTCGTTCTACCAAACTTATTATAATATTTTTTATTAAAAAAATTGTTTAAGATAATATATCTTGACCAATTTTATGTAAGATAATTTAATTATTATAATTTTATTAAGATATTCAATTTTTAGATATAGTCAATTAAAAATTTGAAAATACCATTATTAAATTAATTAATTAAAATATATAGTGTAGGTTTTCTTTCTCAAATATTACTATAATCAATTTAATTTAGCACAAAAATTTATTAGGAATTGGTATTTCAATTAAACTCAAATATCACTATTTGATTAGTGTTATTAGGCGTTTACGGGTAAAAATAATTACTGAATTATGCATTATTTTTTTTTACATGAATACTTGACAAATTATTAAAATCATTATTCAAACTAGCCCGTGCATTGCACGGGTTATCAACTAGTTTTCTTTAAATACAGATTTAGTAACACAATTATTGGCAACAAATTTATTTGTCACTAAATGTGATACTGGTGAACGCAATTATGTATTGGAGAAAAATGAACGGTGCCTTAAATCTTCTTTTTTTACTGGTAATAGTTGTAAATTGACACAATAATGTACTCAAGTTTTTATTTTTACTTTTTTATTTTTATCATTGTTATGATTATTATGCCATGAGTACTAAATTAAACTCTATCTGTGCAACGATAAAAATCTTGGTTGATTTTTTGTAATATTATGAAAGATAATAAAATGATAAAATTGTCCATATTTAAATAATCATTTAATTACATAGTTTTCTGTACATGACTAGTGATACTCCATAAATATGCATAGAGAATATAAATTTAACAATAAATATTAAAGGAATTATAGTCAAATTATTATAAAAAATATACTCTCTCCGTCCGGTATTAAACTTCCTAATTTCCTTTTTAAAATGTTCCTAAATAAATGTCCTATTTCTATATTAGTAACTATTTTTATCTTATTTTTTCACTTATATCCTCATAATCTTTTGTCAACTTTTGTTGAAAACTTAAAAAATGATAAAAGGTTTACATTGGGAAATTGATTTTTTAGAAAAAAAATTGTTCCAATTTATTTGTCGTTTACAACTTTCTAGGAGAATAAATTATTTACTTTTCTATATCACCCTTAACTTTTTTCATTATCCCAAAAAATTTTCCCATTTGAATTAATATTTTTCAACTTCCCATAAAGGGGTAGTGAAAAAATTTCATACAAATTTTTAATTATTAAATGACTTTTTTAATTCATGTGCATGAAGGTAAAAATACTATTATATATTATGGAATGGAGGTAGTAGTACCACTTTAATTTCTCTTTCATATACTTATTAGAATGTGAGAATAACAACAAAAATTATAAAGTAACTAATAATTTATACCAACAAATTAAATGTGAACGGTTTGCATGTATGGACATATGCATGTAATTAGTGGGTGAGTTTGGAGAGAGAAATATACTTATTGGAATGTGAGAATAACAATAAAAATGATTTAGAAAATTGATTCATGTGGGAACTAGCAAGGAATAATTAATGTTGGAGTCATAGAAAAGTGAATGGATACTTCAATTAATAAGTACTCCATCCGTTCCTTAATATAAGTCGTTTGAGAGAAATATTTTTGTTCCTTAATATAAGTCGTTTGAGAATTTCAAGTAAGCATTAATTGTTTAGTTTTCAATATTACCCCAAGTATTAAATATAACTTTGATTCTCTCACTATTTTCTGTCCAATAAATAACAATCTCTTCTTCCAATATAAGGACAATATAGACAATTGATATTATAGTTAATGATATACAATCATTTCATTAATACTTGTGCACAACTCTAAAACGACTTATATTAAGGAATGGAGGTAGAAATTTAGAAGAATAATCTAGATAAAAAAATATTATTAATTAGCATGTCGAAACTAATTAGGACGTTTAATACTAGATATAGGAAGTATTATTTAATGTAAGTAGACATTTAACTTGAGACTAACTAAAATAGTACTACCTCCATTCCATAATAATTGATTTTTTAGAGGAAAAAATTTGTTCTAATTTATTTGTCGTTTACAGTTTTCTAGGAGAATAAATTATTTAATTTCCTATATCATCCCTAACTTCTCTCATTTTTCCAAAAAAATTCTCTTGTATTAATAATTTTTAACTTCCCATAAAAGGGTAGTGATGTAATTTAATATAAATTTTAATTCTTAAATGATAGTACTCCCTCCATTCCTAAATAAGTGACGTTTTAAAAGAAAAAATTTGTTCTAATTTATCTGTCGTTTACAACTTTCTAGGATAATAAATTATTTACTTTCCTATATCACATCTACCTTCTCTCATTGTCCCAAGAAATTCTCACCCTTAGTATTATTAGTTTTCAACTTCCCATAAATGGGTAGTGATGAAATTTCACACATATTTAGTTATTAAATGGTAGTATTAAATAACTTTCTTAATTCATGTGTAAAAATTTTAAACGACACTTATTTAGGAATGAAGGGAGTATTAAATGACTTTCTTAAATCACGTGCATGAAAATAAAAACGATTCTTATTATAGAATAGAGGTAATAATAAGGATTTTTATTCTGAGACGGAAGGAGTACTAACTTATTATTTTATGGGTATATTAATTTGAACAAAATTACAACCTTCATACTATTTACCGACTTTGAAGATGAGACTCCTTTATGAGACTGATGGAATATAACTAATTTGCTTATATGCAAATGGTACATTGAAGAAATTAACAGTGACACGATGTCTTAAATACTCTTAATTAAGAAGTACCTTTCAAGGTCAAGCTCGCCTATAACATTCATGGCTCTTTCCCTTTTCTGCTCCTTGGTTAACGTATTAGGCAGACGAAGCAGAGCTGCATATGTCAAGGTTTCCTTGACAGTAAGGTGAGGAAACACAATGTCGTCTTGTAGCACAAAACCAATCCTGTTTCATATATTGCCTATCACTTAATTAGGAGCCATAGAAATGTGTCCAACTTTGTATGCAATTATAGTGCTAGTATAGGCTTCTAAATTTATACCTTCCTTTTAGTGACTTGTTATATGGTTGATCATTGTAAGTGATGGTACCAGTACTATTGTTTTTGACCCTTGCGCCAAGTAGATTAAGTAGAGTTGTTTTGCCACCTCCTGATGGTCCCATTAGTGCAAGAACCTCTCCCGGACGTACTGAACCAGAAATTCCATGTAGGATGCATCTTTCTGCATCAGATTTCTTCTTTCCTTTCACGGAAACCATGTATTTGACATCTTGAAACTGCACCGATAAAAACGTGTTATAATTAACCAAAGAGTTCTACCTCTAGTTTTTATTGGTTGTTGGATATTTAGGATGTTGGTTGTTAGATATAGGATAGAATATTAGACACAATCACATAGTAAATTAGATGAAGAACAGAAAAGAAAGAACACACAAGATTATACTCAAGTTCACCAAATTATGACTAGACATCCCTAGTCATGCATGACTGATGCATTCGTTAATATGCATGTTAGATTTATAAAATGGGCTAAGTATAAAGATATCAAACTTTAATAAAATATCAATTAGTAATGAGAATAGTTGGTCAAAGTCATCACTAACATATTTTCTTAATTGAGGTACTTAATATATATGAGACAAAATATATACTTTATCAAGATACATAATACTATTAGAAAAACTCAAGACCAGATTGTTAATAAATCATCAAGCCCAAGTTTGACTAATATGTTACAACTGCCATTGGTCGGACCCGTTGAAGTATGAGACAATGACAAGATTGGTGAAATATGATCCAACTTTAATTTAAATATAATTATAAATCTATCCATAAAGCATTATATAAGGAGGGGGATCATGCAATATATGATATATGATGTATGTTTGAGATTGATTTGCTGCCAACCATGAATATAACGTAATCTTTGAGCGAATCACGTAATTTTTGGTGTTTTTTGTGATTATTTTTTCTTTCAATCTCTATCCACATTCTACTGGATAGAGTTTTCCTTTGCGGCTATATATTATGATTTTTTGAAGGGTAAGTTTAAGGTTAGATTCTATCTCCCATCTATACGTACAATAATAATAAAAATAAAGTAATTTAAAAAGGAAAAGAAAAAATATAGTTCGTCACCTCGAGACAGATGGGTAATGTCGGCTCCATGCAGATTTTCCTCCAACTTCTTGAATCCGGATTCTCCTCATCAACTAGTGAAGATTGATATATTTTAGCATCTTCTTATAATTATAATCACGAAAAGAACTTTGCAGCATGTACAAATTTAACAACTTGACATTTATGTTACAAGAGAAAATAGTGTAGGTAGCAAGCATTAATTAATATATGTTGATGATGCATGTTGCTGCTATGCTAAAGCTCATTTTTAAATTTACGTCATATTCTAGACAATATAATATCAGATCAATAATTATATTATCTGAATAATAAGGGTAGTAAAAATTCGAAATATAGCATAATGGCAGTGAAATTATAAATGAGTGTCGCTAAATATACACTGGCATTGTTAACCGATATTTATGATATTTTTCAGTATCCCACACAGAAGATTTAGAAAATAAGAAAATCTAACACTTTAAAATTAAAGTTCATGTTGTTCTAGCTAGTATTTAGTTTAGTTCTTACTTCTGTACGGGTTCTGTAATGTCTTTGCATCCAAGATGTTGTCAGAAGGCAGTGCAGATCCAGCAAACGGAAAAGATCCCAATTCATTGCTAGAAGCCCTGCTGAGCTCGGCGCCTTGGCCTTTTTCATCATAGCTACCGGTAGTGACATTGTTAATAATAAGTTCGTCGATATTTATGAGGAATTGAGCACTCAATGACCTAGTTTTACGAATAGCTTTTCCTCTTGCAGGTGATTCCTCCTTCAAATCAAGGCTTTGTTTCTTTCGTGTACTGATTGCATTTTTTCTTGGATCTTTTGATTTCACTAGGCTCACAGTTTTTCCATCAGCAGAATTTGCTTTTGTTTTTAGCAAAATCGCAGCTTCGCTCATATTTTCAAAGTCTTCTGAGCAATCAACACTTAGATCTCTTTTCACCTCCATGAATAATATAACTGATTTAAGACAATAATGGAAGCACACTGTCAGGTAGTTGCACAAATTACTTTCAAATATGTTATGTCCACTGAATTTGTGCATTGAATGCAATTTATTTAGTAGCAAAGAGAGATGCATTCGCACGTAAAAAAAAGTTGCATTCGGTGGACATTGTGGTATATTAGTTAAAAAATCCGTAAGATAAAATATGTAAATGACTAGACTATATGAAAATATTTTCTCTCTTTATGAAAATATGGTTCTAGACTGTACAATATTGCAAATTTCTACCTCGTAGTACAATTAAAAGTGTAAAACTGTACCACGTGATAGCTAGCGCTTTACTATATTGTAAGGTCGTGAATTTTACATTCTAATCTACTAAATATTCTACTTGCCAAAGGGTTGAGAAGAATGATTAAAAAGAAACAAAGAACACACAAGCTATAGAGGAAGAGAGAAATTACTTGGGAGCTTTGTTGAGAGAAAGATATAGAACTCAAGTGAATAATGGAGTTTGGAATCGAAGTTTAAATAGACCCACTCTAATAGTGACAATCCATGATCTTTCGCGACTCTCCTTTAATGTTTCCTTACAATTACAACTATAGTACGGATATATATGGTCCTTACTTCATTTATTTGTGAAACGCTAAAGACAGTTTTTGTTAATTTGTTCAGTCAAGAATTCTTATGTTATTAGGATGTTGTGTACCTCTAATAAATGAATTAGCATATGTTTGAAAAAGAAAAAAACCTAAGGTGGTCAATATTGACATAACAAAATTGATCTTGCCAAGAGAAATTAGTGTTGCTGAAACAATTGCAATAAATGTTGTTAAATACTATATATTTGCATATGCTTTGACAATATCGTTTTTACTTTGACAGCATCAACAACAAAAAATAAATATAAAAATGGAGAGACTGTCAATAATAATTGGGGGGCGTCCGGTACCGCACGTGGTACCGTGTTAATTTTTTTTATTTAACCACAATTATTAGAATAATAAATAAAAAATATTAGAGCAAGTTTGAACAAAAAATTGTAAAAGAAAGTATATTTTTTTATTGAACAAAGTATATTTTTATTCAAAAACAGTGTTTTTTCAATAAAAAAAAATACTTTCTTTTATAGTTTTTATTCAAACTTGCTCTAATATTTTTTATTTATTATTCTGATAATTGTGATTAAAAAAAAATACACGGTACCGCACTAACGTCCGTACATTTTATACCGGACCCCCCGACCCTGTCAATAAACACAAGTCTAATTACCTATACTTATGGAAATTTAATATTAAGATGAATTTTAAATGTAGTGTTATTTATGATTAAGAGAACCCTAATAAAAAATTTTATTATTAATTTTATTTTTCTTTTGGGTTGAGTTTTACAAGTTTCAAAACAGCCAGACATGCATGTTAACTAAAGATCTTGTGTTATTCTTTTTCAATTATTGAAATACTTGTGTTATTCTTTGCGCTATGTCCATTCTGTAGTCTAGCTAAGACTCGGGCGGATTTAGAAATTTTTTTCAGAAAGGTCGAATTTTAACTAATACCAAGTTATAAACATACTTTAAAAAATTAGATTATAATGAATTTTTTTTCCCATACCAAGTTTAATTTTTTTATTAATTTACCCACTTGAATTTACTAACTTATAAATTTTGACCCTTGATTTTATCTATAAAAAAAAAAATTCTGCCCTCTACCTCCATCCGCTCCTGCGCTAAGAGATTACAACTCATCGAAGCCAATGAGCTTATTTATTTTTTGTTTTTTTTAAAAGAACCCTAGCCAGCAACTGCATGCTGTATAGACGGATAAATAAGGGTTTAAGAGGTCCAGCATAAAATTTGGGCGGTGCCCTAAGTTGCAAGGCAGAAACTGACCATATTGACATGTATGTGGGGGGCTGGTACTTTTTTCTGATGCAGACCGAAACCGATCAGATCATCGTTTTTTGTTGTTATGCTAAAACTCATGTGACCTTACAAGTGTAGTCATTTTCTCGTACTTAATTTACTTTTCTAATGATAATGATCTCTCTCATCACTAGGGCCGCATCACTAGGGCCGCTCATTGATAACAGACCGTACTGATAACCCAAAACAACTGATATCTAAATTAATAATGGTCATTTATTTATTTATGTACGGTTAAATTTGTAAATCAATAAGGTCATTGATATTGTTTGAACAATAATTAGACCGTCACAGTAATAATTGTTACTAAAAGTTTAAAATATAGTTAAAACAAATATAAAAGTGTCGCTAAATTCATAATATATGAGTTACAACACGAAACTAGGAATAAGACGGTAAATCTAATCCAACACATACACACACCCCATATTAGGACAAAAAACCGATATTAGAAATAACCGGTCCAGTTCCACATGTTGGGACCGTTTTGATAAAAAACCAAAGATACCCAAATGGATGAACAGTCCTAGTTATCGCTAGCCATGGGGTATTGGTAAATAAACTGGTCCAGTTCCGCATGTTCGGATCGTTTCAATAAAAAACCAAAGATACCAAAATGTATAAACAGTCCTAGTTATCACTAGCTATGGGGTATTGGCAAATAAACTTTTAACATATATGTGAAAACCAGTTACAACAATGGTATAACAGAAGCCTCGGTCTAAATAATACTCTATCCATCTCAAAATTAGACATACAATTTTATTTTTATTTTTAAAATTTAATATAAAATGATGACATGAAACTTCATAATATATGATAAACAATTTGGGCAGTGCCCTAAGTGGTAGGGCAGAGACTGAGCACATTACCATAGATGGGGGCTAGCTGGTACATTTCTCTGATGTGATAACAACAATACCATATATAAGGCAGCTGAGGCAGACCGAAACCGATCAGATCATCTATTTATGAAGTTATATTGAACGCATGTGACATTACAAGTTGAGTCCTCTCCTACTTAATTTGCTTGTCCAAATGATAATGACCCATGCATCTTATCACTAGGGCCGCGCATTGATAAAAGGCCGTACTGATAACCCAAAAAACCCATATAAAAAATAACAATAATTTATTTATTTTTTATAGTTAACTTTGTAAATGATAAAGATTACATTACATTAACACACACACATAAACATATTGATAGACACGTAATTCATACATTTAATTATCCTTAATTTTGTCCTTTTTATTATATTAGTTTATTAAATTAATATGTTTTATTTTATTTTGTAGGATTTAATGTTTGTTGCAATAAAGTCAAAATCTTGGTGATCAAGCGATATTTAATGCTCTTATTCATATAAGGAATGTCCAAGAAGAATCTTACGTCCAAGAAGAATCTTACAAGGAGAAGGAAAGAGGTGGAACAATCTTAGTGTGCAATTCAAATCCAACAAGAGAAAGAAAAGTCTATCTAGAAGATCTTTTTGAGAAGTTGATTGCTACTAGGAAATTGAATCCTACATGGAAAGGAAACAAAAGTGTCCAAGTTCAATGAATCTAAATTAGGGTTTAAAGTTATTTTTCCTATATATAGGCCGCTTGTTTTAGAGAGAAAGGGACCACTTGTTATTTTCTTTTTCTCAGTTTTTCACTGGTGTAGGAAGGAGTAAGATATTTAGAGTTTGTCCTTTCTCTTATTTCAATCAGTTGTGGTACTTCTGTCAGGGAGTATTTGTCACTTTCTTTTATTTATATAATAAAAATTCTCTTTTTAATTATTGTTCTTATTTCATGCGAATAGTAGTACTAATATTATTTGTTTTTGTTTTTAATTCTATGGCTAGCTAAATTTCTAATACCTAGGATTATGATGAAACTAAATATTTCATAAAAATATTTTCTTTCCGTTCCTAAATTAATGCCTAATTATTTTCACCTTCATATTTTCCTCCGTATAAATTGCATATGATTTTTATATTGATTGCGAGGTTTTGATAAGTTATAGTTAATCTGTGAATTTTTCATAACTTATGCTTGCCCATATTAATTATATGAATCATTATTTTTAAAGGGAAGGGAAAATAATTTGGGAATTGATTTAGGAAATAAGAAATTATTTATTATGTTAATATTTGGTGGATTCTAATTCTAGGTATCTTTTTTTCTCATTAATAGTTTTTGTCATTAATTAATAGTTTGCATAATTTAGTTAAAAAATCTTCTCCACCATTTTTGTTTCTAATTTTCCTAAAATATTAATTAAGGATATATTAAAGAATTAATCTAGTCTATGTGGGTTCGAATTGTGACTTGCCAGCTTCTTCAATTCGACAATCGTCGCACTTGCGCTTATATATTTTAACACATCAAGTTTTTGGCGCAGCTTGGACTACTAAATTAATTTTTATTTATTCCTTAATTTTTATTTATTCGAATTAGTTTTAACTCATTTTTTTTTCAGGATTATTGAAGCGGATCGAAGAAGCGAAAAGATAAAGATTTTGTTGTTGTGCTTTCTTCGGTACTTCATATCTCCATATATTTTTTTTGAAATAAAAAAAAAATAGTAGTTTAGTTTTTTTTATATATTTTTATTATTTGTCGTATTCATGCATTCACTCACGTAGAGCACATCCTGTTAGGTTTTATTTTTATTTTTTATTTTTTGTCAAATATAAACTGTGGTGATTGTTGGAGGATTAAGGTACATTAAAATTTCTCCTTCTTTCGTAATTCACATAGTTTTAGGACATTTTATTTGTTTATAGTTTTTTTTTATTTGTGCATTTTCATCTTTAATATAACATTAAGGGCACAACCTATAACAAGATAAGGTGGGGATTTCATCACCCTTCCTTGACCCACAAACAACCCAATTTGCATTTTGCATAACCATGACCTAATAAAATCAAGTAGACGTTGGCCCCTAGGACTCTCGAGCTCAATTAGGACAAGAAACTCCAAGGAGTCTGAATTTTAAATTAATCAAACTACTGGTGTCTAGGCAAGTGGTTCAAAAGGTATACGCCTAAAGATTGTGTGGTTATTTAATTAGTCACCGTATATATGGAGAGACTCCCGCCTTTCTTACACTTACCTGGTTAGTGGTATGATTAATTTCGAATTTGGTGGACCTTGCGGTGTAACTTGGAACAGTTAGGAGCTGTCTAGATTTTATTTAGGTCAACCTTAGAAGTAATTTATTATTTATTATTTTTATTTTTTTTGTGCTTATCTAATTATTTGTTAATTAGTGCATGCAAAAAGTGTGGATTAGGGACGAAACATCCCGATTAGTGAGAAAACTTGATTTTTTGGATTTCACTTTAAAAGATCTAACTTTAACAAAAATGGAGGGCGCCTAAACTGCTTTTTTAAGGGATCGATGTTACCTTCCCGCCTCGCCTAACCTTCATGTATTAGTCTACCACCGTAATCGGTAACAATTTTGAACTTAAGCCACATTTTATAAATATGTTACCTAGGTTTACGGGGATAGAAGATGCATATTTATTTATTCAGGAATTTGAGGAAGTTTGTGCCTTAATGAAAATTCAACAACTGTCTTATGACTCAATTAGGCTAAGATTTATAACATTTGCTTTAAAAGATAATGCTAAAAAATGGTTATATAGCCTACCAAATAATTCCATATCAACCTGGGAGGGATTTGTTGTTACATTTCTAAAAAAATATTTTTCAAATCATAAAACTGCTAAAATTCGGACTGCAATTCATCAATTTTTCCAACTTGAAAAAGAGTCCTTTTGGAAATATTTTGATAGATTTAAAAATTTGTTATCCTAGTGCCCACACCATGGAATTGAGAAATGGAGATTGTGTCAAATTGCTTACGAAGGTTTAGACTATCCCACTAAAACAATGTTAGAGTCAATGTGTCAAGGGGATTTTCTGAATAATGATGAGGAGAAGGCTTGGGAGTTTTTAGTAGACTTAACAGAAAAACCATGCAATGGGAAATCACCCGAGAGACAGATAAACCTAGTTCATCTAGGGGTGTTCATACAATTGACAATTCAATTGCTACAGAGGTTAAGTTGGCTGGTGTACTTAAAAGACTTGAAGATTTAGAAACTAGGGGACAATCACACGTGAACCAAGTCTCAACACCTACACCTTTATGTCTAAAGTGTAATTCACCAAGCCATGTGATTGAGGAATGTCCTAGAGTCGTGCCCCAATTTGAAGAATATGAACAAGTCAATGCAATGTTTCAACGACTCAGAATGACCCATTTGCACCCACTTATAATCCCGGTTGGAGGAATCATCCTAATTTTGCATGGAACCAAGGACCCTACTCAAATAATTATTCAAATCAAATCATCGGTCTAAATCAATCTTTTCAACCTTACCAAAAGTCAAATCCTGGTCCGTACCAAAATTCAAATCCAGCACCTCAATATCCACCAAGTTTTTCTAATGAAAGTGAGAGGAGACTTAACACCTTAGAGAAGAGTGTGAGCACCTTAGAGAAGAGTGTCGAAACATTAATAAAATCCATTTCTCGCGTAGAGATCCAAATGAGTCAATTGGCAACTACAATTAGTGAAAGAGAGAAGGGTAAACTTCCTAGTCAACCCGAGACCAATCCAAAATTTTCAGTCCCTACTCAAAAACCTTATCATGTTAATTCACTTGAAAACAACCAAGTCAATCATGTGAATTCTGTAATTTCTTTAGGGTCTGGAAATTATTTTAACAATCATGCTGGAATTGATAATGAAGAAGAGAAAAAATTAAATGTTGAATCTAACGATCCATCTTCAAAGTCAACCCAGCCTGAAAATCCCACAAACTCGAAATTCGAGGGCCCATCCATTAATCATGTTTCAAAACCCCGATTCAACCACACCTTATGAGTCAACCAAAAAGTCTTCAAACCAAAAGCCCCATTCCTCAAAGACTTATTTCAAACAAGCGATACCAGGTTGGACAAAAAATCTAGAAGTGTTCAAACAAGTGAAAATTAACATTCCTCTTCTAGATGCCATTCAACAAGTTCCCTCATATGCTAAATGTCTAAAAGATTTGTGCACACATAAAAGAACCACTCATGTTCCTAAGAAAACTTTTCTAACAGCCCATGTTAGTTCTATCTTGTCATGTCAAGTCCTCAGAAGTATAAGGACCCCTATTGTCCTACAATTTCATGCATCATAGGTGACACGTTAATTGAAAAAGGTTTGCTTGATTTAGGAGTTAGTGTGAACCTGTTACCATTTACTGTGTACCAATCCTTAGGCTTAGGGGAGTTGAAAAGACAACCATCCACGCTCAACTAGTCGCCATTCTGCTCTATTAAAGTGCCAAAAGGAATAGTTGAGGATGTACTCATTAAGATTGGTGATTTTGTCTTCCCTGTTGACTTTGTTGTCCTTGAAACCCAGCCTGTTGTCAATCCCAATGGTCAAATTCCTGTAATTTTAGGTAGACCATTTCTAGCAACTTCAAATGCGTTAATCAATTGTAGAAATGGACTAATGAAATTGACATTTGGAAACATGACAATTGACTTAAATGTGTTTAATGTGGGAGAGCAAACTAGTGATTTGTTTGACCAGTCTATTGAAGTGAACATGATTCAGAAAATGTCGGGAAATGAACTTACGGGGGAAGATGAAATTATTAACTTTTGTCTAAATCATTTTGGTCAAAATTGGGATAAAACTGAATACTTAAATGAGGTCAATGAGATGTTGGACTCCACAGCCCAAAAATCTTACTCTAGATTGGAACCTATAATTGAATCAAATTTGACACATTTTGAGTATTTTCAAGAGAATCAAATTGACCTTAAATCCTCTTATGATCATTTTAAGTCTACCTTGGGTCCATCCGACGCGTCTTCCAGAAACCCTAAATGTGATTTAACAAATGAACCAAAGGTTGTGGACAATGACAATCTTCCATGTTTAGATAATGAGATCATATCTCCCATTTTAGATAATGCATGTGTTAATCCAGTGGTGCCTAAACATCTTGGTCTAACAATTATTCAAAATGATGAAAATGTTTTAGTGCCCCTTGGTAACGTATATGGATGGCAAGTTTGGATAGCTTTTATGAAGTTAGAATTTTTTAAAAGGAACTATCATTCTTCGTTATCCTTCCTTGACTCAATTTTAAAAGAATCAGTTGGGTATGCACACAATTGTTCTTACATTGCAAATTCTAACTATTTCCAATTACCTGCACCTCCTAAAATCATAATGAAATCCACTTCAGGTTGCATGTTTGTATCACTGATCATTTACAGTCGCATAGTTTTTAGGATGCATAAAATTTGTAGATATGTACATTTGTTTTCTTTCTCACCACATTTTCTTGCAGAACAAATTCCCCGCATTCAAGGTATAATTTTTTTCACATCTTTGTTCTCTTTTCTTCATTTGCATACATTGAGGACAATGCATGATTTAGGTAGGGGGGGAGTTTGTTTGTATTAGATTTTTTTTTCTTTTTTTAAAAAAAACACAAAAAAATTAAAAAATTAAAAATTAAAATTTTGTTTGACTTTTTATGAATTGAATTAATTCTGATAAGTGTTTGTGGAGCAAAACTCATAAGTGAGATTGAAAGATTTAGAACTCTTGAATTTTTGATAAGATACGAAATCTTAGTTCAAAACACCATCTGGATTTAAAATTGATTTCACAAGCATTTTTGCACTTCACGTTTGCACTAATTCTTAGTTGTGGGGTATAAACCATGATTCGAGTAATTTCAAGAAAAAAGAAAAAAAAAGAAAGAATGAAAAAAAATGAAGTTGAGAAAAGTTGAAAAAAAAGAAGAAGTAATAAATAACTGCTTCAATGTCCATTAAACGAAATAACTGGGTATCCAAGCCTCGGGAAGCATTGATATTCACGCTGAAAAGTATGATGGATAAAAGCAGCTTGACTAGTCTAATTTTGTGGCCTTTGTTACTCGAGTTAGTAAATCCTTAGGGGTGTCTCTACACCTAGTGCCCTAAAGCCATCCGGTTTGGGAGTCATTGGTCCAACGCCATTTCTACATGGGTAACTCTAAAAAGCCTAAGAAAATGAGACATTGCACAAGTCAAGAATCAAAATTGAAAAAAAATGGAGAAAAGGAAGGAAAAAAAAAACAAAGAAAAAAAGAGTTTGCTTGATTTTCATGGTAAAAATCCCTACTAAGAGTTACATCACATACACATGCATGCATCACATGAAATTGATTTAATGAAGGATGGTGTCTAAAATAAAGATCGAGTATTTTTGATAAGGTGAAAGTGTGATTTTGAATTTAATCTTGCTTAGGTATAATGCCCATGGATATTTAGAAGTTTTCTTTCAATTTCATAATTTGTTGAACCCAAAATTATTTTTGAATTTTGTGGGTATATTCACTGCAAACCCTCATGAGACACAACTCGTCCACTTGGGGTAACCTTGGGGTTTAAAGGCTTGTTGCACATGCTAAGTGCAATCGTGTTTCCTACGAAAATGGGGTAGTGTAATTTTGTTTTATTTTATTTTTATTTTACTCGAGGACGAGCAAAAGCTAGGTATGAGGGTATTTGATAGACACGTAATTCATACATTTAATTATCCCTAATTTTGTCTTTTTAATTATATTAGTTTATTAAATTAATATGTTTTATTTTATTTTGTAGGATTTAATGTTTGTTGCAATAAAGTCAAAATCTTGGTGATCAAACGATATTTAATGCTCTTATTCATATAAGGAATGTCCAAGAAGAATCCTACAAGGAGAAGGAAAGAGGTGGAACAATCTTAGTGTGCAATTCAAATCCAACAAGAGAAAGAAAAGTCTATCTAGAAGATCTTTTTGAGAAGTTGATTGCTACTAGGAAATTGAATCCTACATGGAAAGGGAACAAAAGTGTCCAAGTTCAATGAATCTAAATTAGGGTTCAAAGTTATTTTTTCTATATATAGGCCGCTTGTTTTAGAGAGAAAGGGACCACTTGTTATTTTCTTTTTCTCAGTTTTTCACTGGTGTAGGAAGGAGTAAGATATTTAGAGTTTGTCCTTTCTCTTATTCCAATCAGTTGTGGTACTTCTGTCAGGGATTATTTGTCACTTTCTTTTATTTATATAATAAAAATTCTCTTTTTAATTATTGTTCTTATTTTATGCGAATAGTAGTACTAATATTATTTGTTTTTGTTTTTAATTCTATGGCTAGCTAAATTTTTAATACCTAGGATTATGATGAAACTAAATATTTCATAAAAATATTTTCTTTCCGTTCCTAAATTAATGCCTAATTATTTTCACCTTCATATTTTCCTCAAGTATAAATTGCATATGATTTTTATATTGATTATGAGGTTTTGATAAGTTATAGTTAATCATGAATTTTTCATAACTTATGCTTGCCCATATTAATTATATGAATCATTATTTTTAAAGGGAAGGAAAAATAATTTGGGAATTGATTTAGGAAATAAGAAATTATTTATTATGTTAATATTTGGTGGATTCTAATTCCTAGGTATCTTTTCTCATTAATAGTTTTTGTCATTAATTAATAGTTTGTATAATTTAGTTAAAAAATCTTCTCCACCATTTTTGTTTTTAATTTGCCTAAAATATTAATTAAGGATATATTAAAGAATTAATCTAGTCTTTGTGGGTTCGATCTGTACTTGCCAGTTCTTCAATTCGACACTGTGCACTTGCAGTTACATATTTTAATACACAACACACACACACACACACACACACACACACACACACACACACACACATATATATATATATATAACTCGGCTATCTTCAGCGAACTGGAGGGAGCGAAATAAGAGCGAACTGGCTATAGCGACGGTTTTTTCCATCGCTATAGCATAAAAAACCGGATTTCTATGTTATAGAGACGGAAAAAACTGAAAAAACCGTCGCTATAACCTATTTAGCTTTTCTTAGTTCACTCCTTCCAGCTTCTTTGAAAATGACTATATATATATATATATATATATATATATATATATATATATATATATATATATATATATATATCGCATGATTATCCCGCTGAATTGGTAAACAAATGAATTCACAATTAAAGGAACAAAAAATTCACCGAAAAATACAGAGAAACTATCTCTAATGTGTAAATTTATAATTATGAAAATCAAAGTTATCTTTCTATTCACCCACAAGCTGAGTTTATATAGCTAACAAAACTTTCTGCTCAGGCTATAACTTTATGCCCAAGCAGCTGTCCAAGATCTAACAAAATTTCTAGAGATTCGCAAAATCTTCCTAGAGATACGGAAACTAAATCCTAATAAACTTCCTAAATTTACGTAAACAACTCTTAACAAATAACAACTTGCTAATAATAAAATATTACTAATAAAAGAAATAAATAAGGATAAAAAGTAAATAAACTACTAATCTGTCGAACTCCCGAGTTCAGGAAGCCACGAGCCTCGAGGTAAGGCTGTAAAATAAGCAAACAGTTCGAGCTCGATTCGTACTCACTCGACTAAAAGTTCGATTCGAGTTCGACTCGAAATATAAATGAGTCAAATATGAGCAAATTTTAAAGTTCGATAAATTACTCGAACCTGTTCAAATTATAATTTTCTATTGATACTCGGATCATATTCCTTCGAAAAGTTCAAAATGCTCGGGCTCGATTCGGAATCGTGCTCGACTTGATAGCTAAATGAGCTTCAATCAAATCTTATTTTATACTCGATAAATTTTGTGAACCAAATTTGAGCAACTCAATACTCGGTTCGTTTACACCCTTACCCCGAAGACATCCCATATCCCGAAGCTGAAGGTATTAATGACCTCTTCATCTGCGACGATCATATATATATATATATATATGAGCAATGATTCATACGATCCGAATTTTAAGCTCACCCCTTATTTAACATACTTTGCTCACCCCCCTTTAGCGACGGATGGAATTGTCGCCCGGTTCGTCGCTAAAGGGAGGTGAGCAAGATATGTTAGATAATGGGTAAATTTAAGATTCGGACTGATAATTCATAACCAAAGGATTGGTCCTAAGGCATATAAATAAGCAATCCACACAATTATTATTAAGAGCCTAACAAACAGGTGCATAGTGTTACCCACTTAACAAATATCCATTTTATCATTGCTTTAAAAAAAACGCGCATAGGAGAATTTTTTAACAAAGTCTATATGTACCTACCGCACAATAGTTGGGCGGTAGAGAATTAACATATTAAAGTGCTTCGTTTTTTTATCTCCCCTGTTCATCCAAATGAAAGCATACACTTATCAATACATTATTTCCCCTATAAATTATCAAGTAGATTGTGTTACCAATCATAAAGTTCATGGAGTTTCAATTAATAGTTTAAATTATTTTTCTATTCATTACATATGTATAGAGAGATATTATGAAAAGAATAAAGAAAAAACCATTAATCTTAAACTCCATTAATGGAGTTTTAAGTACACTCATATTGTTTCAAATTTTAAAATTAACACAAACCCATTTAATGTTTAGCAAATCCGCTACATCAAAATGTAGTTGAAGAAATAGTTCGCAAAAATCAACGCTGCCCTTGTCCATGGTGGTGCCGGTCACGTACGGCCTCCGACAACACCGTTAGCTGAGAAACTCCTCATCACTCTGTACTAAGATAGAGAAAGTGATGAGATGGTAAGGACCAATCAATTAGTGAAAAGAAGAAATGATGAGATGGATATGAGGGTGAGTGAAATGAAAGAAACTGCATAAAATTCTGACGGTAGGCAAAAATTAAAATCCAGGGCAATCTTAATTATAATTTTCCTTGTGGGCTCAACTCTGCTAGACTATTGTTATGACTCCTAATAACAATCTCGCGGATTGGGTTTCCACTACACCATTAGATCGGGTTAAATGTTGTCACTGTACTATATGTCAACTTACAGATTGATAACTGAATTTTGTTTTCTTACAGTCAACTCACTAAACTCGATTTTTCTAACACAAAGTTAAAAAAACTGTTAAACTAGTTTGACTGTTAACGAAAAGATGAGTTGGCGTATGATTAAGAAGGAGAAACTCCACCTTGATCATGATTGATGATGTGCTTTATCAACTCATTTATCAAAAAAAATTATTAATAAAAAAAACGAAATTCAGTTTTAAAATTTATTAATAATTATTTTTAATAAAAAAAACGCAGTTTATTTTAATAAAAATAAAAACAAACGCAGTTTTTCTTAATAAAAAAAATAAAACGCAGTTTTTTTAATAAAGATAAAAAAAACGCAGTTTTTAATAATAAAAATAAAAAAATGCAGTTTTTTTTAATAATAAAAAAAATAATTATTATTTTTATTAAAAAAAATTCAAACAACGCTCTCTCTCTCCTTCTCCGTCACAACAAGACAGTTTGGTTTTTAAAAAATAAAACGCAGTTTTTTTAATAAAAATAATTATTTTTCATAAAAATAAAAAAAGCAGTTTTTTTAATAAAAATAAAATAAACGCAGTTTTTTTTAATAAAAAAAATAAAATGCATTTTTTTAATAAAAATAATTATTTTACTAAAAAATGCAGTTTTTTAAATAAAAATAAAACGCAGTTTTTTTAATAAAAATAAAAAAATGATTTTTTTAAATAAAAATAAAACAAAATAATTATTTTATTAAAAAAAAAACAACTCTCTCTCTCTCTTCTCCAATCACAACAACGCAATTTTTTTTGTAATAAAATAATTATTCTTAAATTTGATTAAATTAAATTATAAAATTTAAATTTTGTATAATTTTAAAATAAAATTATTTGATAAAATTAAAATTACAATAAAAATTATTTTATAAAATTAAAAATTATTTGATAAAAAGTATTTGCATGTAAAAATACAAATTTATTTATCCTAATCGGAAAAGAAAAAACAATTATCACCAAATTGACTCAATTATAAATTTAATGTCCGAATTTTAAAATATTTTTTATTTTTATTTAAAAATTGCATTTTTATTTTAATTATAAAAAATTGTTTTTTGTTATTTTTATTAAAAAAAAGGCGTTTTATTTTTTTATTAAAAAATTGCATTTTTAAATTTTATTAAAAAAAAGCGCATTTTTTATTTTTATTAAAAATAATTATTTTTATTAAAAAAATTGCGTTTTATACTTTAAAATATTTCTTTCATTTTCTTCATAAAAAAATTCCTACAAATCCACATAATCACTGTCACATCACACAAAGTATGAACATCGCCTTTTTCACTTTATTTCTCAAATTTCTTGGACCGTTTTCATGGATTAGTTACTTATTCACCCATTCTTCTATAAATAGAAGCTCATTCCTTCATTATTTCTTACTTAATTCACCGAAACTCTGAGAGAAAGCGTAGAGAAATTATTCTTCTATCTTGGCGTATTTCTTTAAGCGTTTCAAAAGCTTTAAAGCGTAGTGCAAGTTTCTTCAAGTATATCCCCACCCTACCGCTTGAGTACTCTTCTTTATAAGGTAAGGGTATTATTTTTTTCCATATTCATGAAGAGAACTTCATTTATTCTATTCTTTATTATTCATTGGAATAACTTTTATACGCTATTTGATCCTACCTATACTTGGTGATTTCATTGTTATTCCATTCTTTATTATTACATTGGAACATCCTCATGCATGCGTTTTTACGCGGACCGGTTCCGCCTTTTTATTATTCTCGCTGGAATATCCTCGTCATGCAGGCGTTTCTGTTTGGACCGGTTCCGCTTTTATTATTCATTGGGAATATCATATACATGCGTTTTATCTTGGGACTGATTACATTATTTATTATTCATTGAATAACTCGCTCTGGCGCATGGCACCGCATGTATGGTGATTTCGTTGTTTTCCATTCTTTATTATTACATTTGGAATATCCCAGCGGTCAAAGTATTACGCTTTGACTTGGTTCCGTTATTTATTATTCTGTTGGAATAACTTTGCTCTACATCAAGTACTGCATGCATGGTGATTTTTTTTGTTATTCCATTCTTTATTATACTTAGTTGGTTAAAGTTTTGACTTCTATACTCCATGAAATTGGTGGAATATCCTTGATATTTACGCTTCATCCAATATCTTTTCGTGGAAATATTCTTCTGAGCATTCTTAAATTTTACTCTACAAAGAAGTATCATGTTGACAATTTGGACGTTATTAGTTCCTGAATAAATTAATTCTTGAACTTGTTTTATTGAATTCTTATATCATTGTCATCATCCTCATATTTATATTTTGTTGAAAGTCATATGTGGCGTGTAGTGCATAGATTTTACTTGGTATGATTATGACCGAGAATTATTCGGTTGTAATCATGATCGTAATGTTACAAATGATGTGGTAAAAGTCCTAATTGGCCCGTAGTGCATTGATGGACAGTTGTTGGCATGATCATGACCATTGATGAATACACGAATATCCTTGGCCCGTAGTGCATGGATAATTTGTGGTTGTGATACTTATGAATATCCTTTCTTTGTAGTCTTGCGGGGATGAGGTGGATTATTTATTAAAATTTGAGTCCCAAATGATAAAAGTGATGAAAAACCTTTTAAATCATAAAAGATAGTAGATTTTATTCTCTACTTGACTCTTTTAATGGATTGATAGTAATTCATTATGCAGCTTAAACTTGATGTCTATTGTATTTTATCGGTTTAACATTGTTGAAGGCTAATGATAATTTATTTTGTATGATTTAGTCATAATATTTCGTACTGGGCTAGTTGAGCTCACCCTTTCTTTCACTGTTCTCTTTAGGAAATGAGAACGTAGCCGGGACTAGTCGGGGAACGGAGTGACGGTCCAGATGATAGTATTAGTAGTCTTCACTATTTTGTTAAATAGTGTGACAATAAATGTAATGAGGACTTATTCTGAGAGTGGATATTGTCTAGAAGACAATATTTGTATTAAAACTCACAACTTTCATGTTGTATATTAATGATTGTATTTGTATTTTGTACCATGTTTTTGACGACTCAGAATAGGTGATGTATACCTATTTTGGGGGCGTCACAGTTGGTATCAAAGCCTAGGGATATAATCCTTGGCTAAGATGTGAGACAAGAACTAGGAGGGGAGAGACGGAGAATTCCTTCGCTAGTATGACCTACTAAAGTTTATTTGGTATTTAATTGGTCGGTCAGAGTATAAGGATAATATGTGATATGTTAATTAACCCTTGTTTTGTGGCAGTGTTTGAAAATTGCATCCGAGAATGTTGAGATCATCAATGGAGCACATGAGACCGTTGAGTCTCCACAGATCAATAATCAGGATAATGTGCATCAGGAAGGCAACAATCCTCAGGCAAACAACAACACTAACCAGATGATGAACGATGGAATGTTCAGAGGATTTATGCAATTCATGCAACATTAGGCGAGAGCGACTCCTGTCCAAAATGCAGGTGGAAACTCTGGCAAATCTCGGACGGTCACCGCCAAACAGTTCAAGGAACTGGGACCACCGGAGTTTTTTGGAGAGCCAAAACCACTTAAGGCGGAGACATGGATAAAGCAGATCTGCAAGATATTTGATGTCTTGGGATGCTCTGAGGAGCAAAGGTTCCTTTTCCACCTTCATGTTATGTCAAGAGGCGATTCTTGGTGGGAATCAGAAACGTACTCAACTCGCCCGACTGAAGATGACTTAGGAAAAGTTCCAAGAATTGTTCAACAACAAGTATTTTTTCGAAAGTATTAGTCACGTGAAAGAGGTAGAGTTATTAAGATGGAGCAAAACAACATGACCGTGTCGCAGTACGAAGCCAAGTTTACTGAGTTGTCCCGGTTTGCGTCCCATTTAGTTGATAATGAGGAGAGAATGACGTGAATGTTTCTAAGAGGTTTGAAACTCGAGATACTGAATATATTATCTCTCATAAACTGTGTTTGTATTCAGATGTTGTTAATAGGGCTCAGTTATTGGAGCGCGATAATGAGTCAACCCAACCAAAAGAGAGCAGCCGACAAAATGATAATACCAGTGATAACAGTCATCGAAGCGGTGACAATAAGAGTGGAGGGAATCAACATGCCAGAAATGGTAACATCTTCGGTAGTAATCATGGCCAAAATAATAAGAATGGACATTTCAAGAAGAGGTAATTCAACAATGATGGAAAGACGTCAGCACCAGAACTCGTGGTTAAGGAAGGAGAACGACCACCTATCATATGCTTCAAATGCGGAGGGGAAGGACACATCAGTCCAAACTGCGCAATGTCATCCAAAGCATGTTATAATTGTGGAAGAAAAGGTCACCTAGCCCAATTTTGTCATTCACCGAAGACAAGTTCAGCTAGGATGAAGGCACCAAAGGACGTCCCCGGAAAAGTCAAAGCCAAGAGGTGCAAGGAGAGAGGCGTTTGTCGTGACCTCCCGTAGCAAACGGAACCCAACGAGGTCATCACGGGTAAGCTTATCATAAACTCTAAATAAGTTTATACCTTATTTGATACCGGTTCTACCCATTCTTTTATTTCTCCTACTTGCGCTCAACGTTTAAATTTGACTCCGGAGAAATTAGACTTTGACTTATCTATTGAAACTCCGTTGGGAGAAACCTTCATTACATCCACTGTTTATAAGTCTTGTTTGGTTCAAATCGGTACCCTCACATTACCTGTCGATCTTATTTCATTGAAAATACTTGCATTTGACGTAATTCCAGGGATTGATTGGTTAACCACTCATCATGCAAAAATTGATTATTTTCGTAAGGTTGTTAGCTTTCATATTCCTAACCAACCTATTATGCGAATTCAAGCAACCAAACCATTAAAATCAATCACTTTCATCTCAAGCCATAAAGCTATTCGTTTATTGAAAAACGGATGTCAATCTTTCTTAGCTCATGTCACGGATCTAAACAAAAATACGTCAGTTTTGAATGATATTTCTATTGTTAATGAATTTTCTGATGTATTCCTCAAGAACTTCCCCGGCCTACCCCGAACGTGAAATTGAATTTTGTATCGACCTTGAACCCGGTACAAAACCCATTTCCAAAGCCCCATATCGAATGGCTCCTATTGAACTTCAGGAGTTAAAGACCAAACTGCAGGAATTGTTAGACATTGACTTTATTTGTCCTAGTACTTCTCCTTGGGGTGCTCCTGTTCTATTCGTGAAGAAGAAAGATGGGAGTATGCAACTTTGTATTGATTATCAGGAGTTGAATCATGTCACCATCAAAAATAGGTACCCATTGCCACGTATTGATGACCTATTTGACCAGTTGCAAGGCGCCAAATTCTTTTCAAAGATTGATCTTCGTTCTGGATATCACCAATTAAAGATTAGAACTGATGACATTCCAAAGACGACTTTCAGAACTTGGTATTAGCATTATGAATTCCTAGTCATGTCTTTTGGATTGAATAATGCTCCTGCTGCCTTCATGGATATGATGAACCGAGTATTCAAGGAATATTTGGATCACTTTGTGGTCGTCTTTATTGATGACATCCTTATTTATTCCAATGACCATGAAGATCATGAAAGCAATACTTGAAATGATACTTCAAAAGCTTCGTGAATATAAGCTTTATGCCAAGTTGAAGAAATGCGAGTTCGGCGAGGAAGTAGCATTCCTTGGGCACGTGGTATCAAGTCATGGAATATCTGTTGACCCAAAGAAAGATTGAAGCTATTCAAAGATGGGAGCAACCTAAATCGATGGATCGAAGATCGTAGCTTTTTCGGCTTAAATTGGTTATTATCGGAGATTCGTAGAAAGGTTTTCTCGAATCGCTACTCCCTTAACTCACCGACTCGAAAAGATACAAAATTCGGTTGGAACGATTTAATGTGAGAAGAGTTTTCAAGAACTCAAGAGAAGACTCATTTCAAAGACCTGCTCGACAATACCATCCGGCTCGGAGGATTTGTCATCTACAAATGATGCTTGAGCAAAGGGTTAGGATGTGTTCTCATGCAACATGGGAAAGTCATAGCCTATGCCTCTCGACAACTCAAAGAATATGAGAGGAATTATCCTACTCATGATCTAGAGTTAGCATTGTTGTCTTCAAGACTTGAAATTTGGAGGCATTACTTATATGGGGAGAAAGTGGAGATCTTTACGGATCATAAAAGCCTCAAATATTTCTTCACTCAAAAGGAACAAAACATGCAACATCGACGTTGGCTTGAACTATTGAAAGATTATGATCAGACCATCCAATACCATCATGGAAAAGTGAACGTGGTAGCTGACGCATTGAGTAGAAGATCATATGCGGGTACGAGTGCGATATTGTCAACGCAAAGGCCCATTTTGTATGACTTGCAAAGGATGGAGACAGAGATAAAGACTCCAGGGACCCAAGTGATGATGGCGAATATACGAGTGGAACCGACTTTAATCGATAAAGTTAAAGCTGCTCAAGCTCTGAGACACTGGGTGATGCATATGAGGAAGAGAGTACAAAAGGTGCTATCTTAGGAAGCAAGAATCGATGAAGAAGGAATACTTGAGTCAACTCCAGACTTTGTGTTCTTAACGACCCTGAGTTAAAGTATAAAATCATGATGGAGGCGCACAACACACCGTTTGCAATCCATCCTGGGAGTACTAAAATGTATCATGATCTTCGACATACATTTTGGTGGGGCAATATGAAGAGAGAGATAGCGCTGTTTATCTCAAGGTGTCTAACGTGTCAATGAGTCATGGCGGAGCATCAAGTACCAAAAGGTCCATTGCAACCACTTGAAATTCCAGAATGGAAGTGGGAGCACATTACCATGGATTTCGTTACTGGTCTTCCCAAGTTTCTCAGGGTATAGATGCAATTTGGGTCATTGTTGATAGATTGACCAAGTCTGCTCATTTCTTACCTATACGAGAAATGTATACACTTGAACGTCTTGCTCGTATGTACATAAACGAGATTGTAAGACTGCATGGTATTCCAATATCCATAGTTTCTGATCGAGACCCACGATTCACTTCACGATTTTGGGTTAGTTTGCAAAAAGCTATGGGCACGGATTTACGATTTAGTTCGGCATATCATCCTCAAACGGACGGACAATCAGAGAGGACTATTCAAACTCTTGAAGATTTATTAAGACTCTGTGTCCTTGACTTCAAGGGAAGTTGGGACAAGTTCTTACCATTGGTGGAGTTTTCCTACAACAACAGTTATCAAGCAAGCATTGGCATGGCTCCATTCAAAGCATTGTATGGAAGAAAGTGTCGTTATCCAGTATGCTGGGATGAGGTGGGTGAAGCAACATTGTTGGGACCGAAGTTGGTACGTATGACTACGAAAAAGATTCAAACGATCCGACAACGTATAAAAACCACAAGACCGACAAAAGAGTTATGCTGATCTTCATCGAAAGGACATGGAATTCGATATTGGAGATCATGTGTTGTTACGTGTTGCTCCATGGAAAGGAGTTACGAGATTTGGAAAGAGAGGAAAGCTCAATCCTCGATTCATAAGCCCATTTTTAATCCTCGATCAAGTAGGGACTGTAGCCTATAGACTCGCTTTACCTCTAAGTATGTCTCGTGTTCATAACGTTTTTCATATATCCATGTTACGTAAATATGTGAAAGACCCTAACCATATTATTGATTTAGAACCGGACGAAATAGCAGGAGATTTAACGTATGAAGAGGTTCCTGTTCAAATCTTGGATAAGAAGGAACATATTCTACGCTCCAAGGTTATACCTGAAGTCAAAGTTTTATGGAGGAACCACCATGTTGAGGAAATGACCTGGGAGTTAGAATCTGAAATAAAATCAAGGTATCCTTACCTCTTCGACATACCAGGTACGTACCCTAATTTTGAGGGCGAAATTTCATAAGAAGGGGAGATTGTAAGACCCCAACTTTTATGAATAAAGATGAATTTTCTATAATTATCATTTTTGAATGAATTTGATATAATGTTATAGTTGTGGGTAATATTTATAAATTTTGCAAAGTACGCAAGTTGTTATATAATATTCGATTGGTCGAGGAATATTCGTTTTAATAGGGAATATTCGTACGACGACACAATCATTAGTGGACACCACAAAGGAATTATTGTCGGATTGAGAAAATGACAAAAATATTTTTATGAAAATAATGGCGGAAGTTTTACTGTTTAATCTGTTGAAACACCTTGTTAAAAAAAGTACGAGAATACTGGCGTGGTTGCATAATAGCACAGGGTATTGATTATTAATGCTTACGTGAGAAGTCACTCAGTTTTGTTCAATTATTAATTCAGTAATTATTGCATAGTATCTCACGTTATTTGATTTAATTATTATCGATATTTTTTATATTATTAAATCAATAATTGAGATAACAAAGTTATTAATATTATTATTTACAATATTAACGATGTCTAGAAGTTACATTAAGGAGAGGTTTGGTCACCTAATTGCGCTAATAGGGAGAAATCCTTATTGAAAGCCCCTCTTTCCGAAGGAGCGACACAGTGGATTAATAGTGTGAATAATAATAATGATGATGAAGTTTTGTTTTATTAGTATTATTAATGTAATAAAATGCAAAAGCTTTTTATATAAAACAAAATACTTTTATAAAGTTATTCGTTTTATTAGGCTAATAATAAAAATATTTTATATAAAAATGTAATACTTTTATAAAGTTATTCGTTTTATTAGACAATAATTAGAATATATTATATTTTATTATGCATAGTATTTGCATAAGTGCTCTGCATAGTATTTGCATAGTAAAATCTTTTTTAAAAGTTATTCATTTTATTAGATTATAAATAGAATATATTATATTTTATTGTAAACCAATACTGACCGTCTGCTTAAAGTAAATTGATCTGGACCGTTCATGGATTGGTTACTATTCAGTCCATTCTTCTATAAATAGAAGCTCATTCCTTCATTATTTCTTACGAATTCACTTAAACTCTAGAGAGAGAAACTGTAAAGAGAATTATTATTCTATCTTGAGCGTATTTCTTTAGCGTTTAAGAATGCTTTGAGCGTAGTGTAAGTTTCTTCAAGTATATCCCCACCCTACCATCGGAGTACTCTTCTTTATAAGGTAAAGGGTATTATTTTTTTTCATATTCATGAAGAGAACTTCTGTTATTCCATTCTTTATTATTCTGTTGAAATAACCTGTATACGCGGTCTACCCTATACTTGGTGATTTCTATTGTTATTCCATTCTTCATTATTACATTTGGAACATCCTCATGCATGCGTTTTTGTGGGACCGGTTCCGCTTTTTATTATTCAGGTTGGAATATCCTGCTGCATGCGTTTTCTGCCGGACTGGTTCCGCCTTTTTATTATTACGTTGGAATATCACATGCATGCGCGCTTTTACTGTGAACTTCGATTCTCATTATTTATTATTACGTTGGAATAACTCTCGTCTATCGCATCTGCGTGCATGTATGGTAATTTTTGTTGTTATTTCATTCTTTATTATTTTGTTGGAATATCCTGACGGTGCGTATTACGCCTGACCTGGTTCCGTTATTTATTATTCTGTTGGAATAACTTTTCTGTCATGGGCTGCGCATGCATGGTGATTTTTTTTGTTATTCCATTCTTTATTATACTAGTTGGTTAAAGTTTTGACTTCTATACTCCATGAAATTGGTGGAATATCCTTGATATTTGTGCTTCATCCAGTATCTTTTCGTGGAAATATTCTTCTGAGCATTCTTAAATTTACTCTACAAAGAAGTATCATGTTGACAATTTGGACGTTATTAGTTCCTGAATAAATTAATTCTTGAACTTGTTTAATTGAATTCTTATATCATTGTCATCATCCTCATATTTATATTTTGTTGAAAGTCATCTGTGGCCTGTAGTGCATAGATGGACTTGGTATGATTATGACCAGGGATTATTCGGTGTAATCATGACCGTAATGTTACAAATGATGTGGTAAAAGTCCTAATTGGCCCGTAGTGCATTGATGGACAGTTGTTGGCATGATCATGACCATTGATGAATACACGAATATCCTTGGCCCGTAGTGCATGGATAGTTTGTGGTTGTGATACTAATGAATATCCTTGGCCATAGTGCGGGGGATGATGTGCATTATTTATTAAAATTGAGTCCCAATGATAAAAGTGATGAAAAACCTTTTAAATCATAAAAGAAGTAGATTTTATTCTCTACTTGACTCTTTTAATGGATTGCGTATTCCGCTGCAGTTAAACTTGATGTCTATTGTATTTTATCAGTTTAACATTGTTGAAGGCTAATGATAATTTATTCTACATTATCTTAGTCATAATATTTCTTACTGGGCTAGTTGAGCTCACCCTTTCTTTCACTGTTCTCTTCAGAAAATGAGAACGTAGCCGGGACTAGTCGGGGAACGGAGTGACGGTCCAGATGATAGTATTAGTAGTCCTCACTATTCTATTAAATAGTGTGACAATAAATGTAATGAGGACTTATTCTGAGAGTGGATATTGTCTAGAAGACAATATTTATATTAAAACTCACAGCTTTATTGTTGTATATTAAAGATTGTATATGTATTCTGTACCATGTTTTTGGCGACTCAGAATAGGTGATGTATACCTATTTAGGAGGCGTCACAGTTGGCATATAGTA
Source organism: Panax ginseng (assembly GCA_020205605.1). Lineage (NCBI taxonomy): Eukaryota > Viridiplantae > Streptophyta > Magnoliopsida > Apiales > Araliaceae > Panax > Panax ginseng. The sequence continues at coordinate 50,071,793 of CM035132.1, forward strand.
CAGTGACTAAAAAAACATTTAACCCCCATTAGATCACTTAAGGGACACTTAGGATTCACTTGGAAGGAGGGGGTTCCCATCCTCCTTTAGCTATGAATTATTGTCATATATATAGGAAATTAATTCGTGCCTTGGCACTATTTCAACAAACAAGCTTACAATCATTGATCAGTATAATGTAAGTTTGAGAATAAAAATAATTTAGACCCTGCCGCTACAGGCTGTAGTGGCAGTCACTAACAGCTAAAAAGGATTAATGAAATTATCTTGTTGTCCCCTTATTTAAAGACGTAAGCAAGGAATAAATCACCCCTTGCCGCTACATCCTGTAGCGGTAGGGTCCACACATGTTCCCAAAGCGTCTTAAATGCTGACAGTTATGTACGCTTACAGAATGCAAAAAACAAAAAGTCACGCTGACAGAATGAATGTAAAAAGTTGTCATTGACTATTGGGATTCCTTCCCTGCCGCTACAGGCTGTAGCGGTAACCCTCTCCCCATTTTAGTTCCCTTCATATACCTTTCCCCTACCGCTCGCTCATATTACATTTCCCCTGCCATCTCACTCATATTGCTCCTGCCGCTCTCTCTTATTTCCTTCCCTGTCCACTAAATCAACTTCCATTCAAATTCAAGCATCATTTTTGTAATATTTCTTTTATCAATTTTTAAATTATAAATAAATAAATATTATAATTTGTTTCTACATATATACATGTGAATTTTTAAGTAATTATATAACTATGTGGTTAATTAGTTATTATAATTTTAGATGTATTATTAAATAGTTTTAAATATTTAGGCAATTATATAACTATTGTTGGTTTTGTATATAGCGCGATCATGCAATCAAATTACATAAAAAGTGCAGAAGCGCGATAAAATATGAATTTAAAATTTTCATACAAACCCATGACCAAGATCATACTATGTGGATAATTATCAATCAATAGAAAAGAGATGGAGAACGTATTCATACCCTTGTAGAAATTAGCTTACTCAGGTACGAGTTCACCTCCAATCCTTTTTGTGTTCAACTTGAATCCACCGGGTTTGATTCCTTCCTTTGATCAACGTTAGTCACCCAAGTGTTTGGCCTCTAGAGGTGATCTATCAAGGAAGAACAAATATTCAAGAAGATGGGTGTTTGGCTCAAGCCCTAGCTTTTCTATCTCTATAAAAAAAGGGCATACTCTCCGACAATTGGAATCACGTATCTTTTTTTCTACACTGATATCTGATATAAGACTCCTCTTATAAAGATATCAGTTAACTTATTTTAATATAATTAAAATAGATTATTATTTAATTAATTAAACTCCTTTAATTAATTAGGCTCCCTAATCTTATTAGAGACAATTAATTAAACTCTTTTAATTAATTTGTCTCCTAATCCTATTAGGAATAAATGAGAGAACTTACATTAATTAATTTCCAAACTCCTTTAGGAATTAAATAATAATAATAATAATAATAATAAGACTCCTCTTATTAATTTATATTTATTATTTCCTAAATATTAAATAATAAATATTAAGTTATTTAATTTATTTTATCACCATAGATTAAATAAAATATACTTAACTTATTATCACGATTATGCCACTTACTTCTTAAATAAATATTTTTCCTTTTATGGCGTGACCCTTTATGTTCTCCATATTAAACTGGTTGTGAATAAATCAATTAGAACAATTCTAATCTTATTTAAATAAATAAATTAAACTATTAATTTATTTAAATAAATAATATTTATTCTACAATAGGGATAAGCCTCCCTAGCGATTAACGACTTTCCAGATAATATAGATTTTAACATTAATCATAAAAGAACCTTTAAGTAAATAGTTATCGTACAATTAAATCATTCCACCATACAATGTCTCAATTAAATATAAGATATGGAATTACTGTCAAGTCTTATTTTATTTAATTATATGTATTTCGATTCTAAAATGCACAACACCAAATAATGCAAATTAGAAACTCTTTTCTAATTTCATTCTGCCTTGTCTAAGGACTACTAGGTTGTCATTTATCGAATCACATAGGACATTTCTCTTCTTTTTACTAGAAGTGATAGATTCTTTATTGATCATATATATATTATCTCCATGTACAACTTATTATACCAAAACATACCCTTTGATACACCCTAAGGGTCTTAAGGAATAAGTCAAAGTATAACTCAGCATACACAAGATGCTATGATGATATCAAGTCCAAGGTCACTTGTACTACTATAACTACAGGAATTCCTATTGACAGGTAAGTAAAACTCCATTAAGTATTCCTTAGCGAGTCACGTTCAATGAACTTATTCTCGAATAAGCACCTACATACTTGCTTTAGTGTCTCCACACAAATGATCATGAGATCAATCATCCTTATCCAATGAGCAAGCAATGTATCTACCAATCTATCCGGATTAACTAATCTCCTTTTTAGTAATCCATCAATTAGGAATATTTTAGTTTTTAAGCTATCTAAGAATTTAGATCTCATTAGCATCATCTCATCATGATTCTAAAAGCATTGCTTAAAACTATGGGTTTATCACATATTATTAAAACAACACCATGTAGATAAATTAAGCCTTTAGTAAATGAATACTTTTATTAATAAATGAATAAGATTGTTACAAAGTATATGCTTTATCATCAACATGATTGGCTTGTGTGCATACTACTTTCAAGCTCCCACTTGCACTAAAGCCAACCTTCATGGTATCTCATACCCTTACTCTCTAAGTGACGATCATCCTGCTATTGGATAAACTTCAGTAAATGGATATGTAATGTTGTTCTTGAGAGTCCACTATTTCTATAGTGATTTCCCATCTTTCAATGATTCCTCTAATCAAATGAAAGTGCCGCAACACATGGTTAGATCCAAGATGAGACTTAGGAACTATTCCTAATTCTGTAATGAACTTTTCATCCAAATAATCAACTTGCAACTTCATTTACAGCTATGTACTTTATCTTTATCACAAAATCGGCAACTTTTTGCTGTTTAAAACCTTTTCAATTCACTGCACCACCGTTCAAGGTAACAACTTACCATAAAGTGGAGTTGTTGCCATCTTGGTCAGTTTGAAAAAACTTGAGTCTGTTAAGCCCTCTAATTTTAATTCAGAATCACCATGAATATGATCACATCCTTAGTACCGGTTAAGTACTTTAAGATGTTTTTCACTGTCTTATAGTGATCTTCTCCAGAATATGACTGATCGACATCGGGTCTCGTACATTTCATTGAATACATGATAGTTACTCATGCGATCTCTCTTTTAAGAGTCTATGAGGACTATTAAGAGAGATACACTCCAGGGTTCATCAACATGAGACATCTCTAGGAGTTTGTCATGCTAAAAGACTTTTGCATCAAATGAATATACGTTTCTTGGGTTAAGGCGATCATCCTTTTAAATTTATCTATATAGACTTGTATCCCCAATTACGATACTCTTCCCAAATCATTCATGGAGGAATGTTTAGACAACTTTATCTTTACTGATTGTAGCATTGTTATGTCATTCCTTATTCGTAGTATATCAACATATAATATTAGGAAAGTCAAGGCGCTCCCACTGACCCTTTTGTACACACTAGGTTCATTCTTATTTTTGATAAAATCAAACTCTTTTGATTATCTTATCAAATCGAATGTTCCATTTTTGAGAAGTTTGTTTCAATCCATTTCTCTGAGTGTCTACAACTCTTACCTCATCGTATGTGACTAGATCATCATCTTCTATGATGCGTACCTCATCATCATCATCTATGATGAATCCATACCTCCCAGGTATCTTCGACATTATTCTAGATTTATAATTGGATGTGGTATAATAGGTCTATCAATCTACAGGTTCCTCTTATTTAACTTATTGTGTTTTTTGGTACTTGAACTCCTCAAGATCTATTATCCTCCCATTAGCCCCTTCAATGATAAACAACTTTATCTTAGAAGGTAGTGTTTTTTGTAACAAATACCTTTTGCTTAGTAGGATTATAGAACATATACCCTAAACTTACTTTAGGATATCCCACAAATCTTCACTTATCAAATCTAGTCCTAAGCTTATCCTTTGAAACCTTTTTCACATAAGTTGGACAACTCCTTATCTTAACATACTTAAGATTAGGAATCCTCCCTATCCATAAATCTTATGGAGTCTTGGGGTAGGATTTTGAGGTTACCTTTTCGTAGATATGCAACCATTTCTAGGGTATGACCCCAAAAAGATACTGTAATATTGGTAAAATCATTATGGACCGCACAATGTCCAACATGGTATGATTTTTTCTTTTAGATACATCAATCAATTATTGCATATTAAGAGGCGTCCATTGTGAGAAAACCATTTGAGATGATATAGAAACTCATTTCACAAGTATTCCTTCCTTGATCCGATCAAAGAATCCTAATACTTTGCCAATTTGTTTCACTTCTGAATTCTTTGAACCTTTCAAATAATTCATACTTGTATTTCAGCAAATATAAATATTCAACTCTTTGAATGATCATCTCCTTTTCTTATACTAGTTTGTTCAATTTACAAAATAATTTTTCACGTAAATCAAGTTTACAAAATCCATTAAGTAATATTCCAATTTTATACAAAATATTATTATTATAAATAGAACAACAATTGTTCTGAAATATAATACCAAAAATTTTGTTGTCCAAAAATAACATGGAAATAATGTTTTTAACGAGAACTGGAATACAATAAAAACTTATTAACTTAATAGAATTACCCTTAGGTAGTGCTAAACTATAAGTTCCTATGGCTAATGGAGCAACCTTTTTCTTCATTTCTCATACATTGGATTACTTATCTTTTTTTAGCTTTTTACTTCTGCTTGGTCCCTTCATAAATCTATATTTATGAGAAACAAAGCTGGTATCCAATACCTAAGTAGAACCTTGACTTAAAGAAAAATTTATTTCATTCATGAACAAAACTGTATTTGTAACCGAAGCTTCACTAAGCTTCTTCTGGTTAGCTCTGCAAGATGCTTCTCGCATTTTTTTTCCAGTGTCCAGTCTTATTACAGTGGAAGCAAACTCCTTTGCTATCCGTATTAGTTTTGTTCTTATTATCCTTTGTTTTTACCTTTCTATTTACCTTCTTTAAATCTTTCTTCTTTTAAGAAGAACCTTTGGCCCCTACCAGTAAGACTTGGTCTTTGTTGGTTGGAAAGTGACTCTCAACAGTTTTCAACATGTTAAGCAAATCAGCGAGGCTGATATCTAGCTTGTTCATATAAAAAATTCACGATAATTGTGTGAAGGAGTCCGGGAGTGAGTGCAAGATCAAATATTGGCTCAACTCTCCATCCATGACAAAATCGGTTGTCCTAATTGTTCAATAAAATTGATCATGTTAAGGACTTTTGTCTATATTGTAGTGCCAACGGTCATTCTAGATCGAAAAAGCTCCTTAGATATCTAATATCTATTAGTCCTATTTTTCTCACCATCAACTTCTTGATGTGTAGGAGTATAGTAAGAGCATCCATAGTTTCATGCTGACACTGAAGCTCATTGCTCATGCATGCGAGCCTGATGCATTGAGCCAACTATGCATCATCTTGCCACTTTCTAAAAGTTGAAATCTCTTCCTCAGAAGCATTGTTTTCAATCATTGTAGGGATAGGTGTATTAAGGATATAAGATAGTTTTTCAGCCTTGAGAACTATTCTCAAATTCCTTAACTAATCCGTTTAATTCGGTTTGGTTAATTTAACATCTTATATGCTACGCAGTGTGTGACGCCCCCAAAATAGGTACACATCGCCTATTCTGAGTTGCCAAATACATGGTAAAGAAATACAAATACAATCTTAAATATACAATAAGAGCTGTGAGTTTAAATACAAATATTATCTTCTAGACAATATCCACTCTCAGAATAAGTCCTCATTACATTTATTATCACACTATTTTATAGAATAGTGAGGATACTAAGACACCATCTCGGACCGTCACTCCATTCCCCGACTAGTCCCGGCTACGTTCTCATTTTCTGAAGAGAACAGTGAAAGAAAGGGTGAGCTCAACTAGCCCAGTAAGAAATATTATGACTAAGATAATGCAGAATAAATTATCATTAGCCTTCAACAATGTTAAACTAATAAAATAAAATAGACATCAAGTTTAACTGCAGCGGAATAAGCAATCCATTAAAAGAGTCAAGTGGAGAATAAAATCTACTATCTTTTATGATTTAAAAGGTTTTTCATCACTTTTATCACGAGACTCGACAAATAAATAATCCACATCATCCCCCAAGACTACTGCCAAGGATATTCATTAGTATCACAACCACAAATTATCCATGCATTACGGGCCAATGATATTCGTGTATTCATCAATGGTCATGATCATGCCAACAACTGTCCATCAATGTACTACGGGCCAATGAGGACTTTTACCACATCATTTGTAACATTACTACCATGATTATACCGAATAATCCTCGGTCATAATCATACCAAGTCCATCTATGCACTCTGAGGCCACATATGACTTTCAACATAATATAAACATGAGGATGATGACAATGATATAAGAATTCAATAAAACAAGTTCAAGAATTAATTTATTCAGAACCAATAACGTCCAAATTGTCAACATGATATTGCTTTGTGGGGTAAAACTCAAGAATGCTCGGAAGAATATTTCCACGAAAAAGATATCTTTGGATGAAGCGCAAATATCAAGGATATTCCACTAATTTCATGGAGTATAGAAGTCAAAACTTTAACCAACCGAGTATAATAAAGAATGGAATAACAAAAGAAATCACCATGCATGCGGTACTTTTGCATAGACGGTTTATTCCAATGAATAATAAATAACGGAACCGGTCGGTAGTAACACGCACAAGCGGGATATTCCAACGAAATAATAAAGAATGGAATAACAACAAATCACCATGCATGCGATGCGTCGCGATAGACAAGTTATTCCAACGAATAATAAATAACGGAACCGGTCCCACAGTAAAATGCATAGACAGGATATTCCAACAGAATAATAAAGACGGAACCAGGTCCAGCGTAAAATGCACAGACATGATATTCCAACAGAATAATAAAGATGGAACCAGGTACGGTGTAAAACTCACAGACAGGATATTCCAATAGAATAATAAAGAATGAAATAACAACAGAATTTCACCATGTATGCTGTACTTCACATAGACAGGTTATTCCATCAAAATAATAAATAATGGAATAACAAAAGAATTTCACCAAGTATAGGGTAGACCGCGTATTCAGGTTATTCCAATAGAATAATAAAGAATGGAATAACAGAAGTTCTCTTCATGAATATGAAAAAAATAATACCCCTTACCTTATAAAGAAGAGTACTCCGACGGTAGAGTGGAGATATACTTGAAGAAACTTGCACTACACTCAAAGATTTCTTAAACGCTAAAGAAATACGCTCAAGATTATAGAAGAATAATTCTCTCTACAGTTTCTCTCTCTAGAGTTTCAGTGAATTCGTAAGAAATAATGAAGGAATGAGCTTCTATTTATAGAAGAATAGACTGAATAGTAACCAATCCATGAACGGTCTAGATCGATTTACTTTAAACGGACGGTCCAGATTGGTTTACAATAAAATATAATATATTTTATTTATAATCTAATAAAATGAATAACTTTTAAAAAGATTTTACTATGCAAATACTATGCAGGCACTATGCAAATACTATGCATAATAAAATATAATATATTCTAATTATTGTCTAATAAAATGAATAACTTTATAAAAGTATTCTATTTTATATAAAAAATTTTACTATTAGCCTAATAAAACGAATAACTTTATAAAAGTATTACATTTTATATAAAAAACTTTTCTGCTTTTATTACATTAATAATACTAATAAAACAAAACATCATCATCATTATTATTATTCACACTATTAATCGACCGTGTCGTTCCCCTGGAAAAAGGGGCTTTCCAATAAGGATTTCTACCTATCATGCGCCTTGATTAGGTAACCAAACCTCTTCTTGGCGTAACTTCTAGACATCGTTAATATTGCAAATAATAATATTAATAACTCATGTTATCTCAATTATTGATTTAATAATAAAAAATATTGACAATAATTGAATCAAATAACGTGAGATACTATGCAACACAATTCTCAAGAAATAATTGAACAAAACCGAGTGACTTCTCACGTAAGCATCAATAATCAATACCGTGCTACTACTATGCAACCACGCCGTATTCTCGCACTTTTAACACCGGGTGTTTCAACAGTTAACGATAAAACTTCCGCCGTTATTTTCATAAAAAATATTTTTGTCGTTTTCTCAATCCGATAATAATTCCATTGTGGGGTCCACCAATGATTGTGCCGTCGTACGAATATTCCCCGACCAATCGAATATTATATAACAACTTGCGTTCTTTGCAAAATTTATAAATATTACCCACAACTATAACATTATATCAAATAATATTCAAAAATGATATTTATAGAAAATTTATTTTTATTCATAAAAGTTGGGGTCTTTCACATTGATAGTAATTTTAGACATTATAAAATTCTGTAAATGAATTTGTAATTTAACAACATTATATCATACATTATTTTATTAATTACCAAAATAATTTAGGTATTGTTTTAAATTGGTATCTCCCGTTATTTTCATTAAATTATATTACCCTCACTTATATAGTTCGGCATAATCTAATTAAAGATTTACTAGTGAGACTAAGGATCCCATTTCAAATGTCTATAGTCTTGTGGTGACACAACAAACTATACATAAATAAATAGGTAGACAACTCTTGTCAATTACAACATCATGTAACTCCTTTTATTTTGTCTCTTAAATTATTTCGATCAAGTGGTGGCACATCCGAATCAAAATTATCTAAGTTAAGTCCAACCTAGCACTTCTATTTATTCAAAAAAGAAAAATATTGTCCTTGTGGTGACACAAAAAAAACAATATTGTTCAATTTTCTTTATAAGCATCAAATGTGATAAATTAACATCTTAAATACTTAATACTTGTCTTGTGGTGACACAAAAAACTCATATTAAATATGCTAGAAGGCGAAGTTCGATATTTCAAATATCTTTGAACGCTTAGGACTTAATATAAAAAAAATTGAGGGATTTTCATGTTATTAATTTGTCTCATCTTTTTTAGCGCAAATGCACGTATATAACATGCGAAGCATGTTTGCATAATATATATATATATATATATATATATATATATATATATATATATAATATACTATATTCTACCCGGATTGATTATGGACTTTATTCTAATTTTGTTCACTAGAGCCACCAAGTGAACCAAAAGGTCAAACCTAGGGTGCAAGAATTAAATTTAAATATAACTATTACATTTAAACCCGAGCTCCATTACAAACGGGTCTTCAAGCACTCTTTGCTCCTTGATCTCTAATTCTTCAAAATTAATTATAATTATTCCTATAACAAAACTATTTAAAATAAATAGTAATCTTGATCAGTAGTCAAGGGAAAATACATAGAAGGGATATATAATTTACATTAAGAAAAATTAGAGAAGACGAGGTACGCAAACCTCATTTAATAAAACTTATACATTCATTCATCCAACAAAAATAAAATCCAATCACATTGGTTAATAGTCCATAATCAATCCTATTTATTATCATACGCATCAACATATGCATCAATAAATAAATTCATCTCATTAATAATAAATCCATTCCATATATGCATCGATATCAATTTAATGGGTAATTTCAAATTAATTAAAATTCAATTTTGAGATAAAAATAAACTCCTTTATTTTAATCAAAATTTAAATCATAATAAATTTCTTTGTTTTATTTTATCCAATTTTGAATAAAAATGAACTCATTTATTTTTAATCAAATCCCATATCAAAATAAACTCTTTTATTTTAATTAATTAGGAATCTAATTTCAAGTACAAAATAAACTCCTATATTTTAACTTAAAATTGCTGTAAAAATAAAATATGTTGAATCCTATTCCTTATAAAAATTAAACATCTTTAATTTTAGGAAATATAGAATCCTATTCCAATGTAAATAAACTCTTTTATTCTAGGAAACATAGAATCATATTCCATATGTGAATAAACTCTTTTATTCAAGCGAACATGGAATTCAATTCTAAATTAATATAAAACTCTTGAATAAAGTCTTTTATTCAAACGAACGTAGAATCCAATTCCAAGTTAATATAAAACTTTTATTTTAATCATATTCCAATTTAAAATAAACAATTTATCTTAATTGAAATAAACATTAAAATTAAAAATTTTCAGAATGCGTGTGTTGGCGCAGATCGCTACCGAATACAACTGGATCTGTTGTATCAAGGCTCAAGAATGAATTGAGAGAGTGCAGGCACTTTGTCTTAGCCCTAAAAACTTTTTTCCCGGTTATGGCATAATCAACTCCGTCCGAATGAGAGCTGGAGGCAGAAGCAGTACAAGGCGTGTCAGTATGTAACGAAAAATAATTTTTGACCAGAAAATTCGATCAAATCACATATCATACATTCATGGAATCATCAAGATCGATAATTAGCACAAATTTTGGCTCTGATACCACTGTTAGGTTTGTATATAACACGATGATGCAATCAAATTACACAAAAAGTGCGAAAGCGTGATAAAATAGGAATTTAAAATTTTCATACAAACCCATCAACAAGATCATACTATGTGCATACTTATCAATCAATAGATAATAGATGGAGAATAGATTCATACCCTTGTAGAAATTAGCTTCCTCAGGTACGAGTTTACCTCCAATCCTTTTCGTGTTCAACTTGAATCCACCGGGTTTAATTTCTTCCTTTGATCAATGTTAACCACCAAAGTGTTTGGCCTCTAGAGGTGATCCACCAAGGAAGAACAAATATTCAAGAAGATGGGTGTTTGGCTCAAACCCTAGTTTTTCTATCTCTATATAAAAAGGGTGTATTATCCAACAATTGGAATCACGTATCTTTTTTTCCAAACTGATATCAAATATAAGACTCCTCTTATAAAGATATTAGTTAACTTATTTTAATATAATTAAAATAGATTATTATTTAATTAATTAAACTTCTTTAATTATTTTGCCTCCTAATCCTATTAGGAATAAATGAGAGTACTTATATTAATTAATTTCCAAACTCCTTTAGGAATTAAATAATAATAATAATAATAATAATAATAATAATAATAAGTCTCCTCTTATTAACTTATAGTTAATATTTCCTAAATATTAAATAATAAATATTAAGTTATTTAATTTATTCTATCACTATAGATTAAATTAAATATACTTAACTTATTATTACGATTATGCCATTTACTTCTTAAATAAATAGTTTTCTTTTTATGGTGTGACCCTTTAGGTTCTCCATATTAAACCGGTTGTGAATAAATCAATCAGAACAATTCTAATATTATTTAAATAAATAAATTAAACTATTAATTTATTTAAAAAAATAATATTTATTCTACAATAGGGATAAGCCTCCCTAGCGATTAACGACTTTCCAAATAATATAGATTTCATCATTAGCCATAAAAGAACATTTGAGTAAATAGTTATCATACAATTCAATCATTCCACCATACAAGGTCCCAATTAAATATAAGACATGGAACTACTGTGAAGTCTTATTTTATTTAATTATATGTATTTTGATTCTAAAATGCACAACACCAAATAATGCAAATTAGAAATTCCTTTCTAATTTCATTCTTCCTTGGCCAAGGACTACTGGGTTGTCATTTATCGAATCACATAGAACATTTCTCTTCTTTTACTAGAAGTGGTAGATTTTTTATTGATCATACATTATCTCCATGTACAAGTTATTATACCTAAGCATGCCCTTTGATATACCCTAAGGGTCTTAAGACCGGAATAAGTCAAAGTATAACTCATCATACACAAGATACTATGATGATCTCACGTCCAAGGATCACTTGTACTACTATCACTACAGGAATTCCTATTGATAGACAATTAAAACTCCATTAGGTATTCCTTAGCGTGTCACGTTCAGTAAACTTATTCTCCAATAAGCACCTACATACTTGATAAGTAGATTTTATACCTACTTATTCGGTATTTATTACTTGAATTAGTTGTTTAAACCTATGTTTCTTAGTTACTTTTCATACATTTTATGTTATTTTGTAGGCTATGACATAACATTGGCATGAAGAAGCAAAGAAAAGCAATTTGGACATCTTTTGGACTAAAATATGCAAGCAAATACAAGAAGGAAAGATTGCAGGGCTTTTAACACAATGTTTGATGCATGTTCTTGGCTTGGAACTTAGATTATACTGTAGAGCTTCTTCTTAGATTTCTGGAACATCTTGAATAATCCCAATCGAAGTTCGGATGCGAGAGTTATGGCCTTTTTATCAACAACGATCAAAGCAAAGAGTTCTCATGCTTGTAATTTACATAGGATCTACTTCAAGCCCGATTTCGAGCTTGATCCGGCCAGAATCTGTAAATTCTCAGAGAATAAAAGTTGTAGAGCTCGTTGAGATCTTCGATTTGATAGGTGGCAGGCCCTATAACTATTCCAGGATCAAATGTTATAGCCATTTTACTAGAGGACACTACAGTAGAAAAAAGGACCCCCGTCGGGGCGTGCCTATCAGTACAAAAAAGCCCACCGAGGCGGGGGTATAAGCCCAAAAACAGAAGCTTAGCCAACTGGGGCGGTCCTATCAGTGCAAAAAGCCCGTCGGGGCTGGGGTACGCACAAAAAAAGTGATTTTTGTCAGAATTTGAGTTCAAGAAGGATTGGTTTGAGCTGATTGATTCAAAGACTTCCAGGAGAACTTAAAGACATATAAAGAGGCATATAAAAGGAGGAGAATTACAAGGATTAAAAGGAGAGGAGGATTCCATTAGATTAGATTAGAGTAGATTAGGACAAAACCCTATTTCTTATTAGTTTTGGAGATGTAAGCAACTTGGAGACCATTGAAGATCAAGAGTGGGAGCTTGAGGAAGATGGAGATTTGCTGACAACAGAGTTATTCTTCACTACTCTCTTATTTTTGTCTTTTAATGTTTATTCAATTGTGGATTCTTAGTTTTAATTAATTAATCATGAACTAATTCTTTTGTTTAAGAATACAATGAAACTTATTGCATAGTTTATTTTAGTATGCTTCTCTATTAATTATTGTGATTATTCTTGGATTATCTATTATGGTTTGTGTTTATTGCTTAATTGCCTAGCTAACAATTACCGTGATATTCTATATGAACTCGAGAGATGAAGTATAGATTTAGATCTGATCATAATAGCATGTGATTATGTTTTCTGCATGGCGTTGGAATATATAATTTATGTCTATGATAGAGTTATACCTATGCATCACATGTAATCTGATAAAGAACTTGTGCTTTAAATCCTCTTTAATTGTAATTCACATAGAGATACAGTTAATTAGGGTGTTCTTCTTAATTCTATCATCTATGAATTTAAGTTGATTTGAGTATGATGCATTGAGAGATTATCATATTTATTTATGTGTTTTTGATTAACAATTCAGAATAGTGAGCATAATTGATAAGAAGTGTATTAATTTAAGTGAATCGATAAGTGAAGTTATGATCTTAAATCTCCATAATCTGATAATTAATTAGTGGTAATTAGAATTAGTTTAATTAAATAATTTAATTCATAATATTAAATTGATTGTTTAAATAAAATTAGTTTGGTTAAGAGTTAATATTTGGTAATTTGCATTAATAATTCCTTGTGGGAACGATACTCTACTTTCACTTTATTACTTTTTGACCACATATACTTACGTGTTGAGCGTATATAGAAATTATCCAATAAGTTTGTGGCACCGTTGCCGGGGAATTAGTTTAATATTTTTTGCCAATATTAGCTTCAATCAAATTAGTCTTAATTTAAACATTTATTTATTTATTTATTTTATTATCTTTCTATTTTTCTCTTTTCAGGTACCATGGATGGATGCAATTATCAATGGCCATATACGAATATGACTCCACTAAGGAACACATGAATTGATGGACTCAATGTATTTTTTGCATTGTCAGCACAAATTGAAACTCTTTCGAAGAGGTTGGATGTTCTTGCAGCCCAATGTATTTGAAAGTTTGTAGTAGTTTGTAATTATTGTGCTGACAATCATCCGAGTCATCAATGCATCGTCAGATTTGGACCAGTACAGTTTTGGGGTGATTACCTCAACAACTATTCTTATCCTAATTATCATCAAGTTTGGGGGTATCACCCGGATTCATCATGGAGCTACAATTATAAAGACCAATACTACGCTCCAAATCCAACATACATACTGAAATTCTCATGTCAACCTCTATTGCTACAAGAGGAAAAGTCAAATTTGGAGGAATTCCTGTCGAGGCTCATAGCAAACCAAGAGGAGAGGATGATGAGTCAAGCCATATCAAGCCACAATTTTCAGCACTAGATGGAACAACTCATCACCACTTCAACCCATGGTCCTCAATACATGGATTCCAAAACTGAGACAGATAATTCAAGGTTGGAGGAATTGTTGTCCAAGTTCATAGCATCAAATGAGGAGAAGAGGATTAATCAAGGGATGTCAATTCAAAATCTTTAGAACCAGATGGATCAAATGTTCAAAGCGTTAAACAATTGTCCTCAATATAATTGGTGGTATGACAAGGATTCTGAGATTGACGAAGTGCCCGAACCAAATCTACCATTAGATGAGACACGAGATGTTGAAAAAGAGTAAACAAGTGGGGATAATGAAAACAAGTTCGGTGAAGAAATAACTATGAGAAACAATGATGATGAGCCAATGTTATTTATGGCTCAAGTGCCTTCTCCACCAAAGTTCAAGGATCCGGTTAGATTTACAAAACCTTGTCTGATTGGTAGTCATGTCGTCGGCAAGGCTCTTTATGACATGATAGATAGTACAAATGTGAAGCCATGGTGGGATAAGGAAGAGAAAATAGAAGAAGTGCTTGTTGTGCTTGACAAGCCTCAAAGCCCCAATCGAATCATAGGCTCAACGGACGGAAAAACACCTAGTTATTCAACATTCTCAATTGGGCACTTATTTAAACAAAGTATGCTAGGTGAATTTAATTCGATAGCCATCATAAATGGGAAACTACCAAATGTTACATTATTTCTGAGGGATGGAGGGTTCCTCAATTATCGAAGAGTAATTGGATAGTGCTGACCAGACAAAGTCAGGCTGAAAGACTATAAATCAAGCGCTTACTGGGAGGCAACCCAAAATTTTTTATATTTATATGCTTTACTAGTTTATTTAGTAGATAGGAATCAAATTGTTATATTTGTTTATTAAGTTCTCTTATAATCCAAAGTGCTATTCTAATCCATGTTGTCTCTCTTCATTAAAGGTATTGGAGGTTCAATGGATAAAGCCGCACACATACAACATGCTCACATTCAAGAAGTGGTTGTCCAAGTAATTGAATGGATTTATCAAATTAGCCGTTGACGGTTTATCCACCACCAGTCATCAATGATGCTGAGGTCGAGCACGATGCTTAATAAATCAGGGAAGTCCTTAACTCTTCAATTCCTTTTATTTAAACAATGAGAACATTGTTCACTTTGAGTTTGGGGGTGGATCATATTGAATTACATAATTGTTTAGTTCACATACATTGCATTGGTTAGTTATGTTTATTTTTGCATATTGTAGGCATGTTTCATTTAAATAAAAAAAAAGTTCTAAAAAAAATCACAAAAATATTTTCTTTTGTATTAAGTGTTTGCATATAGAATGTTTGCATGAATCTAGGTAATGGATTGGTTTAAATTTAGCTCGGCCTATGATAAGATTTGTTTTGTTTGTCAACTTGAACAGCGTTATAATTGATGATGAGTTCTAATTTTAATCATGATGATAATCTGAGCCTGTCTGAAACTTATGTAACCGGTTAGCACTTAAAGTTTAACTGTTTTAATCTACTTGATTCAAGGGTTTCATAATTTTGTTTCTGAGGAAAAATCTTGGTTAAAATTTAAGGAAATTAGTGAACTAACGGTAAAGGTTGGAATGACGTAAAAGCTTGAGTTTGGGGGAATCTATGGGATATATATATATATATATATATACACACAATGAAAAAAAAAGAGAAAAAAAGAAATGATGAAAAAAAAAAAAAAACAATGTGGCATACTTGTCTAGTTTTGTGGCCTTTGTTACTTGAGTAAGTAAGCCCGAGGGGATTGTCTTTACACCTAGCATCCTAAGTTCTTAATGGCTTGAGAGTCGTTGGTAGAAAGCTCGTTAAGGTAGAATTGAAAAGACGAAGGGATTTAGACATTGCACAACCATGAGAAAAAAAATGAATAAAACATGAGAAATAGCAAAAAAGCCCTCATGGTTGAATAAAGGTAGAAATAAATCCTATATGTACCCTTAGACTTGGTATTTGCTTAGTTTTAACTGGAGTTGTCATGTTCACAAAAGTAATTGAATTGGAACTAAAATTTTCCTTCTAAGAAGTTTGTTATGTGATTATCTTGAACTGTGGTTAGTTAGAATGGTTAACAAGCACACACGCACAACATGGGTGATGATAGGTTTGGATTGACTAACTGGTTAGAGTTATGGACTTTGACTTGATTGGATATATTGTTTGAGTATCATTGATATATTTAAGGCATGTTTCTATATATCATAATAATTTATTACTAGGTTCGTAGGTATATTAGGAAGTAGATCATGCATATGCATTCATGTAGTTGAGTTAGGTTGTTTATTTTTTTTGCTTTTGTGTTTTTGCTTGGGGAAAAACAACGGTTTAAGTTTTGGGGTATTTGATAAGTAGGTTTTATACCTACTTATCCGGTATGTATTACTTGAATTAGTTTCTTAAACCTATGTTTCTTAGTTACTATTCATAAATTTTATGTTATTTTGTAGGCTATGACATAACATTGGCGTGGAGAAGCAAGGAAAAATAATTCGGACATCTTTTGGACTAAAATATGCAAGCAAATACAAGAAGGGAAGATTGTAGGGCTTTAAACACCAAGTTGGATGCATTTTCTTGGCTTGAAACTCAGATTATACTTTAGATCTTCTTCTTAGCTTTTCGGAACATCTTGAATCATCCCAATCGGAGTTCGGATGCGAGAGTTATGACCTTTTTATCAACAAAGATCAAAGCTAAGAGTTCTCATGCTTGCAATTTACATAGAATTTACTTCAAGCCCGATTTCGATCTTGATCTAGCTAGAATCTGTCGATTCTCAAAGAATGAAAGTTGTAAAGATCGTCAAGATCTTCGATTTGATAGGTGGAAAGCCCCATAAATCCTCCCGGATCAAAAGATATGTCCGTTTTACTAGAGGACATTGCAATAGAAAAAAGGAACCCCGCCGGGGCGGGGGTATAAGCCCAAAAACAGAAGCCTAGCCCACCGGGGCGGGCCTATCAGTGAAAAAATGAACACCGGGGAGGGGGTACGCGCAGAAAAAGCGAGTTTTGTCAGAATTTGAGTTCAAGAAGGATTGGTTTGAGCTGATTGATTCAAGGACTTCCAGGAGGACTTAAAGACATATAAAGAGGCATATAAAAGGAGGAGAATTACAAGGATTAAAAGGAGAGGAGGATTCCATTAGATTAGATTAGAGTAGATTAGGACAAAACCCTAGTTCTTATTAGTTTTGGAGATGGAAGCAACTTAGAGACCATTGAAGATCAAGAGCAGGAGCTTGAGGAAGATGGAGATTTGCTGACAACAGATTTATTCTTCACTCTACTCTTATTTTTTTCTTTTAATGTTTATTCAATTGTGGATTCTTAGTTTTAATTCATTAATCATGAACTAAATCTTTTGTTTAAGATTACAATGGACCTTATTGCATAGTTTGTTTTAGTATGCTTCTCTATTAATTATTGTTATTATTCTTGGATTGTCTATTATGGTTTGTGTTTATTGCTTAATTTCCTAGCTAACAATTACCGTGATAATCTATATGAACTCGAGAGATGGAGTATAGATTTAGATCTGATCATAATAGCATGTGATTATGTTTTCTGCATGGCGTTAGAATACATAATTTATGTCTAGGATAGAGATATACCTATGCATCGCATGTAATCTAATAAAGAACTTGTACGTGCTTTAAATCCTCTTTAATTGTAATTGATCACATAGAGATATAGTGAATTAGTTAATTAGGGTGTTCTTCTTAATTCTATCATCTGTGGATTTAAGTTGATTTGAGTATGATGCATTGAGAGATGGTCATATTTACTTATGCGTTCTTGATTAACAATTCATAATAGTGAGCATAATTGATAATAAGTGTATTAATTTAAGTGAAGCAATAAGTGAAGTTGTGATCTTAAATATCCATAATCTGATAATTAATTAGTGGTAATTAGAATTAGTTTAATTAAATAATTTAATTCATAATATTAAATTGATTGTTTAAACAAAATTAGTTTGGTTAAGAGTTAATATTTGGTAATTTGTATTAATAATTCCTCGTGGGAACGATACTCTACTTTCACTTTATTACTTGTTGACCACGTATACTTGCGTGTTGAACGTATATAGAAATTACCCAACAATACATGCTTTAGTGTCTCGACACAAATGATCATGAGATCAATCATCCTTATCCAATAAGCAAGCAATGTATGTACCAATCTATCCTGTAAGACCCCAACTTATTATTAATGAAATTGAATTTCCTCTATTTATTATTTTGAAATAGTAAGAGTTGATTTGATTAATGTGGTTAGTTATGGGTAAAATGCGCAAATATTTCAAATAAACAAGTGGTTAAAAAATATTCATTGTTGTCGGGGAATATTCGTTTGGTCGTGGAATATTCTTACTGTTGGGGAATATTCGTACGACGGCACAGCCTTGTGTGGGCCTCATAACGGAAAGCGATTGGATGAAGAAAACGATAAGTATAAGTTGTTTATAAATAACAACGTAGTTGTTACCGTTAATACTGTTAGGAATACTTGATGGTTAAAACACAGTAGCACACAGTATTGTACCAATTATTGATTCTAAAGTAAGAAGACACTACTCAATAATTGTTACAGTAGTTACTGTTCAATATTTTATTTTATTGATTCAATAATTTCTACGTTGATATTTTATATTATTATTGTTTCAATAATTGTCACTACATAGTAATTTTCATTATCAAATCAATAATTGATATTATTTGAATAATATTATTAGAAAATATTATTGGCAATGTCTAGAAAGTTACATACAGGAGAGGTTTGGTCACCTAATTGCGGCGCCCAGAAGAAGAGAAATCCTTATTGAAAAACCCCTCTTTCACGAGAATGGCACGGTTTATTTATATTGTGATTCTGTAATATTATTTATGAATAATTAATTATTAATTTATATGATAAAGAAAATATTCATTTTATGTGGATATAGATGGAGAAAATTTTTAATGTGACAATTTTTGAAAATTGATATTTTATCTTTTCTGATAAAATAATTCATTTTAATATATTATTATATTTTAATAATATAATAATGGTGATATTTTTACAATGAATGTGGGATATATGAATAAATGAGGAGGAAGAGTATTTTTGTTGCAATAAATGTTAAAAACATGTTAAACATGTTTGTGGGCCCATTTCTTGACTGAAATTTGATTATAGCCTGTAAAATCGCTCGTTTGTGGATTTCGGTCAACTTCTGTTTAGAATTTGGAAAAACTTAAAACTACAAAGTTGTAGATAATGGAATTTTCTATGGACTGGACATAAGGTTCGAATTTTTCTGATAAAAGGGCTATTTATTATCAATTATTGAAGTTCCAAAGTTCCAGAATAATTAATTTTTGAAGTTTTAATTATTTTTTTTAATAAAAACATTTTTTGTGCATTTGGTGGGCCCCACAAGTATTGTAAATATGTTGAATTCAGAAGTCTAAGTGGGCGTAGGAAAATTTTGTTATATATTAATATTTTATTAAATTTTCTGCTTTCGTGTTCTAAGCAATTTCCTATAAATAGGGTGCTTAGGTTAGAATTGAAAATCACGCCAGAAACTGAAATTTTCTCTCTGTATATTATCGAGCGTATTCTTGTGAGTATTTTGAGACTTTGAGTGTTGCTATACGGTACAAGTTCCCTTCAACACTATATCCAGTATTCCAGTCAGAAGTACTATCTTTTTCGAGGTAAGGGGTGTTATTTTTTTAAAAAAATGATATTATTTTTTCTAATATCATTATGCCGGAATATTGGTAAGATTTTTCTTGTAAAATTCTTGTCTCTTAGTGTCGGGGTTACTATTCACGTATACGACCTTATTCACGTATATAATGACACTATTCACGAATACTGGCCTTTATTCACGGAAAAATTAAATTTTTGTTTTTGTCCAAAATATCTATTATGGATACTAGCTTTGATTGTATCCATGTTTTGATCATTCTTGAATTTTACTCCACTATGATTATTTATGAAGTATTTTTGAACTTTGGATTGTTTAAAAGTCACGAATCCTCAATATTTGTTCTTTTGTTTCACTTTGGATTCATTTTTTTTTAAAATATTTTAAAAAACAGCATTTAGATAAATTAAGCCTTTAGTAAATGAATAATTTTATTAATAAATGAATAAGATTGTTACAAAATATATGCTTTATCATCAACACGATTGACTTGTGTGCATACTACTTTCAACTATGTGGTGAATTATTTATTATAATTTTAGACTTATTGTTAAATAATTTTTGCATAATAATTGTAAAGGAGTATTGTTTTATTGTGAATGTTTATAATAACTAAATCAACATCCATTCAAATTCAAGCATCATTTTTGTAAAATTTTTTTTATCAAATTTTAAATTTTAATTAAATAAATATTATAATTTGTTTCTACATATATGCATGTGAATTTTAAGCAATTATATAATGTGGTTAATTAGTTATTATAATTTTAGACATATTGTTAAATAGTTTTGAATTTTTAGGCAATTATATAACTATGTGGTGAATTATTTATTATAATTTTATACTTATTGTTAAATAGTTTGGTATAATAATTTGAAGGGAGTAGTATTTTATTAATTGTAAAGACTGAATTATGTGTTTGGGCCATTAAATGCATGAAAAGTTGTATTGGGACTAATAATGACTATAATAACTTAAAAAAATAAAATTATTTAAATTATTGTAAAATGGTTTTTTATATGTTTATTGGGATATAATTGTGTTACATATGTATTAAATAATTACAAAATACTTTTATGTTATTTTTTTAGGTACTAGATGGACAGTTGGAATTATGGGCCAATTGACCCAAGTGTTCTTTACGACAAACAAAATCACGTGTCAGGTGATATATATGACGGGAAAAATAGGGGAAACTACTCCCATGTAAATTATCGAAAAAAATACGATCAATGGATACTAACAAGTGCTCAAAAACTCTCTACTAAAAAAATGTGGGTTTGGGGTTTTCAATTATCCAGCAGTTGTACACCAAACTGACATTAGTCTCGTGTCCGCCCTGCTGGAACGATGGCGGCCATAGACTAATAGCTTTCAGCTAAATTGTGGAGAAATTACAATAACCTTAGAGGATATCCACTTCATTTTTGGGTTGTCGGTGGTTGGGAAACCCTTAACTTGTCCCTTATTTGACACTCCTCTGGCTCATTTTAAAGAATGTTTTGGTAGTGAAGTAGTTGCTGAATATCAACAATCCAAAAAATGAGGCTCTATTTCATTACTCTGGCTGCATGAGCATTTTAATAATTGTCCACCTAAAGCAAGTAAGGATATGGTAGGTCGATACACAAAGGCATACATTCTTTGGTTGTGTGGGGAAATATTGTTCCCTACTAGAAATAAAAATTATGTTCATCCCAAGTATATGTATTTTATTGTCAACGCTGAAGACTGTGTAACATATTCTTGGGGTGCAGCTGTGTTAGGGTATTTGTATAGGTCTTTATATATTTCCACTAAGAAAGGAGTGAAATATATTAATGGTTGTGTCACACTTCTACAAATTTGGGCATATGAGCGTTTAAATGTCGGAAGGCCAAGTCATTGGCCTGAATCAGAATTATGGTTACCTAGGGCCCTAGCGTGGACATACTTAGAAAATCCTTGATAGACGACACAATCCATATTATCATTCGTCATTCTATCGAGGAGAGTTAGATGTACATCCTTTATAGCAAGTAGTTTGGTGCCCTTATATGAGGTGGGATGATAATATGAATGGATTTAATTTTGAAGGAAGGTTGTTGGGATCTGGTAGACTCCTCTTGATCCATGTTAA